>JAGQAX010000008.1:29865051-31293297 GCA_019142605.1 Cephalopholis sonnerati
CTGAAAGAAGATCAGCTCTGCACTCGGGATTTCAGGTAAATAGGCTTTGATACGGTGCTTGTAAAGGTTGCTTAGCAATCTCAGACGCAACCTGCTGCTGCGCTCTTGAAAGCTGGCTCAAAAAAGGCACAAAAGCTGCGCCTGACCACGCGTTTTCCAGGTGGTTAAAGACGCGGCATGTGTACAGCCCCTAAGTCTTGTATTTTGCCATGTCTCCACATTTTGTAGTCATAGAAAATCAAAATGTCGTCCTTTTCCTCTCCTGTACCCTGTTAAACCATTGGTTCCTCTGTTCTTTGTTGTCTCGCAGATGGCAGAGGAGATCAGCAAGCCACTGACGGCGGCTCAGAAGATCACTATGGTGTCCAGCGGCGGCTCAGAGGTGGGAGCAGCCAAACTTACAGGAGAGGTGCTAGATATCATGACCAGGCTGCCCGCCACCGTGGAGAAACTCACCGGAGTCAACATCGCCCAGGTAAGCTGCCGCATGCGTGCGAGAGACTGACATAAGACAGAAAGACAGGTGCAGGGTGCAGATATCTCAAGTCTCTCTCATTGACTTTGCAGGTTGGGACGCCCACCCTTGTGCGCTAAGAAGCGAGGGAGGGTAGAAGTAATCAGGAGAGGTGTCGCCAATATTCAAGCTAGGAGCTCCACATCTCCTCCTTGTGCCTATAACCACTGTAATGACTCTGCAGCACCGTAGTCTTGTCTCTGTGCATGCATGTTTCACTTGTGCGTGTCTTTTTACAGTTCCTCCTTCATTGTGTTTTTTTCAATGTCCCCGATCCAAGCTGTTGAGCTTTCTGCTGTGAGTGACAGCAAAAGCAGCTGTGAGGGGTTTAACTGTTGATGAAGCTGATTTTTTTACCAGGAGACAAAAGCTTCCAAATAGGAATTCCTTCATTGTCTTAGTTGTTTTATACTTGACCTAAAGTATGCAAGTTTTTACTTTTTTACCTTGACTGCAATCCGCTTCATTTTCTCTGTGTGGACTCGGCCAATCAGCTGTCACAATTCTTTCACTTTTTAATGTAGATTTTGTAGATTTTTTTTGTGCCTGTCACTCTATGAAGTGTGCTGAGCTTATTATCACAGCATCGCTACAAGTCCTGAGTGTGGGCGTATCGTTACAGTCGTACTTTAAAACTATTAACTTATCACAGCTTAGCTTCATGTTTATTTGGTCTTTGTCCACTTGTCCATCACAAAGAGACAGTTGTGATTAGGACAGTTTACTCCATGTCTCTTTTGTAATAACTGACTAAAGTTACAGGGCCCAAAATCATATCAGTGGAAGGTTTTCTGTGCATCAGACTGAAAGGGAAGGATGTGGTCGATGGGAATGAGTTGAAGGGATATCCTGTTGAAAGCAATGAAAGTATGTTGCGGTGATTTAAACAACACTGACTCGAGACTTTGCTGCAGAGTTTTCAAGAGTCTTTTATATGTCGAGAGTAAAAGAGGACCATCACTAACTAACTAAATAACCTGCCTGCTGCTTTGATATCTTTTGCTGCCTGGCGTTTAAACTGATATATAGGAGATTGTATGTTTTTGTAGTCTCTTTGTTTAGTGTACTGATTTCCATGAAAATATAATGCTGGGTGTTACAGATTTTGACAGATTTTGCATATTGAAAGGTGTTGAACTCTTTCGTCAGACTCTTCTCTAACAGCCAAAAGTTTTACAGCTGCCAAGCCTTATGCATTTTGTTATCGCCAAGTGCCTGGTCAAAACTCCTCAGTGGTCGAGTCAAGTTGACTTCTTTACTTAGGCCTATTACACTTCTCTGTCAGGGAACTTTTCCTCATATCCAACTGATGCTAATAAGCCATTGGCCGCCATTAGTGACGGTCGTAGATGAAAGCCAAATCAGTTTCTACTTGTTCTTGTGACTAATCTTTTACTTTCCTTTAAAAGATGTGTTGTAGCATGTCTGTACTTTAAGTTGACATAAGTAGTTCTTACATAGCTCTGAAGTTCTATACACGTGAAATATCCGAGATTTATCTGTAGTGAAATGCTCTAAGATAATGTAGACAATAAAGTATGGTTTAATCACTGAAACCTGTCGCTGTCTGTTTTATTCATCATCAAATTCATTGAAGTGGCTGAAGTTTGGTTTAAGACCAATCTAGAGACTAACTGGTCAACAGAAATCAATCAGCAACTATATTAATAATCATCAGGGGTATATCTCACATATCTCATTACGCTACGATGATCAGATTCTTTGGACAACAGTACAATTTTTGGTGCTATCACAAAGTCCGCCATGATAGGTTTCGATTTGATTTTGTTAGATATCAGTAAATATCCTCATTGTCTTTTTGTTGGCTGCTCATCATTATCTGGCTCAAACTACCCCGCGAGAAGTGTTTAAATGTTTAGGAAAGAGCTGTGCTTTGATTGAAATGGTGACACAGAAAGGCCAAGGGAATTTAAAAACAAAGGTATGTATCTTAAATATGACGATACATATCTATGTCACTGAATCGATATATAAATCCAGATCGATGTATAGTTACACCCCTAACACTCATTAAAGACTAATCAATAAAAAAAGGCTAAATAAATGGAGGTTTTTCATCAAATGTGAAGATTTTCTTTGTATTATGTCGTGTTCAAAATCTTTGAGACCAGTTGTGGGTGGAGAAATTTTCCTGTCAGTACATAGTGGATGAGTTTAGAGGAGGGGAAGTTGTATTGTAAAGGCGAGGTGCGCTCTGTGTAAATCCTTTGTTGGCGACAATGCTGCCACACCACTCCTGATTTAATGTGAGTATCTGACTTTCCAGCAGCTCATGATTATAGGCCTTTTGTTTTTGAATTGTGCAATGTTCTTACCTGTGAGATGAATCCAAACCCAGTCAGTAAAGCAAACCGTTTAGATGTAGAGGAGAGAATGGTCGTATATTCTTCTCTGCTGTATTAACTTATCTATATGTAGGATCCTGATGGAGGCTTCTGGATGCTCTCTTTATAAAGTGGCGCATTAAAGGAACAGTAAACTGTGGGTGGATTTAGTGGCATCTAGTGATGAGGATTGCAGATTGCAATCAGGTGAAACTTCTATCTTTTAAATTCCCTCCGTCTTTGTTTATTGTTCAGGAGGTTTTTATTGGGAGCTTAATTATCCAAAACAAACAGACCAGGTGATTTAATCAGTAAAAACGTTGAATAAGGCAGTTTCACGTCACAAATCAATGTTTTTCTAAAGCTGGTCGCTAGCCCAGCACCTGCTAATGTGTGCTCACTTTATTTCTCTAACTTTAACTTAAGATCCAGACGTTCAGGAGGTTTTTAAAGGAGCTGAATTATCCGCAGAGGTCTCTTCCTCTCCAAAACAAATGGACCAGGGGGGTATTCCATCAAACCAGCTAACCGCAAATCCCGGCTAACTTCGATAAGCCGCGCTTGTTTTAGAGAGAGTTTGGTTCCATGACTCTCGCTAACAGGAACCTCAGCTGAGTTACTGGGGTAACATATGCTCCTGAACTAACCTGCTCCGTGGCAGGTTAACTATCAGGCTTAATGAATAAGTACCTGTAGTAAACAGAGTCTCAGACAAACAGTTCCTCACACTTTTCGCTTGGTTATCCGTGTTGTCCGAAAACGAAGTTAACAACTTCAGCAAAAATGAATTCACCGCACATTTTTGGTTAGTTTCGTCGAATTCCCAAGGATTAAAATTTTTTTTAAAAAAGTATCGTTGCCGTGATGATGCCTTGAAATACTAAAATTCTTCTCCTATGTGACCAAAATTGCCAGTAGTAGTAGAGTGGTGTCATCCCCGATTGACATGCGGACATCTGAAGTTCAAACCCAGATTATGGCATCATTCACTACATCAAATTATGTTGACAAACTTACATTTGTCACACATTACACGTATATGAAATGTAATGCCATTTAGCCGACAATTATTCATCCTAACTTTGTAGCCTACAGAACTTTTAACATCAGCTGGGCCTAACATTAACACTTGTCCATATGATTGGAGTAACACCTGCACAGCCGTGTGTTTAACATTGTTGACACCACTCCTGTGCAGAGATAACACTATTTGGCATATTAGTTGGTGCAAACACACTACACATTTAAAAAAAATTGTAAACTAAATAAAATTTCCTTGCAGAATTTAATTTCCATTAAATAATAAGGTGCAGCCATTGAGCCTCAAACCCGGGTCTCCCACGTTAATGACGGCGAATTCCTCTTCGTTACTGACAGGACATAGTATATTTGATCAACACAGTCTAAACATAAGACATTAAACATTGATGTAAAAGTTAACTTATGCATTTAAGTGGTCGGCAATCTTCTGCCACGCCATATCTCTTGCCTTGACAGTAGCAACAGTATTTCCTTTTCTGGTAACTGCGTTTCTATACTCTTAGTAAAGCTCCACAAGGAGCTTTTGCTCCGCGCTGTTGAAGAAATCAGCCCTAGTTTTCTTGTCTTTTTCCGACAATCGCATATTCTGGGCTTCTCATGCACCCTGTGCGCGCGCCTAATGACAGATTAGATAAGCCTGGCTGAAGTTAGCGCTGATGAGGCGCAGCTGAAATGTGTTAGAGGAACAGCTTCAGCCTGAGGTGGAAGCTGACGCTAATTCAAACGAGGCTTAATCACTTAAGCGCCGCTATCATTAGCGACTTTGATGGAATACCCCCAGGTGATTTTAAACAGGTAACAACACTGGATACAGCAGTTTCATGTTGCAACATGTAGGTTTTCTGCTCCCTATACGAACAAATAAATGATTCTAAGGTAACAAAAACTTTTTTTCAGGTGATTATACACTACTGAAAACATGCGTATGATATTCAGCTGCCAGTATATCCCCCTAAATCCTACACACTCTGCCTTTAATAGAGTAAACCTGTGTACTTTTTATTTGTTATGCTTGTTTACAGTATGCATGGTGATATACTGATCTATGTTTGCTAACTGTACAGAGAAAATCATCCATTCACCCGACCCTCATCCATTCTACTCTCAATCAATGGTTAAATGGCTCTTGGATGCTTGTATTTGATTGTACACACCAGCTAGAGTCCAGTCAACCTTATACGCTCTAATCAGGCAGTATAAAGTCCTCTTCACATTGTGGATTGAACACCTGTGAGTATTGCACAGCTGGTCGGACAAATCAAACAGTTTAAGCTCTTAGAAATTATGAATGACATCTTTTAAACTATTTTCTCGTGTTTTATCGAACAAAGTCCATCGATACTTAACATTATCATTCATCGCAGCCCTGGAGCACAGCTTGATTTATTTGAAAAGGTTAACTTTATTAAAACATCTACAAAAATAGACAACGATGAATTACAATGGCATCAAGGTAGCAAGCGTTCTACAGAGATACAGAAGACCCCAAATGTAACAAAGAGTTTTCCATATATTAGTAAAAGGAAATTACAATTCTGTCCTTAAAATATGTACATACTATTATGCTCAACTTCAAAGACACAAAAGGACAAAATCAGACATCAAGAAGTGTCTAAGTACATACAGTATATATAAAAATATGGGTTTAGTTGAACTACAGTGTATCAAAAATGATTCAAATGGCACAACCATTCACAATCAGTAAACATGTTATTACGTGATGATCTTGATGAGGACTGATTTACAGTGCTATACAATCAGTAAGGTAGAGACAGCATTGATTCTACCGTGGTCAGCTTAATGTACTAACATGGGATAATAATGCAGAGGTTGATGTTGACATTCACACCGAAATGAGGACTCCCAGAATTCCCTATTTGGGTAAAACATTAAAGGGCAACTTTGGTATTTTTCAACCTGGACCCAATTTTCCCATGTTTCTGTGTCTAAGTGGTAACAATGGTAACAATGATTTTTTTGGAAATAGGTCCAGTTTTAAGTGAGAGCTTTGCAGCGGTGACATAGAGTGCAATGTAACCACTCAGGGCATTTGTATGTTGTCAATTTATGTCCACTAAAAGTGTTTGTTTTTACCACAGACAGGCTCTGATAATTATTTAAAGTGTCTGACAGAATTATGGAAAGGATCCCAACAGAGACAGGCCATTTAGTCAGAGTAAGATCCTTTTTTTTGTATCAGAAACAGCCTCAAAACTGCTGTCGCCAAAGCCATTAGACTCCGTTTAAATAAACACTGCAGCCCCGTTTCCACCAAACACTTTCAGTATGGTACCTTCGGAACCAAACGTAACCCTTCAGACATGGTACCTAGACACTAGCATTTTCACCGCAAGCAGTACTCTTAAATGTGGGCGGGGTTGTTGTCACCTACTGCACCACGCTTATTGTCTGCAAAATGGAGTTGTACACCGAAATTTTCAGAACAAAATAAAACAGGCTGCAGTGAGAGTCTTCGATGGGATATTTAAAAATAGCAGGTTTGTGCATTTAATAAATCTCAGGCAAGCTCAGGGGTTTAGTGTTGCTGGAGCCCACAGGAACAACGTTCTGCGATGCTTTTTCTTCTTCCCTCCTAGTGAGGATTAGAAGATGTGCATTCACATTATCTGTTCGAAATGAATATATTATTTTTAACGCTTGAAGATATACTCATCACTAAAAGTCTGTGTCATCCAAAAAAGACAATAAAAAATAAAGTAATGGTCACAGTTGTCATATTTAAATTTAGGGTGTGCTGGATTCACATCGTCTACTCGTACACTGAGTAACTGCGCACAACAAGTAAACGTTCCACCTTAAAAGTTGTCAGCATTTGGCCCAGTAAATTTAATTATTTTTTCTCAGACTCCAGCTGCTGCAAGAGGCAGCAAAACATCCTTCATTTTTATAGTTACAGTTCACTAATAAATGTAAAACTCTCCACGGTATGAACAGTGGCCACAACTCAGCCCTGAGCAGAGTGACTGTCAACAGACTGCAGTGTTCACAGCTCCACCTTTTAGTACCAGATCTGTGTGCTAGGTACCCCAACAGAGGGGGGACCAAAAATGGGGACAGTACGGAACGGTTTCATTGGTACCATCCACAACCTTTCACAGTGGAAAGAGAAAAAAAGCGTACTGAACTGAACTGTACTGTACTGCTCGGTGGAAACAGGGCTTCATTTGACCAAGTACAGGGCCAACATTTTTTCACATTTAACTGGGAATTTGTGATTGTTGAAACAATGAAAAGATGAACCAAGTTGTTTTTTGTGAGTGATATTTTGATTTTGAAACTGATTTTACTCTTTAACAAAAACGTTGACCTATGTGGGGATCCTTTCCATAATGTTGTAAGACACACTTACTAACAATGACAGCCTGTCAGTGGCAAAACCAAACACTCTTACCTGACGTAAATAGATGGTGCACAAATGCTCTGAGTGGTCACTCAGTACAGGACCAGTTTCAAAAGTGTTGTTCACATTAGACACAAAAACATGAAAAAATAGAGTCCAGGTTGGAAAATACTGCAGCTACCCTTTAACTGTGTGTGTTTAGAGTACAGTAATGCATTTAGATGAGCAAAGATTGATTATTCGATGAGTAAACATGTCTTGACACACCGAACAAAAGGTTGTCGTATAATTAAAATGAGATGAATTGATGGTGCCATTCCATTTTTTTAGATAATATTTTACATCTCATGGCTGGCAATGCCTCGCGGGGGAGGATTTAACAAGGCAGACAGACTGTCCTGAATTTTTATCTCCCTTGGCAAATAACTGAAATCACTGCAAGTGATAAGAATCCACATCAACAGGAATCATATCAGGCCCCCTCACAGAGAAGAGTTTCATCAGGGCCGGGGATATGCATGGAGGATTTAAAGTGCAGCTGGTTGTGGAATTTTTACGTCTATCCTTTGTGTCTGGGTTGCAGCCAGATACAAAAAAAAATGCCAAAACACCTGAGCAGGCGCATCTGAAGATGTCCCGTCCACTGCCCCGGCTGGCAGTATTTGTCTCTCTGCTTGGAAAAGCTGTTCCAGTTTGTGGGTCGCGTATCACCGGCAGCAGCAGATCCTCCTCTTCTGTGCCTGTTTCCTCAGGTTTGAGAAGTCCATTTGGCACCAGGGACACAGCTCCTCTCTCTGTGGGGTTCAAAAACTGCTTGGGCTTTTCATCTACAATGGGGTGGTCGGTGTTTGAGAGCTAACTTGATGTATTGCATTGCATAAAGGGGGCTGCTCTTGTCTGGTCCACATCATTTATCATTAGTCCTTGGAGTTACAGCTATGGACGTAGGGGCGCTATGTACGGTTTTGGGATTGAGATAGAGGACTGCTGAAGGGTCAGCAAACATGGTGAGATCACTCATGTTCTACACAGCCATCAGCCATGTCTGAATCTCTTCATACACTTTAACAGAATTATCATTTTTTGTCTCAGATGGGCAAAAGGAGCTAAAGTGTGGAGTAATCACACTGAATTAGACTGATTAATATGTGTACAGTAGACTATACATACTATAAATACTAAGACAATCCCTGTGTGTGCACTTTCATGTCTGAACCATAGGTGTGCTGTCTGGTGAAGTTTGTGTGTCATGTGCGCCATCACCTGTAACCCTAAATGTAGCATTTGACATGGATAAATAAAAGTCATGAAACTTAATAACTGTTCATTTGCCGGCGTATTTCCTGTCATTAAGCCTCTGCAGCTTCCTGTGTCATTAACTCTACAGCACTTAATCACCAGTCACACAAACCCTCCTTGTCTGTTAAAGTAACTGAGAAGAGAGAAAGTTCCTATGCAGACTGCACCCACCACCTGTGAAATGTAGCTCGGACTGTTAGCTGTCTAAAGCTGGAGTTAGTTTTGGGATCGGGGGTCTGATGTGGAAATAAACCGAACCAGCGGTGTCTCAGCCCCAGCCACCCAAAAAAGTACAAATATCAAAGCAAGCAACCCACTCTCTTTTCTCATCTGCCTCTCCTGTGCAGCACCTCCACCACACATTCCCACTGTAGTATTGATGCATTAACGTACAAGACGTTTCCCCTCTTTAACGCTGCCTTCTTCGTGCTTGTTTCTCTCTTTACACCATGTTCATGGCGTCCTCAGTAAGAAAGGAGTGGATGTCGGCAAAGGACGGGCGAAGCTTGCAGTCTCTGTTCCAGCAGCTCAACATAAGCTCGTAGAGACCCTGAGGACACACAGCCGGCCTGCTCAGATACACCTGCAAGAGGGAGAGAGGAAGACACCATTTGACTTAGGAAGACCTTTTTTAAACACCTTTTTCTTGTGTGATAAAGCCCACTGGGTTTTAACTATGAAATGAATAATTATTTCATCAAACGTGATTAACACTAATTTCACTTCTTGTTGGTCAAACAATACCTGTAGCGCTACTTATCAATCTCGATTGTTTTGGTGTGAGTTGCCCAGTGTTGGAGATATCGGCCGTAGAGATGTCTGCTTTCCCTCAAATATAATGGAAAGAGATGGCACTCAGCTTGTGGTGCTCAGAGTGCCCAAAAACACACACACACACAGAAATCACAACCCAGTTCCTCAAATAATCCACAGACCTAGTTGTGAGCAGTTTCATGGAGGGATTACTTTATTTCTGCTTTTGAAACGACAAAAACCAACTGTATCATCCCGCAGAAGGAAGTGTGCAACTACTTCTAGCTCACCTAGCACCACTCAGCTAGCTAACGTTACAGCTCAGCCGAGGAGGACGCCATTAATGTTAACTTCTAATGCTGTCACAAGCACGAGCCTCTCATCCATGAGTAGATGCTTCCATGTGTGCAGTGATACGGGTGGTGGGTGTAGTTAGGTGGAAAGAAAGTAGTTCCTTTGGATTATCTTTAGTAACCCGGCCATGATTTCTGGAAAGAGACATTGCTATTGAGTTTTTCAAGTGTATCTTTTGGCACTTTGAGCACCACAAACTGAGCGTCATCTAGTTTCATTATATTCAAGAGAAGGCAGACATCTCTATGGCTGATATCTCCAACACTCAGCAACTCACACCAAAACAATCTAGACTAATAAACAGCTCTACATGTAAAAGGAAAAATTATATATATTATTTTTGATTTGGGTCGTGCTGTCCCTTTAAGAATAATGATTTTAACAATGTGTTTTTCCACCAAATGCTCAGATGAACAAGAGGTGTGGCCCAAAGACCAGCCACTAGAGGTCCTCTGAGATCATGAACCTCCAAACTGTAAATGATGGCATTTACTACATTATGAGCTTAATATGAAAACAATTCAGTGAAGTGACGGACAGCCTTCATTAGTAGGAACAGAGTGTGAGTCATTATCTCAATAAACTACTGAGTGAGGACTGAGAATCAAAGACTCTGTATCGTACCTGTCTGCCCTGGTCTCGGAAGAACTCCCCAGCGTTGTCGATGACTTGCTCATCTGTGAGGTTGGAGTACGGCTGCTCCTGACAAACGCTCAGCATCTCCCACAGAGTGACCCCAAATGCCCAAACATCGCTGGCCGTGGTGAATTTGCCCTGAGAGCAAACAACCACACACATAGACACTGTCATCTTCAACATCATCATCTCCATCAATATGAAAATCATTATCATTGTCATAGAAGGATGAATTGTTTTAAGAATAACTACCTTACTCAATTAGTTTTACACATGAGAAATCTGACTGGATTTTACAGATTTTTTTCCCTTGGCATCCCAGTGCATTAATATCCAATTGTTTTTTATGTTTAGTCTTTATATTAGTACCTTTTTAAAGCAGCAGAGGGAGTGAATCACATTTTACCTTGGATTTCCTGCTACATGAAGACACAGACTACTTAAGTTTACAGTAAACAAGCTCCTGTTGTTGCATATACAAAAAATGTTTTGGTAATACAAACTGAAAAAAGGGTAGAAAAATCATAAGCTCACAGATTAAGCCACGGATTCCCTCTAAAGTTTTTTATTTTGAATAATGGAAATAGTATTTTAAAAAATATAATTGATTTTTTTCTTTTCTATATTTGTCTTGTTTTTTTAGTACTTTAATAGTTCTAGGTTCTTTTTTTAACTATGCAAAACAACATAACTGATAAACAATAAAACCTACAGTATTGCAACCATCACACACATTCCCGTCCTCTCACCATGAGTATACACTCCCAGGCCATCCAGCGTATTGGCAGCACAGCTCTGCCCTGGATCCTGTAGTAGTCTCCAGCATACAAGTTCCTGCTCATGCCAAAGTCAGCTATCTTGATGTGACGCTCACCGCCCCGATCCTCTCCGCACTCACCCCTCTCACCCCCGACCAGACAGTTACGTGTGGCCAGGTCTCGGTGCACAAAGTTGAGGGAGGAGAGGAACTTCATTCCCGATGCAATCTGGCTGGCCATGGAGATGAGCGCCGGGTAACTGAGGAGGGAGAGAAGTTGACAAATGTATGGAATAATAAATAAATCAAATTATAGCTTTAGATTCTTTTATATCTGTGTACACGTGCAATGTGTGTGTGCACATTGCTGGCTAACCTGATGGTCGGGGTGTTGTGTGAAGGCCCTGTCTTATCCAGAAGCACTCGGTGAGACAGATACTGATTCAAGTCTCCACATTCCATGTACTCAGTGACCATACAGAGAGGATCACTGCTCACACACACTCCCAGCAGACGGATTATGTTTGGGTCCTTCAGGCGAGACAGGATCTTCACCTCTTTCAGGAAATCGTTCCTACCATGATGAAAAGGATGAGTACAATACATCAGAGAGATGAAGAGGTATCACACAGGAAGGACAAAGAGTCAAACACGCTGATTTTAGATCGAATGTAAAAGTAAATCTCCTAAATCAACATCCCCAGCGTGCAGCTCTAGGTGGCTTTCTACCTCATTGATTTGTTTTGCTGGTCAATATGTTTGTGTTGCTCCAGCTCTCACTAACCTCCCATAAAAAACCTGTGGACAGCCCCTCTCAGCACGTATGCTCAACAAGATAGGAGCTGTACCTGCCCCAGAGCCAAAAGGGCAAAGAGCCAAAGTAAACAAGCAGCTGGTGAAAAGAGTCAAACATCTACAAAACCAGATATTTTTTTCCTCAGGAGCTGAAGGAACGATTCACAGCTAAAATGTGTGAGAACATTTGGACTTGTATTTGACAGGTGGTTTACCAACACATCATATGGGAGGGCTGAGAGCTCTGAAATTCACTTTCACCCTCTGGAGGTCAAATGTCACACAAAAAGTCAAATTTCAGCAGACAGATTTTACAGCCCAGTCTAAAATAAATGTGTTACATGTTGCATTCCTCAAAAAAATAATCTCAGACTTCTTTTCAAGTAAGTCAACCAAATTTCCTGACTACAATTTCTGTTGTACGCCTCTAAATACACCCTGAAACCGCAGAAATTCAATAGCTGGTGGAAATGTTGCAGTTCACTGAACACATACGTTAGGGGCGAAGAGGAGATAAGCTGTAAAAGTGGAAAGAAAAACTGTGAACCACACTGGAGCCGAGCCCGGCTGTGTATGAAGTTACAAACCTGGCATTCTTGGAGGCGTCCGGGCGCAGGATCTTCACTGCTACCAGAAGAGGGCGACCTTTTCTCACATTGAAGGGGAACTCCAAGTTGGGAAGGTCCTGAGGGTTTTCAATTTCACACAGGTGCACCTTTCACCAAATAAACACAGACATTGTTAAAGCACAATTACCCCTCCCTACACCCACACACACATTTTTCAGGTCAGTCCTCACCTCTCCAAACTGTCCTTCTCCCAGCTTCTCCTTGAAGATGAGACACTGGCGCGGCAGCTCCGGCAGCGGGGCGGCGTCAGCCCCAGGGCTTGAGGAGGCCAAGGCGGGCACGGCGTAGGTGTTGTTACCGCTGACTCCCTGCAGGCTCACGATGTCTGCTTCGGCGTAATGAGGGACGCTGGGAGGCAGTGGGGGGGACACAGGGGGAGACAGGGAGGGGTAAGGAGGGGAGCCAGGGTAGGGAGGAGGCTCCTCCTGAGTCGGGGGGAAACCCTTCTCCATGTCCATGTCCAAACCACAGGCTGAAGGGAGGAGGAAGAGACAGACAGGGTGGATGAAATGGAGAGATTAGAAGAACTGTGTCATTAAAAACAACTTTGTTTTGCTTTATGACATCTGTAAGTGGAAGAGTCACATGCTATCAAGTCCAGACAGCTTGTTATGAAGGGATAGTTTGGATTTGAGGGGAGCCTCACTGGACAGTAAAAACAAAAAAAAAAACCTCTTTGTGCAACACTTCTGAAAAACTAAACTTCACAAAGTTCTGTGCAGAAAACAGAAGCTTCAAACAAATATAATAAACCTAACACAATAAAACACGGTGATAAAAAAGGCGAAGAGTTACAGAGATATATATAAAAATAAAATCTCAAACAATAAAAAATATGACAAAAGTTACTGCTGTCTTTACTAGATAGTAAAACCTTGGCTGCAACACATGCTGAGGATCTGCCTTGCAGTGCCTAAAATTACTCTTTTTCCTGCTTAATTCCAGGACGTCTATTAGATCCTGTAGCAGGTATCAAAATATAATTAAACTTCTTGAAATGGATGAGTGAAACTTTTTTCAAGAGTCAGTCTCCCTGGGACATTGTATGAATCTTTTCTATCTACATTTAAACTAAATTAGAATCTACCGCTGTACTTACAGATGAAATTTAAAGCTTTAATTTAACAAAGGTGTAACAACTTAACATTCATGGCAATCAGCTTCCACGAGGCTCTGACAGCACACATAAGTCAAAGACTTGTGGGGAGTGTGGCTGAATACTAAGTTGTTACACCTTTGTTAAAATGATAATGAAGATGATGATGATGATGATGATAGGAAACTTTCCAACCTGATGCAGACACCGCCACAAATAAGTATTGCAGTTTGAGCCAACTGTTAAGATTAATGCTGTATTTATAGAAATATGCAGTAAACATTTTGACACCAGGCCACTATGTGTCCTACTAACTGCTGAACCCTGTGCAGTCATGCCTATTTATTAAAGTGGTGCCTTTGTGATTCCACAGATTCACACAGACAAGATCTGAGTGAAGCTAAACACACCACAGAGTGTATTAGAGACAACAGAGTGCAACAGGGATGACGTTTATTTGAGGGCCGATCTGGAACACAGCATCGCCCTGGTTCTCTCGACAAAAAGCCAACGTTATTTTCCATTCATTGGGTTTTGGATTATCGCAGCTCTGTGGCAAACAAACATTTCTGATGCTCACATGTTTTGTTCAGCAAGATATTCTTCACAAATGAACACTACTTTTATGATCTTTTAAAAATTAAATGCAAGTGGCATAAGTAAAAAGCTAATACTAGGCTATGAACAAACTACACCATGATCGCATGACTTCAGCGTCGCCACCACAAGGCTGTGAGGCCGTGTTCGGCGTGATGACATTCTCATTTAGTCACTTGTTAGCAACAGTCTTTTTTAAGACATGAAAAAGCTTCAAAATTCACAAGTTGGGTATTTACTGACGCATTTTATGTCATAGGAAAATATTCTCAATCTTGTGTTTACCACAGACATCGTTTTAGGGATCTAAACAAAAGACCAGTGAAGCAGCAGTGCTAAAATGCCAACTCATGTCCAGGTTTTAGGACTCATTCCTGCACCACTCTACAAGACTACGGTTTTAGTACAGCCATGCTAACAGCTCTGTGATGCACAGCAGTGCTCTTAATGCTAATATCAGCATGCTAACATCCTGACAGTGTTGACATGTTGTTTAGGTGGAATGTTAGCATGCTAGCTTACTAGCTCTAAACAAGTACAAAGCCCCCGTTAAGTTGGTGGGTACTTGGTCATAAACCAAAGTATTCAACAAATTAAATCTTAGACATAATGTTGGCACTAAAGGAACAGTCAGGGGATCACCAGAGTCAGTAGGCTTCATCCTCTTGGAGCTATAAATTTTTGAATAAAATCTCAAGTCAATCCATCAAACAGTTGTCGAGATACTTCAGTCTAGACCAAAGTGATGGCCCAACAGCCATTAGCAGAGCTGAGCTGGCTAAACAGAGGCATCTAAAAGTTTGTCAGTCTTTGGATGGGTTTAAAAAGTTTGTACAATCCCCCAAATACCAAACTATCCCTTCAAACGAAGTTATTTTGAGTGGTGAGTGAATTTGACAGACTAATTAGGTGAGTTAGAGGAGGGATGATGAGGGTCAGATACATGCAGAAGAGACTAATTATCTCCCAGAAGCATTTATTTGTGCGGAGATGGTTAGAGCACTTCAAAAGCCCCAGCCCTGGACAGACAGGTAGGCAGGTAGGTAGGCAGAGAGGTAGGACCCCCTCCTGACTGAGCTGGCCCGGTCCGAGGTCTCTTACCCTGGGGCACATTGAGGCACTTTTCCTGAGCCTGAGTGGTGCTGGAGACGACTAGAGGTCTCGAACTTTTCCTGTGATCTGACAGGAGCAGGTGATAGGCTGGGTTGTTTAACAGCAAGGCTGGGAGGGCACACACATGTAAACATACACACACACGCACAAACACGCACGGGACGAGGCGGGGTACACGCAGGAACCATAATATGGATCATATTGATCGTACAAAGTGGCACGTGACACAAAATACACACACACACACACACAACGAAACACAATAATAACCGTTAGCATGACACTGTTAGCATATCCATTATAATACAATGGGAGGAGGAGGGGTTGCACTGACACATGGAGCACAGAACAGATGGAGCATAGCAAGAACAGGCAAAGTTAACACAACTCTTACAAACACAACAAAAACCAGTGGATGAAATAATGTTCTGTTACTCGTGTTATTTCAAACTCACACAGGCGCCTCGTAAAGACGGCATGCAGACCTCCTGTGGTGCATTGCAAGTGAAGGAATGCTTTTTCTCCCTTTACTCCTCTCTTCTCCTCCCTCTTTTCTTTTTCCTCCCTTTTCCCAGAACAATAGCTCTTTTGTGCTCCCCTCTGCGCTGTGCATCTTCTTGGAGGCACTCTTCCTCGCGGGGTGTTTGGTTTGATTTACTTTTGTTTGGTGTGGTGAAATACATTGGAATACCATTGTTTTCTTGATATGCATGCCACATTTTTTTTCCTCCTGCTGCTTCCTCTTTGCACATGAGTTTGCTTATTGATATCATCAACTAACAGAGGGTTGTGAAAGCACCAACACAGGCACGCAAACGAAGCAACCCGAACCAACCGCATACTTTTTTGCAGAAATTTAAATCATGTACATATGGAATGTTGCATTGTTTTACATTTTCCACTGACTCTATGCCAACTGTGTGTGGTTGACTATAGATCAGTCCCTGTCAACATGTATTTAACATGTGGTATGTTTTACTGGATGTCAGCATGTTCAATGTCACGCTAATAAACTAAATGTCTTCTTTGTTTGTTTGTTTTTTTTGACCGAACCGCTCCGACAGAAACAAGAGACACTGTCATATGAATGCACTCCATGACTCTGTGTTTGTTGGTTACCTGTGCTGTCTCTGTGATCCCTTGGCCGCAGCAGAGCGATGGGCTCTTGGTACTCTCCCTCTCCCTCTCTGTCATGGTCGCGGTCGTCAGGGAAAGTGTGGATGCGCTGGTAGCGGCTCGAGTAGCTGTGTGTGTTGTTGATGACCACATTGTCCGAGGGGACAGACAGGTGAACCCGCAGCTCGTCACTGGATAGACTACCCTGGGCCTGGGAGGGCAGAGGGTTCACAGGTAATGCAAGAAATACAAGATGGAGATAACATTCACTCTGGTACCAGTTTATTAGGGACAGTTAAGTAAAACTCATGCACTGCTAGTTAACAGTCCTGCAACAAACCCTACATTCATTAAGATTAAAATGTTCATGTTTTAGAGAGCACTTCATCTAATATAATGTCCAACCCCTTTAAATAATTAAGATAGGCTAAATGTAAGGACAAACATCTCTAAGTTTAACACAAAACTACCTCTCAACGCCTCTTTAAAACAGGTTCAGCAAAACACTAACGTTATAACCTCAGTAAAGGGAGGATTTATTGAGGGACTGTTGTATTAAGCTCCTTTCATACATGCACTGTAACCTTGAACTTATCTTGACAAAACCTGGAGCACTTATATGTGTGAATGCAAATGTCTGAATGAGTTGGACCGGTTATTAAACAGACGTTACCCTGCCAGCTCCACACAACATGTTGATGACTTTTCTATCAAATGACTGGTGTGAAGGTGGAAGAACACAAACTTCCAAGAGTAAAGAAAAAGGTGTAAAGCAAATGTCTGACTTGAGTGATGACAGGATTCGGGAACTTCTTTTGGGAAGGGCTGACACCAAAACTGCCAGACAAATTCAAGGAACGTCAAGACACTCAGTTGTTTATGACCAAATTATGAATCAAAACACAGAGTAGGAATGGCTGTGGCTGGAGCAGCTACGTGACATGACTACCAGCTACATGACTTGTCCACCATACCTACACAATCAGGCCCTTTTGCCTCTTGACCTGGAGGCTGAAGCCCTGAAGAAAATACTAAGTTAGCAATTAGCTAGCTCTGGAGCGTTAGGTTAAAATGAAGGGGGCTAAGGTAAGGATAAGGGTAAGGGTTATCTCTTGTTACTTAAAGTGTGAAACACGTCGTCAAGTATAATGAATAAAGCAAATGAATTAAATTGATTACTGTTACGTTTAACTTTGTATTTATTAACTGAAGTGTCACGCTGTAGCAGAGTTTAACTAACTGTGTGGCTGGGTTTGTAGTGGCGTGTCCTGTAGGCTTCAAATGTAATGTGGCTGCAGCTATAAATGTCACAACACTGTGATTGCTGCAGCAAAATTTTTTGCATCATGTCCTGCCTCCTGCGCTCTCTACCCAGGCACCACCCCTCACCTAAACCAAATGGAACATTTCCACTTGGTTAGGGCGCCTCTTACTTGGACAGTCTCCTGCTGTGCACTACATGCAAAACGGCAACTCAGGACAATGTCCGGACCTGATCCTCCACACACTGTCCAGTGTCCATATGAGAAAACAGCTTTAGCCTGCTTTAGTTTTACCTTCCTGTATCTAATAAACTGGCAACTGAGTATAAAAGCATCATTTCAATCCCTAAAGCAGATGGTGATCAAACCGTGGAAACAGCCTCTAATCTTTGAACAATTTGGAGTAAATGTAAAAGGATTCCCATAACACATCCAGATGGAGATCCAGCCGTACTCTGCCAAAAGACCTGCAGTTGTTATCTCAGCCTGATATCAATCATTTAAACTTAGTTAAAGGGACAGTTCTGCGTAATCACACCAGAAAACATTCTCTCACTTAGGTTTATTTATTCTGTAGAAAGTACTTTAAGTGAAAGCTGTTAACAGCGAGATCTATGAATTTATCCAGAGTAAGGGGGACATTGTTTCTGGTAAATCAAGAAGACGTAGAGCTGTGAGCAACACAAACCAAATTTAATTTACCTCCATTGTACTAGAGTGGTAAGAGAAATCTCAGAGATAGATGCTACAACCAAGAGTGCATGACTACACACCAAATCACCAACTTGAAATAGGAACAGCCGCTCAAGAAATAAAGAAAGGCGTTGCATGTGACCCCAATCTTGACTGACTGACCCAGAATAGACGAGTACTGACGATTTGATCTGAGGAGCCTGATTCGACTGCTGATCTCACAGTCAAATTGTCGCAGTTGCTTGAAAATGTGGTTATAAAACAAAGTATTATTCTGTTTGGGCTATATGGGGATCTGATTTTACATACAGTTCTGCTCATAAGTTCACATACACTGGCAAAATTTGTGACGTGTACCATTCCTATAAGAAAACATCAGTGACAATGCAAAACACATTTCCTTTATATTTAATGGGATTCAAATTAAACTGTAAGGCATCACAGACTTGCGCAATCATCAAACTAAACACGGCAATAAAGACAACTGAAAAACTGAGATAGCCCGTGTTCAAAAGTTTGCATACCCTTAGTTCCTCACACCGTGTACAGCCCCTTTTCGCATCAATGACAGCTTGCAGTCTTTTGTAACAGTTGTTGACAAGGCCCTTTATTTTAGCAGATGGTAAAGCCGCCCATTCTTCTTTGCATAAAGCCTCCAGGTCCCATAAATTCTTAGGGATTCTTGCATTAACTGCATGTTTCAGATCTCCCTAAAGTGGCTCAAAGGTACTGAGGTCAGGAGACCGTGGTGGCCACTCCAGAATTTTCAGTTTTTGCTGCTGTAGCCACTGAGGGGCCAACTTGGCCTTGTGTTTTGGATCATTATCAAATTCAGCTTTGGTCTGATCACTTCACTTTGTTCAAGAACTTTTGAGGCTTGTCTAAGTGCTGTCAGCATATTGTAAGTGGGCTGCATGATCAGTCAGACTGTCAAAAAAGTCCAGTTTTTACAAATTCTGCCAGTGGTGTGTAAATTCATTGGCTGAGCTCTAGAGCTGCTTGGTTTCTCCCATTAAATCATGACATGTAACCTATTTTGGTATAAATTTTAAGCTGAAAGTTCTGTTTATAACCACGAGAAGCAAGCAAGAAGCAAAGTTAGTGGCACTTTCTGTTTGTCTGTCTCTCTATCGATCTCCACCACTCACTTTCAGTACTGTAGACAGCACTGCTGTCGCACCTATAAACACATGCAAACCTATAAACGCACCCTTGACACCCATTAAACCATGCTGGATGGGAAAGGTCCTTCTATAAAATAAGTTCCTCTGCCAAGTCAAGATGACAAAGTGTTTATTTGGATGTTTTTGCTCTTTTGTCTGGTGGGGTGGAAACTAAAATGGCCGATGAGAATATGGATCAGTAAACAAAAAAAAGATGATTTTAATTAGTCAACGACAGGCAAGACTTGACCAATCAGTGACCCACCTTGCCCAGTATCTTTTTCCAGTACTGCCTCCACAGAATGACAGCTATCACAGCCAGCAGCAGCAAGATGATGCCCACCAGGCAGCCAATCAGAATAGCTGTATTACTGCTGTCATCCTTGGCTACAGGGAGCCCCGCCCTTGGAGTGCTGGCACCAAACTCTGCATCTAGAGGAGAAAAGCAAAAAGGTGGAAATGTTAGATATTTGTAATAGTACAAGCTATTCATCTGAAACCTGGTGTTATTTCCAGGTCTGATGTGGTGTGTGTGGAATACTATGCAACACTGGGATGAGTTAATGCACTGTTCAGTCTGTGTGCATTAGCTCTTTCAGCACAGTCACGCACTCGCTGGGGTCACACACACCAACATACTTTCATCAGGCTTACTAAACATCTGATGAGGGCTGTCTGTGTTTGTATGCATCCAGTACGCCCGCTCATACCACAGGGCCTCTCATTGCCTGCTGCTTTGAGAACAGAATGCGAACACTGTTTTGCTTCGCCTTTGTAGTTAAATATTAATCAGAATCATCCAGTTATTTTTTATTCCTCCCTTGAAGGTCAAATGTGGCGTGCTATTTGAATGAGGGATGGAACTGCGCTAAACTCTTAAAACCACTTTAACAGAAAAAGTGAGACAAATAGCTCTGTTAAAAAGACTAAAAAACAGACACACCCTGTATGATGTGTTTATGTGTATACAAAAATATACACCTGCAAGCGCACACTCACACACACACATTTACAAGCCAAAGATTTACACACCACATTGTCACAACAGAAAACAACCCGCTTTCTCTCACTCTCTCACTCTGACAGTTCAACACCATGCGGGTAATAAATAAACCCAAACAAAGCCGTTCAACCACAGCCAGTAACAAGGACAAAGCAGCATACACGCCACAGAAAACCATTTCCAGCTTTTAAAAAGCCTGGTATTGTTTAGCTGTGTAGAACAGAGCCAGTACCCCGAAAAAAACATGCAGTTTGTGAGACCGCAGGAAGCCAAGTTGTTATTGTACATAAATATAATGTACTATAGCTGTTAGTGTTCTTCCTACAGCTGTATATCTTCAAACCCTGGGGACAGAGCCCAGTGCCAAAGCCTGCCCCTGCATTCCCTCCACCATTATACTTCATACTCTCTGCTGAGCAGAGGGACAGTTTAAGATGCTGGAGGAGGGCCAGAGCGGATGGAGCTAGCTCCCGTCCCTCAGTTCATCCTCTGTGTATTTTTTTTTTTGCGCTCTCACCTGACAGCGTCCAGTTACCAGTGGTGTCCATCATGAAGGAGGTGGTGGTGGGGGGTTCTGGAGGAGCGAGGGATGGACAAAGGAGGAATGTGTGAGAAGAAAGGTGGTGAAGACTCAGAGGAGGGTGATGAGGAGAGGAAATCACGGATAGCAGGATCGGACTCATTTGGCGTCTCATCCATGTAAATGAAAATCACTAAAAGTTCAAAGCAACTTTTTCAAAGCCAGACAGAAATAAGGCAAAAACTTAAGAATTTTAAATTAAAACATTTGACCTTTAATTTTAAGCCAGATTTCTCCTACCCTTTAAGTACAATGAAAAGTGTAAGATAAGCATCCAGCGCTGACTTAGGTTCAGAGAATGTTTGGCTCAAAGCCAAAGGATTTCAGAGCTTGTGATAAAGAGAGAGGCGAGTCAGACATGGGCCTCCTTTGGCACTGCCTGCCTTTGGCTCTGCTTTAGACACATGGCTTAGACACACTGCCGACATGCTCACACTCATCACAACTGCAGAGAAAAAGACGAGCGCAGAGACTAGAAGAGATGAGGGAGAGATCAGGGGAATTAGAGAGCAGTAATGTAGATGAAGCAGTATGATGGGTGATGAAAAGGGGACAACTGAGATGGAATGTTCAGTGTAAAGATGGATAGTAAATACACAAAGATTTGGAGGGTGAAGAGAGGGAGGATAAAGAGGAAGAGGAAGAACAGCAGGACTCACCAGATGGGCTGGTGGTGGTGTTGGAAGAGCTGTGGCTCGACGTGGGAGAGGAGGAGGTGTGGTTGACAGGAGGAGGAGAGGAACTGGTGGTGGGAATCTTGGGAAGATTAGGAGGAAATGAATCAGTGTCTGTGACGTCCTCCTCAAACGGCTCTGGATAAGGAGGGAGAGAGAGAGACAATTTAATGAAAATGAATCATGTTTTATATGTTTAGGGGGTTTTATGTGGCACAACACACCGTCTGAATGTCCTCGGCTGTTGTGAAACAGTGGATGTGGTCACAGCTGGTTGTGTTTCAGTATTCATGTCATGCGATTATGTTAAATATGTTGTTTTTGACTCGTTGCATTTCTTATTGGCTAATCTGAATGATTGTGTATTGACAAACTCTTATCTTGGCAAACCTAAATTAACTGGTCAACTAATCATCACTGTTCTGTTGTTGTGTATTTAATAATAATGTAAGAGGAGATTTATTTTCGTGAGGACGTATCAAGTAGATTGTCTTGTTTTTCTCTGTTAATTATTTTACAGCTACATAATTTAATGTTCACTACATTCATATATTGTTTACATATTTTATTTTCCTCCTCACATTACATTTGGGAACTATTTTATATTGCGCACCTTATGTGCAGGAAATAAAAGTCCTGATGACGTTTGGCGGAGTAATATAAGATGTGAGATGCCACTCTTGTTGTTGATTTTCGGTTGACCTACGTTCCTTTGGGAGATTAAAGTGGATCACTCCGATAAGCTGTCCCCGTGCTCTTGCTTGACTCACAGCCCTTTGATAGATAATTCAGTAACTAGTAAGTTGATAGATAAGACAGGAGGAAGAAACCTGCCTTAATAACACCTAGAGTTGTTCTGATACCAATACAGGTATCAGAAATACCTCAGATACTGCCTAAAATGCAGGATCAGGGTTTTGGTGACGACTCAAGTCCTTGCACCAATCCGGTACCACGTAATTTATTAGTCAGCATTAACTTGCTGAGGCCGTTGATGTTGTATACAACATTAAAATACTCTATTACAATTTCGCTGCAGTGCTGTAATCTTGACAATTATTTTAAATAACCGGACCGCTAACCACTGTAGCTGTCAAACTAGCGCTCCAGTGCAGTCGTATCCTTTTCAGAAACTCTGTAATCTGCGATCTGCATGGAACGGCAGCTTTTTAAAGACTTTTTTAAGACTTTTAAGACTTTATGAAATGAATAATTCAAACACTAAATGTTTTCTGAGATTATTTATCCACGCTGAAATGAGTTCTTGTTGTCATTAGCGGTTAGCTGCAAGATGTACCCCATGATACACTGGGTTGAGTCTGCCTTTGAATTAGAGTCTGTGCTGCTGTGTGCATAACAGAGTTTATCCCAGATGACATGCGCAATGGAATAACGTAACATCTACCCCATACTAACACCAGCAGATCTGTGCTTTTTGGGCAGAAAGCAAAATGATGAGTAGAATATTGAGTGTAATAAATAATGTGATTATCCTGTTTGCTTGAATGGTATTGTAAGATGCACCCAGGGCGTAGGCTACTGAGTCATCCATGGATATATGTATAATATTTATTATATATAAGATGCAATAGTTACTGTTCCATTTTTACTCATTTTATTTTGCTTCTTGACATGGAAGTCGGTTAGGCTCTTATTGTTTTTTTTTAAACACAATGGCAGTGGATCAATACTCCGTATTAGCAAATATTCAAGGTATTAGACTCAATATCAGGAGGAAACAGTGCAGTCAGAACATCTTTAACAACATCAGCTGTTTTAAAAAAAAATGTCTGCTGGGTTTTGACACACAGGTTGACAGTTAAGTCAGTGCAATTGTTGCTAAAAATCCAGACCTGGTACCAGAGGAGCAAACATAAGTTAGCTCTGTCCCTTACGCAACATGTGGCAGTTGTAGAGGTGTAGACTCCAGTTTGAAGCTGTAACACTGGCTTTCTGCCCGTGTTGTGACCTTAAAGCGGACCAGAGTGGCTACTGGTGCAACATCTCTTGCTTGTCATTTATTACCAGTCTGGCACGAGCCCAGCACCCAGACGTGCCACCTCTGGGTCACTTCATTTTAGCTACCTGAGACCGGTGTGATTACTGAGCACTTTACTGATTCTTATCACGCTAAAACTGACAGTCTTTTTGAGTAGAGGGGACAGTTTAATTAGTCACTGCAATCTCAGTTGGAGGAGAAGCAGACGAGTCCTCTATCTGACTTCCAATCAGATACGCATAAATCCTGTCTTTGCTGAAGATATCGAAACCACCTTTATGTTTGCTGCGTGGATCTATTTCAGCCCATAAAAAGGCAGATAGAGAAGATAAGACGACAGATCTATCTGATTCTGATAAACATTAAAATTAATAAAGATGGTATAAAATAACCGCTTGAACATCTCTGTGTAGCGTTGCCCCCTTCCTAATGTTTTCTGTTGAGCACAGCAGCATTATTTTTCTTTTGGATCCCGGCCAGAGTCTGGACAAGGTCCTTAGCTGTAAAATATGTGATACCTTAAAATCAATAATAAGCACACAGCAAGGACAAAAACTTTATTCTGGTTGTGATTCTGTCACAGTAAGTCCAGAAACAAACCGAGCTCATCAGATTTCTAAGTGTCACTCCACCTGGCTTTTACTTTGAGCATTTCAAGAACGTTGATTGGACTCACACCCACATCACAACAATCTTTTTCAGGTATCTATTTTTTCCA
Organism: Cephalopholis sonnerati; assembly: GCA_019142605.1. NCBI lineage: Eukaryota > Metazoa > Chordata > Actinopteri > Perciformes > Serranidae > Cephalopholis > Cephalopholis sonnerati. The sequence continues at coordinate 29,889,550 of JAGQAX010000008.1, forward strand.
TTGTCTGTATTTAGGTATTGTTTGGGCAAAGCCAAATCTCTGCTGAACAGTGCCAGGCATAGTTGCTAGGATATGTGTGAACCTGTACAGAAGAAAAACTGCCTGTCAGAGCCACAGAAACATGTACGAAACTAGAAGTAACACCTTGGGGGTGTGTGCCTCCACCAATCAGTCAAGCTGCAGTTTAAATCAATGTCTGTCCAGACTCATATGTAGCCATGGCCAGTTGCTTCAAATATGGATGTTGTTGCAAAGCTAAATATTGTAAAACATAGATGCTTCACACACACGGCAGCACAGATCAGCAATCAATTAATCAGTTTCAAGGTGGACACCAAAATTAGTTTCACTAATTAGGTATCTGAACAAATGTGGAGTTATGACATTGAAAAATTGCCAGAAAACAACATTATGATGTCACTGTGAAGCTGACCTTTGACCTTTTGGATATAATGTGTCTTCACTTCATTTTTTTTATCCTATTAGACATTTGTGTGGAATTTTGTCACAATTACCCTATGAATTCTTGAGTTTTGTGAGGTCACAGTGACCTGTGACCACTAAAATCTGATCGGTTTATTGTTGAGTCCACGTGGACATTTGTGCCAAATTTGAGGATATTCCCTCAAGGTGTTCTTGAGATATCGTGCTCACAAGAACGGGGCGGATGAACAGACAGACAACCTGAAAACACAATGACTCTGCTGTTGGTGCAGAGGCATAAAAATGGATCCATTCAATCCTGTTTCTTACCAGAGAGGAAAGATATCTCGCTGATGAGCAGCCAGCGGTCAGCGAAGTAGAATTTGCAGCGGAGGATCTGAGCCGGCCGGCCACCCAGTGGGAGGGAGATGGGGCGAGAGGAGGGGTCTCTGAGATCCTCAAGGGGCACGGGCAGAGTGAGCGCAGGGGACCACGGCTGGAGGATGCCAGGCTTAAAAAGACACTCTACCTTGCTGAAGACTCGCACACCCTGAGTGTGGCGGTTGTTACTGTGCACCTAGAGGAAGGAGACAAGAGAATGGAATAGGGAAAACACAGGTGTGAAGATGCAATCCCTTAATTATCTACACACCTAAATTAACTCAACCCTCCTGCAAACATCTGAAAAAACTCAGTATAATGAATGAATGGCTCAGGCCCCAATTTCCCTGTGGAGAGGCACGAAGAGATTCAGTTAACACACAAAATTAATGACACATTCTCATCCTGTTCAACTGTAATTGCTTTGGCACGACTTTAGAGCTGAGCAGGACTACAAATTAACAAAATTAGAAAACAGGAGGCAAAAGAACGGATGCAAGAAAAGAAGGTATATGACAGAAGACCGATGGAGGAGAGCAAATGATATATCTTTCCTATTTTTACAAGCAGGGAAAGGCCGAAGAGAAGAAGAAGAATCCATAAAAGCTGATCTAATATATGAGGCATCATTGTGGCTGGAAGGAGGAAGAGGAGCTTGAGGAGACGAGAGAAGGATGAGGAGGACGTTAGAATGAGCAAACGAGAGGTCAAAACTATAGATCTGAGAGATAGACAAGTAAGGAGGAGATAATGGGAAGTTTTTTTCCTCGTAGAGGGAAGGGCTGCTCTGACAGGTTAGCTATTAACCTCACACTTACTGCAAGGCCAGCCACTCTAACCTAATCCACATGTTAATGCACACACACATGCAAGAAGCAGGAAGCACAGCTGCACCAGATGCTGAGTTGACATGTAACTGATTCTATCTGGAAGGGACAGAATGGGGGGGCAGGGGTATGTATTGTATGTTAGTGGTAGCGGTGGGGGTCTAATAAGTCAACAGAACCAAAGTAATTCACTACTCCTTTAGGGAAAACAGCTCCAATGACCTGCACAAAGCTTAATTTGAGAGCATAACACTGCATTCATTATGTTTCGCTTGTTTCATCATAAATCTAACCTACATTCACGAGTACGCTCTGATCTTTTTGTTTCGTTGCCCCGTCTTCCACGTGAGCTTACAGAGAAATGTTTTACATGAACTCCCTAAAGACAGAGCTGGCGCTTTACAAAGGAAAATCAGAGTGTGTTAAAGTTCCTGTAGGAAGTGTAGGTTATGACTGGCAAAAGGTCAGAGAGCAGATTTCCCTTTGGGAGAGTGATTAGGTGCAGGTTAAGGAACCACAGAAACAAGTCGAACCAGAATTAGGTTCAGGTTCCCACTCTTTATTTGTTTGACCTGCATGTCTGACATATCCGCTCTGCCAGGCCAGCATAACGACTTATGTCAGCTGAGGTTAGCGAGGGAAAACCACTGGGGAAAAGGCAGGAAAAACAGGATAAGGTTAAGAAAAACACCGGGAATACGGCTGGGAAAGATTTTAAGAAGGTAACTGACAAACACTAGAATAATAATAAATATGTGAAGGAAAAAAAAGCGGCGCGACAACATCCAGATATTTTGGATCTCAGTCAAAACCAAACCTCTAAAAGATTACTTGTCACTTTTTTAACACTGACTGGGGATTCATGCTGTTCAGTATGCACATGTATAGGGTGAATCCCTCCCAAACCGACATTCCAACCGGCGTCCAATGAGACAACACAGTTATAACTCAAACCGGGTTGCTTCATATTATCATCCCCCCCTCTTGCTCCACAAACTAACCCCAAAAGCCACACAGATGCACAAACAGTCTGTGATGCAACTCAGTGGCACCCATAGAGCTGAGCACAGACGCGCTGTCCCATGATAAACAATAGCGCATTAAAACTAATTAAATGGCTGCGGAGCTATTCTGGTCAAAGTGCTGCTTTCCTGGTGGGATGGCAGACACATAACTCTGCTGTTGAGAGTTTGTTTTAGAGGTCGTACTGATTGGAGCTGCAAGAGCTGCTGTGGAGTTTCATCAGATGCAAAAAGAAACAATCAGCCTGATGTCCTGCCACAAACACAATGACATGCTTGTATTGTGCTAATGAGGTAATTAATTAACCAAATCGAGGTATTAATTAACAAACCGGTCTTTGTCTGCTTACTTTTCTTCACGTACCACATGGGAATCATCTACGGGATCTCATTTTAAAACATTAAGGAGTTATAAAAAGTTAAATTAAATCCCTTTCACTTCTTTAATATTTAGATTTATGCCTTAAGGTGCTCTGAAATTTAATCATCTCCTCTAAAGGGGGAGCACGTGGTGTATCTGTAAAGCTTGTATTGTGTGCTGTTCTTCCTCATTAAAGGCAGACTATGCAGGATTTTCCTAAGAAACAATGTATATACTCAGACAAATGTAATCCCTCTCAATCACCCACTACAAGCGTGTGGTGGTGTATTTATCTGCAGAGACTCTGCCCTCTGCCTGGATTTCTTATTTTCTTTTTATTTTGCTATGTTCATGATGTTTCTGGGCTGCTTTGGAGAGTGGTGTGTAGCCCCAAGCCAATAACAGTGTGCAGGTGAGGTCAGAGGTCAGATGTGTAAGCACAAAAACTGGTATTAATAAAAGAAGAATTTGCAGTAAGAATGTGCGCACCTCATGCATTCTTCAGACCAGGCGTACACAAGGGTTAAGCTGAGATAGCTGTGATGTATAGGGCTCTGTAAAATGTCAATCAAAGGAGCATTTATACATTTAATTTTAAATAACTCATGAGTGATGCATACCTCATTATTTTTATTCACATTAATCTCCCTGTTTGCGATCGTTTAACTGTATCCTGTGAAGCACTTTGTAAAGTCAGTTTCCACATGAGCCCTATAAATGAATCATTGATCATCCTTTGGAGGTGTAATGATAATGATGACTGAGATTTGCTGCAATGATCGTGTGCAGAAATGTGATGAATTTGTGGTAAGGATGCTATAAATATACACAGGTCGTGCGTTATGACAGCAGCTCTGGCACCAGTGGAGAGCCTCGCAATACAACACTTAGAGAAACTGCACTTTCATTGCCAGATTCCTCACTGATCGGTCTAATGAGCGGTGGAGGGGCAAAGTATCGCTATGCAAATGGATGTTTAAGGGGGTTTCTACATTTATTTATGGCAAACTGTGGGTGTGGAAATTAGGCTCCTGCATGTGCGCCCACACCACAACAACCAAGATTTATAATCCATGTACATCTGGCAATAAAAAAATACATATGCACATTTCTACCTTTGTGCATCCACACAATTTTAGCCATGAGTCTACACAGAGTCTTATGCGTCTGGCCCCTGGACTTTATAAAAAGGTAGTGACCAGACTGTAAGTAGCATGCATACAACATGAAGCATCAAAAATCTCTGACACAGCACAAAAAAACTGCAAATGTAGCAAGGCAAACGGCAAGCAGACAAAGCTTGTTCCAAAACATGAGTGAATCTGGGGTTGGCATTCACTTTTACTTCTGCTGGCAAACAGTGAAGGACAGGATGGGGATGAAAAGCAATGCTGAGTTGGCCTGTTTTCTGTTGGACAGACAGGTGTCTGCGGTTAGTTAACTTGGTATTGTCCTTTTTAGTTACAACAAAGGTGATGTTCCTAGGTTTAGGCAAGGAGGAGTGGGATTGGTTAGGGAAAGTCAATCAGATGCAGAGTAAGGTAAAGCAGGGCAGGTCAAGCCTTCACTATCCTCCAAAATGCAAATTCACCTACTGAATAGTTAACCAATTAGATACAGACAACAAAAATGAGAAGAAAGAGGAATGACATGGAGCTTAAGTTCTTGGCTAGAGTCAAATCAGGATGCTGAGCAGGTCTAGAGCATAGATTGTAGAATAGATGGACATGACAGCTCCCCAGAAGTGAAGCCGAAACATCTCAATCTCCCCCTGGTGACTGGCTGCAGTATAGGTCATAAACCCCGCCCCCTCTATATTAGCAGATGGGACATGGGCCGAACAAAAAGATCAAAATACACATCAAATACGTTTTACCCCAAATACGATTTCTGTCATTTTAGGTAGTTCTTATCTACTGATGTGTGTTCAAATGGTTATTATTTTGATAAGTGTGGTTCTAACTAGTTATCTGACGCTATAAAAAGGGGGACTGACGCCATGATTGAGAGCTATGTGTACCAGTCGGTGTGCTTGTGATCAGCGGCGCTGTTTGCAGTTACTCAAATGGATGTATCGCCTGGAACTCCATACCATTGAGATTGCTACTGCACAGTCTCTGGCTCAAGTTATGTCACCAGCACAACATGGCAGCAGCCATATCCGTGATATTTTGGCTTCATTTTCCAAGAGTGGGAGTAAGTGGAGTTTATGGTCCTGAGTGATTGTGCTCATAAAAGTTGAGTGGGGGTTTCTGGCACAACTCACCAGCTGGAGAAGGGAAACAATCTAAAAATGTCAAAACTTCAGCAACAGTTGTAGTATATAGCACAATTTAAGTTGTTCTACATGCTACAAGTGCTGCTGGAGTTTAGACCTGCTCAAAAATGCACAGATAAAGAGATTCCAGTGGGATAACTATGCCCTGCACAACACTCTGACATTGATTTACACACAACAGCACAAAAAAGACACCGTCACCAGATCAGATAGTGGGTTAGGTGTCTGACTGGATGTACATAAAACCTGACATCCTGTAGATTCAACATGATCTTTGGCTTGTGGATGAACTGAGATGCCTTGTAATCCACAATAGAACATATTTTACAAAGATCCCTGAGGACACAGACCGGAAACCGAGGCTTTCAGCCTCAATGACATCTCTGATTTACAGGCAGCTCCGTGCTGTCTGAGATTCCAGTGGGATAAGAATGTCCTGAATAACCTTCTCGTATTCGCCTGCGCACAACAACACATGCATCACCACACCGGCTTTCACTGCCTACCTGCATGTTGTGGAAGACACGTGGTTTCTCAAAGTGGAACTCGATATCCACGCTGCCTTGCCCGAGGGCTTCGCGGCTCCAGCCCAGGTAGTCATACCCGGGCCAAACCCTCAGCTCTTTGGTTTGTATGAAGTCATCTCCTCCCAGGACGCCGTCACACAGCTGACCCAAGCCTCCAAACTGCATCCTGCACACACACAACACTGTATGGTTTAACATGTAGCTCTGTGCAGAAATAAGGCTGGACACTGTGGACAGTCTGTCACTTTATATTTACAAAGTTATTCATGTGCTGGCATGCAAAGATGCATATATAAGCATATATACATAGATGCATTTGCAAACAAGCTGGCACGCACACAAACCACACACATCTGCCACAAATACGTCTGGATCACATTAAACGTGTTAGCTCACCCGCTAGCAAAACATTTCAGCCCCATTACCCACACAGCCCATGCAAGTGTGGCCCCCCACCAATTCCTAGTTCACCCCTCCTTTGCTCCCTGTCAAAACATTACAGCCAGGAAACACATCAAATCCCTGAGCAACTAAAAAAAAAGAAAAGAAGGCAGTCCCTTTCGGTTAGGCGGACACCAGAACAAACTTTCAAGAAAAGATTTGGCTGAGACTTCAGTGCTAACAGATGTGGTGAGCGCTGCGGAAAAGATTTTGATATTCCACTGATGAGTCCACATAGTTGGTCATAACACTCTTGAATGCTTACTGTGATCACATTTGCAAAAGATGTGTTGCAATTTACACCCAAAGGCTGTGTATGTTTCATTATGCATTTCCATGAAAACGAAATCCAAAGGAGCAGTTTGTAGGAATGTATGGAGATGAGATACTTACTCATACATAGAAATAAAAAAAAGAAGAAGAAAAAAAAGCCTGAAGCGACTGAATATCTTACCCTTGCTCCGTGCTCCCATCGTACGTAGAGTCGTTCAGATAAACAGGCATGCCAGACAGGTGCATGACGTGACCCACTGGAGCTGTGTAAGCCTTCAACCCATCTGAGTGACACAGAAATATGTAAAAATATTCAACACTAGCTGTGTGATTGTTAAAACAAAATATTTTTTAGTTTTCTATTTAAGAAACAGACATGCACAAGCTGCATGTAAAACTTTTTTAATATATGAAGCTTTTCATTTTCATCATGAGCAGCTACACTTTTTTTTAACTGAGCCAACATTAAACAGTAATCACTGCCACAGGGGAAACAGCTACAGCTGGTTTTTAAGTAGTAAAACAAACCGAGAGGTCCGCTGCTCGGGCCCGCTCGGTCCCAGCCACCATTAACCAGTGAAACTCAAGCCTCTCCGCTCAAGTATACAGCTAATCAGCCCGTTCCCTGAGAACAGAGGTGACGTCAGCAACACGGACTACAGCCCGCTGCTCTGCTACCCATAATAAACAATGCTTCACTTAGGATTTGCAGTATGTGTGCAGTATGCTCTGTTTGCTCTGTCTGTGGATGTGATTATGCGCTTAGATGTGTGTGAGAGAGTGCAGGTCCAAACTGAATGTAAAACAGTGAGCATAGGAAAGGCACTGTGGTGCCATAATATCACAGCTGTCACGAATACCAGGTTTTGGGCATCGAAGCTTCAGTAAGAAATATCCACAATTCATCGAAGCTTCGACAGGGGCAAAGTGAGAGATGGTTGATCATAGACTATATAAAATTATGGACGTAGCTAGTGTGATGTCACCTATTTGGTCATTTTGAGGCATCGGGTTCAGCATTTCAGCCGTCGCCATCTTGTTTTTTGGAGCCAGAAGTGACCTATATCTGAATGAGAGGTTGGAGCTGTGGAGAAGTGACGGGGTGGATCTGACTCACAGACTAATGTGACATCTGACAGAGAGCCTGTCGCTCAAGTGGCCCAGCACTTTAAGCCTTAATACAACGTAAATTGGTGAGTTATAAAAAATATTTCGCTCCGTACAGTTGCCATGGATGTTTAAATAAGCTATAGAGACCAAAACTGTTTTTGTACCAGGCTGTAAACATGTTTATTTCTGAGCCAGCCTCAAGAGGCCATTTGAGGAACTGTTTTTAGCACTTCCACATTGGTTTCATTTTTCAGCCTCAGAGGTTGCCGCTTACAGTCGTTGCACTTAAAATATTGTTACAATTAACCACTTAGCGGGTTGCACATTAGCCATAATAGGTAGGGAAAAAACATACTTCACGAGTTGGTCAAGCTGTTTCTTAGAGTTTTCATTGTAGATTTTTTTTTATGGCCTTTTTGCCTTCATTAGATAGGACAGAGTGAAATGGGGGGAGAGAGAGAGAGTGGGGAATGACAAGACATGCAGCAAATGGCCGCGAGCTGGAGTCAAACTCGCAGCCGCTGCAGTGAGGGAGTGCCTCTATACATGGGGCGCCTGACACTATCCACTACGCTACCAACGCCCCTTCATTGTAGATTTTTGACACCAGTTTCCTTTGACACATCTGGCGCTCAACTTTTGGGGGTCATGTTCGCAAATTATGAAACTAGACGCTTGATGTTTTTAACACCGTGTTAGTGTCTAGTGTCAGAAGTCTGTAAGCCTGTCACGTGTTCAAACTGTCCCAGTTTCAGTAGCACTGGACTGCTGGTGACGGATGTCAGATGAAGAATAAGTCAAAGTCACACAAAGTCACATAACTATCACTAAGTTTAAATATCCTTGTCTGAGAGTAACTAAAATAATCAATGTTGAATAATAATGAATTATGTTGGCTAACTATGTTGAATAACTATTTCTTAATTATCAGCTATTTGGGATATTTGAGATAATTCAGACATATATATATATAGAAATAAAATAAACAGAGCTTTTGAGTACTGATTTTCATGCTGATTCCCATGGCAACGATCAAAGCTTCAAGGCTTCACAGCATTCAGGTCAGCCTTATCTTACACAGGATGAGATGAGAGGCCAAGTGTGCGTAAAACTTGACATTGTGTAGATCATGTATAATCTCTGGCTTGTGGGTGAACTGAGCTGCACTGACTCCACATTAGAGCATATTTTAGAAAGATGGTCTCCCTGAAGACACAGACCGTGAACTGGGGCTTTTAGCGTTTGTGACAGTCCTGATTTACAGGCAGCCTGACGCTGTGTGAGGGAGGTGGATGGGGCAGGAGAGGAGGTGAGCCAGTCATAAATACTCAGCTAGTCAGCGTTGCGCCTCGGGGAACATGGAGACCAATATCATTTATAAATGTGTTGCTTCTTTTATCCGGGCAAACCACAGTAGGCTTGTTAATTTGATGCAATGCCTCAAATCAATGCATGGGATGTATGGTGAAAACACTCGTAATCATTACCATCGAATAAATCCCTCTTTTACCATCTCATACAAGAGTAAATCCAGCATGATAGCAAACTGAGTCACCTTCACCATATGAGACAAGATCTGATTTATCAAAGTCCGGGGCATGCCTCAGAATATACAGACCAAATGAATACCTAGGTGACCATAAAACCAGAGATATTTTCTATCTCTGCGGTGTCTTGTTTCTCTCTCACCCTCCACACAAATACTTACCGTTCCACACACAACCATAGAGCTCCACCCGAAGGCAAACACTCATAACCCGGTCAGCCAGAGGGTAGAAGCGCACCATGCGGGCCACGATGGGAGGGCCGAGATCTTTCAGCACAACATCATAGGTATTCTCATTCCCTGACACCACCTTGGGGGAGAGAGGTACAAATATTCAATCACACAGTACATTGCTCGTCTCCCCTGTTATCTGCAGGGTTGAATGAATCTTGCCTGAGGGCTCTGCATTTTTATTCAGTGTGTGTCTTTTAATTCGATTAATCTAAGAAGAGCTCAAATGAAGTGACTTTTTCTCTAATACACAAAGGTGTAAAGACGGGCTGATTTAAGAGTGTAAGCCTCTGGCAGTTTTTGTAGGAGCAGTCGACACCCAAAGATTTACATTGGCTTTGCAATTTGTGAGTACTGTCACTTGGCAATGATCTGAAATAATAACTGAAAGGGGAACACAAACGGTATGATTCCTTCCCTGAAACATTGGCTTTTGGAGGTCTAAATTCCCATGCTATCATGTAGTACAAAACACAATATACAGAACTTATGACCAAAGAAAAAATATTGGACATTTACCAAAGAAAAGATGTCTTTATGTGCACAAGGTAAGACATTCATTGCATAGTGCTGTAAACACACAAAGGCAGTCTGCTTTTGCCTGGATAGAAAAGTTACTTGCAGACAAAGTTTAGCTGGCTCAAAGCCAAACTGCTCCACTTGCCAATAAATAATAAATAAATCAAATGCAGATAAATAATACAGCCCTCTGTGTTTAACATGTTATTCATATTAAACAGCCACGGGATATTGAGCTGTTTGCTATCAATAATGGAGACTTAATGTTGCTTGATTCCCCCAAAGCTCATTTAATGACATTCAAAACTGTCATCGTCCTTCGTCTCAGTACACATGAAAGAGACGGGGGGCTGCAGCTCTGTTGTAATTAACAGTCCAAAATAGATCTTGCTTACTTCCTGGCCCCAGCGGTCCTTCCAGGTAATCCATTTCACTCCGTCTCTGGAATAGCGGAGCCGATAACTGCGGGCGAACTCCTGCCCGTGCCCGTCAGCATGACGACCCTGGGTACCAACCAGAGCCAGGAAGTGGAGTTTACGCAGGTCTATCTGCAGAGACAAGAAATACATTATCAGTAAACACAAGTCACTCAATAAAATATCGACAAACAGATTGAGATACAGATAAAGTGATGAGATTGAGAAACTACAGGAACAGGGTAGGAGTAGCTATAAGAGTAGGGTGCACACTGGCCAGATAAGTTCGAGTTTCTGCATTTCTGTTATTTATTCTATCCTGACAGCACAATTGATCTGTATTCCTGGTTGTGTTGCTGAGCTGCGTAGCCCAGGCCTCTGTGGCTGTGGCAGATTTCTGGTCACTTCAGTGTGCATCCTGTCATCGTTCACATTGGTCATTGAATAACTACTCAATTCATTTTTTGATATTCAAATCCATTTATTGGTCATATGCAACTTCTAGTAACCAAATGTTGTTTCATGACCTCCCATCCATATTACCTGCTGGTCAGAGGTCCTAACTGCCAAACAGGAAGTGAGAGCTTCCAATGGGCTTTATAGTAGAGGGAACGCAAACTGTGCCATTTTGAGTGGAGTAAGGGAATAGTCTCCCACAGTGGGTGACGTGAAAATGCAAATGGTCCTATCTAGAGACAGTGTTTGGTGTGTCCGGTCTGGGCTTCTGTAGAAACAGCATGGCAAGCTCTGTGAAAGAGGACCAGCTCCGAGTGTAGATATAAACGGCTCATTCTTAGGTAACAAAAACACAATGATTCTCATTCTCAGGTGATTATAAATGAATGAAAACGTTGTTATGAATATGATAGAACATTTCTGCCAATAGATGCCCCTAAATCCTACACACTGAACCTTGAGATGTTTTTTTGTTATTAAAAGGAGTCTGATTAGCAAATATTAATACACTACATGGATTTCATTGTAGAACATAAACTTCGATGTAAACTGTACATGAATTATGTAACTGATATTTAACAGGGAAGTTATCTCAATAAGCTATTTCTGGCTTCGAACCTCTCCTGCACAATGTTCACACTTTTATTTAATTGTTATTGTCTTATCATATATGTGTGTATGTGCAAATTAAACAGCGTATATTGTTAATGTTTAACTTCACTGATTATGCACTAACTTTGGTTCGTCTGTAGGAGGAGCTTCCTGTTAAAAGCAAGAGGCAGAAATTCCTCAGGGGGAGTTCATTGTTGAAGCTCAAGTTGTTTCAGTTCAGGTGCAGACCTGCTGGGAGCTTGCTGCTAGCTGCCCAACAGCCAGGGGCTTAGCAACTTCTCTTTTGTTGACTTATGGATCTCTAACTGCCTTCTGGATCTAGCCTCATATTTAGTGGGCAGATATGAGAACAGTATCAATCTTCTCATGTAACTCCCAGCGAGAGAGCAAATAAGTATATTTCCCAGCAACTTAAAATAGCTGTTATAAAATCACTCTAAAGAGCAGCCTTGAGTGGGTTAGAGAGCTGTTATTAAGGAATCATTAAATGAATGTATTATTATTGTAATAGTCCAAACAACATTTTATATCAGCCTCACAGTCATGAAATAAAAAAGGACAACAGTTAAATGCTCTTTTAACAAACAATACGATTGTACTGAGCATTAACTCCAAATGTTACAGTGCAATTCAGAGCAGAGTAAAATGAGAATCTGACCTGAAGGTATTCTGATCCGCTGGGGAAAACAGCTCCTGCAGGACACCACGCTCCATCCCCCTCTCCAGTACTCAACCTGAGAGAAACACAGCCTTTTAAATGTTTGATAACAAAATGAGAAATAACTCCCCACAAAAAAAAGATTAAATAATTAAATAAACACTGAAAAGTTCACTAAATCCCAGTCGCACACCCAAACACTCACATGCAAAGATACAAACACACCCACAACAAGACTGACTACATCAAAACCCACAGTGCCGGCAGCACGCAGACATGCAACTGAGAATTCAATACAAACAGTCCAACCCTCCTCTACCACCGTACATATTGATTCCACAGCAACACAGCATTCACATATAAATGGGGCAATGTTGTGTGAAACAGAAAAAACTTGGCTATGGCTAACGGCGCACAGTAGGCAGCCGAGAGACAGAGACGGCGGGGAAATACGGAGAACATATTAGATGAAAGGAGCAGAGCGAAAATTACCAGCTCTTCAAACCTCACAACAAGATCTGGTGCAGAATGTCAGGACCGATCTTTACTCACAGCTCCTTGAGCCTGCCACGACCACACACATGCACCACTAAAAAGATTTTCACTCAGCGTGACCTTCCTCAATCCAGCCTGAGAGGAAAACTCCATACTGCCACCACATATTGGCCACATTAAGACCACAAACTTGGCTTGGTGTGACTGTGATGTCAGATCGACTCGTACAAGGAGCTTTGGGAACAAACGCCAGGCCACAACCACGCTCTGACCACTGTGGGGCTTCTCTCAAAATGAAAGCTGCTGCTCAGACCGCCAAAACAAATCACTATATCAACTCGGTCACACTGACAGTGGCGCTAGTATTTCAATCAGTCCCCTCGGTGGGTGAGATCATGCAGACGGAAACCACGAGATGATATCAACAAATTAGTGCTCCACAAAGTGATGGAGGGAGAGGAGGATGAGGAGGGAGAGAGGAGGAATGAGGCTGGGCAGAGTTCAGTCCACCGTGCGCCAGCCAGCAGGATTAACATTACAGCATGCAGTTCTGCCAAGTACCTCATTTTTCTCCCATTTCTCTCTGTCTTTAGCTTCCTACCTAAATACCAGCCAACATTCATCCCTCTCCTCTTGTTCTCAATTCTCTTTTCCCCTCTAACTTTTCTCCACTCCCTCACAGCAATATACTGATATTTCACTCCCTCCGAGTAACAACAGCCACAAAGACAAATACCTACCAGCTCTGCATCCCACCCTTCACCCAACACCTTCCCTCAAACCTTGTTTTCAAATTAATTTCTCTGCAGCTTTCCGCACGCCATCGCAGTGATCTACCTTTCACTTGTTTTCTTTTTTTTTCTTTTTTATGTCCGCTGTTTTCTCTCTTTCTCTCTCGGCGTCTCCCCGATGCCTCTTAAAAAAGAGCTCGGGCTAATAATCATTTCCACATGGTTAGACGTTCAGCCAAGTGACCCAGCCCTTACAGACCAATGGAGACAAATGAACACACACACACATGCACACACACAATGCCCAGGACACACAGCTTTAGCATGTTGCAGGCCCAACTTGGCTCTCATGAATCTGACCTCGCTGCCAGACAGACAAGGTGGTAATATGATTACAGAGTGGGTTTTACAAAGACACACTCTATCATCTTCTGTCATAATCTAATAGACCTCGGACAAATGACTTAAGCATGGTGCCAACAGACATGCAGACAAACACATTAGTCCACAGTGACACGTGTTCCTGTACTTGAATACAGTATGTTATTCCACTGCTGGTACTTAAATTTTGACTAGAGTAGATGTAGATCGCATATGTCCTGAAGTCCAGTAAGTTAGGTAGTTACACATTAAATATTTTGCTGTGTATGCATCACTAAAAAAGATGTGGGCGGTAGTTCAGAGGGCCAGGCTGTGAAATACATCCTATCGAGTACCAACCAACACAAAGTAGTGATTATGTTTTCTTTGTAAGAAACTTTCTAAAAAAATTGACTGAAAGAGTTCAAGCCATATTTAAAGGGTGACACCTGTGCGTAACATACAACAATACAATACACTTTCCATCACAGCTAAGCGTTTTAGAAGTCTGAATGTACTTTTACACTGGTTTCCTTTCATTTCTGTATGTTATGAACATTAATAAGAACACTCTTGACGTTGTGTAATAGGGATTGGTGATACCAAACTTTTTAAATCAAATATGATAACAATACTGATACTGATTATTTCTTAAATGGGTATGTGATTTTTCCAAATAATTGTCATTTTTAGGAAAAAAAAAAAAAGATAATTACACTTATCGGCTTACACACAGCTGCATGGGGTTTCCACAAATAGTGCATCTTGCTGTATTTTTATTTACAGGTTTAAAGTAGCACCACACCCCTCTGTTTTATTTCTGCTGGTCTCTCACATATTTGATACAGAAGTGTGTGACTGTGCGTGGCTGCATGCTACGTTCTGATGTCACATAGGTTTCAACAGTCACATAACACAGGCCAGCAGAATATTTTAGGGCTGATTTGGAACAAACATTATACACAGGTACTGAAGACATTTAAAAGTGATGCAGCCACCCACGTTTTGTACAATATTTATAAAATTTTACCACCTTAAGTATTGATCCCACAGTATCGATTTGCCCATCCCTGTTGTGCAATCCATCACAGTGAATATCAAGGCTGCGTTAATATATGTCAGTGCTGTATTGTCACTGCATGGCAATGCAGTTTAAAGTAAAGTAAAGTAAAATCAGCGATTTCTTTTTAAATACATTATATATTAGATTAGAGCATATATATTAGAAAATACTTATTTAAAACATGTGAAAATACTGGGAATTGTGTAGTAACGCATTGTGGATTTAGACCGTTAAACGGTTTTTCACCATTTTTGTGTCCAGGATTTTTTTGGTGGGGCTTATATATCATGGCTAAATGGTGGACTGGAGCCATCCTTGACATAACCCCTCCCCCGCTATATCAAAAATGCATAGCATCAGCATCATCTTGTTCATCCCGTGTGTGTGTGAGCAGCGAGTTTGCTAGGTTCCCCAAGCTCTCTGAGCTCTTTCAGTCTTATAATTGCATAAATAAACTTCTTTGTCACAATCACATAAACACAAGCAAAATAGCCTTCACTGATGTACCTCTCTGTCTTTCAGCGCGAAGCGTAACCCGGCCCAGCTGTTCCTGCTCACTGCTGTGGATGTGTGCTTTGTGCATACGTTAGGTGCTGCACAAGGTTTGTTTTTTCGTTTCAGCTTTTTCAGTGGACATGCCCCCAGCATCTCAGAGCAGAGAATACAGCTCAGTTTCACACGTTTTTTAATTTTATATACTGCAGATTTTTTTTAACTATTCAAATTTGGCTGAGTGGTTAGTGGCACATTTTTCTGTGGCGTGACGAACCGGTGGCACTTATATATTTTAGCTTTACCCAGACTTTAATTGCAAACAGACTTAAAAAATCTGCACTGCATAATTAAAAAAAAGAGAAAAAAAAAGGAATTACTGCCAGAAATGGCAGGAAAAATCATTTCTTAAACGGCATACATTCAAAAATGCTAATGTTCTTTCAATTAGATATCATCTTAAATGTAACAAAACAAAAGTCTATCAAGTTGTCACCAGCTTTTTGTTGTGCTGCTGTGATGTAGACGTCTACTCTAGGGTTTGTCAGTCCACCATGACATCACTGTTGGGTGTGGTTACAGGTGCAACAGAGCAGCAGTGATCAGCCTGGTGTTCAGTTACTCTTTAAGCAGAGTTACAGTTTGTAGACCGTAAGGAACAGGAAGAGTACAGGAAAACCACGTAATTGGTGTGGTGGGAGTAATGCCATTAGCAACTTTCTACCCCGCAAACACACTCACACATTCCCCACCTTCCGTGTTTGGCCTCAGTGGAGTCTGACCAGGCGCTGGAGGCAGTGATGTCAGAGTCTGGGATGGTGCCATCCTCCATCCCCAGGGCGTAACGACACTGAGCTGCAGGGAGAAGATTGAGGGAAACAGACAGGAGAGAAAGGGAGATAAAGAGGAAGTGGGAGAGAGGGAGACATGAGCAACATTCTCATCCGTATGAAGCACATGTCCAAGGGAAACTTAATATTTCCATTAGAGTGTCAGCAGCCATCATTGGTCACGGACCATAATGTTGTTATGTCATCTCTGGGAAAACTTCCGGACTTCATGCTTCATAACCCACACAGACACAAAGAGGAGGGAGGAAAAAATACCAAACTCTACGATAAATTGGTCCTGTCTGCTCTTATTTTTCCAGCAGAACCTCTCAGGGTAGAGTCTGTGCTAATGAGTTCATGTAAAACCTAATGGCAGTATTTTGCATCACTTGTTCCTGCAAATCCCCTTTGTCCTGTCAAAAGTGAAAGCATCAAAGACAGTCATTAAAATTAATTTGTAAAGTAGCATATCCAGTGGCCCCTGTGTGACACTGTGACCTGTCTTCTCTGAGACTACACCTTTCCTGTTTCTTTCTTCCTCGTCTTTCCGACTGGTTCCCCATCCCACACAAAGCCACCTCCTCGCGGCTCCAGCAATCCTGCGCAGCCCCGCTCCTGTTACCACTGCTCGGGGATTTGCAAGAGGAGAACAAAAGAGAGGGAGAGAAACCAAGGGCGAATGAAAGAACACAGGCAGGTCTCAGATATCTGGGCTGACTCCCATCCAGCGGCAGCATTATCAAATGATCCAGATAGCATGGTCCCAGGCAGGGATTACCCAACGACCCAGCTATCCGCTCTGAAGTCAGTCATCAGGAGGAGAGGGTGGAGGGGGTGGAGGGGGTGGGGGTATGAGAGGCTGAGGGAGGGTTCGGGTAGTGATAAAGTGGAAAGGGGTACTGACAGTGATATGGAGTGGAGGCTGAGGGTGACAGAAAGAGGCGGGGGTGGTGTGGGCGTCTAACTCACTTTCTGTCATTGAGTCAGCAGACAGGAATGTTGGGCTGAATGACAAACCCTAAAAACCCCAACGAGTGTAGCACACACACACACACACACACACACACACACACACACACACACACACACACACACACACACACTTCATCCACGCCCTGCAGACAGGTGCCCATTTTATTACATCATCATCATCACGCATTGTCACTCAACACCCCGCTATCTGTAATCTTGTCACCTCTCCGTCTCCGTCCCTCTCTCTGTGTCCTCTGCTTTCACTTTCTCTTTTTGTCATTTTTCATAAAACTTTAGCCCACGCTCTTAACCTTCCTGCTCACACCATCAAGATTGATTCTGTTGTTTCAACAGAACAAAGCATGTGTTTGTGTGTGCGTGTTGTTGTGACACAGTCTGTTCATCTATCTCCCTCTTCTCCATCAATCTAGCTACAAACCCTGGATTCATTTACTGCGACATGATTTCTCAATAAATCAGCTCGACGTTCAACAGACAATATCGCCGTCACAAGAGCTACGCTGCTAGCATGCCAGATTGTAGTTCCACATTTTTGTATGCCTGCCACAATGGACACAAGGACAACAGAGGCGGTGAGACAATTCATGGCCTGCAATCTGTATGAGCTGATACTGATAAACATCCTCATTGTCTTCTTCTTGGGAAAACTGACCTGTCTCACAACAGTCTAAACCCAGCTCATGTTATCTGTTAGTGGGTGACCAATCCAGCACCTGGTGAACGCTGCTTCATACCGACTGAAAGAGCCAACATCGAAAGATCAAGAAGTGATGTTGCTATGATTGCTTGGTCGCCATGAGCCAGTTATTTGTGGTGGCTTTTCTAACACCTCCTGCTTGTCTGCCTGGCACTGGACCGCTAGCACTGTTTGAATGTTTTGGAAGGAGGTGTGCTTGGACAGAAATGGTGACACAGACATGCCGTGGGGATTTCAAAATAATGGCGCATCTTAAAGATGATGATGTGTATCGATGTTTTCACTTTAGTTATTGAACTCATTGTTTCAGCTCCAATGAACACAGTCTATTAATCATTTGAGTCATTTCTAAAGCAAAAATTCAAAACATATGATGGATCCAGTTTCTCAAATGTATGGATTTTTTTAGACTAAGTGATGAATAAAAAAATAATTGACACATAATTAAAATAATAATCAATACTCTGCAGCCTTAGTCTCATTCACATTCTAGCTGTTGCAGTCAGAAGGTCGATTGCGCTGCAAACAGTCTCCTCTGGTTACACCTGAGTTGGCTCTCATTCACTAACCCCTCATGCACTCCCTTGCCCGACATTTTGACTGACACTTTCATGAGCTGCCTGTGCATTAGCGATCTTGACAAGCTGGGGGGGTGCGGGGGGAGGAGAGGGTAGGGGGGCCGCCCAGCTATCTGATTCTCCTATTACACACGACTGGCTGGCAGACAGGGAGAGGACATAGGATAGCCTGTTGATAGCGGACAGAGAATGAGCCTTACTGATCTGAGAATGTGAGGAGAATGTCGGAGCAGCAGGAAGGACGATTGCTGCGCCCGTGGACATGGGGAGGAGAGGGGAAGAGGAGGGTGAGGGCTTGAAAATGCAATCATGTCTGAGTTTGTGGGAATAAAAAACAACCTTGAAATGTGCCAACTGCCGAGCTGTTTCAAGTGAGGCTGTTTTTTTTGAGGGGGAAGACAACAAAGAAAAAAACCCCACAGAGTGTGGGGAGCAATTTAACCATCACCAATTTAGATGTCTCTTTGTTGTATGTGTGTGTACGACAGCCTACCTGGTTTAAAGTGCCACTCATGGTCTCCTGAAGACGACACCAGCGCCACCAGGACTGTGATCACAGTGACAGGAAACAGCCGCAGGTTTGGCAAGGCCATGACAGCAGCAACACACCTGGTTACCTGTCCGGGGACACACTGATGTCCACAGGCATACCTGTCCAGAAAAAAAACATATATTTACATCCACTTTAGGATTCTTGTCTTGTTGAAACTGCACCAAACACCATCAAACCACATATTAAAATAAAATATTTAGATTTTCACGCCCACATACATTACGCATGCACACATACAGCTCTAGCCTGAGGCTGCTGAGCTCACAGGCTCACCATCACTGTCGATAACCCAACTCCCTCAATCAAATCCTCACAGTCTAAAGCACGCAGCATGTCTCGCAGTCATTTGTTTCTCTGCGTTTTGCATTCCGAGCTCAGGCAATGGCCCAAACCCCAGAGGAGCAAGCACAAAGCCATATAACAAAGGCCACTTTCACACACTAATTTGTTTTTCTCTCTGGCAGCAGAATGCCGTGATACAATAATACTTTCTTCAGAAAGGGTACAAGCAGCTTGGTAATTGAAGATGGTATAATTAGCCTGGCCCCATTTACTCCCCGAGAATTTTTATTCCTCTTGTATTTGAAACTGATTTCAAACCCACTTTCCCTTAATATCGCGGAGCACATGTGGAGCACCCGGTCGGAGATGCTTGTTTGGAATAAATAACAAACAGATTAAGCTGTAAGATTGGAGAAATGAAAGCCAATGAGTGAGAGAGCACAGATGTCAAAATATTTTGCGTTAATGGGGACGCAAATAAGTCTTTGCTAGTATAGTGCAAGGTAAATGAGTTGCTCATAATGTCACGGACAATTTGTATGTGCTGTTGCATGAGTTCTTGAAAGCTGAAAAACACCTTAGTTACCACTTTATTAGGTACACCTAGCCAAATGCAATCTAAAAGCCCAGACACACTGAACCAAAATTAAGGACTAGTGGTGAGAAAGGCTGACTGTTGCGTCACCTCCAAGCGTCATCCTCTAAGGCTAAAGCCAATGCAGAAGTGCCAAAAAGCCTGATACATAAAACAGTGTTGGTCTCTATAGCTAATTTCAGCATTTATAAAAACTGTATAAGGGTGATTTTTATATAACTCACCCGTTTAAATGTTAATAAGGCTTAAAGTTACGCATATTTAAGGGCAGGGCCGCTTGAATATGAGGTGTCACTACAATCTATGAATCAGATACACCCCTTGTTCTGCCACAGCTCCACATTCGTACAAATATGGTCACTTCTGGCTCCAAAAAATCAAGATGGCGATGGCCATCGAGACTTTAAAACAACGGTCCACAAACCACTGAATAGTTACATCCATTATTTTATACAGTCTATGGTCGCCTCCAGTCGCCTGTATCTTGGCCAAACAGTTGCACTTGAACACAACGCAAAGACTACAGCCAACGCCCAACTAGCACGTACATTCTGAGCCTGCGTGAGAGGAGATAACGCTCAACACCAGCAGGCGGTGGTAGTCTGTATTCATCATTAAAAAGAGGGACGCTAGTTAGCCAGTTTGCACATTAAGAACACAACCCAATGTTGAAAGAACAACTGAAATTTACCGTGCACTAGCAAACATTGACACAATTATGAACTGTTTCTGCTAAAGATCTCAATGGCTAAAACATAATCTCACCTTAAATAACAAGTTTGTTTCTATCTCATGCCCTTTTGACTTTAGTTGTTTGTTTGCTTTCTTCTGTTTCTCAGACAGATTTCATTTACCGACGGGCTCCGCTGGCTCAGATGCCAATTCAACGTTCTGAATCGGCTTAACAACAGGTGACAAGGGCTGACTAGTGTCAACGATGCGGGAAACACTGCAAAAACTAGGGCGACAGACGACTGACAGCCCGATACTGACCTAGGGACGACCATCAACTTGGTGTGCGAGGGCCCTAAAACAACAGTAATGCAGTGTCTCTTCATGAGAGCAATACCATTTAGTTTTTGTTTAAACAGTTGAGGAGAGGTGTTGATTGAACTTTATGATCAATTTGGAGGATGTAGTTTATATTGTATTGCACAGGGAGGTGTTTTTAATATTTAGACTGCCCTCATATTAATGAGGTGGAGACAAATCTTAGGAACACCTCAGTATAATGTAATACGGTAATAAAACGGCAACTGAGCATAGACCTACAATGTCTTTAAAACGACAATATATGTGATGTAGAATATGTGAATCATACAGAAATAATAAGCACATTTCATTGCTTCATCCCTCGTGCATATTTTATTTTTAAGATGTGTTCGAGGAAGATTTCCAGTGGTGAAGCAAGAGGGAGGAAAGAAACCTTGTGATAAGTGGAAGTCTGAAGTAGGAGTGACAGCTGGGAGAGACAGAGAGGCCAGGCTGTCTTCCCTGTAGACCCTCTGTGTTTCGGCTTCATCTCTGACTAGACTGGGACAGGCCGACAGCTGACACACAGCTGTAGTGACAGAAGATCGGAGGGAGGGGGAGTCATCGAGGGAGTCAGGGAGGGGGAATGTATGGAAACAGAGTGAATAGTAGAGTTAGCTCAGGCACAACAGGGCGGAGACGGTGGAACAAGAGCGGCGATGACATGGGTACATGTGTGTGTGTTTGGGAGGTGGTGTAGAGAGGGTGACTTATGGCCTCGTGTAGGTGTGTGTATGCATGGGTCTGTGGGGCGCGTATGTGGGCACAGAGAAGGGATAGCCAGCCAGTGCAGCTGTCCTGAATGGGAGACACAACGCAACCGATACACCGTGCATGTGTTCCGAGTGGGGAGAGAAAGAGAGTCTGACATCTTTTTTTTTTTTCTTTGCAGAAAAAACATCCAAGTTGTCCAAATGAGTAAGTATGTGTGCAAGTATGCCAGATGACAAAAAAGCTGAAATATGGGGCTTACTGGACTAAGCTGCGTGTGCAAAATCAGAGCTGAGAATCTGATGACTGGGGCCACAAATCACCATAACAACCACCGTGATATCAACAAACATTATTCTCGACAGTGTCTCATCACCATTTTTTTCAATGAAAGGGGGGAAAACAACCTTTTATCCAACACACCACAGAGAGATGGAGACTTTATAAAACAGGAGAAGACACATGCTCGTGGTGAGTAGTAACAAAAGTGGCCACAGCCATTCGAGAACATTGTTGTTGGAAAAGTCAAGTGGTGTTGAACAGCTGTGGTTAGTGCTCAGAGAGAGGCAGAAGGACCCGCTGTGTTCTGAAGGAGGCAGCACAGTGTGGAGCCCAATCTACACTCTCACATTTTGTTTCGGCTAATCCATACGCAGCACTAATGAATATGAGCAGCTGCTGTTTCTGTCCCGCACAACAAAACACGACTGACAAGAGAGAGGCAGAGTCGGGAGCAGAGAGAGACACAGGAGAGCGTTTTTAGTTAGCAGCCATTGCATCATTAAAGATAGTTTGCCAGAGTCTCTATAATTAGATTGCTTCAGTGAAAAGCTGGCAGGACCGCCTTGGCAATGGTTAGCTTCTTTTCTAGAGAGCCCCTCACGTTGGAACCGAATGTTTGCATTCGTTAATCTTTCCAGTTGTATAATGAAGCCAATCCAAATGTCAGCAGTGACCTCAAGGATTATTCAGGTGGTTTTGCATGTTTTAGCCCATTAACAGCATATTGTGTATGCTTTACATCACTGCTGAGAACATCATGACTTATTGGCTTTTTGTGATTTACTACATTCCAGACAGCCATTAGTTTAAGATTGTGTCAGTAGAGTATAAAATCAACTTACAGAGACTTGAAACCTAAGAGAGGTAATCAATCACAGCCTGTTATTTAGCCCACATTTTTCTGTTACAGTTGCATAATCAACATCCGAGACTGGAGAAAGGTGCTGAACAGCAATATTTCAAAAGCCAGAATCAGCAAACTTACAATGTGCTTTTCACAACAATTGGTTATTATTCAGTTTTGATTTGGGAGCAACAAATCATATAAATGCTGTGATTCTTAGCAGCCAAACTCACTAATGTTGGTTGAGAGTTGCTGGAGAGGGATGGCAGTGTCGATCAGTCATTCAGTAACCCTTTGTCTTGATATCGAAACTACTATTGGATGGATTCATAGGTGTAGATTTAAGGGGGGACACAGGGGGCACGCCCCCCTCAGTATTTAGAACATGTGCATTTGTCCCTTTTGATAAAAGCGAGAAAATAGCAGAGGACTTTTATTTTGACAAATTAAAGACACTATAAATTGACGCAGAAAAGGCACAAATTGGTGTATCAAAAATGTTGAAATGAAACGTATACCCTTAAAAGGATTGCTGTGAAATTTTGTAAAGACATGTATGGTCCCCAGAGGATGAATTATACTGACTTTGGTTATCTGACCAGTGTTTCCACCAATAACTGTAGAGGCCTGGCAGCCTGCCATGCCAACTGGAACCCCCACCAGGCCAAAAACAAAATAATTTGTTAACACCAAAAAACAAAAAGCGCCAAACATCCATTCAATTGGAAATAATGTGTGATTGTGGTGACCTGTTCTGAAACATGAGCCAACCTCTGTGTCGATGCCTGGAAAACCCTTGATGCAATGCATTAGCAAATTGGATGCAGGTTAGCTAGGATGAGCAGTGTTTCCCCTACCATTGCCTTGAAGGGGCGGCCACGGAGAGGAGACAGGTGAAGGGAACGTTATTCGAGATGATGACAGCTTGTTACGTTACATGCAATAAAAGCTAATACATAAAACTTGTTGCTCTCGCTACCCCAACATTAGCTGCTCTGTTTTAACAATGTCCGGTTGAAAAGATGTGCACGAATGCTGAAATTCAACAGTGCTCTTCTGTTGGGAGACGTAGTGACCTAAACCCTTACCCTATCCTATCTCTAAGGCTGAGCCCAGCCACCCCAAGGAGAAACTCATTTCAGCCGCTTGTATCCGCGATCTCATTCTTTCAGTCACTACCCAGAGCTCATGACCATAGGTGAGGGTTGGGGCTTAGATGAACCAGTAAATCAAAAGCCTTGTCGTCCAGCTCAGCTCCCTCTTACACAAATAACATAATACGTCATTTGATAAGCTATTAGTAGAAGAAAAAGTTCACTTGCCACTTGACTAATGCGACAAAACAGAATATCTGTAATGACATTCCCACCAGCCTCAGTTGTACTTTGTCTATGAATTACTGCGAATTTCAGCTTTCTAATATGCTAAACCTAGTTGGTGCACATGGTAAACGTAATCAGTATGGTAACATTGTCACTTTGAGCATGTTAGCCTGCTAATAATAGCAGCACTATACAGCCTGACAGAGCCGCTGCCATGGCTGTAAGCTGTTAGGTCTAATGGATTATAAGCATGTTTTAGCTGCGGAGGTTGCTGCTTGGGTGAAACTGACTGCTGTATAAAAGGTACTTAATGTGTCTAAAATGTACTGTATCGTTTGGAAAATAGTCAGCAGTGACAAAATGGATATGCTCTGTGGGCATGTTGAAACTTTTAAGGCTTGTTTCCTCTACTACTCCTCCTCTCCAAACTGTATTGTCTTTCTTGTCCACACACAGACCTCATTGTGTGAAGTCTCCAATCACAGCAAGATAGAGTAACATGCTGCCTCAGTTAGACATGACTAATGGCCACTGGGAGACTGAAAGTAGCAAGCTCTTTGTTTTGGATTTCCGTCAGTGTGTGAGGACACTGGTGAGGTCGTACGCACCACTACCCCTGAGTCCTAGAGAGAAGGAAGCCCGAATTAATCTTCAAACTTCACAACACTTTGAAGAGGGAGACTGTGCCAGCCCTAGAAACAAGGTCATTTGATGGCTTTCCTGTAAACAGGCTTGTTTCTGTGTGACTCGGGGACGGTGTGAATGAGGGACTGATCCCTGCGGGGCCACTGTTTCCTTGTTTTCTACTGAAGACCCACTCCAAGGGCAGGCATAAGTTGTTTGGTTGCACGTGGGGTTCCTTTTTTCATCTTGAAAGAATTTCCTTCAGCTGACTTTGGTTAGGTATCAAAATATCACTCAGTGTTATATTTCCTACTCCACCTTAGCCCGTAAAGAAGGAGGCTGGAGACATTTGCTCTTGAAACTGAAAAAAGAGGTGGTGCACTTCTAATAATTACCTACAGTGACATCTATAAATGATCCATGATATGTTAGGAAGCTGGCAATATGCCCTGCTGTTGGTCATAGTGCTGGTCACACATTGGTCATCGCATTGTACAGCTGTGTGTCACAATATTCATCTATACATGGAAGTGCCAGTCACAACTGTGGAATTTGATTTTACTGAGTTTTACCAGAGGTTGAGGAAGCAGGAGGGAAGAATGGATGAGTCACTTAAACAGGGTAATGAGAGCTGAAGGAGAAGGCAGCAACAGTGGCCGAGTCAGAAAAAAACAAATTAAAAAGCAGCAACAAGAAAAGGAGAAAGTGTAGCAGCATGTGACTAAAGGATGACTGAAGGAGGCAGTGAATCACGATGAAACACTGACGGGAGCATGGCAAGGGGATTGTAAGAGAAAAACGTGTTTCCAGGAATAGTTAAGTTGTACCGAACATCATATGACTCATTGAGACTGCTCAGCTTTCACCAGAAAAATACTCAATTCAAAACACATCTTCCTGGTGGCACAGACAAAGCAGGGTAGTGCTGTGCAAAAACAAAGCTCATAACAAATTTAATTCACGAGCTAACACTGGCATTAGTTTAGCACAGGGGCTCATGAGCCGAGGCTCAAGGGTCGGGCAAAAACAGGTAAAAAATGAATGTAATAAAGTAGGGTTCATTAGCATGCAGCTACACAAAGCTGAAATCAATCATAACTAAAGAGTGCAACTTCCACCTTCTCCCTTTTCACTGCCTGCTTTATACTTGGAAGAAAGTCCACTTGGCCCCTCAGTCCATACCAGTTGCAGCACTGCTCAGCATATCTGCATGGCAGACAGAGACAAATGGCGACTGATTACCACAGGTTGGTCTGGCAAATGAAGAATGCCTTCATCAACAGCAGCCGCACAAACCTATTTGTAAGTGTAGGGACAAAGCATTACACCAAGCTTGTATCCAGAAACAGTTTTTCTTTTGGCTTTCCTTTTCTTTTTGTTGTGCGCTAGGGGTGGTCAAGAAACATTACGGTAGGAATTTGATTTGTGGAAGTGGCACACATCTAGACAAGTAACACTTCTAAAATTTATATAATACACAGACATGGGAATTCCAAACACTGGATTGTGGCAACTGATTGCATCATGAATTGTGCATCACTCGAAACCCCTGTCAGCCCTGTCTCAAGGTCTGATTCTCAAAATATTGCACTAAGTATATTACACCACAAACACGCCCATAAAGTTTTGTAGCTTAGCCCAATTTGCCTGTTTTTGCATCTAAATGAAGCTCAGCGTAAGTTCAATCAGGAGGACTTTCTTTATGCTATATTCATCTCTACCCAACTCCCACCACTTCCTCCAATCAGCTGACTATAGGCGCTCCTTCTACTCAATAGCCAATCAAACCTTGACACGATCTCCTTCAGCCATTCATGTTGCTTCTGCCAAACTCTAAATCTGTTCTCCTTTCTGCTCCTGTCAGCTGTCATTTTAGGCGAAAGGGTCCACCCCATTCACCTCCAGCCACCTTATCCACAGCTCCGGACCAGCTCATCAAAAGCCCACGCCTCTTCACATCCAAATCCTCAGCTCCCTCTTCATCTCATCTCATCACCACCATTACCACCACCAGCATCTAGACTCCATAGACACCCTTCCTGAATACATGAAATTGCGGTGGGGTCTAATTGCCAAAGACTTCACATTTCTCATACTAATGTCAACTTGTCAATAAAGATTATTTTCTCTCCTGACTGAACTGCATTTATCAATGTGGAAAAGTATAAATGTTGCCTCTGCGCCAAGAACACAGTAACAGGAAGCAGAATGATGGCAGGGAGAAAAATAATTTTTCAAACCGCAAGCTACAGGTCCTGACTGACGAGGTGCAGAGGCATGCCTTTAAACCGTATTTGAGATTTAATATTCCAGTCTGTCAGTGCACTTCAGTTACCACTAACTCTGAAGACGCTAATAATTTAACTGTAACTGTGAGTGACTAATAGTACTGATCTTTGTGAAATGGACTGTTTTTCCACTGGGGCTCATTTGCAAAGAAAAGGGCCAATTTTGTACCAAAAATATGCCATTAAGTATAACCGAAATACATGCAAATAGCACAGGAACGCCAAGATGCTACTTGCTTGGCAGCATAGTTAGGGGTGCATTTTACCTTTTGCAGGTGCTTGAAAATTACATGGTTTGTTTTTGTCTTATTAGGTCTTATTAGTGCTGGTAGAGTGGCCACAAAAGCAGGACAATCCTTTCATGAATTTGCCCATGAATATTTGCATATAAACAAGACCACAAAGCCTTTAAAAGCACTGGGTAGCTCCACGCTGAAACCAGATCAAAAAGCTGGTTATTTAAGAGGCTGATAGGGGTGGGCAATCATCTGTGCCTACAGGCAGAAGGGAGGGGACTGTATCTGTCATACTGTATGTGTTTATTGTAGATACTGTTCAGTAGTATCTGATAGAGCTAGAACAATATATCAGCCAGCAGAATATATCAGCTGATATTACCTGATTGATGAAATGTATGTGATAAAAAGGAATGCCAAAGAGGTTTCCATTATGTCACTGATCAGAAAGTGCTGACAAAGTTATATATCAGCTGTAAAAAGGTCAAGTCTTTAATAAACATATTTAAGGGATCCTAATCAAAATGTTTATGTGATATAAAAACAAACATAAGCCAATTTATCTTCATCAGATTCTTTAAATTCTCAAACATGGCCACAAAAATGCAGTTCCTGTCAAAAGCTAGTTCTGGCCTTTCTCTATTGAATTTCAACAGGCTTAATTTTGCAAATGATACACATAAATGCATAAAGCACCAGGCTCTAGTGTTAACAAACTAGGTCTATGTGTCCAATTGACGTTCTGCTGAATACAGTTGAGACTCTTCTGCAGTCTGCCCCACAATGTTCCAGTGCTCTGAGAGCAGTGTTGCTGTTATGCTGCTTGTCTTTGTTCTGGTAATGTTCATTTTTGGCAGCTGATTTGTGCAACCTTTGTGCCAATTAAGAGCTTGTTGAGGAAAAGGTGACGTTTACAGGTTTGTCTTCTGTCGAGCTACAAATCAAAAGCCGCACCCAGGTAGATCCAAAATGTGTCCATGTAGCTACAAGCCTGAAGTACAAACACAGTATTTAGTCTGGATCTTTTTTTTTCCCCAATTATAGCTGTAGCATTGTGCTACAATATTATGGCATCTGCAGAGGCTATCAAAAGGAAATAAGCCTGATCAGATACACAAACAGTAACAACACAGGAGGTGGATTGCTTGTACCGCAGAGTGAACTAGAATAAAACAAAATGTTCTGTGACAGCTAAAATGTGACAAAGAACAGTGAATGCAACACCAAAAAAATCCCATCAAGCAAAGGCCTTGTTAGCACCTCTGGCAACCAGCGGGATCCACACTGAGTCGGCTGTTCATTAGCTGCATCGTGGGAATCAAAGAGTGACGTCCTCTCTCTGCACGCAAAGGAAAAACAGGAGAAAAGAGCGTATTAGAAGTTCTTTTGGGAAACTGGTTTATGACTGACAGCAACTAGAGCACTGTCTCGGTTCCCAGGGCTTGAAGCTTCATACATGTCAGTACATGACATTTAAGTGTTCTCAGCTCTTTTTGCTCTGTATAATTCGTCTGGAATGAAAGGAGTGGCGTTTCACTTTTTAGTGAAAGTGAGTTAATGAAAGACCTTTCTCACCTAGACTTAGGAGTTAGGAGTTAGAGTTTCAAGCTGCTGCTGCATGAAAACGAGCCTTCCTCGCTACAGTGAGGGAAGATTAGTTCTGAGTTTGACCTTAGTTGAAGCGTGGGTGTAAAAATGATAATGAGAATCTAGCAGAGATATGTGGCAGCATTATCATGTTAATACGACAGCGTGGCAGCAGAGTGTATATGTGGAGATGGTTCCAGTTTGACACTGAGGCCGTTTCAGGGCTGCAGTGTGATGGCAAGCCGCAGCCCAATTCCCTGAATTCAATTTGCACAGTCTCACTGCCACCTGTCAGAGAACAAGTGTGAAGCAGAGGGGAGGATGGGGTGAAAGGAGAGGCATGTGACAGCACAGTGCTACTCTCACAATGGGCAGAGAGAAAACGGCCGGCGACCAAGATACAGGAAGACAGACAGACAGACAGAAGAATGTAATGGTGGAGGAAAACTCCCTTCAGCGACCGAACGGAGACACTCAGAATGACGGAGCAAGCGTGGGACAAAGGCAACTCTTTGCCCGCAGGAGGGTGAGAATTATTCATCCAGCGAGCAGCTATTGAAACAGAGAGAGGGAAGGGGAGAAATGGAGGGAGGGAAAGCTTGGAGAGAAGCAGAACAGAGCAGAAAGAGAGACCAGGTCAAACAGGAATGAGTTCAGTGAGACTCAGCATTTTGAGTCAAAGTGAGAAAAACAGTCAGGCCAAAGCCAGCCCTCTAACAGATGTCTTCGTCTCATTTCTAATGAATGACAGCTGAGCAGCGAGAAAAGATTTTCAGACGTCTTTGAGCTGTTTGATGTTTAGCTACTGCAGTGGGCAAACCAAAAAATACACTCACATAAAAGCATAAAAGCAAAAAGTGTTGTGACCTGATTATTATAAAGACTAGGCTTTGCTGAAACTGTACACACACACACACACACACACACATACTGCTAAAAGCCTCAGGCAGAGGCTGATACCTCTATCACACTTGCAGTCCTCCTCCTCCTCCCTCTCAACAGGAAAAAAGCCTCCTAAAAAGAGCTAAATTACACATCACACAACAGTTTCCTGATGCTAATATGCCCCTCTAAACCCCTGGGAGGGAAAGACAGACAGGTCCGCCCCACTCAGCGTGGATGTCGTTACAATTCAAATCCATCTCACGAAGAGCAGTCACATTAAAAAAGAAGTTCACCTTTTATGTTGTACAAAATTTCCTTCAATGTTCCAACAAGGTTTCAAAAGCACTTACATTGCCAGAAGCCATTAGTACTTATTAGTGATATACTGAGCCATGAGAGGCATGGTGTGTGCTCACAACTCAAGACGAAAACACCACCACAGTGTGAGGATTTGGACAGAGATGAAAAAAAAAACTGAAGAGAAAGAAAGCGCGAGAGGGAGAGAACAGAGCACACATGCTGGCTTTTAAGTTTCAGAGAGTTTCCATCTTTCATAAGGTTCGTCTAGCTTTTTCCAGAAGCGATAACTTCAACTGCCAGTTGTTGGGGAGACGTGAAAGAACCCGACATGATTCATGGTTGTTTTCAGCTCAAAGGATTTAGCATTAGCAACCTTTACTCATTAGATCATCAACTTACCTCAACAGCACATGATTTTAAGGGGAATTCCACCAATTCTACACATCAGAGTGTGTTTACAGCAGAACTACTGCATGTGTGGAAAAAAGTTGTATAAAGATTTTTGTGGCTCCAGAGGGAGACTTATCAGACCTCTAAGCTGCTCTTCATCTCTGCTTGAGGCTACCTGCTCTAGGCTACATCAGCTTCTACCAGCATGACACACCCAAATCTCTGAGTGAACTGTTTTCAGTCAGCTTGCATTGTGGGTAATGTATGCAGCAGGTTGTGACAGGGAAGATGAATGTATTGTATACAAAAAACAATTTCTGCTGTTTCAATTGTGTTCCTTTTGTTTTAGGGCCCTCACACACCAGGCCGAGCGTCAGCTGTAGGGCAGTGTCGGGCTGTCAGTGAGCGTTTGACGCCCTAGTTTTAGCGGTGTGTCCCACGCCACTGGCAATAGCGTCCTTGTCGGCTTTTATTTGGCTGGTGGCAGCATGTTGAATCTGTGGTGGAGCCCACAAGGGAATGAAATCCCTCTGATTGGCTGTTCACCTCAGTGCAAAAGCAAACAAATGAGTCAAGAGCGCATGAGATTGAAAAAAACTTCTTATTTAAGGGAAGATTATTTATTTTAGCCATTGAGCTCTTAGCAGAAACAGTCTGCAATTGTGTTACTGTTCACTAGTGCCCTAACTATGATTTGTTCTTTCAACATCCCGTTGTGTTGGTAATGTGCTACCTGGCTATCTAGCGTCTTGGATCCATCCTGTCTGTCTTCCAGTTTCCCTTTTTGAATGATGAATACAGACTACCGCCGTCTGCTGGTATGGAGTTATTTCGTCTCACGTAGAACATATGTGCTAGTTAGCCATTGGCTGTAGTCTTTACAGTGTGTTTACACAGGCGACGTAAGGCGATGCAGCAGTTAGCCTTCATCACCACTAGTTCTCTGAAGTCGGTTTGGTGTGTCTGCGCCTTTAAACTATCTGATAATGTCATAGGAGTGCAATATTAAATCATTGGGGTACTTAGTGAGAGTATTTTATTTTTGAGTCATAAAATATGTATCACAGTTGAGAAATTACACATCTGAGAGATGTTACTTGCCAAGTTCTACATTTCTTGTGATTTTATCTAAATGAAATATATCACATATTAGCCCCCCAAAATAGGCCACTTTTAATTTTGGGACTTATGCAGAGGCATTTCTGCAGGCTCCTGAGATAACACGAGGCATCGAGCCAAGGACCTGAGATACCTTGATAAGATAGGGTGACAAATTCTTTGAAAAAAAAAACATCAGCAGCCAAAATATAACCCCAGTTTGCTTACATCCAGGCAGCAACATTGTTATCTAAGCAGGGCACCCTCGACGGGAAGAGCAAACAGATAAATGAGGAGACTCACAGGGACGATAGGAGAGGGTGAGATGGATGAGCAGAGGAAGGAGGGGGAGTGGGATAAATGAAACATCTAGTGCTGCTTCAAAGGGAATGGTGAGATAGGAGATGAAGAGGGAGGATGTGTGCTCCATGTTAGATGTAAAGAGAGAGACAGATTGCCAGAATGATCAATTAGGGGATCAAAAGTATGCTGGATGTCAGGGTGGGATGGAGGGGTAATCTGAAAGAAGGTAGGACTTTGGAGATGGAGATTCACTGAGAGGAAATCAAATAAAGACTTGAGAACTTACTGACAACTAAAGCCTGAGAACACCGCAGATCACGCTTTGAAGTGTCACCACCCATTACTCGAAGAAATTTGTTTCTGTGACAGTCCAGGCGAGTTCGCTCTGCATGTGACCACACATACGGGCAAAATGCAATTGAAGAGTCCAGCTGTCTAGACTTGAGCGGAAATTGGTTTAGGAAAACAGGGTGGACAGTTGAGTCCTGCCTTCAATTGGTTTCATTTCCCATTAGCAGGGGACTGTAGAGAGGAGAGGCAAGGAACCGTGTCGTGTCTTTGGACTTAAATGAATTCTTCCACTGGCCTCGCTCGGCCTGCCGGGAGCCAATTACGGGCAAACACTGAATTTAGTGGAGTTGCTGCCTAATGCATGATCATTGTGAGAAAAGTCACGTAAAGGAGTTCTTATGGATGGAAAATGCCATTATCATTATTGTGTCCTTTCATGAGGTCACATTGGCCACGCTGCCATAAAGATCAGGCAACTGTGCAAAACATGCAATTCAGTTATTGTGCGTCAGGATCCGCCCTTGGGTTTTGGATTCGTATCCACCTACTAAAAGTCTTTTCAGATTGGTCAACAAACAGAAACACAAAGGCAAAGTCACAAAGCATGTCTGCCACCAAAACAAAAACGCAGAGAGGGGAAAACAGACTGAGGTCAATGATCTACCACACTACACAAACCAGTGCTCCCATTGTGAGGACTAAATCCTGCCTCTATGCGTGTGTGTGAGAGCTTGCGCGCAAGCGCGCATCTGGAGTGTTTTCAATCACAAAACAACAGCAATCATGCAAAACTGCAGTAAAAAACCCAGTTTCATTTTTTCTTGTCTCGTACATAAGAAAACATCTTTTCAAGCCTTTTAAAATGTCTAAAGACTGACACAAAACAAATAACAAACAGCCATTTTTCAGACACTGTCAGACAAATTACTTTGCTCTGTGCATACTTCTCCACAAATCATATTATGCAATTAATGTCATTTTCTCCTATGCGTGCCAAGACAAAGGCAAATCAATAAAAAAAGCTGTTCCTCACTATGCATACGCAATTATACTCACATAACTGGTCTTTCCAACTATTTAATATGTTCTGCTGCGTCTCCTCTGCTGGACTGCACAGCTGATAAAAAGCAGTTATGCAGGGCCAGCGGCTCTCGTGGGATGCTGTTGGAGACTTAGCAGCCAGATGCCCATTAGACAGGGATCCAGCAGACCTGTGGTTGCCGTGAGGGACTGTGTATACCCACGCTCAGGGCTCCTCCTTACATTATGCCCCTGCCTTACAGATGCAAAGCAGGAGGGATGGGGAGAGAGAAAATTATCTTTTATTGCCTCACTATCTATTGGCAAATAGCACAGACACCCCCTCCACCTCCTCCCCCTCCTAACATTTTAACAATGCTACACCTCCTCTAGACTGCTTGCTCAGTCCCGCGGCCAACAAACTACCCACATCTACAGTTTTTCATGTGGTGGGAAAGGTGACTGCCCGCTGCACTGCACACCCACTGAAGCCCATTGTGCACTCCTCAATCAGGCCACCTCCGCCTCTCTGCAAGGCATGCACAAACACACAGGAACAGGCTGGCAACAGAAACACATGCAATCACACCCACATTTTCACCTCTCTCCTCCTGTCTCTTTCTGCCATAAACAAACAAACTGAGGCAGGAAGATAAAAATATGCATTTTCTGAGCACAACTTTTTTTCCTCTCAGGTTCCTGCACCATCCTGCTCACGGAGTAGACGAGAATCATTTATTAGACCTCATGATTGATTCACTCTCAGCAGCCTCTTTCTTCTGGCTCATAAAAAACACAAGATGTGTATTCAGTTCAAAGTCCAAACCTTCGGGCAGCTCCTCCCCAGAGTTTGAAATGTTTTCTGTATCAACACAGGTTCTTCTCCTAATCACCAAGCTGCCCTGCGACGAGCTCAGGTTTGATTCTAGTGGCTGATTAGCTCCCCAAAGAAAGAATCAACTCATTTAAGGCCAGGGGTGACTGAAACCACAGCGGATTGTCTTATTGTGGGGTCACAGGGTTAATGATGGGTGTGATGACCACCACCTGGATGTGTGGAGGTCATCCTAAACTTTACACAGTTTACTGACCCATTCATCAGGGCTGCTGCAGTTGTCAAGCCTGACGTGAGAAGAGGAATGACTTTTGTTTGACTTGTGAGGTTTGTGTGTGTTTTTCGTGAACGAGGTGCAATGTGGAGAATGGGTTCAGCAGACTGCAAAGAAAGGAATGACTGGTGACAACTTAAACCTTATTACAGTTTGGGAGTTGGTGGCCATCAGACTGGGAAAAGATTGGAACTGATGCCGGGCAGATTGGAAGAAATAAAAGTCTAAAACGAGTGAAAGCAATGGTCTTGGCACAAATCAGGACTCAGAATAGTGTTTTAGGATCCACATTTAGAAAGATGTTGAACAGTCTGAACTGAGTCTAGACCATGATGTACACTGACAGAGTATTTCAGCTACGCAGTCGGCAAATGCCACAATGTATCTGCCACACAAACGTGCAGAGAGCCGGCTGGAGCGCAACGTTACACCTCATATGCGCTTCTCAGCAGTCCGTGGCCACCGTCCAGAGCTGCTGTGCCAGCCTCACACCGAGACTCACAGACGCCAAGCCACAGAGTGAGAGGCAGACATACACACAGAGACACAGACAGCTGGAAATATCCGCTGCAATATTATTATAGCCGCGTATTATGGAGTAAAGTGCGCGGAGAGGAAACGCGCGAAGGGTTTAAAGGAGTTTGTCGGTACTCACCTAAAAGACACGGAGAAGTGTGCGTTGACAGCAGTCCAAACTTTTAGATGAAGCTCTGTGTCAGACGAAGTAAAGCTGTCCTGACCAACACACGTCCACTGAATAATCCAAACTGTGCTGTGGAGCAGTTGTTGCGCTCAGTGAACGACCTCTGTCAAAACTCAGAAAACAACAGATTATCCGAAAACTGCTGAACGCATCGGCTGATATGAAACCAGAAGCCGGACTTTCACTGGACTCTCTCAGTATGGATTTTAAAACTTGTCGACAGTGAAGGAGAATATAAGAAAAGAGCGAGAAACCTTCCAGGGTCCCTGCGCCTCGGCCCCTCTGTGAATCTGAGCCCCGGCAGCTCCAACCTCAGTCCGGGCTCCGCAGCCGGGCCAGCAGGCGCCACCAGGTGCTCATTTACATAACTGCACCGGCTGTGTCCAATCACAGCTCCGAGCAAGGTGTCTGATTGAATATTCCAGCAGGCGCGTCGTCCAATCAGAGCTCGCAGTGGGCGGGAGCTGTGACCTTAACAACACAGGAGAAAGAAATTCAACGTGAAGCCTTTGGGGGCGATGGGAGTTTCTTTGTTACAACAACGCAGAGATTTGGGGAATATGATATATGATACAGCAGCACGCAGAGTGCTCCCACCTTGTTAACCCTTTGCATGTAAGAAAATGTCTTTCTGCTGTTTTAAAACGGATTCTTTTATTATATAAACTTGTAAACTGCTTGAATGATCTGTTCTGCCTCTCAGCATCTGCCTGGGCCATTTAATGTGGACCCACAACACTCTGCCTTGGTATTTACCTCTAAAGGAAACTTTATTACAGAGTATAGGTGGTGTAACTGTATACCATTACTGCCCCTAGGCTATAATGACTTAGATTGAAGGGTTTGCAGTAAAACACAGCGATGGAGCTGGAACCAGGAGAGTTGTTGATATGGGACCCCGGGGCAAAGCAAGAGTGAAATGGGAATTCATGTTTTAAAAGAGCCACATGTGTGTATGTTTATGCTGAATAACATTAAAAGCTGAAGCAGACAGATGCAGACAGACTGAAAAAAAGGGCTGTGCAAGAGTTACAGTATGTGTTGGTACTTGCCTGACTGAGAAGAGGGAAACTTTAGCTGGCGCTCAATCAGCGGCCAGGGACAATAAAGGTCATTTAACACACTCTGAGCTCCACCTTGGATAAACACGGAAGAGGAACACTGATACTCTCTCTGCTGCCTGATGTTCACTTTTGTGTGTGTAAACAGGCTGTGTGTCTGTATGTTTCCTCTTGCATGTGCACATATCATCTTATGAATCCTTTGTACTGAGGATAAAAAGAAATTTGTCAATAACTCAAACCAAGAAACAAAGCACAGTTACTAAGTCCTATACATCTCAGAGGGAAATGTACTTTTCACTCCACTATATTTATTTAACAGCCCTAGTTTGTGTATAGTTTTCAGATTAAAAATGTACATACTAAACAGCAGCTATTCTGCATGTACTTTTTATACTTTAGGCACATTTTTGTTCATACTTCTGTACTTAAACGTAAGTTAGATTTTGAATGCAGGACTCTTACTTGTAAAAGTATTTTTAAAATATGGTGTCACTATTCTACTTAATTAGCACAATACATCTTCCACTACTGATGCCTTGAACTGCCCTTTCTCCAGAGCAAACATTAGTGTCTGTTTTAATGCTTGTTTTTAAAGAAGCAGCGTGTGGGATTTAGTGGCATCTAGCTGTGATAACTGCAGATTGCAACCAGCTGAAACTTCTCCTGGATAGAATTTATTGCTTGGTGTCTATTGTTCAGGCGGTTCCTACCAGGAGCCGAATTATCCGCAGAGGTCTCTTCCTCTCCAAAACAAACACACTGACTGAAGCAGTTCCACAATACATATCAGTGTTTGTCTGGCACTGTTCGGCCTGTCACAGAGCGGCTTCTAACTATAGTGGCCAACACTAACACACAAATGGCCCAATCTAGAGACAGTGTTTGGTTTGTCTGTTCTGGGCTACTGTAGAAACATGGCGGTGCAACATGGCGGACTCTGTGGAAGAGGACCTGCTCCTTACGTAGATATAAACAGCTCATTCTAAGGTGGCGGAAACATGATGATTTTTATTTTCAGGTGATTATACACCAAAGAAAACAAATTTACTATAATTCTTTTCTACTGATATATCCTCGTAAATCCCACACACTGGAGCTTTAAGTAAACTGTCTGAATACATCCTCCACTACTGATGCCATGTATTTGAAATTAGAGGCTTTAAAATGTTTTTCTCCAGGGACAAACATGAGTCTGTGTGTTTATGCTTGTTTTTAAAGTGAGTTTTTACCATAAATGCAATTATAATGATAAAAAATAAAAGAAAAATCAATTAAAAAGTAATACAACATAGGAAAATAATATACACAGCTGCAGGCGCTGTATGCTTATGCACACTAATACAACATATTTTCTATGGCTGATCAATTCTCATGAATTTCTGCTCTTAATCTTTACTTTTTTCTGTGTCTGCTCCATTCAGGACACATTTACCCCAGCCCACCCCTCCACTTCACCCTCCCTCCCTCGCCCCCTCAGTGTCTTTGTGTTTATAAAGACTTTAGTTGGACTTTCATCTGGCCTGGCCTCATTCTCTCTGCATATCATTAACATTCTCTCACCACTTTCCAATTCAAAGCTAAACCAAACCAAAACACTCCTCTCTCTCTCTTTGTGTTTAATGGTTAAGCCTCCATACTTCAGTGCTGTACATAAAAACTAATCTTAGCAGAGTTTTTTTTCTGTTTAGCTGCAACGCATTCATGATTTATTCATGTTTTCTGGTTCTCTGTTTCATACAGAAGTTGATTTTTATCTAAACCTTGTTCTCCAATAATGCTAAACAACTAAAAAGGGTGATGAGCTTAAGCTGAAATGAAAGGGATGATAGAGAAATCATTGTGGATATTCAAGAGTGATTATCCATGACGTTCACTGATTCCCAGAAATTATCCTGCTGATGAGTGCAGTAATTCTCAGCTCTCTCTCCACAGAGCCGTTCCCTTCTCTTTTCAGCCTTTTCTGCGGTGCAGATCGTCCAACTGGCTCTGCTTTGTTCGTTGTCCCGGCAACTGCAAATCCCCTGGCAGAAATTATGACCTTTTTCACTATTTTTTCTTTTCTACCCTGTGCCTCCTCGCTCCTATTCTTCGTGTATCTCACTTTCTTTTTGCCCTGATCTCAATTTTAATATTTCTTTTCTTTTTTTTCTTCGCAAAATATGCTCCATTCCTCCGTAGAGTTTGAGTTTGTTGTCACTAAACCTCCTTTTCTCCCTCCTCCCTTTTGACTCATTCTCGCTTTGAGTGAAAACCAGTGAAGCATAAAAAGCAGGTCTGATCCTGTGAGGAATTCACTGGGAGAGAGAGAGAGAGGGAAAGAGAGACAAACAGAGTGAGAAAGATAGAAGTTCAAGTTGTATTGCACTTATGAGTCAGCAAGGACACCAAAGCACTCTGTGCGATAGGTAAGGAAAGATAAAGAAAAGGAGAAAGAATGAGTTGCCCGAAACATCAATGGTCTGTCAAAAAGAAGAAAGAA
Source organism: Cephalopholis sonnerati (assembly GCA_019142605.1). Classification (NCBI taxonomy): domain Eukaryota; kingdom Metazoa; phylum Chordata; class Actinopteri; order Perciformes; family Serranidae; genus Cephalopholis; species Cephalopholis sonnerati. The sequence goes on from JAGQAX010000008.1 coordinate 29,927,868, forward strand.
GGTTTTCAAAAGAGAGGAGTGTGTTAGAAGTTAAAAGAAAGTCCTTACTTTTTAAAAAAGGTTATTGCATTCAGCAGAAAATTACCATTTTCATTCAGCGTTTCTATTCAAGAGGGATGACAGATGATCTATTGCCTGTCATTTTGACTGCATAGTCTGAATTTATCACCTCTCTTACATCACTGTAGTAAAAAAAAACACAAACATCTGAATTAGAAATGGAAGTGTTCAACTCAAAGGCATAGTACAACACACACACACACACACACAAGCGGGTTGTCCACCCCCTGTCATGGACTGACAGCTGTGCAAGGCTGCAGGGTTCAGACAACACAGATCATTTGCAGAATGTGAAGCTTGCAGTATGTTGGGAACCGGCGTAAAACCACATACCAAGCATACTACCCTCTGAAACTTCTCCACCAGGCTTTTTCACTGGGAATATCCAAAACCAATAAATGTCTGATTTGCAATGGTCAACGAAACCTCGAGAGAGCCCCACGGCTCCTTTTACCACAAAATACCATCTTTTTTTCACATGCTTGTATGACTTGAGGTCCTGGTTTGACTTAAACACACATGTATGCATGTGTGAGAGTGTGCATAGTATGCCTGTGTAAATGTACAACTCTCCATGCACCTCTGTGTTCCCCCTAATGTCTGTTTACTGTGACTTGTCTGTGCTCTGTCAGTGTTCGTGTCACAGGCCGGGGGCAGGTTGTATTTGATTGGCCCCCAGAGAGGATCTGGGACTGGTGGAGGTGTCAGGGGGTCATAGGGTCAGTGTCTGCCTCAGAGGGAGGTTCTTGGGTGGGGGTCAGAGTGGGCGTCACAGTCCTGGAGTTCTCTTTTTAGGTGCCCGATGAAGAAAACAGTCGCGTCAGCTCCTCTCACTTTCCACAGAGCTCTCTGACTATTCTCTATTTGCTTGCTGTTGTTTTTCTATTTTTGGATTCAAGATTGTTGTTGTATTTTCTCTACAAGGTGGTATGAAGCTGTGCTAGCCGTTCTGTGAGGCTGCTCTTCGGCACAGCGATGCTTTAAAGGTCCAGTGTGTAGGGTTTAGGGGGATATAGCGGCCAAAATAGAATGTATTATATTAAGTATGTTTTCTTTAGTGTATAATCGCCTGAAAAAAGAAACTGTTGAGTTTTCCTTACCTCAGAATGAGATGTTTATCTACATAGGAGCAGGTCCTTGTCCATGGAGATCACCATGTTGTGCCACCATGTTTCTACAGTAGCCTAGAATGGACAAACCAAACACTAGCTTCAGATAGGGCCATTCCTGTTGTCGCGTCAGCCACCATGTTCAGCAGCCCCTCTGCGACAAGAAATCAGAAAAAGACTTTTTAACATGAAGCTGCTTTTTTTTTCAGTGTTTTCGTCACTGGATCTGTTTGTTTTGGAGAGGAAGAGACCTTGAAGGATAATTCAGCTCCCAGTAAAAACCTCCTGAACATCTGGATCTGAAGTTATCAGAGAAAAAAGATGAGCAACCATTAACAGATGCTGGGCTAGCAGCCTGTCTCCAACATGCCAAACAGTGGCAAAGAAACTCTGATTTGTAATGTGAAACGGCTTTATTCAGCGTTTTCACTGCTTTCACTCACTGGGTTTGTTTGTTTTGGTGAGGATGGAAACCTCTGCGGATAATTCAGCTCCCAGTAAAAACCTCCAGAACAAAGAACATTAAAGGAATTCTAACTGGGAGAAGTTTGAGCTGGTTGCAATATGCAATCCTTACCACTAGATACTGCTAAATTTCCCTAAAATGTACGCACTGTTCCTTTAAGCTAAAAGTCTAGGCATCACCAAAGTTAGATACATTGTCTGGGAACCATGAATGTTTGTCCAAAATTTTGTGGCAATCCACCAAAATGTCGCTGAGATATTTTAGTCTGGACCAAAGTACTGGCCCACATTGCCATCCTAGTGCGTCATGGTCTTTGTTTAAAGTGTTATCATTCTGTCAACAAAGACCTCATTGCCGATAAAACATGCTCTTATATTTGTATTTTGTGTTTTTTGTAAGAGGAATGACAATATTTTCGAGCATTCTTTTCACTCCTTTGAAATCAAACATTGCTTATACACACAGAAAAGCACGTTCACACTTAACAGATTCATTACTGGCTCACACCACGCACACTCTCAAAGGCACTCAAGTATCTCGTGGATAAATCTGATCCGGCCTGGAGTGTCCTTGTGATCATGCAGCTAGATGTGTGTGAAGTGTGATGAGCTCAGTGTTGTCAGGGGAATGTGGGGAGAGAGAGGGTGAGGTGGGAGGGAGGCTGAGGGGAGGTGGGACTGTCGGGTGTTGGTGTGGTGGAGGGGAGATGACCCCTCACACAGTCAGGAGTCCCCGGAGACCCTCTCAGCTGTAGCAGCGCACTTGTGCCTCCTCTTCCTCATGGCTGGAGGTGGAGGAGGGAAGGCGGGGGGGGTTGCAGACTCTTTTTGGGTGTCAGGTTCCCCCCCCCCCTCAGAAATCCCCTCTGTACACATGAACACACACACACTCTGTGACAGTGTGGCGGACTAACAGCCTGCGCTATGGCATTTGGGAGGCTCCTCTACAACTGTCGCCCTCTGTTCAAACTGCACCCCTCTAGGATTTTACTTCCCCTTTTCCTCACCCCTTCCCTCCCTCCTCTCCTCTCCTCACCTGTCCGAGCCAGCCGTTGAATGAATGGCCTCCCTTTCTTCTCCAATCTCTCTGCGCTGCTAACAATAGAGCTTTGGGAATCATTCACTGTAACCACCTTCGGATGTGCTCTGATCTTCTTTGTCTGGCCCTCCACTCGACTGTCTTTACCAATTACATGTTTAGCCTCTCCACACCCCTGGTGTTTAGCTCAAACAGTAGTTTAACTTGGCTGATCGCTGCCTCAAACAGCTATGTCATGTTCCCAGAGGTTTGTGTGTGCGTGAGTGAGAAGACATATAATTATAGCTATCCTTTAATTATTTTAATTAATATTCAAATTGGACAAAGCCCAAGGGAGAAACAAAACTCAGCTAATATACCGGAGCAATTCTGAACGCTTTGCCTAAGGACTTTATCGCCATGGTAACCCAAGTCTGATCTGCTTCTCGTCTCCACTGCTGGATCCCAAACTCCCTCTCTCTTTTTTTTTTTTTAAACTTTCAGGCGGACTGTTGCTGGCTCCTTCCAGTGAGAGTGAATGTTGTGGCGGATTGGAAGCCGGTGAGGACGGGGTGGAGTGGATGAGGAGGGTGGTGGAGGGGACTCAGAGGGGTGCGAATGAGTGCCATTGCAATCCAGTGAGAGGTGGTGCTAAAAATACCTATTGACACATGGGCTCCGACTCACAAACAGGGTCACAGACAAACACACAAGCCGGTGACCAAAGAGGTCTCATTCATGCACCACCAGGCAGAGAAACACACACTTACAACACATCAATGGAACAATTAAAATACATAAAGCCGCAATTATTTACAGTATAACTGAACTGTAAAATACTGAAGCCCTCTGAGTTTACATTGGCAATGCTTTGTATTTTGGAGAGCTCTGTGTCAAACAGAGAGCAGGCCCTTTCCACACTCAAGCACAAGTCCTCTGAACAAACAAACCCAGCTGCCATATTGTGACCCTCTGCGGGAGGAATATGGGAAAGCTGCTCTGTACACATTGTGTTGAATGCTCGCTGTGGCAAATATTGTTTCTGAGTTTACCTCATGGTGACATGCTGCTGGGATGGTCTGCCAAGCATTGATCACCTGTTTTTTAGTTTAGTTTTGTTTTTGGTCAGTTTACAGAGTGATTATGACAAAATATGGGTGTGCCATTCACCTGGGTCACTTCCTCTGTGATGTGTTTATACCACCCACTAAAGATAAGTCAATTTCTACTGTCTACACATTTGGACTGACGGAGAAACATCTGACCTGCAGGGACTATAAAATCAGGTTTATGTCTTAATATTTCCAGCACTTCAAAACTTCTTTCACATTCTCATATTTTTTATTTATTTTGTAATGTTTATTTGTATAGGGACAAGTATGTACCACAAAATGGTGCCACACACTACTGCATTTATAGCCTAAGCTTATTTCCGATGCTCGTCCCTGACAGTCCTTTAAATACATAAAACTAAAAAAATACGCAAGAGACAGTACAAAGCACAAACTCAACAATATCTACAAGAGCACAAAAACTCAGAACTCAACAAAAGCAGAGGCCTTGACAGTTTATCAGCGGTTGAGAAAGTGCTCAAATATTTTTTACTTTAGTAAAAGCAATGAAACAATCTAAACATACAATTACAAGTACAAAAAACTAAAGCATAAGTAAAGAGGCAAAACACACAGGTCCTGCAGAAAAATGTGGTTGATACATTATTATATATAACATTATTAGATATGATATTATTAGATTGTCTCTGATGCATGGATGTACATGAAGCGTTTTACTGTTGTAGCTGGTGCAGCTAGTGACCACTTTAATGTTGTCAAGTTTAGTGGCTCCTAACCAAGATAAATGTAAGGAGGTCTTTAGATGATTTATAGAGTTGGAAAGGAAGTTCTTTACACAAAATTGTATTTGTGTACCTTTTGTGCCTGTGTAGTGATAATATCACCTCTATTTTAAGGGGTCACAAGCTGAAAAGCTTGGGGACCTCTAATTTAATCTTCAAGAGTGCATTGTGTTTTAGAAACTCATGACATGTTATTTTGTGTGAAATCTTAATCTGAAAAGTAACTATAAAACAAAAAGGAAAAAGATAAATAAAAAGAAAATGTATTTCTGTATGTCTGAAATGTAAGGGCACAAAATGGAAATATTTAAGTATACAAACCTAAAAAATGTACTTATGTATTGTACTTTAGTAAATGTACTTAGTTATTTTCCACCATTGCAGGCGATGGTAGTGGAAACCAACATAAGAAGGAACCGAAGATGGGGCATCCAATCTTCAGGGCTGCGGCCTTGTCACCCCTACAGCATTGCTGCAGCACCAGGACGCTGACTAGAGGGACAACTGCCCGAGCTGTAAATCAGTGTGTGTGTGTGTGTGTGTGTGGTCTCTGTATATCAGAGAAAAGTGAGTGACTCTGCTAACGTGGTAAAATAAGGATTTCTGGCACAACTTCACCTCCTCCCAAAGTGCATGGAGAGGGGAAATTGTGTGAAAGGGCTAAAACTCCAGCGACATTTGTAGAGCAAGCAAAAACTCTGTTTACTGCAGGTATAAAAAGCTGATCTGTGATCTGTGTAGGCAACAGAAGTCAACCCTGATCGGTGGTGGAAACAAAGTACATTTATTCAAGCACTGTACTTAAAGGGACAGTTCACCCCAAAATCAAAATAGATGCTTTCCTCTTACCTGCAGAGTTATTTATTAATCTAGATAGAGTGAGTAGAGAACAGAGTGTTGGAGATATCGGCTGTAGAGACGTCTGCCTTCTCTCAAATATAATGGAACTAGATGTGGTGAAAAAAAAACAGCACATTTGCAAAACTCAACAGCAGTTTCTTTCCAGAGATCATGACATGGTTGCTCAAGGTAATCCACAGACTTTGTTGTGAGCAGTTTTATGATTAAACTATTTTCTTTCTACAGAACTACACCCACCAACTGAGTCAATACGCATAAGGAAGCTAGACAGCTACAGCTCAGCTGTGGAGGACGCCATTAAAGTTACATCCTACAGTCATATGCAAGGGGCCCCTCATCCATGGGTAGATGCACACTTCCTTCTGCACGGTTGGTGGGTGTAGTTGTGTAGACAGAAAAGAGTTCCTGTGTAAAACTGCTCACAACAAGGTCTATGGATTGTCTTGGGTAACCAGGTCATGATTTCTGTTGGGTTTTTCAAATGTATTTTTTCGGCCATAAGCCGAATGCCATCTAGTTCCAATATATTGGAGAGAGGGCAGACATCGCTACAGTCAGTGTCTCCAACACTCTGCAACTGACACCTGAACAATCTAGATTAATAAGTAAGGCAATAGGAAAAATGTGTATTTTTGATTATAGTGTTAACTGTCCCTTTAAAAACAGTTAACGAGACCTTAAGCCCAGTTTCAAGATACTTACTTTTTACTACTTTTTACTCCACTACATTTATTTAACAGCCAGAATTATTAGTTTGTTTTATTTTCAGATTAGAATTTTACATAATAAGTTCATAAAACATGATGTATTGTTAAAGATTAAACCATGTCCTCAAAACTTCTCAGATCAAATTATCCAGTGAAATGAATACAGAATTGCATTGCAGAACTTCATTTTTTAATCATCTCACGACGCCTCAGATTTACCTTGTCACCGTTTGAAAGGGTTTGGGGATTGGGGATTCACTGCACTAAACCTGACTGTATATAAAGTAGTTTATACTAGCTCCAACTCGACCAGCTGCAACACTAAAATCCTGCTTAGGCATTGTTACATTATTGTTAACAATCCAATTATGTCACATATAATAATATATCAGTCACAGTGGACATTTTACTGCTGAATGAGTGTCTTTACTTTTGATACTTAAAGTAGATTTATGTGGTAACACTTCTGTTCTTCAGTAAAAGATCTGAATACTTCCACCCTCATGGTATTTTGTGACCCACCTTTTCTATAGGTGATAAAACTGAACGTGGTTTTAATATCATGTAACACGTACTATACAGACACACTATTAAAACCACAAATGAGAAGCCTGTGCGCAATGAGCTTGGTGCACCTGACTATTAACTGCAACAGAGTCTCATACTAATGCTTGCTTTGATAGCCCTCTAGTGACCACAGAGGTGTACCTGCCAGCTGAGATGTAGAACTATAATTTACTATAATGAGAGTAACTGCAGTTTGGTTGTTTCTGTAAAACCGTCTGGGACATTTGATTTTAGTTTTGTCTTTAAAGAAAATGCTAACACTCACTTGTGGCTATTGTTGTTCTCCCTCACCCAGATTGCTTTTTTACAAATTTCCCCACTCGCTCTCTTTCTCACCTGCGTGTGTGTGTGTGTGCATGTGTGAATGTGTGTGTCTGCGGCGCCCAGGGGACCGTATAAAACCAGACTAATGAATTTTTCTGCTCTGCTTATGCTCTGGCTCTCTTATGAAACCAATTCATTACTCCCCGGTCTCACACACATGTTAGCTGAGGTCACGGAGGGAGCAAGAGTGGGGCAAATAAGGGAGAGGGGGAGGGGGTTAACAGTCCCCACAACAACCTGATTGCGTCATGAGAAAGCTATCCAAGACAAAAAAAAAAAGAGAAAAGATCATATTCAAACCACATGGGCATTTTAGGCGTGACTAATGCTGGCAGCAAAGACATTTAAGACAGCAGAATTTAATTAACAGTTTTGAAATTTATGGTGTCATGCTCCAGTAAATCTAGGGTCTTTGTCTGGCTGTAATTACTGCCATACAGGTTTGAGGGCCACAACATAGTTAGAGCTCTAGCTGGGGAAATTAAGCAGCTCATGGCTCCGGCTGCGAATCGGAAACAATTCCAGATGATTCTTCTCTTCCCTCCTCTGAGTTTATCTAGTCAGCAAATAGCATCTGCGAATAGGCTACCATACAAGTTGGCACTGAATCCAAATTATGCAAGATGAGGGGATTTTCCACCCACTTCCATCCCGTAAATAATGATTATGGCAGTGCTCTGTGGTGATTATCATCATACCGTCTCAGCTCGCTCATGAATGGTGCCCAATGGGTCACGATAAACATAATGAGATAATAGCTGCAGCCAGATTTACTCTGACAAGAGGATTGGATGGGCGTCAAGAGTGGGAATAATTTGACTAACACTGTCAATACTGTCACCCCATAATGAATGATGACTGGTGACAGACAGTACTCAAATGAGACATAAATCTCAAGGGTATGTTTCACATTTTTAACACATGACTATGGAAGTCATTTTATTAGAGGCTGAGAGAGGTGATAATTTATTCCATATGCTTTACAGTTAATAAAAGCAGTGACGCAGCAGGCAATGCTCAGAGGTATGTTGTATTGTTTGAGCCACTGTCTTCCTCCCATGCACATCCGGATTTATTAAATGTAGTCATGTAAGACACACAGTGGGAAAAAAAATGAATATTGGAAGTGCTTTGATAAACAAACATCATAATAAAAGCAGACTCGCAATTTATCCCACTGCAGCATCTTTTCAAGAGGCTGTTGATTCTCCACTTCACTCTTGAGGGGTTTAGATGCCTCTTACGAGGCAAATAAATCATATGAAGTGTTTTTCCAGCGTTGCTTACAATAAAATACACCAATCAGCCACAACATTAAAACCACTGACAGGTGAGGTGAGTAACATGGATTATTTCATTACAATGCAATGTCCTGCCACTTTACACACACCACCAAATCATCTTTGCAGACAAAGTACACCACCTTATGGCAACGGACTCCCAAGTGGCAGAGCCCCTTCCAACAGGAGAATGCACCGTGTCACACCACAAAAACTGCTCAGAAATTGCCTGAAGAATGTGACAAGGAGCTCAAGGTGTCAACCTGGCCCCAGATAACAATCCAATCTAGCATCTGTGGGATGTGCCAGTACTCCAGAAGGCAAATTTAATCCACGGTGGGGCCTCCTTGGATCAGTCTTGGCTCTGACCTGCTAAGGCATGGACACGGGACCTCTGAGGGTGTCCTGTTGTGTCTGGCACCAGGGCAATGGTGGCAGATCCTTTGAGTCCTGTAGGTTGCACTGGTAGGGTATCAGCATGTCCCACAGATGCTAGATCGGATTGAGATCTGGGGAATCTGGAGGCCAGGTACTGGGGAGTGCTGTTGCCATTAGGGGGTGGACTTGATTGGCAACGGTGTTTGGGTGGGTGGTGCATCCGACATGAATGCCAGGACCAAAGGTTTCCCAGCAGAACACTGTATTGTGATGAGATGATTAACGCTATCCATTTCACCTCTCAGTGGTTTTAATGTTGTGGCTGTTATGTGATCCTTTTTAACAATTTTCTTCAACATGATGTACACTGGCACTGCAGAGGCTAATACATTTTAATACTAGACTGTGCATCCATCCATTGTCTGTATCTTCCACACAGGTAAGGTTGGAGTCTATCCCAAAATGCATTGGGCAAGAGGCAGGCTGGTCACCACAGTGCCTCCATAATGCACAAATATTTAGCATAACAGTAGTTTTACGTGTAATTAAACATCCCTATTTACAAATAATTATACCAAGAGAGCTCAAGCTTGCTAATTATTTAAATTATTCCTTAATGATTTTGTGGTTGGGTACATTTTACTTCATTTCATGCTATCTGCCTCAAATATCGCCAATTAAGTAGTTTGGAAGGACTTTAATTAGATCTGAGTACGGTGCGGCAGTATCAGCAAATCTCATCATAGTAATTATCTGTCTTTCGTAAAAAGGAAGTCCCCTAACTAATTACAAGACAACTTTAACCATAAAGCATTAACATCTCAATGAGAATAAATTTATAACTGTCTATTTGGCATTCAGGCAGTGAACAAAGTGTAATTAGTCTGACAAGGCTCATCCAAACATGTCTGAGCTGTCCACTTTGATCTCTCCTCTCCACATCCCCTCTAAAATTTTGTCATAATATTCAGAGGAAAACTTCACATGTCATCCGTTCTCAGTTTTATTATGCGCATTTGAAATGAGCAGGAGCTGGCATGGTATGTGTGTGTTGTTTCATTAAAACAAGAAGTCATAGAGAGCTTGTTGTTTATAACAAGATACTAATAATCTTCCTGTATTATCTCACACAGATTACAAGCAAATACCTTAAAGGTCTTTAAATAAAATACAAAATCAGTCACTGACACCTGTATGGTTTAGAGGATTATTTTCTTTTATTGCAGAAAGCAGTCCAGTCATCATTAGGCGTACTAGGAATGAAATGAGGAATGCAGCAAATAGCCTGAACACACCTCAAGCCTTCACACTACATTCTCAGGACACTGTCAGTTTTAATATTTCAAAAAAAATAATGATAGTAATAATTCACATCAACACAACTAAAAGTCTGTTGTGTTTCTAACAGCATGGTAGTGTTGAGTAACTGCTATACACTGTACCAATGGTAGAAATGACTGCATGTGGCTGCAGTGTGATGTATTACACAGTAACACAGCACTGTGCTGTAGAGTTCCCTCAGTGAAACACATTAACGAGGTTCGACAACAGCACACAATAATACAGCACTCAGGATTGTAGCGGGGCCGTCACACAGTAAGAGAGAGAGATAGACCAGTCAAACAGCAAAACTGTCAGTTTTTCTAGTTTTAACAGAAGACGAGATGAAAACATGGCGTTGATGAACACTGAGAATTGTCTGCAGCAGGTGTCACAACAGAATTACAAGAATTGATCTTGTAATTGGGCACTGCATCAAAGTTATAGTTCATAAAACAACACAGATGGAGTGTGTAATGGTATTTATAATGATGGACAGATGGTAACTAACATGGCCAGTCTCTCTTTGTGTGTGGTTAGAGGAATAGTTTGACATTTTGATGATTTCACTATTTCACTTTCATGAAGAGAGTCACATGAGTCTATCTACATAAATGCTTCTAAAACTCACTAATTAACACAATATGTCTTGTTTATTTAATTCATACAAAGAAAGCAAAAGCATAAAACCACACATTGTGGTTTTCCAGGGGGTATGTGCTGGATTACTTCTTTGCCGGGGGCTGTTACTTCCTGGTGTCTATAGCCAGAAAGTGTCATTTTTACACTTTGGTTTTTGTACGGTTTAAAGAAACAAGATAATACTGTAGCAATTAGTGAACTTTAGAGACCCTTGAGGGCCTGTTTTTGTTGCCTTTGAACAGGGATTGGCTTACACTTTCCTTCTGTTTCCAGTGTTTGTGCTAAAGGAATACTTCACCCCCAAAAAAAAATCACTATTTGGATAACAATTACTCCCTGTGTGTTACCTTGAATTCATGAAGAAAAGTGTTTTTCTTGCATGCCTCCATGATGAACGGGGAATTAAAAAAAAAAAAAGGATACATTCTACATGAATTGAAATTAATGCGGACAGAGTTTAGCAACAGCAAAACTATGTCAAAACATGTGTTTACACACTCTCATAACTTGTGCAGTATAATTGAAGTCTCTGGTTTCTAGCTGTATGCTCAATACTTCTCAAACACATGCAATTCACTAAAATGTCTCATGCATGGCTTAGTTTGAGAGTATGCGTTTGAACTCTGCTCACACAAAGCTCATATGCATGTGTGCCCAGGCAAGCTCAGGGCACGCTATTCATAGGCGGAACTGTTTTATATTATAATGTTTTAGCAAATATTCTTGTGGGAAGTACTGAGCACAAATGAAACTTTGATCATACTGCACAAGTTTTTTGAGAGTTTGATGTTTTGATATATAGTTTTGCTGTTGTTAAATGTGGACTCCGATGACTTCAGTTCATGAGTAATGTACGTCTTTTTGAAATTTCCATTCACCATGAGGTCATGTGAGAAAGACAAAGTTTACTTTGTGAATTCAAGGGAACACACGTTGAGCAATTGATATATAAACAGTCATTTTGCAGGTCAAGTATCCTTTAAGCTTATCTTACTCCTTCAGTCAGCAACTTCATATTTACAGGACCGATGCCAGCATGGCATCTATCTTCTCATCTCACTCTTGAGAAGAAAGCGGATTTCTCAAAATGTCAAACTATTCCTGCAATTGATTGTTCAGCAGTCTCTGTTGGATCAAGCCCACTGTACTTCCATTAGCACATAAACTTGCTGAATGAGTGTAGCCAAAATCCTGCACTAAACACTGTATATCTCCATCAGCATCTAAGAATAATTTTTGTAGTAGTTAAAACACTACAAGTTAAATTCCTGAAACAGCCTCGTCCAGCAAAACAGGATTCAACACCTCTCCCCTCCCCCATCGCAAATTTTTTGTTAAATTTCCTGCTGACTGTATAGAACCACACCAAATAAAAAAATCACTCTCAAATACAGTATTATCTAAATCGAAACCAAATTCTGATGAATGAACCTTTAACAGAGCCGTAATACTGGTAACTGCAAAACCATGTGTGAAGTGTTGGTTTTATTCATTCCACTCTTATGGTCTAATATCTCCCGTCCCCACACCCTATAACCAGAGTTGTGACAAACTATGGTCAATAAAGAAGATTTAGAGTTGTGGTCTTAAATCTCCAGCTGCTCTGAGAACCAAATGGCTGCTCCAGTGAATGACATCATATCGACAGTGCATCCGATTTGTTTTATCATCCTTTCCTGAACTTTGGCATCTCAGCTGTGAAGTCACTTATCAATAAAGAGATTGAAAACCAGTAGGTTGATTATTCCAGGCTGAGTAAAGTTACTTTGTTCATTTGTGTCTGAAAACTACATGCAAAAAAAATAAAGATTAAATCAAACCAAACGAAACCCATTCCTAAAAGCAACACTAAAGAACAAGCTTCATGGATGAACAAGCAGAGCAGAGGCACAGCATGGAATACATGAATACGCTCTGTATATTATAGGGAGAAGGAAACAGGGTGAATTAATTATAATAGATCATGTTAATGTACAGAGAAGGTAATGACATGAGGAGTGGAGATGTGAGAAAAACAAATGAGACGGAATGCAAAATTAGGGGAGAAAAAGGAATGAAAAGTGCACTGGAGTAAACAGGGGAGAAGTCAGGGAGCAACTTATGTTTTCCAGCTTGTCTCGTTATCACTCGCACTCATTTTCCCGAAGGACATTGTACATGTTGACAGTGAAGCCAGACGGCTTATCTTCCGTCCGCCTTGGATGTCCAAACCCCTCATCTTCATCGTCTCCGTCCTCATCATCATCTGCGTCTCGGTCTCTCTCTTCCTCTGGCTCAGTGCTGGACTCTCCGTCGTCATCATCATCCCTCTCTCCTGTTCCCTCCTCCTCTGTCGTCCTTCCTTGCAGAGCCATAATCTCTGGCAGGTCTGGGTGATTTTCCCAGTGCTCTGAAGACCATAAATAATCCAAAAAATAAATTAATTCCACCCACATGCCATCTTGACCTTTCAAATACATTTGAAGCTGAAATGATGAGTCATAGAAGAGCCTCTTTACCTCTCAGGCAGCTATAGCCAGGTGGTCTGAGGCAGAGGCACAATCTGCCATCAATTGCCAACCGCAGGAGACTGTTAGCTGCACGGTAAACATCGTTGCGAGCTGCTTTTGCTGTCTTATAGCCTCTCCTCTCTGCCCATGCTGAAAAACAAAACGACAGATTGAAGAGAGAGAAATAACAGGTGTTAGCGACGGCATAACGCATCATGGTATTACCTATAATTTAAGGAAAAGTCGGGGATATTCTTGTTTTTGTAACAGCAGGGATGCAAACTCAGGAGTGAAAACAAGTGAAACTCAGCTTAGAAGTAATGTAATTGTACTGCTACAACAATAATGTAAGGGTCAGTGCAGGGCACATCCAAAAGCCAGGTTCAAAACTGTATTAAAAAGCATTGCATCCACAATAAAATTCATCGGTGAAACAAAAACACAATATGCAAAACAACTGACAAAGCAAATGGAAAACATAGCTCATGCTATATTTTGGTAGAGAGAAAGAGAAAGAGGGACTATCCTTATTTCTTCTTCTTGGCCTACACTAGAGTCTCAAGCGGACACTTTCTTTGTTTTGCAGTATGCTCGAGCCTGGCCTTTCTTCCTCCTCAGCTGCTGCCCTCTTGCTCTCCTGAGCATTTGGCAGACATACTCAATTAATGTCCATAGCTGCCTCAAGCTTCAGCCAGCTCCAGCTCCACTTGCTTTTCACACCTGCCTCAATCTGCTGTACTAGCAGCCGCTCGCTCTTCCCTAACTGTCTCATTCTGAAATGAAACCAGATGATGAACATTCAAATCACACATCGTAGTAAAAGTTAAGTCAAACATTGCCAACCATCTTGCATTTACTCACACAATTTTGTCATTATGACATTTTCTAAAACAGCAACTGCTATTTGGTCAAATAAAAAACAAGGCTTAGATATGATGTTTCTAAATTCATAACCAACCACTAAAACTAAAACAGCTGTCACAAGGTAATTTCAGTTCAGCATCTGTTGTGTTCAGTGTCCTCGGCATTTCCCCCCTCCTTCTCAAGCAACATAATCAGGCTACTGTGACAAGAATTCAATTTAACTTCACCGTGAGTAAGGTAGGTCCATTTCAGCTAAATGTCTACACCGCTGTCTCATGAATTAGTCTCCTATTCCAAACTGAATAAAAAAGCGAATTGTTCATTACATCATGGTTATAACCTTTCTAATATTATCTCAGCATAAAGAAAATGGGACCATCAGTGGGCCACTTTGGCTGCGGGGCACAGTTTATGTTAGAAACGTCTGCAAAACACTAACATCAGTAACATTATACAAGTGCACTAGCTAACATTAGGCACCGAGGAAATACCATTAACACCTAACGTTACATCTAAATTGTGATGTTTAACATTTGCTTAATCAAAACAACTTAACCTTATCAGGCTAATTACTAATTACCCAAGCTCAACACATTGTTATAATAGCCAATTAAGATTACCTTAATGCTACTGTAGGAGATTCTTACCTTAAGGCATGTGGGCAGTCAAAAAAGTGACCTCTTAGAGACGTTTCAGTCTTCACTCTTCTCAGGTGCATTGCACTTGCCTCGCACAGAAGCTGGGTACTTTTTTTGACAACTCTGAAGTTGTAGTTTTGATTTCATCTCCTGGGGCTCTGTCATCGCAGACCCAGACCCCCCCCCTCTCTCTTTTTCTCTTGTGAATGGTAAAGATTTTACCATTCATATTTTAGCAATATTTGGTTATGAGTTGGGTGCCTATTTAGGGAAGTTGGCCGTTTGCTACGCTGAGCTAGTGGTGGTGTAGGGGAGAACTTGTGTGCTAATTCCAAAACTCTTAAAAATTTCAACAAATGACATAGTGAGGTGTCACAGAGGATCGACTTACCCTCACACACATCCCAGGCAGTCCAGCTGAGCTCTTCAGACCCCTGGTTTCCTTCATGGGGTTTGTTCTCCAACAAAGACGGATGTTTGAGCTTCAGCACAGAAAGGAAAGGGGTCCTTTCGCACAGATAACCAACTGAGCTGTAGGGCTCCTGCAGCTGAGACACCGGGTAGATGCCTGCCAGAATCTAGAGAAAATAAAACAAAATGCAAACATATAATACAAGCGGGAGCACGAAAAAGATCAATAAGAAAAATCAAAGAGAGGTCCAAAATTTTTGAAAATGGCATTAACATAGTATCCAAAAACTGAGCAATTGAAACATAACAGGAGGGAAGGTATAAGATCAATAATCCATCTTCCCAGAGGTGTGCGCACTCCTCAACACAATTCAGTTTCTATTGAGCCTGAACAGGCAAGTAAACACAAAGACACATCTGCTCGCAAGTAAACAAACGTGAGGCTGTACCTGCAGCTGTTTGTTGACCCGGGAGGGGAAAACCAGTCCAGGGCAGTCACACAGTTTGACTGTTGGGGTGAGGTAGTAGGTCTGGAAGTATTTGGTGTGGCCTGGGGTTCGGGACACGCTCACCACCTTCCTCCCCACCAGGCTGTTTATAACAGATGACTTACCAACATTCGGAAAGCCTGCAGGGAAAAGGGAAAGGATTTTAAATCAGTCTTTAATATCACAAATTACGCTCTCGATTTGGTCCTGCTTATGCCAACATTATATTGTCCAGGGTGTTAAAGACAGAGGGGCTTAGTGTTTTGATGCAATTATCTTCAGAAAGTAATAGAAAGATACGATCTTAAGAAAATATCCCAATTTCTCAGTGAAAACTCAGATGCATACCTATGCAGCCCAGTGTGAGAACCCCATCTTTGTACAGCTCCTGGGATGGGCTGCTCATTTCCATAGCGCTGTCACTTTGATGCTC
Source organism: Cephalopholis sonnerati (assembly GCA_019142605.1). Classification (NCBI taxonomy): domain Eukaryota; kingdom Metazoa; phylum Chordata; class Actinopteri; order Perciformes; family Serranidae; genus Cephalopholis; species Cephalopholis sonnerati. The sequence continues at coordinate 29,943,777 of JAGQAX010000008.1, forward strand.
CATCAGCACAGACTCTGCTCCTTCATCTGGCCGCTCTCCATCCAGAGGCTCAGCAACAGCGTCTCTCTGAATTTTCTGCTCCCAGCTGGATAGGTCAACTTTGAAAACAGGAGTTTAACACTTAGATCCCCAATCAAACAGCACTACCTTTTTGGTTGAAGCCTGGCCCGATCAGACTGAGTGCTTTTTGCAGATTGTTGTACCTTTGTTTCAAACTGCTGCTAGGCAACCTCCAAATCACCTGTCCTTAGTTTAACAGCTATGTTGCTGTAAAGTAAGATTCCAAATCTGTAGCTTAAAATCTGCATAAAATAGGACAGCCAGAGGGAAATTGGGGACTGGACACAGGGGAAATGGAGAGCCATGTGGGTGCAGAAGACCCTCTGAAAGAGGAGAAATCTCATAATGGTTAGTTTAAGACTGATTTTAGGATGAGTCGGGGATGGTTTGACAATTTGCTGTCTGTAATCATTGGGTTGGTTAAACGTTAGGAAGTAGTTGAGGCTATTAATCGTTTAGATATGTCCTGCAGCTTGCTTAGAAGGATGACGATGAAAGTGAGCCTAAGTTACCATGTACGCTACCACTTGTTGTCATCCTGCCACAGAAGACCCGCCTCTCAATTCATCTGATTGGACAATGTGGAAAAAACGCCAAGGAAGTCAGGTGCTTTTCCACTCTGTCAGAGTTTTTTCAATTTGAAACACTCAGGGTGCTCCTGCATAATCACGTGGCACATAGATTGGAGTGCAAGGCAAGTTTATTCATGTGACTCAATCCGGCAGCAAGGCAAATCAAAGTGCTAGAGCGGTAAAACACGAGGCACTCAGCAACGCAAAAACAGCGGGCAAAATGCTTCACTTTCACTGAAATCAACTAGAAAATGTTAAAACATGCTCTGTCTGATCGAGGCCTAAAGGATCAACACAAATGTGAATTTGCAAAGAGTTAAGTTCCCAGAATGGACACCAGACAGACGCCTGTGTTATTATGGCTTATTATGAGTATGCAAGATTTAGAGGGGACAGACACGCACCTCTCCCTGCTGTGATCTCCTGGCAGGCCTTCAGGATATCTAAGGGACCTCCAGCGTGACTCCAGTCAGCCTTCTTTCTCATCCTCTTCTTCTGGAGCACTACAAGTCAGCAGCAGACAGACAGATGGTTATTCCCATCGCAACAAGAACCAGCTGGGTTATTCTGGTAATTCTGCACTCAAATAAATTTACTGAGTGGCAGGTTTATTTCAAATTCAGTGCCTGTCTGATGTTATCTTTCATGTGTATCACTCACTCCTCATCCTATCCCACCCCTCTATTCTCCATCTCCTCACCTGTGCTGTAGGGCTGTCCAGGGTGGGAGGTGAAGCAGACTATTTGCAGGTGGGGGAACTGGGAGGTCATGTAGTGTTTCCAGGCAATCACCAGTGGGGGAGGACACAGGTCGGCTTTGTTCAACACCAGGACCACCTGCTTCTGGAGATCTCCTGTGATGTAGTGGTACAGGGCTGGAGGGAACTGCAGCACCTGAGTGTTTTAAATGAGGACACCCCTTATTAAAATAGTAATTATGGCCTTTTCAGCAAACCACAAGATCATATCCTTACTAATAGGAACAAGACGAGTTGTGCTGTTTTTAACTAAACATTAATACTGGAAACTCTAAATAGGGAAAGTGAATTCACTTCTCATTAAGTATATCTGGCTTGAAGGTTAGAATAAGTATGTCAGGAGCTCATGTTTATAATTAGGACTAAAGAACTGGGTTTAATTTTAACTTGGATTCAAATCATGAGCACTGATTTGACACTGACACATCTTGAACAAATAGGCACCTTAACTGCAACCATTTTCCTCAATTTATCAACAAAACAAAACAAAAATGTACATATGTGTAAAAGACTGAATGAGACACTTATTAAGGAAAACAAGTGGGTGAGGCATTGCTAAGCTGAGCTGATTATCTGAGGCCCAAATTTATCTTAATTCAAAATATGGCAATTTTATTTGCTGTCAAAGATTCAGTATATGTATGAATGTTTGCCTCCAAATCTACTTTTGTGTTCAGTAATAGCTGCCTTTATTTGTTTCCCATCTTGTTAATATTACTTTTTATTGTGTCTTTACACTTTACAAAATAAAGCTGTATACATGTGTCCGCTCAGTGTACAGGTCTGTTATAATGTGAGCAATTATTTTAGGTGACCAAATTAGCAAACAAAAACATGACAAAATAGAAAATGTGTCAGGTAAATACTAATGTGTAAAGACTAATAATAAACACCAGATACTCAGATGGAGGTTGACTGTGTCTCCATCTAGTGGTCCTGCACTATCCTGCAGGCCTTTGTGCACAAGATCACATACCGGGTGCCTGATGTCCACAATGAGCAGGATGACATCTGACATCTCCAACACTCTCCACAGCTGCCTCCATGTCTAAAAGACAGATTGGGTGATTTTAAACAATATCAGCAAAACAAAGTAATGTCTATGAATTCACAATTTATGTTCTCATTCAGCTTAACAGCATATTAGGAAACTACCATGAAAGACAATGATTTATTAAAACTACTCTAAGATGAAATTTATTATTGTAATGACCCATTTTAATACTATAAAACTAAAATCCAGCAGCTTATTCGTATATATGTTATTTTTCCATCATTTCGATTCTCAGCTCCACTTAAAAAGCCATCATCTCTCGATTACTGAGAGTCACTTATTACACCAGCAGCTGCTTCTGCTGTGATGTGCCTCCTGAGCTCAGCCCACGCTCTGAAATTAAATGATCTGCAGGGTTTCTGATTTTGAAAAATTGTGTTACCATTTTCACAGCCTGAAAATCATCAAAACTGAGCAACATCACAGCGTGTAAGGTACGATGATACTTTGTCCCCAGTGGAAAATAACAGACAATGCATGGTCAGGTCATAAAATTCTTACAGACCCCCACATGATCCAACTCTACCACAATTAAATATTCAGCTCATTGTACGTCCTGGAGTTACACGCTGGATGAAAGCCTCAGCGGTTACGTCTTTATTACAAAGTCTGCTGGGTAATCATCAGTTTACAGGCAACTCAAAAACAATCAGGATTACTCCATGCTGTTATTGTTGTCAAAGGGTTTAACAGGATTCATTAATACTCATCTTGAGCAGAAAAGGTATTGGCAGTCTGAGCTTTTAAAACCTGGATCTCATATACAGTAATAAATGGTTCTCTGGCTGCATGCTAAACCCACTGCTCTCAGCTGAAGAAAATAATTAATCTTGAGGGCAAGAAGAGTCAAAAGCGAGTGTGTACACAAGAGGATGTTACAATATGAACTAATCCTGGTTCAACAGATAATAGGCGAGGTCTGACCTTTTTTTCTGGGTGATTTAATACAGAGAATGGCATGAATTTTGTCTTGCTGCTAGGACAAAAACTAGGAAATTATGTGAACTGGAGCATTAAATATACAGTAGTAACTACCATGTTTCTGGCAATGTGCAAATTCCCAGCGAGTCCACCAATGATCTTGGGAAGGTTTCATCTTTCTCTGAGTTAGTTCAGCTTGCTAACATAATGCTGAAACTTGTTGAAAAAATAGTTAAGCTGCATTATTCACCATGCCCCAAATCTAGGCACACAACTGTCTAATTTTCAAAAGAAAGTGTAAATAAATACCCTGCTCAAAAAAATGTAGGGAACAATTTATGGTCACAGTATAACACCAAGCAACCAATCAATCTTTACATTCAGGAAGCACAAGTGATTGTGAATTCATTTCACCTGCTTTGGTGCAAATGAAAGTGTCAACAGGTGCAATGGAGAGGCAAAAGCAAGACAATCCCCAAACAGGAAATGGTTTTACATGTGGTGGTCACAGACAGTTGCTCTCTCCTTATTCTTCCTGACTGATTCTTCTCTAGTTTGTGTTCTGCTGGTGTCATTGTCACCACTGGCAGCATGAGGTGGTACCTGCAGCCCAATCAGGTTGCACAGGTAGTCCAGTTCCTCCAGGATGGCACATCTATATGTGTGGTCGCAAGAGGGTTTGCTGTGTCTCCCAGCACAGTCTTAAGAGCATGGAGGAGATACCAGGAGACCGGGCATTGCACGAGGAGAGCTGGACAGGGCCGTAGAAGGGCATCAACCCAGCATTAGGACCGATATCTGCTCCTCTGTGTGAGGAGGAACATGAGGAGCACTGCGAGAGCCCTACAAAATGACCTCCAGCAGGATACTGGTGTGCATGTTTCTGACCAAACAGACTCCATGAGGGTGACATGAGGGCCCTAACGTCCTTTAATGGGACCTGCGCTCACAACCCAGCAATGTGCAGAGTGATAGGCATTCGATAGAGAACATCCGAATTTGTAGGTCCACCACTGGCACCCTGTTCTCTTCACAGATGAGAGCAGGTTCACACTGAGCACATGTAACAGGCATAAAAAAGTCTGGAGACACCATGGTGAACGTTATGCTGCCTGTAAGATTATCCAGCATGACCAGTTTGGTTGTGGGTCAGTGATGGTCTGGGGAGGCAAATCCTTGGAGCGTCACACAAACCTCCTTGTCATAGCCAGCAGTACCCTGACTGCTGCTAGGTACCAGGATGAAATCCTCAGAGTGATTGTTAGACCTTACGCTGGTGCAGTGGGCCCTGGGTTCCTCCTGGTGCAGACAATGCCCGGCCTCATGTGGCCAGAGTGTGTAAGCAGTTCCTGGATGACGAAGGCACTGATGCCACTGACTGGCCCTCTCCTTCCCCTGACCTAAATCCAATTGAGCACCTATGGGACATTATGCATCAGTGCATCCGACGACGCCAAGTACCGCCACAGACTGTCCAGGAGCTCACAGATGCCCTGATCCAGGTCTGGGAGGGGATACCCACATTACATTTCTGACTCATCAGGAGCATGTCCAGACATTGCTGGGCATGCTCACAGGCATGCAGGGGCCAAACACACTACTGAGTCACATTCTGAATTGCTGTGATAGAATTCACGCAAGTGATTTCAACTGTTTACCTTGATTTTCAGTGTGATTTTGAATCCAGCCCTCAGTGGGCTGATGATTTTGGTTTCCATTGACTGTGTTACCTCATTTTGTTCTCAACAAATTATACAATATACATCAGTAAAGATTTTCAATTAGAATAATTCATTCATCAAGATATGATGTGTGATTTAAGTGTCCCCTTAATTTTTTTGAGCAGTGTAAAAAAAGAGGGGAAAAGGAGTTTCTGGTCCAGCTCTGGCACTTAGTGTCCTTCATACTATGAGGGATTTCTTCATATAGTTATCTGCTCCAGGGACACTACTTCAGGTGTTTGCATTATGTAGCCTCACTGCTACATGAAGCTATATGCTTACATCAGGGAAACATGTACACTTGCTTGTCGATTTTTTAATTTTATTCCCTGACTTCGGATCATATTCCTGTTGGAACATGTCCAGTTTTATTTAGAAGCTTTTAATGGTGATTTTTCATGGTAGACAGTGCCGCTATACTCCAGTACAATCATTACCCTGCTGCTATACCAGTGCAGAGACGCAGAGACAATAAAGACTCGGAAACACTAACCAGTCAGAGCAGACTGGGCTTTTTTGGGAAGGGGGCTTAAAGAGACATGCACTAAATGCACTGTTTCAGACAGGGGTAAATACGGGTGTTCCAGCATAGATATTATGAAGTGTTTTTTGACCATTAAATCATGTAAACATGTTCTAGTAAAAACCTTAAATACTAGGATGAACTTGATAATGAGCATAATAGGTCCTCTTTACCTCCAGATTGTGCTCAAAGTGGCTAAGAGTGCCAGCTGGGTTTCTGGAGTGCAGGTCGTCCAGGTACTCTCTGTATGACTTCTCCTCTTTCCTCAGCAGGTTCTCTCGTGTCATCTCATAACTCCAGGATGGCCGTCGTGGGAAACCAAGACCTGCCAGTGAATAATTAAGTTTTAGCGTGTCAAGCAGTGACCCACTCCATTAACCTACTCTGCTCATCTGTTTGGCTTATTTTGAGACTGTCATGTGAAAGCATTAAAAAACTGCCAAACCTTTCTCTGAAGGGTAGATGTCATTGATGCTGGTCTCATGTTCTTTGTCTGAGACTGGCTGAAGCACCTTCTCCCTGGCCAACTTCTTCCTCTTTTCGACATCCTCTTTACTCTCTTTCTCAAAGTGCAGTCGGAACCTAAAGAGATGAGAAAGGCATCAATAAGGCTACTTAGGTATTTGCCTGGGATTGGGTTACTAAAAACTGGTAATTTGTCACATTCAAAACATGCATCTACCAGATGATCTTGATTTAACCTAACTACCACAACCAACACATTATGAAACGGATGTCTTAGTTAAAGTTAGATGAGAACACTGACAACACACAGTTTGACGTCTTCTTCAGCCAAATAAGAGCAACCGAGGAGGCCATCTCTAATAAAATAAAGTCTATAAAATATAGTGTTGCAAAACTGGCCTCTTTTTCATTTTAACTGCAGCTCTGACATATTGCTCCAATTAATTATCATAGATTAGCAACTTTATTATCAATTCAAGCATCCTACTGCTGCTCCAGGCAATGCATCTTAGATACCACGGCCTGTCAGAGAACAGACTGCTAATCTATAATGTGTATTTATCTCAGTGGAACCTTACAGCTTTGACAATTACCATTCTTTTAATTAAACGGAATTCACCCCCAAAACAAAAATACATATTTTTCTTCTTAGCTTTGGTGCTTTTTATCAATCTACACTGTTTTGGTGTGAGTTGCTGAGTATTGGAGCTAGCGGCTGTAGAGATGTCAGCCTTCTCTTCAGTATAATGGTACTAGATGGCACTTGGATTGTGGTGCTCAAAGCACCAAAGAGTTACACTTAAAAAACTCAACAGTAATGTCTCATATTACCGTGCAGAAGGAAGCACTGATTTACTGTTAACTCACCTTGCACAACTGATGGAGCTAACATTATATTTCAGCTGAGGAAAACCATTAATGTTTACATTTCGCGCTGTCATGAGCATGAGCCTCTCATCCATGAGTACATGCACGGCTCCTTCTGTGCAGTGATGCAGTTGGTGGGTGTCGTTCGGTACAAAGAAAACAGTTCCTATATAAAACTGCTCACAACAAGGTCTGTATATTATCTTAAGAAACAGAGTCATGATTTCTGAAAATAGACATTGCTGTTGAGTTAATCAGATGTATTTTTTGGTGCTTTGTGCACCACCAGCCAGGTGCCATCCAGTTCCATTTTATTAAAGAAAATGCAGGACACATCTCTACAGCCAATATCTCTGTCTCCAACACTCCACAACTCACACCGAAACAATCTAGACTGATGAACAGCACAATATGTGAGAGGCAAAATATGTATTTTTGATTATGGACTGAAATCTCCCTTAAAATAAATCAAAGGGATTATTAGTAATGCAGCAACAGCAACTCACCTGTTAGGGTCATATCTACCTTCTCTGCTGAAGGGCTGTTGATTTATCCTCCTAACATCAGTGGTCTCACTGTCTGAGGTGTCCGACTGTCGCTCTCCCCCTCGCTCCACACTGGCATTGCGGCTGCTTGGCCCTGAACCTGTGTCACCTGGAGGTCAGAGAGAAAGGTCAGGGACAGTCAAACATCCAATACCAAGATCCACTTTTTCCCACTACTGTTGACTGTAACAGATGTTGATATTGCTCTAATCTGGTGCCCTACACCAAGTGCAAATCTAGGAGGAAATGTGGCATCTTCACAGGGATAAACGCTGACATCTTTCATTAAATTGAACTGCAAAATGTTCTCAACATTGCAAATCACAATAAAGAAATAACAATGATCTTGCACTGATGACGTTTCTGGCACTATTTCATACTTACTCCAAACTGCTTAATAAATTATATATGTCAGACAAGCCTATTTAATACCCAAAGGGGAAATTCAGATTAATAAATAAAAAAATGCATCTCTAAATGTTGGTGTTGAGAAATGTGTGAGAAGACATTGCTTGATTGACATTGCTCGCTTAATGTGATAACACTGAACAGACTGGCCTTGATTTGAAAATGAATCACTTTCTTAGAAGTCTCAGGAAGACCTAAAGATATACTCAAAGTGCGTGAGTAATATAATATTCCTTCGCATTTCAAAAACGTTCAGCAATTCAACAGCTTTGTCAGGCACACAAACAGGTGTTTTGGTAATACAATGATGTCTGTGCTTGAATATATTTTAGGCATATGGAAATCTTTGAGCCAACGTGTAATCACTGTTAAATGCTGTTTTGAAATTGATCTGCAAATGACAGTACACTACCCAACGGCCTCTGCTTATTTAGCGCTTTATCGTGTAATGTTAAAGGATACAAATCAAACGATTGGGCTTTTTGATGCCTCTGTAACAAACAAACCTGCGCTAACGTTACTCTGCTGTACTATTTAGACTCAAGTCCGCAAGCAAGTTATATCACATCGCTTGCTAATACAGCTAACGTTAGCAAACGGAAAACACGCAGGTTTGTTTCACAGTGCTAAATAAGTGGTCTCATGCTATGCTTGAAAATCTGACTCAACCCAACACAACACAGACACATAATTTGCTGCTTGACCACATTTAGCTGAGGGGCACGAACCGTTAGCTAACTGCTAACGCTAGCATGGTAACGCTAACGGCATATGCAGTTACCTCTCTTTCTCTCCCGTTTGACTTGTAGCTGTTTCTTCTTCTGTTTGTTGCTAAATGGCTTTTTCCGGGGCATAGTTAAAAATAAGGTGGTTAATAATAATAGCTATTTACTGAGTGTTGCTACCTACAGCTTGACACAAGCTTTCTTCTTGACGTTATTTACATGGATGAAGTTTCTCGACTCCTACACTTTTCAGTGACGCCATATCCACTGCAGACCGCAGAGAATGGTGGACGACACCACATTTCAGTGTTTACAAAATGCCCACGTTTCGATTATTTTGGCTTTATTTAGATAATCTTATTTAGAATTTAGCTTTACCCGACTAACAGCATTGGTCTGGGTATCATTGTAGACATGTAACGAGAAAAAGTTGCATAAACTGGCATTAAACCCCCTCCTCCTAAATGGTACAGTCCACTTTTGTAAACACCTCGCAAATTTGCACATTCCAGCAGAGCAGACAGACATGCCTAAAACTGTAAAAATACCTGGATGCACAGCAACATCATTAAGAGTTATGCATAACACAAGCAGTTTGCCTCGTTTTCCAGGCGTTATATATCTAAAATATTCTGGTAATACAGTTATACTGACAAAAATAAAACGACATTTACATGTAATGAGTGCAGAGCTAAAACAATCTGTAAAATAACCAGTTACTCAATTGACAGATAATTAAACAACTATTTTGTGGCCTAATTTTTAAAGCAATTTTTCTAAGCCACAATATCAACAATTTCCTTTGCAGCCTCTGAAATGTGAATATTTCATATTCAGTTTTTGGGTTTTGAGCTGCAATCTAACAGATCAATTTCGTGGGCATTTTCACTGTTTTTTGACATACCAAATGCATCATGAGAAAATTATTTTATTGTAATATTTTTTTGTTGGTAAGCCCTAAATAATGCCCCCTCATCAAGCCACTATGACATGTAAGGAGAGAATTAATTTGGCATTAAACTGAAACAGAAAAAAACATCAATGAGAAACATTTCAGAGGGTTTATTGTATTATAAGCCAAAAAAAGGACAAATTTCAGATGTGTCAGCATGTCTATAAAGAAGTATTATAAACATTGTTATCATGGAAGTATAATAGCAAGAACACATTTGGATAACATTACATTTAGGACATACACACAATGCAGTACAATAGGATTACATGAAACGTGAACCAGCTCATTCACCTCCCCGAGGGTCACGTGAACGCCTGCAAATGGGTCTAAATAGGTTATATGGATTACCATATCCTTTAAACACACAAGCATACTTTATAAACTGGTAGTATATATATCTATATATACTTAATTGATATTTTCTCTTTCCTGAAAAAGAAATGACCCCTAAGTCCCTTTTAAGGTTAAAAAGAATTAATTGTGGGCATGTGTTTTACAACATTGTAGAGGTAAATAACACTGATGTAAAAACTGAAAGTCTCTGTATGAAAGTATAAAAATTTACCTTTACAGTCATCTAACAATTCCATCAACAGAGAGACCATAAATTACTATGGCCAAAGCTGTATTTGTGTGGAAGAGCAGGAGGTGATAAAACAACTGTGAAGAGAAGCACTTTGACTCTCTTCCTATCATAAAACCATCACTGTGATGGACTGACACATACTTTATTGCAGCCTTTACATGCACTTTCTACTCAGACAGGAAAGCTCAGCAAAAGGAAAACAAATCAAACAAGGCAGAAAGAAAAAGAGACAAACTAAAAAAATTAAAATTACAGTCTTCAGTAATCTGTGTCATCATGTTGTTTGTCCTGTTAGCCTCAAATCATCGTTCAGGCACAGTCATGTGTTCCAGAGTTCTTGTATCAGCTTAGTATTGCTTTTATCCTTTGAGTAATTTGAACTTCCCCACCCCCCAAACTACCGTCTCTTGTCACCTCTATGAGTTGAGGTGTTCCACTTGAATGGTGGACGCTGACACAGTGAGACAGAGGTCCTTGTTGGAAGTAAGGTCAGCTACGCTGACAGGTTTGTACTGGATGTCACTGGCAGACACTGTCTTAAACTGGTGCAGGTCAAACGGACAGGAGACAGTTTCTGTCTGGGGGTAGCTGCTCTGGCTTTGTCCCTGCTGGCCTCCGCCTGGTCCTCCGCTCCCAGCTCCCCCAGGTCTGCCCGATCCTCCATCTGTGCCGTCTACACGGCTCTGAGCTCCAGCCTGGCCCTGGCTTTGGTTCTGGTTCTGGTTCTGTTGCGCCGCCTGCGCTGCTGGTGCAGTCAGCTGGTCTGGGTTATGTTTCTCCATGTGTTTCACCAGATACGTCTCCTGAGATGAGGGGAGGATAGGTAGAGGGGAAACAGTGGACACATGACTACACTGTGTAAAGTAGCTTCCAGGTGGCTGATGCCAGTGAGGCGATTCATAGTGTTTCATGTAGAAATGCTCTTCACATATTGACATTTGTCTTACTGAGGTATAAGTGCGGTTGCAGAGACCACACGAGTAGATCCTTGCATGCTTGACTGTATGTGTGGCCATGTGCACCTCCAGGCTTGCTGGATCTATGTATCCTTTATTGCAGTTGGCGCACTTGTAGGGCTTGTCCTTGTTGTGTTGACGCCGATGGGACTGAGAAAAAAATGATTATTGGAAAAAAAAAAACAGCTAAAGAGGTTTCACAGTACAGAGGATGACAAGTAATAACCTACAGATCACATGCATACTCATACTGTGTATGAGGAAAAAACTAAATTCTTTCACACCTGTAAATTTGAGAGTTGCGTGAAGGATTTCTCACAGCCTGGGTGGATACACTTGTATGGCCGATCTCCTGTGTGAATCCTGAATAAAAAAAACAACAACACACAAACACGTACATTTACATGTACAGACCCCTATCGCTTTCACGGTGATCTAACCTGACCGCAGAAAGACACCGAGGCGGCTGAGAAACCCAAGACCAATGACTCCATTACCTGTTGTGCTGCTGAAGATGACTGAGCTGTCTGAAGCACTTTTGGCAGTAGGAGCAGGTGTAGGGTTTCACTCCGGTGTGGATGCGGACATGTTGGGCCAGGTAGCTAGAGTTGGCAAATGACTTGGTACAATGGGGACACTTGTGAGGCTTTGACTCTGTGTGGTTCCTGATAAGGGCAGACGGGAGGGTGAAAGAGAAAGGGAAACAAGATTGTAAAGGTAGAAAAAAAAAAAAAAACACACACACACACAATACTGTGCTTGACACAGTACAGCAAAGTCTCACTTAACAAGGCCTGTCATGATACTATTTCAGACATGATTGCAAGGCAGATTGTTAAGAGAGTAGGGCTGGGCAATATATCAATATTATATCAATATTGTCATACAAGACAAGATATCATATTAGATTTTAGATATCATAACATCATAGATGTTGCCTTTTCCTGGTTTTTAAGGCTGCATTACAGGAAATAGTTTTGTTAACCTCCCAGACTGTTATTTGCCTTTTCACCTTAGCCATTATATCCACATTAATAATTTTTATTTATCAAAAATTTGTTTGTGTGAATATTTTGTGAAAGCACAAACAGCCAACCCTAAAATACAGATGCGATATCAAGCCCAGCCCTGGATTGCAGCACTGAAATATTAGGAAACTGTTGACAAAAGCCAGCCAGGCAGCTGCATCATTTTACACTTTAACTGCTTGTTGCGAGACAGGTGTAATTTATGTTTCTTTAAATTTCATGCATTACTTTAAAAGGAAAAAATGGTCAGATAATCACAGAACATCAAAGCAAAAGTGGGAATTATTTTGACTTTGCCTTTTTTACGTATATGCCTCTACCATGGATGATTTGGATGTACAAACAGAGGAAAAAATTATCAAATGTAACCACTGTAATTTAAAAGGTACAGTGTGGATTTAGGGGCATCTATCGGCAGAAATGGTTTTGTTTTTATTAGTTTCTAATAACCTAAAAATAAGAGGTGTCGTGTTTTTGTGACCTTAGAATGAGCCATTTATATCTACATATAGAACGGGTCCTCTCCCATGGACTCCTCCATGTTGTTTCTACAGTAGCCCAGAATGAACAAATCAAACACTAACTCTAGAAAGGGTAATTCGCGATTTTGTGTTTTTCGTATGTCTGTAGGTCTCCAACAAGGGAGAAGTTTCAGGTGTTCAACCTCACCACTGGATGCCACTAAATCCTACACACTGGACCTTTACAGGTTTTATAAATGCATCCAATTAGGTCAACATTCCTCCAGAAATTACTCTAAATTGATTTGATGACAGCCAAAAATAACAGCAACAGGATGACTACAAACTAAGCATAGAGCAGAAAAGCAGAGCGTGGCAGCAAAGGATTTCTATCGCACATGGCCATTCAATGGAGAATGTAGGACAAAGCGATGATGAGGAATTATACAAAACAATAACACAATGGGTTAAATGGGGAAGCACAACAGAAGCAAGCCTGCCTTTACGCCTTCATTTCAGCATGTATCTCTAAATGTGTGTGTTTCTGTTGAAGAAGCAGTGGCAGGAGAAGTGACAGAACATGCAGACAAAAGAAATGTCAAGAGGGAAAACACAATGAAAATGCAATGCAAACAAGTACAGAGAGAAGCAAGTATTGTGCACAAACACGAATGGAAAAAAGGGTAAAACATTATCATTTTATCAGTAAATATAACAGAGCTCCATGCATTTCAAATGGGCATTCTGATTACTGTATAAATTATGGAAAATCTTGTTATGTACAAAGCCCAAACTTAAATTTAAATTCAAATTTTCTGAAAAGGTCACTTCTGGATGGAACTGGTAGCATGCGAGCCAAGATCTACATGGCGGTGTAATATGCATCTGCACACCACTCCAATCTCTTCCCCAGGAGGAAGAAGAAGACTGGAGTCTGGGCTTCAAAAAGGGGGACTTGGCAGGACAAGTAAAGAGGACAGGGGAATATGGTACGTGGTCTGTGACGGAAAGGAGGGGTCTGCAGTACCGTGTGTGCTGCTGTAAATGACTGAGCTGCCTGAAAGATTTCTGGCAGTAGGAGCAGGTGTAAGGCTTGGCCCCGCTGTGGATGCGGATGTGCTGGGCCAGGTAGCTGGAGTTGGCGAATGACTTGGCGCAGTGAGGACACTTGTGAGGTTTGGCCTCTGTGTGCGACTTGGAGTGGATCTGCATGTCAGACTTACTGAGGAAGGTCGCCGCACACATCCGGCACCTACAAGGCGGAGAGACACAGAAATGGGGGGGCGGGATGGAAGAACAAGAAGGAAGGAGAGGGACACATATACAGAAAGAGACACAGGAGAAGATGATGGAGAAGTAAAAAAAAAAAAAAAAGGAGATGAAGGTGGAGACAGGGGAATGAGGCATTGACCCACAGAAATAAAAAGATATGATAGAGAATGAAACTCACAATAAAAAGGAAACGAATCATATCAGATAAATCAATGAAGACAGGAGGGGGAGGGGTAAACACAGGGAAAGATGCCAGGGGAGAAATCAGTGAAAACTTGACAGGGAAAGGTACGTAGATAATACAAAAAGTGAAAGAGCAGGACAGAAGAACAACTCAAAGAGCATGCTATTTAAAGACAAGTGGACAGCAGAGGGCAGGTAGAGATTCATGTCCAGTGAGTGCAGAGGCAGAGAGAGCGTCTATGAAGCACTGATGTATTTGCACCTCAAATACATTAAGAGAAAGAATCCAACATCCACTATCAAGCAGCCATGTTCTGCCACAACATGCAGTGAAGTGTGTCTAGAGGAGGTGTATGTGTGTGTCAGATGCTTATGCAGCAGCGCCTACTGTGTCTATGAAAGCTCTCCATTTTGATTTTTTGACAGGACACAGAGGAACAGGTGCGCTTGCATTCCACAGCTACAGCGAGGAGAAATGGGGAGGCACAGCAGCAGGTGTTTGTTTCCTGTGACACCATACCTGTATGTCTTAGTGCTGTCTTTTGGGCCGTGGTGCTCCTCTTCATTTGACAGGTCATACGGGTCTTCAGTATGATGCTGCAAAGATGTCACCTGTCAAAAATAACATTCAAAGTTATTTGATCATATTTTTATTATCTTAGATTTCCCTTTCTGCATCTGTATTTTCTTACCTGGCCGCCAGCTGTCAGATGCGCCAGTATTAGCGTTTCGTTTCCTGGTCCGCCCCCAGGACCGACCCTGGACACTGTTGTCTTCTTTTTTCTGCCTCGTTTGGAGGGCGCTGGCATCACGACCACATGGGACGACCCATCCCCTTCTTTTTTGTCTGCAACGTGATCAACAGCAGCAGGTTAAGAGGAGAGAATATAAACCGAGCAGCAGCATGTCACACAGAAAGAAAATCAGTATGCTGCAGGAAGCCTCATAATTTAGTTTAAGTAATTTAAGTAATTTACATTTTCTGAGTGAGGACACTGAAGTGAAAAAAGTGGCTTATTTCCTATTTCTCCCTACAAAAAGTTTTAGATACATTAGAAGGCACAAATATACCAGTATTATATGAGCAAGATCTGACAGAATCAGGGGCGTCTGCTCTGAGACAACAAGGGAGGCTGAACTTCCCCTAAAATTTCATAGAAGAAATGGTCAAATATGAACTATTGAATTTACATTAAAACAAAAATTTACACTGCATTAAATGTGCGCTAGGATGCGTTTAACATCATGACTATGACCATGACCATGACTATTTTCGTGGCATCATCGCATTTCGAGCTCAGTCCCATGCAGATATTGAGAGTGGAGTCTTCTGACAGAGTGCCGTTCAGGTGTTTAAACCCATCTGAAAATCTTTGAGGTGTGTTTTGCTGTGGTTCTCTGGCATGAGTGTGGTTGAAAAACGGCTTCAATTAAATGCTCCTTTTATAAGTTACTGCCTCGCTACAATATGACAAATTTTATGATGCAAACTTAAAGTGAGCTTCCCCTGTTTGAAAGACCAGCAGCCGCCACTGATATATATATATACTGTTCTCATATATATATATATATATATATATATATATATATATATATATATATATATATATATATATATATATATATATATATATATATATATGTATGTGTGTGTGTGTGTGTGTGTGTGTATATAATTATATATATATATATATTTTTTTTCTAACCGATTCAATTAAAGGTGTAGGACCATTAAGTTACTGGCACAGCCTGGATAAAAATTAAATCATTAGCTGCTCATTTTCTGGCTTCATTGCTTTGTAACTCCTGAGAGCAATCTGTGCTTCGAAGAGAATCAATTGGGTTCATAACACTGAGATATCATTAAGAGCAAACTGAACTATATCAAATTCTATTTTCTCTCTCATAGCATAGCACAGTGAGGACACTCACAAAATCATACAGGTCTGATCATTTTACAAATCACTAAAACAAAACTAAATGTTGCAGAATTTGATTTCTTTTTCGGTCTATATACTTATACTTATACATTTGCGACATTTCACTGTAAGGTGATTTACATTTTAACACACAGTCGTGGCTGCAGATGCACCCAAAAAACATTCAATGATGATTAAATTAATTCACTTTATATTCAAATTATAAACTGTAATGAGAGTCTTGGTCACAGGAACATGTATTACAGTATTTGGTGTGACGTGTTACAAAGTGAAATCACATTACATTGTCTGTTACACAGTTATGTAACGTGTTGCTGTTATAAATTCAGTGATCACATCACAGTAACCAATCAAACAATCATGTGTCCACTTGCATAAACTCATAAATTATCTGCACAATGGACGAATATCATCAAATGTCCCAACAGCAGTGATGTTGTCCAGTGTGCCCGTGGAGAGGCTCTTCAGCCTGGGCAGTGTGTGCTGACTCCAAGGAGAAACAGGTTGTCTGACTAGCAATTTAAAGACTCCTCAAGAGACATAACCACGGCTTTAGTGATAAAGACATCAAATAATTTGGATTAATGTACTTTAAAATCAAGGTTTGGTGAGAGAGTGGGTTTGTTTGAAGGTGCTTGGCCTGTTAAATGCTGTTCATGTGCCATTTAAACTTGATTTTTACTTTTAAGTGTGTCATCATCTAACGTTGTTAGGAAAGCTAGTCTCATATCATTTTAAATAGGCTTATGATTTATTATTCTGAAGCAAATCATATTTCTACTATGCAGTGTTAGGAAGGCCATCCTCTTTTATACTGTTTTATATTTTGATAAAGTTTTATTTTTTTGCAACTTAATTTTATAAGTGTTTTCAGTCTTAAAGAAAGGGTACAGTATCTCCATCCAGTGAATTTAGTAAATGGCTGCAATCCAGTCGTCGTTTGAAGGGGGGCTTGCCTGTAGCCATCTCTGTGTGATGGCTTTCTTGCTTGCGGCCAGAAGTACTTAGGCAAGGTATTTGTCCTGGGTCATGAGAATGTCCGGAGTTTTGCCAAAGTACAATATGACAAACAAACAGTCAACTTCTATTCCAAAGACGTTCCTCATCTCATTGGCAATCATTGGCCGCTATGGATAAATAAGTGGGCATCCCCCCAAAATATGAAAGTGGTCTGCCATTGATTTACCACACAGCCTCCAGCATTCATCCCGCTCCTGAGACTCCTGCTGTATAAATTTCAAATTTGGAGTCACAAAATATCGCAATATGTTTTTCCAGCAGAACTCCCGCCAGGATCGTGAATTGGTGGTCTTAGTTTGACCCTCCTAAATATCATTCCAATCATCCTCATATCTCCGGGCCAGATTCCCTCTCACATTTCTGTTTTCTCCGGAGCCTTGTTTTGTGCTGATATGTGTGCATATGTAAGGTTTGATTATACAGTTAACTAGCAAGTAGCAACATATTGGTGCATCTCAGGCGATGCTGCAGCGTAACGCAAAAGCAATGTCACAAGTCACGTGAGAAATTGTTTTCGACAGAGAGACATTAGGGAAAGTACTGTATTACTTTTCTAATTAAAAAAAGTAATGATCAATGTGCACTGTTTTTGAGTGATAACCTCAGCACTGGGCATTACATTTTAGATCCATATTGAGACATATCATACTGTATATGTGTCATTATTTGTGTTTTACCTGCAGAATGGAGTGCTGAAACAATCATGGTTGTGGCTGGATGCCCAGAGACAAACGACTGAGAGGAGGTGGGAGAGACTAGTGTTCCCTGAGGAGTTGTGATGACCAGACCCGCTGCACCGAAAGTGACAGAAGAAAACAGAAAAAAATCACACGTTATAAAAAGTGACTACAGGCAGTACAAAATCCAAGAATACAACACTGATCATTGTGTTATTTTCATGACTGCAGCTTGTCCTTGAAGTTCAGGAATTTCTCTAGTATCCCCTGGTAATCTGTTTTTTAAAAACTATGTATTTCCAACCAATCTGGTGTATCATATGCTACGCCTGGCAGTGTTAAGAAGTGCTACAAACGAGTGTGACAGCACAGTGCTAACTGTGCCATTATTTGAAAGAAAGCCCTGAGGTTGTAGCATAAATGGAGACACGCAGGGATCTTGTAGCCTATAGTGTTGCTTGGAGGTAAATGTAATTTCAATTTGTTCTCATGAGCTAAATTATTCAATGTATCGCTGGTATTTTATGGTTCAGAACTTAACTTAATTCATCCTCACCCTCTGGAGTTCTTCTGATTTTACGTTGCACTTTGATCATTAGATATTGTGTCAAATGTATCTTTGAATAAACAAGGAGTGAGGAAGATACAGAGGCTTGTCCATGCAGCGACAGACTCACCTGCTGTCATGATGCCCGTGGAGGGGACAGAGAGCATGTTCTGGGTGCTGTGAGAGGGGTGGAGGTGTGCCGCACCACCAGCCTGCCCACCTCCATCTGTCTTCGTCCCAGGAGTGGGAATTGTGAGAAGAGCTGTTTGGTAGTGGGATGCAGGGGATGAGGAGAAGGAAGCACTCTTTTCCTGTTGCTCTTTCACCTTGTTCAGGAACATGGCATTCTCAATCTGTAAGAAGACAGGAGATTGTTCACCTGATAACCTTCTTGTCATCACAGATCATTTCTCAAAGGAGCTTCTTCATGTCAGTCCTGCAGAGACTACATATTCTTGATTTCTGGTCTAGACTCACCTGTCCTGGTACAGTGGGGATGGGAGACCAGAAATATGATGAATTAAAATGAGAGTCCTCCATCATTTCTGCAATGACACGAAAGCAGAAACCATTAATTACTGTAATGACTTAGGAAGCACCACCACAGGTTACTTTGCAGTTTGTGTGTAGACTACATATGTCATGTGTGTTTATTACTGATTTAACTGTAGGACAGTAACACTTATGTTGTTTGTTACTGTATTGTTTTTGGCTGTAATGCTGACATAGCAGGAAGCAAGCTCAGTGGTAAAATATATGCCAGTCAGGATAGCAGCACAGAGAGCTGATACTCATCCAAGACTGTTTTCCTGTTTTATTTTGCAGTGTTGGCTGTACAATTAAGTCACTGGCACCTGGATGGAAGTTGTTGTCGTTGTACAAGTGTAACAACTTCGCAGTAATAAATATGACAGACAGATACTACAAAGACAAAACCAACTGCAGCAGTTAAAGGCGTAATCCAACCTGAATCAAATTATACGTGCGTAAAAGAAGTTCAAAAAAACCCTCAGCCAAAAAATCAGTGAGTGCATTTGTAAATCCAATCTGATGCCTGACACTAAAATGAGAGTGCTGTTGTTAGTCCAGGCCCAGTCTAGGTGCAAAACTATTGTGCTGGTGGAGCCAAATAAATCATTTAAAAAATCCCCAACAAATCATTATCTGTTGTGAACTAATAAAAGGCGCCTGTAGAAGTGTTGTATAACAGCACAATCACATTAGAGGCTGTGCTGTTCTGAATATCAGCACAGCTACGATTATCTTCAGCACTTCTTCATATCTACAAAACATTTTTGCACTGGCCCACACACCTTCAAAATGAAATGTGAAGTAACTTGTATTTTGCGTAATTTATAAACCAGGTATTTTTCACTCTGACTAAAGTAGGTTCCTCAAAGGATAATTTTCACTTTTACTTGAGTAATTTTTTATGAGTATAAAGTATAAGTATAAATGTTGAGTACTCTACCCAACTCTGCCAATTATAAGGACAACAAAGACATAGGTGATTCCCCACAACCACCAGGATATGCTATGTTTTCCTCCCCAGTATCATGCAAGTTTAAAAAAACAACAACATCAAATACTGGAATAATGTTCATTTTTAAAGGGCTCTGCTTTGACCTGATTATCCTGTTACCCAGAGCTCCTGACCCACATTAATCCTCCATTGAATCCCAGGTTTTCAGTGTGGTAATTTTAATAACCACAGTTTAATTTTGGAATATGCATCTCGTAAGCAAAATATCAGATGACAAATTGTAGGGCTTAAAAGAGTCCTGTAGTTGTACTGCTGTAAAAAGACTTGAATGTGTGGAGTCAGTGGAGTTCAACATTGGGTTATAATGCCAGACAAACTTTGAAGGGAAACTTGTTTTTTTTTTTCAACTTGGGCCCTCAATTCAAATGTTTTGTATCGAAGTGAGTAATAGAGACAACTATTTTTGAAACCTGTCCAGTATTGAGGGTGAAAGAGAGCTCTGCATCTGCAATAGCGAAGCAGGCTGAAATGTAATCCCTACGGGCAATTGTGTACTGCCAATTTACGTCTCATAAAAATGCTTGTTTTTGCCACTGACCAGCCCAGACTGTTATTATAGGTGTCTGAAAACATCATGGAAAGGATCCTACAGAGAAATGAAATGTTTTCCTTATGCTTGGCTGGTGTGTTTGTTACTGTGACCAAATCTCGCTCAAGGAGAAGTCTCATTCTTAAACCACGAAAACCTTAGTGAGATTTGGAGAGAGGAGTGCCGAAGAGTTTGTTGTAAGATTTTCAATGTCATAACTGATTATTTAGCTCATTTTGTCAATGTATAAAAGTCTGCTTGATTTCAAATTGAGACTTCTACTTCAGAGAGACTTGATAAGAAGATATACTTCACTGATTCCCGATGGAAATTTAATTTTTTTCACTGTAGTCATATACACACAGGCCTGAAATACACACACATGCACAAACAGGACCTTTACATGCATTAAATTAAGATATGTCAGAGTGAGGGGGCTGCCTCGGACAGGCACCCTGAGCAGTTAGGGGTTCAGTGCCTTGCTCAAGGGCACCTCGGCACTGCCGAAGAGGAGAACTGACACCTCTCCAGCTACCAGTCCACTCTCTATACTTGGTGTGTCTGGGGACTTGAGCTGGCGACCCTCCTGTTCCCAACCCAAGTCCCTATGGACTGAGCTACTGCCGCCAGCAAAAGGACTGGTTTAAGAAAAAGGTAAAGAAAAACATTTTATTTCTCTGTAAGAATCCTTTCCATAATGTTGTCAGACACTTATAATTACAATCTGAGTCAGTGGACACTGCAGTCTGTTTCACTACTGCGACTACAGCGGTCTCTGTCATTACTCGACCAGTTACAAATATTGCTGTCTCAACTTGGACACAAAAATATTGTAAAAAAAAAGAGTCAAGATTCAAAAATACCAAAGTTTCAATTTGCATGATATAGCCATTTAGCTGCTTCTGTTTTATATCACTGTGCATAAGTGTTCTAATGTTTTAACATGTTAGTGTATATCTTCTGTGTTTTAACTGTGCAGTTGTTTGTCTGTAACTTCATGTGTGCTGCTGTCTTGGCCCTTGTAAAAGAGATTGTTGATCTCAGTGGGACTTACCTGGTTAAATATGGGTTAAATAAATAAATAAATAACACAGTGCATGCTGGCTCACTGACACCCTTTCACAGCTTTTCTATTATACCAAGTAAAATGAGCTCACCACAAACTAAATGCCACACAGTGCTGCTGGGTTTTGAGGGCCCCTGGAGATGTAGGGCTCTTTGGGCAGTCACTCACTTTGCCTGGTTGGTCATGCAGCCTCAGAGTCCTGCAGGATCCTACTGGCAAAGTAACAATCAAAACAGAGATATAAAAGAGGTTAACTGACTGTAAAGAGGAGTTATACAGGTTTAATAACTAACTAATTAAAGAAGGCATGGTGGAAGAGAGCCAAAGATCATTCACGTGGTTTGAAAAACAGTAAAATGTTGATCTCTGTGATAATGGTTTTCAAATATTACAGATTATTCACGCTGTTCAACTTTCTGTACTGCGCCTTAGCTGTAATGTGTTACCTTCATGATTTTAAGCAGACATGCACCAATTGACCTCAGTTTTGTGGGAAGCTGTTTACAGCAGATTCAACTTCTCAGCTAGAAGTTGTCTCAGCAGACCCACGCCACGCTGAATCAACAACAAAAACACTAAAGCTCACTTTTATGAAACGCCACAAATCATATGCATTGTTTATAATAAGCCGTAGCTCCACTGAAAGGGCTCCATTTCGGCTCCTTGCATGTTGTAGTTAATCAGGCCCGACGTGCTGATTAACATACAGTTAGCTAGCAGACAGCAGTGTGTGTCAGTGGTGCCCTCCTGCCTGGGAAAAAAAATAACAAGCAAAGCGAAAAAAACCAAAGGATAAAAAAAACTGAAGCGAAAGAAAAAAACCAATAGACCATCCTCACAGACTTCCGGCTATGGACGGGTGGAGAGGCGGCAGCAGAGTCATGCAAATCTACTAAAAAATACAACCGACTGCATGGAGAATAGTGGCGTTTACCGGTAACGACGACTCCGTCTCCCTCCCCGGAACTCCCGTAGCTCGGGACAATTTGGACACAGTTTCCAAATATGTCCAAATTCCTGCAAACCAGGGAAGTTTTTTTGCCTCTTCGCTTTTTTTTTTTTTTTTTTTTTTTTTTTTAGATTTTTTTTTTCCCCCTCCGGTGAAGCAGCTGCTTCGTCTAAGCTTCACTTCCTCCGGATAAGGTCGACAGACAAAAGGAGTGTGTGTGTGATGTCACTTCCGGTAGCAGTCTTTTTAAAAATGTCTAAAAATGTAACATGACCTCTGTCAGTTGGTTTGTTTTTTTAAAACGTCAGTAAAAAGTGAATCTGGTTGAACCACAGCGAAATCCGTGTCGTTTTTAAATTACGATAAGTTTTTGAGGGGAGGTAGCTAGTATGCTGCGTTCAAGTGCTGTCGGAACTAATACAGCGCCTGTCAAAGTCATGAGAAACTTTTTATTAATCGCTCCGCCAAATAGGAGTCTTTCAAACTACAGTTCATTCCTCATTAATACTACATAATAATAATAATGATAATAATACATAATGTGTGTGTTTATGTATGTATATATATATAGAGAAAGAAAGACAGAAAATATATGTATAATTTTACTTGCTGTTTTACTGTTTACATTTCTGTGTCTGTATGAGGCATATATATATTTGTATGTGTATATACAGATAGCATAGATAGATAGAAAATATAATTAGATTTTATTCTTGCTGTTTTACACCTATTTACATCTCTGTATGATTACATATTTATAACTTCTCATCATGCATATGCTTTTATTAATAAAAAATAAATACAATAAATTATGAAAAAGATAGCCTACTGTAAAACAAATACTGTAACATAAGTGTGTACTGTATAGCTATTTTAAGAATGAGAAACCTCTAGGCTACAATTGTTCCCATTTTTTTTTATATTTACATAATTTTCTTTTCATACATATTTAATGAACATCTTTTGAGGGAGCCTGAGATTTAAGATGTTCATTGCCAGTGACTGCCTCTATGTAGGCTAATTGTTCATATGACAATAAATAACTTGAAACATGATGTGTGCCCTGAAATGAATAATTTGTGCCATGAAACTGCTTAAAAATCTCTTTCTTTCTCACATCATGAATGCAATGATTACCCAAGGAGGCTACACTGGCCCAGGGGTCCAAGTACGGCTGATTAATTGATTAATTCACTGACACAATATGGACTGGCAACTGTTTTAATAACTGAATCATTGTTTAAGCCATATTTAAAGGATTCACTTCCAGTTTCTCAAATATGAATTGGTTGATTTTTCTTGCCCTGAATTGGAGTAATTTGAATATTATAATAGTTCTGGTTTAGAGCTGACGCCATGAAATATGGTCCCTCCAATTCTGCAAAGTGAAATAGTCGTACCATATAGCAGAGGTGTGGACTCGAGTCACATGACTTGGTTTAATTCAGACTCAGGTCATAAATTTGATGACCTAAGACTCAACTTGACAAGATCAAAAATGACTTGCAACTCGACTTATTCTTTAACACCACTGACTTGTGACTTCAGTTGGACTTGAGCCTTTTGACCTAAATCATTACCTTCCCCCGGGCTAATGTGGGAAGAGGAAGTTGTGGACATTTTTTCAATATGAGATGAGTTAAATACAAGACAGAACAGAAACATACAAAATTCATTCTGTATGAAAGTCCAATGCCAGCACTATTTTCTTGTGATTAAGTTCAGTTGCACTTGTTTTAAGAAATTAAAACAAATGTCAAAAAGTGGGCCTATTGGTGATTTTTTTGACATTTGATTTATTATTTATCTGTTTTTAATATTGCATTAACTTAGTGTAAAAGCGAATTATGACTTGTTGACTAGGTTAGGAATGGGCTAAGGTTCAAGGGTCCTGAATGGAACCAGTTCAAGAACTGGAGCTAATCTGGTGTAAAGGGGTTATCTGTTACAGCTAGAACATCTTTCCCAGTTACAATATGATGTGATACGATGCAATATATTTTATTGTCCCTGTGGGAAGATTCGGCTTGGACTCAGGAGCTGCACAAGTATTGCTGCCTCACAATAATACTCAGTTAAAGAAAGCAGAAGGCAGTTCATTGTCTATGGAGCAGCTCAGACTTCACACCCTATGACATCACAAATTTGAATTTTAACACTAGTTTTTGGATTTTGGAGAGAGTTGTTCATGTTTCTAATATATTTGGACCGTCCTAGACCATACATGTATGAATTTAGAAAATGGGTGTATGGGTGTTTCCATTTAATCTCCAAAACAAAACAACCATTACAATACAATAATAAACTTTATTTATATAGCGCCTCTCAAAAAACAGAGTTACAAAGTGCTGTATAATAAAACTAAACACATTGAAAACACAAGAAGAATAAAACAAATAACATGTAATAAAATGTAATCAAAGTAAAAGATAAAATAAGGAAGGCCAAAACTAAAATCAAGATGATAAATGGGAAATAAAATCAATAAGATAGCAATAAAAAAGACAAAAGTCCGAATATGCCTACATACGTTAGTGGTTGTTGTTGTTGTTGTTGTTGTAGTAGTAGTGGTAGTAGTAGAAGGAGCAGTAGTAGTAGTAGAAGTTGTTGTTGTAGTCATTCTTAATCTAATTTACTGATAGGAAACTTGAAAATACGAGCTGGTGGAACAGTACCTGAAGGCAGCACAGAGTTACTGTCCTTGATGGAGTAACTTTTAGTCAGTTAGACTTTTATTTTGTATATATATACTGCACGTAACACATAAAACCGTCCAAGAACATGTCTGTTTAAATGAACGCCCGTAAAACAGTCGATGTAGCCGACTGTATAAATATATTTATTGTTAACCGTTTTCCCATGCGATACTCCAACCGACCACATGGTGTCGCTGTAAGGACAGTTATACACGTCTTATGTATCGTCAACATCCGGCGACACGTCTCTGCTTAACAGGACACCTCTGAACCGTCTGATACATCTTTTACTCATTTAAACCAATCCATACTTTTCATTTAAAGGCAATGTTGTGTCTTTAACCCTTCCTGACAAACTGTGAGTCAGTTTAAAGTGCAGTTAACCCGCGGCGCTTCAGCCCAGAGCCCAGAGCTTCAGATGGGGGAGGTGAGGAAGCTCCAGAAGAAGTTGAGACAGATTGGAAATCTGGAAATAAAAATCAGTCTTACCCCAGAGGAGAGATTCAAGGTACAGAAAACACTTCATCTGCCTTTTCGTCCCGGTGTGAACTGCGTGTGTAACCTGTGTGACTTCTGCAAATCCTGAATAGATTTCCCTCAGGTGTGACAACAGCCAGGTTATAACTGCAGGCTTTACTACAGAGCAAGCACACATTCAGTCCAAATACAAAAACATTACATCCTCAACAACATTCAGTAGAGTAGAGCTGCATATTCATACACCACTGAAGTATTACAGTGCATCAGATCTGGCACACAGTAGCCAGGCTCACATGGTTAAATAAAGATGATGTTTTAATGGTGTTCTGTGATGCTACTTAAAGTTATGAAGCAAGGCATCTTAAGCTAGGAATAACAGTGTTGATGTCATAGAGAAGAAAAATGTGTGATTAACATGAATAAATTATGATGATGGAATAATTAATTTGACAGATTTCGCCCTAGGAGTCTGAGAGATCAGAAGCTTGTCATGCAGAGCATCAGAAAAAATAATTATGAGGATCTTCAGGAGAGCCTCAGTATGTTAAAGGGCAGAGTCTGAATTCCATAAGTTAATGCCATGCCCTACAACTGTGCCTTTTTTCTTTACTGCACTGCCCTATATCACTAAAGCCCCTAATTGGAAACAGGAACGTACATGGATACAGTGGTGTCGCACACGTCTGCTGTACAGCTGAAGATCATTTGGTGGTGATGGTGAAGGTTACCGGTGTAGCACTTCTTTCATTTCCTTCCTTGAGTTTATAGTGCATCGTAAAATGACCCACAGGTTACATAGAGACAGATTGTACATTTGAGGATGACAAGTTAATGGATTTAAACTTACCCCATTTAAAAGTGTTTTTCCATGAAGTTTAGGGACTCAAAAGCAGCAGTGAAACGTCAATAAGTACATCTACTGATTAAGTAAGTACTGTCCTTAAAGAGATAGTTTGGATCTGTTGAAGTGGGGTTGTATGAGCACTTATCCACAGTCAGTGTATTACCTACAGTAGATGTCAGTCGGCACGCCCCCAGTGTGGAGAAGCAGGCTGGGGTTCGACATGGAAGCTAAGTAGTGCACTGCTGTGGAGGGGTCAGGGACTAAATAAATGTTAGCCACCTAAAAATCTCTTATCCTGTTGGGGGTTGTAGGGGGGCTGGAGCCTATCCCAGCTGACATTGGGCGAGAGGCAGGGTACACCCTGGACAGGTCGCCAGTCTATCACAGGGCTGACACATAGAGACAGACAACCACTCACACTCACATTCACACCTACGGGCAATTTAGAGTCCAATTTAGAGACTAATTAACCTGCATGTCTTTGGACTGTGGGAGGAAGCCGGAGTACCCGGAGCAAACCCCACGCACACACAGAAGGGCTCCCCCACCCTGGGGTTGAACCCCAGCAATGACAATGCTTAACACTGCAACACCGTGCCGCCAGTTTAAGCCTGTGCTATGTTATATTTTCACCACTTTGATATCAGTCAGACAGCCTGTTCTGACTGGGAAGCCATTAACGACTTCAGTTCCCCATCTATGCTCTCTCAAAGCCACCAGGCTCCATTGAAATAAACAGTAATTAAAGCTCACTTAATTTGGGACCTGTCTACCGCTGCTTCAGTTAGTTAGTTAGTGTTATTGTGTGACTTTGGAGAATACAAACTAACCCTTTCAAATGCCAGAGTCAAACTATAACAAACAAACTAACTGATCAAGACAGCTTTAGACCAGCAGCTCCTCTGTCCAGTGACAGTAAATCATTGTTTGTCTTAATGGAGTCTGGCTTTGAAGAGGCTGATATAACACCTTAATTTTCCTGTTGGACATCACTGTCTGACATTAAGGTAAAGCAGTAAAAATATTCTCAATATAGCAGACACTTGAACTGATATAGTTCAAGGTGGCTAAAATACATTTTGTAGCTGACCCCTCCACAGCAGTACAGTGCTTAGCTTCCATGTCAGACCCCAGCCTGCCTCTCCAAACTGCCAGCTGACATCTACTGTAGGTAATACACTGTTTATGGATAAATATTGTAACCTTCCTAACATTGCTGACAGATAAGATTTACTTTTTAGATAAAGTGTTACATAAAATTTATAAAATACAGTGTAATGTTACAGATTGAACTACCCAACAGTGCAGACTATACATAGTATAACTACCTCAAACCAAAACAGTCACCAAATAAACATGTTGCTTGCACAGTTATGCATTAATAATGATAATTTAATAATGTAATAGTACACAAACAGTGATGAAATTCTGCAGCCCAAAGAGTACTTTTGCTTTTGATGCTTTCACTTCTGTACGTTTACGTTTTATTTATTTAAATCCAGGTGTTTTTCTATCAAATGAGTATTTTTACATTGTGGTATTTCTAATAAGTGAAATATCTAAACACTGCTCACAATAAACAGATTTTAATTCATTTATTTGGTCAGAATCAAAGAGGCAAATATCCTGACTAAGGGTCAAACATTTGACCTCACATTTCCCAGAATACAATGCAGTCCCTGCAGGCTAAATGCCCAAATATTTTCAAACTCTGTGTCCCCAGTTTCAGTAATAAATTGTACTGTCTCCAAGCAGAGATAACCCCTGTGTAGATCACAGTTTACATCATCAGCTTTTCTTTCTCAGACTTAACAAAGCTCCACTATAAGTGTTTTCTCAATTAAAGTGGTGGACCTTTATGTGTAAAACTGGCGGAATGTTCCTTTAATGCAGGAAACAGCCACTTTATGTCAAGTTGACACGCCTGATCCACTCATTCGTGCATCTTTCATAACTCACAACTCTCGACAGGAGTACGGCGAGTGTTGCCTGTTGCAGTCTAATAAATCAAGACAGGACGAGTATGTTGGTGTGTGCATATAAACAACTTGTGGTTTTAGATGGGCTTTGGTTTACAACCAATCTCGTGCCTTCTTCCCTCTCAGATCTCCAGGAAGGCGGAGCTGCGTTCCAGATTGGCTGAGCTTCAGCTGCAGCTTTCTGGCCCGCAGCAAACTCTGGGGATTGTGGGAGACGGAAAAAAGGAGAAGATGAAAAGACAAGTGTAAGGAAGTGAGGGAGAGGTACCAGCAAGAGGGGGCAGATGGAGAGGAGCATAATTCTTCAAAAGCAACAACATTCACTTTGAAGCCTTTGATCTTTTTTGTATGTCTATCCAAACACACTGGAGGTCAAATACTGTCACACTTTAGTAAAATGGGAACTTTCCCGTGTTCATAACGCATCATGTAAACATCAGTCAGGGATGTCATTCTCCATATTAAAGCCCCTCAGGGCTTTGTGCGTATGATTAAAATCAGCATGTGTGGCTATTAACATCAAATTGAATGAAACACTCTTTCTAACACACAGACTAGTAGCTCATTAAGAAGTGCTGTTTATGTTTGTGTGGCACTCAGAGATCCTCTACAGGTATGCTCCGTGTCACATAGGATGCCGTGTGCCGTTTGCATCTTGATTATTCATTCAGCTCTCGCTTTTCTGCACTGGCACAGGGACGATGCCCCCGAGGCCCTTCCATCACAAACGCCTCCAGCCTCCAAGATCCTTAAGGGAGAAGAGGAGTCCAAAGCTCAAGCAACGCCAGTGCCGGCTGCCAGGCAGAGGGAAACAGGAGGGGGAGCAGAGATAGGCAGACAGGAGGAAGGGACAGAGCCGGCCAAAGTGTCAGATCACTGCCCAGACGTGCCAGGAGGCTGCTCTGACTTTGACGAGGAGCAGCAACTGCGACAGCAAGGTGGGATTAATTAACAAAATTATTATCACAGTTTATCCCAGGCAGTTAAAAGCACAAGGCGGTGCCCTAATTTGACATCTAAAATCAGATTATGCCTCGAGGAGTCCTAACAAGCTCATGTGGCTGCCAGTATTAAAACCAACAGGCTGCATTCGCTTCCCCGAAGACAGGACCCACGTTTTGCATCCTTGGAGCTAAATTAGCCCCACGCTTCATAGTGGCAGACTAATCCATATTGAAGAACTGTGTAGATTAACAAGCTGGGGTGCTGATGAGTCAACACTGCTAATTGGACAAATCATTTCCTTTACAGAAGCCGAATTTGCATCCCTCAAATCGTCCTGGGAGAAGGCAAAGTTTCGCCTGAGGCTGTTGGAGGGTCACAATGACATCGTCACCTGTGTGGTTGCTGTTGACAACCTGGTGGTTTCTGGAAGGTAAAGCAGTGAGAGAAGCCCCGATTTGCATAATGGATGCGCAAAGTGAACATTTCACCTAATTTATCACTTAATATGCTCCCGCTCTCTCCCTCGCTGTCTGACATATTTGTTTTTCTTCCCCCGCCCCCGATGGCTCGGCGCAAATCTCTCGCGATTTATGTCGAGCGGCTTTTAACTTTGCTTGTTTTCACCTTCTCTCACTCCCCGCCCTCCTGCACCCTCTCCTCCTCGCGCCGCATGTCTTCCCCCCCTCGAAGCCGAGATACGACGGTGAAGGTGTGGCACGTTCCCACGGCAACGGAGCACAAGAACCTGGGGGGTCACACTGGTGGGGTCACCTGTCTGTCTGCACCACCCCCTGACTACTGCAAGAGGCTGGGTGAGGACACACATACATCCACGTCTTTACATGTGCGCCGAATACAGCTGAGTAATGCCGGTGTCCTGCGGTCTGGTAATTATAGGAGCAGTTCATCAGATCAACCCCAGTGAGAGATAACCTCAGCAGACACTTTAGAGAGTTCACTGTCTGTCTGGAGCAGGCAGCCTTCCATCACTTGAACTCCAACGCCCTCCCCGGCTCTCCTCCTACACTCCCTGTCCACCTGCCTCCCCAACTTAAAATACCGAGTCGAGAAGTGCGGTGCATAGATGATGCAGCTGAACTAATAGTCACACTCTGTTCATACACTAATAGTTTGTTTATGTTCATAAATTATGGCTCTTCTCTTTTTGCTTCGTTCTTGCAGTCTGTCCCATTTTTTTTACATCATCACTTATTTACAGCTTCCTCTCAGCTTAATCTTTTTTGTCCTCTTCTCTCTCTCTCTTTTTCTGATCCCCATTCCTTCCTCCTTCCTCCTCCTCCTCCTCCTCCTCCTCCTCCTCCTCCTCTGTCCCCTCCTGCTCTTCTGTCTGTGTTTGCCCTCTCACCAGCCTGGTCCCTGTCTTTGTCCGACAAGGAGAGGTTTATTTTGAGTGGCTCAGCAGACTGCTATGTGAAGATCTGGGCCCTGAGCATTGGTACGCTTAACCACACACACACACACACACACACACACACACACACACACAGATATACATACACTGTATATATTAAGGTAGACAGAGCCTCGGGGCTCTGTCTGGGCAACGTATGTGTGTGTGTGTGTTTATGCATCGTAATCAATGTATGCCTGTGTGACTGGTGGTCTGTGCTCTGTCAGCTAAATTAGTATTTTCCTGTTCCCTCCAGGGCAGTGTGTTAAATCTGTCTACACGTTCAACGCTGTGACTGCACTCTGCTTTGTGCCAGAGGACGATGGCTACATCATCACTGGATCAGGTGTGTTTCAGTGTGGAAAGAGCTTGTGACACAGTGAGCAGAATAATTGGAGATAGGAATTGTGGCATCACATCGTATTTGTATTTATATCTGCTCCTGTACATGCATGTGCTCTGAAGGAGACATCTTTACTAATACGTAGGCATCATCTGCCAGCGAGTTAGTGAGTGTAGCGCAGGGCTATTGGGCCGAATCGGAGAGATGGAGGCACACAGATTAGGCAGTCAGGCTCAGGTGGGTCGACCGTGACCAACAATAATGACTGCCAGCCGCCTGTCAGCACACGTTAACCTCACACTCTGTCACCCCTCAGACGGGGGGAAAGTTCAAGCCTGGAGCTGGCACACTTTTGAAAACTGCCAGTCAATCAACGCTCACCAGGAAGCAGTCACCTCCATCCAGGTGGGTGGGTCACACCTATGTGATGTGCTGTCCACACTGAGGATGCTCAGCCTATTTTTAAAGGCTGGCACAGGAAAAAAAAAAGAAACACGCAGATTTTTCTCTCTTTGTAGAAGCTGTCTAAAGTAGTGTAAGAACTCTTGATTATTAATTTGTAAAAAAAAAGCCTTTCTTTAGAAAATCTAACGACTATATTTCTGTGCTCTTATCCTCACAGAAGCTTTCCTTGTTTATTGCTTTCAAATGGAAATCAAAGATATTTGTTGAGATGTAAGCTGTGGAGCTCGGCCAGTTTTAGAAAGCATACTGTACATATTTTGAGCTAAAAAGCCTTTTCATGAATATTGAAATCCAGAGCTGCATGTGCAGTTTTTTTTTCAATTTGCAATCATGAAAATATGCCTACAGCATTAAAGCGTGGCGCATCATTGTCATCCTCTTTGTTGTTTATCATGCAAAGCGCACAATCCATTTATAACCAGCAGCAGCTCAGAAACATACATTTCGAAACTGTTCACACACTTCTTTTCCATTTACACAAACATACACACACTCTCTCTCTCTCTTTTTCTGTGTTTCTATCTCTCTCTCACACGCACACACACACACACACACACACACACACACACGAACTGGGTAAAGACTCAGATCACCATGACAACCATGCCTCCTATGCCCTCCACAGTCTCAGGGTCCGCTGGTGTTCAGCGGCTCGGCCGAGGGAGGGGTGTGTGTGTGGGAGAACCGGTGTTCGGATCGAGACCCCCTGAGGCTGCTGCACCACTGGAGTGACCAGGTGACGGGCTGCGGAGGGGGGCCGGGCGGGCGTCTGACCCTCAGCCCTCGGGGAGACAGGGTGTTTCTGGCGCATGGTCGAGCCTGGCTCAAGATCCTGCACTGGAGGACTGGTGAGCTCTGGAATGGAGTGGACAGAGCGTGCGTGTGCGTGTGTGTGTGTGTGTGTGTGTGTGTGTGTGTGCCAGTATGATTGAAAAGGGAAGGTAGATGAAGGAACATTTGCATAATCCTACCACCTAACATCTGTCCAATTATCACAGGAACCATGTCCAGACTGACCAATCACAACAGCATCACCGGGGTAACAGATTGTGTTCACCAGACAGGAGGCCTCCTAATTGGCTCCTGCTATGATCTGGCGAATGGAGAGAGCTCGCTAAATTGTGAGTCGCAGAGTAAACCAAGTGCAAGCAGAAGTAACCCCGCTCCACTCTGAGAGAGTGACAGCACAATCAGGACTTAAGACCAAATCAGAAGCACTTTGTTTGCCTCCGCTGACCTCCGTCTGCCTCTCCTCCTTCCAGTATTCTCTCTGCCTCAGTGCCGGTACCTGGCCTCTCTGACCTGGCCCGACGCTCCCAGAATCCTCTGCTTTGCGGCATGGACCACAGGGAGCGGAGACCACCGGTGGGTCACCGGAGGTCATGACCTCATTGTATGGGAGCAGCTCCCCAGTTCTGGGAAGCAGAGGTGGGCGCAGTACACATCAACACCACTCGGACAAAAAGATTTTAAACTGCTCAATTATATTTCTTATTTGCATAACTTTTCCAAGGTCAACTGCTTTGCTAATTCAAAATCTATACTGGGATTTATAAGGTGCTAATGAATGTAACTGATTTTGACACACACTTCTATTGATATTAGGTGTTTAATTATTTGTGGTGTGAATGTTGAAAGGGGTGATGTCACAGTGAAGAGAGACAGTCGGTTGGAGTCCTGTTTGCTGGAGTCGGAGGGGGACACAGAGGATGATGAGGAGACTGACGGTACACACACACACACACACACACTGCAATTTCACACATTTTCATGTCTCCATTTACTGACTGGCACGTTTAATGAGAAACCGTGGAATTGCAGACTCATACTATCATGTTCGTTTTAGATGATGCATGTTGTGACGAATCCTCGTGACCTCCTTGTCAAATTTAGATTACGAGGATGATGGTGACAACAATGAAGGACAAGACGGTCGGTCTAATGGTGCGGAGGACGGCGGGTCTGGCTCGTGGTTGCGCTGCGTTCTCCAGTGAGTGCTGGTTTCTCATGCTGAGGACACCACGGCCTGCAGCCATGAAGAGGAAATGAGAGGGAGGGAGCGTAGTGACAGCGGAGGAGGGTGCAGGGGAGCGAAGTGTGACAGACTGAGTGTCGGAGAGGGGAGCGTATGGATGGAGACAGTGAGTGTGTGTGTGTGTATGTGTGAGTGATAGGCAGATTGTTTTCTATGTAAATATTATTTCCACATACAATAAAGCTGTCACCCTGTGACTCTCACCTCCAGAATTTGCATCTCTTGTTGTCTCTTTTATTATTTCAACCTGACCCTGACTCTTCTTCAAACACCAGTTCATCGCCCTGCTCTGCCGGAGCAACCTGTGTAAATTAATGTAAATGAAATTTTTATTCCATCTTTATTCCTTGCCCTCCTCCTCCTCTTCCTCTTTGCTGTCTGTATTTCTGTCTCTTTCTCTCTGGGGTGTCCTTGCCTGTTTTTGTAAACATAATTGAAGAGTTTTTTTTAACCTCCCGCCTTTAAAATGAGCTTACCACTGTCGTCCCCAGTATCATTTCTGTTTGCCTCGTCAAATTCATTTCTTTTCCTCTGCGTCCATTTAATTGAACCAGTTTTTAAAAAAAAAACAAAAAGAAAAAAACACGTAATTAGCATTTAAATCTCTTTCCTACAGTCTCTTGCCCTCCCTACATCGCTCTCTCTCCCCTCTCTTACTCTAGCAGACTCTACATGTCTCAGTCGCTAAGGCAACCGATGCTTTTTTTTCCTCTCACTTGCTCTCTGTATCTCCCCCTTTCTCTCTGTCTCCCTCTCTCATTCCCTCTCTCCACTGCCAGAGGTAGGCATGATAACTGATATGTGTCGGAGTGCGTGTGTGTGTCTGTGTCCGTCTCCCGGTGTGCTCGTGTGTCTCTTAAGTGACATTTCTGTGGCATTTAGGCAGCAGTTTGTGGATGGGAAGTTGCCTCTCTCTGCTCAAAGTGCCATATAGAGTATTGGCTCCATGCATGATGCTTCTAATGATGATTAATGCGCTGTGCTGCTCAGGTGTGTGCACTGTAATTGTGTGTGAGAGAGCAGAACAGACAATGAGTATGTACTTCTGGGTGTTTTTGAATGCAGATGTGGATCCTGGATAAACATGTGGCGCATAATTGAGCGTTAAATTTAAAAGCCTGGGGGAGTCTGTGAATGATTTTTTTTTAAATGACAGAGTTGGCGTTCTGCCAATACTCTTGCTGGTGTCTATGTTTACATGGTTTTTATCCGGCAACATAAAAGAAGGAAAAAAAGCTGGACCCTCCCCTTTCTCTCCCTCTCTATCTCTCTCCTGCCCCTCTGTCCTATCTTACAGAGAGAGATGATCGGAGGAGCGGAGTCTCAGTGAACAGAGCGAAGCGATGGAGAGATGGTAAGATGGATAGTAACTGAGGTGAAGGAGGGATGTATGGGGTGCAGATGCATAAAATGTCACTCTGAGTGATGGCTGGCATAAGAATCAATTTCTGAGCTGATGAGGTCGTGCAGGACGCCTGTGGACAATACATTTTCTCAGATAACTTCTCTGTCACTCCACCACCTCTCATTCTTTCTCCTCCACTTCTCTTCCAGCTCCATCTCTCCTGTCGCACGACTGACTGCCCTCCGCTGCTTCGTCTCCCTCCTCCTGGTTGCTCTGGTGACACAGCCCTCCACCTGTAACCGTGACGACAGTGAGGGCGAGGAGCAGGTGGACGCCCTGTCTGTCCAGCTGTCCGTCACGGCCCAGGTCACACCCACCCCTCTGTGGGCGGTGGACTGGGGTCCCACGCAGCCTCTGGAGGAAGAGACCTACCACTTCCTCTCCAGCCAGGAAACTGACCTCCTGCACCAGCATGGGAACCAGCTGGAGGCAAGCACCGCCAAGTCAGACTGGCCTGCAAGCGTGCAGCCCCGAGAGGAGGCACCGCTGGAGTCTAAGGATCAGGAGGGAGTGGAGGATGGAGGGACGGAGGCGGAGGAGACGGAGCCTGAGGAAGGTGGGCATCAGGACGTGCACATGAGGGATTTCTAAATAAAGGTGGCCATGTGAACACACACACATACCACAAGTCCTCCAGGGAATTAGCTGTCACCAGGGTGAAGGCTGCTGCGTGCAGCCGGCTGTGTCTGTGGCGGGGAATGCCTAATAAAGTTCTCATCACTCACAGGGAGGAATTGGCCGCTGTCAAAATGCAAGATACAGAGAAGACGTCATGGGATTGGTGTTATAGTTGGAGGCCAGCGTCTCGCACATCCAATTTCATGTTTCAGCTGGCTTCATTGATTTCTTCTCTTGTTCTGGATACAATTATACACGGTCATGGTCTGAGATTAGTAATTGCACGAGTATTTGTATGTGTATGTGTGTGTGTTACAGTGGACCCTCAGTTCTACGTCACCGTGACCATCTCCTCGCTGCTCATCCTGACGGCAGTCGTCATTACAGCCAAACTCTGGTAGGAACACAAACTTTCTCCTTCAAAATATGATATGTTTTTGTGTGTATAGCCGCATAAATATAAAGTGGGCATTGACGTATAAGAGTGAAGTTCGAGCAAACTTTCCCTCTATGAGCTGAAGACCTGTCTCACAGCATGAGTGCGGCACTGATTCTTCTCAGTCAAAGGTTTTTTTTCCAATGGCAAATGATGTGGATTTGACATTTTCTCATTTTAAGACCACACACAGCGAGATGCAGAGCTTCAATGCAAGATGCCTCCCTTAAAGGTCATGTGTGTAGGATTTAGGGGCATCTATTGGCAGAAATGGTATATAAATTCAGAATATATTTTCTTAAGTGTATAATAATCTGAAGATAAGAATCATGTTTTCTCTTCCTTAGAATGAGCCGTTTATATCTACACGCGCAGCAGGTCCTCTTCCACAGAGTCCGCCATGTTGTTTCTACAGTAGCCCAGATCAGACAAACCAAACACTGGCTCAAGATAGGGCCACTCACATTTTGGTTTCAGCCACCATAGTTCTCCTACCTGCTTGGCACATGAAAGAAGTTTGAGTTCTGCAGCCTCACAGCTAGAGGCCACTAAATCCTACACACTACACCTTTAATATGATGGTGTTTCAGATTTCTAAATTGGGCTCTTCAAGACTGAGAGTTTGAGGTTAAATGAGGAGCTTTGTGTCAAAGCATTTAGTACACCTCCTGGCTTAAATTTGCTCTAAGAAAGGTGATTTTTTTCTTTTGTAAAGAACAATGCATCTTACTTAAAGCACAGATGTGTTGAGGTCAATTAAGTTCCTAACCTGTGGGTCAGGACCCGCCTAAGAGGTCACGAGATGATCATCGAGATAGGAGAACACAAGAAAACATATTTGTGAAACACAAAATTGAGTTTATTTTTGAGACTCTAGTTAATCGTTGCTTTTTTTTTCATGTTATTTGCTGGATATTGTACTTCTTTAGCATTAAAATAATCTTTGAGGGATTAATCGTTCTTTGGTTGACTTAGTTATAATCCATAGACATGTACAAACACTGAAGATGAGTCATATCTTAGTTCTAAAGGGCCAGTGTGTAGAATTTAGGAGAATATATTGGCAGTAATGGAATATAATATATTAAGAATGTTTTCTTTAGTGTATAATCACCTGATAATAAGAGTCATTGCGTTATTGTTACCTTAGAATGAGCCATTTATATATATGTAGGGAGCAGGTCCTCGTCCATGGAGATTGCCATGTTGCACCGCCATGTTTCTACAGTAGCCCAAAACAGACCAACCAAACACTGGCTCCAGATAGGACCATTCACGTTTTCGCATTAGCCACCGTAGGTAGCAGCCCCTCTGGAAAAACACAGATTTTTTGATGAGAAACTGCTTTATTCTGCATTTTTACCAGTTTAATTCACCAGGTGCATTTGTTTCGGAGAAGGGATGATTTGGCTCGTAGTAAAAACCTGCTTAATAACTTGATCTTAAGTTATCAAAGAAAAAAGCTAAGCACGTGTAGCGGTTTAGTACTAGCACATGCCTTGTGTAGTTTCATAGATGACAAGGAGTCACTGTCAGACTCCGATGCCGCTTTATTGGCTTAAATCTGGTAATAAACACAGGAAAAAATATCTTTCTATCAGGTCTCACAGCCACAGCTCAGTATCAAACATAAACTGAAACAAAATAAAGTTCATGAGACTCACTATCTGTTGAGAAGTTACGCTGCTAGCATTAGCCACACGCTAACCTTAAGCTAGCAAAGTTACTGAACAGTTGTATAGCAATTTACTCCTCGTACATCAGAAGCAACATCAGCAGTTGTTGTCTGGAGCATATCTTCACATGTATGACGAATTAAGTGCCTTTTTTTAGCCGTCAAAAATAATAAATAATTATATTAACGGAGCTCAGAACAAGCTAACCTTCCGGCAGCAGACTGTTGCTTAGGAACGAGGCGCACCCTAAAGGGCTCGTCCGTGTGGCGTTCAAGTGCCCACAGATAAATAAGAGTTTGTAACTCATAAATCATAATAAAACCCAACAAAATAAAACAGCGAATAACTTAATATTGTACAGGCAGGTAAAGAATAATAAATTAAATGCAGTGCATCTTCAATGATGACAGAAATACAGCTTGTAATGGCGAGTGGAATCACTAACACATTAACTCCGTTACACACGCATTAACAGGTGCTGGGCTAGCGAGTCGCGACCCTTCTCCGACATGATGAACAGTGTAGGATAAACAGATTTCTAACGTGAAACTGCTTTATTCAGTTTGTGTAGCAGTTTAAATGATGGGATCTGGTTGTTTTGGAGATGAAGAGTTTTGGCTGGTTGCAATCTGCAGTCCTTACCTTAGATGCCGCTAAATCCTACACACTCGACCTTTAGCTGACAAAATTTATCAGTCCCTCCAGAAAATCGCGATTTTGTGATGACATAATTAACGCAAATTCAACGAAAGTCCGCAATATTTGCGGGGGCTTTTAATTTTTCAAAAGTCCCGCGATTTTTCCGCATTTTCCGGCTGACCGGAAGTCGTCGCGCATGCAATCCATTTGAAACGTCATCATATGCGTCATCAAATCGCGCTAATGGCATTACATTATGGAGAAACGCTCTGTATTGACATAAGAATTTGCACTTTGTTTAAATGGATACAATATGTGTTGAATTTATTCAGATGTTATGTTTACAGAAGATGTAGCTTACATGTTGTTTTACAGTCACATTGTCTGGTTTGAGAGCTACAATATTCACTCAGGATTTTTTTGCAACATTATTGGAGTCCATGTGTTGAAACTAAATAAACTACAGAAGAGAACTGAAACGTTTGCAGCTGTTTTTGTAATATTCAGTATGATTATTATAGCAAGTGATTACATGACTTATTTTTGGAGGCAGCAGTTTAAAAAAAAAAGTAATTTTTTTTCTCCTGATTTGCAATTTTTGTCATTTGCCGCAATTTCCCGCAAAAAAAAAATCACAGAAATGCCGCAATTTTTGACAAAATTGGCCGCAAATTCAAGGGTTTTTTGCCGCGAGATTCTCGAGGGACTGATTGGAGTATACTTTGTTTTGAAAAATGGGGCTGAGAGAAGTACTAGAATTAAAGACTAGCCCCATTATTACAAACTGATGGGTCAAGATGAAAATGTACGTATTGTGCCAGATGTGCAGGGACTTATGAAGATGCCAGATGTGTGGATTTTAATTTTAAAATCAAAGTTTCAGATGTGTTTGCATGTGCACACTGGTCTGCCTGTCATGTCTGCTCGCCTGTTGTTTATGATTACGTAATGTGTGTACATACAGTATTTCCTCCTTCAAGTAAGTGCTGAGTAATTGCTTACTAATGGCTTTATTAACAACCCTCGTGCTCCTGAAAGTCACAGTCGGCACAGATGTGTCATTTAGTGCCATTAGAGTTGCAATGATTAAACATTCCCTATAACCATTAGAATGGAACTGGAGGCAGGAAACAGATCTGTTGCCTCACAGGCTTGAGCAATAACATGGCGTCACTGGTGTCAGTGTGCTTTAACAGCCATTAAACCTCTGGGTTGGTGGATTCTGTGTATGTTTCAGGCCTCGCAGGAAGTGCTCGCTGCACACATGGCCATTAGCTGGAAATG
Organism: Cephalopholis sonnerati; assembly: GCA_019142605.1. Lineage (NCBI taxonomy): Eukaryota > Metazoa > Chordata > Actinopteri > Perciformes > Serranidae > Cephalopholis > Cephalopholis sonnerati. The sequence goes on from JAGQAX010000008.1 coordinate 29,983,363, forward strand.
GGGAGTCATCTGTGTGATGTAGTGGAGCACTTCCACGCTTTGCTGATCAATCCAATAACACCTAGTTTATTTGACCCCTGGGACTTCCCTCTCCTTCTCTTCCCCATATCAAACACTTTTTTTTTGTCAATCCCCTTTTCCGCTTTCACCCATTTATACTTTTCCTCTCCTCCTCCTTACTGTAATTCTCCTATCTGCTCATCTTACCCACATTTCTATTGTATCATAATTTTTCATTTCATTGCCTGAATCTGAATTTGTTCCCCTTCATATCTATTTTTCATACTCTCTCTTAATCTCAGTTTCGCTCCCACTCTCCTACATTATCTCCCCTCGCTCTCCCTCCCTCCTCCCACTTGGGCCTCCCTTCCCTTCGCCTCCCAGGGATTTTTTTTTTTTCTTCCTCTCTTTCTGTCTCTGAATACCTGTGTTCCCTGTCTTCCTTCAGGTTCTTCGCTTACTTCCAGTTATCATCGTCGCCTTGCTCTAACGCTGCCTGTCTTTGCACAGCTGGTGCTCCTCTTATCTCCCTCACCAGTCTCCTATCTCTCCCAGCACCGCCAGTCCGACTGCTGATCCACAGATAATCCTCCAGCATGCCGTGAGCTGATACACGATAAACCCTCTTTTCTCTCTGTTCCTGAGACCGGCCTTCGCTGTTGTTTCGATAACTTACTCCACTGGCCCCCGCCGCTCGTGGAGGAAAACCCCACGCTGCTGCTGGTGGTTGCAAAGTGGCCTTATAAAAGTGAGAATTGCAGGGAATTCAAGACTGGAGACATGGCAGCAGCCCCCTCTCTATAGACTGGCTCGTGCCTCAGTGTCATAAATGTGTAAATAACGCCATGTGTTAGATGGAGAGAGTGTAGAGAGAGGGGGGTACAGATGGACTGGAATGATAGCCTATAGTGGAAATTGGCCACCGTCCAGTTCATTATGATTATAGAAGAGCGGCATATGTGCTCAGTGATTTTCCCAGCCCTAAAATCGTCAGTGTGGCTAATGTTATCAAGCGTGACGATGTTTGTGTGTATATATATGTGTGTGTGCGTGCATATGGAGAGAGGAGTCAGCCAGAAGAAGACAGGTGTTGCTGAGGGAAGACGAGGCTGCAGGATGGCTTTTATGGCTGCGAGAACAGCTTTGTTGTGCGTCTGAGTGTTCTTAAGAGCCTGAACCTGTGACTCTCGACTGTGTCTTCACCCCGGCAATGCGTCACCCCCTGCCCATTTCTTCGCCTTGTTGCATCCTGCCCGCCTCACCCCTTCTGACTCCCACCCCCTGTCTCCTTCCCCCATTTCTCGCTCTGCCTCCCTCTCCCCCCTGACAGCGTTTTAATGAGTCCGATGAGTGCACTAATTCTCTCTCACAGTGGCAGAGTAATGTGTTCGCTGATGCTAAATGGCTCGGCTGTTCTTGATGCTCTCTGACTTTGTTTCTCCGTCTCTCTCTCTCTCTCCCCCTCCTTTCTTTTCTCTTTATTCTGCTGTTTTTCCTTATCTGTGTCTCTGTCTGTCTCCCTTAATTTCACCCTCTCTCTCATGTCCTGCTCTCTCCCTCTCTAACCTTCTTTTACTGTTATCTGTCTCTCTCAAACTCCAACTTTCTTTGAGTCCTTTCATCTCTGTTTCTATTCCTGTCCCTCTTCTTCTTGGTCTCTTTTTTCCTTAATTCCAATCTTTTCCCACCTTTCTTGTTCCTCTCATCTCCACCAACTCTCCCCCTCTCCTTCACCCTCTATCCCTTTTCCACGTGTCCTTCCGATTTTTTGCCTCCTTCTATCTCTCCTCTCCCCTCTCGCCATCTATCTGTGTCACTATCCTCTCCCAGTTACGATCGCAGCTGCTCCCAGCATCCACCCCCGCTTTCCCGTGGCGTGGCCCCCCCACTCTCCCTCGCACTCCCTCGTTCCCTCGCTTCGGAGGACAGCCGGCAGACGCTGCACAGCACCTCCTCCTCCTTCACCGACAGGGAGAGGTAATGAGTCGCCTCACCAACTCTGAGTGTGTCTAAGTCTATGAGACTGATGTGCATGTGTGAGTTCAAGTTTGCCCCTCTGTGTGTGAGTGTGTGAAGAAGCCTTATTATTACCTCCTCTCCATTGTAAGGATGTAGATGGAGTATAAATGGACGGTGTCTCTGAGGAGTAGTCAGGCCTGGAGTGTTGGTGCTGCTGCTGCTGTAAGATGTATCAGTGTTTTAAACTCCCTCTCCAGATGAGTCATAGTGGGCCCCAGCCGCCGTCCATGAGATGATGCTTTTATTCAAGGGTATTTAAAGTTAATCTCAATCAGGATAATTATAGTGCTGTACTCCAGTACTTCCTCCCCCCCATCAGCTTTTTCCTCCACCTTCCTCCTCTTCCTCCTTCTCTTCCGTCTCTTCCCCCCGCCGCCCTCTTGCTCCCCTGTGATGCAGCTTTCCGTTTGCGTGTACACCACTTTTCCAGCTCCAGGCCTCCCTGCTCCACTTCTCCTCTCCCCTCCTGTCTTGCCTCCCATCATCACAGCTCCCAAAGCTTCCCCCCAACCCTCCTCCTCTTTTCTTTCTTTCCCTCTCACTCTTCTTCTTCTGTGTCTCTTGCTGTGTCAGGATCCCGGTTGTGAACCTCTGAGGTGACTGTTTTTCCATATGGTAAACATTTCTACGGGGCCTGAGGAGGAACATCAACACGACCAGAGGGTGTGCCCGCGGCGCCGTTTTATTTTCTCTGAAACTGTGAAATGAATCCAGGGGTCCCAGGTATCCAGCCATCACAAAACTCCTCGGCTTCCCTGAGGTCTAAAAAACCCAACACATCCCCCGTGCTGCTCCCTCCCTCCTTCCCTCCTTCCTTCCTTCCTTCCTCTGTGCTTGGTTATAAATTTCTTTCATGTGGCTCTGCGTCACTGTAACCTGCTCCCTGTTTTCCAACCCCCCCCCCCGTATGGCCCCAAGCTCTGCCAAGCCAACCAACCGCTCTGCGCTTCGACCCGCCATGACTAATTCACAAACAAGCAGTTTAACACACCTGCAAGATCCCATTACCCCTGAAATGCCCTACCTGTGCTTCCACAGCTGTTTCCAGTGATTCAGCTGCACACGTGAAGCTGTTCAGTATTCATTTTAATCCAGTGGACTGTTCTCTCATGAAATGACACTCAGTTTCACTTCAGTTGGGCAGGCTTGTGTCTGGTTCGCAAATGGTTAAAAAGCCATTCTCAGCATCTCCAAACACTGAACGGGGTATTTCACAAAGCTGTTTGGCACGGCTGTAGCCAACAGGCAATGTGTTTAACATGTCACGCTCCAAAAACTGCTGTTTATTCCCCGCTTTGGGCGCCTGAAATGCAAATAGTGTGGCTTTTTTCCTCTGCAGTGTGTAGAGGAGTCTGTTTTGTTTCAGTTTTTCCTCATGATTTGTTTTCTTAATTATCTGGCTGACGTTCACCTCTTTGTCGAGCCTTTGTGAGCGCCCTCTGTTCCTGCTGGACTGTGTTAGAGGTGTGTTAAGCATAGAGTACTTCCAGCGGTGGAGATAAAATATTCAGAGCGGGAATGGATAGAAGAGGCATTCCTGTTGAAAAATCAATGATTCCCGAAGGTTTTGGATGGTGCACAACAAAGACAGATTTATGTCGTCATGGAAATGAGCATCTGTGATCAAAGGACTGATGTTGCCACAACAAGGATTTTTTTTCTCCACCTGACAGCCAAGTATCTCAATCTGGAAAGCAAAAGCACCATAATTTCCCTTCATATCATTTTTCTGTCTTGGGTGCACCAAAGGAAAAGTAGTACATCAAGGAGCATCATTTCTGTCTCTCCGATGAATCTGCATGTATACAGTGAGAAAACCTGTGAGAGTAGTTTCAAATCTATTATTTATAAATGTCTATTTTATCTATCAGTGAGTGACGTCTTATAGAACCTTTCAAAGCCAAATGGCAGTTTGTGTTTGGCAACTTTTTCTAAGCAGCTTTGAAACATGAACCCCCCCCCCTACTTTACACACACATTTCCACTACAGACATAGTGCTGGTGGCATCATGCGTGGCTCGTGCAATCCTCCAGATATCCAGTCTTGTGATTTTTTGGTAGCATTCCTGTAGAAATGTGGTCTTTCTGTACCATGGAAGTTCAATAAAGACTCAACACTGGCGTTTTAGCTTTGCGTCTCTCTGTTATTTCTCTGCATGTTGAATGAATTCCCCCGGGAGCTGTGCGATCTGCAATGCTTTATGGGAAGGACAAAGCTTACACTGTGCATTTTAATAGCTACTGCTGTATCCTAATCTTTTTCTCCCTTAAGTGAACATTTAGTCCCTGGCTTGCATTGATTTTGAACCATGGGCTTGGCATTAAAAAGTGCTGCATGTGCCAATCATGTTTTTTAGCAGTGAGGAGCAGCTGAAAAGGGGGCGAAAAATAAGGCGGCTGTTTGTGTCTGAAGCTTTCCCTTATCTCCTCACCTCATATGGATTCCTCTCGCTTCAGAAAGATTAACAGCATGCTAAGCAAGAATTTCCTCTGTGTACAGTTTTTCAAACAAATGTCAATAAAATCAAGGCGGGCGCCAGAGGAGAAGTGCCACTTGTGTGTGTTGAGATTCTCCAGCAGCCTGCTGCACAGCTAGTGTTTCCATCTCCTCTGGGCATTTTACTGATCAATCAAACTAATTGATTGGCTCCGTTCCACTCTGAAGTTTTAATGACCGTCTAGTTATGAGACACATGCCAGCAGACGTTGCAGCATTCTGTAAAGCGCGACGGACAAACAACAAATGCAGAAGTTAGGTGTGATCTCATGAATGCAGTCATCGCTCACATGCTCACACCTGTGACACACTCGATTCACCTGCCACTTTCTCTCCGCATTACACATGAGCCAGCTCACCCACTCTGACTAACAAACACTTCGAGAGGTGAACAGCTGTTAGAAATCACAGCTCCGATCTGGTAAAAAACTGTGAACCAACGAAGCTCAATCACACTGACTGAAATTAACACCGCTATTTATAGAGGTGGGAGGGATGTTGGAGGGGGTGGAGAAATATGCAGGGTTAAATCAAACAGGATCATAATTTCCCTCTCTGTTTCCCTCTCACTGTTGCTGCTGGTCAGATAATTGCCACCATTAATGTCATGCAGGATGAAGACAATTTAGGGAAAACAGAATCAAAAGAGTGAAAGACAGACATGGCGGGCGTGATGAAGGCAATTTTGACTGTGTGATGGAGGTACAAGGGAGGGTGGCAGGCAATTTCAACAGGCAATTTTGACATTGAAATAGAAGCTCTGGGCAAAACATACGCATATGAAATATGAATGCACTTGGTGTGTGTGTGTGTGGATGTGTGTGTAGCCATGCTGGTTGTGCACAGGGGAAGCCTCGGCTCTATAATACATTAGTCTCTTTAGGGACATGCCCTAATTAATGGCTTGACCTCCTAACGTGTAGCCCCCTTCTGCGAGTTAACATTTAGCTGTGCACCCTCCAGAGATGCACTTTGAAGTGCGTTTAATAAAAGAAGTGACAGTGACATTAATGAGGCAGTTAGGGTAAGTACAGGGCTTCGTTTTATTTCCCGACAATTTATATTCTGATTTTATACATGTCTCAACTCAGCAGAGAGAAAAAAACAACAACAAAGCAACATAGAATTAATCGAAACTAAAAGAACATTGTTAAACCAATAGCGATGCACACATACGCATCAAATACACCGATCCTGTCTCTGGTCAAAGGCAACTGACTCCTGCTGCAGACTGTTCTGTCTTTATGTGTTAGAAGAAACTTTTACGTGTGTGTGAGTGTGTGTGTGTGTGTGTTATACACTGACAGTCCGCCAGTTAGGCTATTAACAACTGCAAAAGTGGATGTCACACCTGTCATTTTCCATCAGCCAGTGCTTGTTTCCGAATCCGTCAAGGTGAGACGTGGTGAAAAGAAAAGTTCCCATGAAGTTTCCTGGTTTTACTGTGACGAGTGTGCATGAGACGAAGGTGTCCGTGAACATCCGTTTGTCCGTCAACGTGTCCATGTGTCCGTTAATCAGTGAGTGTCTATCAGTGCCTCCGTCTCCACATCTCAGTCTCTTGTCTTTAGTTGGATTTGGACCAGATCTTCCCACTGCCACGCAGCCTGAGTGGGAAAAACACCAGTAAGAAACACAGCGTTTGTACTTTGTTTGGGATTTATCAAAATACTGTAATGACATGTTTACTTTCCACTTGCACAACTAAACAAGCGTATTACTGATGCAACCACGGTGCAACTGTGTCTTTGTGTTAAAATGTCTAATGTCAGTATTTAGTATCTTTGCATTGAAATTGATCTCGGTGGATTTTCTATTTCTGCAAATTAAAAAGAATTTCCGCAAAGAACCTTTTTCTAATAATAACCGCTGCACTATCAGTCCAACCCTTTAAATAGCTTTATAAAGAAATGGTGTCAAAACTCATTTTTAATTCGGGGATTGAGGTTAAGCTATCATTAATTTGGATTTCAAAACATTAAGTGGATCTTCATTTGAATGAAGTGCAGTGCTGAGTGATGAAAATTATATGGCTCTATGCTTCATCAAAATATGACAGGCAGCCAGAAAATAATCACTGCTTTCTGTTCGCCGGCAACAAACATAAACACCAGACAAGCAAAACATCTCGTCTGATCACTGGAGGGGGGAACGGTTCTTTCAGAAGGAGAGCACGTGGGGCATTTGTGTATCCAGTGACATTTTACAATCCAGGACAGATGTGAAATTAGCCAACGGTAATTGGGCCGGATGGAAGCAGAACAGGAAGAGAGTCGCTGATAGCAGGGTTAGAACACTGCTGCAAAACACTGATGTGCATGTGATAATAAAGCTTCTTCATGCAGACACACGCTCTCTCACTCTCTCTCACTCTCTCTCACACTCACACACTCTCACTCACACTCACACTCACACACACACACACACACACACACAGGCAGCTGGCTTTTTAATGTTTATTGAAAAAATAGAAACATAGCGGTTCTGTGTTGAATTAACTTTGCTCTCTACAAGAACATTGGACTAATGGCTTTCATTTAGTGTTTGAAGTAGAGTCTTTATAGTGCTCTGTTTATAACTAGGTAAATTCGTATTTATAAAGCACCTTTCAAAAACCACGGTAACAAAGTGTTTCACAGAACAAAAGGAGAAGCAGCAATAAAAGAATCTTAATGGAAAAAACCTCCACATGCAGCCTTTTTTTGTTCCAATTTTGTGACTTGCAGGAATAAATAGCATTTCTTGCTTGAAAAACCCTCAGCTTGATTTAACAGCGCAACAACAATTCTGAATAAAACATTTCAGCAAATTATTCTACATGGCCAAACATATTTTATGTGTTCAATTTCTGAAATGTTTGGCCATGCTTTATGAATACAATTTCTATGCAAACTCTTTGTGGTTCTTTTTGTTTAAAAGCCAGAACATCCCGAGAACTTTATTCATGCTGACAACATTTGACCGCCTCCCTGTGTGTAGCCTCGTACGTCCACGCAGTCAACACAAAAAAATGACGTCACAATACTCACCCTTTCACCTTTGAACTTTTTTTGCCTGGTTGTCGGGGTTCCTGAGAGGAGGCGGGGTCTCGTGGCTCTGCGGGTTGGTCTGCGTCCTGATTGGAGGCGGCTCCGGCGGGGGCGGGACCTGACGACGGAGAGGCGGCGCTGGCCTTTAACGTTTTCTGCAAGTTTGACACCTGAGGGGAAAGTGAGGACAGATTAAAAATTAAAAATTTAAGAAGCGGGCAAGTGAAAGGACGGGTTTGCAGGTCTGTCGTAAAACAATAGTAAGGTTTGAGGGTAAACTCATACAGAAGCATGTTTATACTTTAAAGTTAGAGGTAAGAACGCTCTGCTGTATGAGTTTACCCTCAAACGAAAGTCAAAAAATGAAATATGCAGTCAGGAGGAAACTAAAATACCACAAGCAGCTAGAAGCACCAAAACAGAGATGCTGAAGAGGGAAGAGTCACATTTACTGGATTTTCTGGGGGGGAAAGAGTGAGAGAAGTGAGGACTGATGAGATGAGGGACCAACCTCTGTTTCCACTTGGACTTTGACTTTCAACTGGCTCTCTCTGTATTGGTTTGCCCTCGAGACCTGCTCCTCAATACCACACAGCACTGCCTCACACCCTGTGCACCTGAGAGAGAGAGGAAAAGCGTGGAGGCAGGAAGAAAGCAGAGTGCGAGTTTGACAAACTGATAATTGAGACACAGGTAATCTAAAGTGTGTGCACGGACAAACAGCAGTGATACTGACCACTCCTGCAGCGTGTTGACTATGTTCGGGAGCTCGTTGGGACCGAGGTCGCGACCCACACTGCAGTCTACCTCCACCTGCTGGTTCCTCTGGTCCAGTTTGCCCTGGATGATGTCACAGTAAACGGCGTCGATCAGCAGGTCCTCCAGCTCCCGCACATTCTTCAGCTCGAGCTGCTGGAGGAGCAGCGAGTACGGCAGGCACTGAGGGAAAAAAGACATGAGAAACTTAACGTATCCTCCTCTTTTTTTTCTTTAAACAAGGTATACCGGCAGATAATTCGATTCCACTTTAACAGTTTGATGGAAAATGACAATAAAATGTTACAGTGAAATTGCCTATTTGTCTAAATGTCACTGCCAGAGGAAGATGAAAGGAGAGTTTTGAATTTAACAATCCTCCACTGGGCAATTAGAGAGTTCAAGCCTACATTCGGGGAAAGCATGTGACATATTAAAGGAGAAAAACAGGGGCAAGAGTGAAAGGAGCAGTGGTAGTAGAAAGTGAGATTAAGTTTGAAGAAAAAAAAAAGGGACAGAGCTGGTGAGAATAATGAATCAATTATTTATCAGGAGCAGAGAAAGAAAAGGGCATAAGGAGATGTGCCGTATGGTTGGAAGCTGCGAATGAGAGATGCCTTAATAAAGGAACATTTAATACTTTATCATGCACACGGAGGGAGGGATAAGAAATCTAATGACGAGCAGTATTGGCTGCGCTGGTAACTCTGTTGAGAAACTTGAGATTGAAAGGCTTGTCTTTTGTGTAATTCTGATTTAGCTGATATAAAAACATCTACAAGCTTAAAGTCACAGCCAACCACACATGAACTTTTTGGAAAATTTGGGTTACATGCCATATTAATACACTTCTTTATGAGGTCTGCAGATTTTTTTTCCCTAAGGATGCACCAATTGTGAAATTATCTGCCAATACTGATGTTTAAAGTAACAATGTGGCTGTTAGCCAATGTTGTTTTTTTGCTGTTGGTGTTTATTTTGTTATATAAAACAAACAAATCTTCATTATAAACTGTTTTAAACTGAACTGTTTTAAAGTCATTCAGCCCTCCATTATACTTTCTTTGACTGAGCAGTTCAATCATACACATTTATAGAACAACCTTCAATATAACCTTTCCATTAAAAAAATCATTTTTAAAAATGACTGCTTCAAAAGCCTTTTTACAATATATGGCATGTCATAATTCACTCTCTAAAGCCCTTTACTGCTACACTAAAGAACCCACTAGCATCTGCTAACATCTGTCTTTTGCCTCTGGTGGGATAGGTTATAATCGGCATCCCCTCCTGGGTCATATGGCTCCGCAGTAGTCACAGCTATTTATCGGCTCTGGCTCCAATTGACTTCAATTGGCAGTAATGGAAATATGACACCATGCCAAAAAGTGAATTTTACAAGATTACGTTTGAACACATCATTATAACGTTGAAATTTACCTTCACCCAACCCGCATGTTCACTCAATAAAGCTTCAACTCATCATGATGTAACTCAATGCAACCTCCATTAGCTGCTGGTTCCGGCCACCGGCTGCTAACAGCTAATGTTAACTAGCTTTCTCCTGCTGATTCCAGTATGGATTTGCTGTTAAAAAAGTGGCATCATCAGGAGGATAATAGGGTGTGATTTCTGATACATTGACAGTGAATTTACTGTGTCCTTTTGTTTTCTGTTGTCCCTGGGATGACAGGACCAATTAGTGTCGAGCCCTGCTTTTTAACCTGCGCAAAACTGATGTAACACAACAGAAAAACATCGGCAGGCCATCAATAATTGTCATCTTGTTTGCTGATAGCAGTCAACAAGGCTGCTCATGGGTATCAGCCAATAACCTGGTGCATCTCTATTGTTTTCTATTTTTGAGACAAATCCAACATTACACAGTTCATCTGCACTTTTCTGTGACAACTGCAAAGAGAGAAGAAAGAGCCAGTACCTTGAGGTTGGATGCCAGGCTGATGATGGACAGGTGGCGGAGTTTGTTTCTCTGTGCTGGGGTCAACTCTGGAAGAGAGGCTGCTCTCTCTACAGCAGCAGACAAGAACATGAAATGAAAAAGAAAATGGGGAAAATATACCAGGGCAGTGTGTAAGTGTCACTTTGCTGAGGGGTCAAACAGTCATACATAATCGAGGCACTTCTTATTACTCTGAAGTGCAATGTTATACAGGAACTCGCAGGTGAGTGTGGAGCTCTTTAAGCAGCCAGAGAACACAGTCCGCAGGAAGTTGGTCTCCAGTGACTGTCTCCTGCTGCCATGCTCCCCTGGTGACAGGACTCACACCCGCCGAGACAGCAGCTCTGACAGCTCCTCTAAGGGGTCCACTACACAGCTCCATGAAAGTAAATGTGCTCCCTGTCGGTGTGACTCGAAAGGGAGGGGAACAATAAAGTAGGCTACATTGTTTTTCCAGGCTATTGGTTGATGTTCAGCATAAAATTAGACATAATTAACATTCCACTTCTTGTTGAAACTTCACATTACACAGACGGCAAATTAAGTCACAAAAGATTAGTTTATTGTCCATTTGTGCTGCCACTGCTGCAACACAGACAATCATCAGCCAATCAGAACGCTTAATGAAAAGTTGCCCACACCGATAAAAGTAGTAACTTTGTCAGTGAATAACCTGCCCGCAGTGTCTCAGGTGAGGGTGTTAAGGTGCCTGCCCTGCAGCAAAGAAATACAGCTCATAATAAAAGACTTGCAGGGACGCCCTATTACTTATTTACACTGTGCTGCCACTGCAATACCTTTGTAGTCGCAGTAGGTTCCATAGGCAAAGAGGTTGAGGAGCTGGTACATTGGTGCATGAGGGCCATTCTCCAGCTGTGGTGTAGAGGGAAGATAAGGGGAGAGGAAAAAATGATGTGGCAGAACACAGAAGTAATGAGACTCACTACATAAAAACAGTACAACTGCATTTTATCTTTGCACATCTCTGAGGAGAGGTCTTGCTGTGACTGGGAGAAAGAGTAAAGGAGAGAGACCACAGGAAGACCTGACTAATTAAATTGAGTCATACTTGGATTAATCTGAGAGGGGTTACATTCACACCTTGCATCAAAATCTGTCTCCACTGACTCCTTCTGATCAGACTTCAGATCCCTGTCCAACATTCAAACAACTGAGAAATCACTCCCATAATGTTTCCTCACGGCTGACTCAAAGCCATCAGCTGGTGTCTGTCCTGTCTGTTGCCGGACTTTCATCTAACAATGTAACTGCTCTACTGTATGGCTTATTCTCCTACCTATTACGGTAAACACCAGGAGGGAGGGGTCCTACTAAATTTAGCATAAATTACCATCATGGGTGCAAAATTTTGTGCCACCACAATTTGTCCACTTAGATGTGAATGAGCCCAATTACAGTTCATCTGCAGTCCGTAAATGATGATAAAAATTGACGAAAATGTCTGGAAAGCAATGACGAGCAAAAGAAAATGTTCTCTGCTGCTGAGCCACAAATACTGTTTGAGAAGAAGACACTTTTGGAAATGTGAGCATTTATTCATTCCCCAAGAGGGAAGCTGTATGTGATGAAATATTATAAATAGCCAATGTTATCAGCCTAACTAAAGATCAGTAATAGAATGAGTTGAGAAAATCAATGTGGAAGATTTCTGACTTTAAAACTCACTGCAGTAAATGAAAAACTGAATGGACCCGCGATGAGCTATTAAAGGTCAGGGAAAAGACGTGGTAAGGCAGAAAACCACTGAAGGACACTGATTGATAAAGCTTTGATTTGAAGCAATAGCCCCTTTTACACAGCCTGATCAAGGCAGAAATTTTGTGCTGTTATTCCACCTCACTGATCGGTATAAAACATATAATCACAGAACGGGGGAACAGAGTTGTCTTGCTTTGAGCAGGCAACAGAGGTAGTAACTGCACCAAAACGCTATCTGTGGAGAATGGACAGCTGGCAAGATGGGACATTGTTTTGATGGCATGTTATGTGTGCGACCCACCCCCGGGAGAAAATGCAACTAGAAGCAGTTAGCAGCTAACTCAAGGAAGAAGAACAGCAGATGCAAATGTCCATGCAGGGGGACGAGATCAGTCACAATATAACAGGGACAGTAAATGTCTGTTATTGCCATATTATGCCATTGTTATTGTTTAGAAACACTGCTGACATGTATGTTATGTGTGTCACTAGAGGCCGACACTGTTGTGTACACATCATGCCACTTTTTCTTAGATGCTAGCAAGGACACTATAAAATAAGTTTAATTATGTCTGTGACAGCATTTGAGTTGTGCACTGGTGCCAGACTTTGATGCAAGTTCCACTATTGCCCATCATATCTCTGCTATTTCACCTTCGACTGAAAAAAGCTCCACAAAATAAAAAAACACACATTAAGCCAAGTCTTTTATAGGCGCCTTGGATGTCGGCATGCTATCTAAAATAACACTGGGGCTGCATGATGCCAGTGGTTTTTTGTCCTGCATAAAATAAGCAAAGGCGGCACCAAGAAGAGACTTTGTAGTGGCCTTATCTCATGATCTCTGTGTAAAAGGGCTAAAGTTGTCTGTCTGCATTCTCCAGCAGTGTTGCTTTGTCTTCTATTCTACCTGCATGACACCTTGGTGCAGTCCTTTAGGACATATATATATATATAAAAATACAATTCCACTGTTTTACTTTATAAAAGGCACACAAATCATTGGTAAATATCCCCCCTGGTATGACTTTCTCTTCATCTTCTCCAGGGCTTTCTTAACAGAATGTAACAATGGTGCTACACAGTCCTACCCTAATTTAACTGCAGCATTTCACTTCCAAAATAGGGTGTCAACTACGTATTCTCACACAAGTTTAATGTAGAACATATGCACAATGCTGGTGATGTACTTTTTGAAACTGATAGTGCATCACGCACAGGAACTCTATATATAGATGTGTTGATTGGGAGCTGAGTCGTGAATTTGATTACATCATCGATGCCCAAATGTACAGGCTACACATTTCCACATGCACACATGATAAATGTAGTTCAGTGTGGTTGGGGAATACACTTGGTGTTAATACTGCATTATCAATGTGGTCACATGCATCACCGACCCCTCTGAATGTGGTCTGGCTGATCAGATTCTCCATGTTTTGGATACATTAACAGTACACCTGTGAGATTAACTGTCTACTTGTGATTAAGATGGATTTTTTTCATGCCAGGTCTGAAAAGGTCCCAAGACACAAAGGGTGAGGAAGATGGATTGTGAGGGAGTGTGTTTACCTCTCTGACATTAGGCAGCTCCAGGATGTCAGAGAAGACGTAGAGGCCTGGGGTCTCCAGCAGAGAGCTGACAGCCTGGGCCAGTGCTGAGCCTGACAGAGACAGGAGCTGCTCCACCTCCATCTGACGCCAGGGGACACAGGAGACAAAAAGGTTAGCAGGTTAGACAAAAGTATTACGGAGAGACACATAAGAGCACCTGAGTTCTGTGGAAAGTAGAAAATCAAGGAAATTACATCTCTGTTGCTGCCTTGGTTGTGCCATCTGAAGAAAGGCATCTAGGGACACCATGTCACAATCTTCCATAAATACTAAACAATAAAAAAAAACTATCAATGAGCACTAAGCCTCCACAGGATGTATATGTCTTTGTCATGCCCCTCGAAATAATAGTCCAGCCACTTGCGGCCCGTTCAAAGGACATAGAATTGAATGAACAATACTCCCTTTTCATTTAAGGTCTTACAGCCAAGTGCTCTTGACCGAAGCCCTTAACCCTCAAATTACCTGGAGAGCTACTCAGATAGTGAAAGAGTAGCTGCACTAGGTCGCACCAATGCAGGCAACAAATGTAATGAATGCGAAACAGGGCATGTATATTCATCAAAACCCATTCCCTGCATAGAGAAACGATGCAAATGCACTTTGGGCTGAGGGCAACACCAGAATAATTACCTAAATAGGAACAGGGATCTGCCTGCGTCTCGAGCGGGTGTTTAGTTTACATAAAGTAAATCCTGAAAAAGCAACAACAAAAAACTAGGACCATTCCCTGATTGTGCCCAACTCTGGCTTTGTAATCAACAAGCTTTATAGTACAAATTACCCAAACACAAAAAATAGCCTGGACGGGATGTCAGTCTGATTCTACTTGTGTGTTCTTTCCAATTCAGAAGTGTCTTAACTGACAATTATCCAACGTGCGGAGCTGTCCTGTTGACTTTGAAGTGGTATTTTAAGATATCTTAATCCCAGCAGACACATCTTGGGACACAAAGGAAGCTCAGTCTTACAGATACATGATAAAATTATTGCAGTTGCATCAGACTGGTTTTATTACCTGAGGCCATTCCCTAAAATGAAAGCAAAAGAGAGTCTGGGTACCAACTGCTGAACCAAGACTAGTCTGACTGTCTCTTATTTATCGCCATCAGTACTGAGGCTGCTGATATAAACTGTATCAGAGTAAGTCGGATAAATTTACATGCACATGTTCCATATGCTGTCCCACTGGACCATCATTAAAGAGGTATAAAGACGATATTCTCAGGCAAGCGGAACAGATGAGCAGGCATGTGTTGCAGCCAAACACATTAACTTACACCATTTCAGAAACAGTACCTCTATTAATTTCATGAATTTTCAAAAGTCAAATCAAGCTGGATTGCCTCCATCTGTGTATCTATTGAATTTAAAAGGAGGACAGAACTGGCTGCATATCAGTGAGAGATGGCTGGAAGAATACGTGGACCTGCTTAATATGCAGGATGCAGCTGTTCCGATACACAGTATCTTGGTGACCTCTGAAATTTCAAAATAAAAACAAATAAACTGGAAGAAAATATTAACATTACTAAAAAATAACTAATAATAATTGCAAGAATCCCCAAGTGCAAAGGGACACATAGTTACTCTATGTGAAAAATTGTTTTGTCATGCGGTAATGAGCTTAGATAATTACTATATTGTTGTTGCTCAACACGCTCCTCAGTTCATTTAGTGTGTTATTGTCGTCAATGTTTAACTGTGTATCATGCCAACATAATGTCGACAGAATAATTTGTATAAAGAAATGCTTCTATGGCACCTTCTGTTCTCCTTTGTATGGTACAACTGGCACAGCATACCTTATTTTAAACATTCAACATTTGTTATTATTGCTTTATTGTTATTTGTACTGTTACAATGGGATTTAGATTAAAAATAGAGTGAGAAAATCCATCTGAATAAAACACTCAATAAAATAATAAAAAGGTACAAAGATAGAGGGAAAACAATTTAAAAATGAATTTGGTAGCTCTAAGCTTCTACTGTTATACAGTACATCATACCCCAAATTCACCAAAGCACCACTTACTTCAACAGACTCTCAGCTCTAATAAGAGGTGGTTCATCTATCTTTCCCATAATCCTCTTCAACCAAAATGGACCTTAAATGGCTCTGAAGATCACTGAAAACCTCTCAGACTTGAGATTTTAATGGAATGTAGTGCAATGTGTTGAATTATTTTAATGATGAATTTAGAAGTGTCTCAAAAGATACGCAGACAGATATGTGCTGTTTTGCTAATGAGCAAGTTCACTTAGGATGATCAGATCATTAACAGAATTATAACTCATATTCTCTCCATACAAGCAAGAGGGAAGACCCTAATCAACCAGCAGTCTGCAGTGGATCAGTCATTACAAACTCATGCTGTACAGCCAAACATTGTTTATGCCCACAAAACATTATTAAAATTCAAGTGAGGATCTCAGACATTCAAAAAAATGTCACTCTGGACTTTGGGGAAAATGAGACACAACACATCTAGAATATTTCTAGTGGATGGACTGCTGCAACCAAAAGCACGGAGTCTTGAATTTTAACATTTCACTCAGTGTCGACACTATATAGCTTCAATAAAGAGTTGAAGCAAGCTGATACAGAATGTATAGGACATGACAGTGTAGAACAATCTGGGCTACAATGACTTGAATGACCTTGAAGCTACTTTAGGGAAAACAAAATGGTAAAACTGTATCTTAAGGGATTAGCTGCTTGTGGGCAGCAGTGATAAGATTATTGCAATGTTCCAGCCAAGTGAAAGCACTGTTACTTTAAAGATAGAAAGCCAAAAATGCATTGGAGCAGAACAAAAGGTAAAGCTCCTGGAAAATGTTCTCATAGTGCAAGTCAGTGTTACTTATTTATTTATTTATGATTTTAAAAAGGAGCACATGGCTGTATTATATACAGTGTGTGCTTGTTATGGCACAAAAGACTGTGAGTTCAAATACTATTTTTATGTAATACAAGTGTTAAGAGTAGCCATGTAACAGAAATTAAAACAATTATATTCATTACTAATTAATAAGTAACTAATCTTTTAAATTATTTGATTCAGTACATAAGTAGTCAGTTAGAAATGCCATCGCACTTTACCGGAGGTCAAGATGATGTCATCAAAATTGCTTGTTTAGTCCATTCAACAGTCTAAAACCCACATAAATTAAATTTAAAATTCTTTTAAGCCCAGAAAAGCAGTAATCCCTCAAATACTCATAACATGTTTGTCATTTTAGCTTCATAGATGATTTAAACTACGAATTGGTCAACAAAACTATTGTTTATTAACTTCTGTTAATCAACTGTTTACATAATTCACCAATCATTCCAGCATTAACCTTTAGGATATTACAAAATAAGATACACAATGTAAGTGTACTCTCTTCTTGCCTCAGTTGCCTGACTGAAACTTTTAAGTCAAAGCCTCTGATTGTGTTAAGATTTTTGTGCTTACATTGGGTAGTCAACAGCATTTCTATTTTCTAATGTCTGTGTCTAAATGTAGTGAAGTAAACCTGATGCATGAAAGAAAAAACACACACACAGAAAGTACAAATATAGACACATTTTCGTCAACATACATTAACACGTGTTTACACATACTTCACTGCCATCCTTGCAGAGAGACTGTGATGCTACATTGAAGTCTCACAAAGTAATAGACAGACTTGTGTTAGTAGCGATAACACCGGCTGACAGACACACTTAACTGTTTCAAGATCTCACTTACATATTCAAATTATCAAAACCTAAAGGACTACGGTGACTTCAGTATTCAAAGCGAAGCTTGTTTAGCCAAACTCCCTGCCCCTGTATTAACGTTAGCTTAACCGCTAACGTTAAATTAACCGGCTAACATTAAAACCATTGACCTTATCTGTCAACACATTGATGCAGTTGGCACAGGGAGTGCTTAACGAATGAAACACATGTCGTTTCAGGTACGAGGTTGTTTTTAGATAAGGTGTTCTCATCAAAATGTGTGTTAATTATTGTACAAGCTCAATGTGTCATGCTAGCTCGACTGCTAACGGCTAATCAACCGTCAGGCTTCACTTATCCGTTGACGTTAGGCCTCAGTTCATTTTAAGCCTTTCTAGGGATTTAAATCACACAACAACACAGCGCAAATAACTGAGAGACAAGATACGCACGTAAATGTCTCCGTAAATGCCTTAAAATAAGGCTACGTGTGCTCAAATTTACCTTGTTGTGTTGGTTTCTAGCAGATAGCCTCCCTCTCGATTGTTCAGTTCCGCTGTCAGCACACGTACAACAACAAAGCAACGTAAGCGCTGATTGGACGGTGAACCGGGGTGGGCGGGACAAGTGCAGCTGTCAATCAGCAGCTGTATCAGCGGATCAGAGGGAACAGCGTCATCTAGCGGTGATCTGGTTTAAACCATCTGGAACAGTCGAGATCAATATTGGTTGTTCCGCAGAGGTTGTCAAACTTCAGGACAAGAATCCAAAGATCAATCTGAGGAGGTCGCAAAATGGTAAAAGCCTTGACTGCCTTGACTCTATCTAATTATTGTCTGTTCTAGTTAAACACTTTAATCTTTCAGATGAAACAATCCAAGTGCGTCAATTTGGATTGGAGTTGTCAGTAGGCTGCATGGGAATAAGTGTGCCATGCACTGAAAAAACAAAAAGGTGGACACAAGGCTGAATATAGAAAAAAAGAAAATTTTATTGAGAAAAACATCTCTAACATTTAAAGCAGTGCAGGGAAGCAACATTAATATTGAAGAGAAAACAACCCAAAAATAAAGTCTGCAGTGTTATCTGTAAAATATTTTGCAGGTCAGTTTTAAGTTGTGAATTGGCTCAAATCTCTCCTGAAGATGGACATCAAAAGACAGACAACAATCATGCCCAAAGGTCTAAGAGACAGTAGACAGTGTCCGTGGCATTCAGTTTTGCAATATGAAGACCTTTTTCTAATGTCAGACCTGAATGGCCTGACATTCAAATAAAAGTCATAGGGAAATATCTCACAAGTACATTCAATAATTGACTCATTAATTGACAATGGACACACTCCAAAAAATGTTACGTGATGTCATTGTCCTTTACATTTGCTTGGAAACGAGTGTGCAGTAGTGCAGTTTTCTCAACACAGTGTACAGATTTTCACCAACTATACCTTTAAAAAAAATATATGGTGGGAAGAACCCCAAACATGTAATCAAACATTTTAGATTGTTTTTTTTTTTGTTTTTTTTACAACCCTGTTAGGTTTCCAGACTTCCCAGTTGTGCAGTATTTTCAGTTATGTGAGGATTCAGTTGAGCTGTATGGCATCCATCTGGCAGATCCGTTTATAAATGTGCTCACAAGGAACATCAAACCATGTCTTTGCGTGGCTGTCTAAGGTGGCACAGTCCTCTCCGTGTACCCCTCCTGACTGGTGGTTATTTGGCTCTGAGCTCCACTGATCCCAGTAACTGTGGCAGAGGGAGAGAGGAGGAATCAGGGATAGATTGGGTATAAGCTGCAAATAACAACAACAATTCTGACATGAGAAAAACATGCGCCCCTCACTCAAGCCTTTGATTCATTGATTACATTTTTGAACTCTGATTTATCTTCGGTTTTGATACAAGAATGGATTGTTGTGTGTCTTTCATTTGATGGTTTAATTGTAACTTTAAATATACTGTATTTATAATTTTTTCTGTATCTGCAGGCCTGGTAAAGCTGGCTGTGTAATTTGCTTTGGACAGTTTAGGTGCTCCCTGGACAGTTTATTCAGTGTCATCAAAATTTAAAATGAACACAGGATAGCAGCTTTAATATAAACATAAACAAACACATAATTAAAGCATTCAATATTAAAATGAGATGGTACTTGTGTTGCAGTGTTGTGTTGTCCACCCATCTCCAGTCTCCTTCCGTCTCTATATCAGACAAGCCGATCCAGAAGTGGTAATCAAATCCGCCGATTCTCTTGGCTTCTTTTTCCAGAGCGTCCTGAAGTTAAATACACACACGCACAAAGGTTGGTAAATCATTGACATACTGCTTTCAGTTGCCCCAAACCCTAAATCCTTAACCCACACCCAATTTTAAAGGTCTAATGTGTAGGGTTTAGAGACATCTGGTGGTGAGGTTGCAAAACTGCAACTTTTCACATGTGCTGAGAGTCCGCAACGCTGCGATAAAAGTACAACCCAAACTGAACCGACCCGTGTGGGTTGAAGCCTGAGCCTGGCCCATTTGAGACCATCACATGAAATACTGAGCCTGCCTGCTCCCTCTCCTCAATTGTCTCCTCAACCTTTAAACTTAACCCTTAGATCAAGATTTAATTTTTAACAATCCTTAATGGAGGGGGGGTCATTATGGTATTATACTGGGGAGGATCTTCATTTACAGCAACCTAAACACACACTTAACACTATGAAGGCCTGGTGTGTAATTTTTTAACATATAAATTTAGGGTATATTTACTCTCTTAGAGCTGTATTTGTTAACTTTCCATAAAAAATAACTTGTCACATTTGTCAAAACTGTCACTGTACTCTCACTCCTTTGTCTACTTCAGTGCTTTGTTACATCTCGCAGCAGACATCTTGACTTGTCTTAGCAAGACAAGTGTTATTAAAAACATTAATAATGACTCCACTCTGTTCAAGTGTTCCAGTAAGTCATGACAGTCATGGTTTTGATTATGTGTGTAGTTTAATTGCAGCTTGGATTCTCTCTCTTTTATTTTTTGGAAGAAATTTGGACATGTCACGGTAGGAAGAGCACGAGTGTAAATGATGAAATTAATGATGGGTGAATTCCATGTGGCTGCTTCAATTTCAGGGTCCTGGTATTGTGCATGCTGGCTCACTGTCACACTGTTATTATGGCTTACTGGGATGCTAAAATAAAAGCAAAAGCCACTGTTAATGTTATTAGTAACAGCTGTGCTTATCCTGCCATGACAAGGTAAAATGTCTGCTGTGAAAAAGGACCTTAACTTCTAACCTTAAACTATCCCTTTGCAAAAGTAAAGAGCAGAGAAGTGACCTTGCTTGTAAAGATGTCTCTATGTTTCCCACACACACACACACACACACACAGAGTAACTGACCCAATTAAGGGGAACGAGGAACACCTGCGCCGGTCAGCAGGGCTCTGCAGACAAAGTGTTCATTTCTGTCTGTGGAGTTTGCTGATACAGTGAGTTGTGATCACTTCACACACTCACCACACACACAGTCTCACACACACACACACACACTCACATGCTGTTCCATGGTGTGCAGTATGGTAAGATGGCTGCCCATCTCTGCGCAGTTATCTCTGCTCTGAAGCCAGTCCAGCTTGTTACTGCTGAAGAAGTAACACTGATCCCCTATCTGAATCCATTTTTCAGGACACGCCCTGCACTGCTTCACTGTTAATGAGAGAGAGGGCAAGATGAAAAGGAATGAGGGTTAACAGTAAATCAAAGACAGCCGGAAATGAAGATCGTGTACTCGTTTGATCTACATCCTGCCACCTGTCTTTGAACAGCTCTGTCCCAGAGCGGTGTAGTCCTCACACAGCTGGATGTAACGTTTCTGCACCGAGTTCAGTTTAAAACCCAGAGACGAGGAGTCCAGGGGGGCACCTGGCACCGGCCTGCCAATCACTGAGAAGAAAGATAGACAGAGACATTATATTTTTGATCTGATGATGATGCTAGAAAAGTCAAATGGTCACTGAAGTTTCTACAGTCCATCCTGTGGGGAACATGAATGTCTCTACCAGAGTTAAGCACAATTCATTGACGAGACATTTTGTTCAGAGCTATAAATGTCAACCTCATGATGGCGCTAGAGAAAAAGTCACATGATCACCAAAGTCTTTATGATTCATCCTCTGGGGAGCACGAATATCTGCTCAAAATCCCATGCCGGTCCATCCTGTGAATGTTGAGATATTTCAGTGTAGACCTGCATTGCCACCCAGAAAACTATAATATAATGTAATTTTCATACTGTTGTGTTTTCTAATCCACCACTAACTTCTCCCTCCTCCAACATATGATGCTCCTCTGTACAGTCTGTGAATCTCTCAGGTTTTATTGCTGCTGTTGCTGAAATAATTGAGTTTATATGAACTCCCTTGCGGCTTTGAAAAAAAATTATCATTTACAATATGAACTTTCTCTGGTTTCATTGCCAGTTATTTTTCCACATTTGTGTTTCCTCTGTTTATTCCCCTTTGTCAATTAAAAAAACATATCTCTAATGCTTTCTAAGAAGAGTAACTGATGTAATATAAGTCATTAATACAGATAATATGTACATGTTTATGTGGCATTCATTAAAAGATACTGTCATAGACACAACGTCTCAGGATGAGTTTGAGACTTGATGAAGTGGTCAGGTTCAGAGGAATTAAAGGTCAAGTCACTTACTGTCTTTTTAACGTGGTTAACTGTAAGCTGAAGGTTTTGTTGTGGTTAGTGAATGACATCAGAGTTAGCATGTTTTACAGAAATGAGCAGTTCTTGATAAAACTAATGACATGTTATCATTTACCGAGAAGCCTGCTGATGTATGAACACAGGTGCAGGTGCTGCATCGAGGTTCACACAATGGGTCCCACACACACCTAGATACCACAAACACCAACATGTCATACCCCTGCTGTGAACAGTATTGTTGTGAAATCAGATGTTAAAATGTGCCGCATTTTTCATACGGTAAATGCAGGGGTGCACCACCACTTCCCCCAAAAAACATCTGCCAATACACCAGATGTGGTAGTGGTTAATGAAGAGTTCAAAAAGGTGCTTGTTTCAGAGGAAGCCCGCACCTTTGACTCTAACTTAGAGGAAGCCTTTATGATCAATGTCATTAAATATAAACCACTCCTAAATATCTCAGATAAGTTAAAGGTGCAAACTACTTGTTTTCATATTTGGCAGCCTCAGACGCATTCACAGGTTGGTCTTAGGAGAGCTTCAACAACATGGGATGCCAAAAAATACAGCTAAACAGCAAATTACTGTGTTGTCTCTGCTATGGCTGGCAGCAGCCATGTATGGTGGAGAGGCTGTTACTTGTATCCCTGACAACTGAGCAGCCTACTGTGTTTTCTAGTGTGGAGACTTATGCCACTGGTCCATGATTTAAATGTATTCCAGTGCACATTCATTATTTAAGTCCTTGTAGCGGTTCTCTTTATGTGGACATAAATGAATTGTGAAAATGTTTGGGATGTTCAGAAAGAGGTGTGGCTGGCTGCTGAGTCTCTCCTGAGTCAGGAAGACAATTATTGATCCCAACCCAAGATGCATGTTGCTGTCTTTAGTACGGTAACTGTCATGTAGTGTTCAATTAGTGTTGTTGGCTTGGGTTTTATTATGTGAATTTGTTTTCAGTATTCTGTGTTTATTCATAGTAATACATTTGAGTATACTTTAAAGTGTTGAGATATAGGCTGAGTCACTGTGACATTGCATTAACAACAAGAATAATTTCTGGATAGAGGACTGGTGACTGATTGGAGTTGTGGAGATGTGTGAAATTGGCACTCTTGTTTATTTCTGTTGTCATTTTCATCTGCAACCGTAAAGTTTAAAGATATATAGTTAAACATGGTGATCCAACCAGTTTGATGTTTGTACTGTGCTTATTTTACAAACTGTGTTGCAGTATACTGCTGTGAATTGGGGCTGCAGCAAAACATGTTTTAGCCACTAAAGGAAAACATCCTAAAAAGAACCACCTAAACAAATCAATATCAGTTTAAGTGTACACTATACTTGGAGTATTATCCACTTTACCTTGCACACTAACCAATCGAGGCAGCAGTAGACTCACAACTGTTGGCTGTGAGATAATGGAGTGCACCAAGAATGAGTCCTAAAACCTGAAAATGAGTTAGCATTATGCCACTCCCAGTTACCTCATCTCAACATCAATGTTTTTTTTTTTTCAGTGGGTTTTTGGTGAGATGCCTGAAATAAAGTCTGTGGTTCACACAAGATTTGGGGACTTTTACATATTCCTCTACGACATAAAATGCATCGGTAAATACCCCACTCATGAACTCTGAAGGTTTTATGTGTCTTAAAAAGGCAGCTGCTAACAAGCAGCTAAATGAGACTACAGAACGTCATCATACGCCACGACCACGGCTTTACAGCTATGCTGTTGGGGCGATGTCAAGTCATGCGAGTGTGATGTACTTTGTATACAGCCTAACATTTGCTTTTTACTTCTGGCGATTCTATTTACACTTAAAAAAATCATGAAAGAGTGTGTCAGTATCATAAACATGTGTTTGCCAAAGAGCTTATTTTCTGCAATAATCCAAAAATATCAAAATCCCATTGGTTTTTGACGAGGGAACCAGAGCGACGCTAACTTCTGTGTAGGCTTATAGAAAACACCATCCCAAGAGCACTCTATGGCTTCAGTTCCCCGCCAGACAGGGCTGTCAGATGGCACGGTAAACTAACTAACCTGCTCAGCGCATTTTCATTTGATGTATGTGACGCAAGGGCTTTCTACCTGAAATTACTGTAAGCAAACACTGTGGTTTGGTCCATACTGTTAAATCTCAAATTCCAATGTACCTGTGCAATAAAAAAAAGACGGTCTTTAATGTCGTTGACCATCATTTTTGTGTAGGGCATGTGGTGTGAGCAGGCAGGGGGGGCAGGGGAGCCTCGATAGGCGTCTTTGCCTGGCGCCCCTCAGAGTCTAGGATTGCCGCTGAGCAAATGTGGTTTAGTGTGCAGCTAATGTATCATTAGAGCAAATAAAGAGTCTACCTAAGTAAAGAGGAAACATTTACACTACTGCCTTACCTGACCCATGGTAGTGATATTTAACTGCTGGGAATATGAGCCAATTTATCATGATACAGTACATTATGTGTGCTTCTACGTCATATTCATAAAGTAAGCCTCTATCGAGAGTCTTGCAATATGTTACGGATCCAGTTGTCATAGAAAGTGTTAGATGTTTCTTTTTATTCCCTTCTCTTGTTGCAAGTCATCATTTTCAGATACTAAAATTGTACTCAAAACCCCCTCTGTGTGTGTCTGTGAATGTGTGTATGTGTGTGTGTGTGCCGTGGTGGTGGTAATAGATCAAGCTCGTACATCCCCAGTGGTGTTTGTTTTAAATGAGAGAGTGTCCTCACAAGCACATTATCAGGCAGAGCTGCCAGAGCCTGTTGGCCCTGCAGGAGAAATATTTCACAATTATGGACTTTTGTGCTTTTTCTATTACATGACCCTCACCGGACTGGAGAGAGCGCTTTATCTTTTTTATTGCCAATTATAGGTGTCCAAAAGCGCACTGAGCTGAAATAAAGAGAGAATAATCAGCGAGAGTGAGACTCACAGGCGGAGAGACGGACAGACAGGCAGATATATACATACTCAGGCTGGAGGGCAGGAAGAACAGGAGGTTGTTTATACTTACGGAGCACAGTGAGTGCTATGTTGGCGCAGATGGAGGCCAAGAAGCCAATAAGCAACAGGAGAGCAGTCCGACTCCTCAAACACTTGACGCCCTGCTTCAGTCCCTGGGAGCCTGATTAGACACAAAACAGTCCGCAGCATGGAAGCTGTCAATTCACCATTTTTTAATCCTCTGGTGCAGCTGCGTAAAGTGCAGAACATTGTGGAGCAGAACCATTTGACCGGAATTTATCTTCATAACATTTACAATTCCCAAAAGATAACACTGAACGTCTGCTGGAAAGTTAGGTCAAGTGTTTATTTGTGTCTCTTGCTGCCCAATATGCACACAAACACAAAAATGCATGCGTTCTGTATTCATGTAGAGAGATTCAGTGGCAAAGTATTCACATCCCTCACTTGGGTAAAAGCAGCAATGCCACACTGTAAAAACACTCAGTTACAAAATGGGCTTTAATTATCAAAAGTAAAAGGCAGCACAACTGCCCTTATTACCAGTGCATACACTCGTAAGCAGCACTATAATAATAATGTTATACTATTTGACATAGTCTTGATAGTTTGATTTATTACAGTGCGTCATATTTTATTAAATGATATGTTTTGTGTGTAAAATCTCGATCTGTAAAGTAACTAAAACTGTCAGATCAATGTAGTGACAGTTCACCCCCCCCCCCAAAAAAGAAATACATAATTTTCCTCTTACATGTAATGCTATATATCAGTCTAGATTGTTTTGGTGTGAGTTGTTAAGTGTTTGAAATATCAGCCGTAGAGTTGTCTGTCTTCTCTTGAATATAATGGAAGCGCCAAAAAATACATTTTTTTAAATTCAACAGCAATGTCTCTTTCCAGAAATCATGACCTGGTTACTCAAGATAATCCACAGACCTTGTTGTGAGCAGTTTCATGTAGGAACTATTTTCTTTCTACCAAACTACACCCACCAACTGTATCACCGCACAAACAGAAGCGTGGATCAACTCATGGATGAGAAGCTCATGCTGGTGACAGTGCAAGATGTAAACATTAATGGCATCCTCCTTGGCTGAGCTGTAACGTTAGCTAGCTCAGTGGTGCTAGGGAAGCTCGCAGTAGATTCACGCTTCCTTCTGAGCAATGACACAGTTGGCAGGTGTAGTCTGGTAGAAAGAAAATAGTTCCTACATAAAACTGCTCACAAAGAGCTCTGCGGATTATCTTGAGTAACCACGTCATGATTTCTGGAAAGAGACATTGCTGTTGAGTTTTTGGCGCTTTGAGTATGGAGGTGTTTTTGTGTCTTTTTGTTTCAGTCAAATAAAACTGTTTTGAGAGCATATTTCTTGAACTTGCAATCAAAAATCAAGTTTGTAAGTAAAAACATATGATCACTGTGCTCGCAAATCGGTCCTCTTTGCTTGCAAGTTCAAAAGTTTGAAAAAGAGAAGAGAAGAGTTTCTATTGGTGGGTTTGACGTGGCTCCAGAGCGGGCTACACCCACGATTCCCTCTCTATCACTGGAAACACTCGACAGTCTGTGGCTTTTTTAATTGAAATGTTTCCCATATGTAATGATTTATATAGAGCCAATGTCAGCACACAACAGACAAGACAGAGCAGAGGAGCCAACAGCAGCACTGTAAACAGAGGCAGAGGCAGTTAGCCGTTAGCAAAAACAGGCATGCTAAATCTACTTTTTGCAGCAGCAGAGCTCAACACTTGAGAACTTACCACGAGCAGGGTGCTCCCAGGTCATGGTGGTAACACACCTCAAAGAGTAATCTGTGCATGTTAACATTAACCATTTTGCTAACGGCTAACTGCCTCTGTCGCTGTATACAGGCTGTATAAAAGGACAGAGCCTCGGCCGCTGACTGGCATTAGCAACATATGAAAACAGTTTTATTTGATTGAAACAAAAATACCTCCATATTTGAGCACCACAAGCTGTGTGCCATCTAGCTCCATGACACTGGAGAGAAGGCAGACATCTCTACAGGCGATATCTCCAACACTCAGTGACTCACACTAAAACAATCTAGCATGGTGAAAAGATAAAAGGAAAATAATGTATTTCTGAGTTTGGGGTGAACTGTCCCGTTAAAATACAGTTTCCATTCTCATGGATTAGTGCTAATAATTCAACAGTGCTGCCTGCATAGTAAGAACTTTTAAACTTTAGGTACATTTTGCTGATACCTGGGTAATACATAGACAGTAGGCTAGATTTACTGGAGTTAAATGCAGAACTTTCACTTTTAATGTGATCTGCTACTTTGACCTCAGTAAAGAATCTGAAGACTTTTGTCACTGATGTATATAGTGGAGTCCAATAAAGTATAATATCTCCTTCCTCTGAAATGTAGTGAGGCAGAGGTTAAATTGCAAAACCGAAAAGTAAACACTGTCACTGAGTCAGAGGTAAGAGTACTCTATGTTCCACCACTGGCTCTTACACACTAGGATTTTCTCAGTATCTTTGTCACACATTTAAACTTGAAATACCGTTGCTGTGTTCGTGAATGAGCTGGTTCCCTCCTGTTGGCTCCTCTGTGAACTCCTGCAGGCCGGTGTAGTTGTCTCTATCCATGGCTGCGATGCCCTTGTTAACACTCTGTCTCTCTCTGCACTGTACCTCCTCTGGTCCCTGAAGGCTTCAGTATCTTCTCTCCCGAGCAGCAATATTTCTCCTTGAAATTAAATTTGTCCCTGCTGGATGATTTATCGAGGCACGTCCACCCTGCCCGCAACACTGCTGCAGTGCTGTGACAAATGTGCTCAGTTTAACTGTCCTGTACCTACAACTAAATAATTCCAGTGTTTTGTTAAGTGTTTTCTGGAAAAGAGGAGAGTCTGTTAATCCACACCGGATGTTCTTTCCTCACTTTGTTTGCTCTGTGTGCTGTATTTCTGCCTGTTGCTGTGGTCTTGCACTGTCAGTTTGCCCTGTATTGCATAATCCAGTAGTTTCTTCACTCCCGAGCTCTGCCTGGAGAGGAGAACTGATCCTGGATCTGACAGATGTGTGATAGATGACACACCACATTATGTGGGCGTCTAAGTCAGAACAGAAAGTTTTTTTTCTTTTAAATAGTTGGAGAAAAACAGCGTGTACCTTCAAATTCCTGACATTAATTTAAAAGAACTATTATTGGAACTGCGACAAGGTCATGACGGGAAAGCAGCTGGGAGCTGTGTGTGTGTGTGTGTGTGTGTGTGTTGTACAGAAAGAAAGGCCAAGCTGTGAATCATGTGGAAAGTACACAAATTCATAAGAATTTGTGAGGATGGTGCAACCACAGATTTTGGCTCAGTAGTCACAGAAATGGACACAGACACGAACACTAAATAATCCTCCTCGGCTTTAATTAGTTTGGTTTGAATAACAAAACCTTGTGGAGAAGAAGAGCTGACAATGGCTGTGGGAATAAGGTGCCAAGAAAAATGAATAAATAAATGGGACATATACCAAAATATAAAAAAAATTTTTAAAAAAATTGACAGTCTGTTGGAGCAAGAGAGTGGGCATCTGGTGTGTGTGTGGTGTAGAGGTGATATTGTTGCAGCTGCTCCACTAACGAAGAGAATACAAATAACTCTCAGCACACACACACAGAGTGCTGATTAATGCTGAGTCGTACTTTTTAGACCTCTACTGTTGCCAAGTTTAAAACAAGTGCGAGACTTTGCCCACGTAATGATAAAAATGCCCAACCTGCATGCCAGCGCTCTTCAAAAAAAATGTTTGCCTGTCTGATCCAATATGGCAGGTCATCAATGGTTTGGCGACCAGATATTGCACCATCTGAGTTTACATGCTTTGATAATGATGAACACACCAATCTGTTTGCTAGATTTGTGCAATCTGTACTGTCTGTCCCCTGCTCTTTCGTACACATACTGCTCTATAAAACACCCAGAGAGCAGCGGTTGATACCAGAGTTTGCGATATCAAACGAGCTGACAGTCATGATGACCCTCATCAGAAAGGAAGGTAAGTGCGCTCTTACACAGTGTACACAAGTGAGTGTGGATCTGCATGTACCCTCATGTTGTATCTTCATATGTCTTCTCAGGCACCCTGGGCGTCAGAGGCCACACTGTCCTCTGCCTTCTCATCGGCCTGTTGGTTTGCGGAGCCTCTCAGGATGCAAATACAGAGCCAGACGCATCCGCTCTAAAGCTGAGACTACACTTGTTGGAGAATCGCTACAGACATCTGTGTACACAATACAACACCCTGGCATCCAATGCCTCAGCTCCAGGTACCGTATCTCTTCCAGGCTCCAGCAGATGGACGATAACTCATCATTTGTTTATATTCTGCAATCCCACAAGTGTTCTGCATTTTTCTGTAAACCATCTGTAAAGTTTCCTTCGTCAACTTGTTTGCTAAAGTTATACATGCACTCTCCCACAGCGATCAGCTGTGACGAGTGTCCTGAAGATTGGCTTCAGGTAGGGGACCAATGCTTCCACCTCAGCACTGACAGGGATGACTATATTAATAGTACAGCTAAGTGCACTGAGTTAGGCTCCCATCTCGCCACCTTGACCACCAAAGAAGAGCATGTAAGTGTGTCTGTGTATGTTTTTTTTCTTTCCATTTGAACATATTTGTTAATTGACTAAATATCCACAATAAATTTGGGTGCAATACATTTTTATAGGATGTCGTGGAAAAAGAAGGCAGAAGGATCGGAGGCAATTTCTTTTTCTACTGGATCGGACTGAATGACATTGAGCATGAAGGAGACTGGAGATGGGCGGACAATTCAACACTTGAAACCGCGTATGTATAAAGCGACTAATATTAAAACACTCTTCATGATAACACAATTTGCTGTAAGTACTATAAATACGGTCCATACGCAAATTTAGCATAAAAATCAGTGGTTCAGTGACTAAATATGTGTAGACTCTGCTCTCATGTCTGTAGTTTCTGTTTGATACACTGTAAGACAGTATATAGTTTCACACCTTCAGAAGATTTATTCGTGCATGTTCGGGAAAGGTTTTGGAAACAGCTGGACATGGAAATCAAAACTGGTAAATGCAATAAAGGTTTGCCTAGTTTGCCAAGACCTACAAGAACGTCCTCAGTGTCAGTCGGCCTTGTTGAGCATTAGCAGTGTTAAGCAGAAACATCTGTTGAGCTTATTCTCAGCAATGCATGTCTACACATACAGACCTCAGACATTTCAAACAGTGGCTGGCCTCTGTCAGTACTCCTGTTACTCATCAATAATAGTCCAAACAAGACTAAACCACGTCAGCGACTCTGTGAGGCTGCACTTAGGCACAATGGTGCCTTGAGCTAAATGCTAGCAACAGTGCTAACCATGTTCAAATGGGCACATCATGAGACAATGGGCCCCTGGGCACAGATATATGAATGTCCTAATTTTTGTGGTCATTTTGTGTCTCTTTGTGGTTTTAGCATTTGCACAAGTACGGCTGAGCCTGATGGGAATGTCCTTAGTTTTGCAGATATTTCCATCCAATAAATGTTGCACATAAAATGTCATAGTGGTGCCACAGAAATGGTCACAGCGTTCAGTATGATTCATCCTCTGAGGATGATAAATGTCTGTACAAAATTTGTTTGTACAAATCTGTTTCCCAAAGCAGTGGTTTCCAACTGGTCCAGCCACGGGGTCCAGATTTCTCCTTAGTCATTAGTTCAAGGTCCACACAGTTTAATATATTCAGCCATACAGTCATACTTGAGGTTGGCCGTGTCGTCGAGCTAGTTTACTGTCTCTGTTAAGTAGATGTCCGTTAGTCACTCACTCTACAGCAGGAAACAACATTTCAAAATAAAAGCTCTGTGCAGAAAATTCACAGTACTTAAAGATAAAGTGTGTTTTTTCAAACTTGACAATTTGCAAGTCACTTGTGGTCCATTCAGAGTGGACCTGTGACCCACCAGTTGGCAACCACTGTCCTAAATAATACGAGACCTGATTGAAAACTACTCAGCTTATAAAAATATGTATGTAAGTAGTTACAACTAATTGAATTTTATTGAAAGGTCCAGTGTGTAGGATTTAGGGGGATATATTGACAGAAAAGGAATATAATATTTATAACTATGTTGTCATTGGTGTATAATCACCTGGCACTAAGAATTTGTGTATTTTTGTCACCTTAGTACGGCTGTTTCTGTCTCCATACGGAGCAAGCATGGATGTATAACGTGAACTAGATATAGCGTTAGAAGCTTGACCCCATTTATTCCTATGAAAGTTGCTCAGTGGTGCATGAAGACAATAACATTCATCTGCTGCGTTACCTGAATGATCAGCACTGCTTCCACATCATCGGGCTCATAGAGCAAGCGCACAAGAAACTTCCACTGTCGGAGCCAGGCTACTTCTAGTTTAGCGCTCTGCTAACTTGAATGGCAATAAAATGATTTAATGTGCAGCTCTTCTTGACATTCAGAATGTTATCGGACCAAATTGATCAAATTAAGAGAGTAAAACGAGTCATTCTGCAGGGGTTGTGACGCTAAAAAAAAAAAACCAACCCCACACTGATTTATAGATGTCTCTTTTTGCAGTCAACGGGAAGAAGTCTATGTGGGCCTAATGGCATCATGTGAGACTCAGAGGTTGTAATTCAGACAGACTATCCAAGCACTGGCTCTAGATTGGGCCATTTGCTTTTTTGTGTCGGCCACTGTAGTTCTCCTACACGCTTGTTACACGGGAGAAGTTTCCGTTGGTTGCAGCCTGCAACCTCACCACTAGATGCCACTGCATCCTTCACACCTAACCTTTTTCAGTCATCATCAATGGGCAAGTTACCATTTTAAGAAACAGCAAAGATTCCCTCTCATCAACAGACATCAGAACAGACACACAGTATGTTTCGCATCAGTCATTACCCCTGCAAACTCTGCTAACTAAAGCACATCCCCCCCTGAGGATAATATCTATTAAAATTTTAACATTTATTTGAGCACAACATCAGGAGAAGCCATAATATGACTTCACACACTGACTTCTTCTTTCTGCCCACTGTGTAGATTTTGGAGCATAGAGGATCGCATAAAAGAGCCAGACAACAACCAGGCCAGTGGGCCAGAGGGAGAGGACTGCGTGGTGGTGGACAGCCACAGTCAAGTGTGGATCTGATATTCCCTGTAGCTTCGTGTATCCCCGAATCTGTCAGAAGGCGGCTACCCCGTTGAAGTGAGCCCCAGCACACCTCTGCAGGACCACCACTCCATTTTAAAAGTTACTGATACTTTATTGGGAAACTTCAGTGGCAAATCATCTTTACTCTTTACAATCTGATCTACAAATAAAAAAATTCTCTGACAAAGAATGTCCTGTCTTGATTAAATCAATAAAGTGTCCTCATTTGTGTATTTGGTATCAACTTTGGCTAATTTCAAAAATTAATATATCTGTAAATATCTATAAAAGCAAGCCTGTCATTGCAGTATAAAAGCATCATAAAAATATATATTACATATCAACACAAATCTTGAAGCAATGTGAGTAAAACAGAATATAACATAAAGAACTATTGACAGCAATTATCACAAACAATATTGTTAAAATGATTAAATGGAACAGAGCAGTTCTGTGTAATAGAAAAGTCCCTATTACAAAAATGAAAACAATCTCAAAATGGCTGATATATTTATATATATGTACAACTGTAAAATACATTTTTTTGTGTGATAACACAGTCTTTGAACAGAACTTTGTTTTAAACTTTTAGACCCTCATCTAACACCTAACAGAGGTTCACAGTTTAGTAGATGTGACAGAAAAATCCATCTTTTCTGGACAGAAATTCAATTGGCTGCCATGTCCTCTTGAAAACGTCTTTGAGGGTGATATTATGATCTGTAGAATCCTTTCGGCTTCGGGCTGAAACATAAAAAGTCACAGGTTTCTTTTTGAGTTACACAAAGAAGTGCAGAGCCACAAAAAGCAAGATGTTTATTTTATTAATGTTTCTGTCTTCATAAGACACTTTATGGCTTAAAGTATAATTTGGGCTTCAGTGTCTCGTGAGTGTGTGTTTGGAGCCATTTCACGAGTCCAGGAAATGGTTGTTACGTACGTTTTGCATTGGCAGAGTCGATGCCTGGGGTGTCTCATCTTCCGCTAATGTCAGCCACAGAGAGACAGAGAGACAGAGACAGAGAGACAGAGATAAGTCTTTATGCCACACTAATAACTCAGTTTGATCAAACAGAAAGGAACAGGAATGGTTTAACTGTACTTGTCTGCGTCGGCAGAGGATGAAAACGAGGACGAGGAGGAGGAGTACGATGACTGTGACACTGCATATGACCACCAGCATCCACACACTCAGTCTAGGATTCTGTGTGCAACAGAAACACACAGTCATCAAACAGTGTACAGTACACAGAGCACATCACGTAAAACCAAGTCTCTGCTGTAAAAGAGATTGTGGCCACAAGGTCATGCCTATGTCATATTTCCTGCTCCTCTCTCACTTCCTGCACTCACCGATCTTCAGCGTTATCTCAGCCCACGTCAGCTTTGTGTTGTTCTGCCACAGCTCACACCTCCACTTTCCGCTATATCCTGTCCCCACTACCGGGATGGTGAGATGGGTGGGGTGACGGTCAGGTGTCAGAGATGACAAGTATGATTCTTCAGGTGTGGACCACTTCACGCGCAGGTCAGAGGGCAGCGGTTGGCCGAGGCCGCACGTCAGGTTGAGCTGCTGGCCAGAAATTAACTCTGTTCCTGGGGAGGAGGTGACTGGAGGGAGAAAACAGAAGAAGTGCAGAAAGAAAGAAAAATTATGAAATGAATCTTGTGCTCTCCTCTCCTCTACATTTACTATCTGAATCCGACTGAGCCTTTGGCTTCTGTTGCTGCAGTGTGCCAGAGAAAGTTAATTTAGGGGAATTGATTTATATATCGCAACCTGTTACATTTATCATTCCAGCGCCATTTGCACTCCGCACTACATTATTCTCTGACTGTTAACAAACTCATATGCTGTTGTTTACATATATCTATATTGGGTCATATGGTTATGTTTACAGTGTTCAGCTTTGTTTTCTTGGTTTCAGCTTTATGTCGTCTGTGTGTGTACTTTGAAAACTAGGCAAAAACAATAACAAAAACAAACAAACGGAGTCAAATTCCTTGCATACTTGGGGGTTAAAGCTAATTCTGTTTCTGATTATTGATTTTTTTTACATAAAAAAAAAATTAGAACAGAAAAATAGCAATACATACAGCGTCTAAAGCAAATCCCACTGCACATAATATTAACAACAAATTTAAACTGAGAAAAGAGGGAAGAAAAACAACATTAATCAGTTATATTGTACTGTCAACGACAATGACGTCAACGATAACGGGAGAACCAATTTGCAACGACAGCCGATTAATCATCCAAATGATTTTTTAAAAAACAAAACTGCTAAACTTTCTCTGGCTGCAAACCTTCAATAGTGGGAATACTTGTATGTCTCTTTCTCCTGAATTCTATTACAATAAATTTAATCTCTTTAGGCCTTGGACTGTTGCTTTTGGATATTTAAATGTAAACTAGGTCACGAGTAGGCGGAGCTGACGGTCTGAACCATTCAGCCTGCCGTCGTAGCACAAACTTCACCTGTTGATATCATGCAGTCATGATTTTACAGATTATCACTTATCATTTACAGATTTTAGCTCGTTTTTTTCCACTGAGGTTTAAGGTGGCGTCTTCCTAAAACGTCTGAGTCTTAACATAGAGCGAGACGACTTTTAACCACTCTCTGTATCTAACCATAAAGATAATATAAAGAGAAGCTGTTTGAGTTGTTGCATACCTTCAAGAAGAAACATGCCAAAAATATTTTCTCTAATATATTTTAGGTATAATTGTTTTGTAAATGTTGTACTGACGTTGTGTGGAGCTCTATGCATGTCCCTGAAGCAGGTCTGAGTGTGTTAACCTGCCGCTGTGGGGCACTAATCTGTGTTTATCAAACCAAGTCCAGGTGAAATTTGATTTGCTTTATAATGATGATGATTATTATGGTTATTGTTACTATCATAATTATCCTTTATATTTATTGTGTCTATTACTAACTAGAACAAGAGCTAATGAGAAATCTACACAAATAAACAACTTGCCTAAAAAACAATATAATGAACAAACAACAAGAGAATACATAATGTGCACATTTTATCTTCTTCTTGATTATGTACTGCGCCCCGGATGGCTTTTGCCTTTTTATTTTCTCTTACTTCAGTGCTCACCACAAAAACTCCCCTCCACTCTGTTCCTTATGTTTTTGAGTGTCAATTTCATTCCCCTGAGGGTCGGTGGCACCCTAGGTGGCTGCCTATGTCGCCTATAGGAAGCTCTGTTTGGCACATATCTTCCATCGTCTTAAGGACAATTTATTGGTCAATCAAGAAAATAACCAGCAGATGAACGGAGAATGAAAACAATAATGAGCTGCAGCCCTGAAGAAAGGTTATACAGATATCAATATATTTCATTTGATTTACTTTTGTAATGTGGGATCCCACTGGATGATTGATGTTTGTACAACCTCAGTATCACCTAATGCACCATGTTATATGATTCTTTGCATTTTTTACTTCTAAGCACAAACTAAAACTAACTGAACCCAACTATTTTCTTACCATATATCTTTGCCTAACTCTTAGTAACTTATAAGCAGTCAAAAACAGTGGTCTGAAATTTAAAAGGCAAACTTTCCCAGTGGTTTTAACTTGTTATTTCATCTGGCTGTCTTGAAGACCATTAAACAAACTAACCTCGAATCACTATTAACAAGCACACAAGCACTCACAGCATTGTATTTAATAAGCAGACACGGCGTATTCGATTTTGCTTGGTGGTGGTGATTCCAGGGGGGCTAAATCGGAGAAAACCACAAACCTGGCAGCAGGATGCCAGCAAGATCAAGTTAAACCTGGGGGTTCAAGAGCAAAGCAGGGGACCTATAATTACAAGATAGCCCCCCTCCCTGAATGAGTCCATCAGATTGGTGGGCTTGTTTCAATGTTCCTGGTTAAATAATAGCTCAGATAAAAATGAGAAATCTTAGTTTTACACCATAAATCCTCAGAACACAGAGTCCAATTAAAATTCATTGTGTTATCACACTCTTCTGGCGGAGGGAAAGCTCGTTATACTCTATTAAAACAAGTGGAGCTAGACAAGTGTATTAGCCACTAAATTAGACACATGCCACACCAGGGACACTTTCAAATAAACTCTGCAGCCGAGAGATGAAAACACTCGCACGGTACAACAGAGAGGGGGCGAAGAAACGACTGTCTCCAACTCGTTCTGAATGACAATTAGGAGGGAGAAAAGAAACTGGACATCAAGAAGATAAATGAGGACACTGCAATAACAAAAGAACGAGCAAACAACAATTCATATGACCAATGTGAGTGTAACACAGAGCTGGGCTTGTACGAAGCAGTTTGTTTTGACTTACTTTGCAGCACCTGTACGTGCACAATCCTGCTCAGATTATTGCCATTCTTAAATTCCAGGGCGCAGACGTAATCTCCTTCGTCTTCTTCTGTCCCTCGAGCTCTGCTCAAAGTCAGATCCTTTTTTTTCAGGTCCTTTGTGTAACGCAGTCCTCTGTCTTGGTCTTGCTTCCAGGTCATTGGATTCTCCAGAGAGAAGTAGAGGAGCCTCTGTGGACTGGAGCCTGATTTAGGGATGAAGTGCCAGTGAACTTCCTTGATACCTGTAGCATTGATTTGTTCCCAGGAGACGTGAGCAGGAATGGAACAGGGGATGGTGAGAGGCCGCAATTTAGATGTATACTGACGTTGTGAGGCAGGTGGGGAGAGGTCTTAATGGGGAAGAAAAGAGAAATAATGGTACGGTTATCTTCAGGATGAGGGTACACCACAGTAAAATGAATGCATACATGCACGTATAGAGTTACTTACCCACAACTGTAACAGAAACATCTGCCTTGTTCTCTATTTTACCATTTGTTGCAACACATGTCCACCGGCCACTGTCTTGGCTTGTGGCTGTCTTGGTGATTGATTGTCCGCTACGTTCTTTCTCTCCACGGGGATTCAGCCAATGGATCTGTGGATTCCTGTGACCCTGAAGAGTGTCTGCACTACAGGTCAGAGACAGAGTCTGCCTTGGCAGCAGCAGCCGAGAGGACGGTGTCACAGTCACTAGAAAACAGAATGAAATGTGAACGAATATTTACACTATTTGGCTGTATATATCCAGAGGTGGGACCAAGTCATTGTTTTGCAGGTCACAAGTAAGTCTCAAGTCTTTGCATTCAAGTCCCAAGTCCTCAACTTTTAGGTTCAAGTCCTGAACAACTCATAATGTGCTCTTCTCCAAATATAATGCAATTTTAGGAAAAGAGCAATAATAGATTAAATTTACAAAACTCATGACTACTTTTTAAAATTTGTATTTATTCTTAAAACAAGTTTACTGGAAGTTGTTGCATCTCCATCTGGAATTTTTGACCTGCATGTTTTGCATACTGCAATTTTTTTTTTTTGTTGACCACCATCAATAAAATTATCTTTGGTATCGTTTTTTTTTTTTTTTTTCTTCAAACTGGTGCTCAGTGATGTAATGTTAGTTCCTCTTGGTTCTCTCCTGCAACTTAATTGGATACTATCAGATTGTTTCAAACACAGTGGATCTTCTCTGGAATTAAGTATCGACATGCTGGGAATGAATAGTGTTAATGCTGGTTGATTCAGGACATGAGGGGACATGAATGGACTTGTGGCACAACTTTAAATAAAATACTTTCCAATCTTTGGGCTTTGGGGAAGTCAAAAGGTTCAAGTCCAAGTGACGTCATGAGTCATTGGTGTTAAAGTCGTCAAAGTCTAAAGTCGTCAAATTCTCGACTCGAATCTGTTGATAAAAAAGGTAATAAAAAATAATGCTGTAGTCACTGTGAGGAGATATTGTATCGCAAGATTGCCTGTTTTGGCAAAACAAAAAACCAAAAGAAACTAAAATACATTTTCAAATAAATAAACATCAGTCCCTCCAGGATTTCGCTGGCTCTTTTTGGGATTGTTGCAGCCCAAAATGTGTGATTGCGTGCCAGCTGTTATAAAAAAATGTGATGCATGTTGTGATGTTTATAGCCATTTTGCTTTGTATTGAAATTGCGGGAGCAAGTGAAATTGCAGAAAAATATCTGTGATGCTGTCTTGGAGCTGATTTTTATGAGCATTCAGTGTTTCCCACATAATTAGAATCTATTTGTGTCGGTGGGGTTGGAGGGAGCAGCAACAGCTGATCTCTGATGATCAGTTGTTGCTGCCGTACAATGCAGCAGTGAAGGACCGTCTCCGTAAGCTGCCCTCCTCCAGCTGTCTCTGCCTAGTTAGCACGAGCTAACACAGCACAACGTGATCTCCTATTTTGCCACAGCAGCAGCTAACAAGCCGTAAATCTCACACTGAAACAGCTCGACACTGTCATTGAACCTGTAATGGGTAATGTTAGCTATGCGATGCTAACAGTTAGCCCTGTCACTGTGTATGTGAGACTCTGTCCTAGGAGCAGAGTTGCAGCAGGTCTCCCATTATAAACAGAGAGAGAGAGAGAGAAACAGGGGGCTCACAGCTCTACGATGAAATGAAATTTTACCCATTTTAAATAGTCAAACAAATTGTAACATCCTGAAGAGTCTGAAATATGTTGTCAGTGAACATTTTGCTGGTTAATTCAGTATTGACATTTTTATGACTTACTAGGTCTGCTGATTAGCAACATCTCATTATTACGTTGATACAAAGCGCAATTTGCTCGGCATTATGTTTCCCTCAAAATGCCTTATATTAGCCTAGTTTTATATCAACTTTATTTCTGGGAGACAGGGCTATTATGTGAGTATATCCATGACAAGCTTAACCCAAAGCCCTCAGTTAAAACGTGAAAATCATTACAGTGACTTTTTATAAAAGCATGCCCTAGATTTTACTAAAATATATCTGCCCATAGACTTAGTATCGTAGCCCCTGTTATATGAACATGTATTAGGATGACTGAACTGATCATGTCACCCTAGTTTTACTCTTACCAGTAAGTTTGAGCAGTTTATATGTGCTGGTGAGAACGACTGAACCCCTCAGTTTCGCAATACAGACAAAAGTCCCAAAGTTTCCTTGTTGGATGTTTTTGATCTCCAGTGAATGGTCACTAGACCAGGACAACCTGTTGTTCCAGGGTTCGTCTGCAAAGAAATAATTAAGTGGTTGTTACTGTCAAAGCACTTTTATTTGTTTCATCTGTTGATATTAAAAACATGTTGTTCTATTAGTGAATCGCTCAATGCACTGTTCACCTTTAGAGGTCCACGTATTTCCATGTGGATTTCGCCATGCAAGGTCAGTGCCATCCTCCCTCTCCAACATCCAGTACACATAATGTTCCTGTAAATTAACACCCGCTGGAAGCGGAAGTTTAATCGTCCCTCCCACCTGGACATATCTCACTTCATATGCCCCTAAGAGAGTGAGAGAGATGTCATGTTAATACACAAAACCAAACCGTCCACAAGTCAAAGTAAATTAATAATCTGCAATCAGTTCATCTTACCTGCTGCTGACTCAAACACAGCGATGAGAAGGAGGACGGACTGAATTAAGTTCTTCATTTCAGTCACGCGTCTGAAAAACTGTTGATTTAGAAAAACACAGGTAACATTTATATAAATTCTGCATGATAATAATACTGAACTTTACATATGGTGCAGCTTAAAGTGGTTTACATGAAAATGACTTTACCAAAAGAAAACAAGGAGCTATTATGAAGGTGCAAAAATGGGTGCAATTTGTTGTCTTTTCCTTGTCTTGGTTACGACTCCGTCAGCAGTATTTTATGTAAGCTGAAGCCTATTCACAGATTTCTTGATTTCTAGTCAGGTTAAAAAAGCAGACTAAAGACTAAACATTAATCAACTGGTTTTGCATCAGTACATCCTAGATACAGTCAGAGTTTTTCCGTATATCTGAGCTGGAAAAATGCAGTCAGTGAGCTTTGTTAAGTCTACGTTCTGACCTATAACAACACCCAAGCTTTTTCCCTGTTTCGCAAGAGTTTTAAGGCCACTTAAAATGTGGTCCTTTTTTTTTTTTTTACACTGCTTCAACAACTATAATTTATGTTTAGTCTTATTTAATGTTAGTTATCTAAGATGTAATACTCTTTAAGCCATATAGCGTTCAATAACTTAGACCGTCAGGGTCATCAGGCACTGGAGATAATAATACAAAAGTGTGACGTCTACATAGAGATGAAATCTTTTACACAATGTTGCTTGTTAAGGATTATGTACATACACAATAGAGTGGACCAAGTGCGGAGCCCTGTGTAACACCACCAGCGTTCTTTCTGAGGAAGCTATTAAACTATTTACTTTGCCAGTTTAGCCCTGAAAATCTACCTTTATCAATCTTAAACTGAGTTTAATGTTTGTTTTTTGGTTGATACTATGTCAGAGAGCTGTTGATTCATCTCTATATTTTTAAAATTACTTCTTTTTGTATTTATTTGAGAGGCTGTCTCGTAGCTATATTGCACTAGACTGCATTATATTACATTGCTCCTTATACAGTAGTTTGTCCCTCCCTCTACAAACTTGAGGGCAACAGAATATTAAAACCAATCGCCAATATACGATAGTGCAGTAAGTACTAACACCTCTCTGACATACACATTTTTATAAATTTAAATTTTTAATTTATGCACAAAAAAACTGAGCATCAGAGCAATACCAAATGTATGAAGAGATTTAGAAAAGTTGTATTCTAGTGAATCAATGTTGTAGTGACGTCCTTACTTTATCATGTAATTGTGTGTGCATACTGTATCAACTTTTGCTGCAAAGAGAAATCCTTCAGCAGGAAGCAAAGAGGGGTTTGTGGTGGTCTCAGATTTAGAGAGATTTGAGGAGATAAAAGACAAAGAGTTGAGAGAGTTGAGAGAGTCGAGAGTAGGCGGCCTGTGGTGGGTTTTTGGATGAGAAGAAACAGACAAACGTCGGAGGGAAGAGACACAGAGCGTGTGCTGGGTTGTGGTGGGCCTTGATTTAGTTAAGGTGCAGATTCTTATCCCAGTCATCCCCCTCTGCCTCTCACACCCCCTCTCTTCCTCCCCTGTTCCACGAAAGACGGATCTCTCCACGCTTAAGAGGAGAAGAGAAAAGAGACCACAGCACCAGCAGCACACCTAGACTGTGGTTTAAGGTAGATGCTTCTCTCCTCTCACTCCCTTATCTCTCTTTCCCCCCCTCCACTTTATCTCTGCGGTGTGTACAGTATGTTATGGTTGTGCACAAAAACATCTTGTCAAAGACTTTTATTGTTGTTTTCATATTGATTTGAGCATTTGAAGAAAAAGATGCGTTATGTATCAAATATATTTTAACTTAAACCCCTATCAAAAATCAATTATAAAAAAATAAATAAAAATTCTAATTTAATTGAAGATTGTGAATGTAGTCACACAAGCCAGACAGTTTCCCATGATGAAGATAGAGCTGCTGGGTCTTGTAACTTTGAGTTGCGCTGACGGCCAAAAGCGAGTGCAAGAGACTAAGATCTGAGATTTTTTTTCAAGATTTTATTTGACATTGAGATCAAATGAAATCTTACATCACGATCAACACAGACCACTGTTTATTAATATTTATTGGGTGTTTTGCTTCAAGCTTAAATAACTTAGGGGTCTTAACGTTTTTCAGGCCAAGGACCTCTTACTCTATATATACTGTATAAAACTGTGTTGCACTTTAGATAATTCTTCTCAGGTCTTACTCTTGTCTGCTGCCAATTAGCAGCAGTTGTAGGCTAGGTGCGTTAGCCTCACCCTGTGCACTTTCCAGTGGTTTCTGAGGCGGACGGTATGTAAGAGTCTCTTGTGAAAAAAGTTATAAAACGATCAATTTTGGCTCACAAGAATGTGTAGGCCTACACTTGAAATAATAACGCAACTAATTTCTTTCAATAGTGTACTAATGTTAGTTAACTTGTTCATCCCGCCGTTATGTATTAGTGCCACAGGGATTTAGCGTTAGCTAGCGCATATAAGAATTTTTTCATTTATGATTAGGTCAGTTTATATTTGGTGATAATATGTTGGATTCACGTTATGTATTTTGACTTTTTTTTTTTTTTTTTTTTTTTTTTTTTAAAGAAGCTTAAATTAAAACTTAAATTACAAAACAATAATTTGGTGACCCCCTGCCGTAACTCAGGGGACCTCCTACAGATGGTGAACCCTCTGTTGAAGACCCAGGAATCATACTGTATAAATGTGTGAGTAGACCTGATGAACGTTGGCCTTAAATTACAAGAACTAACAAAACAATACATAATAAAAATAAGAAAACAAAATAGGCTCGTGTCCAACATGAGTTACATTTGACAGATATTTGCTGTACAAATCAACTTCCATTAATATATTTTTTTTCTTTCAATCTACAATAACTTTGCAGGAATGCATATCCATAAAGGCTTGTATTAGTTTT
The DNA here is from genome assembly GCA_019142605.1 of Cephalopholis sonnerati. Lineage (NCBI taxonomy): Eukaryota > Metazoa > Chordata > Actinopteri > Perciformes > Serranidae > Cephalopholis > Cephalopholis sonnerati. Next base: position 30,025,901 of record JAGQAX010000008.1, read on the forward strand.
TGACATTTTTTGTGGTATAAAAAAACATCAAAGTTTGAGCACCTCGGTGGTCTAGGGGTTAAAGCGCCGGCCATGAACGCAATGTCCCCCATTTGCCTCCGGCCAGGGACCTCTCTCCTTTCATTTCCTGTCATCTCTCTACTGTCAGCTGTCCAATAAATGCATAAAATGTCCAAAAAATCCTTCTAAAAATCTCTTTGTCTCACCATTAGAGGCTGGATCCGCTCACAAACGATCCTCAATGAGTTATAGCCCTCTACATGAAAGTATCAGGATGCATATTTCAAATTTATTAAGGTCACAAAGTCCTTTTTATTGTACATAAATTCTGCTTATGGCTTTAAAATGTTATAATCATCCGTCTGGAGCCCTCGCGCTTCAAATGACAGTCAGTCAGTTACCTCAACAAAAGCAGCATTAAATATTAAAATCTGAGGTGATGTGTGTCAAGGAGAAACGTCTCGAAGCAAATGGTTTATGTATGTTTCCAATGTATCTATAAAAGATCAAGGACTGTAAACATGTGAAGAGAGAGATGTCTGAGATATGATATAAAAATGCTGCATTATTTATTACGACTGAGATCAGAGTGTGTAAGAGAGTGAGTAAAAGGGGAGACCGAAAGAAAGTGGCGATGCACAGGCGTTCAGAGTCACAGCACCTGTGGAGCTTTAACCCAGAAACCAAGACGATCATATCTGTAGTCAGGATGGAGCTTCAACAACAAGCAGAGACGAAGGGGGGAGGGGAGGAGGGTCAAACACTGAGGGGAGGCAAAGAAGGGAGGAGAGTGAGCAGAGAAAGATAAGGGACAGGACAGGATGACAGTATAATTTATATTAAATGTGACTGTTTTTTTACTGTTTAAATTCTTGTTTTCGGCCGCACCTGAACTGAGGGTATCACTGTTTGTTTTTTAATAACATTTTACTCCTCATGAATTACACAAGCAGGAAACAATATTGTTTGACTGTAAAATAAGCGGTACACAAATTAATGTTAACGGTATTTCAACACATTTAGCTCAGATTATCATGTTGCAATTAAAGGTCCATGTAAAATATATACACTGGTATAAAATTTCCTTATATATTAATTTTCGCTTCATAATTTATTTATTGTGTTGCATAGCGGTGTGACACTCAAAATACAATAAATATAATTAAAAAAACCTGAAAAAAATAATTTTAGGTGTCATGACAATGGCATAAAAATGTTTGTTGTTAATGATTTTCATTATTAATGTTCTAGTATTTCTTACAATTTTATTTAAAGGATCAGTACGTGCGTTTGATTAATACATCTTGTCTCTGTAGCTGTAATTCAAAACCTCTTTCGGCCCCGCTGGGCCTGCTGAGGTCTCACAGGATCATCAGTCAAAGTCAGTACCAGGTTTGAAAAAACATTCAACACTGATTTTTGGTGCATACAGCAGTAAATGTTTTTATATTTTAAAGTATTCAGCTTGAATCTATAAATAGTTACAGTATACTTACATCTGTTGTTGAGTGCTGAGTGTCCCTCTGTGTTCAGTGATCCGGCGTCAGGTGGAAGTGTTGAATATTTATCAAACAAACCCTCTTTTTAAGTGCCGTTGCACCTCCCTCGCCAACGATTGGTCTGGAAACAAAGCACACAGTCGTCGATCAAACGCAAAATCAGAATAATGACCTTTGATTGGTTGTTATAAAGAAGGAGAGATCTCATCGATGTTTTTTTTTTCTTCTAACTCAAAATAGTTTGAACTAATCGCCCTGATGTGTATGTTTTATTATACTGTGACATGTTATTGCATTATATTACTACACCACACAAAATCATTTCATAATGGTGCCATGTTTCAATCAGTAAATTGAGGTGTACTCATGATTTTCTTTGTTCATTTTTACTTTTTAAACAGTCCAACAGATAAACAAACCACTAATCTTTATTGGCGAAAATTGTTATTTGAGTTGCTGCCTGATAACAGAAGTCACAAAATTTGTGAACGGTCTCCACGGACTCATTATCTATCTTTAGCACGTTCTAAATAGCACATGGACGGCTTACGGCCTAATTTATTATAATTGCTCAGTTGATTTTCCCCCGGTCGTATAATTGTACTGATTTAGATACATAATTAGTGTGTCAGAATTCAAGCCATGAACTGCTGGACCAATCTTCACAAATGCAGTTGTTAAATGCAAATTAAAAATGAAACAGTTCCTAAAAAGAAACACTCAGATAAAGTGCAGTCAGGGAAAAAGAAACAGTTTTGGGGAAATTGTCTCGCTGGGACGGCTGTACAGAGAAATGTAATCATGTGAGCTTAATATAAATATGGTGAAATAAATACATCAGTAGACTTCAATTCATAGAAATGCAACCGTCAGCGCATTTTATCCTCTCCTCTGTAAGGTCACCTCACTAGAACTCCAGCACCAGTCTCTGTGTTCATTTTTACACACTGACCTACCATCACTCTAACCTTTATTTATCATTAAAAAATGTTTTTACTCAATCACATTAATGACATTAATGTCTTAAGATAACTTCAAAGAAGCAGGCAAATACTGATGTGTGAACACCAGGAGCTACGCACATCAGCGCACCTTGTCGTCTTACAGTAACAACAAGAATAATGTTGAAGTTGTATAAAATGTGCAGGCCGATTTGTTTCTCGTCTCACAAACAAAAAGACTTTTTCAGCCAAGAACCATGATCTTATTGTCAAAATAGTCAACGTGCTCTTGCGTGCGATACTGAATATCAACCAAAGAAACATTTATACCTAGAAAAATGTCATTTATTCATTTCTTTAATTCCTCCTGATTAATATTGAAGTTACATAACAGATCTTCCCATCAATGCCTGATAACTTAACATATGATCAGTGTGTTCTTGTTGCAGCGCTCCACTGATGATATATCACACTGGTTTGACTCAAACGGTCAAATCTAAGACTTTGTGCGCATCATTTTCGGCACTTTCTCTCATTATTTAGCAGGCCATGTTTTAAACTTTGGTAGTAAAAACAATTTGGGGTAAATTTAAATAGAAGTTTAAATAAATTTTCATTCGCACGAGTTTTCAACAGGAACCCGCCAAGCGGTCTGTGCAGCTGGACAAAAATTAACAGTTCTATCAATCTAATTCTTGTTTTCCGTTCCGATTAATGATGAAATTAGTGTTCAACGGTGAAACGCAAGCTGATCAGAATTAACAAAGCAAATGAGAGCAGCCCGGGGATTTAACAAACAAACCCGTAAATGAAAAGTGCAGGTTTGATCACTGTGAAAACCAACATTTGTCCTTAAATAAAGACTGACCCAAATAGAGTCCTGCACTCATTTACCTCTTGTTGTGCTGCTATTGGCGGACTCTGCACCATGACCCCGCTGAGGACTGATTATTTCTTTGTATATATGTTTTTCGATCAGAGGTTAGTCACACAGATAAGTCTATAAGCCTTGTTCAAAATCAGTTTTTCAATTCGCATTTCACTGAGTGTTTCAGTGACGTGAAGAAAATCAACTGCCAGTCACCCAGTGTGAAATTCAGATGCCGCTTCGCATGACAAGTTGTAAAACTTTGGGGGTAAATGTACACCTGTGCGGGAGCCAAACATCTGCAATTGCTTATCTCCACTCCTAACCTGCTGTAGAGCCTCGTCTGCACTCAATTCAACAGTAATGTAGCATCTGTGGCTCTCTGTCTGTCCTTGTTGTTGTCTGAGTTTGAGCTTGTTGTGGTCCTTACTGAAGTAACGCACACAACTGCAAGCACAGTTACCTTCACAATATCGCTCTATAGTGTGGTATTATGACAGGAGTTTAAAAACTGGGAGGAAAAATGGTCTAATAAACTTTTATGCATTTCAAACCAGCGATTCTGTAAAGGTAAAGGTATGTAAATGAAACTGGAACGGCCGTCACAGTCGGCATGAGTTTATTTTGTTTATTTCTTTGCTGCAGAACTTAATAACTTAAAAATCTGTTAATTAATAGTCAAAACCACGAAGGAAATTTAGTGAAATACGGCACTTTTGTGTAATTTCAGGCTTCACTGAGTCAGAAGTAGAGAGAACAATACAATACAAATAGCTTAAAGGTTTAACATTCATTTGAGTGCAATTTTTTCTTGTACAACATCGAAACATTCAATTTCAGGGCATCGTAACAAAATAGAAATTCATCTTCACACAATAATGAGGTGATCTGTCTGAGGCCAAGCTAACTAATGACAGCTACAGGGATCATTAAGAGACCGGAGCTGTAGAAACGCACTGTCGAAGTGGTTTAGAAACATGAACCACAACAAGGACAAAACAAACATCTCGCGCACGTCTCATGTGTCTCTCTGAGGTTTGTCTGCCTGCCTCTGTACTGCCTTCATGAAGGGCTCACACCTGCTTCTGTTCTCTCTGAGCTCGAAATGAAACAAGCCTTTTGTTTGCTCCACAGAACAAAAACCCTTCAACTTATGGCCGCCATACAGAAACATTTAGGGCCCAGCGTAAACGAGTATTCTCTCACAGAACACCTGGACGCAAATGTGCCACAAAGAAAAGGTCAAAAGTTAAAGCATTGTCAGTGGATGTGTGTTTTTGGGCTGTGATTTTGATGGAAAACACCTGAAAGTGAGGACTCCCTCATTAGTCACACACCTGACGAGGGCGTGTGGACCACATCGTTTCATAACTGAAAGAGAAAAAGACTAAAAGTGTGGGCCACAAGCAAGAATCAAGGGTGATTCACTTTTTTCGTATCTATCTTTTAGTTTTCTCATCCTCCATTTCACTCCTACAGAGGATTTCCCTCGCCATGTGATATCTGATTTCTGTCTCTGACTTGTTTTTTTTAATGTTTTAAAACCATTTACACATAGAAGAATGATGTGCTGTTTAACAGAGGCAGGTAGCAAAAACACTGGAGGATGTCTGAAGCCCTGCGAAGACAGGAAAGTACAGAGTTTGTTCTGTATGTGACTGTTTGAGATATAAACAAAATGTCAGTGGAAATGAGGTTGAGAATCAGAAACAAGTGACATTCTGCTCAATGACTGAAAACTGCTGGTCTGTTTCATCATGTGGGGAAACTTCATTCAAACTTCTTTGAAACGTCAGAGTTGTGAAACAATACATGTCTCTCCCACTCACCACTTCAACTCCATCATTCGTGCACATCGATGGTTATTTTTGTGTGCTACTGTATTTCTTGTAGGCTGCTGCATAATCGTTTCATCGGAGTGGAAAAGTTTATTTTTGTTACAGTCAGTGCAGACACAAACAAAAAATGAAACACAACCAGGACTGTCATGAGGGAGTAGGTCACAAAGTCTGGTCATGTTCTTGTGATATTCCTAAGAAATTCGAACTAAGCAGAATTATTTTTGGCATCGGAAAAATGCATCATGGTTCACAAGAAATGCACACGGTTGATGTTAAAGCGTATTGTAACTGTAAAGTTTTCATTAACATAATGCTGATTTGTTGCTGAGTTAAATTATGACGTTGGTTAAGCCATGGAAAAACTGCAGTACACTCACAGCGCCTACATACATGTACGCAAAGACTGTCTCACTGTTGTGACTAAATTCCTGTAAATAATCAATTTGACCATATCATTCATCCAAATTACTAATTAGGCCTCTTTCCGAAGGGGTTAACTGTGCGTGGAAGTTGGGGGTTGTTGAACATGATCATGAATACAAAACACAAATTCTGTTGTCAGCTATCTCTTTAAAAAAAAAAACAGCTTCCCTGTAAACACCCACTTTCCGATGTCATACGTCTATGAACATTTCTTTCCTAATGCACCACAGTACATTGTGTTACTTGTGGTGTCCCACAGGGCTCGGTTCTGGGGGCTCCTGTTATTCTTCATATATTGGCTGCCCTTGGGACAGAAAATAAACAGATTTAATGTTGCAAATCTTTTATTTGTGGATGATATCCAACTCTACGTCTCAGTCAAACCTTGTAGATTATCAACGCTCCTTAACACGGTCTTAACACTATAGCAGACTGGACAGCAGAAATTTTTTAACAGCTCAATGCTGATATAAGAGGTTCTGGTTGTTGCTTCAGAAAAGGCTGCCGCATGGTCATGCAAAGTATTTCCCATCAATGTCTCATAACTTAGCATATAATCTGTATGTTCTTGTTGCAGCGCTCCGTTGATGATATATCACACTGGTATCGAGTCAAACGGTCAAATCTAAGACACATTTTCTCATTATTTAGCAGGCCATGTTTTATACTTTGGTAGTGAAAACTTTTTTAGTTGAAGGTAGTTTAAATAAAAGTTTAAGCAAATTGTTGTTTGCACAAGTTTTCAACAGCAACCCGCCAAACGGTCTGTGCGGCTGGAGGAAATTAACAGTTTCCACTAAATGTTTTCATCTAATCTAATTCTTGTTTTCTGTTCCGATATGTGATAAACTTGTTCAAAGGTGAAACATAAGCTGATCGGAATTAACAAAGCAAATGAGAGCAGCGCGGGGATTACCAAACAAACGTAAATGGAAAGTGCAGGTTTGATCTCTGTGAAAATGCTTAAGCAGTACGTACTGCACATAATTTAGGGATAAAATTTGATTGATTATCGTTGCTCGACACCCATGTTAAGCAGTTAACCAGATCTTGTTAGTTCCACACACAAAATATAGGGCTGGGAATTGTTTAAAAAATTACGATACCAGTACCAATAACAATACCTTTAAAATGATACTGATACCAATAAAGTACTTTATTCCATACCTATAATGTGAATGGAGTGGCGTGTAGTATAGCCATACTTCTGAATGTTTTGGTGGTGAATTGACCTGCTGAACTGCCGACTCCATCAAATACACAGCGCTCAACTTCACCACGGTACAGACTGTATGGGTTGTAGCTGCTGCTGCCCTGTGCTGGGGACAGTTGTGATAGTTAGTCCGGCCACACACACACACACACACTGACTGCTAACTGTTAGCGTAGAGCAATTTGGTGTCGATGCTGGATTTTATTCCCTGCTGCTGGGTTAGCTTGTGCTAATCGGGCAGACTGTTTTCTGCGCAGACTTCAGCAACAGAAAGTTTGCTGATCTCATAAGGAAACTGGACAGTCTGGGATTGGCCCCCAGCATAAAAAGTACCAGTAGGTATCATTAACTGGAGATGTTTAAATACGACTTAGTGCTGGGTTAATTCAGTCGCTGCATGTTGTGTATGAAGCAGTTTAAAATTCTCATTCTTACTTATAAAGCGTTACATGGTTGGGCTCCCGCATACGTGGTTGAAATACTTCGCCCGTACTCCTCAGCTCACTCTCATATGAATACTGATATATATTCAATACACTACATTTGCTCTCTGTCCTTCGCACTAGCCTTAAAACACATGGTTATCGAGCCTTTGAGGCCGTAGCACCTAAATAATGTCATGCTTTGCCCGCACTCTTACTCTGCTGACTCTGAGGTTTCTTATAAAAGACAGCTAACGATGTACCTTTTTAAACAAGTGTTTGGGGAAATTGTATACACTATTTATATATTATGTTTTCATGTTATGCATCTTTTTTTTTTTTCATTTTATTTTTATCTGGAAAAGGCAACATCATAGTCTACACAAATTCCTTTAGATATTTTTTTACATAAAACCCTCTTTCCATTTATTTATATACATTTACATTGTGCATATGCACAAAAAAAAGGGAAGAGCCACAATTGCTGTGGGCCGAAACTCAGTCCTCAGGAAAACTGTCAGTACAATGAGTATCAAGAAGGGGAGAGGAAGATGAAAGGTTGCTGGAGTCATACAAAGTCTGTCCGTAATGAGGTTATAAATGCGATCCAGATTTGATAGAATTTGTTCCTTTGGATCCTCAAAGAGAAAGTTAACTTTCCTTTTTAAATATTTCCAAAATATTCTATACCAACCTTCCAAAGTAGGTGGTGCTGCTTTTAGCCGATTTCTAATGATTGATTATTTACTTGCTGCCAAAAGGGCATGCAGCAGCTTTGTATGTGCCCTCTGTTTTAAAAACAGAACGTGATCCAGATACAGAGGCTCTAAGCTCAGGGATATTTGAGCCTTAAACATCGTGCCTAACGTTTTGTAGATTCCCTTACTGTATAAACTTATCGTGGGACAGTCCCAAACTATTTGAAAATTATTTGCCTCCATGTAAAACTTGTATTTTTCCTGGTGTGAGACTTAAAATATCTTATATATTTTTCCAGCGATGTTCTGTCTAATCAGTGGAGGTAGTTGAGAGCCACTGACAGCTACACATTTCCATTCAAGTCTTCTCAGAAAGCCCAATTCCTTCCTCTTTTCCTCATTTTTCTTTAATATACAACGTGTTTTCATTTTAAGAGAGCGTGTGTTTTTTTTCGTTATGCACTGCATTCTTAGTTATGCACTTTTGATAATGATTTCTTTCCTGTGTGTTGTATGATGCCCTTGTAAAGCACTTTGTGACACTACACAAATACATTTTACTTACTTACATTCAGGTGTAGTACATTTAGCACAACATTATGCTGTATGTTCAATATAATGTGAAGAAATATTCGGCAACAGAGCTCTAAAATGAACCTAGATGCACATGTTTTGTCAATATAATGTGTTTGCACAGGTGCTCCAATCGGTTAACGGTTAAGTCGCATCACATAACCGCTACGTCCTCGGTTCATTTCAGGCCTGTTTGTTGCATATCACACCACGTTTTCTCTCCATCGCTACACTGTCAACTTTCAAATAGAGGCAGAAAAATAAATGTAACATGTATTTGCCCTGAGTAATGTTTGTACTTCTCCTTGACTTAAAGTAAAAAAGTAGAAGATGTGCAGAGAAGGACGACGAAATTAAAGACTGCTCTCCTGTTGTGCTACACTCTGGAAAGGTTAGCTCTGTCACTGTTTGCAAATGTAATAAATTTCCATAATTGTTGTGTAAAAACTGCTTTGCTACATAAATCCAGTATGTTCCACATAGATTAGAAATGAGATTATTCCTGTAAGACTTCTCTGAAACGTGTCCTACATTACAAGCACAGTCTTTGGCTCATATACGGGAATGAACAAACATTATCCACAAAGACACAACAACGTTACAAGCACAAACAGCTGCAGTGTGTATTTCATTTAAATGCTTAGTGTTTAGTGTCCGACACACACAGGTGCACTCATCTACCTCACAGTAACAGCTTTAGAACAGTTTAACCATTGTGTTTCATTTCCTGGTTCAGTGCACTTAACCCTCGGCCTACTGGGAACCATCTTCTTGTTTGGCAATTTAACGTTAAAGTTGCAAAGCTTACACACATTAGTAGCACAGGGGGAGCCTCACTCAACTGCCATCTTGTGACAAATGAAACGACAAACTAGAGAGTGCATACTTTCAGTGCGAGACTGGTCAGTGATCGATCACAACGTGCTATTTAAACATCGACTCCACTCATCAGAAGCTGCACTGACAACTGAAACCTGTGAGGAACTGAAGCTAAACATGAGGGGAGTTTACAGCACGGGAAATCACCTATCAGGTGATCATTTCAAATTAAAGGATTTTGGATTATTTAACAATCAAGTGTGCAGCTTGCACCTGCAGCTGGAGCTCTGTTAGCTGTCTCCTGTTGCTCTGAAAACTCACAAATCAACGTGCTGATTGCTGCACCTTTTTTTGCGGCAATCAAATCCAGCTGATTGGCATCCAACATAATATGACACAGACTTGTACCAGGTGTTTGCATGGCTTTGTTTAGCTAACGTTACTGTTCACAATAAGTTAACTTTATTAACTGTATAGGAGGATTTTCTCAGCTTCTGGATACATGCTCCTGAAGGGAGGATAACCCAAATGGAAACACAAGAAGGAGGAACACACTTGTTCAGAAATTTCAGTTTCGCTTTGAATGATTGAGTGTGTTCATTTCTGTAAGACAGACAATGAGAAAGAGAACTGAGTAATAGCCATGAAAAGGGAATCCTGTTTTCTCATATGAAAACAACCCCCAGTGTAACACAGACATTATATTTTCATAACAGAGTAAGGGAAACACAGCTCGGTAACCACTTACAGAGAGACAAAAACTACACATCCAGCCACTAAATATGAATGTTTACATGCTTCTCGTCGTTATAAAAGGGAGAGAGAAATACATTACTTTTCTTTCACTATATAGAATGAAGTCCATAAGTAACAATTTTTCATTATTTCAGCTTTGTACTCCAGCACACAAATAAAACCATGAAATCAAAGAGCTGACTTCAAGCCTCATCCGTGTTTGAAGATGTTATTGGGCGAACTGCGTTTGTTGTACACACTCCCCTGAATTTTAGAACAATGAAGCGAAACAATGGTCTGAAACAAATAGTTTTCTGTGGCCAAACATGGTAATTTTATTGGCCGGCACATCAGTTTGCAGAGAATGAAGCTGATGGTAAAAGGCCCCAAAACAAGCAAGGCATGAAGATCACTGCAGTACGACAGGTCAGTCAGAGTATCACCAGGTACGATACTGAGGGCCTGCTGGTTATCTGTCGATCGCAGACTTCAGTCATTAACTAAAACCCTACAACCAAATATTGACCATTAAAACTCTAGATAGGTTGCTTTTTAAAAATGTAATTAATAGGTAAATACATTTTGGGTTGGCTAAAATTTGAGGGAACGTGTGGAATCTCATTCTTTAACTTGAAATGAACAGCGACCCAGAACAACAAAATGATATCTCCGTCAGTCTACATGGACTACACTGTCGGTCCACAAGAAACCTCGATCGAACTGGTACAAATTTACACATGCGTACAAAACAAAGTAGTCAAACACAAGATGTTGTCCATTTTGACAGAACAATTATTACACGAGAAAGACTTCTTATAAACTGACGGGTGTTTAGACGAGTTTAAGTGGTTGTGAATACAGCATGAACTGACACGGAAAAGATTAGCTGATCTCTCTCGTGGCAGTTAATACTGTAAAATGATTGGCATGAGTGCACCGGAGTAGAGAGTGTTTGCTTTAACTGTTTTCAGCTTAATTCAATTTAACAAAACTTCATTCGTCCCGCAAAGGGCAATTTGAAGCAAGCAGTTTTACAAACACAAAGGCACACGAACAATTTCTTCACACACGTATAAACAATCCAAAAATACAAACTATGTCAACGTAAGGAAGTAAGTTTATATACACAGGGTTAAAGGCCAATCCATAGTGAACCAACGCCATAAAGGAACATTGCGCCAAAATGTGCCACATGTGCATTTATCAGTCTGTAAACAAGGTAAAGTGACCGTCTCTTGTGCCGCACCTGTTCACACCTCTTATGGCTCTTAACTGTATTATACAGTCAACGTATACAGTAGAAATACAATGTCACATCTGCCACGTTGTGAGGTCCTGAATAAAGTTTAAGTTGCTATTATCTTTAACACGTGCATTTATAAATCTATACACAAGGTTAAGTGACCGTTTCTTGTGTCGTGCCTGTTCACAAGTCTTACGGCTCCTGACTGTATTATACAGGCAGTGGTATCCCTGTGTCAGCAACGTATGCAGTAGAAATATAATACATGCCTCTGAAGTCACGTCAGATTAGCCATTTTGTTGTGTCCTGAATGAAGTTTACGCTGATATTATCTTTGACATTTCCTGTGTTTATGATGATACAGTAAAGAATAAATCATGTGAGTCACATGTTGATAATATACAGGCTAGTTTTGTTTAGGAAGACTTTTCATGCTCAAAAATACGTTTGGGACTGAATTACAGTTTCAGTTATCGGTGTGTCATAACCATTAATTTTATTTCAGATTACTTGATAAACCAGACACGACATAACTGGGTGATATGTTTACGGTAAGTGTCTGCCAAACATGGACTCTAAATTTGTTTTGAAGCCTTGGTTTTTGTTCAGTCTTCTTAATTTTACGATTGGACAAAAGCACGTTTTCTGCAATTTTTAAAAACACCTGCATCAAGCTCCAACTTTTTACACTTTACGCTAACATTACGTTAATATACGCTGTGTACCACATTAAGTATGTGGACTGCAACAAGCACATATGTGCATACGAGCACAGTACACTGCATTTTCAGGCATTACTGAGAGCACATTAAAAGCAATGTGTTCGGTTAGCCCACTGCTGACGACAGATAATGAGCAACACCGCGAAGCTGAAAAGGGTCAGTTCTGGCATTACGTAGATCTCATTCATTTGATGAATAAAACATATTTTACAGAAACTATTAGTGCCCAAAACTACATAAACATAAAAAGGTATTATCACAGTTTCCCTTGAAGGCTGTTTCAAGTTAGAAATAAACATTGTGTGAACGTTTTTAAATCTTTAGTGATTACTTTGCTCCTCAGAACATTATTTGCAACAAAAATTACAACGTAAATACAGTGTAATTCTTCTGTTGCAAAGAGTTTGTATGTCAAAAACAGTAATTAATTAAAAAAAAAAAGAAATCATTGGTGCAACAGTCATTGATTCACGTTGGCCAGTTGTCAGGCCACAGCTGCACCCGTTAGCAACAGCTAACAGTAACACATATAAATAAACGTTCAGAATCTCCTGGGTTTAATACTTTTTTATATTCCCAGAGATATCTTCCTTGAAAATTACTGTATGTGTGTGAATTACATGAACACATGAACAGCACCCCATCAGATTGCAAAATCAAGTAAATGTTGCTGCCGTTATTGCACAAGTTTTGAACTTCACACTTCAAGAAACTGAGTAACGGAGAATTCTATTTTAGGCATTTATGATTTATGATTTTGAAATCCTTCTCAGGAAGACGAAAGCAAAATCTCTCAGAGAGGTTGAAATCCATTCGTCGAGAGCGATACTTTTAAAGTTATTCAAGGCCATTCATTAAAAAAGTAAATCATTCAGCGTTGTTTTACTTGATCCAACTCATCTGTGTTTCTATCAGCTCAATATCACGAGGCATTCAGCCAGAACATTAAAGATATTCACCACTGTTTTCTTGTTCTTGTTTGAGATCATTTGTCAGTTTGAGGCTACATACAAACAAGACAGACGAATCCAAACCAAAGCCAATCAAAACCATCAGTATGTGGAACAAGAGACAAAGAGTTTTAAAAGCTGTGACCCGGGGCAAAGCCAGGTTTGAGTGCTACAAATTTGCCCCTCAGTGCCCCTTTGGTGCTTCTGTCTACGAGAGTGCATCTCTGACAGCGTCTGTCAGCATTTGTAGAAACAATTCGTAGACATGTTGCTATCCTGACTCACGTATCTTCCTTCTGTTAGAATATCCCTTAAATCAGCTTTAAAAACAAGCAGAACACTGAGTATACATGAGTATACATGAGTATACATGTACAGTATGTTTAGCAGTACTCACATGTGATGTTCTCAGTGCAGCGATGAGTTCAGCTCTGACATTTGGTAGACTGTACGCACTGCAGGTGGCTCTGTCACACTCACACACACACACACACACACACACACACACACACACACACACACACACACACACACACACACACACACACACACACATACATACGCACGCACACACACAGGAAGTCAGACACCCTTATGATCCCATCCTTTCTGTTATGTACTAAATGGATTAAAAAGATTAGGATTATATTGTCTCTTTCTCTCTCTCTCTCTCTCTCTCACACACACACACACACACACACACACACACACACACACACACACAAAATAGTTAATGCAGAAGTTTTGTAAAGTAGATTTATGTTACAAACATCTTTGACATCAAATATTTTTCCCTCTTAAATACAAACAGACATGTATGCACAGCACATGTATATGCAGTACGTATGTACATAGATCTGTATGTATGTCATTGGTGGTCTTGTGTTACTGAGTGAAACAGCAGGTGTTTACTGCACTGGCATCAACACCTGCATTGTACTGCACCAGTTATGGAGATTTCAGAGCTTCTGAAACAAAGCTGGCACAGTTTAAAGCATATTAAAGAGCATAAATGAGGTATGACAATGTTCAGTATTTTGTTAAACAAGGTAAAAGTTATATTCCTTGAACATTTGTGTTATTCTTGTGGGTTTACCGTTGGTTTTATTTCTCGAAATAGCCATTAAATGTATACTCCGTCAGTAATTACCTCTCTATAAAGTAGTTTGTGGCAGAGTACGCCTCTTTCACACTGTTTTTAAATTACCTAAATGCTCAGGGGAGTCACAGGAAACAATACACATGCAGCTTTTTGTGATGTTCTGAGTGATAAAAAGCCTCCCTGGTCAGCCATGTGAGGGTAGAAAAAACAAATTTTGCATTTGGGTATCCTTATAGTTTATTGTCTGAGGGGGAAAAAAGACATAAAACTTCAATACAGCACTTGAATATTTTCATTTACAGAAATAAAGACAAAGCATACGTCTATCAAATACACAGAAACACAAGAAAGAAAAATGTATTGACATCAGCTGAATGAAATTTACCATAGCAAGCACATTAGAGGTTGACAATGCTGTATACAAGGATATTCTTAACACGTGATTATGCTGCATAAATGTCAAAAATAAGTACAGACAGTTGCTGTTCTCTCTGGCAGTGGAGGAGCCTATTTGCATTCAGTTCACTGGTTATATTTGGTGGAAAAGCTCAAAAGTGCCCACATCATTACATTTGATTTTTATTTTCATCTCCAGCATTCAAAAGCCCATTTACATTCATGCCAAATTCTTTCACTCACTCCCTTTATCTCTATCTGTCCCTCTCTTTCCTTTCCTGTCACTCTCTCTCTCTCTCTCTGTCGTTCTTTCTTTCTATCTGTCCTTTCTTCGATCTGTCTTTCATGTCACTCCATTAGCAGGGGTTGCAGAGGGGGAGCTGATGGCTTCTCTCTCCGGCGTCCTTGCTGCGGTTTTGCTGCAGCTGCTGGGCTGCGATAAAGAGAGGAAAGAGGAGAAGTTTTCACACTAATTATGACACAATAATGAAGTACTTGGTAAAAGGCACAGTGAAAATGAAGGTCAAACAGTCATTAATATAAAGTGAAAAGAGTCTATTAGAAAGCATCTGTAACGTGAACAGAGATTACTGGAGAGGGGATGAAGTAATTTTTTTTTACTAGATAGAAGTAAGTTAAGAACATTTACCGGTTACACTGGCAGTACTTCTTGGGCTTCATCGGCAGCCCACCATTCTTCATCTTTTGAAATTTCCTCTGTGGCAGAAAAAAAAAACACACATTTGCATTTTTTTGTTTGCCTCCCTTCATCCTACCTACTTATTTAAATCAAATTTTATATACCAACCTTCCTTCTTTTGATCCTCTTGCGCAAGACAACGATCAAGACAATCAGAAGAAGCACAACCAGGCAGCCCACTCCAATTGCAATCCACATCCACCACCTGAGCCCCAGCACCAGATCAGCGTCGGGTTTAGGAGTACCACCTGGTTGAACCATGAAAACAGACCGTGGCAGAAAGCAGGGAATCAATGACACATCCAGTGAAGAATCACTTTGGCTAACATTTGCCTACAGAGGGTTTACCCAAACAAACACATGCAGTTCGTACAGTCAAGGCAGGATGGGTTAGGGTTGTCCTTGGGTTGGGTCGGGGACGGTGCAGTTGTTTTCGGCTCTGAAAGCAAAAACACATCTTATTTTTGCCAGTGGCCACACAGGTAGCTCTTGTTGTGCTTCATCTGCAAAGACTTGAGTAAAAGTGTCCTACCTTGAACTTTGATTTCTAGGCTCTCACTGTGCGTCACCCCGTCATAGGAGAACATGCAGTTCCAGGTCCCTGCATCAGAGCGGGCTACAGCTTTGAGTTCAGCCCGTGACCCTGCTGCTGGATTTCCACCTGGCCCCTTCCACTGCACTGTAAAGTCCGTAGGGTTCAGACCTGATACCTGACACTGGAGCGTAACCTCACTGCCCACCTGGAGCTCTCCAGAGGGGCTGGCTGAGACTGACAAAGAGAGGGACAACAGACAGGGGCGAGGACACAGTGAGAATCACAAAGAGCGAGAGGAGGCCGTGCCACATGAAGGACTTTATCCAGATCATTAGGAAGGTGACACACCCTTATGACAAAATGAAAATATATCATTGCACTTATCGCTGCACAAAATGGTCACAGCTTTACAGGCTGGAAAATCTGAAATTTAGGGATATTAAATCATGAAATTAAAGGGGCACTCAAGCAATTTTACACATAAAGGTCGGTTTAATCATAATGAGAAATGCTGCTCGGCTCGTGAAGATAGCTGCAGAATAGGGAGCATACTGAAGTCTGAAAAAAAGTCCATGATGATGTTATCTCAGCCTGAGCTTTGAAACTACACATTTTTTTATTTATTTGCAGGCCTGTGTTTCAGTCTAGGCGAGGGGGGGGATTTAAGGGTATGAAAGTTTACCAGGCAGGGAGGAGCTAATGAAATATATTATCAAGTTGTATCACAGTAAAAGTAGGATGCAGAGTTTTGGTGCTTGAGCCAGATTAAGGGACAAGAATCAGAATATTTAAGCGTCTGCTGCTTTGATTTTGACAGTCGTAAATCCCTCAAAGTTTATACATATGCAATGCATTTATTTTTAAACCAATATATGTGTGTGTATAATCTTTTTGGATTAAATGCTTACAATATTTGGCGGCAGTAGGTCAGTGCGTGGGGACTGGGCTGGAGAACCAGAGGGTTCTCTGTACTGAAGTATGAAGTATGGACTGGCAGTTAAAGAGGGGCCAGTTCCCCTTCTGGGCACTGCCAAGGTGTCCTTGAGCAAGGCGCCAGATCCCCAGACTGCCATATTAAACTGCTGTGGCTGACCCTGTGCTATCACCCTCGTTAAAAGCGGGATACGCAAAGAGGTACATTTCAGCTGCTAATTGCCTGATTGTGTGGATTGACATATAAAAATAATTTAAAAATGAATTCTTTAAAAGTTACTTTGTTTAGTAAATGTGCAGAAGTGTTTTATTAGAAAACTGACCTGTGACATTGAACTGTTTGTTGAAAGAGTCACAATTATTGCTTATATTTAATTTCACCTCTCTTTCCTAACCCTCTTCAAATTTTCATTTAATTTTTTTTTTTATTAATCTAATTACTGTGGGTAGAGGATTTTTCTTTTAGCGCAGTACAATGAGTATCACCAAAAAGACAAGTGTTTAAAATGCACTTCCTTTTTTTTAGAATTCAGAGTCCTGATTGTAATGATGACGTAAACCCCACTCACTCTGTATTCTGTGCAATGCCAAGAGTTTTTTTTTAAGTCCTTTTTCTTGGGTTGTGTGCTCACCTGAGACCACAAGGAGTGTGTGCTCGAAACGTTTCGCATCTGGCTCGCAAGTGAACTTTCCAGCATCTTGAATCTTCACCGGAGAGATCTCCAGTTTTGTTCCCTGTCTTACATTTGACCTTCCCGCAATGTCAGATTTGCCTGGAGCAGAAAATACATGCAATTGATAACAGTGACATTTTCAAAACAACATGTTGTGCTGGAGATAATATCAACTTTTTTATTTTTCTGATAACTGTTTGTACCTTTGCGAGGGAAGTTGTATTTCCCTTGTGATTTTGGAGTGCTAATGAGCAGGTCACTTTCACGATTCCACACTAGCACAGTAGAGTAGGTGCTGACTCCACATTCGAGCGTGACTCTCTGCCCTTGTTTTGTGACGAACACTTCCCTGAAGCAGAGAGCGCACCCAGCACTGAAGAGAGAGGATCACATTCAAGAAGCACACGTCACTTAGTATGATACGTTCACATTAACACATCACAAACTTTATGTATAAAGACAAGAACAAACAATGTCACCACAATGTATTCTATTACTTTGCACTGGAGACTCAGTGAATATGAAATTAAAGGGTAATTTATCAGATTGAATTCAAAAGGTAGAGTAGGATGAGTAAAACACAACTTCAGCTATTTTGCCAGGTCGATTTACTGAGTCAAGTAAACATGAAAGGACTTATTTGGATATGTCAACTCATTAACTCTTTATTTTAATAAATTATATATAATGAAATTTAATATTTTCACTCACTCAAACCAAACCAAAGGATTGTCTTCATTGTAGATGTTGGGTCTGAGGGATAGAAATAAAAAATATATTAAATATATTTTACAAAAACAAATTAAACGCAGTAGATGATGTGAAAGCGAACATTTCCAGGTTAGAGGTACCACACACAGCTTCTGTTTGACATGAGCATTTTACCCAAAGCATGTGATCACTAACCACTGAGCTACTGTTGCTCTCTACTTCCTTCCTCTCTAGAATTCATATGAAATATGTGATATACAAAAGAAATTCCATGATTTGCAAAAAAAAACAACAAAAAACAGATGTCACTGGGACAATTCCAGCATGTTTAGGCTCTTCTGCATTTAATGAACACAATCAGTAACATGTGAAGATGCTTCGCTGTAGTACAGATGGATCTTGTTGTACATCTGACAAAAGTTTATGAAAAAAGTTATTTTGTCATACAGTTCTCTTACTAATAAAAATGAATAGAATATATTCTCAAAAAATTATTCTGACAAGCCAATCATCACTCTGTCTCATCACTTTGTCTCATTTCATGATTTTATACGCATTAGAAATTCAAGTTTTTGGCGAGCTAAAACACTTGAACTGATTTGATCATTTTTCATTTCGTATAGCAGTTAGTTTGGAGAGCCAAACAATTGCAATCGGACCAATAATCGATAAATACTTTCGATAACTGCATCAAAATTCAACTAAAAAGTCTCAGCTGACACATATATTTCCCTTCACTGAAAGAACAGTTGAAGTGTTGAGAAAATAAAGAACCATTAACTCTGAGATAAGCGTGACCTTGAGATACACACTAAAGGCTCAGGGAAAGGCACATTAATCTTCTACATTTCAGTTTCTAGAGAAATTATGATTACAGATATAAGAGGAGAGACAACAGAGAGACAACACACACAAGGTTTAATAAATATTTCCCATTAAATTGTTTCATCCATCATTGCGTTCAGTTTGAACTTACAGAAGAAAATGACAATGGTTCCAAAATGGTGACATTAAATCCAATCATTTCCTTCAACGATATAAAACTTGATTTCATGAAGGATCTTACCTCTGTTTTGAAGCAGTGCAGTGTCTTTTGTGCCGTTATTGAAGGCCAAAACCTTTGTTAATCCTCTGTGTGTCTTGCTTCATCGAAAACAAGAGCGCAAGGATGCAAAACTGAAGAAGGCGGAAAACATCTGAGAAGAAGCTTGCACCTTGGAGGGTTGTAGGCCAATGCAAACCCCCAGCTCTTTGTGGGTTTGCTCTTCATGCCTGCGCTTTCTCGCAAACTAGGCCTGGGATTCTCTACACAGCGCCATTTTCACAGGAAGCTGAGGAAAGCTCTATGCAGTGGCTTAAAAACTCTAAAACAACAGAGGCATTAACTACATTTTAAATATACTGTGGCAACTCTCGAGATGGAAAAACCAACAGCAACGGTTTTGTTTAATTAAAGAAAAAGGCAGAATGACAGAAAGACAATTCTTTATTTGTCACAGCAGAAGTAACAAAGGATTTGTTTGCAAAATAAAAACAAAATAAAAACAAAAAATCACCCAGATATCACCCTCGCCAACCTTTAAAGAAAAAAACAAGTTGATTTGGTGTTTTGACTTTTTTTATTTCCTTTTCATAACACACATTTGAGCTGTTATTTGTTTGATCCTCTCAGCGTGGCTGTTTCACTGTGTTTTTTTTTTTCTACTTCCTCAATGAAACGGGCGGAGGGGGAGCTGGCGCCCCGCTAAACCGGGGACACCAAGCTGCAACCGTCCAATAAGAGACGAGAGGGCAGAAAGCAACATATTTTGATGGGGAGTGGCAGTGACTACTGATGGCAGTGGAAATCAATAGTCAGGACATGGATAACGGTAGTTAAGCAAACGTATTAATAAAGAGTGAATGGACTTAGCAACCGAAGTTCCTTTGAACGTTCGGGGCCTGTTCCATGACACTGATTTAAAACCTGAAATAGCTGTTTACACAGTTTTCAAATGGTTTTACTCAGCATAGTTGTCCAGTAATTAACTGAATCTTCTTCTCTGAACAGGCCTGTGGTTTATAATCAATGGATCAAACAGAAAAATCCCCCCCCCCCCAACACTTTATCTGTACATTTGCACCAATTCATTTAACTGTGTATATATGCAATCTGAGGGATTTATTTACACTGTCGTCAGCTGTGAAGCGTGCCGGGGCAGTTGTAAGAGCTTGGTGGGGTGCGACTATGAATGTTGTCTTGTGTGTTTGTGTTAGCGTCCACGTTACTCCTCTTTTACCCCAAGTGTAATGCTCCTTTGTCTCATTCAGCCACTCTTCGGTAGAAGTAGAGGTATCCCAGGTCTTTGGGAGGTTTCTCTGAGGCGCACACCTTCTGATCGTTGAAGATGACCCACCTGGAAAACAGACGCATCGCTTAGTTCAAAAAAGGCTACTTAATAACAGACAAGTGAAACTGAAAACTAGAGAAGTGCACTCAGTAAAGTGCAGATCTCACTCAGTTGTCCCTCCCTGCTCCCTTATATTCAAGATGGTGGCATAGATAACTTGAGCATCTCATATCGTCCCTAACTTTCGATCATAACATATAAGGTATTGAATTAATCTGCAGATGCTTTGGTTCAAAATGAGACCAAACTTTTTTTAGATGTCAGTTTTTGAGCCACAGCACAGGCCAAAATGTCAGAAATGCGTCCGATACTGCTGATTAGGTATTGGCGAGACCGCAGCGCTACACACTGATCTGATACCACCTAATTTATTAAGTCCCCTTAATCCCCCGAGGGTGGTACTCTAATTATTGTTATTATTAGAGTATTTGTGAAACGCTTTGGTCTAAAAACAAACTTTAAATGGCCTCCTTTGATTTAGCTTCTTGATGTGGAAATGGGTTAGTAGAGTACGGCTGTTTTTTTTATTGTATATTATTTTCCTAACAACATTGGCATTTGATTGGTGATCTGTATATGCAGGTTCAGGTATCAGCAGTGGTGCTGTGAAGGAAAAAAATGGTACTGGAGCTTCTCTAGTAAAGATTAGGAGTCAGCAGTCAATGATGTTAATGAGGTTTTTCAAAATGTGTTAGTCACTACAACTACGAGAGGTCCCTCAGCATACTGTCATGAACGTGCACACAAAATCCAGTGGTTTGGAGGATTAGTCATGGACAGACAGATACATATGCACGCGAGCAGGCATGCGCACAACCAAACACATGATCCCCTCTAGGCTGACGTCTGGTGGAGATAATAAAATATCCCACTTGCTTTTCCCCAAAGGACCAACATCATCATATTCAAACACATAATGGTCATTTTTAAGCAATCTCATAAGGTATCTGTTCTCACTAGTATAGCTGGGATCATTACTAATATCAAAATATAAAATAAATCTGGTGTTTTCTTCCCAAGAGGATATAAGTGTTTTTCTTGAGAGGCCACTATGTTTGAATAGCTGTTGTTTTATTGTGGATTTTTGTATTATATGTTGCATTTTAAATATGTTTTGATTGGCCGCCACCTTGGCCAGTTCTCTGCTGTATAAAAGATTTTCAATCTCAGTGGAACTTCCTGGTTAAATAAAGGTTAAATAAATAAATAAAATAAAATAAATGCTTAAACCCTCAGTTGTATGAAAGGTTAATACTTTGTCCTGTGATCACATCAGCTGCTCTTTCTGTTTAAACCAGACCTGGAGTATGGTGCCCCCTGCTGAGGCACTACAGAATCAGCTACTTTATTACATTATAATATGATTTTTACGCATTTAATGACTAAATGAACTACTGATTAGAGAACAGATGTGCACGATACTAATTATATTTGAGGATCTAAGACTTGCAATAATATTTTTTAAACAGCTCTGACTTTTAAATGACAAATTGAGGCTTTGAAACAGCAAAATTATCTCTTAAAGCAAGGGTATCAAACATATGGCCAAAGGGTCCAATTCTGCCAGCTAGATGATGAGACAAAGAGGGGCCAGATTTCAAAACAATGCGTTGCCTACTTCATGTAAAATTCTGCTTCAGAGGCTTTTCCACCCTGACTTGAATACAGCTCTCTGATATATCAAAGAACACTGTGTTTGACTGTGTTTAAAGATATTCACCATTGTGCAAATTATTGTCAATCAGCAGCTTCAGTTCAAAAGAATCTATATCAAGAAATGTGTGGATAATTGCACACATAATGACAGTGAGAAGTAGACTGACTGAATGTAGATAAACTGACAGTGTTGAGACTGCACTTATTTTTCTTTAGACGTCTCAGGCTGTTCATTTGTTTTGTGAAAGTATGATCATCTACAAAATGTACTTGAAATTCTTTACACACAAAAGAGAAAATATTGGAGCTGATGGTATTTTTAGGTTATCGTGCGCAGGTTTTATTGGTCCGACCCCTCTGAGATCAAACTGGGCTGCATGTGGCCCATGAACTAAAATGAGTTTGACACTCCTGCCTTGAAGGTAAAGGCACATGTGCAAAAGAACACTTACTGCTGATCCTTCTTGATGTGGCAGACGTAGTGGCCGCACATTGTGCTTGTCCCCATGTGACTGATGAATGCAAACAGCTCATACTCTGAATAAAGAAAAAGAAAAATTATTTATAACACATAAAATTCAATTATGATGGCTGAATGAAGCCGTCTTTAAATAAAAGATGGTTATGTCACTGCAGTCTACATTTCATATTTGAACACATCACTGCAGCTAGTCTGATGATCATTTTGAATGCCTCATCTCTGATGCCTCTGCTTGGGACTTACTGCCTGGTCCGTCTCTGACACGAGGCCCAGGCGGAGGATCCCTGCCACCTTCGCTCTCTGCGGCTGAGCGACCGCCCTCAGACACATCCATGGAGTCCAAGTCATCCAGGTGGGAGAAGATCCAGTCCACTGCCCGGTCCAGGACATTACTCTGTGAAACAAACACAGGTTACAGGAGACATCATCAGAGGATATCAACAAATTAAGTTTTTGGTCAAATACGCTTTTCTAGAAGTCTGTTTGGATTTTAACATACAAGTACAATATTTTACAAGTTAGAGGGCCAAAGACAGCTGATGCCATTTCTTAAAGGTCTGGCAATCAGATTATAGAAACACTGCAAAATGTTTTACATCAATGGTCAAAGTTCACTTTTATGAAGAAGCCAAATGTTTAACCATGACACCATAATAATATAACTGTAATAATACAGAAAGTGTTTTCTCTGCCTCGTTGTGGAGCTGTACCTCATCGCAGTTCTGACCTTGATCATCTGGAGTGGAGGTTTGGGGGTCACACAAAATGGTGCCTGCAGCTCTTTGTCTAACTAGTTCACTTGTGCAAAAGTGACTGACTGACAAATACGTGGCAAAAAAATCTTTAAAATGTAGATCTTGACCTACGCCTACTTTGGAATAAATACTAACCTAGTAACCCTAATTCACCTTCCAAAACTATTTCAATAGCTGCTTCAGTAAAAGCCAAATTTTTGTTAGTCACCAGGTGTTTTCTCTGCTTCTCTCATTCATCAGCAGAGCTTTGTCCTGTGACACATTGTCCTCAGTTATTAAAAAAATAATAATTTCCAGCTGTTTCATCACACATGGAGGCAAAACTGTGAAAGCTAATGTAACTTATTTTGCCATAACTACATACAGTAAATAACATCTCCGACTTATCTCTTAACAGTGCTTCTGACAGCTTAGTGCAACTTTCAGTTAAATCCTGTTACTAGTTTTTGTTGCGGTATTAAGGCCAACAACTGTGAAAGTCTCCAGGAATGATGAAACTTGGCAATGTTTCTGTCTAAATAAAAAAAGGGAGCAGCTGTGCCCGTGTTGGCAAAGTTCTACTTTTAGAGTAGTGACATATGAAATTAGTCAAATCCCCATCTCTAACTGGAAGGAGTTTGATTCTCACCGTGGCTCGCAGTGCTTTGGTTGCTTGGTCTCGGCTGAAACCCATGGAGACGATGGTTGCCAGATGCTCCTCGGAGAGGCTCTCTGTGGGTGTGGTCCCGGGGCCAGAGCTGCAGCCTGGCAACACCAGGGGGGCCGCGAAGTCTGCAGCCAATCAGAAAGAGGAGAACA
The DNA here is from genome assembly GCA_019142605.1 of Cephalopholis sonnerati. Classification (NCBI taxonomy): domain Eukaryota; kingdom Metazoa; phylum Chordata; class Actinopteri; order Perciformes; family Serranidae; genus Cephalopholis; species Cephalopholis sonnerati. The sequence continues at coordinate 30,049,979 of JAGQAX010000008.1, forward strand.
TGAGTTAAAGGAGCAGTCCAACTGGTTGCTGACTTGCTTTCTGTTAAAGTCCTGCTGCTCTGCACACCTGGGTCATCCATGTGGCCCATGATCCAATTCATGGCAGCATCGATTCCAGTGTTCCCAGTGTAGTACACCGCTTTTCTGCAGGCCTCCAGTGGAAATCCCATTTCACATAACTGGGACACAGTGGAGTCATCGAGGACTGGAGCTGAGTGTGTTAACAGGAAAAAGTTGAATTACTTGGATGTACTTTGTGGATTTCACATTGTTTGCTGGTTTTCATTTTCTTGTGGAAACACTGATTAATGACAAAAGAAAAAAACACTGTTGGTCTATTTTTGTGCCCAGAGCACTTCTTTCCAAAATAATGAAAACAATATACAGAAGCGTCAACTCATATACACCAACAACAGAACCATTACAATAATACTTGAATTTGCAACTTAATCGTCACGCTGCAAAAGTAAACAAATAATGAGGCAACTGAAGGACGCAAGGGAACAGAAAAGGCAGAAAAGAAGAAAAGGAGGAAACAAGGGTGGACAAATAAGAGCGCCACACAGGGAGAAGGAAAAGACCAGAAACGACAGACAGACTAACACAGCAGTGGGGAGTAGAGAGAGTCGTCCTCCTCGTTGCCATGGGAACCCAGGATACCTTTAACCTCCACATCTGGGGTCATGAGTGGGGGCGGGGCCACCTCTGGTAGAAGCTCTTCCCCCGGCTGCTGGCCGGTTGCACGTAGCGCGCTCAGGTCCAGAGTATCAGGGACGTCGATGCTTACGTCTGCACAGAGGAAAATGATCAAACTCATCATCCACTTTAGCCCAAATACTTGTTCCCCACCCCTTAATGTTGGAAACAATATTGTACAAGGTTTCCCACTGGCGGCACTACGTGGAAAGGTTGAGAAAAGTTATGTAAATGTCCTCTGATGTGCTGTTAATTTTCCCCATAGGTGACTTTGTAACTGTTAAAATGTGTTAATGTGTTATGTTGCTCCTCAGGCTCTGTGGGCCTCTTCCTCCCTCATGCTATTGGCTGGTGAATCACAGTCCATCTGTTGGTACAGAACAGCTGAGGAGCTGTACTTCCACTTGTGTGTCAGGACCATAGAAATAGACTGTGAGTGGAATAAAGTGCTTCAGGGATGACGTTTTGTGTGGAACACCGCAGAAGTTAACATCACTCTGGTTCCTTCGTCAAAAAGCCTTTGGGATTTTTCCATTGAATTTTGGATTATTGCAGAACATAAGCTCTGTGGCAAACACACATTTATGATACTTACACATTTTGTTCAGCAAGATAATCCTCACAAATGAACACCACTTTCATGATTATTGAAGCCTAAATGTAATCAGCAGAAGTAAAAAGCTAACGTCAGGCCATAAACAAACGACACTATGGTCACGACTTAACGTCGCCACCACAACAAGACTGTAATGCTGCATTTGGTTTGATGACTTCCTGTAGTCTCTTTTAGCCACTTCTTAGAAAATGTTTTTTTTAAGTCAGGGGGGTATTTATTGACCAATTTTATGTCATAGAAATAAAATGTTAAAGTCTATTAAGCTTGAGTCAACTTCAGACCTTATTTCAGGTATCTAACCATAAACCTGTTACAAAAACCCACTGACCTCAAGATGAGGGAACCAGGAGGGCCAAAATGCTAACCCATATCCTGGTTTTACAACTCATTCCTGGAACACTCTATGGACATTCACATTCAAATCAACATAGCAGGATTTGTCTCGTTTTTAGTGAATTAATTACATTCAAAATACGAGTGCAGGGGAGGTAGAGAGAGAATCTGTAACCATAATCTTACAAAACCATACAAAACACTGTACAATACTGGTTTATCGCGACATCCTAATTTAGTATAATCAAACCGATTTGCGGCAAGTCACGAACTCAATAAAGTGAGACTTTCGTAAACGACCAAACGAGCAGTGGAGTAAAAGTTATAGCACTGAGAAGCATCTTTTGTACCCTATCTCAGTTGCCTTGTGACAAGAGAGGAATTGAGGATTGCTGAATTTACATCAATGTTAAAATCTGAGAAAAACAGGTAACACTGTAGATTCAGCTGGGAGATGTGTTCAAGTAGAGACTCCCTTTATACTTACGCATCTAATATCTCTTGCTGTAAACACCAATTAGAGTATCGATAAAGTATATGACAGTGTGTCTCTGCAACATGAATTGCTTTGTGTTTTAACATCTGTTCAAATATACATTGTTGTGTAGTGCATGAAAAATACTTATCTTTTCAGCACAATCATTTAATAATATTAATTTTAGCTCACCCAGTTTCTTGGGCACCCAGTCAAGGCCAAAGGTGAATTTCTTAATCTGGATGACCAGGTGGTCGGGGAAAGAGGCAAAGCGGGTCGTTCTGACAAATGAGACAAAAGGTGATATTAATAAATACATCTACACAAGATTTGTTTCATCACTTCCTGTATGTGTGGCTGTCTGTCTTCATACTTGGTAGCAGTAGTCTTGGACTGTACAGCTGAGCTCCAGAAGTCTGTGAGGATCTCTGGTTCACTAAGGGCCGCCATGCAAGCTGTGAAGGGGATTTGTGCACGCACTGTAGGGGCTGATGAGTCCCCCTCCTCACGCCGCCGCTCTGCCTCCTGAAGCTCTTCTGTTAGTGAAATATGTACATGGTTGAGAAACAACAACTTGCACACACAACTGTATTCAAGACATCAAACCAATCCATTGTTCTGAATATACAAACACAACTCAGGATGCAAAGCATAAATAAAAAAAACACATCACATCCGACACCTACATAAGTAGTAAAAAGTAAAGAAAGATAACTCTAATCATGTCATCACCTCAACTTCATGGAAGTGCAATACTAAATCTCTGGAGTACGCCCTTAAAAAACGGTTTCTCTACATATTCATTACTGAAGGAAACATGTAACCCTTCAGAGAGCCACAAACATGCATATTAAAGCTGATTCTTGCTTTCAACTGGCATTAACCATTGTTTTACACATCGCTGCTTGCTCAAAGGTTAGTCTGTTTTTGCCTTATTTGTCATGACATGTAGCTTTAATCTAACATTTAAGAGCCCATACAACTACCACTGTCTTGTTTGTATTAAATTGGAATAAGTAATTCACAAATTGTTCTAGGGTTCATGTGTTTTTCAAATTTCCCAGCACATTCTTGCCACCTGACACAGGACATAAACCTGTACTACACTACAGCTGTCAAAATTGGCCAACAATGACATTCCATTATGACTTATAAAAACAAAAAAACAAAGAAATAATGCATTTGCGGTGGCTCACGTGAGAACTCGCAAGGCCAGACAGCAAAGGCAGTGCTACTTCCACTTTATGGGACAGCCCCAGTTTAAGTTTGGTCTTCAACTGACAAACAAAGTGGACTTCACATGATAACACTCAAAACTTAGATTAAAATTTAATTTTTTTAAATCACTGGACCCTTACAGACTAAAGGAATATAAATATTCAAGGAATATTTACTGACTGCTTCAGAGGAAGGGAGTCACCACTTTATTTTGGTCTCTCTTGTTTACCATGCTGGTAAATCTGAATGAATTATACTTTGGTGCTCATGGCTTTAAACAAGTGGAGTTTGAAAGAGGTTCGGTGAGACGTTCACATTTATAGTAAACAAGCCAAGTTAGCTCCCCGTGCTAATGCAGGCTAACTGCGCTAATGACAGATCAAAATTGAGCAACAACCATTTTTACCAACACTAACGTTATCGCTGAGCCTGAATGGATAGAGCCCCTCTTCCTCTGGACAGCTGCCTCCCTCAGCTGTCTCCTAGTAAAAGGGACTTCGCTTTTAATTAAAGTCTTAGAGTATTCGTTGGTGGCTCTGTGCTGCACTGTGGTCTTTGCACTGTGATTTGCAGCCCACAGTGAGCAGAGCTGATACCAGTGATCATGTGTACAGCTGCAGATTGAGTTAGACATTGTATCCCATCAGGCCCTAACCTGTGTTGGTAGCCTGGTCCATCGGCACGGGCAGCTGGACAATGTAGTCCACCCGCTGTGTGTACTTGGCTTTCTGTGATTGCTGACACACAATCCTCTCCTCCACCAGGAACCTGAAGGCTTCAGATGGGTTGGACCCAGAGCGACAGTTCCTCTGTGGGTGAAAAGAAATAAAAATATAAGAGAAAGGCTACGGAGCAAAACAGGAAGTAGAGTGAGAGCGTTCCCTTACCTCCACCATGTTAATGAAGTGCAATAAAAACTCCTGAGCATCCTGTTGTCGATTGGTGGAGAACTCTGGGTGGCCCCGCCCAACAAGTGCTTTGAACATTCGTGGTGCTATACCGATTTGGTCTCCCTGTACACAAAGAATGAACAGTGGGATTTGTCAGCAGTGAGGACTAATATTAGGAAGCCCACTTTCTCACTTATTTCAGAGAGTAAATTCACACGTGCCATGGATATCTGTTAAAACTGAGGCATGTAAATCCACCGTGTTTGATTGTTTCCTCTTACCCTGGGTTCAGATGCACCGTTTTCATCTCCAGGGTCTGGTGCTGGTTTGGAATACTCTCCTGACAACAGACCGTAGCCGAGCTTGGCTCTGTGATAAACAAACAAAGCCGACATCACTGCACATCCAACAATATACCACAGTCTCACACAGGAGGAGGATTTGGATATAGGCCTAGATGTATTTTTGGCTTTCCAATGACATGGTGGAATGTCTAATCAGGGAGAGGACTTTCTCTACTCTGGTGGGTATAAAAAAGTTTTTGTATAGCAACAGAAGAAGAGATTGTTCGAATTAGGCCACAGACACATCAAATCTGGCAGATTTCAAGTGAAAACACAAGATTATAGTATATAATATAATCTGATCTCCATTTTATATCTCACAGATTTGCAATTTTAAAATGAGTGACAGCCTTAAAGTGTGATGTCACTATATAGGACATGCACATGAGCAATAGCAGCCTAAGGTTTCACTTTAGTTTTCACAAAGAGAGGCTCTGTCAGTTTACATGATACACGGTAGAAGCAAAGCTTTTTTTTCCTGCAACGGCATAGAGCTAACATAACAAGTGGCCATGTGTCAATGTAGGTTTGTCTGAAACCTGCTGATATCAATAGAGAATTTCTATTCAGGAAGATAACCCACATTAAAAACAAAAATCAAATTTAAATACGGAGCTGCCTGGAAAGGAATCTGTAATCGGCTTTGGGGCTGACAGCTGGCACACTATGTGTATGTTTGTGTGTATTTATGTGGACGGTTTCTTTCATCTACTGTGGCTATGATGGCGACAAGACAAAATGGTAAAGAAGGCAGGATGTGTGTTTGAATGCATGTATGTGAAAACTGTGCTATATGAGAAGAGGCATGCCAAAAAAGCACCTCGGAATGTGAATTATTTTATCAAACACTGTCCTCTGCTTTTCTGACATACTGCTGACGGGTGCTTTTGGGCATCTAGCAGGGCTTTTCCATTCACATGTGCTGGCTTGGCTTGACTTAATTTGACACAGCGTGTAAGCCCAGCGCGGCAGGGATTTGCATCTCCATTAGAACCGGGCCATCCACTTGAAGGTGTGTCTTTAACTGATGACGCGTTTTTTCACAAGTCGATGACATTTCAAAGCAGTGTGCTGATCTACAGCTAAAGTCCCCCTTTATTTTGCTGCAAGTGTTTTTCCATTACTCAGCACAGCAGGTAACAGAAGTTAACCAGCTGGAGGTGAGCTGTTTGCAGAGTTTCAGTAAGAGCCTGTTGTCTGCAGCTCTTCATCTAACATCTCATTGTGGCTGTTTCTGCTTGTACTCTTCTTCCCTGCGGTATTAGTAGGCTTGAAGAAAAGCCGCTTACAAAGTTCTGCTATTTCAGTGATAAACACATTTAATTTCTTATAAATTCTTCACAACAGTTATTTTCTTCTGTAAAAGCTTTCTATTGTGAAGCAGCAAAGTAAGGGAATGTTGATTTTTAATCAGCACAAGCTTAACACAACTGCTATACAGCTGAAAGCGAACACGAAACAATAAAATAAAGCAGATATCGAAACTACTAACAGGACACAGGAGAGAAACTAAACTGCAAACCACAGAGATTCAATGCAACAAAAGTGCTGAGAGCTGAACACATCAACATCTTTCTCTCAGGCCTCCTGCACAAACACGAGTCAAGGCATACGTGCTTGTTTGAGGGGGAGAAAAGGGGTTGTGAGGGGTTGGCTGCAGTCGGTGAGATGTCATCATTAGCACTTGGAGGCGATCGGGCACACATTTGACTTGGCTCTGGAGATGGTCCATCTCAGGCGTAGCTAGGCACAACTCAGCGTGTTTAAACTGACAATGGAAACGCAAATCGACATGGCATTGTTTGACTTGGTGCCAATGGAAAAGTCCTTTGATGGTACTGTAACAGGGTCAATTATACAGCAGTAACATGTGTGACAAGCCAAATGTACATTTGTAATGTTGAGTATTATAATTCCACAAAATTTGTTTCAGTTGTTATCACCTGACACGTTTAGGCCTCGGTACTCAACATGTGGAACGTTTGATACTCAGTTTTTGCACCCCTACGTTCACCTTTGGGGGTTCCCCACCTATAACGGGGTGTCTCTTGCCATTGCCTCTCCCCTTTTGCTGTTGTGCTCTGTGGGAGAGGTGAGCGACATTGCTCTTGTGGTAATTTCCCTGTTTTAGCGCTGTTGAGATGTTTCTAAGTTCATTTTATGCTGACATAATCTTGTGTCACTTAATTTGTGTAGGGGCTGTTTGTGTGGTTGTGTATGATGGAGGATTTTGTTTTTGCCACCTGTTGTCAGGTATGTTTTCTGTGTTTCATTGTGCTTAACTGAATGCAACATGGCCGCCCTTTTGCTGTTGTACTCTGTGGGAGAGGGGCTGGAGTTTGTATGGTTGTGTATAACGGAGGATTTTGTTTTTGCCATTTGTCAGGAGAGGAATAAATGGAGATCACCTCTGAAGATATCCACAGTCTGGGCCTCTTTATATCTACACAACGCAGACATCACTAGAGTCCACTAGTTACAGTAATACAAGAGCTTGTCACAGAACATAACCAGACACCTTGAGAGGACACTTACACTTGGGTTTTAAAGTCCTGGGTGGGGTCACTTGGGGCTTCATCAATGATCTTGTCGATGTTAGACACATACCTGGAAGGCATGAATAAAAGGACATGAAAACATATTGTGTACATTCAGTATCTTAGCGCTAATGTTGGACAGAGTGAAAGTGGCACTTTAACTCTGATGCTGTAGTAGCCAACATAATTACAATATTTTATTGCAGTTTGCCATAAGAATTAGCATTGTCTCTTATCACTGGAGGCAACACAGTCAACATAACAGCTGGAAGGAACAGGAGGATGAGGGCTATGAGTAAAAGGGTACTCACTTGCTCTGGAAGTCTGGAACAGTGAAGAGCACTTGCATGACAGAGTTGAGGTAGCAGCTGTTGCCAAGATTCTTCATGCCAGTCAAACCAGGGCCAAACAGGGGCCGTAGGGTGGTCCCCGACTCCTGGATCACCTCCCACTCCCCCACGCGCTGATTCACAGCAATCTCCAGCTCTGTCATCGTCCGTTCGGTCTAAGAGCGGAGAAGTCAAAGTGATCATAAGAGAATGAAGGACGAGGAGACGAGAGATTTTGCATCTTAATGGGATGTTCCTTGCTAAATAAAGGATTAATAAATGATTTCAGAAAAAGGAAGGAGAGGAAAGTTTTGAAAATGAGGAGCAAAGTTAGCTCATACAAAGTAGTAATGACAGCAAGCAGATGAGAAACTATAAAACACATCATCACAGCATTAAGTGCTGCACTTTGTCTTCTGCTCCACTGTAACACAATTCCTCCACCCCCTGTCTGTGTAACACAATTATGTGTGTGGAGCGATACATTTGCAAGACAAGAAACAACATTATAATACACAGTGAGAGGCTACAGATATCTTAGACGCTGACAACTGTGTAGTATGCACCCTACATAAGAAGAGAAGCAGGTGGCAAAGAAATTAATGTCAGCAGGGAATCAGTAAAGAAACAGGTGTGGAGGAAGTAGGCGTATAAGATACTGGCTAGGCCATGAATGTAAGAGCACGCTGTATTATTATCATCTATCAGTAATTATGCTATAATAATATGTTACGTAAACATGTACATGAGTATCAGTTAACAGTGTGCTAGCAAGAAAAAATAACCAAGAAGTAGAACCAGAAAGATGAGCTGGTGACTTATTCAATAATATGATTTTCCTGTGGTATTCACTATTCACTCTCAAGCACTGCAGCTGAATTTTAGACCCCTTAGTAATACCATGTAATCAATGGCTGCACTATGAGGCAGAGCCAGCCATAACTGTCTGGCTGTCTGCCAACAGGAAGAAAAAATCCAATATCTCTGACTAAATTTGTACCACTTCATTCGTAAAGCAGAAAGCTGAGCAATACTTCTGTCTACAAGAATGCTGAACACACAAACCAGTGGGGGAAACACACAGATTTGATATTTGAAATCATCAATTAGAGAAAATTAAAAGAAAATAAAAAAAGTCAGCTTGAATTAAAAAGAGCACAAACACATAACTGACCTTCTCCATGGTCATCATGTCGATGCCAAAGTGAGTCAGGTGCTCTGGCAACTTGGAATCCAGCACCATGTCATCCTCATCATAGGAATACACATCTGGACATACAGAACAGACGGGGCAATTAAGGCTTACAAGAAATGAGCAGACAGAGTGCTGAAGAGTAAGGCCCACTCCAGCATCTAAATGGACCAAAGTGACATTTGCAGGGACGTGCCGCTTAATGTCCTGCAGCTGGGCAGCTAACTAGCTATTTAACCTGCAACATTATGTTAGCAGTGAATTTTTCTTTTGTGAATGTTTGATTGGTAGCTTATTCAACAAGCTGGGGTGCATGCGCTCACGTTTGTATGTTAGATAAGAGGGAGACTTAAGAATATAAGCTAATGTGGGTTGTTGCTCCAAGTCTGTGGCTCTTGTGTAGCATGCTGCTGTCATCAGAGTGACAGACTTTGATTGAATGTACAGAAACAAGTCCTACGTGGTCAATTTAAAAAAAAAAAAAAAAAAAAAAAAAAAAAGCTATTAATTCCAGTTGGAAATTTTTAGAGCAGAAAAATCATCCAGCCATCTGCTTACCTGCTCCATCTGGAGTGATGGTACCAAGTTTGACAGCAAGTGGGTATCCTGTCTCCTGATAGTGGAGAAGGGCATGGTTGTTGCCCCCGGAGCCATCAAAGTACCTGCGACCACACAGCACTTTGCCGTCCGTCAGATTCATCCAAAGATTCTCCTGGAGGTCGCACACCTCACACCGCCAGCCGCTAGGATGTGGAAAAGACAAGCATCACAAACTCTTCAACGACATTTGCACTGCCCTTGTGGGCTTCGAGTAATAAAACTGAACAGCTATCTCTATTCTAAATTCTATTATTGGAGACACAACAACACTAATGGACCAATACAGTAATGGATCAATAGATCCTAAATGCAAAGCCTTATTGCCTGGACATTTTCGTATTTGCAATTTTGCACACTTTAGAGCATAAAATGAGAGAATCTTTGTTTATAAGTCAATCTAGGAGGAACAGTATGGTAGGTTTACTCAAGGGACTGCTGTAACATAATGTCTCACCTAGGAGGGATCTTGAGTCCATTGTCAAGCTGTTTAAGGTCAGCGGCATGCCTTGACTCCTGTCTCACCTCTCCATCCCACTGTTGAACTTGTAAGGCATGAGACACTGAGTCGGCTGCCATGATACCCGCCATTGACAGGGACACCTTGAGGGACGGCAAATAATTCGACAGGAACAAATTAAACCTGACCAACAGCTCATGCTAACACTAATCAACTACTTGATCACTAAAGGTAACAGAATGTATTATCCACATGTCCCTGTGTATCCCTATGTGCATGTGCTACAATGACCTACTATTTAGGAATATACAGTATGTGCAATATGTTGTAATAAGGTTTGTCAAGGATCTGTAAAGGCTACCCATGTTTGCAATCAAAATTTGTCTTTAAAACTGCTTCCTGTATTATGACAATGTGACATTTGGTACTGTGAAACTGTACCATTGTCAATCCTAATAGTATAAGTTAGTATACTGCCATTGTGACAACCCTGATGGAACCTTAACAGAATGATAATATTTCTCTTGGCAGAGAACACAAGACATCTCACCCGCTCTCTCACAACGTCAGGCATGGTACCAAGGTCCTCTGATGTCACCTCCTGTCTGTCAGGTAAAATGACCACTTTTACATCTTCCTCATACTGCTCCTGATCCACATCAAAACCTCCTTCGATTCCTGGACAGATCAGAAACAAGAGGGGAGGCAGACACGGGTCAGTCTCAAAAGAGGACACCTGTTTTATCTGTGTCTGTGTAAATGATCTCTCATGCAGTCACCTATAGCCAATCTGGTGGGCTTTTTCTTAGGCGGGTGTCCAGATCCAGAGTTGTTGTCATCTTCCTTCTGTGGGAATTAACAAACAGTAGGATATCATTGGGGTTAAGTTCATCTGACATGTTGAGAGATGGTGCAGCTAGTTTCAAATGAATTTTTAATTTGTGTGCATGCTGAATTGACCACATAAGGGGGAAAAAAATATCACAAAGTAGGATAAAGTGTCCACCTTAGCCTTACGAGTCCGGGTGATGTGGAAGTAAGCCCTCTGGCCAGTTCGGGCATGGTGCCTGTCCACATACTGACTCCCAAAGCCAAGGAAACTGTTCATGCACACATACAGGCCTCCTTCGCTTTCCTGGAAAGAAGACACATGCAATGTTAAATGTTACAACCTGGAAGTTAAAGCTGAAAGCAATGTGGATGTCTTCACCAAGTCACATCTTCAGTTACAACTAGCTCTCCAGTCATCCTGCTAACGTTTGCAATTCAGCTCAGCACTGGTTTAGTCTTGTCTATGTCGACGAGAAACGTCAGTCTGGAGACTGAGATACTCTAAGCTACGATGATTTAGACAGCATGAACAGTCATGCCACAGTTGTGAGCATAAACGACTAAGTTAGCTTGCTAGCTGGTTTGACAGCATACCCAGTTACACTGACACTGCTAGCTAACAAGCTAGCACAGCTAAGTTTCCATTACAGTGCATTATTAGCTTAGCTTGACGCTAGCTTGCTAGTTACATGAAGCAGGAAAATCTATGAAGCCAGTGCACTAAAGTAGGAAAGCACTGGCAAAACGTTACATGGGACAAAGACAAGAGAGAGCCAGAGTGAATGAGAAATGAAACAACACTGTTTGCTGGCTGACGTTTTGATTTGTAAAGAGAAGATGGCTCACCGGCGAGGAAAATGACAAGGCGCATTCGTCTTTGTGGACACGGTCCCCGGGCTTTGGAACCCGAATTGTGGACAAAACCGACATCAAAATCTCACCAACATCGGCCATGACAAGCTAGCTAGTTCCGCCTTGCAGTGGGACACTTGCTCCTCTGAGTTTGGACCCCCAGCCTCTTAATTCCCCGGCTCGGAAGAGTGTCCGTTGTCTAGCCCGTCTTCTGCTGTCTGTGTTTGGCTGAATGAATCATGAGATGCTGCCTTGTGTTGAGGGAAGGCCGAACGAACTCAGTTGCCCGCACGCCGAGGGGCTTCGTGCCGTTACCGTAATCTGTAGGGTATTGGTATCCGTCGATATTTAAGAATGCATTAAATTTGGTTTCATCGCACCTACCAAAGCTAAGTCTCCGCTCTGGATCAAGTCTGTTTGTGCGGAATCAGTACTGATAGATTAGTCGTTCCAAGTGGTCACCAGACAATAGATATTTTCAATTCAATCCGTCTCATTTATATATTTACGGTAACGTCCGTTGAACTCAACCAACGGCTTCCTCTCGCGGCTACATAGAAGAATTACAACTCGACGTTATGGATAATAATCAACATCGTCTCTCGTCAGTTAGCTCAATATGTTACATGTATATTAATTTAAACCAACAAAATTAACAGTCGGGTGCGTTAACAAGGACCAGTAATGGATATATGATGTAAAATGTCAGCCTCTACTGTCCTCGAACGGGAGGAAACTTTCTGGACGGCTCTCTCCTTCACTCCCCAAATATTTCCATAGTCCCTCCTCTTCTCCCAACTCAGTCTCCTCCACAGGGTTTGTTTCTCGGACCATGGCGCTACTCTCTGTGCATTTCACTGTATACGTGGCGTTTCATTTTGTCATTCTAGCACTGCTGAATGTTACCTCAGGAACCCCGGGTGGAGGCAGCCCAAATGTTTTGTCACTGCTGCAGCCGTATGATCTGCTGTATTACAGTGGAGTACGCTCATATTTTGGTGGGGAGTGGGCGAAGGCTGCAGAGCTGCTGGAGAAAGCCATCGTGACCAAGGAATCACTGCTCAGGGTCCGCAGACAGTGTCATGATGACTGTGTGGCAGCAGGGAGAGAGGCATTCACTAAACTGGGTAAGTTAGGATGTATTAAACACTGTCTATGTGCAGAGAGAGATGTAGTGATTGGGCTTTCAGTGGTGGAGTCAGCTGTGTGCCAAAATTATTGTCACAGTCTCGTTACAGTGGCTATTTATTAGTAATTCCTTCATCTACATGGGCAGTAAATGAATTAAATTCATGTTTGCATGATACAACAAAAGCTCATGCACTGTCAATAACAGCAGTCACAACTCATGTTTACTTGTGACTCCTAATATTATGGCCTTAGTGTGTACTTTAGCTGTCACTAGCAGTTCAACCAGAAGAGTGATTTTTTCCTTCTCAGATTTGTTTCCTTACAATTCTTAAAAGTCTAAAGTTAAAAATGTTCACAAGGGGAAAAAATATAATGTAACAGAAAAAGTACTTTCTTTTATTTTTCCTTTAATCATCATGTCAGCCATCAGATTTATCTTGGGAACCACTGATGTGCACTTAACACAGCTATTAAAGTATTTATTAATTCATAAATGCACAAGTTATCACATTTACCTGTTCTTCTGTACTTTATTATGGTATTATGATAACATTATGCCTAGCAGTTAGGGCTGGGCAACATGGAGAAATAAAATATCAAGATATTTTTTGACCAGATACCTTGATATCAATCATGCAACAATATCGCAGGGTTCACTACTGGTGCTTTCATAAAACATTTCCACCAGATTTTAGATAAATAATCAAGAGTAATGTGGATATAAGTGGGTAAAAGGAATAATAAAACAGTTAGAGTGGTGTTGTAAGTAAAAAAAAATTACCTCACTTTACTGTAATGCAGCCTTCAAAAACTGGGAAAAAACAACACTTGCAATATCACATTATCCACAATCTAAGATGAAATCTACAATATCGATATATTGCCAGCCTTAGCAGTAAGTCAAACTAACTGCTTTGGATCAAAGACAATTGTTGGACAATTGTTGTATAGGACAGACTGGACTTGGGCGGTATTAAGGTATAACGGTATACCGGGGTATTAAGAAAACCTGAAGTTATAATTTTCAGTACTGTGAAAAATATAGATTCTCCTCTTTCTATTAAACTGATGCTGTATCGAGGTGATGTAGTGCACAGCATGCGCCACCAGAGGTCAGTCCTTACCAATGGAACAGGCAGCTAAGCTGTAAAAGATGGCAACTGCAAGTGTTGGGGATAATGCTACAGGACTAGCTAAAAAATGCCTCTGCCTCTGTTTGGGAGTATTGCCACATGTTACTTTATCTTAAGATGACTTCTTCCAACCACAAAAGCAGTTACTGGCCACAAAATTATATTCAACACATCATTTCTATTCAGCCCACTGATGTGTTGGTATCCAATGCAGCAACAAGTGTCCCCAGGTCATTATTCTGTGGGTCATAACCATTTGAACCCATCAAAACTTGTCTTAGCAGGCTAATTACATTTCAGAAACACAGCATTTTAGGTTAGCTAGACAATGACATACATGCTACAATGACCTCTTGTTTTTTGGACACGAACACTGTTACATACCGCTTATATTTCTGTGAAATGTTATGAAGGTACGTAAAAGCCTAAGACAGACAATGTTCAATGGTATTTTTCACTCCTAAGAATGCTCTGTGTTTTCTGTATTGTTAGACTCTGAGAAGGGGAGCCTGTGGGATCTCTGGACCTTGGATTGGATGCAGCAGAAAGCTGAGTGTTTGAGGTTCTGTATGGGACGCTCTGTCACACCTGTAGGACAGCTCCCTGTTTCCACAGACATAGAATATGAATTCAGCACTCGCAACCCGTACAACTTCCTGCAGGTCACGTACTACAAGGTAAGCTATTCTTTAAACAGCCATAAAGATTTCTGACATACCAATAATTAATTTCTAATTACTGCTGACAGACTTACATATGATCTTAATTCAAAGTGGCATTAAGAGGCACAGAGCTCAGTGTCTATGCTGTGATTCCCTAACCCTATCTACCATCTCCTCTTCCTGCACATCAGTTGGAAAAGTTGCAGAAAGCAGCATCGGCAGCTCATACCTACTTCGTGGCCAACCCCAGTCACTTAGAGATGAGGAACAACATTGAGAAGTACAGACGGATGGAAGGAGTGACTGAGGACGCCTTCCAGGACAGAGAAGTTGCGAATGAGAAACACTGGGTGAGGAGGGAGGGATGGTGTCTTTGTAAAGGAGAGGGGAATGAAGTTGCAGTAGGTATTTAGGTAATGTTTAAATTCACATACCTAGAAGTAATGTGTTTATATCCCAAATAACATAGGTCCAGTTTACCATAGACCCAGAATTTAAATGCCTTAAGTGCGTCAACAGTACTGACATATCGGTTCAACAAATAGGAGCGATGGCACAGTCGTCTCTGTTGCACAGAAATATTTTGGAGATGTGAGTGTGGAAAGACAGCCATGGCCTGAGGGACTGAATTCCTCTTTCTCACCTTCACATTCTCTTTTCCAATCATGTACTCCAACCTTGGCGTAACGTAATGAAGTCTTCTGCGAGAGTTACTTAGTTTTTCTATCAGACGTGCTTGTTATAACATGATTAGGCTTGTTAAAAAAATACACTTACATGGTCCATGTAATGGCATGTTCCAAAATGTCTCCATCATTTTAAAATGAACAGAACAAGCCTACATTTTTACTTTTATTTTCTTAGAACAAAAGCAAGCCCAGCAGTATCCTCTTTTTTAATCTAACTATATGTCATTCTCTCTCTATGTGTCATCAAACCCAGGTACGGTATGATACTGCACTTCAGTATGAGGCCTCCTCTGACTGGGTGCAGGCAACACAGACCTGGAAAGCGTGTGTGAATGAAACACTGCGGCAGACAGATGAATGCAGGGTGCAGTGTGAGGTGGCCTCCCAACGGCTCCCAGAGGACAGGGGTGTGGACAGCGTTGATGGTGTTTTTGAGAAGGCTGCAGGTATTTAAAAAAACAAAAAGAAATGTTAGGTTAAGTGGGGACTCTAAACTGCACATAGGTGTGAATGTGAGTGTGAATGGTTGTCTGTCTCTATGTGTCAGCCCTGTGATCGTCTAGTGACCTGTCCAGGGTGAACCCTGCCTCCCACCCAGTGTCAGCTGGGACAGGCTCCAGCCCCCTGTGAGCCTGAATAGGATAATAGCTTGTGGATAATGACCAACAAAGGCCCCAAAACTGAAGCTTGCATTTTCTGCTTTAACTAATTTTTCTTTTGCTTCTAGCTCTTTCCCTCTCCCTGCTATCGTGCCGGCAGTCCTGTGTGACTCAGGTAGCCACAAGACCTGGGAGGATTTCGGCTCAGGAGGACTTCCTGCCCACACAGCTGGAGCATCTGCACATTGCACAGTTTAAAGGTCAGGGTTCAGAGGTCAAACTGAAGATTATTTAAGATCATTCAATGCTATGATATAGTGCATGAGGATCTTCCTCTGAATTTCCGTAACCCCAATATCATACTGTAATTTTTTAACCCTTAAGTGCCACTCCTCCTTATTTTGAATCCCTGCTTCTCCACAGCTGGTGATATTAGTGGAGCAGTGCAGACACTTCGCTCTCTTCTCCTGTTTTACCCCACTGACAAGGACTCCTTAGACAACCTGCAGCTCTACTATGAGACACTAGGTGGAGACACAGAGTCACAGGGCATACAGCCTGCTCAGGTACGCTTAGTGGCCATGACATTAAAATCACTACTCTGGTGGTAATAAACAAAGTTCCTTTAATGTTTTTATGTCATGTCATGCATGTCAGACATGCAGGTTTTAATTATATATTTTAATGTTTGTGTACTTTGTCACACAGGAGATTGTTAGATACGTTAGCCGTGCTTTGGAGGAGAAGAAGCTTCTGTATTTTGGTATGGAGAACCTCGACTTCACTTTCACTGACCCAGTAAGTACTGAGGCAAATGTTCTTTATTGTGATCTACAAATTATATCCGCAAATTTAACGATTACTTTCCATTCAGGATCTTTGGACTCCAGAAGATATTGTACCTGAATCACTGAGAGATAACTGGAGGTGAGAAAGACTGGAAAGAAATCCATTCTGTGCCAAGAGCTTCAGTAACATGCAATGAGATGTCACCTCAGTATTATTTCATTTTCAGAGCTGAAAAAGAGAAAATAAATGAGAAAATGAAAGAGGGAGAGAAGACGGAGGAGGTGGATGACAGTGGATTTTTTGCAGGTGAGACAATCACTTCCACCTCTTGTTTCAGTCTGCAGCAGTTTACATTTACCACATTCCTCTCTCATCCTTTCTGATGTGTCCTCTTCAGGTGGTCCAATCCGTCAGGTGGGCGTGACCATCACCATGGATGACGAGCTTCTGAATGGGACCAATCGTGTAGTACTCGACGGAGTCATGACCGAGAAGGAGTGTGGCAGAGTACTGCAGTTAGCAAAAGTAAGTTCAGATCTTTAAAGAGTCAGGCCTTCTTAAACAGAAACAGGAACACACACCCATCATTTTATCTTGTCTCTGATAGGCTGCAGCAACTGCTGGAGATGGTTACCGTGGACGACGGTCACCGCACACGCCTCACGAGACGTTTGAGGGCCTGACTGTTCTCAAGGCTTTAAAGGTTGGTGAACAATGGAGGAAATATGACGAGTTTTTGAGTGAGCCTGAATAACCTGTACTCAGAGCTACCTAACTAAATGTGAATTAATGAAAGAACCAAGCATCATGTGTTATCTTTGTGTGCGGTGATGATGTCATGCTTGAACATAATTCCTGATATTGGTATTTTTCTAACATAATCTTTTCTCTCAGTTTGCTCAGGATGGCATGGTGAACCAATCAGATGCCCGGCTGCTACATGAGCTGGGAGAGAGAGTTAGAGACCTGCTGCACTCCTACTTCAGGAGCCCTTCAGGACTTTTTATCTCTTTCACACACCTGGTCTGCCGCAGTGCTATCACAGGTAATACTTACATTACCCATAACTCTCTTGAGGGAGATTATTATTACTTGCTGTAATAAATGAACGGAGTCGACTTTGTAGAACTAAAACTAGGCCTTCACTAGTTATACTGTAAACTTAAATGTGTTCTTTTGGTATGTACGTTGTAAAATTGTTTGTTTGATTTTGTATCTTAGGTGACCAGGAAGGCAGGCTGGACCTGTCTCACCCTGTCCATGTTGACAACTGTCTCCTTGAGCCGGAGACCAATCAGTGCTGGAGGGAACCACCAGCGTTTGTACACAGAGACCTCAGGTACACAAAAATAATCTTGATCAGCACAGGAGGAAGCAGGGAAAACACAGCAGCCAAAAAGAGACGTTGTATTAAAAATCCTATGTAAAACTATGTCAACAAAGTGTTAATTAAATATTTACAATTAAGTCTAGCAGCAGAAGAAGAAGCATTAAAGAGTTTAATTTAACTTAGTTTGTATAGACTGTTATGGTTGTTTATATGACTGAACGACCTGTTTCTCTCACAGTGCCATCCTCTACCTAAATGACGACTTTGATGGCGGCGAATTATTCTTCACTAAAAGGGATGCTAAGACAGTGACAGTAAGTGACGTTTCAACCTGATTTCTAGGTTCAATCTGAGCTCACTTCTCTTAACCTCTTGCCTTTTCCTCCATGTCTCCAGGCTCGAGTAAAACCCAGCTGCGGTCGACTGGTGGGCTTCTCCTCAGGTCCCGTAAATCCACATGGTGTTACTGCAGTGACCAGCGGCCGGCGGTGTGCGCTGGCCCTCTGGTTCACAAAGGAGAAGCTCTATAGGGACATGGTGAGCATTAGGACACACAGCAGTGACCTCCTTCTCAGGTCGGACCTTTCGCTCAGAGTCATGTGGTCTTATTGTCGTGACACCGGTGTTGGATAACAAGACCAGATGGGGTGCGATGCAAATCTGGTGGTTGGTTTCGGCCTTTGCTCATACCGCATCAGTGTTTTGTAGGTTTACCATATATGGCAAGACGAATCATTCAGTTGCCATATCATTGTGTAAACCAAGCATATGTTAAAGAATTATAATTTAATGCATTTCAATCAGTTCAGTCATTATGTAGGAGGCACATTTTGGAGCAAAAGCTGTAGTGCCCCCTATTGCAAAAATAACAGAAATATCAGGAGCTCTCTCTAAAGAGTGGCTTTTTATTATTCAAGCCAAAAACCAATTATGAAATAGTTAGATTAGCTTACCCAGTCGAGTGCTGGCGTACGTTTAACATCATGCAGACAGTCTAACTCAGAGGTGTCGAGCATACGGCCTGCAGCCACGAACCAGCCTGCCAAATGGTCCGATCTGGCCCACTGGATGACTTTGCACACCTAATATTGATGCACTTGTGAGGGCTAAGAGGTGCCAGGTTTCAGGAGCAGGTTAAACAGTGCTTCAGATAAAATGCTGCTTCAATGGCTTTTCCACCCTGAACAGAATACAGTTCTCTGTAAAAACAATGAATATTATTGTGGTCTTATTTGAAGATATTGAATATTGTGCAAAATATTGTCCATCAGCAGCTTCAGTACAAAATCATCTGTATCAGTCTTCTATCTTAAAACAATATAAGTGGAAAAACGTGATTTGTCCAAAAATCTGTCCTAAATTTGGTTAAAAGGTGTCTTGAATGGGTCTTAAAAAGCATTAAATTCAACTGTCTGATACCTGTAGACACCCTGTTATAGAATGTACTTGTACTTTTAATACAAAAAGAAAAGGGAAAAATTTGGAGCTGTAGTTATTTATAGGTTATTATGCAACGATTTTATTGGTCCGACCCACTTGAGATCAATTTGTATTTTACCCATGAACTTAAACGAGCATGACAACCCTGGGCTAACTCATCTTTCCAGTGACCCTGTGTAACTTTTTAAAGTAAGACATAACACATTCCTCTTCTTAAAAAATGACACATTGAATTCACAAGCAATAAAACACACTCTTGCTGCAACCTTACTTGGTCTGGTATGATCAGTATCTCACTGTGACTACTATTAGATAAGCTTACATAGATGCTGCTGTATGACTGACATTACTGAGTGAGTTTGCTGACTTTTAGTCTTCTCTACTTGTGCTACTGTTACCTTTTAATGTGTACCATTATCCTGCAGTTGTCACTGTTGGCGCCAGTGGCTGGTGTTCAGCCAAAGCTACATAAACTCACTTTGACAGAGGAGAGCCGCATTGTGTTAGCAGAGCCTCTGGGAGCATATCTGTGTTCCCCAGTTCAATATCCACTTAATATAACACATTAAGGAGACATTTCAGAGGGTTTCATGTTCTCAGAAATGTTTTCTCCTTGGTCAGATGTTCAGTGTATGTTTCCCTGGGCCAATATGCTGAAATCACCCACCTACAGCTTATAGCCCACTGATGTTATACTCTTTGAAACCTAAGCCCTCAGATTTGCGAGCGAGACAGTTTGTTTTACTTTAGACATTTATTTCTCCACAGTGGCTGAATGGATTTTTACCATTTAAACAACATTGGAAGTGTTTATCTCGTGTTCGTTTTTTGCAAGTGGAACTGTGAAAATAGCCCCAACGAATCTCCTATAATGTTTACATCAAGAGACACATGCTCAAAACTCAACACAAGGTTAGACTAAGCCCTTGGGAACATACTGTAGGGATGACCTCACATCTCCCTATTGTTTTCACATACCACAGAACAAAAAAAAAGAGAGAAATAAAAGAAGTGGTTTCAGATTTAAATGACCCTAACAGGAATAAATACAACCAGTCACTTCTACAGTTGCTTTTCATGCCTCACTGAAAATCAGTATATTTATCTGACATTGCTCTGCTTTTGTTTCCCTCCCCCAGGAGCGAGAGGAGGCAGAGGCCCTGTGGGCTGCAGATGGACAGAGTGTGGTGAAAAAGGACGCAGAGGAGAAAGAGGGCGGCGCCAACCCGGCCAGGAATGCTCGGAGCCAAGCACCGAAGGAGAAGAGCAAAGCAAGAGGCAGGGTGACGGGGGGCAAAGATGAGCTGTGAGAGCCAGAACAAACCTGACAGACTGAAAAAAACAAACTGGAATACTTTTTTTATCCATGCTCACTTTAGTGGACCACTTCTCCAACCCAAAACAGGACAATTACACCAACCGTGAACACATGATTTTTTCAGTTTTTGGCCTCACAGTCACACTCTTCATCTTGCTGCCTTTTTATGTAAAGCTGCTTGTTTGTATATACTGTATTTAAACTGTATATGGGGGGAAATTGTCCTTTCACTAATGTCAGTCTACCTTTGTTTAAGCAGCTCTACTGACCGATATCACTCCCTTTAAAAATGAAGAGAATAAAAGAAGAAATAAATGTGACTCTACCAATGTTGCATGAGTATCATACTACATGTGAGGGACTAAAAAAGCACAGACAGGGCAGAAAAGTTCAAGCAAGGCTGTGCAAACAATTAAATGATTACCTACTCCTGTCTGTTGAGAGTAGAAGCATGTGATAAGGTGCGCAGTTAGACAGAAACACACCAGTAGGAAACTGTAAAAGTAGTTACATTAGCGCAGTACTTCACAAACTACAGTTTGAGGCAGTAAGAGGGAGAAAAGGGAACAGAGAGAGGGAGAGGTGCACACGGGAAAAAAAAGGATAGAAATAGAGAGATTACCGTTAATCCCTCATAAATGAGTGCATTTGTTTATGAAGCTTAAAAAATCTCCCATTTAGAATATGGAATAGTAATCCAACGAGAGATCATTTAATCATTCACGTCCAGCGAAGTGACACTCGACCACCCACTTCCATCTTATCCCTCCCATTACAACCAGTGCCTCCTTATCAGCCCCCTCCTCCGCTTTCGTCCAGTGCATTAGGTACCGAATCAAGTACTGTTTACGGCCCATATTAACACTCTCACTCCCCCCTGTGTCATAATCCCCCCGCTGCTGCAGAATTGGGTCGGCAGGCCCGTTTAATGGAGCCTTGGTTTTAACCTTTTCCCTCCCTCACGCGCTGAAGCCACGCAGCACCCTAAAAGTCTGTTTTAATCTCCTCTAAAGTAGGTGTTATGTCTATATAATGCATCCTAGATAGCCTCACACTAAGCACCCTGGCCGTCTACTGCTCTAATTACACACTTGGCAGGAGAGCATGAAATTTACAGCTGTATGATGTCATATTTCCATATTGTATGTGATTAGTAGAAATTATGTAAGGCCTGGCAGTGTAGTTATAAAACTGAAATCACAGCATCCTGTTGTCATTATATCTGAGTGCTGTGCGTAGTGAGTAGTTGACATGATCGCTCATCCCGTTATGTTGCATTTCCACGTATTAACTGTTCCACTATTTGTGGCCTAAACAACTTATTAAGTG
Organism: Cephalopholis sonnerati; assembly: GCA_019142605.1. Lineage (NCBI taxonomy): Eukaryota > Metazoa > Chordata > Actinopteri > Perciformes > Serranidae > Cephalopholis > Cephalopholis sonnerati. The sequence goes on from JAGQAX010000008.1 coordinate 30,071,769, forward strand.
AGCCTGCTCTTCCTGTGTGATGCTACATATTTAGGTGTAATCAGAACATGAGGCTCAATGGGAGGATTAAAATTCATGATTCTGCATTCATGTCACAATAGCTGTTATTGACTGACCGATATGGCATTTAATCCCGTCACCTCTCCCCTCCTCACTCCACTCACGTACACCCCATTTGTTCGGAACAAGGTTAAAGGGACAGTTCACCTCAAAATGTTGCCTGTAGAGCTGTTTATCAGTCTAGATTATTATGGTGCGAGTTGCCAAGTGTTGGAGATGTTGGCCGTAGAGATGTATGCCTTCTCTTTAGTATAATGGAAGTAGATGGGACTCAGATTGAGGTGCTCAATGCGCCAACAATAAAATACATTTGAAGAACTTAACAGCAATGTCTCTTTCCAGAAATCATGACCCGGTTACTCAAGACAATCCACAGAACTTGTTGTGAGCAGTTTCATATAGGAACTATTTTCTCTCTACCTAACTACACCCACCAACTGTATCACTGTGCAGAAGGTAGCGTGCATCTACTCATGGATGAGAGGCTCATGACAGCGCAAGATGTAAGTATATTAATGGTGTCCTCCTCAGCTGAGCTGTAACGTTAACTAGCTCAGTGGTGCTAGGGAAGCTAGCAGTAGAGGCATGCTTCCTTTTTGTGTGGTGATACAGTTGGCAGGTGTGGTCCTGTAGTAAGAAAATAGTTCCTACATGAAGCTGCTCACAACAAGGTCTGTGGATTATCTTGAGGAACCAGGTCATGATTTCTGGAAAGAGACATTGTAAACTCAATGTGCCTAAAATACATCATACATGATGATATCATGTAAGATAGTAAAGTATTACATATATAAAACAAGCAGGGCATAATAAACACAAACAAAATAAGAAGGTACTATTGTTGTCAATATTCTTAAAAAGGGGAAATAATAACTAATAATGCTATTTCCTGAAAAAAATAAAAGACACTTAAAAACGTAATTAAAAGCTTGCAAAAAAAGACATGTCTTTACTTTTAAAAGAGAACACTGTTGGAGCACACCGTAGTTCATGTGGAAGAGAACTGACTGAGAGTTGATTTTAGGTACAAGGAGTAGACTGTTCTCTTGCTGCTGCATGCTGAATAAGCTGGAGTTTATTTCATGTCTGCTTTGTCAGTCCAGCAAAGAGTGCATTACAGTAATCCAGCCTGCTGGAAATAAAAGCGTGAACCAGCTTTTCAGAGTCTGACTGAGAAGCATCTAGCTTTAGATATATTTCTGAGGTGATAAAAGGCAGTCATAGAAAGACTAGAGATGTGCTTCTGAACCAGGGCATGATTTCTGGAAAGAGATATTGCTGTTGAGTTTTTCAAATTCATTTTATTCTTGGCACTTTGAGCACCACAATCCAGTGTCATCTAGTTCCATTATGTTAGAGAGAGGGCAGACATCTCTATGGCCGATACCTCCAACTCTCTGCAACTCACGATCTAAACTGATAAATAGCACTACAGGTAAGAAGAAAAATAGATCTTTGATTTTTGGGTGAACTGTCCCTTAAAAGGTGAATTAGCATTGCTACAAACCTAACATGACTTTAAAAATGCCAAGCAACTAAATCACTGTTAATTTTAATCTAAGCTACTACTAGTAAAAATAAAATGTTTTATTGTAGGGATAATGCAAGATCAAGACAACACTGGTCTTTAAATAGTAACCCGAAATAACACTATCTCTCTCTCTCTGTGTCTTTATCCCGGTCAGTGTCAGTGCGCCTGCTAACAAATCCTTTTCTTTCTCCCTCGCTTTGGTTTTCTGTCGGTTTTACGCTCCATCTCACAGCAGTGCCCTCGGCTCCATTTATCCAAATCCAGGGTCAGCTCAGCCAAAACGGCCGGTCTGCTTCTGTCGTCACTGTGCTTGAGTGAGTGAGTAAAGGTCAACACTTTTAAACTACAGAGCCAAATTCATTCACACTGAAGCATAAAATAAACACTGGAAGCAGGCAATACACACACACAGACACACAATGCAAGGCTTTTGCAGTGTGTGTGTAAAACTAGAAGTTCATACTGTGTACGAGTTGCAAGGATGTTGTTTAATCATCCTTATCTTATTACCGTAAGGGTTTGCACAAGAAGTAGTGATGCATATCTGATCCTTGAAGGAAACTTTCCTTTACTTTTGCATATCTATAGGTAGGTCAAAGGTCACGATCAGCTACAGCAGCATCTCCGGCTCTAGTGAGAATTCACAACCTGTGTGTGTTTTGCTTGGTTTTCCAATTAATGGGAGCCGAGAACAGCCATGTTTGCAATATTTTTAATGCCGTCATGTTGAGATCATGACTTATCTTGAGATAACGAGACAGACCACCTGTCGTCACTAGAAAACAAAAGTTCTCTTACGACTTACAGTGTGTATCAGAGATCAGGAGTGCCATGGCAGCATGCATGAAGGGCATCTTGGCAACTGCAGCAACTGTCATATCAAGGAGACCCTATAATTGATCAATGCTATACTGTACTTCAATCAAGGTCAAGGTTATTAATCAGTTATGAATCCTCCCCAGCAGTTATGATGGTGATCTTGAGGGCTGAAATCAGGTGTGATCAAATGAACCAGACACTCGTTCTTCAATTCCCCATAATTATTGTGTGATTTTGAGAAAACAAAAGTCGATTTCTTGTAATAAATCATGTTGTTTTCTCAAGAAACTGTGCTTTTGTGTTCTCGATAATCAACGATCGACTGTTATCATCAGAAAACAAGTTCTCAGCTTCCGTACTACACAGCATCCAACACTGAAAAGCAGGAGACACAATCAACTCCGGTGTACCAAAGAATTACAGATATCACCAATACGCCTTACTGATATTTTGTAAATTATATACATTTTGATAGCATTAAATGGGGCAGATTTATTATGATTATTAACATGGTCATAGCTTGTCTCACCATGTTTGTTCACAGCAAACTCCCACTATGTATTCTAGACACATCACACATGATACAGTAAGTAAACAGTTGCTGACTCCCTCTCCAGACCGTCACATGATCAATGTGAAAACTTTAGAAAGAAAGGAAATGAAGGGAAATTTAAACGTTACAATGGAAAAGGGTTTCAGTATCTGACTCGACGCCACTTCAGCAGCTGATTAAAGGGGCTCTATCTCAGGCCTTTTGGGTTAAATGCGGCCGCCAGACTCACGGAGCCACCATTCAGCCTGAGGATAGTGAGTGCAAGCTGCGCTGTTTCATAACGAACAGGTTATTTACTTTGTTAGATAATGTGCAACAGCAGTAGGTTGCACACTTTCTAACAGGCAATGGTGGAAATTAAGAGAGGAAACTTAAAGTCTGGGTGTTTGTTTTATACTTAGGTCCCAGCAGAGCAGAACTTGAGCAAAGCAGGGGCGTGTTTGGGTCAAACAGGGGGCCACTCATGTGTGACATTAGGTTAAAAATAAAGAGAGAAGGCTGTATTTTGACACTGTAGCGCAATAAGCTAGTTATAGTAGCACATATCCTGTACGCTGTAAGTTTGTGTCCATGCCTGTTGGTACTGTTTGCATGGAAGGAATGAACCAGAGAGACCTCTCTCCCTGATCCTGCAGATATTCTGTGCACCACCACTGTACCCTGTCTGATCTCTGCTCTGCCAATCTCCCTCTCTGCCCATAAACTTTCTAAAATTAGCTTTAACTTGGGTTTACAAAACACAAACCCTCCTGCCAGTCATAGATCTTTTACCTCAGCACCATAAAAAGCCATGTTCACAGGTCCTCTATTTATCTTCTCCCCTCCCTCCCCTCCATGATTTCCATCTCTCAGTTTTTGATACGGATTCACCCCAGCTTATGTCTTATGACCCCATAACCACGCTCTGCACCTTGTTTGGTTTCCCCCACTGTCTCCTCTCCCTTTCTGTCTCTTTTTACCCCCCCCACCCCATCCCACTCTCTCCCCCCCACCCCTCTTTTCTGTCCATCCCAGGGTTTATCCCCTCATCACTGATCTCCCTTCATCCCTCCAATCCTCATCTGTTCCTCATAGGAGCAGTGGAGAGAGTGAGTGACGGAGGAATATCCCGCTGTGTGTGATACCAAAAGTGAATGAGCGGGAGAAAGTGTAGTAACAGGCGGGTTGAACTTATGACAACGACCAGAGGGAGACCGCTGGAGGAAGAGTGAGTAAAGAGCCACCAAATCACGTTGAGAGGAGTCTCCTGCTTGGTGAGTGGATGGTCAGATGTTGCTGTTTACATTTTTTGTTCTTGGTAGTTGTGAAGTTGTGACGTGCTGGATCACATTCAAAGGGTCAGATAACAACTAGATTTAAGACTGAAAGGGCAATCACCAAAAATATCTTTAACAAGAACTTTTTTGGAGGCCATAATGATAGAGCCTTAAACTTAAATGTAAAAAAAATGTTCATTCCCTAGTTAAAAAGTAGCTTTTTTTTTTTAAAATGCAGCACGCTAACAATATAATCTGGCTTTACAGTGTGGAGAATGTACATCAGAGAAACATTTAGACGATCAAAATTATATCGCCGCTCACTGAAAGCACATACATGCATTTTACTGTGTTCATGGCACACAGCGGAGGGATTTACATGGGATCAGCATACAGTGCTGGTTTTGTCGCGTGGATTGATAATCTGGCAAAAAACACATATCCCTTTTGTTGTCTGATTCTTAATACTGTCAGACATAATCTGCAAGATACAACTATGTTAAGTTGTTTGTGTGGATGTATCGTGCGTGGTGTGATATTTAAAATTCAAAGTTTCACCATTTTATTTTGAAAATACTGAGCGTCTACAGTTTTAAGTGGAGAGGAAAGGGTTGTCTCTATTATAGTATATTTAATTTTATATTGATATCTGCTGCAATATCGTACAGTAGGGTTGACGAGGTATACCAGTTTCACAGTAGACAGTGGTTTGACAATTGACGGTTATCATACCGTGTACATTTGCTTCTCTATGGTATGGAAAAACAATGCAACCTGAGGATGAATGTCACCTGCGTGTGTGCATCTCCTGTCCTCTTCAGCATCCATAAAAATGGTTTTAAGTCTCAATTATAATAAAGCAGTTGTACAACCAAAGGAAACCCTTCTGTTTTAGTACCTTTAAAGGCCACTGTAACTGATAATGATGATCAAAAAATTGTGTAATACCGTGAAATCGTGATATTTTCTGAGACAGATATCGTACCTTTAAAATCTCATACTACTGCAGCCATAAAGTACAAAATACGTATGTCTGTTTTTGGCTGATAAGTTACTAAATACCCGTCAAAAACTGAATGTAAAAAAAAAAAATCACACAGAAATACAATATTATCATAAATCAATCCTGGTCAGTGATTTACAACACTGTCCACAGCAACCGTCTACAGCCAGAGATACTCAACAGTTAGCTATCACAGTCGCAAAATCTTTATTGGTACTCAAATTTACTCACATATCGTCATATCGCTCGACTCTAGTACAGACACAGTGTGTTGGTTGGCTGTGAGGTCTACCATACAAATCAACAACAGCCATATTTTAAGATCTAGTTTTGCAATTGGGACCAACAATGCACTTATAACAGGTCAGGAGCTCTCAGCTGAAGTCAGAGGTGTAGATTTTGGTGGGACACAGGAGGCAGGTTCCTCTCGAGAACTGTGACATGTGCATTTATCAACCCCCAGTAAAAACATGACAGCAGAGGACTTTTATTTTGACAGAATTTAAGACATTTCCACCATAAATTGATGCAGAAAAGGAAAGTGGTGCCTAAAAAATCACCAGAATGCCAGAAATCAAGTGTTTGATGCTCAAAATTTTCCTGGGGGAGGACCCTCAGTTTCATATGTGTCTCCCCCAGCGTTCAAATGAAACCTTCGCCCTTGGCTGATGTAACGATGCAAACAGTCACTGGTCAAACTCAAGTTCATCGGCCCAGTCACACCAAAAACACCACGTCCACAGCCTCACACTCTCTCAACTCTCTCCGCTGTCCTCCATCTGCCCCCTCCCTCATTCTCATCCCACTATCTCCCCCCCACCCTCCCACACACCCTTCTCTCCATCTCTTATCCAGATGCAAAGAGCAGTCAGTAATCGGATGAGAGCAGATTTGATTCAAAAGGCTTCCCTTTAAAATCTCAGCCAGTAGGATTTAAAACTCACTCTCCTGCCTCGCCTCTTACCCACCACCCTCCCCTCCCGTCCTCCAACCCCCCCCACCCCCCTTCCCCTCCCTCTGCCGCCTCTTCTCTCTGGCTGTGTTAATGCACTTCACCATCCAGGAAGCCCTAGCAGTCATTTAATCACATGGAACAATGGCAGGGGCCCAGGAACAGAATGGCAAAAGGGTAATAGCACGACTAAAACACTCAAGCATTCATTACAACACTCATTATCGAAGCAATTTACCATCTGGAACAAATGCCTAAAATCCCCTGCTACCAACTTCAGGGACAATGTAGTCATCAGCAGTTTGAGGCAGGACACCCATACTGTAGCTGCTGAAGTGTTGGGAGCACAGCGCTACGATAAAGGCCATAAATCAGCACTCTAATTGTATTTTAACATGTTTCAGGCCAGCCCTCCATTCACTTTAAGCATTACTGATAGATAAGGGATAGAGCACAGTGGCAAACAATTAAGGCAAATCTCTTTCTTTTACAGAGTCACACCCTCCTTCCCTTCCTCTCCTTTTCACTTCAAACAAATTAGAGGCAAATCCACTTGGTCATGTGTTTTGACAGGGGCACTCATTCAAATAGTGAAAGAGAGAAAGAGATTGCTGCAGGGACGCATACGATAAGATCAACGCAAGTATTCCCTGCTATCAGTTTTCAAGGTAAGATAAAAGGAAATAGCATCACGGCATTTGAAGAGAGAAAAGACGTTAGTGATACCTGCACGTGTAGGAGGAGGGTGTTGTTGTTGTTGTTGTAGTTAGAGTTGGTTATATTGTGCTGCTTTAGCATGAAGTTAGTGTCATGTCTGTTTGCTCAATCAGCTCCGTGACTCTGCCTTTTCCACTTGTGCCTTGATTGCATTTGTCACACTGTATGAGTTTGTCCATTAGGTGATTGGTCGACTGCTAAACATTACTCATTTAATCATGACATTACCAAATTCAATAGCCATCATCATTAGGTGAGAGCTCACTGGAGTGTTAAATGGCTCAAACCACCTGTCATCGTCGCCGCGAGTTTGTCGACAAGTGAGAGCCAAGAGCCAACACGCACTGGTGACATTGTTACAGGACATTCTGGTTTGTGTGTACATTCAGGGTGAGGATGTGTGCTCTCGAGAAGTATCACATCATCTGAAGAGCAAATACTTTGGCTGCTAATGTCAAGCTTGAATATTCATGCAGTCTGCGTGTGTTTGTGAGCATGAATGCGTGTGTGTAGGTGTGTTCTATGGGTTTGTGTGCGCGCTCCTGCCTGTTTGTGAAAGTTTGCAAAGTAGACGAGGGCCAGTTTGACTTGCAAAATAGCACTTACTTGGAGACTGGAGCAAGGGAGGATTACTAATCGTGCAGGTGGCTGCAGGTAAAATTCCAGCATTAAGTATTTGTACAGGAAATGCTGCTACATGAAGATAAACGAGCAGATTGCAACTATTTTCTTGGAAGATTTCTTGGTAACTGAATTCTGCTTTCACTGTCTCCCCTTCTTCTTCTTTTCAGGATTATCTGCTTTCCTGCCATCACACCCTGTCTCCATCGGTGACAGTGCCTAACAACCATCGCCATGGGGGAAATGGAGCAATTGCGAAAGGAGGCGGACAATCTCAAAGACCAGATCACTGTCAGTAGGCCCATGTGGCTGTCCACATTATTTATCATTATGTGACTCTGCTATTCACTATGACCTGAGGATATATTATTCATAACCACGTCTTTGATCAATACTGGCAGTAACCTGACTACCTGTGTCTGCGTCTGCTCCCCAGGCAGCTCGTAAGGCGGTGCAGGACACCACGCTGCAAGAAGCCGCAGCCGGGATCACTGTGGTGGGGCGGGTCCAGCTGAAAACCAGGAAAACACTAAGGGGTCACCTTGCCAAGATCTACGCCATGCACTGGGGCACTGACTCCACGTAAATACACAGCACGCTTACACAAATTAAAGGAGCACCTGCTGTTTTTATTTCACAGCCAAGCTCTTGATAAATTTGGCTCAAAATTAGAGTGAGGGGAGCCAATTATTGCAATTTCTAATATGTGAAATAGATTTATGAAGCACACTTTTAACTAGATTTATCAATAGGAACATGCCTGATGTTGATTTTTCAGCTGATATATCTCCTTATTTCTCTGTCTCTGTCTTTGTTTTTAAATCACTATGATTGTCACGCAACCAGGCTGTGTGTCAGCGCCTCACAAGATGGAAAACTCATCGTGTGGGACAGCATCACAACCAACAAGGTAGGAGAGAGAGAATGATGTGTGTATCATGATGACAAGCAAAAGTACACTATCAAAAGAAATGAATTTGCTTCCCTAGCTTAGACTAAGCTAGCAGTAACTGAGGTTAGAATTTTGCCATGGACAGTCACCCTCACACACACCAAAATACACAGGTCACCTCACTGTTTAAAACCCCTGAAAACTTGACTTCAGATCTGTCCCTGAAACAGTAACTATCAGTGACTAAATAAGCAAAGATCAAAATTTAGAATACGTCTCTTTAATGTAATATAACCCTTCTTTTCTAACTTCAGCAGGAGCCTGTTGCTCATGCTAATAACCTGATGTAAAAACAAGTTTTCAGAGCCTTTAGGTGTTTGTGGCGTACGCTCTGGTTCAGTGTTTACTACTTAGTTTCAGTAGTTGAAAACAAGAGTTTCACCTGTCTTCTTCTGTGTGTCTTCAGGTGAATGCCATCCCTCTCAAGTCATCGTGGGTGATGACTTGTGCCTACGCACCCTCGGGGAACCTAGTGGCTTGTGGTGGTCTGGACAACATGTGCTCCATCTACAACCTCAAGGGCAAGGACGGGAACGTCAAGGTCATGCGTGAGCTGGCGGCACACACAGGTATCTCTTGAAGTCACTGATGCTCTTACCTTCGACTTGAGTCCTCCTTTTGTTCACTTCTCTCATGGTATTTCTTCGGTTGCCCAGGTTACCTGTCCTGCTGTCGTTTCCTCAGTGACAGTGAGATCATCACCAGCTCTGGAGACTGCACTTGGTAAGAATTCAGTGTGATTAACTGGACTGGAAGGTTTGGTGCTGCTTTTCTCTCTGTAGTGTCAGCAGACATTAATATTGTCTTTGGTCTGTCTCCTTCTAGCGTACTATGGGACATTGAGACAGGCACCCAGAAGACCGTCTTTGCAGGACACCAGGGAGACTGCATGTCCCTGGCCGTGTCCCCAGACTTCAAGTTTTTCATCTCGGGGGCGTGTGACTTCACGGCTAAGCTGTGGGACATCAGAGAGGCCACATGCAGACAGACTTTTGGAGGCCACGAGAGTGACATCAACGCAATCGGGGTGAGGATGAGGAGGGTGCCCTCCTCACTTCTGTATCAGAGCTCTGCTTTATTTTTTTGGACCAAAGGAGGGACAGTTTCTAATCACTCCTCTTTCTTGCAGTTCTTTCCTAATGGGAACGCAGTGATAACAGGGTCGGATGACGCCACCTGTAAGCTGTATGACCTGCGAGCCGACCAGGAGCTCATTACCTACCAGGACTCCAGCATCATGTGCGGGGTGACCTCCCTGGCCCCCTCCCTGTCTGGACGCCTGTTGCTGGCTGGCTACGACGACTTCAACGTTAACATCTGGGACACACTTAAATCTGAGAGAGTTGGTGAGTACGGGTGGAAATAGACTCGATAGAGTGAATTTAGAAACTTGTTTTAAAGCATCTGAGATGGAGTGCTCTGCATCTGAGTCATTTTATACTTTGCTTGGCTTACGTTGTGTTTTTCTTCCTCGCTGTGGTCCAGGAGTGCTGGCTGGTCACGACAACAGAGTGAGCTGTATCGGCGTGTCCTCAGACGGGATGGCGTGTTGCACAGGATCCTGGGACAGCTTCCTCAAGATATGGAACTGAGGCTGCTCCTCACCAGTGAGCAAAGAGAGAGTAGCATCTGCCTGGGAGAAAGTGAGGAAGATAAAAAAAGAAATTGGAGTTTGAGGGAGGGGATGAGGGACGAGGAGCCACATAGGGTGAGAAGAGGGTATTTTAATTGTGCCAAGTCCTATCTAATGTTGGAGAGGGGTTGTAATGTGAAGATTTTTCTCCCCTCACGTCGCGCTCTCACCTTTCTTCTCACGTTATTGGGGAATTTAGGGGTGGGACGAGGGGCGGGGGTCTCAGTAACAGATCATTCCTCTTAATAGTTTATTATATTGCGGTTAAAATAACGATATGCACATTTATCGCAGCAATTCAGAGGTCACCCAATGAGAACAGTTGCCAAATGGAAATGGTAGCACACTGGATGAGATAGAATTGTGTCAAGTTACAGCCTGTGTAGGTTCACACTAGCTATACTAATATGCTGTGTTTTATATCAATGCATAAGTTATGTCATGAGTAATATGAGCATTTGCTTTTTTTTGTTTCAGACTGTTGTTTGTTCTTAGTTTTGGTAGATTCCCTAGATGCTTACATTTTCTTTCTTTTCATTTTCTAAGTTTAATTAAATAGTTTGCAGATGTCTACATTAGTGTTTGAGTTGTTTTGTATGTGATTGGACGATATTTACCAGGATTTGGGGGTCTTATCATTTGGCCTAACCCCTTCCCCACTGTAGCTAGACCTGAAAAGTGCTTTGGGTTAAACTGATGAACTGACAGATGGGATAATAACATGGTTTTCATGGTTCACTAAGCACTTACAAAAAAAAAAAGAGAGATGACCCCATTTGTCTCAGGACAGGAGGACTTTTTGTACGAGTGTTACACGGATGATAACGGCTATTGTGTGCGTGTGAGCAATACATCTGAATCTGTATGTGACTGCTTACTTTTTCCTCTGCGTGGTACGAGTTAAACTTCAAGGACAGTTTGTGTACATACAGAAAAAAATGTCTCTCTAGAAGTTGGACTGCCTCTTTTCCAACACTGGATACACACTGTGCAAAGTAAAGCAATACTACCTTTCTTAAAGACTGTCTAATAAACATGGGATTCTGCATTAACACAAGTCTTTAGTGTTAATTTATGACATGCTGACTTCAGTTATCATGTTTATAACATGTTCAGAATTAAATCCCACTGGATATGGAGCGAGGCACTATTTTAAATTAACGTTTTATGTTTTACAGCTCAAATTTGTTTTCACTGCAAAAGTCTTCAGTACTTTTAGTCCATGAAGGAATTTAGATGTTTGGAAAAAGGCATACAAACACATGGCATCTTTTTACGGATTAACTTAAAATGTCTTGGTTCATTCACAGGCTCCATCTGGTGTTTGTTACTGAGGCTTCATTACAAACTTTTAGCTAAAAATGGAGACGAATGGGCATAAATCAACGTTCCCAACCGTTTTCTTTAAAGAGTCCCTTTTCTATCATTAAATAAACTGATGACCCCTGACTAAGTGACATATTTTATGTATATTTCATATTATATTCAATGCATAACAACAACAGTACAGGACAATTCATAAATGGGTGTCCACACCTTGCAGGCTCACAAAAGGACAACCAATCACATCTGTTAAAAGAATGCATCACACCTAGCAACAGGGTCAACCACACCTCCTCTGTGAGGTAAAAGTTTCAGTCCCATCCTTGCTCAGAGGTCATTGCTAAATCACTCCTAAGCTATGACTCCTTACTAGGCTAAGTTAGGAGCTCTCTGAGAGTGTTCTCAGGATGTCTGTGAATACGGCCCCTGGTCTTCACCAGGCCCTTAAGTAAATATATTTAATAATATCCTCAACTGTAAAAAAAAATTCATCTAATTTTCTCTTAAAATATGAATGAAATGCTGAAATTAAGGTCTACTGATATTTTTAAAATGTTTTCACGCCGTAAAACAAAGGCTCCATTAAGCTTTGAGGTTCAGTAACCAGTGAAATATGACATCAACATTAATGAAATGCTATTTTAAATTAGCCTTTAAGATGTCACTATGATGGTTTACAAGTTCAATTCATTTTCACTGTAAAAAAATAAAAGTACTTTCAGTCCATGAAGGAATTTTGATGTTTGAAAACCTGCAAACACATGGTATCTTTTTATGGATAAACTGAAAACATTGTGGTTCATTCACAGGCTCCCTCTAGTGTTTATTATTATAGATGACTCATCACAAACTGTTCACTAAATATAGGGATTATGAGGCATAAACAACTGTCAGAACCAGAAGCTGTGTGATTCAAATGGCAGTGGCATTAAATACTTTTCTTACAAAATGAATGTAAACTTAGTGTTGAGTTTTTATTCTGTTTAGGCAGAAACAGAAACTAGAAATTTTACAATTTATTCTTTGGAAAAAATTAAGTTATGAAAAACAGAAAAAAAAAAAACACAAGACAAGCTCAAGAGAAACAATAACAAAATTGATATGCAACCAATACAAAGATTTAAAGCTGAAGTATGAATGCGAATAATTTTATTTATATTTACAAGAGGATAGAAACTGCAGTAATAAATGTAATATAAACAGGGGAAAAGGTCAAAGAAAGCTGTACACATAAAAGCTCGTTTTAAAAGACATAAAAGCAGCAGGATTCTGTACACGTCGCTGCAGTGAATCATCGGTTCTCCTTATCCAAAGACACTGCCAGCACTCTGCGGTCCATCTGTCCGAGCCTCTGCTTATCTGGGGTGGACACCTTCAGCTTCATCTGGAAAGTGGGGAGGACACTTTACCTCAGCAACTGATTTACTTTCTGCGTTCAGGTTAGGACAAGAACATAACTCAACATCACCTTGAAAATCAATACAGGTTCAAATTAAAGGACCAGTGTGAAGGATTTAGGGACATATATTGGCAGAGATGGTATAAAATATTCATAACTATGTTTTCATTAGTTTAAAATCACCCGAAAATAGGAATCATGGTGCTTTTGTTATCTTATAATGAGCCACTTATATCTACATATGGAGAGGGTCCTCTTCCATTGAGTCCTCACAGCTGACGCCACTACACCCTACACACTGGACTTTTAAGTTTCAGTAAATGAAGAGAGACGGTATCAGAAGCAGTGAGTGCATGCTTGTATACAATACCTGAGGACGCTGATCCCTGGGAGAGTTGGTCGCCTTCAGGACCTGCAGCGGGGAGCGGCCTTCAGTACCTTGAAAAGAAAGCAAACATGAAGCAACAACATCTTGTTATCGTAGATTACGAGAAGCTACAAACTCTCCACACACCTTTCTGCTTCGGTTTTCCAGACTGCCTCTGGTTCTCATCGGTTACTTTCTTCACAGCCATGCGGACAGCGAGAGGAGAGGAGCCTCCTTTCCCACCCTGCACTCCTCTAGCTCTCAGCCCAGAGGCGCCAAAGCTTTTTCCCAACCACTGCGGCTTGAACACCACCTGACTGGGGCTCTTTGAGTCAAAGGTGGGGCAGCGGATGCCGGTGCGGGGCGGTGGCTGCTCTGGGCTGGGGACAGTCGGTGGCTCTGGTGCAGGAGGCAAAGTGGACTCTTCAACAGGCTCTTTGGCTTCCTCAGAAGATGGCTCTGCTTCCTCTGACTGTGCAGGGGAACCATCTGAATCAGTGGGGAGGGGAGGCTCAGCAGGGACCTCTGGTTCAACACTGACAACAGGAAGGGCATAACAATGATCCACGCCATTCCTGAGTAGCTCCACTTCTGCGCTAGGTGCTGGGGATGAAGCGCCGTCATGGTGCACCTCAGCAAAGATCTGGGATGATGGTGCCCCCTCATGGCAAGTTATCAGGCTCATGCTCAGTCTCTTGTGAAGAGGAGACTCTCTTGCTTCTTCAGCCTCCTCCAGGCTAATGTCCACCACAGTTTCTACCTCCACTTCCACTTGGGGATTCTCAAGAAGCACAAAGGGGCTCGAGTCATCCACACTTTCGAGAGGGGGTTGCACAGGGGTGGCCAGGAGGTTCGCGTGATCATCCATGGAGCCAAAGGTGTGGGAGGGCTGAGGAGTCAGCAGCGGTTCTGTGGAGGCCAGCTCTTCACTCTCAAACACCCCCTCTTCTTCAACAGCATCACTGAAGTCTTTCTGAGGGGCTTCAGGGGCTTTGCCTTCAGTCTCATTGTGCAACAGCATGCCCAGACGACGTGCAAACGACCCAACTGTTGCTGTGGGGGCAAATGGAAGAGAACTACGTTACAGGGCGTTTTGCAGATGTAAAACACAATAGCTGAAGCTGATACTTATCGTTACCTCTCATGACTTCTCTGACAGGGGTGCGGCTGATGCCAATAGAAGGTGAGCGGGGATCAGTGAATGCCAGTGGACAGTCAGTTTTGGCCACATTGACCTGGGAAAAGTTTTTGGTATGGTTAACCTGTTTTTAAATGTCTCTCCATTATAGCCTTACAGTATGTCTGGTAGCAAGTCAGCCAGGTGACCTACCTGAATGGGCGTACGTTCGATTCCTGTTGAAGGAGAGCGTGGATCCATCAGCTCACCGACTCGACTGTTTTTGAAGACTACTTGGTGTTTCACTGGTGCAGAGACAACCATCTTGCTCCCACTGGATCCCATGACGCTTGTTTAATTTTACCTGGCTCAGACAAAACAGATGAGAACACAACTTAATGTCTACATGAGCAAAATAACAAAATAAATAATAACACATGACAACAAAACAGCATGAGTAAAACACAGTAAAGTTACCCTAATGTAAATATAAAATAAAGGTTAAAACACTTAAGGATTCAGGGACTAAATCAAATGCAAACAGCACATTTCCATACAATGAAAATCGTGCCCTCCTGGATATTTAAATACTATTTACATACATTCCTTAATTCAGTCTCGTACAACACTGATACATAACACCATCTCAATTTATTATAGCTTGTTTACATACTTTCATCACTACGTCAATGTAACAATTAAAAACAAACAGCTGAGAATGAAAGAAGCTAGCATGCTAACAACAAGCTAGCTTGGCTAAGGTCAGTTAACATGAGGTGTCTTTATATTAATCTTGAAATTAGATGTAACTGTAACGCTGTGAGAGTAACCTTTTACCGTAATTAATCTGATAGAGTACAGACTACTTTAACTTCCTCATACCGATGTGTACACTTTGAAATAAAGTCTCTAACTTACCTTAAACGAGGTGAATACAGTCAACCAGGCGTGTCGCTTATTCTCTTTTCACTTACTACTCACTTGAGTTAAACGGGAAACACACGACTTTTAAAACATTTAAATGGCGGGGCTGCGTGCATGTTATTTTTGAACGAACCAATCAGCGAGCGCGTTCTCCCCGCCTACTCGGCGCTGATTGGCTCAGAGCGCTGCGCCCAAGAACTGGGCGTGGTGACGTGCTGATAGTGCTTTTCAAATTTAAAATGAAGCTTTTGTTTTGGTCACATGTGGGGAGAAAAATGAAAGTTACGTTGGAGTAATCCTCCTGAAACATGTTTCTCCATGATCAAACTGCCCCAAGGCAATATAAGATACTATAAAGTGATACTTTTTTACTCTTAATTTCCCTCAGAATTAATAAAGTATCTATCTATCTATCTATCTATCTATCTATCTATCTATCTATTCATCTACTTTTTAGTAAAATCAGGCCGAACAAAGCAGAAGAACATATAGATTTTTACACTGTCTGTGGATATGCTTGAATGTGTGAAAATATACTACTTATTTATCTTAATTTATTTTATTTTACTTTATTTTATTATTTTATTTAATTTAATTTATTTATTTTTATTCATTTTTGACATAAATTGACTTAACTGTGGAAGCTGGAGTGTGCCATCAGAATAACTGACTGCACAGTGCAGTGCTTTGTTAAAACCACGATACATTTTCAAAAGCTAATATAAATTGTTAAATTACATTTGCATTAAAGTGATACATTAATAATGCAAATAAATGTATAAAAAAACTAAATCAAATGGCAATTCATAATTCTACTCCTTTATTCTGTCTTTAAAGGATAAAATAATAGAATTATAAAATGGAAAAGGCATTTCAATTTGATTTATCTGTCTACCATATTTAATCTCACAATTTGTCTCCTAGAGTTGTAGTTTACATTTTGTGACCACTTAAGTTTAAAGATGGCTCTCTCCAGCCCACCGAGCAGCAACAGGAGCTAAGGTAATTTTTAATTGAACTCTACAAATTATCTGGTACCTTTCAAGCTCCATTAAAAATTTAAACACTCACTAAAAAGAATGAATTTAAGTGTTATCTTTATTCTGACCTTAAAAAAATTTACAGCTGTAATAAAAACAGCACTATGAATACCAATTTTACTATTTCCCTGCATTAGTGTCATTATTCATAGCATAAAATATTTAGATTTAGCTCTCCATACTTTTTTATCATCACTCATGCATTTCATCGATTCAGAAAATGAAAATCACCGACAGATGTTTGGAATCAAAGCTTTATTGCTGAATATTATATTAAACATTGCAGTCAGGATACAACTAGCCTGAACACAATTATAGTGCAACAATTATGTTACAATACACAATATGGCATATAGCATTATTTTACAACGAAGCAAATTGTTTACAAGAGCGATATGAAAAAGAGCAAGAGAAGGGAGGAGCCCAGAGAACTCATTCTCAATGGTATTACAATTATATGATCTTATCATCAGATGAACGATTACTATCCCCGACTCGACCCAAAACACACACACGCACACACATACTGTAGACACACACACACACACACACCTTATCATAACAGTAACAGTCCCGCTGGTTGTCAGTTCATCATCCTGGCTGATCACTAAAAAATTAAATAAAGTATAAAAAAAGGAAAACAGGCCGCTGCAGCACTACTGATTAGTGTTTGTACTCTGGACTGGCCTATTCCTTCTCTTGTGAGCACCTCTGATAAAAAAGCAGTACTCTTTTCAACGTCACGGCAATACTGTACCTTTAATCTACATAACCATAGTGAGTATACAGCTCAGCCTACAACCTGCTGTTAAGACTGTGAGAGCATTGAGTGTCATGGTAACCGTCCACATTGCATTCATCATCATTCATCATCATTTACTTTCTTCATTGAGAACAAATTTCAAATCAACAACAAAAGTGACATTTTATTGAACCCAGTTTTCCAGATCAACAGAGTGAGAGAAAATGTGAGGACCGTCAAACATGTAAAACACAGTGCCATGACTGTACCGCTGCCGGCTGCGTCGTCCAGGTGGAGACCAATACTGAAAACATTTGACAGAAGTCATTCAAGCGCACAAGATGATGTCTGTAGGATGGTGGATAATTCACAGTGTCTTCCTCCTCCGTTTCTCTGTAACCGTTACCGCTCTGATTCCTCTCCGCTTCATTCAGTCACCCAAACATTTACCTCCCAGCAAAACACATTCACACTCAATAAGCCCTCCCCTGGCTGGCCTTCATTCAGTCCCACCGTCCACCTCTCTCTGGCAGAAATGAGCCAGCAACGTGTCCAAGTCCCGGCGGTCGGCAGCAGCGTACAGAGAACTCTCTCCCATCATGCTGAGAGCCATGCGCAGGGTGGACCAGATGTTGTCGGACATCATGGTGGCTGCGGCACCTCCAGGCCCTCTCGCAGCTCTGGCTCCGTCCCCGGCGGCTTGGCGCTGTAGAGACAGAGCTTCAAGGAAGTGCTCCACTGCCTCTCTGAGGACAAAGGTGTAGGAAAACAAGACCAGATGAACAACACTTGATTTCAGATTCAAGGAATACTTGACAATTTATACATCAATTACACCCCCTCTTGTTACATTAAATTCATGAAGAACACTTAGTTTATCTCGCATGCCTCTGGTGAATGAAAACACCCAAATGGGGAGAAAATTCTTGATGAATTAAAGTCGTAGGCGACCATGTTTAACGACAGCAAAACTGTATCAAACTCATTTATGAACTCACACAACTTGTGCAGCATAATCAGAGTCTCATATATTCAGTTGTATGTTCAGTGCTTCCCAAAATGCGAGCCCTTTCAATTGGGAACCGAACTGAAAGTGACTATTATCTAAGCTCTCTTTAAAGCCAGACTCTATTGACAAAAACAGGAATTTCACTACGCTAAAACTGGAAGCTGCTGGTCTACCGCTGCCTCAATCAGTAGTTTGTGTTTGTTATTGTGTGACTGTGGTGCTTTAAAGGGTTAGTTTGGATTCAGCAGTCACACAGTAAAGTACAGGAAGTACTGAACATATGACTGAATAAATGAGACATGGATTATACTGCATGAGTTGTGAGAGAGTTTACAACCTGATGTTATGGTATAGTTTTGCTGTTTTAAATCATGGCCCCCTATGACTTAAACTCATCAGGAATGATCTCAGTTTCTCATTCTTTGTTCGCAAGAGTCATGCAAGAAAGTTTTCTTTATGAATTCAACTTATAACAGGGTGAGTAACTGATACAAATGGAGATTTCAGGGGTGAAGTATTCCTTTAATTGACATAATTTCTCGCGCCTCAGCTACAGCAATTCACTGTTTACATGCCTCAGTAAATCTTCAGTAGCTCGGCTTCAACTAGTGCAGAATGCTGCAGCTCGCATTTTAACTGGGACAAATCGTAGGTCACACGAGGCCACTGGTTGCCAGTTAATGTCAAAATTAATTTAAAGATTCTTTTCATAACTTTTAAAGCTCAACATGGTGTAGTGCTGAGTCATATAGCTGAGCTTCTGACTACCTATGCTCCAAGTTGTTATCCGCGGTCCTCGAGCCTACCCTCACTGGTCATCCCTTGATCAAGGCTGGTAACTAGAGGTGACCAGGCTTTTGTCATCAAAGCCCGAGGCTCTGGAATTCTCTGCCTGAGGAGATTAGGCTGGCAATGTGTCACTACTGCGTCTAGTACTGATATATTCATTAATAATAGCGCTGATGTTCTAGTGCTTTTAAAAATTGTATGTCCTTTTATATTGCATCAACTTTGCCACAAGTTTTAGCACTGAATCACATATTTGATTATTATTACAGTCTTGTAACTAAAACATCATGTCATTATCATTTCTTGTTGGTGTGTTCAAAGACGTCTTATAAACTGTATGCCCTTTTTTCTTTTTCTTTTTTTGTGTTTTGTTTAAGTTTGTGTTAAGGAGGAGGAAGTTCATAAGGAGAGGTATACTATCAATCAATTCAATCAATCAATTTTATTTATAAAGCCCAATATCACAAATCACAATTTGCCTCAGAGGGCTTTACAGCATACAAGATCCCTCTGTCCTTAGGACTCTCATAGGCATTTGTCAGAATGCATCAACCAATGAAACTGTTTATACACAAAGGTTTATTTACCCATTTTTAAATCATTGCTTAAAACATATTTTTATAAGAAAGTTTCCCCTTTTAATGCCTGACTTGTACTTTTGTTATTTGTAACTTTTTTGTTTATTTCCTCTGCACTGTTTTGTTGTCTTATTTCTATGCACTTTGTGACGCACTTTGTAACTTTGTTTAGATAAGCACTAAGCAAAGAAATATTATTATTATTATATAAATTAATAAAACTTGTCCTGATTACTTTGACCCCAATAAGATAACAGTTGGAGTAATATATAATAATAATCAAATATACAATAATGAAATTAGGACATCTTTTCTGATGCAATCTTTTGCAATCTCCCTTGAAATATAAATGGGGTGGACAAATTATTACAAACACCACCACAAAAGGACCACACAGTTAAATCATCAGCTCTCCGAGTCATTTTCAGCAAAGAGCTGTTGTATTAAACAGCACTGTTTTTAGTTGAGTGTACCTAATAAACTGGCAACTGTTCTCCAAAACTTTTGTTGCCATCTAGTGGCAGCTCACATGATTGCATTGCACCATGGTTTGTTAGGTTCTTTTATACCAGATGGAACAAGAAAGCACGCTCAAGTCAAACTAAAAACTGACACAAACATGACAGTGTTTTTAGTAAAGCAAAGAGAGTTTGTTAAATCATTTGTGTTGTACATGTTACAGCACATACAATGTTTGATCATAACAGCTACACCTTTTATCAAATAATCAAACCAACTTCAAGACCTTCAGTCTGACAACTTGCCTCGGGCACACACATTGTTCCTGTCGCCCATTTTATGCAAAGCTTTTTATTAGCTTATGTTTGGAGCAACCTTTCCTTCATTTTTTTTGTTTGCTGGGCCCCATTGTAATTCTATAATCATTACAGAAATGTGTGTCCACACTTTCATACCACAGCACAGTAGTGTCATACATTTACTCACTGTTTATGATGTGGTCTGAAAGGGGTATAAATCACAGTGAGCAGTTAACATGGTAACTGCGACCCAGAAACATCCCTTTAAAGCTAAAAACAGACACATTTTGGTTGAAATGACCCTTTTTAAAACAAACTACACATCTACAAACCAAAGAGTTCCTCCCTCACCTGTGTGCTCCTAAGTTGACACAGCTGATTCCCAAGTTGTAGCGACTACGGACAAAACCTGGCTGCAGCTCCAGAGCTCTCCTGTAGGCGGCCACAGCCTCCTCAGAGCGGCTTCCGTTGGCGAGTGTGGCGCCCAATTTGTTCCACAGCAGGTAGTCCTGATGGAGACAGCAGACAGACGAGAGGGGAGAGCTCAGAAACAGACAGATCATGCAGTGTGAAGTTGGGATCTCAGCACTGGCTTCTACACTAACCTGTGGTGTGACAGACAGAGCGGCACTGAAACAGTCCACCGCCTTGTCATACTCCCCGCTGAGGTTGAAGAGAACTCCCAGACCACACTGCAGCTGGGGGTCGACCTGGGCGGGGTCAGAGTTTGCTGCTTGCAGGAACAGGGACTGGACGTCAGTAAACAAAGACCTGTGCAGGAAAAACAGGAAAAAAAGAATTACTGGATCTGTATGTTCAGTTCTAAAACCTGAAATCATCCATGTGTGTTACACTCACTCTGGCAGCAGTGACCCGAACCTCTCCCTCTCCTTCTCTCTTTCTCTGGCACCATCCTTTTGGCGTTCACTCTCATTCTGCTCCCACACAGAACGGTATTTTGGATTGTGCTTTAACCAGTCACGAAGAGTCTCACAGGCCTGCCTGTGCAGCGATTCGTTAGTGAAACTGACGGCCAGCGCCATCAGAGCAGTCAGGTTGTCGTTCTTCAGCTCTATACATCTAATGAGAGAAGAAAGGAAAAGAGTCAGAACATATAACATCCTACTGTGGTTAAACAATGACATGCTTTTAGTTGAGACAGCAAATGTTATAAATCAACAAATAATTAAAGGGGTCAAATCTTACAATAACAATTTTGAATGAAATTTTTAGCTGAAACTGGAAAAGTGGTGACTACAGACACAAAAACCTAAGTCTGAAGATAACTATACACTCACAGTAACAAGGTAACAGAAAGGTATGTATTTCCTCATTAAGGTTTCTTCAGATTTTTAAGCAACTACCTGAGTTTTGTCATGGACGTTTACTCAACAGAGGAAGTAGAAAAGCAGCTACAATCATTGAGCTCACTATTAAGCTTTAACAAACTGATGAATCTGGACTGTTTCCAATACAGAAAAGTACCATGAGTATCATAAAATTACAATTTACAATAATATATGCAAAGAAAACAGGTGAAATGTAACAGCCCAGCAAAGTCAGATGCACTAATTATATGTTGCCTCCAATTGTTTCTTAATACAGTTTATCTGTTTCTGATTTCCGACCTGCGGAGGGCGCTGATGGCAGCAAATTCTTGCTCGTTCTCTGCCTGACAGGTTCCCAGATATTGCCATGCCTGCAATTTAATCAGAGGAAATGAACACACCACAGCGTTATTATAGCTGCCTTCTGTGGGGACACAAACATGAGTATAATTAAAAGTAAGGACAATTTTGAAAACATTAATTAATAAGAGGCTGATCAAAGAATGTCTGAAATGAGGCCGCAGGCTGTAGGAGACTCACCAGCTGGTTGTCTGGTTCTCTCTGTACAGCACTCTCAAAGAACCGTACGGCACCTGGGATGTCCCCTGCCTCCATCCTCTTCACTCCCTCTGACAAAGGGTCCGGGTGGGATAAGTAGGGGTTGTCCTCTTCAAACTGATACCCCTAAAGGAAAAGACAAGGACATCACAGAGTTTATTAATGACTGGATATATTTATGGTCATGTTTTTGGACTATCCTGTTTCTGTGTTTTCAGCAGGGTAACGCCATATTCCATTTTTAGAAACCCAAATATCCAAGCTGGAGTATGCTAAAAGAAACTGGGATACTGCTGCATGTACACACCTTATCCCAGCTATTGAGCGCTGCCAACTACCTGCGTGGCCGCAGCTTCAGCCAAGTGATGCAACAGAAATACAAACAATGGTGGCAGCAATAGTGTTTCACTTCTGGAAGGTAATGAGGAGGCTGTGTTTCTCCATCAACTGCTCCCCTGTTCTACGCGGTGGTGGTAACACTAACAGGCTGGCACCGATGTGGAGAACGGTATTATAAGAGCAGTGTAGCTGCTTTGAGGATTAGCTCTGTACAGAGTGTGTGGTCAAGAGGGAGAGACGGACGGTGGGTGTGTTAAAAGCAGACAGGTGTTGGCGATCGGAGAAGAGAAGAAATTAGCAGTTAAGCTGTCAGGTGGTAGTAAATGTGCAGTGTTTAATATTTACTGTCGCTCTCATCTCCCATTGTCGGTTTGTTATTGTAAACATCACAGACTGCAGGAACCAGTGACCGTGTTATTAAAGTTTTCATGTACACAGGGAACATGAAAAACCCAATCTCTCTGTGCTCCTGTAAACATCATATCCAAAATATGATCATAACCAAGATAACACTCATAAATAGGTCCATGTAAACACACTGATGGAGTGAATGTGTCCATGTGTACTGTTCTAACAGCAGATCATGCAGAATCAGCTACATGAAAACCAGTAACATTGTAGGTCATGTACTTTTTGTAGAGCTGCATGTGCAAAAATGCTGAAATCCTCAAACATGTAAGCAGATAGTATTTCTCAGCCGGCTCTGAGCAGCTTGTCAGCTACCTTGTCATAAGAATTGCTGAGTAGCTGATCGAAGTCAGACAGCCAGGGGTGGCTCTCTGCGTCCCTCTTAGCCATCTCCTCCCACTCCTGCTGCAGCTTCTCCCAGAAATCCACATCACTCTGACAAAATGACAGATACACATCATTACTTCAGTCTCCTCACATCATTTATCATCCTGTATTATGGACATATTTGACCTTTATTTTTCAAAGGGACATACGAAAGTGTACTGATGGTGTTTTGTAGCACAAGTAAGTCAAAAGAAAAGAATGGTGGTTGGTTTTTTGGACACAGTTTGATTTAAACTCTATGTTACCTGTGCTCACAGAAACATCCAGTACTTTAGTATTTAACAAAAACTAAAAAAAAGAGACCATATAACTCCTGTTTTACGTAACCTACACTGGCTCCCAGTATCTTTTAGAATTGATTTTGAAGTCCTTCTATTGGTTTTTAAGGCTCTTAATGGCATCACCCCTCCTATATAATAGATTCCCTGTCACCTTAAGTCCCTCCACGAACCCTGAGATCCTCCACAGTTGCTCTTTTAACTGTTCCTAACGTCACTACAAAACCTTTGGGGATGCTTCTTTTAGCTACCACGCCCCCAAAACATGGACAACCTGCCTTGAAATGTTAGACTTGCAACTCGCAGCTTAATGTTTTTTGTTTTTTTTTTAATTATTTGATTAATGAATTGATTGATTAATTTATTCTGCTCATTTCTCCTTGAATGAGTGTTCGATAGTTGTATGGTTTTATTTCTTTGCTGTTTGTCTCTGCCTCTGAATTGTAAAGTACTTTGTGCTGCATTCTGTGCATGAAAGGGGCTTTTATAAATAAAGTTCATTCATTCATTCATTCATTCATTCATAGGTTTTTAGAGTCTAACTTGTCATTGAATCTTATCTCACCTCCACTGCAGCTTTAGCTTGCTGGAAATCCGGTCCTGATGTGGCGAACTCATCTACCCAGGCTTCAGCCGAGTCCTCTGACACCTTGAAGAGCAATGAAGAGTAATGATGACAGCGGCTGATTACAGTCAGCACATGCTGGCTATGATGAATTGTTATTAGAGCTGAGGATGGGGACATTAAAACAGGAAAAACATAGAGGGAAGTGATGGAAAGGAGATGAAAGAAGAAACAACAAAGAAAAAGCTAATTTTCACCTGCTGCTTTCATACAGTTCTTCCTAAGAACTCCTAATTTTTTAAATCAGCTAGAAAAATCACTTACCAGCAACAAAATATGTAAATGCTGAGTGTCTTGCCGTCTATGTGTAGGACTAAACTCTAAGTACAACACTAGAAGCAAATCTTAAATATAGAGATAACTGCAGCTAAAAGTAAAAAACCTATTGCTGCCACGACCACCGAGGTCCTACCTGCCTGACGACCTTGGCCCACTGCTTTGCTTGTTTAGCTTTAACTTTCTCAATCTTCTCACTCTTCTCTGGGGGTTCCAAGGGAAGACTCCCTCCCCCCGTCTTCATCAGGAACTATGGTGGGAGGCGAGGAGGGGTGGCGATGGGGAATGGGGCAATGTTTTGAGGAGGAGTGAGCAGTTGGTGAGGAGGTTTTTTTATTTTTATTTTTTTGGAGGGGTGGGTGGAGTAGGAGTAATTTCAAGTAGTAGGAGGAATAGATGGATGGCGGTTAATTGAGGGAGAGTTCAAAAGGCAGGTCAAAAAATGGGAAAGTACATGTCACAGTTAGAGGGCAGTTAAAGTGGAAACAGACAACTTTTCCCTCCCTAGTATTTTCAAGTGGTATTGCTGTTGGCGCCGCTATCACAAAGACAACCAGTTTGCTTTCCATTATCCTCACAGCTGAGCAACTACCACAGTTTCCACAGTTACTTGGGTTGTTCCATCGTCCGCCATTTCCACTACTGGGGAAGGCAACTGTAAAGACCTTACACTGATACTTTTGGTAAGTGAGAACAGCTACTGATAGCTACCAAGAAAAACAAAAGCACTATCCTGCTCCTGCTTTGGTCGGGCGATGTATAACGCACTTCCTTTGTGCTGTAAATCGAGCCCTCATTTTTCCAGTAGATCGTACCCATGGGCAGACAGAACTGCACAGTGAAAGCGAGGCTTTTAGAGAACCCATCTAAATGCAGATGGTGTTACTATTCAATAGCCATTACTTTATGCAATCAATATTTACATCATTATGATAACTTAGAGCAAAAAAATGTGTCTATTTCCACTTTAAGTACAATGGTACAGAGCCCCTGAAGTCCTGAAAGGTGAAATATTTTATCTTGTGGGAACAAGTTAACTATCTTGTGTGCACAAGATACAAACATTTCACCCTTCGGGACCTCAGGAGCTCCATACAGAGGAGCCATGGTGAACAAATATTAATCATAAACAGGACTGAAAGCTGCACATGCACAGTATAATATAGATGCCCATCTCCGCAAAGATAAGAAAAAAGAAAGAGATGAAAAGTTAGGCATGATAAAATAAAAGTACTGGTAAATCAAAATGATGAGACAGCAAGTCACAATTTCGACTACTTGTGTTAAAATTTCATACTGTTTTTGAGAACTAAAATTATAATATCTGAAATACAAAGCTAAATTTTTAGAATTAAACTAGAATTACCGCCTCTGTGCACCAGACATGTTTCTCTTACAGTTTACATCCATGTCTGTGAAAACATGGATGCTTCATACAAAATACAATCAGCAGTTTCAAGATGGACACCCATGATTAGTGTCACCAATTTGGTGGCCTGACCCAGTGTTTCCCCTTCTGTTCCTGAGATATGACGTTGAGTAATGGCCAGGAAGGTGTTTTATGCAGAACGTTATGATGTCACAGTGAAGCTGACCTTTTAACTTGGAATATAAAATGTCATCATTTCATTAATTTATCTTATTGAGACATTTTTTGTCATGTCAGTTTTGTCATTGTTAGCGCATGAATTCTTGAGCTATGGCCACAAACATGCTTTGTGAGGTATTCTTCAGTCCAAGTGGACGTTTGCGTCAAATATAAAGAAATTCCCTTAAGGTGTTCTCGAGATATCGCTTTCATGAGAATACGACAGATGCAAGGTCAATGTACCTTGACCTTTGACCACCAAATTCATCAAATTCATTCATTGTTGGCACAAATGAAAGTTAGTGCCAAATTTAAAGAATTTCCCTCAAACTGTTCTTGAGAGATCGCACTCACGAGAGTGAGATGGAGGCAAGGTAACAGTGACCTTGACCTTTGACTCTTGACCACCAAAAACTAATCAGTTCATCCAAGTCCCTGGGTCTAAGTCAACCTTTGTGCCACATTTGAAGAAATTCCTCAAAGGCGTTCTTGAGATATCGATTCACAAGAGTGAGGCAAACAAGGTCACACTGACCTTGACCTTTGACTCTTGACCACCAAAAGCTAATCAGTTCATTGTTGAGTCCACGGGGACATTAGTGCCAAATTTAAGGGGATTCCCGTTAAGTGTTCTTGAGATCTCGCGTTCACGAGCATGGGAGGGTTGAACGTACGAATGTACGGACAGACAACCTAAAAACTAAAGCCTCCAGCCATGCCTATTGCCGGCACAGAGGCATAACAATAGCATGTCAATATTTGCACTTTTACTATCTCATAATCTTAACTTATGTTATCATTCTGATATACTGTGAGTATTTGCATTTTTTCATATCTAACTTTTAATCACATTTCTTGTCTTGGCAGATATGGGCTTCTGTAGTGTTGCCATTTCAGGGGAAAATCTAGTTAAAATCCAAAATCTTGCATCAGCCTTTTTCTGCCTGCTGTGAATCCAGCCAAAGTAATTACTTACAACCCCAATAAAATCAAGAACTGAAGGGAAATTGAGTCAAGGTGGGAATAACCACAGCTCGATTGCAGACATTGAAAACCAAATGCATAAGAACAGAGGCAGATCGTCATAAGACTCCTCTCATTGCTGAACAAATTCCATCTGCATCGCTGCGCAGCCTGGAGCTTCATATTACAGGGAGTGTAGCGGCTGCTTTTGGTTACATTAGTGGAAAATGTTACTCTGCATCAGATACTGGGGTGATGAGTCACAAGGCATAGTCTATACTCTGCAAAAGTGAACCAGTGTGCCTCCCCCAGTGTGTTTCCCCCCGTTGCAACCATCCCCTCCTCAGTGGGCAGTGACTCGTACCTGGTTGAGGTTGGAGGCCCAGTTCTGAGCCTCCTCGGCCTGAGCTTTATCTGTGAGCTGTTTGTCTGTTCTGCTCTCCACTGTCACACTGCCCTCGCCAATCTGCCTAATGAATCGCAGGAACTACACACCAACGAAAAAAAAATGACAACAAAAAAGCATTTAACCAATACCATTACCAATTGGTCAGATTTACACTAATGCACTGCTAGTTTCTTTCAAAACTAATAACTTTCTTTCCAAACTAAAGGCAATAAGCTTGAAACACTACAGTGAAACTTAAGTCATCGACATAACAAATGCACTATGCTCCCAGACGAACTACTCTATAAAAATGTTAAAGAAAAAGAGAAAGGATATGGTGACAGAAGATGACTGACATGGACATGAACACACTGCTCACCTCAGTGTTTTGTAACTTGGGGTCATCGACCTTTGAGACAAGCTCATTGGCTGTCTGCCTCAGCTCCTCCCCCGGCTGATACTCCTTTGTCCTGTCACATTAAAGGGATAGTTCAGATCTGGTGAAGTCAGGTTGTATGGGGTACTTATCCACAGTCAGTGACTTATTATACAGTAGATGTCAGTCAGCCCGCCCCCATTTGGAGAAGCGGGCTGAACTCGGACAAGTAAGCTAAGCAATGCACTGCTGTTTTCAACAACAAAACGGATTTCAGCCACCTAAAAAAGTCAGTATCAGTTTAAGTGTACACTATATTTAGTATATTTTCACTGCTTAACCTTGCTGTCAGCGATTTCTAAAGAGGAAATGGAGCTGTTATATCGCTCTCTTCGAAGCCAGACTCCATCTGTTATTAGTGTTCCATTTGTTTGACTTTGGTGTTTAAAGGGTTAGTTCAGATTCCCCAAAGTCACACAATAACATTAACTAACAGATTCAGGCAGTGGTAGACCAGTAGCATTTGGGTTCAATGAGCCAAAATTACTGTTTTGGCAGTGGAGTCTTGTGGCATTGAAGAGAGCACAAATGGGAAACTAAAGCCATTAAACACTTCACCGCCGAGACGGTAAAGCATTGAAAACACTCTCAATATAGCATACACTTACTAATCTGTTGAAGATTTTCTTGGGTGGGAGATTTTTTAAGTGGCTAAAATATGTTTTGTTGCTGCCCCCATCCACAGCAGTACACTGCTTAGCTTCCGTATCGGCACTTCTGCCACTTCATCAAACTAGGGGTTTGCCAAGCAGGGGCCATTGCTCTGACACAACAAGGGAGGCTGACCTTCCCCTAAAATTTGATAGAAGAAATGGTCAAATATGCACTATTGAATTTACATTAAAATAAGAATTTACATTGCATTCAACATGTTTATAAGTTACTGCCTCGCTACAATATGACAAATTTTATGATGTAAACTTAAAGTCAGCTTCCCCTGTTTGAAAGACCAGCAGCCGCCACTGGTGCCAACAGACATCTACTACTCCTTTTCAGCCCTGTAAACGGACTCAGAGAGCTGACTCAGCCTTTTTTATGCATATGTGAACACTCATGAGGTGGTCTGAGTTCGGTTCGCTTCAAGTCTGCGGTGCGATTCTCTTAACCTGTGCATTGTGAACACAAAGAGCTCCAGGTTTGCTTTGCTCTTTGTCATTGTATTTAGCTTTCTAGATCACATGCTATTGCTCTGGGATGCTTAAAAAAACAGACAAAACCACATTGGCCTGTAACGCTTGCAAGGACGCAGGACGAGGAGTAGTTTGATCCATGGTAGATACTGCACGTCAATATATATAGGCTACAGTGTGAATGGAGAGCAAACCAAGGCCCTATCAGAGCTGAAGTTGACTAGAAAGAGAACTGAGTTCTCTTTCAAATGAACTGACAATGTGAACACAAAAAGAACTGAGTCCCTTTTCTGTTGGTCCACTTTAAGAGGACTGAGTTCAGTTTGTTCAAGAAGGACTATATGTGAAAACACCCTAAATTTAATACACTGGCTATGGATGAGAACATCATTAAACCCAACTTCAAAAAATCCAAACTATCCCTTTAACAACAACAAAATGTTAATATTATACTGTACAGAGTTATATGACTGGAATGAGCCACTTTATTATAAATATGAAGGCTGGAACAAATCATTTCAGGCTGAAGGCTGTACTGTACATTGTTGATGTCAGCGCACTGTGCTGATGATAAGACATTTTAAGGCTGATATTCTTTACACCAGCTTTCATTTACTGTTCAAACACTTCTCTGCTATTTAATGGGTCTTTTCTTTGGGTGAGCTCAACATCAAAAGACTAGACAAGCTTAAAAGTCTGAAAAATTAAAATTCAACAGATTCTCAACAAGTAGACAAGAACACTGTCAAGGTTCAGGCAAGCTGTCTTTTGTCTACCTGTCCTCCTATTCTCTTTTAGTCTTGCATTCGTTTTACATTTATTACAGTTTGCCTGATGTGGCCTTTTATATAAGCAATTTTTTTTCTGCAGACTTTCTGCAAACCATTCTCTTTCCACGTCCCCCATCCCCTGGTCTAACCATTCGTTCTCCTTGTCTCCCAGGTCTCCCAGCCACAACTTCTCCTCCGACTGCTCTAGATACTCCTCTGCCCAGCGTCCAGGATCTGGAGCAGAGAAAAAAAAAGGAAAAAACACAGCACATAGGCACATTGTAAAAAGTACATACGGTGCAAAAAATCAAAGGATTTATCCAAAGCAAGTATGCTCTGATGTCAGTTAAATGTCTGACATGTGACAGACTGATGATGACTCCAGAACAATAACGTGCTCATTAAGCAAAGCTTGTTTCCAGAGTGAAACACAGGATGGTTAAAAAAAAGAAACTATGAGAAACCCAACCTACCTGCAGCCTCAGCGATAAATTCTTTCGTCCAATCAGCATCTGCTGCATCACCAAGAGCAATGAGCCCTGGTGCGGAGGCACTGTCAATACCTGAGAGGAACTCGGCTGTCCAGTCGCCAGAGAGGGCCAACGCTGCTACATCTGGAGCTATTACATGGAAATATAAGGCACTTAAAATGCTGACAACAGTTTGTGCACAGACTTAAGCCTAAGCCATGCAAACACATAGGAAAACATGTGAAATTGGTATTTAAAATATATGAGAAAGATAATAAATATCAAGTGTACCTCTCTGTGGAGCTTGTCTGTAGCTCTGCTGGTCAATCTGTTGCATTTCCTCCAACAGCTGACCCATGTCAAACGTGTGTGGGGGACGAGGGGGAGCCTGAAGGAACTCATTCACCAGCTGTAGGAAAAATAAAAACAATATTCTACATTTTAGAGACTATATTTATATACTGTGATCAGTATCCACAGAGCTACACACCTGAACTTGTGGAGTGGAGAACTTTACCACACATTATACAGTATTACAGTCAACACAATATGCAGAATATAGGAAGGAATAAAAGTGCTGACCTCTTCTTCAGTTGCAATTTCAATAGGAGTGGGGGGAATCTGAGAAAACAAGGAGGGAAAAATGAGGTAAAATTACAAGTAGTGCCATGTCTGTTGTTAAGCAGCAGTTTCATGATGAGACTGAAAAATTTGCACTTTGGAGGAAATTATTTTGCTGATAAAGTCAGCTATTTCAACAACTAATGGTTATGTACAAATTACTCACTGTAGGTGTTGAGCGATGCCGCCATGCCCCCCCTTCTTTGGTCATGTGACCGGTCAACTTCATGAGGGGATTGGCTCCCCCACATTCTGCCTCCACCAACTCCCGCATCGCCATGGCAACACAAGGACGAGGCAAACCCAATCAGACCACCTGAGAACTGGGAAGAGAAGGAACAGATGAGTTATTCAACATGTGTGCAAGACAATTTGCACAAAAATCAGTCTGTGTGCGAGAAAGTTAATTGAATCATATTTCTTTTTTTACTATTCACAGTCAAAGTAAGGCACAGCACATGATCATACAACAATGTGATAAATTTAAGAAACTCCAAAAGGTGAACTGCACAGTGATAGTTTTAACTCTCAAGTTAGGATGACAGCAGTTCAAGCCCTCTACTACAAATTATACAAAGCATTCTGCACAGATGAAGTCACCTCTGGGGAATTACCCCCATCAGCATAAAAGGTTTTGTTTAAGTCCAAAACATAATGCAAGACACAAGACTTCTAGTGACTTCTGCCTACTTTAAATAAGTCAACACGTCCAACGTGTCCACTGCACAGATAGTCTCAAGTCACATAACCAAATTCAAGCTCCATCTGCTGTTTTCCGTGTCATTTCCTGGCAAAGAGTGAACCATTAATAATGTGGATAAGAGGCCCGGCAGGCAGAGGCAGTCACTGCATATTTCACTCAGCTAGTCAAGTAAGTACACAGAGTTTTAGCTTTTAAGTGAATTTCAGCCTTTGCAATAAGAAAAAGACAACATTTAAAGTTAGACCAGATAGATAATTAGACAGACAGATGATTCATCTATCTATCTGATACAGCTTGAAATGCTCTTTTTTTCATCACCATATTGATATGACCAAAATCACAGACTACAATAAATATCACACAGGGTATTAAATATAAATACTTCCTTGGTACTTAGCCACAAAATATGTCTATAGCACTAAACTGTAAAAAGTAGCAAGTCAAATCATATCTTGGTCATCTTGTTTGCTATTTTTTTTTTCTTTTTTAATGACATATTTCCTAATTTAAACACAAATATTGCCAGTTGCAGACGATTTTATTTAGGCAAAGTTCTCATAAACTTTTGTTGAGACATTTACTTTAAATTTAACTCGAAATAAAGGGTTTTGCGGAAAAGCCTTTTCATGCCTCAGAGTAAGGTAATGAACAAATTGCTCAACATTTTGGTATCTGTATTAGTGATGTCTAAAATACAGATTTTTATACAAGTCGATTCTGAGCATGTGAAACACTTCTTTGCCACAGTTTTGACACACCAGTGCGAGCTGCACTTAATCGCTCTCCCTTATTGTTAATGTTTTCTACAGTCATTCTGCTGTTCTCCGCTACTAGACAAGAAAAGAAAAGTTGTCATGGTTCAACCCTGTTACATTTTTCTTCTCATAAAAATTTTATTTGTACGCCCTCAATGTCATTTTTTTCTCCACGGTACCAAAAAATAGGTATTAAATACCAATATTTTTCAAGGTACTATATCACAGTTACAAATTCCAATATCATGTCTGCACTAAGTATATCAACTTAAATGTTACCAGGCCTGGCGCCTCATTTATTTAACAGTGCATAGGATCCATACTAAAAATATTCGTATGGACAGAAGCCAAAAATGGTGTGTGCCAAAAAATATTTGACAGCATGAATCAAAGTTTCTATCATCAAGTCTGTCTTTATAGATCACAACTTCTCTGTGGGAAGTAGGATACGCCTCTTTCAGGCATCATTTTGTGCGTACGCTAATGTTTATAAATGAGACCCCTTGTATTATATCATTAATATGATATCGATGTTAAGTTCTATTTGATCCTCATTATTCTGGTGGTCTCTCACCTGATCCTTCAGAAGCAAAACAACTCCAAAAGAAAAATCCTTATGATGATGAGTCAGTCTTTATATGCAAACCCTGAAAACATTATGTGGTCCAAGAAGAAGCTCAACTCACTGACCTATATCCAGGATGAACAGCTGACAAACTGTTACACATGCTGGCCTACTCAACTGCTCTATCCCCCCTGGAGGGATACGTAATGGTTACAATTTCCATAATGAACTGTCAGGAATAGAAATTTAATTCCCTGTCTACTCCACTCTACAATATTTTAGCAGCAGCGGTGTTCACCTAAAAACACTACAGACAATATTACACAAGAGAGTCCACTCTACAGGTGGACTGTCCATCACTCTCACTGTCCGGGTAATAGATTTAAATACATTTTATTCCTCCTGACTCACAGAGCTGCTGCACTGTGTGATGATTAGGGTTAAATTAAGAGGATTACACAAAGATATTAATACACACACTACACACACAGGTAGGACACTGTGACACCTGGTTACTTGCTCACTTCACCGTTACACACCACAAGCCTACTGGGTGCATTAACAATGAAACAGGTGTGTGTTTTGTCCTGTTCACTCACACATATTTTACTTTTATTGTAAAAACAATTAAAGAAAAATATTCACTTGAACGCCGCAGCAGCATTCAGGTGCTGTCATGTGTCAAACCAGTTCAACTGACTGGGAGCAGCAGCAGAGTGTGCACTGATAGCATTGTGTTGCCCGATGCTAACTGTGTCCTCAGTCAGAAACAGCAACATTAGCTTGGTAAACGTTACTTAATGTGTCTCCTCTAATGCCGCCGACATGCTGCTCATTAAGCAGCAACTCAAACACGGAAGATTTAAATAATTAACGAGCCGTTTTGTCTTCAACAACAGCGAGTGCAGCTAGCGTTAGCTAACGGTACTAGCTAGCTACAGTAGGGCCAGTGCGGAGATGATTGCTGTTGTATGCAGCCACAGAGGCATGAATAGACGGGTAGCATGATGTTCATCTCACCGCAGACAGCTGCTGCTGGAGCCCAACCGACAGTCCCTCCTCTCCGGTCTGTCCTCTCCGACTGTACCGCACACAGAAGCTGCCGCAGTGTCAAACCTCTCGGTAACCGTCCGAAACCAGCCGCTGTGTGTTATTAGCCCTTCTGTCTTATTTACCTTCCTCCTCCATGACCCACAAAACCCCTCACCGATCTGTTAGAGCCTCGTAACGTCACGACGGTTTCGTATTCTCAAACGGTTTTACGTAAGAAGATCTCAGGGCTGAAAAAAAGAGGACGTAGTGAAGCGTAAAGATTTTACGCAAAATCCATATTACGCAGGAAATCAAAGTCCAGCAGCTCAGGAGTGTAGTTTACAGGTGAAAAACAAAGAGGAGTGAAATTTAAAGTACAGTGTTTAATTTTCATATTTTCTGCTACAGACCAATCAGAGATTATTTTTCTTCAGGAGGCTGAGGGGTTTTAATGAGGACAGATTGCTTTTAAAAATGTTTTACCCCTCTTTAAATGAGTCAGTTTTAACATTTGCCACCATCTGCTGGTTTGGCCACCTCAGCATGGCTAATTAAAAAGATGATGAAAAGATGTCAGATCACCATTGGCACTGACTTTAGAGATTCGATCGTGTTTACCTGGTTACAGCTACCAAGAGGGCAAAGGTCATCCTGGCAGACCCTCATCGCCCTCCTCATGTAGAGTTTGGCTCCTGCCATCACAGGACTGACGTTGTATGTTTGCTCCCCCTGGTTATACCTTCATTAAACATCAAAAATAGTACATCAGAGATCATATCAGAGTTCTGTGATGATGCAACTTCCTGTAAATCATGCCAAATCTGGAACGTACCATTATTTTGCAAAGGTTATTTTGGTGAGGGTAACAGGAGTGACATGAAATCAGGGGACACAGATAAGCTGTTTAACAATAATATCAGACCTAAAACTAAATGTAAATGTGAACATTTTGCCCACATTTTACAAATTAAAAGTCTTGCTGAAATACAGCAAACTTAGCAAGGGACAGGCCAAAAACCTCACCCTAATCAGCATAAAAGTAATTTTAATTATTCAAAATAATATCTAATTGGCTTTATTTTGATATCACATTGGGGACAAAAGACGTACAATAATGTTATGTTATTAAAATACATAATTGTTTGTTGTTATAGTAATTTTATGACTGATTAGGTCTTTTGTCCCATCAGCAGTTTGGTTTGTAAACAAGTTGTAGTGAACTCTGAACGCTGTGTCTCAATGCAGTTCAGTTAGGGTGACAGCTGTTGTTTGTTATGCAGGTATGTACTTATGTCTATTTATTGCATCATTTTATGATGTTGGTGTTGTATGATTTTGGTTGCGTTGACGACTGCTGCAAATTGCCCCTCGGGGACAAAAATGATTTTCTAAAATCTCATCTGGACAGACATTGTATGTAGTAGCTATCCAATAATGAAGAAAACTGAATTGCAAATAAAAGTCCTGCATGCAAAAATTCATCTATTAATACATGTGAAAGTAGCAACATGTATAAGTGTACTGTTTTGTTTTTGTTTTTGTTTTTTAGAGGTGGCGGGCGTCCCTCTCAATTTAGGACATTTGTGTCCCCTACTAAAAACATGAAAGTAGCAGAAGAATTTTGACTAATTTAACTTATTTGCACCATAAATTGAGACAGAAAAGGTACAAAGTGGTGCATAAAAATTCATCAGAATGCAGGACATTAAATGTCATTTGTATGAAATTGGTCCGAGTTACAACAAAATATCAACATACTGTATATTTAAAAAATTATATGTGATTCTTCCAGGTTTTTTTCACTTTTAAAATACTGTTTTACTAAATTACAGGGTTATTTCAGTACCTACTGTGACAAGAAAGCTCTCTCATGGAGACGTCATATAGTGTTTTTATTATGAATTTTGTAATGTTTTCTGACAGTTCTCAATAACAATTAGTCAGCATAATCCATGTCATCATTGTATCAATAATTACAGGTAATGTTCCAATAGTAACATAGTAATAATATAAGTTATTAATCAATGCAATGTTTATTCCTTCTTAACATCACACTCAAAAAACGACAGGCTTTATTTACTGACAGGTTTAGCACTGCACATTGATAGGCTACACAGACAGACAGCAAGAAGACACGGAGGGAGAGGTGAGGGGGAAGACAGGGAGGCAGGAGGAGAGGAGGGGAGGAGGAGGTGAGGAGAAGCACACAGTTGTACATTCATTGAACCAAATATATCTGATGGAGTGAAATAGAAAAGAAATTAAAGGTTTTGAAATGTGAAAAAATCACCTGGAAGTGTGAGAGATGAAAGTGTGAGACGTATCTAAGTATCACAACAATGTGCCCTCCTTTTTCTGTGATTCAGATATTGACAAGTTCTTAAATTACAACAATATTACACACAAATTAAGAGACACTCATCAAGCCAGGGATTATCATCCTTATCACTACTACTATTATTATTATTATTATACTGTTTTCTGAAGCTGTAAAGGTGATTATTCAAATGGAGAAAAATAAAAATAAATCATAATCTGCTCCCTCTCAAAGTGTGCAGAAAACGAGAAGAAGAGTGGCTGCAATAATAATAGTAATAACAATAATATCATAATATTCATCATTGTATGTACAGAAAATTCATTACAATCAATACAATCAAAACTGCCCAAGCTGAGCTGACATTCTGGAAACAGCAGGGGTAGCAGTATGGAGTGTGTATGTGTGTGTGGTCTTTGTGTGTGATTGCGTGTGACGTCTTGCAGTTATTGTAAGAGCAGTGTGCAGTGAGTGAAACAGTGCAGTGAGTCTTTTAGAGACATTCCAGCGGTCACTGTGAGAGGGGGTCAGAGGTCAGGTTTACTGTAAATGGAGGTGTTTTTGTCATTTAGCGGCACAAGCTGAGACTTTGCAAAGACTCCTCGCTCAAAACCAAGAGGCTTTTAATCTGCATCTGGGTGTTGCATAAGTACCAACTTGTGAGAAGGGTGAGGTGTGTGGTTGATAGTCCTCTCATCTTATCATCAGCTCCATGTAAAATATAGTCGGGAGCTGAAGCACTGAAGTAGTCACAATACCGAAAGAAAAATATCCACAAGCCTGATGCTGTTTTTTTAATGGATATGTTTGAGAGTGACCGTAATGTCTGACCTCACTGTCTTCAATCCTAACGGTGGTGGAGGAATGTGTCGAGAGAGGATGTGAAGAGGGAGAAAAGAGCTTGTGCACAGACTCCTCGAGTCGAGTCTGATGAGGGAGTGCAGAGACATGTCGGAGTCAAGGCTTGTGTGTCTTTGCCTACAGATC
Source organism: Cephalopholis sonnerati (assembly GCA_019142605.1). NCBI lineage: Eukaryota > Metazoa > Chordata > Actinopteri > Perciformes > Serranidae > Cephalopholis > Cephalopholis sonnerati. Next base: position 30,108,836 of record JAGQAX010000008.1, read on the forward strand.
TATTCAAGGCCTGCATGTTGCGGATTGTTCCAGTAAAGATTTCATTCTGTGTTCAATAACAAAAGATAGAATACAATCTTCTTTTTTTTTTTTTTTTTTAAACAAAAGCAGTCTCATTCAACCAGTATTACACTATACAGACACATTACCATCTTGTGATTTAGAACTGGTGCACCACATACAATTTTGGTGGGGTTTGCTCAGGCGGTTAAATTACATTAAATGTATACATTGTGCCATTGAACATTTAGGTGGAGAACAACTGCCCGTTGTTGGTTATAGGTCACATATGGCGTTGAGTGTCAAGAGTATTACAGTGACTGTGTTGTGCGTAGTGTTTGTAAGCATACATTCCTTATACTAGTAGTGTCAGCAGTCGTTGATATTAAAAGTGTTGGAGTGTGTGACTGGTGAGCCGGTTTGTGGTTTCCATGAGAACTGGTGCAGAGACACGCGTGGCTCAGTAACGGCGGGCGTTGCCGTCCCTCCCCTCCTTCTTGATGATGATTCGCTGGTCGTCGCTGGCGTCGTCGGGCGACTCTGCTACCTCCTCGTCCTCCTCCCCCTCTCCCTCCGTGTCAGCAGAGATGCCCATACGAGACTCATAGGACTGCGGGAAAAGAGCAGCGTGTGGATGAAAACAGGAGCTCGACAGGTGTGGTCGTTCACCACGACTGCATCAGTGACTTATCTGCTTTTTACCTCCATGGGGTTGACGATGATGGTGAGGGCAGAGTCGTCCCATTGGCTGCTACCCTCCTTGGCCCCGCCCCTGGCACCCTCACCGCGGCGGTGGATGGAGCGAATTCGGAAAACACCAAGAATCACCATGACAACCAGGAAACCCACACACACCATTATGATGACGGTGGCTGCTCCTGGCACCACTGTCAAAAAACAACCCACAGTGTTGATTATGTGAAATAAAATAATACAGATTTCCTTCATACCCAGAGTGTGCGAACTTTTGGGTGCCTTTATTCATCTCCATGTGAACTTTAAACTCTTGTTAACCTGATTATTGAATCCAGAGGAGTTAAAGCTACAGCTGTTTATAAAAATGGCTTTGTCATATTTGCTGAAACTGTCACTATATCAACGCAGAAACAAATGACACAGTCTGTAAAAAAAATCATGTTCCTTCCCCTCCTTCTCATAGTGCTTCTAACAGCATAATCTACATGGAAAACAAGTGCAGAGGAGTCTCTGATGTAGCTGTCAATCATGTCACTCGCTGCTGGTGAACTGCGGTCAAACTGTCAAACTAGGCAGTGCTGATCAAATATGGATCAAGATTCTGTCCCTGGATTGCCTATTTCTCACCTCAAGTGTTTTCAGAAACATATTTTAGTGACTGTTTAGCTGTAAAATGAGAAAGTATGCTCCAGCTAATGGACAGTGCTGTGTTTTCAGCTTGACTGTTTCCAACATGGCTGCCAAATGACAAACTTTCACTGAAATATGTATCTGAAAACATCTGAGGTGAGAAATAGGCAGTGCAGTGGCAGAAAAATAAAAACTTAGAAGCAAAAGCAAAGGTCAGTGAGTCCGTGACTACTTCCTGCTTCAAATTAAAAGCCCTCATTTTAAATTAAAAGCTCTCTAGCAGTTCGACCAGGTCTTGTTTTTTATGTTTAATCAATGACGCAGAAAGTATTTTGCATATGACATAAAATTACTCTAATCTAAAGTGTCTTGTTACAAATTACATTTTTTTCCAGCCCTGTCCAATTACAAAATACTCAAAAGTAATTAAAATAAATATTTTAAATACAAATAACAGAAGTACTGCCCATCTCTGACCGCCATTTTGCATGGAGACTCCATACATGAAGTCAAGATAATGTCACTGTGTACCTGAGAATCTCAGGTTGATTTTGAGGAAAATTAATAGCTCAAAAAATAAAAATCAATCCCGCCTCTTTAGTAATAATAATTATTCTGGTATGGTTGCACAGTGGTTAGCATTATCGCCTCACAGCAAGAGGGTTCCTGGTTCAGGTGGGGGAGCCCTTCTGAGTGGAGTTTACTCTTCATGTCAGCGTGGGTTTTCTCCAGGTACTCCGGCTTCCTCCCACAGTCCAAAACATGCAGGTAAATTGACCCTAGGTGTTAATGCGAATAGTTGTCCGTCTTTATGTGTCAGCCGTGTGATAGTCTGGCGACCTAGTTAGCTGGGGTAGGCAAGTCTGAAGAGGTGAGTCTTGAGGGCTTTTTTGAATGCCTACTTGTTTGGGAGTTTGACTGCAGTTCATGAGCAGTGATTGACGGCTGCATTAGAGACAAGACTCATGTGGTGAGGCCATTACAAGCACTACAAGACAATACAGTAGGCAGAGGGATATGATTTGTTTCACAGATTATTTGTCTCATGTGGATGCAGTGAAAGTTTCAGCAATTATGACAAAAAGTTATTTTTATAAGTTACCAACTGTGGCTGTAATTAGATGCCACATATCAGCTCTGAGTATGAGAGTATGAAAAATAGCACAATTATCCAAACTAACAATGTCTTTGAAGGCAGTCTTAAAATCTAACATTTGCTGTGGTGTTCGACTGTGTAGGCAACATGATTAAACCTGACAATCCTTTCTGCTGCGGCGCTCTGGTGATTGCACAAACGAAACAGCAGAGGTGCAGCAGACCATAATAACACAGTTAATGGTTACACTGCCCCATCGTGCACACTGTTCTTTACACTGGCTCCACTGTGCTGTGGTTACATTTGGAGCTCTGCATGGTCAGGCACCTGCCTGCTTTAGAGTTCTGCTGCAGCCCTTTATCAGCAGTGGGTCTCTGGGGTCTTTTGATTAGGGTTTGTGGGTTGGTCCTCGCTCCAGACTAAAAACTAAAAAATGGCTGTGGCTCCTAAACTTTGAAATTCTCTCCCTTTGGACTGAAAGGGGGCTCTGTGGAGTTTTCTTGTAAACAAAAGTTTTGTTTGCATTCAGTGTTACTCACTAAAACTCACAGTGTATATCCATGAGGTCGAGTGAATTTCCTTCCTCATAAAAAGTTTGCAAAGACATTTTTAAATCCAGTATTATTTATATCCAGGGCTGTTTTTTGCTTAGGAAGGTTCCTGACTGAGTCAAATGACCTGGAAGTATCTACACAGAAGCCTTAAAAAGAGACGGTCGAATCCTCTGTAGTCCTAAGGAAGGTGCTGCAATGCTTCCTTTCTTATGTCCATTAGCATAAAATACAAATACAAAAGGAAAGGAGATAATGCCATCCCACAATTCCTTGCAACAGCAACAAGAAGCACCACTTGGCCGTTCACAAAAACACATTTTGCCCGTCTTGCATACATTTAACGCTGGGTTTCATGTGGTTAAATATGAGTGGACAGGAGGGTGAGTGCGAGCAACCATTCTCAATGTGACAGCCATTTTGTTTCACTCTCCTGACTAGTTGCCTTTATTCAATTTATTTTTTCAGTTCCAACCTTGGTGATAAAGTAATATGTTTCACCAGGTTGTTCACATTTGTTTAGCCTACATGAAACCACACAGTAAGGGTGCACGGGGCGAAGCATCTAAGATGCACTTTTAGTAGTAGTATTAACATTGTATTTTCACCACAGCAGATCCACATCGACGTCCATCTGCTGTCACATAATAACAGAGCTTCATGTAAGAGCAGTCGGATTCTCTTAGCACTAAAATTGTCTTTCCTAAATCCTTTTGAATTCTCCTTCAGATCTTTCCTTGACCTCGTGACGTTGTTGATCAAGGTCAAGGAAAAGTGTTTAGACAAAGACATAGGACTATTTTTTTTACTATTTGACTGCAGCCCATGTTTAATAGTGTGTAGTCTTCTTCTTCCCTGTCTAGCCGGCACAATGCAGCATATATGGGCATTTTACTGCCACCTATTGATCAGTGGAATAGTACCACACCACTGGTAGGACTGTCCATCACGTCAGCGACTTGTGTGCACACACAGACATGCAATAACAAAGCAGGGACTCACTCACAAAAGCAGTTCCATGGTGCTACTAGTGTCATAGTCTGTGCCTTTCCTTCATTCTTCATGTGTCAGCTGTTTTGTTTCCTTTGGTTCCTTGTTTGTCACTCAGTCTGGGAGAAAGCCATCCACTAATCAACCCCAACAGTACAAATACCCTGGCTCTGCAGTCCAGACTCTGCCAGATCCTTCAGTCTACCTTGAGGTACTAACTACGGCCTATTTGTTGCTTTTTTACTCTTAGATTTTTTTGCCTAAATCCTGTTTCTCTGTGCGTCAGATCCACACTCACAGGTCACCTGTTTGCCTGTCACTCCAGCCGGTCTGCCCCGTTTCCTCCGAGTGCCCTGGATCAACCCAAAACACCCCTTCCTGTTTTACTGAAAATAAATCCACTTTAAACTGAACAGCTGTCCGAGTCACGCTTTTAGGTCCAGCTCTCTCTATACTATACAACAACTAGAGGTCTAAACTTCACAGGGAACCTTGAAGATCTGTAAACACCATAGTCTTATTTATCTTAATTTCTATTTTATTTATTACTTTTTTTTTTACATCACTTTTTTATAAGATAATTTTGTTTTTGCTATTTTTGTATTTTATTTGATAGTCACAGTGCAGAGAGACGCTGCAGACTTGTGGTATTTGTGCCCCAATCATTACGCTACCAGAGCTCCCTTCATCCATCACTCTTCTGACTGCATTTTATTTCTGTCCTTTGTCTGTTACTGTGAAGCACTTTGTGACATCAGTTCTAGAAAGGTGCAGGACAGGACAGGAAAGCTGATGAGAGAGAAATGTCACCTGAGTTGCGATGTGGATTGGGCAGGGTGTGTCCACTCAGCTCTCCAGCGTGGTGGGATGGATGGAGGAACTGCTGCTGGGAGGCCAGCAGGTGGGACGGGTGGTACAGGCTGTCCAGAGAGTGGAGGAAGTTCACCTGAAGAAAGGAGGAGAGAAACAGGGAAGAAGAATGTGTAACTAAATCATCTAGGGTCAAATTTCTTGCTTTTGTACAAATACCGTTCCCAAGGGTCTTGACTGAACTTCCATGCTCAGATTTACAAGGCATTTATCTTCATGTCGGTACCAGACGTGTTACTGTACGTGAATGATGTTTCTTCTCACCTCAAGAGTCAACTCATTGCTGGTGTATCTGCCATTCATCTCAGAGCAGGACAGGCGGAACCGCCTCTCGAAGCGGGCTGAGCCTTTGGCCAGTCGGTAGCGGACCGAGCGCAGGACGTCCTCATAAACAGAGATGGATTCGGCACCTGGAGGAAGCGCCGAACAAAAAAGAGGACAAAGAGTCAATACTGAGATGATAACTGTAGACAAGTAGGAGGAGAGAAAAGTAGTCCACAGCTACTTATTGACAGCTGGGGGTGACGGTATCAGATGGATTACTTTTCATTTTTAGGTCACTGGGAATCTATTGTATCAAAGTTTTAAAGGGCACTGAAATCTGGATATGAATATGTGAAGTCTTATATAAACATTTTAACATTTTCTGCCAAAGTGTTCAAACCGTTTTCTTTATTTCTAAGAGGTTTTCTGTGTTTTGTTTGTGCTTTTTTCACAATTTTTAACAAGGCAGGACTCGTTGGAAAAGAGTAATATCACATGTTTGTGTGCACCAATCAGAATTTATCTATTTTAATTTTAAACGTGATGACAGTCGTGGAGATGTTTGTGTCTTTCTGTTAATAAATCCAGGATAGACCACACCCACACTGTCCTGATTAAGCATAGTAGCTGAATTTTTGACCTATTAAACTTTTCCCCCAAACTCTAACTATAATTGTTGCTCAATTCTTAATGAAAAATTAATGCTGTAGAGAAAAACTTCAGAGAGACACAGACTATAACAGACTATCTAATTAAGATTTTCTGACATATTTTGTGGTATTTGTTACATGTTGTTTATCTGTAACTGATTCTTATTGCTGCCATTGCTCCCTGTCTTAGCCAGGACAAGACATTTTTTATTTTAAAGGAGTATTTCACTGCTGTAAAGATGGTCTTCTCATAAAACTGGGCCGTCTATGCCGTAGAGAGACGCAAATACTTTTAAAATTGGTGCATCATGACCAGAGAAAACAGAGAAAAGGGCTGTGGTATTTGCTTTTTCTCAAGAGGTAGAAAGCCTACAACTATCAGACTGCACTGCACCACACCAGACCAGTAAATGCTTTCACTGGTGGGTGACAAAATGCAAGTTGTTCATCTGAAGACCAACATGGCAGCTGGCCACTAACAAACAAACAGTTTTTTCAGCCTCTATTTTGCAGTACAGGAAACAGTATGACGCCCTTTTCCTGTGTACAAACTTTCATATAACAGCTAAACAGTGCACTAAAATGTATTTCTGAAGAAATCTTAAGTGTGAAATATGCAATACAGTAACATAAACTTGGTTTATATTCGATCAGCACTGCCTAGTTTTACAGTTTGATCTGAGTTTTGTCACCATCTTAATCGCTCCTATACTCTTTGTGTGGGCATATAAAAATGAAGAAGTACAATCTGTAGTTCAAGTGATGGCCCAAGAGCCAGTGAAATTTGCGTCATTTGGTGGAATTTCACTAGCAGGGAGATCTTGGCACTGACAAGATGGAGGGAAGTTTACCACAGCTCGTTGACAAATACCGCCCACACTGTTACGACACAAAGCTGGTTGAAATCAGCAACGGATCCCTTTATTGATGCTCTTCTAGTTAAAGACAGACAAATGTTGACAGTTATAAAATGGCACAGTACCTGTGATGGCAATATAAGCAGTAGTATTGATGATTTCCAGTCCCCTCTCTCGCACAACATCCATGTCAACCAGAAGCTCCTCCCTCTCTGGGTTTAGCTCCTCCCCCAGTGGTTGGACCTCACAGCCATCCAAAGTGTGAGCCACAGCGTCGGACATCAGAGCTAAGAGAAGAGACCACAGATAGTCTCTTAAACTCATTTCTATATACAGATACAAAGACGTGGTAAGAAAGAACTGCATGCTGAACAAAATATTCCAAATCTCTTTAAAACTGTCTAGAGACTCACCTCCACCCTCCATCCCCTGTGCAGCCGTGTTGACGGCATGAGACAATGAACAGACGATCCGGAGCTCGGGGAAAAGGGGGACACCACGGGGACCCTCAAACTCAGGAGCAGGACGCGCCAGATGAGGGCCAACCCCAGACAGAGAGATCTGAGGGGCGTCAGGCTGCAGAACCACCAGGTATCCTTCCAGCTGTTTCAGGGACAGGCAGCTCTCCTCGTTGAAACACCTGGCAGGAAGAAAAGAAGTGTGTGTTGTCAGAGAGAGAAAGGGAGGACAAAAAGAGATGGAAACATTGTGATTTTTTGTCACGCTGGCGACGTGGCTCTAGGGATGTCAGTCTGTCAGATGTCCCACCACATTGGGCCAGACTGAAATATCTACTATCGGATTGCAATGACATTTTGCACAAACACTCCTGGTGTCTAGACGATAAATCCTACTAACTTTGGTGACCTTGTGAATTTTCCTCAAATGCTACCTTGAAGTTGACATTTTTGGTTTGAAGTAAAAAATGCCACCAACTATCGAATGGATTATTATAAAATTTGGTGCCGACATTAAAGCTCCTCTCAGGGTGAAGTATAACAGCAAGATTACTGCATTGATTTAGCATCGCACTCTGGTAACATGGTCACACTCATGATGGACAGGACAGAAAAAGGATAAATAATGATGCAGCAGAATCTAAAACATTGTCATTTTTATTCCAGACAGTCTCCTTCCTGATGCCTACATTAACTCGACCGCCCTACAGAGATTCAGGTGTGTAATGCTAGTAGCGGCTAATGTAGCCTCGAGCTGCTAGACTCAGAGACGAGAAGCGAGCTACAGAGGTCTCACTCTACACCCACAGATTTTTTTCTATCTTCATCCCCAACCGAGACGTCACTTGAGGATATTTATCAGACTTTGCACAGCTCCCTCCGGAGCCACAAAAGACTTTATACAACTCCCCAAAACCTGTAAACATACTTTGATGTGTAAAACTGGCACAGTTCTCCTTTAACACTCCATCTAGCACCAACATCAGATCAAAATTTTCATCTGTCCAGTATAGCTGCAAACCTTACGACCTTCCCATCAACCTCAGCTGTGCTCTGTGTTTAGAGCTAAGTGGTAAATGTTAGAAAACTTGCACCTTAAACTAAGATGGTAAACAAGATAAACATCATAACGGATGTCGCTGTGAGCATGTTAGCATGCTGATGTTAGCATTTAACTCAAAGCACTGCTAGCGTGGCTGCAGACTCTTGCTCTCAAATTAGCAACATTGTGGCTGAGTAATGTTGAGAAAGTTGGCACCGTGGTCGGCAAAAAGCTCTAAATCCAGAGAAATGTTTTCTCCCTAATTCCACCATGACTGTAGTTAACTTTGCTCTGAAAATAGCAGATGTCTAACCACAGTAGCTCCGCTGTTACAAATTTAATTTTCCTGCCAGAAACGGAGAGCAAATCAGATTGATGACAGGCTGCTTACATATATTTATTCATCTGCACTATAATTCAGCATCACATCTGAAAGGGGATTAAGCAGAGTGTGCGTGTGTGTGTGTGTGTGTGTGTGTGTGTGTTACATTTCCACTATCAGAGTTAGCAGCTGCTTCTATCGGCCTCTCCAGAAGGGCCTGCTGTTCAGCCATCTGGGTAACTCCTGGCCTCAAATCAGTCTAATCTTCACACACGCAATAAAACACGCTGGAGGAAAAAAAAAACAACAACTCTGGTACACTTGAGCAGAAACCAAGTGAGAAAAAATCTGCCCATGACCTTGAATGGTTGGGATCTTAAAAACAAAATGTCCAGCGCAGAGTTGTGGCCTGGTAATCATTTTAATCTTATAAACATGCACCAAAAAAACAACAGTCCCAAAAGGCAGTAATGAGAATATCTGCAGCCTGGGAGTCTGATAAGATCTGATTTGTCGGCAGGGAGCTAGTTTAAGTATAAATACACAATATACCACGTAGTATATGCGCTTGACTGTACTTCCCGAGGTGAATTAATATTTCATCAGCTAAAAGTGACTGCTAAAGCCAGAGAGGCAGTTCGCAGTTGTTAAGCATGGCTGAGCACTGACCCGGAAACAGAGTTTGTGTGCTTTTTATTTTCACGGCCAGGTGATTCAGTGTGCATCACACTGAACCAGGGATTCAGTCTTGCACTGTCAGTGTGTGTCTGGCAACAATAGGGATACAGCTATTGTTTGATCGAGCAATATTTATTATACTAAATTATTATTTAAGTTTATTTGACCAGGATGATACTTGTAGGCATTGTTGCATTTAAATAAATGCAACCAATGCAATGTATGTAAGACTTATAGTTGTAGCTAATTTGCAGACCTCGTCCCTGGTTATGCTTTTAAGGAATAAAACACACAATACAACACCAACACAGGCATAGACTAACTATAAAACAAACAGGCAAACAATCCCTACAAACAGTCATTTAAAAACAACAACTAAAAACAACGTTTAAGGAACACGGATGTATAAAAAGAACTGGAGACAGTGTTGGAAGGGATCCGTTCCTATCCTATAAAAGTTGCTATGGATTTCTGTGGTTTGAAATTACCCAGATCAAGTGCACTGGAGACTTACGGCAGCCAAGCACAGTTGAGTTTAGCCCTTTGCTAACGTGAACAGTGATAAAGTGATTCAATGGGGCAGCTTTTCTAAACTTTCAAAATGTTATTGGACCGAGTGGATCAAATTGTGATAGTGAAACAAGTCATTTCATGGGGGCTGTGATGTTCAAAAAAATGTATCCACTGATTTACACACGTCTCTTTCACAGTGTAAGTCTATGGGAAAAAAATCTTTCTGGGCCACATGGCATCATGTGATGGACCTGAAGGTTGTAATTCCACGTTTGGCCACTGCAGCCCCGTTTCCACCAAACACTTTCGGTATGGTACCTTTGGAATAAAAGTAACCCTTCATACATGGTACCTAGACCCTAGTTTTTCCACTGCAAACAGTACAGTCCAGCACTCACTGTATTTCCTCCTTTATCAGTGACACAGAGGGAAGTCTACACCTTGTTTATCGTCCACAGAACGAGGCTGCATGCCGACATTTTCAGAACAAAATAAAACAGGCTGCAGTGAGAGTCTCTCATCATGGGATATTTAAAAATAGCAGGTTTGTGCATTTAATCCTTCTCAGGCAAGCTCAGGGGTTTAGTGTTGCTGTACCCAACAGGAACAACGCTCTGCAACACTTTTGTTTTTCCTCCAAGTGAGGATTAGAATAAATGCCATTCACATAACCTGGTAAAAAATTAATACATATAAACATTTGAAGACCTGCTCATAACTAAAAGCGTATGGTCAAAGTTTTGACAATGAAATTTAAGGTGTGTTGATTGATTCATGTTGTCAGCTGATACATTGAGTACTGATAAAACTCTCCTTATGCATATGTAAAATTGGCTTTAAAGCCCGGCGCCATTCCTCGGGGCTTGTTAGGAACAGCAAAAGGAAAAGAAAACATGTGTACCATAAAAACCCATGTACCCCCTTTAATGTTAATCTTTACATCTGAACCACTTTCCAGTTAAAAACTTGTTACATTTTTTTCTTATCAGTATTCAAAGATACAAAAAAAAAAATCAGTTTGAATAATTTTTTAAGGTGAAAATATGCAAATAACAAGATGATGACAGATAGGACTAACTCTTTATTTTTAATTGGTCTCCACTGAAAAGCCAAACAGTTTCTGAGACTTAATCCCTCAAGAACTACAATTAAAACCAGGCAGAATTAATTCTGTACCTGCAGTTTACTTTGTCAAAGCAAAAGGCTGAATGAACGATAAGATAAGATATTCCTCGTTATCTCTCGCTTTGACGCACTCCCTCTATCATCATCTCTTTCGTGCCACACCGGTCCTTATCACAGCCGAGGCAAGGTCCATGTTTGATGAGTTCAATGTCAAAGGAGGTAAAGCAGAGGCAGCAGAGTCCAGACAGTTGACACTTCAATTGACTGCCACAGACGGTTTGAAGAAACCATTTTCATCTCACATCCTATCATTTGTGATGTTCAGAGATTTTAAGTGTGATAATTTACATTTGGGGTGTCACTTTGCTTCAGTTAGTCTCCTGCGATTCACAGAATGACTTTCAATCAAAGGACGAATGACTAAAGTTAGTTACCATGCTGTCGGTAAATACCAGGGCGTGCTTTTGCCTGTTGAAGTCTAGTGTTTTTGTTGTGGGGAAATCAGTATCTCCACCTTCTCTATGACTTATATTTATCTGTATGCTTGCTGAGGTCCATCCATCGCAATAAAAGGAGCCATTTGTGCATATGTGTGTGTTTTTGTACCTGAGCGAGGTGGTTAGTTTGAGGGGTCGGACTCCAGGGGTGGCAAAGCGTAGAGAGTTCCTGTAGGTGACCTGCTGCACTGCGCGGTTAAAGCTCTCAATGTCGTCTCCCTCCAGCACCAACACTGACTGGCTGGGGTTCACATGAACCTGCAAAGCCAAAACAGACACTTAAAAATCTAAGTTTCCGTTCATAAAGGGAAACTTTAAAAAGGGTTAATCTTCTTGAATCTAATTCAATGCAGGTTCTTTTGAAGAAACATCAGAGCAAAGAAGTAATGATGTTGGCAGACGTATCACTTTTCACCTCTTTGACACACATTGAACAAAAATGTTTAACATTTTATGTGTAAATGTCTCAAAAACACTAACCTACCACTAGGGGAGGTTAGACACACATTTGGCAACACACCAACAATTTGTGTTGCAATTAGAGGACAGGGTTACATTTTTTCAAGTGTGGTCTCCATGTGAAGATGAAAACAGGTTTTGCTTGCTGAAATAATTCCTCCTGTTCAGACCTGAAGCTCTGTGAGCCTATACTTTAAAATGTATATGAAGAACAGGATGACAGGTGCACAAACAGGGGGAACCAGAACGTGAATATAAATGGAAGAAAATGAAGGCAAATTAGATGAAGACTTTTCTTCTGGCAAAACTGTCATGTACTTATTAAACAAATCAAAAAGGTAATTTAAAAAACTTCCTCGTATGCATAAAGTACTTCACATAATGCAGTTGGCAGGAATGTCTGAATTTTAAGATAATAAGACCTCACAATTTATAATAAATAAAGATTGAGACTGAGATGTGAGATTTCACTTCTAAGATAAAACTAGACCTTTTAGAGAACAATAGGAGTAAAAATGAGCAGGAAATTTAAGCCAAATGAGGGATGCGGTGCAATCAAACAAATCTTTCCAATTGGTTCCATGAGTGTTATGATATCAAAGAGATTTGATTATACAGTGTTTTTGTCGAGAAAATTAATTTGAAAAATTAGATTAAAGGACTACAGAATTCGGCACTTCCTATTCAAAAATGCATCCATTAAGAAGTTGATGAAATATTTCATTTTGTAAAGAGCATTTTTGGAAGGTTTGCTGTAATATTGTGTGCTTTGTATTTGTATTCATATTTCTCTTGTAAATGTATTTATTATCTAAGATCAATTTTGTACATAATATTCGAAAAAAGATAATAGTAATGTTGTTTTACATGCAAAAAAGGTTACAAAAGCACACAGCAGATGGTAAGTACTTGGTGCTAGAGCCTGTACACTATAGATAACACTCCCATGAACTTATATTAAGTTACTTGGCAGTGATTAAATATGTATTCATGGGAGCATTATCTAGTGCAGTGGTTCCTAACTGGTCCAGCCACAGGGTCCAGATTTGTCCTTAGTCATTAGCTCAAGGTCCACACAGTTTAAAATATTCAGCGTCATGTTTGCGTTTGGCCATGTCGTCGAGCTAGTTTGCTGTCTCTGTTGAGTAGCTGTCTGTTATTCACTCACTCTACAGCAGGAAACAGCACTTCAAAATAAAAGCTTTGTTCCAGATATTCAATGTACTTAAAAATAAAGTGTGTTTTTTACAAACTTGACATGTTAGCAAGTTAACTGCAGTCATTTCAGAAAGGACCCACGACCCACTTTTAGACTGCGACCCACCAGTTGGGAACCACTGATCTAGTGTGCAGACTCTCATGTTTTTTTCTACACCTATTGTGCATTCCAATACTCATACCATCATACTGTTTAGTATGCCAGAAAAGATTTAGTATGTCCAAATGCAGTATGCCAAAAATACCAGGACGTTCTACTACATGTGGTTGCATCTTGCAGTATGTGAGCCAGCATGCTCTTCAGGTTTTGTATCTCCATGGTGACGTTAAGTGATAAGCAAGAGGGTCAAAGTTCAAGGCACAATGTAATGACAAAGTAATATGTCTTAACTGTAAGTATGCACTGATAGTAAAGAGCTAGTAAGGCTAGTTTCTATGGTGATCAAGAAGTCACATGACTGATCACCGCCTGAGTGAAGGCCAGAGAGCTGTAAACATTTATAAAGCATGGTGTCCTGGAGAAGAATACTGTGGCATGTTTCAGTTTTTAACTGTAAATGTTATAATGGGGGATAAAAGATTAAATGTGTGTATCTGAGACATGCGTTCACTCTCTCTGAGAATCCTCTCTCTGTTCTCTGAGGCTTTACCTTCATGCCGGAGCCCAGAGTCTCAAGGTCTCCGAAGTCCAGGCCCTCCCTGCAGGCGTACAGACACTCCACCACACTGTGAGGCTCCACGCTGCCGGGACGCACGGTCACCCCCGACAACAGGCCGTGATAACCGCCCACATACTTTACTAAAGAGCAGACAGTCCAGTGTGAATACATTTTATAACAACACATTTATATTCTAATGCACATAAATAATACACAACAAGAGTGACACAGCAAAATGACAGGCTGCACACCACAGAGTGAAAACAGGGAGGTCACCTGAGTCTTTACCCTCTGGGATGGTGTTGTTTAGTATCTCCTTCTGCTTCTCTTCAGGCTCTGCGGGGGAAACAAGGTGAGGGGCACAAAGGGGAATAGAAAAAGAGAAAACAGTAAGGCACACTGAGAGAGATATTTAAATGTAGTGAGGTATGAAAACAAAGTGAGAGGGAGCCTGAAGGTGCCAGAGGTTGACGGGAAAAATAAAATAAATAAATAAAAAACACGAGAAGGCACAAGTGAGAGAATGCAAGCAAGAAAATTGTTGATGATATTCAGAAAAGCACCATCTCCTCATTATCTAGCAGCAGCTGCTGCCTCGCAGCAGAGCGACTTCCACTGTGGATGTGAGTGTAACACTGCGAATGCGTGTGTGAGAGAGTGTGTGTGTATGTGTGTGTATTTCACTGCTAATTGGCAGCCAGAGTTTCCCATTTTACCCAGCGATTCGAGTGTAAGTGGCTGATAGCTGTCTGGCCCTCGTGTTGTTCTGCTGCCCTGAATAATTGATAAGTCAGTTATATTATTAGCCCTCAAAGACAAAATGCATCAACCAAATTATAACTGAGTGAAATGAGGGAGTGAATGGCGTGAGGCAAAATGTCTCGGCAGATTGTCTGAAGATGCCTTACGAGCGTTTGAGTTGCCGGTGCTCATGCCAGAAATGGCAGTCTGCTATCTTTGTTGATGTGTGATTTGAATGACATTTCATTGACGGAGGAATGCAAAAGAGGAGGCAAACTGCACAATTGCTGCTCGTAGCACTTATGCAAAAACAGGAGAAAAAAAACAGGGTTTCTCGCTCTCTGCTTGAATACATTTCTGTCAGAATCCATCATTAAGCTGGAATGAAATGTATGTCAGTTGTGTATTCGCTGAGCATAAATTTCAGTGTGTTACCCCAGCATGCGCCAATGAGCATCCTCTGGCGGGGGGCAGGGTTGGGGATGGCTCCATTGTCGTGGATGAGGGCGGGGTCGAAGGTCACACCGTCGACGTACAGGGTCACTGAGGGGAACTGGACACTGAGGGAAAGATGATGCCACTCGCTGTCACACACCTGTTGGACAGAGATAACACAGAGTCAACACGAGCCTGACAAAGGAATAAATATCTTGTAGGGTGAAGGTCTGGACATTTATTGGTTTGAGGATATCAGTGGTGGAAGATATTCAGATATTTTACTTACATGAAAGCGCCCATACAACAATGTAAAAATACACTGTTACAAGTAAAATTCCTGCATTTATAATCCTACTTAAGCCAACATTAAAGTACTGAGGTGTTACACGCACACTTCAAAGTCTCTGGAGCCATTCATAAATTATCTCAGAGACAAGGATTTATCTCATATGTGACGAGTCTGGCGAAGGATAATTATAGCAACTCTAGTAGCACTTCATTCATTAATCCATTTTCTGTAACTGCTTATCCTGTTGGGGGCTGCGTGGGCTTGAGCCTATCCCAGCTGATATTGGGGGAGAGGCGGGGTACACCGTGGACAGATTGCCAGACACAGACATCCGAGACAGACAATCATACGTGCTCACATTCACACCTATGGGCAATTTGGAGTGACTAGTTAACCTAACCTGCATGTCTTTGGACTGTGGGAGGAAGACAGAGTACTTGCATAAAACCCATGCTGTCAGGGTTCGAGCCCCCCACCCCAGGTTTAAACCAGGAGCCCTCTTGCTGTGAGGCGACGATGCTAACCACTGCACCACCATGTCGCCTACTCTAATAGAACTGTTGTAGATAAATGTAGAGCAATATATGTGATCAGAAGTCAGGTGTTGTGCGTGTATCTATTGTAATGTATTCCTCTGGTGTTCTTTAATGATTATTGTCATAAATAATATTATTTCAACATTTATGCAAACCCTATTTTCCTGTGTTTATGAGTGTAAGTGACTAATGGAGACAATTTTTGAAACTGGTCCAGTACTGAGAGAGACGGCTGCAACAACGGCAGTGAAACAGGCTGCAAAGTAATCTCTACAGGGATTTGTGCATCATCAATTTAAATCCATTAAAAGAGCTTTTTTTGGCCACTGACAGGCTCAGATTGTTAATATAAGTGTCTGACAACAATATGGAAGAGATGCTACAGAGCAATGAAAAAGTTTCTTTGTACCCTTTGCTTGATTTGATCTGTTTGTTATTGAGTGTAACCAAGTCTCGCTCAAGGAGAAGTCTTGTTCTGAAATCTCACGAGAGGTGACTTGTTGCAGGGAAAAAGCAGTTGAAACGTTAGTGAGAGCTGGAGAGAGGAGTGCTGAGTTTGTGTTGGAGTAGAGAAAGCGTACCTAAGGGTTTAAGTGTTATGGCTGAATATTTAGCTGATTCTGACAATGTGTAAAAGTCTGAGATTTCAGAATGAGACTTGGTTACACACACTAACAATTCAATTCAGTTTAATGCAATGCAGTCGAACTTTACTTATCCTGAAGGAAATCCTTGTGCCAGAGAATGCTTCAAATTACAGTAACGCTAAGTACAGTAACCACAATTTTAATGATTCAACCAGACATCCAGTGTGCTCCCTGGGTCAGGGTCACTCACTGGGCCCAGTTTTAGAAACAATAGAGTATCTGTTAAATATCTGGCAAAATATACAAGATAGAAGTGTTTTTAAGGAGCAAAAGCAAAAAGCGGTGCCTAATAGAGAAACCATAGGAGCACACTAAGTACGAGAGTTACTAAAAATGAACTACAATGGTGGAAAAAACAGACTGCTCCTGATAATCAGTGTTATATTGAATATGATATAACAATGAGAAGTAGTATTGCACATGACTGAGGAACTGATATTGCACTACACTGACAAGTGAACATGATATTGAAGAATAATATTGCACGTGATGCTGTGAAAAATACTGCACAAGATATTAAAAATAGTGCAACTAATGTAGATGAATATTGCTGTCAGTGTCCTTTGTTGCAGCTCTCCTCTTTACATAAGAGGGAGGAGGAGGAGGAGGAGGAGGAGGAACAGATCAGTGTAAGTTCAAGAAAAATGTTTCATTTCTCAGTATGGCCCTTTCCATAATAGTGTCAGACATTTATAATAACAATCTGAGCCTGTCAGTGGCAAAAACAAGCAACTGTAATGGACGTAGACTGACGGTGAACAACTGCCTGTAGGGATTATATTGAAGTCTGTCTCGACGCTGTGGCTGCAGCAGTCTCTGAATATTTGACCAATTTTTAAAAATAGCTGTCTCCATTAGTCACTAAGACACAAAAACAACGAAACAAAGGGTCCAGGTTGAAAAATACTTAAGTTTTCCTTTAACTTTATGTATTTATTTTTAACCATTTTGATATTGTTTGTTCATTAATATCTATGTATATATTATGTATATTTTTAATGCTCGATATTCTTACTTTTTACATGTTTAAAACTCAATATAAATATACTGTTAAAAAGTACCTAAAATATCTTGAGTAAAAGAACTTGTGCTGCAGAAAAATGGCTTGAGGCACGGATGTATCAAAATCACATTATTGTTAGTGCTGTTATTGATGGAGCTAGTTGAGGAGCTAGTTTTAACTTTAGTTAGGTAGTTTAGTCCTGTTATTTTCCAACCAAAGCGCCACAAGATAAATCTGAGTGGTTGTAAGATGAGTAATGGGGGAGGAAATTAGAAAAAATGAAGCTCCGTTGCACAAATTTTCTTTTCTTTTCGGGACTTTTCTTCGATCTTTGCATTTTTTTGTGAATGTTTTGGATCATTTTTTGTCTTTGGGCCTAAAACAGGTATGAAAATGAAAGCAGCTGAGAAGTTTAGAGGGGAAACGTCTCTGTTGGAAACTGCCAACAACGCATAGACATCTGAAACGTGACAGAGGGATCCCAACTAGACACTAAACGTGTGTGTGTGTGTTTCATAAACTGATCAGGTTTCTTGTGCAAATCTGTAAAAGTAACATGTAACTTTAGCTGTCATATTAATGCAGTGCAGTAAGACGTACATGATAATCCCCCACTGGTTCCATAACTTTCTCAATAGATATCAGAGGGAATACAAAGAGGAAAGACAGAGGGGCAGAAAAGGAAGACTGGGGTAATAAGATATCGTGGTTCAGACAGAGGGATTTGACAAATCTTCTCTGAATCTGCTCAGTATCCTTTAATCCATGCTGCTTCAATCTGTCTGGGACCAGTGGCTTCAGTCACAACAAACCCACCTCACCCCCCAGCGTGCTGTCTGAATCATATAGAAAATCTGCTCATTTTGTTTCCTCTTGCCCTGAAACTTTTCACGTGGAGCAGTTAATTTCAGTGTACAGTTTGTGTGAAAACTGTCCACATAAATACGTAATTTAAAAGTATAGGAGCACTGTGTTCTTGTGTTTTGTATACGTATAAACAGAAGATGGATGTTTTGTAAAGTAGCAGTGCCTGAGGCAGACATAAAACCTTACCACTGCATTTTCTTCATTTCAGCTTAATTTCAAAGGTACAAATGCTGAAGACACGGTGCAAGCGAGAACATCAAAGCTAAGCGTTGCAGCTCCCCCAGTACCTGCTCCAGTTTCCACAAGAACTTGACGGGCCGTGCGGCTGAGACGTCGGGCCAGTAGAAGAGAGAGAGGCGGCAGCCGTGGACGGAGAGGGAATAGTGGGAGAAGGAATCATCTGTAGAGCAGAGGAACAGAAAATAATTGGTGGGTCAGTGTGGTCTTGTCAAACTGTCTCCGTATCACCAGCAGGCGCTTCTTCCGAGAACAATCTCGATAAGACATAAAAATGAGTTTAATATAGATTTTAATCTCTGTTTTATCTTTCTCACTTGTGAGTTTTATTACTGTTTCTACCCGAGGGAAGGCTCGCTGAACGTGCTGCTTTTTTAGCGCTGCCCCTGCATAGTCATAAAGTTTAAAAAATATTCACATGATGCACACAATATTCTGCCTGGCCCAATTACAGCGGTTTACTGTTCCACTGCTGCTCTCCACTTGGCTGCTCAAGTGGAGAGCAGCTGAGGGTTAAGTGTCTCTCTCAAGAGCACCTTGATAGTAGTTGTTGAGGCTATAAACAGCTTTACGTGTTTTTTTTGTTTCTTTCAGCCTTGACTTTATCAGGGGATTTGTGTGGGTAACCTTCAGGGGGTTTAAAGGGATAGTTTTGATTTTTTCAAATGGGGTTGTATGAGGTACTTATCCATAGTTAGTGTATTACATACAATAGATGGCAGGTCAGCGTGTCCCCTGTTTGGAGACACAGGCAGGAGCGCCACCATGGAAGCTAAGCAATGTACTGCTGTGGACGGGGGGCAGCAACAAAATTTGTTTTTGCCACCTAAAAATAATCGACATCAGTTTAATTGCAGGCAATATTTTGAATATTTTCCCCGCTTTACATAGCCATCATACAGCCCTTTCCAATATAGAATTGAAGAAGTTGTATCACTCTCTTAAAAGCCACGTGACTCCATTGAGCTGAACACATAAGCTGCTGGTCAACTGCTTCCTCCATCGGTTAGCTTGTTGTGTTATTATGTGGTTTTGGTAAATCTGAGCGTACCCTTTAAAACACCAAACACTGCCTATGGATAAGTACCTCACACAACCCCACTTCAAAAAATCCTAACTATCCCTTTAAGGTCTGTTTTCCCTCCCACAATCGTCCACTATATTCTCCACACTTTTGAAAACACCTACAATTCCTTCAAATGATATTAAAATCAAGACTCTACAACATAACATGGGGTTTATGCTCATTGTAGTGGCCCCAGCACCAGCTTTGAACGCCAAAAAATGACGTTATTGCCTCTGTTGCATTAAGTGTGAAGTGCTGCGCTTTGTTGTGCACTCACAATTTTTGTAACTAGGCGCCCACTGCACGTGCCGCGCTTTTAATTTCAACATGGCCAAGTGGGTCCGCATTTACAAACATCTGTATGACTCTTTGTTAAGAGACCACAGGGGCAGTCAAATGGTCCCAAATTCATGGACAGAAATAGCCAGCACAGTGGGGAAAGAGGAGGATTTTGTGGAGTGTGGAAAAACGTCATGGAAAGACTGGCGCCCCCTAGCATTTCGGAGAATATTACACAATATTACATTACAACACCTCAGTGCATGTTGGCAGCTTGCGTGCCATCTACGAATGGCTCAGTATAAACAAAGCTTCACACACCGTTCTTGACAGTGCTGCACACAATAGTCTCCTCCTCCTTGCGACTTCCTCTGGTCTGAGTGGTCGCAGGCTGGATGTTGGCACCGCCCCTTCGCATCCACAGCTGCAGGGTGAAGTGGTCGCCGGACAATGCCGAGACAACAGAATCTGGCACCACAGCGACGTGGTTGGATCCATTGAAGGAGAAGACCAAAGATGAATCAGAGGAGGGGAGAGTGGGCAGAGCTGAGGTCCAGTTGGCAGCAGGAGATGGAGGTGGGAGGAGGTCGACTTCCCCCCTGACAGCACCTGATGAGGAAAAAGTGAGAGGGGATATAAATAAAACATCATCCCGCCCTCTTAATATTCACATTTTGAGGAGTAAACCAGAACTCACCACACAGCCGTCGCACAGATCTGTCGGAGTAGCTGTCTCTGTCGCAGCCCTTCCCGATGTGGCCGGTCTGGAGCTCTACGGTGGCCTGGATGTTCCACACAGTCTCCTCGCAGGTCTCCAGATGCAGGCTGGGGAACAGCGGGATGCTACCTGACCCTGGTGTGTACTCTACACGCTTGGTCCATCCTAAAAAAATGTGCAATCACAACCTCAACATTTGGATTTAAAAAAATGGGTAAACTTTATAAGATGGAGTAAATAACATGCACTACAGCTCCAGAGGCCCACACATATGAAAAGGCAGAGTCTTGTAACAGTCCTGATATAGCAATAAGGTTATTCAATTAGTTTCATAATCTGTCGTACTATTTACCTGGAGACCGGGGGCAATTGTAACATCTCAAACTGCACCAATCAGAAACAAGACAGAACTACAAAACTACAAAACTACATCACATTGTCTGTGATGATCCCTCTCTGTCCGCCAAAGGACAAACTCTTGTCATTGACTCATTTTTTAGATATGAAAGTGATTTTTTTCATCTACGGTATTGTCCTCATACTGTCTTAACATTTAATGTCTATTAATTTACATCAGTCTAGTTTTGATGACCAGTGTGTTGTCTAACATTTTATCTCTGTCAAATGTTAGCTTTGTTGTTTCTATCCAGCAAGGTAGGTTGTGGCATGAGTGGTACACCTGGGGGCAATTTTAACGCTGTGTTACACCTCTTCCTAACATACAGCAAGCGAGCAAACTCTGGTGGATGGAGTGTGAAAATTATCCAGATGAACTACGACAGACAACAACATTCAGGGAGCCTACCAAGCCGTGACCGAGCCTAAGGAATGGCCTGCTGTTGCTAGAGCCAATGCGAGCAGTTTTCAAGCAAGCAACATGTCCCATAGCCCGTTCACTAATGCACAGAGAAGGTTAGTGAAACAATCTGATGTTTACTCGTTCGCATCGTGTCCAGTTAGGAAGAGGTGTTACAATGTATTCCGATACCATGATAATAGTGTCTGACTTGGCAACATCACAATATTTTTTTTCTAATAATTTAAAGTAAATTTAAAGTTGAGTAACATCAAAACCAAGATCTGTTACAATTACCCTGGTCTCCCTACACTCTCTCATTATGATATACATATTTTAAATGTACATAAAGCTGAATAAATGTCAAGCAAGATAAATAAACTGTGCTCAGATGAAGGCGTCAGACAATCCAGAGAAAGTGTAGTAGCAGTATGTATGATTCTATAAATATATGATCACAGTTAAAGTAATTGCCTTCCCTTGATATTACTTTCAGCTTCAGCATTACAGCTTTAAAACTCAAACATGGACAGGTGATTCATTCAAACCCACGCACGTTTCAACTAAAAGTGATAGTTTTGACTGGTTAAATGACTGAAACACATCTCCCCAAGTCGTGCAGCAGTTATCCAAGCATGACAATCAGGACAGAAAGAGAGAGATGTTTGACATTGATTACCGATCCAGCCGGGTTTGCAGGATGGCTTGACTGTGACAACAACCTGGGCATCGGCCTGAGCGCGGTTCTTTCCACAGTCGAAGGCGGTCACCCAGAAGGTGTGAACACGCTCGCGCTTCGAGTCCAATGGCTCTGTGTTCTTAATGTTACCTAGGAGACGGAGACAGAGACAAAGAAAGACGGGACAAGAAATAATGAAACGCAAGAATAAAAGGGAAACAGAAATAGCAGGCTTAGTCATCAACAACAGGCTTGCGTGATTGAAAGCCAAATGAACGCTCATTGATAAAGCCTCTATCACTGCACGTACACAAAAACAGAGCCACTATCCTGCTCTATGCACTGCATCCAGGAATAGAAAGTGAAAACAGAGGAAGACAAATTGCACAGAACGGAATGAAATATGAAGGGTTTTCCTGTTTTTACAGATAAAGGCAACAGCGAGTAACTGCGATGGGCTGACAGCGCTCAGCATGCCAGCTGACAGACAATAGGTAAGACAGAAGATGGTGTGACATGGCGAGAGGAGAAACAGAGGGATGAAAGAGATAGTGGTAGCAACAGAGGAGACAAAGTGAGGAAAAAAGGAAAATAGACAATGACAAGCCCACAGCGTGCGAACAAGGTTGGAACAAAAGGTCTCTGTACCAGTCTGATCGAAAAAAGAAAGGAGCTGCTCACTGCTCTGCAAAATCCTCCAAGTCCAGGAGGAATCTGCAGAGTCATACTAAAACAGGGTCCTCTTCAGCTGCTGTGTCACATTACAATTGATCTCCCACCGACCAGTCAATGGATACAATTACGACAAAGAATTTAGGGAATCTACGAGCAGCCAGGAACAAAAAGGATGTTATATTGAACCGAACAGCTGCAGCCACGTTTTTGCAGAGATAGAACAATAGTCCGCCCACACAAAGTCTATTTTAACATCTTTTGGTTTCTACCTGTGCGAGGAATTAAGTACCTGCAATTCTTTACACTCTGTCGCTATGCAGACATCAATACTCCAGCAGCGTCTGCTGTGTGTGTGTGTTTCATGTATTGAGGGCATCCGGAGTTTAGAAGTTGAATATTGAATTTAGCGATTCTTCTTGCAAACAAACGCCACACAGAGCAGATAGTGCAGACAGAATATGAGGATAATAATGTGGTGACTGGTGGGGATATTGTATTTCTGTAGCAGACAGACAAATATTAATAGGCCTATGAGTCCGACACTCACTGATTTACTGCGACAAGATAAAACATATCTCACCATCGTTGTCGATAGCGAAGGGCACATTAGGAGTGATGATGTCATAGAAGCAGATCTGGCTGTACTGCGGGGAGCAGTCGGCATCCAGAGCCTCCACGCGCACGATTCGGTCAAACAGACGCCCTTCTGGGACTGAAGCCTCGTAGCGACGCTCGACAAACACGGGGGAGAACTCGTTGACGTCGTTTACACGAACATGCACGGTGGCCCTGAGGGAGGGAGGGAGGGAGGAGTGGGAGGCAAAACACAAGCAGAGAGAGAGAGATGGATTATTGTAACAACAGGAAGCAGTCTCCAGATAGTGACTGTAATTACTGTTTAAAATATTCAGTACTGTCTGTTTGTAACAGGGTGTCTGTTTGAGGCAATTAAGATCTCACACATTCAAATTTAAGACTACTTAATGACTTTTAAGGTATAATTAAAGTTAAAACATTTAAGGACTTTTTAAGGACCAGCTGACACCGTGTCTAAGTGAAAGGAGGAGGAGGAGGAGGAGAGAGTGGACTGACTCACTTGTGGGATTTCTTGCTGTTGACTCCATCAGGTCCCTCTCCGCAGTCGTAGGCCTGGATGGTGAAGCTGTGCTCCCGCTGACTCTCGCAGTCTAGCGGCTCCTTGGACCGGACCAGGCCCTCGCCAGTGGAGCGGTCCAGAACCACCGCCTCAAACTGGACCGAGCCTGAACCCGAGGGGACCGTTGTGAACCCGGAAGCCACAGATTTCCCCTGAGAGAGGGACGGAGGAAGAAAACTCATCATATCAGAACAGAGCAATAAAACAAATTATAGACACTATGAATCCAAGTTCTCATAAATAAATTGTCTGAGACGTGCATTTTAATAACTTCAGATTACCGTTCATCATTCTTTTATTTGGAGAAAGTAATTCATGCTTTCATTTTCCTTTGATTACTATAACACACACTTTTACCTGCTTGAGATGCAAAGGCTGCTCACAGCTTTAACAAATAAGAGAGATTATCAAACCCCAAATTTACCCTCTGTGCATTGGCTTCCAGTTGATTTTAGAATAGATTTTTTTTTTAGATTTTACTCATTACTTTTAAAGCACTCCAGGTCTGCCCTCACATACCTGCACACAACTTTAGATCCTGCTGCAAATCTCTGCAGTCTGGACACAAAACTAAAGGAGATCATGCACCTTTGGAACAGCCTCCCTTTTAAAATTCATCTTGCTACCTCAGTGATTCCTTTAAATCTCCACTAAAAACTCTTTATCAGGTATTCTTTCTGTGCCCTGTGTCTTCTTGTTTTTATCGTCCTAATCATCTGCATTATTTTAATGTTTTCTCTTCCATTTTTTTCCTATGAAGCAGTTTGTAAATCTGATTTGAAAGGTGCTTTTAACTAGAGATGTCTTGATACCATTTTCTCCTTCCCAATTGCAATTCCTGAAGGGGCGCATCAGTTGACACTGAGTCCCGATACAAAACCATTACGTTAAAAGAAACAAAACAGCTGTATTCTACCAACTCTATGGATGTGAAATGATTGCTATCATTGCTGCATGGCATGGCTCTGGTTAAACCCTTTGTAAAACATGAACAAACGCATACACAGAATGAATGCCATAGGACTTAGGCATTTCGGTAATGGCTAACGTTACACTGTATTCCCTAAAATTAGTTCATCTTTGCCACAGTAGGTGCCAGTAGCTGCACAGTGCAACTTGCTGTGTAGGCTACCATTTAGAGTTTTACAGAATTGAATTCCTGCAAAACTGTCATTTCATCCAGGTGTGAGACTACTTTAAAGTTTATCAATAAATCATGTGGCATCAGATCGATGTAGAGACTCGTACTCGCTGATACCTGATCCTGCATTTTAGGCAGTATTGGGGGCATTTTCTGTGACGTATAACCAGAGTTTCAATCAATCAATACGCCCTCAGTCCAGTCCAAATGTCCACAATCTAAGTGGTCATATTGAATTGACACGGACAGACAACTCAGAAGTGAGCTACCATGAGAGGGGAAATGATGTACAAAATGTGACAGTTTATTCTAATATTCAGTAGATTTTAAGTCATATCATCCAGACCTTTTCAGAAAATATTAAGAGAGCAGGCAGCTATCTGGAGGATTCCTTTAAGTGGCACTTTATCTTATACAATCATTATAAGGACAGAATAAAATAGATTGCAGCTGAGACCCAGAATAAGACCATATTAATATATGAGCTGATCTTCCCTGGCTGACATAAGTTGAAGGTAGGGAGGGTTTCTTGCTCAAACAGCTAATTTCCTCTTCCTTCTTGACACGGGCCCAATAAATTTCAGGGAGCGCTGGAGTAATTCTAGCCGACCTGTTATAATTTGACTGAACACGGTTATTTCCAGGACTGCAAACATGATAACCTTATTTCATCGGGCTGCAGAGGCAGGAGCGCTGCTGCTCCTGCAATGAAGGGTTGAATTACACTATGATGGTCTAAAAATAGTGGACTCTGTGACTGAATACATTGCCTTTAATATTTAGACTGGTCTACTGGGAAATATGGCTGGAAATGGAAGCTGTGTGATAGCTCCAAACTTCTCTCTGTAAAAAATCAGCGTCGTGTTTACTATTAAAGCCAAAGCAAGGCCTGGTGAGATAATTTTCAATTTGGCCTGGCGTTGTGATTTTCAATTTGGCAGTGCGAGCACTTGATTTGACCTATTTTTCGCAGCAGCCAGTTCTGTGGATGTTCAGGCGAATTCATGGAAAAAGTTCAAATAATTTTGGGGCATTTTTCTCTGCCAGCCCTCTCGTCCTATGTTCTCCCATGCGGGTGGTGTTACCAGCGTAGTGTAGCGGAGCATCTTTGTCCAGGGCAAAGAGAGGGGGGTTGAGCAGCACGGTGTTGTCGTTCTCCATGACAATCCCCTGGTACTCTGTCTCGATCCATGGCTTGTGCTTATTGGCTGAACGGCACAGAGAAGAGACCGAAGAGGCTTTGGGTTAAATGGAGCAATTAGAAGGAACCAACGTGTCTATTTTTAACACTCCATTATGGGGCGAGGACATGGTGAGCATGAGTGGAAAAATACACAATGTATATGTGACCACAAGGACACTGTTTAATCACATTCACACCCTCACAGACTTCCCCTCTTTCTTCCTCTCTCTCCATAAAGACCTCCTCCTCTTGTTCACATGAAGCGCCTCTCTGCACACCTTCCTGGTTGCCAGTATAATTAAAGCCAGTCAGATCTCACCTTATCACACACAGAGAGGTATATTGCTCATATCAATCAGCCAAACTGGCCTGCCACAGGCGGCGCACAATAACGCGCTGAAAAAACAGCCGAGTCCAAATCTAATGCCTGAGGTTTACTGTGAATTTAACCTTTAATTGCGAATTAATTATTCATCCTTGTGCTGAATGTTCTGCGCTGAGTGATCAAAGGGCAAGTTAATGAGCCAGAAGGATGACGATTTTACACCCCAGCAAAGAGCAAAAACAAAAGCCTCAGAGTGCTTCCCCTCTGTTGTCCTCAATCTCTTTAACGCCGAGGATACAGAGTTTGAAAATCAGACGGAGGCATAAAACTTGTGTTTAGCAATTGCTTTGTTGTCTTCACAGTGAATTTTCCAGAAAATCTGACTGGAACTAATTGTGCCGATTCATATGTGAGAGGAGGAAAATGCTGCTGGTTCTGAATCTGATCAAACTTCTTTCTCTTCAAAGACAGGGCTGCGAATTGCTTGAAATTGTTCGATTATAGCGCCAATAGCATTTTTTTTTTTAAAACCTCACTGCAGAATATAAATGTGTTTCTCTCAGTGGTGGAGTAAGTTCAAATACTCAAGCACAAATCCTACAATTTGAAAGGTACTTTACTGAGGTATGTCCAACCGATGCTACCATAAATTTCTATTCCACTACATTTAAGAGAGAAATATTGCACTTTTTTCTGACATTTATATGGCACATATTGCCGCTAGTTAAAATTAGCTCAACCAGCTACAGTATTAAAATGCTGCAAAACATCAGAAATTATAATCCGATAATTTAATACACCACTCTGACAAAGGCCATTCTCCTGTCTAATGAGTATTAGTTGGAGCTAAAACATGGTGTTAAGTTGCTCTTTGGGAAAAATAAAGTGCAATGCAGAATGAATGCATTGACTTTTACCTGGAATTGGGTATTTTTTCATTGAGGTATTGCTACTTTTAGAGCTGAAATGATTTGATGTAATTAACCAGCCGACAGGAAAATAAACACAGACTATTTTGGTAAATTACTAATCATTTAAGGAAAAATAACCAACCGTGTTGCTGCTTCTCAGACGAGGAGATGTGCTGCATTACTTTATCTTGTGTGATAATAGGAGAACAATTCTGAGTTTTTGTTCTTTTGGTCGTACAAAATAAGTAATTTCAAGGCTTTAACTGGCCTCTAGGAAAATATAACAAGCAGATTTTTACCATTTCCTGACTTAACGGACCAAAAAATTGAGAAAATAATCAGCAGCCTAATCAAAAATTAAAATAATTGTTAGCTGCAGCTGTAGCTACTTGTGCTTGAGTAAAAGATCACAGTCCCTCTTCCACCACAAAACCCTTTTTTATTTAACAAAAAAGCTCAGGTGCTGTCAAATTTCAGAACATGTCCAGACAGAAGCAGCTGTACACAAATAAACAGTCTGACACTGGCAAAAAATTCTGATTTAAATAAGCAAACATCTGATCACAGAACATGTCAGGGGCACAAAACCCGACCAAGCTTTCCATACTCGTGTTTCGCTACCATGAAAGTATTGAAGATCAGCCCTAATCAGAGTTATTCATCCTCTCCTCTCAAGGTCTAGCCTGACACCGTCTCCTCCTCCTCCTCTATTTCTACAGTCCTCTGCCATGTCTCTTTTTTGGTCATTTATCTCCCGCCCTCTGTCCCCTCAGTTGATCTCTCCCCTCCCTCCTCTGCTCTGCTATATAGCATTAATCTGAGCATCAGGCCTGTGGATTACATTCGGGATTACAGATTGAAAGGCATCCCATTCCATCTCTCTCTGTCTCTGCTGGCACTCTTCCCCTCTCTGTCACTCTATCGCCCCACAACACTCACCCACCCCTCCTCGTCTGTCTCCCTCACACACGTACATATATATATATATGAGTACACACACAAATGCTCCGGTATCTTGCGCTTTTTCCTTTTCCCTCGTGACACCTGATCTCACGTACCACCTCTCTCTCCACCACCACCACCACCACCTCCTCCTCCTCCTCCTCCTCCTCCCTCCTTATCAGCCTGCGTCTTTTCGGCCACGTCCTCTCCTGTCACAGCTCCTTCTCCTCTGTCTCTCCTAACATTTCCCCCTTGTCTATCTCTTTCTCCCCCCTCTCCCTCTCTCCCCTCTGTGTTTCTCTGATACCCCATCTCTCCTTCAATCTCCTCGTCTCCCCTGCATCACTCTCCTCTACCACCTCCTTCTCTGACATTCTCCCTCCACGCTGTCTGTTTCATTCGCCTTCCCCCAGCACGATAATCATTGGAACAATGATGTTGAATCAGAGTCATGGTTACTACCCAGGATGATAAATCTGCTACAGAGGAGGAAACAGATTTATCATCTTCTCAGAGTCACAGCACTGGCGAAAACAGGCACATGCACAGTGGGTCACGAAACACAAAATGTAAAACACATACATATGTAGTCTGTTTCTGTAACGAGGGAAATGATGTCTAATTAATACACTCGTGAGGGGAAAGCAAGAGAGTCATCAGGAGCATTTCAGGGCAAAAACAGCCATGGCCCTGCACCCCCGAGCACCTTGACAGGTCTGGGCTGCTCCCATGGCGATGTCAACCATCATCTCA
Organism: Cephalopholis sonnerati; assembly: GCA_019142605.1. Classification (NCBI taxonomy): domain Eukaryota; kingdom Metazoa; phylum Chordata; class Actinopteri; order Perciformes; family Serranidae; genus Cephalopholis; species Cephalopholis sonnerati. Next base: position 30,137,793 of record JAGQAX010000008.1, read on the forward strand.
ACACTTCACAATTAACAGTCAATATGATGAGGAACTGACCTTTGTTGCCATTGGCAACCGAAGTCAAGCAAAGGAGGAAGAAGGAGAGAAAATTCATTCTGTCCATCTGAGGGAGGAAAGGAAAGAAAAGGTAGAGGGGGGGTAACAGGGTGGGGTAAGGAAGGAGGGGGGGGGGGGGTACAGTACATGCATCAACAACTGATCAGCACAGGAAGAGACAGGTACAGTAACAAGACAGAGAGAGAGGCAGATCAGGCCTATCAGATGCAACTCAAGTGTCATGTATGTAACCTTTAGAGGCCTAAGAGAGCCCCTACATGATGAACTCAATCTGCATATTGACTCTACATGAATACACCAATAACTGGAGCATTTCCCCTCAAAAATCAGACTGACACGCTTCCAGTTGCAGAGCCCAGAGCAGCCTATGGAGCATGCACATACCTGGTCGTGAGTGTGTACTGTATGTAGGCTATGCATGTGTGGTTGTGCATGTGGCTGTGTGGGTGTTTTCCCGTGTTTTAATTGTGGTTTATGATGCTTTTTATTTAAAGAAAAAAAAATGCAGCTGCTGTCTTGTGGCCACAACTGAAAAATGAGTCCTTGGGGGGGTTTTATGCTGCTCATTGACATAACAAGCCTCTACGTTTTTCCATTGCTGCAGTCCTTGATAGGCTACAGGACAGCACACATATTGTAGATTGCAGTTTTAAAAACAGGGGGAAATATGTAGCAATAAAAGCCTCCGTGTGTTCACAGGTTGTTCAGGCTACACATACATCCACGACCAGAGGAACATGCTATGCGACAGTAATCAGCCGATTTACATTACAGGCTGGTATTGACACACATTAACCAGCCCGGGCTCCATGACTCCCTTAGAGCCGTGTTGAGAGCTCACACCGGAGGAAATGTCGCAGAAATGAAGGTTAGCTTGAAGCAAGATTTGACATTACCGTGGTGAGTTGCGGTGATGCTCCTGGTTGGTACCCAGCCTCTACGCTCGCAGCATCCGCCTCTCACGCCCCTGCCGCTCGGCTCGGCGATCCCCCCGCAGCAGGCTGGAAACAAACCTCCAGGTAGAGGAGAGGACACACACAGGCTTTACACAGCAGCTGAGGAATTCACAGGGTATGTGTTTGTGTCTGTGTATGTCGGTCTGACGTTAGACTCGGTGATGAGGAGTGAGGAAGATTAGGAGACCGATGGATGCCCTTGTTTTTTCGGCTCTATACGGAGGAGAAAAAACGGTGGGAATATTACGCTGCGTCCCCTCCCTCTCGGCGTTTCTTAACCCGCCCACACTGCGTCCTTCTCCCTCACTCTCTATCTCTCCGGCCCCCACCACCAGCTCTGTACCAGACTGCTGCTCTGGCTGTTTTTTGCTGTTGAACGCACATTCACAGTGACTCAGACCTCAACACAGCAATTCATCTCATCACGTTTGTTCTCAGCTCTGGGCCTGCCTCAACACTTGCACCCTTCTTTCCTTTCCTTTTCTAAAAACACATCAATTCCCCCTATTTCCCACTGCTCAAGCTTCCTCCACCAGACTGCAAAATGACGTCATATCACCCCTTTTTTGCCCTGTGCTCATGTCACACACATGAAAGCAATGGGACACACACACACATACACACACACCAGAGGCCTTGCTTGAAATGCAGCATTTTTAATGAACGTTATAAAATTGTATTTGAAAATCACTCCCCATCCCCCTCCCAAATCCATCCCAAGTTTTTCTTCTTCTTTGTACATTTGGTAGGAATAAGGCAAAAAAGTAGTCTCTTGAAATAGCAATTCACATCAATTAATAATCACCATGTCATGTATAAATATTACCAAAAAAATCTGGGCTGTTGCTACAGTGAGGTTCGTCCTGTCCATGTGTGTCAGCGTTGGCGAGAGGACGGCGGCAGCAGCAGCAGCACCAGCAGTAGTGCTGGGCCTTCCTCCAGCATGCCATGGATCAGACAGTGCAGCCAAATCCCACCCCTCCAAAAAAATTTAATTAAACAAAATAGAGAGGCATTCCCACAGTGGGATGGGATGCTTCTACTTCACACTCTTTTTAAACACCGCCTGCTGTTACAAACAGAAGAGCAGGCCATAGGTGAAACACTTTTTTATGTTTGTTTTGCTTCCAGTTTTTAAAAAAAATGAGACAATTCAATTCAAAAACACCCTATTTATGGAGATCAGAGTGACTGTAGGATGAACCACAACCATTAACTGTAGTGACGGTATGTTTGGGCAGTGTGCAAGTCTCCATCTGAAATTATTCATTTTCACAATCTGTGCATTTCAGAGCTGAGGGCTTGAATCAAGGCAGACAGAGGAGTGGAGACTGAACTGAGGAAGAGGAGGAAACATGGCAGAAAAAAGAAACCAGAGACAAACGAGGAAAGGCGAGAGAGCAATGCAAAATATTTCATGAAATCTTATCCCAAAGCTACAAAATGTTCTTTTTCATAAAAGCTGTTAAAATTCTATAAAATCAAGTCTTTTTTTTTCATCACAAATCAAATTAAAACCAAAACAAATGTACTGTAAAAACATTCATTAATACAAGGCCATTTTTGAGTTGGGGATTAGTGTACAGTGTGTGATTTACAGTGCTTGTATAACCACTGGCAGCCATTCTCAATAAACAACCCCCTGATTATTACTATTATTATAATCATCTGTCTTTTGCAGAAAGCATTTTTGTATTATTACATTAGAAAGTGCCACACACGCTGGCGCTGTGCTTAAACCCTCCTGTGAAGTCGTGCTGCTGCTGCTAAATGCAGGTGGTAGACATGAGAGAAAGAAATGAAACAAGAAAAAAAAAACACATATCGGAGCCAATGACAGACTCTGAACCCGTGACTGTTGAGTGCAATTCTGTGTCGACAGCATGTAAGTCTCTCAAGTTCTACAAGTCCAACATGACTTTACAAAAAAAAAAAAAAAAAAAAAAAAACAGGAAATCGCCCCTGATTGGCTCACAATTACCCCATGTGGCACGATGGTCATTTCCTGTAAACATTTCTCCAAATGTTTATAAAAACACCCTTCCCATTTAAAACACAAAAATATATAGAAATTTATTTTTACATGGACATATATATTACTAAAGGCCTTAAAATATTTTCCATTCTGCTCCTCGAAAGTCACAGTTCCCTTCAGTGAATATTTCGCCTTAGACGGACCTGGAAGGAAGCACAGAGATATTTTAACACTAAAAACATTTCATCACAGCTTGTCGTTTATTGACTGAAACAAAATGGCAAAACAGAAACGCCTGCTCTTGCTTACCATGCCGAGTCTTAGTACCAAGTTTTAATCCTGCTTTTTCTGGCTCCGTTCTTTCTTAGGCACCAGCGCCTTACGGAGGTATGGCATGATTAAAAAGGCTACGAGGAAGAATACGTGACCACAGAAATACACGGACGAATACACCTGGAAAAAAAAGGTGACACAACAGTGTAATTAAAATCATGATTTAAACACCCCACCTTTATGATGACACCTGCTCTGTCTCACCTGTCGCCACTGAAGAGTTTTCCTGTCTTTGTTAATCACTTGATACCTCCACTCTCTCCTCCTACCTCCCTCGATTCCTTGTTAGGTCACACATGTTCGTCACCAAACTCCAGTGAATAAATAATAGCCACTTTCCCACTCCCAGTGTCCACATCATTTTAGTAGCTTATTTGACGGATCATTCCACCCATTTCTGTCCCCGTTCCTGAAAACCTGCCTGTTATCCATGTTTAACCTCTGGATTCCAACGGGCGCGGCTGCAATGAGGCCGCTAAAGCTAACCATGTCCACTCAAGACAATGCTTGTGATTCCACCTGACTTGTATAGTGTATTTTTGACGGGGTCACGTCACAGCTGCACAGAGCAAACTGAGCCGGGCAGGAAGTGAAACAGCAGCATCCGGTCAACTTTTAAAATAACCACCCTGTAAATATAAATATAAATATGGATATGAAATCATTCTGAGGATGAATGTATGTTTAACAACTAAAACACAGCCACACATCTTTAATCCATGTCATTCATGACTTTGAATTGTATTAATTTGTCTGTAGGACACAGCACAACAAAGTAGGAAATAACAACAATAACCATGATTAAAACAGAATAAGAAAAATCCTTTAACTATGTAGCCTACTTACTTGTGGCAGAAGCACAAATCTCAAGGAAAAAGGCCAACAACATCTGCGAGTCAGCCACAATGAACAGGCAAATTCCTCCTGCTTCTGAAACACTCATGATGTGGCAATTCGCAGAAAGAACGCGCCACAGCTGTGCCTGGTTGAATCCAGGCGTTAAGACTGTCTTCTTACTGCTGTGCATTTCTAGTAAACTGCAAATAAAGCTGTATTCAAGACGACTACAGCTTTGCTTCAAAAAAGGCAACCTCTAGATTACTTTGTATACCGTATTTCTGCTGTTCATTGTAACTCAGAATACAGACCCAACAAACTAACACAACATTGTTGTTTTAAGTCTTGTCAGACTTAGCATGTGTATTTTATGATTGTCAAATCTATCTATCTATCTATCTATCTATCTATCTATCTATCTATCTATCTATCTATCTATCTATCTATCTAATATTAAATTATTACAAATTACAACAACCTGCTGATAATGCTTCTCCAGGATTAACAGAGTATCAACCTATCTATCTATCTATCTATCTATCTATCTATCTATCTATCTATCTATCTATCTATCTATCTATCTATCTATCTATCTATCTATCTATCTATTATTACAACAATTTTACTGACACAGGACATTATTGCATGTCTGTTGCTCTCTTCTTTCATCCCTCCACCCCATTGAAGTTTCTTTTTTAAATGGGTCGGGGAGGAGTCCTTCATCAAAACAAGAGTCTATGGATAGTGAGTGTTGTATGTTGTATTGTGGTGACTGATTGTTGACTTGATCTGTCATGACGAAACACAAAATGATAGCCGGCCTGATAACTCTCCAGAGTTGTAAAATCCCCTCTCACAGTGTTACAAACAGCTGTGCAGTGTTTTGATATCTGATAAGGCTTTTAACTCATGGAGCTGTTACTCTAACCGGTCTTTATGGAGCCTGTTCCACTGAAGTGACTTGTGAGCTCCACTTACAAGCAGAACTCAAATGGGCACAAACTGTAGATACATTTGTGACTACTGAAGGGCTCTTTTATAGGTTTTATGGGTAGCAAGTATAGTGTGCGTTTGGATCGGTTTAACGTGTCAAAATAATCTCATATTGCAAATCAAAGCTTGCATGTTGCAAACTTGGTGAAGTGGGATTGTATTTCAACATGCCCCTACCCCTTGGTGTTATTGTCATTACTGTAGTGCTGTTTCTTTCTGAACACCTGCTAATTAAAACTTTGTCTGTCCTCTTCCCTGTTGCCTCAAACCTAGACTGTGATACTCAAAGCTTAACATCACAAGTGAGGATGACCATATTTCTCCTACGATCTCTGAGTGTGTTACCTTGAGCCATTTGTCATAGGTGAAGAGGCAGAATGGCACGAGGGGGTAGCCCATGAAGAGCCAGTGGATGAACTGCTGGACGATGTAGATGAGGGGGTAGAGCGCGCTGTTGGCCAGCTTCGTCAGCGAGGGACTGTCCCTCACTAGTGCCTGAGCCTGTCACACAAACACACACACACACAAACATATTCCACAATAATTATGATAATACAGTAGAAGAATGGTTATGTAATAAACTGATGCAGACATTGTGACTGCAGTCAATATTTACTTATAAATACATTCAGCAGTGTGGTGCATGTGATCAATAGTGTTGTGCTATTTAATAACAAGAGGCTGTCTCTTGTTAGAAAGCAAAAAATTGGATTATATAATGCAGACAGAGCACAAAGTTAGCTTTTATTGATAAAATAAGCAGCATAATACAACAAATAGTAAACAACAAATTTACCACCTACTGAAATAAATACCCAGATGGATTAAGCTTCCTGCACATAATTATCTTCATGTTACCCATCTCCACATGCTGCTCTGTGTCTGTAGTGTACCTGTCTCTCTACGGTGATGATGAAGAACTCCATAGAGAAACACAATATGTATCCGGAGTGGAGACCATGCCAAATAGTCAGAAAGAGGAGTGTGGCCACATGAGACAGGGTCTTATTGCCCAGGAACTTCAATCGTTTGAAGACGTGTCTTAAAAAAAGAGAAGAGAAAAGAACAAGTCAGGAGTTGTGGATCATTTCTTTTGACTAAAAATCTGGATAAGGGCAGTCATGAAAAAGCTTAATGCATCAGCTATTACTGCCTACATGGTAAGCACTCACTCACCTGCAAGTTGTTGTTGCATAGCAACTGAGGTTATATTAAAACATTTCAACAACTTTACATTCTCTTCAAGGGTACTCATCAATTCAATGCTAGTCCAGGTTCTCTGTTATAATATCTTACAAAACTCCACACATCATTATGCTTTCAGTCTGGTGGTTCTTCCTTTCTTACAGCAGACTGGTGACAAGCTACAGTGTGAGCTGTAGAGAGAAGTGTCGGACAAATAAGTACTTGGAGTACGAATGCTTAAAAGCCGTGCTCATGGCCTTTAAGGCCCTGATCAGACAGAACGCTTTTTTGCAGCCTGGGACGGCTTTTTGAAATCGTTTTTAACGAGAATGAAGCATTTTGCTCGGTGTTTTTATGTTGCAGGAACGCCCTGAATGCTTCTGGTTGATTTAACTTAAACACAGCGCCGAAAAGCAGCTGACGTTATTTGCGTCTTTTTTCCATGCGGTAACCTCTGGGGCTGAAAAATGAAGTCAATGCAGAAGTACCAAATTCTGCAGTTCCTTGAATGGCTACTTTACAGCAAAAATAAACATGTTTACGCCCTGATATTAAAAAACAGTTTTAGTCTCTATAGCCAATTTCTCCTTCATGACAACTGTATGCAGGATGGATTCTTATATAACCCACCCGTACACTTTGCTAAGGCTTAAAGTTATGCATAAATAAGGGTGCTGCCACAGTCTATGAGCCAGATCCACCCCGCGCTCCTCCACAGCTCCACCCTCTCATCCAAATATGGTCACATCTAGCTCCCAACATCGAAAATGGCGACAGCCGAATACCTAAACAAAGGCTTTAAAACTGGAATCCACAAACCAGTACGTGACATCACAGTGGCTATGTCCATTATTTTAAACTGTCTACGTGGAGAAAGCACAGACGACAAACTAGTGGCAACTAACTAACTAACTAAGTCACTAAAAAAAGTAAAGGTCTGTGCGTTTACCTCACAGCAAAATAACTGTCAGGCTAAGGACAGGTGATTCGGTGATTGCCTAGCAACAATAAAAAAAAAAAAAAAGATGCAGCAAGGCACTCTGTTTTTTAACAAAGAAGGCAGTGTGGTGGGCCTTGCGTTTTGCAGTCTGTAAAGAGCACTCTGTCTGACCAGGGCCTAAGGCATCTGTGTCCTTCAAACAAAGTGCTTGTCAGATCATTAACAGCAGCTACCCCCCCAAACACACACCTTCTGACGCCCATCTTGGGGAAATAATTATTTTAACGTTCCAAACTGAAAATCTGACAAGTTCTTCTACACGTAGTACGAAGGATTTGAACTTCCCCTTTTTCATGCTTCTCACGACTTCTGCCAATTGTGGTGTGTACAACACACACGATGTCTTTGATTTGCTTCTTGCCCCTCTCTATGACAGCTAAATTTTCACCCTGCCTTTGAATGCGGCCATTTGGAACAGCTATAAACGGTATTTCAGACGGCGCTTAATACAAACGAACTTGTTTGAAGCATACTGACCCCTTGAGGAGCTTCTCCATATATCAAACATTGTCCTCCTCATACTAATTAGTCATGCCTCTGTGATTCACACTGGTTTCTTCCCTACTGTATGCTGTATGAATTTAAATGCCTCACAAAAAGCAGGCGCATTTGTAATTCCATTTAACCAGAGGAAGAAGGCTGCATAAATACAATATCAAACTTAACCCATTTAATACTAAACTGCTTATGAACTGGCACATATGCGACTATAAATAGACTTTTCTTTGTGGGTCAAACAATGAGAGCATTTTAAGCGTTATGTCTGTATTCTATCTACCAAGGGCATGAAAGCTCTTCATCAACCAGCTATACAGTATAAGCTCACTTATAAGTGAAATCCTGAGCTAATGTTTCTTTCCATTTTGGAAAGGTGTCACTCCTTCTCCTCTACTCTGTGTCTCATGCAGTAAGCTTAGGTATCTAATGCATTCAGCTGAAATGGACCATGTAATAAACTGTATGTTCAATAAACTGCTTTGCTCACTGTGGTCATCATCAAATGATGTCACACGTTGAAAATGTTTTATGCATGAGGTTGCTGCTGAAAAACCGCAAACTTTAAAACCCCTCCCAGGATGTCGGCTCCCTCTCTGTGGTGATTGCTCTGGGGTTAAAACAAACTGCACTCCTTTTCTGTGAGGCATTGCCACACACCAGTGTGTGGATTGAACTGTCATACCCTCTACTCCACTGTTATCATTTAAGTATATATTTAACTTTTACAACTCCACTTTGAGTACGAGCTGGAGAGCTCCAGAGATTTCCGGCTTGACACTGACCTGGCAGCCCAGGCATTTGTGTTGATGTTGAAGGAAGCGATGGTTCCTCCAAAAAGCGGTGTGGTTTCAAAAAGCCACACCTTCATATTGGCACAGGCGTCCCACTTGTGCTGACCATCCACTACACCATTGTAGCCCAGTCCTGATAATATACATACACCCTCCTGCAACACAACAAAACATTTTCATCATTTGCTCATGTAAGAACACACCATGTAGTGCAAGAACCTGATTGACTGGGAGTATTATTATGGGTTGGTTGGGGTGTGCCATAAAATCTAAAGATACATCTACTGGTAAATCTAATCGTGCATGTGTGAGTGTCTGCAAAGGTATGCAAGAGGTGGCTTTTACTTTTGCTGTTAATGCTTTCTCATAGCACGTATTAAGCTAGGTGCTGCATGTGAACACAGCTTCATATAAACAAGGTTTATTTCAGGAACCAAATCAGTAGGCTGTTAGCAGCTTGCCATCAAGGCACGACGGCACCTCTTTCAAACACATTTCACACGCATAGGTGCAGATCAAGAGCCTACTTACCGCTATGACCCAACAGCTGACATATTTATACAAGGTGATTTTGGCCCACAGCAGAATAAACACACAGCGGTACCAGAAGGGCTGAGCCTGTGGGAAGGACGTAGTATTACATTTTAGACAAACTCTGACTCTTCTTACGTTGAAAAACATGAACCATGAACTGTGATTATTTTCGAGCATGTTGTCATCCTCACCTCGTACTCATCTGTTAAGTAGTAGCTGTCTGGGTAATATGGACTTAGTATTGTAAATATCAACAGGCAGAGAAAGCCCAGAGCAAATCTCTTTAGAGCTGGTATACCACTGGAAGAGAAAGAAACAAGACAGGGATGGGAGATTTGAAGGTAACAGTGTTAACTGCGGGGCTGTGACACTGCACAGTTGGCGTATTTCACAGAGATATAATAAAAATAGTCTTCCAGCTCATTTTTCTTTTCATCATTCATCATATCCTCGCTCTTTTACCTGTTCGGAGGCTTTCCAGGGCAGTCAGTGAGCTCCCCTGCCACCAGCCTCTGGTAGCTGCGCAGTGTAAACTGGGGCCCCACCAGGAAGCCTCCATAGAAGTAGGAAAAGCCGCACACCTCAAGCAGAGAGGGCACAGACGGCAGGGCTGCGCTCCTCTGCTCTACACTCAGCTGGGACTGGAGTTTAAGGATGTGAGGAGAAAAAGATGATGAAAAAATTTAGAGAAGCAGAGCAAAATGAAGGAGGGATGAAGAGTGTGGAGGAAGAGAACAGAAAAGGGCAGAGGATTCATTTTAAAAGCGTGTTGACACAGGATGTATCCTGTTATAAAGGATTATTTTAGAAACAATCTTGGCTGGCCACAACCTCAACATCACTGCACTGAGTGCTCATTATCAAGCATTTAACTGCAAGCAGCAAACTGTGTACTGAAGAGTGATAATATTAAACCAGATGAGAGCAGATTTATATACATTTTTGCACCGTTAAAAATACAAAAACAGAATGAAAAGCACAGCATAAACACTCAGATTAAAAATGAAATAAAGCAACAGAAGGGGCAATTAACATCTGTCACAGATATACTAACAGCGCTTGAGAGGAACCAAGCATACTGAAGACAAGCTGAGTGGAAGAATAGGGAAAGGAAAAGCTGCTCAACAGACACTTATTGTAACAAAATGAGCTTTAAACTGGTAAAGGAAGGCCAGGGACTCAACAAAGATTGACATGGCTGGGATTTATACTGTGGTAGCTATCTCTTCAGTACCTTAAAATTGGATTAGCCAAATATAGTCACTCATACTGAGTTTTTATAAAAATGTACTGCATTATAATACATGCTGACGTGGCGATCCATTATTACATATGCAGTGATGGATGGTTTTATCCTTATCACACACCCCTCTGCTGGCATTTCTTTGCCCTTTGTTGTGTCCTGTTTTTCCCTCTGCTCTATATCATCTTGTCTTTTCCACCACAGAGCCTTTAATAGGCGAAAAGAGAGTTTCTGAGCTGCAGCTACATATAAAAGGACAGGAGGCCGAGTGGAGGGTCAGACCAGCTCCTCACCAGCAAAAGCCCTTTTGTTATGTTGCAGTTATTTCGCTACTGCGTTGGGTTGCTAGTGGTCATGTTCTCAGCGTTTTTTGTTGGTTTAGTTTCACACCGGTTTAGTAGATTAGCAGGAAGTTCTGCGCCCAGCAGCCTGATGTTTTTACAATCCAAAGCTTGCCTGAGGTGTCCAACTAGCTTTGTCTGAGATGTAGGTTAGTACTGTTTGCATTTCAATCAGCATTGTTTAACTTGGGTTACTTCCTCTAAGTTGTCTAGGTTTTTTACCGGTGGTCAGACAACATAAACAACTTGTCTGCACAAATATCACTTTTCTAACATTGTCTTTGTTTGAGCCATTGCTCTTTTGGAGGGTCCCAACTTTTAAGCCTCGTTTCCACCAAGCAGTCCAGTTCAGTTCAGTTTAGTTATGTCCATTTTTTAAAGATATTTTTGAGGGCCTTTTGCCTCTATTTGATAGGACAGATATATAATGTGAAGAAGGATGGAGAGAGGGGGAATTACATACAGCGAAGGGCCACAGCCGCTGTGGCTAGGACACAGCCTTTGTACATGGGGTGCCTGCTCTACCAGGTGAGCTACCGGGCGCCCCTTGGTTGCTTTTTAAAAATTTTTTTTGTTACCCCTCTGTTGAGGTACCGAGCAAACTGATGTGATCAAGAGAGAATCATCAGTCTTGCTCTACAAGGACTCAGCGCCAAACATGTTATTTTTAAATATCCAATCTATTGCAGAGGAGACTCTGCAACTCCTGGCTGTTCTTTTTTGTTCTGAAAATGTTGGCGTGCAGCCTTACTTTGTGGACATTCAGCGAGGTGCAGATGTTCCTCTGCATCGCCAGTGAAGATGAAATAAAGCAAGAGCTAGATGGTGCAGTGACGCAGCTATTCCCATCTGGTAACAACCCTGGCTACGTTCAAGATTACTGTCTGTGGAGGAAATGCAAAGCAGATTCAGGGTTTAGTTACCACTTGTAAGGGTGCTATACATAAAGTGTTTGGTGGAAATGTGGCTTTATGCTACAGTAGCTTATCATTTACCCTTGTCTGTATATGGTAACTGACAGTAACAGTCTTTAGCTGCACATTTGTAGTGCAGTGTTGTGGTGACAACTATCAAATATTCTTTTTATCAAAAACCTAATCTCCCTTTCTAACACACAACAGAATGAACAAAAGAAGAACTAACAGAGATAATCAACGAGCAAAACTCAAACAAAGAACACTCCGAGACAAACGACATCAACATACTGACGAATGATCAAGCAGGCAAAAGCAAGAGAGATCAACCAACTCACTGGTTCCTTCCCGCCGTCATAGTAATCAAATGACAAACCTGTAATCAGAAAATGCAACTGGTGTCAGAGACTATGTTAGGGTGACTAAAGGCTGTCATGATCAATTGAAACGAACACTGTTAAGCATGCAAAGGCCATGTCAGCAGTTTATCAGTGTGTTAATCGTTCACTAGAGTACAGAGGGGGATTGCAACAACCGCAACAGGAAGATATCAAATGGGGGGAAAAACAACATCTGCTTTTACGAAACAATTGGGTTTGTAAAGCAGAGGAGTGTAAGCAGAGCTGTAGTAAACTCACCGACGAGTTTGAGTGTGAGGACACAATGGGGCATAGTCCACTTGATGTCATACTCCTCTGTCGCTGTGTAGTAATACCCTGCCAGCAGGTATACCTACAGGAAGAGAGAACGAGAGGTGAGCATACCTTTGCGTTATCAAACATCTCCGAGCAGATGTTATCACAGTTCTATTGTAGGGCTGGGCGATATATCAATATTGTGATACGAGTCTTAGATTTTTGATGTCAATCACAAGTGTTGTCTCTTTCTGGTTTTACAGGCTGCATTACAGTAAAGTGATTTAATTTTCTGGACTTACCAGACTGTCCCAAGTATTTTATTACTTGCCCTTTATCCACTTGGGGTATTTGGTCAAAAATATTGTGATATTAGATTTTCTCCGTATCGCCCAGCCCTAGTTCTACATGACAGAGAGAGATTAAAAATGGGAAATAGGAAATCTGCAGTAGGCACATTTTTGTGTAAAACCTTGGTTTCATTACTGGATTTCCTAGAGTGTGAGCAATAAATGCAAAGCCATGCAAAAATAAAAGTGCCAACATGCCCACAGGAAGCATGTGACTACATCATAAGATTTTGGGTTACAAGTGGCCCTTTGAACACATTGGACAAACTCTGTGTCAGCATGTTCAGAAATGATTTCAATACTAATTTTCGCAGTATTGATACACTGGTAGCAGCTGGGCTCTCTTATCATTAATACTTACAGTCAATCTGCTGTTCTCTGCTACTAACCAAGAAAAGTTGTCATTATCATGTTATAGCCTTATTACATTTATCTTTTATTTTAAAAATTAAACTGTATGCCCTCAATTTCTTCCATGGTATCAAAAATGGTGTTGATATTTTTCAAGATATTGAATCAAAATTAGAAATTTCAGCATTGTTACAGCACTAGTGCAAAGCAGAACGCAGATACACAAATCAGATATTTGACTGTGCAGACAAACTGGTGGGCAGCATCTGAGCCACTGCAGTAAAAGTCTGACAGAGTGCAAAGGGGAGCTAACGCTGTAAAGTAAGTCTGGATGCTTTGAAATAAGGAGAGGAGAAAAAAAAAGATGTGCCGGGACACCTCACCATTTGAAAGATAAAGCTGCTCAGGACAGTTGTTACCGTCCTTCCCATGAGCCTCAGCATCAGGAATTGGACAAGGACGCATACTGCAGAGTGATAGATCTGAGCGCCTGGGAAAGAGACGGACAGAGGAGGGGGGTGGGGATGATGGTGAGTGCAGTCAAGTGTGACCTGTAGGACTGGACATGACAACAGCATTTTTCCTCCTCACAGTTCGGTATTGGCAGAGATGGAGAAAGAACAAGACAAATCCACGGTATACATCCTTTTCAAAGAGGGTTGTGGGGGAAAGTATTCCACAAGGAGAAAGATAAAACAACAGACCTGCTGTAAAATCCAAGCGCAGCCACAACAGGATAAAGAAAAGAGAAAGAGATCGATGTTAGCAGTTTGTGTTTACTCCAGCATGCCAGCATGCATTCTAGAGGACTTCATACCATTGTCATCCCTTTGGCAATTTAAGAAATATTACTTTACTCTATTTTTTGAGTGATAATGCTGATGCTCAATTGTCCTTTTTGAGGAAAACCACCAAATAGTCAGTGGTTCCAGCTTCTCAAATGTGAATATTTGCTGGTTTTCTTGGTCCTTCATGATGGTAATGATCATCTCCATTATGAGTTCGGCTAGATAATAACTGGCAGATTCATTGATTTATCTTTTTGTCTATGAAATGTCAGGAAACAGTGAGACATTCCTATTTTTAAATTTACCACAGCCCGAGGACATCTATTCAAACTGAGGGTATGCAGATTAGTCAATGATGAACTCAATGTATTGTACATTACACCACACAGGCAGAGAGTCTGGGCCACGTGCACAATGGTTACACTTGAATTTGGAGTTGTCAAACCTGCCAGCATAGTATTATTAACAGCACCACACTTACTTCCTCATCCAGCCAGAAATGACTCAACAATAGTGGATGATTCACCCACATGAAAACGACATCCCTAAGCCATTATGTTATAAAGTAAATGGGGGAAAAGTGCTTCCTGTTTAAAAAGAACACTTCACCAGCAAAATGACCATTTGTATATCAACCACACAGCCTGTGTTAACTTAAATTTGTGGAAAACACTCTCGCATGCCTTCACAGTGAACAGAGAATACAAGCCTTCGTGAACTGAAGTAAACGGAGACCATGTTTAACGACAGTAAAACATCAAAACATCCTTTCACAAACTGGCAAACAACTCATGCAGTATAATTTAGTCTCATCTAGTAGTGTGCATGGGCCCTGTTTCAGAAAGCGGGTTTAGTGAAAACGCTGATTTAGTTAACCAAGAGATGAGGGAAACTCTAGGTTTTCCGTATCAGAAAGAGAGCTAAGTTAAACTCTGTCAGTTCCTGTGGTAACCGACTCTGAACCTAACCTCTTTGGTGGCAGGTTTTCTTCAACAAACCCTCTTGCCAGACACGCTGTTTCGTCTTCTTATTCAGTCCGTTTCAAAGTGCATTAATTAGCAGACGTTTACCATATGTCAGAATATAAATCCTGGTTGGATATCAGTTTGTTACTCAGGACTCTCTAAGGTTACTGCTTTTATGCGCTGTCAGTCATTTCTCTGAACAGCGATTTTTGCCCTCACATTTAAATATCACACAGCATTAATCACCTCTAACCTCGAGACACAGATATCTGCATATGAATGCTTTATTGTCGTCATCAGATAGCTGATAGGTTCCAAGCTTGAGTCACCTCCTGCTCAGAATAAAACCTCTGCATGTCCTTCTTTTTCTGAGTGGTAGTTCTTTTTTTTAAGGTAACACTTTGACTCTTTACACAAGACAACTAGAGCACTTTTACTAAAATAATTATTGCATACAATGTGTCATGTCAGTTTCTGAGGTTTAAATTATAAAAATTGGTGGGCCTTTGCATGAGTAATTATCTCTATCACTCATGATGTGATTGGTCGCATTAATGGAACATAATTCCTTTAATATTGGCGATTATATGTTAATATTTATGATGAGCGGGATAGTGGTGCAGCTGCAGAGTGAAATTGACTTTTTTAAATAGGCTGCATCCTGTCTGACCTGTTTTAACACAATTTCAGAGGCTGAATTTAAATTTACAACATTTGTTGACGTAGCTAAAGTAAAGCCGCTGAACACTGTTGGGCCATAGATTCAAACAGATGTCTCAAATTTAATATCTACTGTATTTTAACCTCCACGCCTTTTCAAGTGCAAATCACCAAACACGTTATTACTGGATCAGACTGCGAGCTTACAATCATGTCCCTGTCTTTGATTTAAATATATATATTTTAAACCTTCGACTATATTTTTTATCTTCACTTACTGGCCTGTGTTTTGTCCCTGTCAGATCAAAGCTGTACAAATATATTTAAATGTAGGCTATGACCTGATGATGAATTAATGGGTAACACTGAATAAAACTTTATTATGTTAATTTACTGACCTTTTTCCCCGCTCTGACTCAGACTCTTTTTAGATAAATGTGTGCAGTCTGCATATTCATGCGTTAACATCTCTACATCCACCTGATGGAGATGGAGGTTTTGCCTTTTATTTACCTGTTGCCATGGTGAGTCGTATTTTCGGATCTCTTTTGATGATGGCTTTTTTCATTCACTGTGCACAAGCTTAACTGTGAGTTGACTGATCTGACTCTGAACAACTGTTCTGAAACTGAAAACTCTGAGTTTTATATCTCAGAGTTAGTCAGCTGACAGTTCATGGTTAGACTCACAGTATGTCACCCTGCTCTCTCAAACAGACCCCTGGGCATGCACATGCATTTGAATTCTGCTCAAGAGGAGCTCACATGCACGTGCACGCTCAGGCCCCTCAGGACACGCTAATCTAGGTAGAAGTGTTTTACATTGTAATGTTTTATTAAAAAAAAAAGCAAATGACTGGATAAATGAGACTGGGATTATAATGCACGAGTTGAGTGAGAATCTGTAAACAGATGCTTTGATATAGTTTTGCTGATGTTAAACGTGGTTCCTAATGACTTAAATTCATGACAAGTGTTCCCCTTTTTTGGATTCCCTGTTCTCAGTGGAGGCATGCAAGAAAAACAAACTTTTTACCATGAATTCAACAAAACACAGAGAGTAATTGATATACACATAATCATTTTGCGAGTTAAGTATTCCATTAAGTCAAGCGTTTTTCTAAATGTTACATCAAAAACGTAAATCAAAGATGAATTAAAAGTTTATATAAAGTAAAATCAAAGGAATCCTGTGGACTTTTTGACAGCTTGTAGTGCTATGGAGCAGTTTTTGAATTGTATTGTGCACACACACATAAGACATGCAGCAATGCACCATCAATAGCAGAGAAGAAAACAATGCTAGCAAGTAAACATGGATGTAAACAAAGCAGAATTAAAAATGTGCAAAAAAAAACCCCTTGGTTTTACAAATGCTTTTAGAGGAAGAAAATGCATTCAGCATGTTTGTTAGACCATGCACAAATGTGTTACAGTGAATTTAAACATGAAACTGTGTGTGTGTACAAGAAGACTCAACAGGACAGCCTTAATAGAAAGGCCCAACACATATCTTAATAAACTCAAAAGATTATTTCAAACTGAGGCTCCCTCTTGATCTCACCAAAGTTGAATGCTGCCAGAGCCAGTCCAGAGAATGTGTGGAACAAATGTACTACTGTGGCAGGCTTGGAGAAAAAGAACTTCCGGTACACCAGAGCACAGGGATACCCTGCAAGAGACAGAGAAACTGTTAATGAAGCTACAATATGTGCCTTTAAGTCTGCTAACTGAGCCACTGTTGACACTCCCCTGATATTGACCTTGTGGTAAAAACACATGGCACACACACAGTAGCACGTTAGAACCAGTGGTATGTACAGTATGTGTTGTGTGTGTTGCTGGAAATCTGGCATCTCAAGGAGAAAGATAACTGCTGTAAGTAGGACTATGGAAAGGACAAACACTCACCAGTGATATAAAAAAAAATCCACATAGGGTCAACCAGTTCAGTTGAGCTTGTTCTTCATATTTTGACTCTTCACAACATACTTATTGATGTTAATGTAAAACACAGTCTTAAAACTTCTACATTATACATATATTTGTCAGAATTATGATTTTATCAATAATGTAAAGTAACATTCAAGTAACACCTTTCAATCTGCTTCTGCAGGGTTACTTTAAAGTCTAGCAATTGTCTATATTTTTCTTATTGTTAATAAATCTCACAAAAAAAGAACAATTAATCGATCCAAAACCTGATGTGGCTTATTTCTCTTTGCCATAGATGTCCATTGTTATCCATACACTATACACACCATTGCACTGGGTGGCATGTCCCTTCGTGATGATGAAAAGAGGCACTGTGGTTTATTTTGAGTCAACTGACACACACCACCCTGCAGCCATAAATATTCACTGGTGCACATTTATACTTGTGAATTAATATGCAACTGAAAATACACAACTTGCCCCTGTTAGACTTTGGAATTAAACTATATATTTCTTATCTTTGTTTGTGCCACAGAGTAAGTAAGTCCAAAAGTATTGACAGACACGTACTTTTTTTCCTCTTTTTTTTGGACTTATGGACATTAGACAAATATAGAATAACATCCTGCCTTATCCTTTAAAAACTTTTGCAATCCAATAAATTAAGTTTGGAGCCGCTGTAGGGCATTAATGCACTTAGTCAGAGTCTTGCAAGCCACACAGTGCATTACTATGTAATTGTTCCTGCAGAGCACTTGGCTTGCCAAAGCACTAAATCATATCAGCCTATGTATAGCAGAGGAAACGCAGTCAAACCTGTTATTTCAGGCTCCACTGTTGTTAAGGCAGTTACAATATAGCTACAATATTATGCAAGAGACGTGAAGCAACAGTGTGTCAAGGAGCATGCAACGGGCTGACTGAAGGGTTTACAGGCATTAGGCAACCAAAGTCTGATCTGAATGGCCACGTTCAGTCCATTGTAATGTTGCTGTGAGGCGACACAGAGAAAAACAGACGTGTCCATGTGTCAGACCAAAGTTCAGTGAGGACAGTATGGAGGACGCTCTCCCCTCCCCACCCTAATCCATTCACACAAACACCCTGACATGCTGACCCTGTGGTCCTAAAGCAGAGCTACACGTTGCACCCTGCAATAAAACAGCATACCCTGAGTTAAAGCAAACTTTACTGAGAGTCACATTCATGTGTGGCCTTGTTCAAACATGTTCAACCCCCTCTGCTTAACCGTGTGGAAAAAAATGAGGGTTGGGGGGCATATTTTGGCAGCCTGTGCTCATTCCCCTTGTCAAAGTATGTCCCTCCCCCAACAACGTTGGCACTGTTATATCCACCAACACCAGCCTCATACTACTATGCAAATCCTGCAGCTTATAAACA
This sequence comes from Cephalopholis sonnerati, assembly GCA_019142605.1. NCBI lineage: Eukaryota > Metazoa > Chordata > Actinopteri > Perciformes > Serranidae > Cephalopholis > Cephalopholis sonnerati. The sequence goes on from JAGQAX010000008.1 coordinate 30,156,537, forward strand.
ATGTTATGTTACTAGTCTGCGTTTTGTAGCTGTCCTGCTAACTTGATATAACTGTCTAGCTTGTTTACCAGTCTGATAAACAGGAAATTAAAGGAGGGCGAGATTCCGGCGGTTGACATTATTTATAACGACACCAAACTAGTCACATCCACACACCACTACCACTGTCAGTGTCAGTTAACAGGCACAAGTTAGCCGTTGGTTTTAAAGAAAACATTGTGTACTTTCACGTTTAAAGGAGAGTGACATCCATTCAAGAGCTTTCTGTGAGTTAATTTATATTTCTGGGAAGCCCGTGAGTGGTTTGTCATGATAATTATTTAGCTAGCTCACACAGAAACGTTAGAAGACCAGTACAAGTGTTTTACAGCCTGTAGCTGTGTGTCACAGTCACTACCTGACTGAGCGCTATGTTAGCAGTTCACAGTTACACACACCAAAGAGAGCACTCCAACAATTACTAAAACCTGTCACCGACATGGATGCCATTTCGGCTAGCTGCCAGAACAACCCGTGAGTGATCCGTGAGGCGAAACTCACCGATTAAAATAGACAAAATGAGGCGAACCGCTGGCTCCGGGGAACCTAGGGACTCCGAGAGATTCTCCAGCAAGGGAGCCGCCATCTTTCTTGTGGGCGGAAACGTCTCCTCGCGACGGTTCAGTGAACTCTACTGACTCACGGCAGACATCCACACACACACACACACTCCGCTTTTTAAAGGCCCTTCGCGGTTCAACCTCCTTTCAAAGTTAAACTGTGTGATTGGGAGCAAATCTATGTTCCCAGGGTCCTATGTTCCCCCAGCTCAACACAAGATCACACATTAAGACAAGGGCGTGTGTTCGTTTTTTAACATTTGTAGATAAGGTTCCCACGGTCATGGGATTTTTCAATCATCTTTTACCAGGCCTGAAATCATTTCAAGTTTTTTAAAACTCATAGAATTTTGTAGGGCATAATGACATTACATAATGACAATAATCTCCTGTAACATAAGGGCAAATTCATTCTCTATAGCTATTGACATGTAGCTCTAATATTAGCCGAGAGCTAATATTAGTTTTCTGCTACCTTTTTTTCATTATTATGTCCTATTAGCCTTTACCTTGAGCCATCACAAGCTGATAACAGCACCACCAGCTCAGGCCGTTTGGTCTCAGGGGGCCCAAAACCTCTTTTTGGGACATGTTTCTGGCGAAATGATGTAAATGCAAATACTAGTGCACTATAATGGCACACAAATACTCATACACATATGAAATTTGTCAAAGAGTAAGGGGAAAGTAGAAAAATAATATTCTAGGGCTTGCTGCCATTTTATTTCAAAATATCACACACAACATCTCCAAAAAAAAAAAAAAAAAGACTGTTTGATTGACAGATTCTCATCACTTTGTGTTTAATATTACCGCTTCACTTGTACATAGAAAACTTGCCAACCTGAAAAGCTTCAATTCAAGCTCTAGTTGACCTATTTTGAAATTACACTTGCTTTGGCCTAAATTTGTCACTACACCTCAAATCAGAGAAAATTTTCTGTCACTAGCCTTCCAGAGAGTTAACTTGCTAGCAATGTGAACACAGAAGTATGGAGTTCCCCAAAGTTTTATGTCAGAAATGTACAGAAAATGTCCCCAGCATTTAGAAACTGCTGGATGCTGACTTGCATATGATGGGAAATGTGCATAATCAATAATAATAATTAGCATTTATAAGCATAATCACCTGTATAGACTTTATTTCAGCAACTGCTCGGCTGATTTGGACAGTGTTTTAGTGGTTTTTGAAGATGCTGAATCCATTTCTGATATTTTCAGATTTAAAAATAGCTTTTTAAACAAGATGTAGTCATTTTTAATTGGACAACACCTGGCTCCTTAGTTTCATCCTAATTTGTCTGCTTTTTACAATGTTGTCTTTTGTGTCCGGTGAGCTGCAGACAAATTTCCACCCCTGGTTTAATAAAGATCTATTCTATTCTATTCCAGCTCCCTGGGTTTGTCTCTCTCTCTCTTCATGTATGCCAGCTAGCTGAAATTATGTTTGAATAGAGTTTGAATCTGGTATGTTTAAATGCGCCAGGCGAATGGGGCAAGGAAAAGAACTGGTCCTTGAAAAGTCATGGAAATATTGGGAAATTTTTTCCATTAAAATGTGTGGGAACCCTGTAAAGGGCTCTGGGGGTTCTTCCTCAAGAGATTTTGACCATCAGACACTTTATCTCCTGCATTCTGGTGGATTCTGGCACCAGTTTGTGTTTATTCCGCATCAGATTGTGGTGGAAATGTCGTGGTATTTCCTGCTTCAACTGTGCTGATTCTTCTTTTGTGTTATGGCAGATTGCCACTGTTGCTTTTGAGGTTACTTACTGCCTTAACCATGGTAACTGTACATGTATATTTTGGGGTTATAACAGTTAAGTCACCATACAAATTATTGTTGTTAACGTTGTTATGTTGTATTTTGGACTTCCTGAATTAATTTGTATTATTACATATATTATATTCATAGCACTTAAACTACTATTTCATTTATATATTTTAATATGTACCTTTAAGGTACTATTTTGTGTCCTCTTCGCCTCAAGTGACAGTAAGAGTAACTATAACTCCTACTTAACGTTGTTTTGTAGGGCACAGGCGTTAGTGTAACAGACTCAGGTTAATGTGCTGCAGTTGAGTTAGAGGGAAGCTGGATTCATGCTGCCTTGCTGCATTTTGGTGTGACTTAACGAAGATAAAACAAGAGAGACTGTAGCTCCCTCATTACCCACAAACCAGAGGGACTGGAGAATGTTACGGGACAAGAAAGTAGGGTCACACTGTCTCCACATCAGGGACGTTGTTGCCTCCATGAGTTGAGTCCTAGCAGTTTGTCGACTGACTTTCATGTTTTCTTTGTGTTACATCCAAGTGTATTCTTTTCAGTTGAACAGAGGAAATGTGGAACACAATATTCATTCTGTTGCTTTGCATCTTTTCAGCGTGCAGGCGTGGATGAATCACTGAACGGGCCTGCCGGGCACTGGCACAAACTAGGGGCCCACGGTATCAGAGGCTACCCTGGCGTTCATCTGCAAAATGTCACTCATATTACTGTGACATGTACCTGCTGGCAAAAGACTCAAAATGACCACAAAAAGATAGAAAGGACCTGCAAAGAGACACAAAACAACAACAAAAAAGACACAAAGGCCTCAAAGCGACAAAACCACATAAAGTTGCACAATGACTACAAAGAGATGCAAAACAACAACAAAGAAAGAGGCGAAACCACAAAGTATGTGTGTTTTGCACCCATGCAAAAGAGGTGGTGGGGCCTTTTTTTCATATCTGTAGCTATTGTCTCATAATTCACCCAGGCATGCAGGAATGCCCTCTTTTTGTATGCCCTATTTCTGCTTCATTGCCCAGTTTAAAACATTTGTCATACAAAGTCATCAAATATAATAAGTAACAATATTTTGATGAAGTAATTAAAACTTTTGCATTACTTATTATGTATTTAACAGAGTAACTTGTACTCTGTGACCCATTACATTATAAAAATAACCTTCCCAACACAGGTGAAATGTTCAGTGTTCCTGGTAAATATGTTGAAATCACTCACTTATAGCCAATTACAGTTTACTGATGTCATACCCTCTGAAATCTACACCCTCAAATTTGCATGCAAGACAATTTTCTTGACTTAAGACATTGATATCACCTCGGCTGAATGGATTTTTGTTATTCAAACTGCATTTGAAACATCTATCTCCCCTCATGTCTTTACATTTTGAAATGGAAAGACAGCCCTAACTAATGTCTAACAATGTTAGTTTATATCAAGAAAGCTATATAAAAGTATTTGTCAATTTTTAAATCACTAGGAAGACCGATGAAGTGTGTCTTATAGGTTATATTAAGTGAACATACAGCTGGGGAACATAGGAACATAGGACCATGGGAACATAGGGATGATGACCCTTTCTCCTCCTACTTCTCCTCCCCTCCTGTCGAGCTCTATCACGCTTTTACTGATATTGTTTTCTCAGTTTGACGCTAAAGATTTGATTTATGGGCTGACAGGTCTGCAGCATTACACTCAGAATGATATAAGTATAGCAAACCAGTTAACTAGTTCATGACAGTGTGAAGATTAACCCTCCATTATGACATAGACATGAGATAATAGTGTAAGGCTGCCCTCTTGTGATGATACGCAGGAACAACATTAACTAAAGAGCCTTTTCATACATGATTTAAGACATAAAAATACTTTCAATAGCCTAATAATCTGTGTCTAATACAGTTAACCACAAAGTAATCTAGTTAAATATTATAATTAGTGTGAGTGTCTTATGTTATATTAACTTAAAATAGCCTTCATGTTTCTGTGGATGTCAAACACAGGTGTACACAGATATATACTCACATATTAAATGAATAATGAATTAAAAAATCTTTACATGAAAATTCTACATAAACACACTGTGAAGGGGAATGATTTCATTTTTAGCTTTTTGACTTAAGTATGTCATTTATCAGTAATACTGACATATATTTCTTAATATTTCATGAAAAATAACAGTTAACCCGCTGACCACTGACATGATAATTAAAGGTATTCTTTTTTATTATTATTATGGAAATAGAAAGGACTTCAGACAAAATACTCGTACTTTACTTGAGTATTTCCCATTCTAAAAAATACAAATAGAAATAGAAAACACTTTATTTATTCCCCAGGAGAGATTAATCTGTCCAGCAGCTCACAAAAGACAAAAAAACTAAATAAAGTATGTTAAAATGAGTGCACAAATGGAGATTAAATTAAGATAAATTCTCTATATTTACTCTATGATATCTAATCCACTTCATTTGGCCTGCTGTAGTTGAAAGTTACTTCACAGACAGATATTTTACATTTACACCTATCTATGAAATGTGATAGACTGTTGTAAATGGAGTTGGTCTGCTGAAAAGAATATATAAAATGAATTACTGTTACTCAGTTGGGTAAGTGTACAGCTCCTGTTGCACAACTCCGCTTCAATGAACAGAGAAACGTAGGAGATGCTGTATCATAAAGACCTAGTATTGACTTGGCGTTTATTTTCCACAAATAAAAGGGGGCTTCTCATTACGAGAAACCTGCTAGAGAAATATCTAAAGAGCATTAGTTCCTGAGGTGCAAGCGTGTTGACTGCGGTATTAGTACACGACCGCACTAACTCCACTAATATGGTGTCAGATCGTAGCCATTTTTCATGACGAACAAAAACAAAGAACAATTACGACAAATATCTAATACGAATTTTTGACAAACGTGACGTCAAACTCCTCAATAATCAACTTTATGCGTGTAGTAACCTTGTTTTTGCCGCAGTGCTGGTCGGGTATGCAAAACTGAGCCCCACATAGGCCAATCAGAAAGCTTCTAACGAGAACAGGAAGCAAAAAGGGGTGGGGCTTGTGGCTTTCCAGCCAATCAAACGGCAAACCGTCGTCACTGAGCTAAACTCATCGCATATCTGACCGCTTAAAGTGTAAAACGTGTTAATTTTGCAGTTTTTGTTGTTGATACTGCAATTACAGAAATTATAGTTGGCAAGTCAAAAGGTTTAAATTACACTTATGTATTTGAAAATATTACAGTGGCTGTAATTGGCAACAAAAAGTGACCACTGTATAAGGTCATCAATGTCCTCCCACCTCCATGGTAACTAATGTGTTAATACTGCCATTTAACCACACAACATGCCTTCTTTTTTATTCATAGTCTTGTTCTAAGGTGTGTTTTCTGCAGTTGCAATTTCACAACAATTCAATCTTGAGATATAGTTGATATCTGCCTATTTGATATCACATTGTTATGGTGGTGTTATTTTATTGTACCACATGATGAGAGAAGAGTAATCACAGCTGCAAGAGACATCTTTGTAGTAAACACTCCCTGTTTGTGTTGTTAGGCTAATGTCAGTTTCAGTAAGAGGATAAAGGGATGAGGACTTTGTCAGCTTATCAGTGACAGCTGACCCAGGAGGCAAAAAGTCACTTCAGACACATTACAGGTCAATTGTTCACGTCATGTCTTTTTCACACAGTATTCTGTTGTTACTGGTGCTCCATGCCATGGATCCTTATGTGTGGTTGAGAGGAAAGTAGTTTAATAAGTTTAATTATGTTATGACTGTGACAAATTGTGACTTAGGGGGGTGTTAAATTGACATGTTAATGGACTGGCTGAAAGTAGCAAGAGCCTTTAAACGCTGTAGTTTGTCCTTTTGTCCCTTTATTAGTCCTTCACTGGAGATTCCCTCACTTGCCCAACACACCTCTATAGATTTATTATAATGCTTGAAAACATAAAAATATGCTTACTAAGATATTACCTTCATTGATGTTAGGAATAAAGTATATGTAATCAACACAGGCATAAGAAAGTGGTATACTGAAGTATGTTGACTGGAGATGTGTTAGCAGTTGCCAGGATACAAGATGTGACCTTAAATAGGCAACAAGCAGAGTCAACAACTGATCCTACAAGCAAAACATTTCACCACGTGTCATGTTACTTTACTTACATTAGATTAAATATCAATTACAGCCTCCTCATTCACATTTTCTCAGTGACTCTCTGATTAAAATAAAATATTTTAAGCATATAGAAATGTTGGACCTTCATATACAGCAAGAACCTGTACCTCACTCTGATGGGCATGTTTAGGAAAAATGACAGCCTAAAAACATACTGGTTTCACTGCAGAAAAATATCCCATTTTAGCTTAATCTTTTGTCCAGTGTTATGTGAATGCATTAAGTACCCACTCAAAATACATTGCCATTAAAAGTGTATTGTGAAATATTTCGATTATACGTCAAATATTTAATAAAATGCAACATCCTACAGCAACCTTTAATGTTATAGCCTTATTGTTTTAGCTGTAGCACTTTTATTACCACGACTTACCTTGCAAGTTCTGGGACCAGTGATCTTTTGACTCCTTGCTCTGCCCATCCCAGTTACCTCACACCAATAACAATTATTGTTTTATGTAAAGCACACTTGCAGTATAATGTAGAAATAGGTTTGGTGGCTGGCTGCTAATATTTAAAGAGTCCAGAGTCCTTTTTATATAGTCTGTGTGTAAAACCTTATTTGTCCCATTTTACCTGATGTCTCAAAATACCTGACTTCACCCTACAGAGGTAGCCTATAGTGCCCCAGTAATAAGTCCTTAAACCCAAAAATAGGATTGCATTTTACTGCTCATGGTTCCCTCATCTCAAAGTCAGTGGCTTTTTTATTTGGATGCCTGAAATAAGGTCTGTGGTTGACACATGTTTAAGAGACCTTTATATTTTGTTCTATGACATAAAATACATCAGTAAATGTCCCACTTGAACTTTGAAGATTCTACGTGTCTTAAAGAAGGTGATTGCTTACAAGTGGCTAAATGAGACTACAGAATGTCATCATGCCGAACTGTGCTAAACATGGCTTTACAGTCGGGTAGGCAACCTGTGGCTCCGGAGCCACTTATGGCTCTTTGGCCCTTCTCCAGGGGCTCCCTGTGGCTTTGGCAAAAAATTATACAGAAGTTAATAATGGCAATATTATGACATTTTTTCATTGTCGTAGGCCTTGAGCGATTCTTACATATTCAACTGTACATATGTGTGGCCTATACACAGGTCATGAGCTCTGGGTAGTGACCGAAAGAATGAGATTGCAGATACAAGCAACCGAAACGAGTTTTCTCTGTGGGGTAGCTGGGCTCAGCCTGAGAGATAGTGTAAGGAGCTCGGACATCTGAAGGGAGCTCGGGGTAGGCCGCTGCTCCTTCGCGTCACAAGCAGTCAGTTGAGGTAGTTCGGGCATCTGATCAGGATGCATCCTGGGCGCCTCCAGTTAGAAGTGCTCCAGGCACGTCCCACTGGTAGAAGGCCCTGGGGCAGACCCAGAACACACTGGAGGGATTACATATCTCATATGGCCTGGGAACGCCTTGGGGTCAACCAGGAGGAGCTGGAAAGCGTTGCTGGGGAGAGGGACGTCTGGGGTGCTTTGCTTGGCCTGCTGCCTCCGTGACCCGGCCCCAGATAAGCGCATGAAAATGTTACTTTCATTATAAGGCTCAGATATGTTTTGTGGCTGCTTTTTTGGCCAAAAATGGCTCTTTTGACAGTAGAGGTTGCTGACCTCTGCCCTAGAGTAACTGTGGAGTGTAGACTACTATTCATTTAATGTTACTTTTAATATTTTCTACACTGTTATCTTTTATTCATTCATTCAAGTCATTCATTTTCCATAACTGCTTGTCTTTTTGGGGGTCGTGGCGGGGCTGGAGCCTATCCCAGCTGTCACTGGGCGAGAGGCAGGGTACACCCTGGACAGGTTGCCAGACTATCACAGGGCTGACACATAGAGACAGACAACCATTCACACTCATATTCACACTTACGTCCAATTAAATCACCTGTCTTTGGACTGTGGGAGGAAGCCGGACTACATGACACGGCAAACTTGCAAGCTCTGCACATAAGGGCTCTCCCACCCTGGGTTCAAATCCCCCACCCTATTTTAACCAGGAACTCTCTTGCAGTGAGGCAACAATGCTAACCGCTGCATCACCGTGCCACATGCTGTTATTAATGTTATCATATTTTATTTTATATAATTTATCTTCCCTACCTAATGTGCCTTGTATTTTTTTGTATTTCTAATTGTTTTATGGTTATGGATTCAGCCTTGTTGTTTGTAAATAAATAAATATCGTTCAATAAAAAAAAGTCTTGTGGCGACATTAGGTCATGTGACCATACTGTAGTTTGTTTCTAGCCTAGCATTAGCTTTGTAGTTCTAGCGATTGCAGACTTTAATAATCATAAAAGTGGTGCCAAAAAACGTGTAAGTATCAAAAATGTTTGTTTGCCACAGAGTTTATTTTGGGCAATAATCCAAAATCCAATGGAAAATTCCCAGAGGCTGGTTGAGGAGGCAACCAGTGCGATGCTAACTTCCGGCCTACAGAAAAACGTCATCCATGGGGCGAAAAAATAGGGCTTTTTAATAGTTTACTTTCACTGGTAACAGAATATTTCACCCTGTGGTACTGACACTTTCACTTAACTAGAATATCTGAGTATTTCTTTCATCACTTAACGACGGTACGTTTCGCCTCAGGGCCCCTCTCTAACAGGTGAATCCATATTTGACAAAGTTTTACACACAGCACCTGAACGCGTCATGACATCTTGCTCTTCCCCTTCCTCAAATGGGGAGACGCGTTCACGGGCGTGTCGCCACAAACCAATGGAGCTGTCGGAGAGGAGGGGTTAACTTTCCCGTGTTCATAAATACCCTGAGCTGCTTCCTCACGTCCGCTCTCTTACCCAGAGAAGGTAGACCCTGGTGGACTCTCGGTGCCGTTTAATTCTCAGCAAACACCCCGTTAAAAAAACCCGCAACCATGAGCAGGAAATTCTTCGTTGGTGGAAACTGGAAGATGAACGGCGACAAGAAGAGCCTCGGGGAGCTCATCCAGACCATGAACGGAGCCAAGGTGGACCCCAATGTCGGTATGTGGGTTTTGACAAATTGTACACCAAATCTCATTTTAAACAGTTAAAATTTTAGCCACTTGTTTTTTAGATATCATGACCACATTTTCTGTTTTTATAGCGACTTGGTTTGTTTCCTCTTTTCATGTCACAATGAAATGAGTCAAAATGGCCATTCAATAAATCAATGACACCATTAGCATCACATCCCCTTCATGTTTTGCCCTTATAAAGTTAACGTTACATTCACTGTTAGCTCTGTATTTATTTTAACCGAGCTAACACTTAGTTTCAAACAAACAAATGCATGAAGACAGATGTCGGACACTCAGATGGATTTTCGGTAATGTCGGTGGTGGGTGTGCGTTTGCAGCTGCACGTAGTCCAACAGCCGGATCTGCCTCTGCTGTGTGTGCAGGGTGCATTCAAGTGAGCCTGCTCGTTAGTAATGTCGCTCTTCTTTCATCCGCGAACTGATCAGGAGCACAATAGCCCATTGTGGGTTTCCCCTGGCAAGTTACTTGTTTAGGCAGTTTATTAAACAACACAGAAAGCCACAGAAAACACAGATAAATTTATGTTTTAGGTGTTCATTTGTCTCGTTTACGATTTTTCCAGCATGACCTGAAAGCAGCAGTAGACATTTGCCTTGTTGCTGTCTGCAGGCTGCTGCTGCTGTTTTTTTTAGGACACTCAGTTTTTTTTCATTCATTGCATGACACTCTACTGGAAATTACAAGAAGTATGGAGATGTTGAATGTGCCTGGGCCTGTTTCCGCTGTCACCGAGCCAGCCGAGCTCCTCCTGCAAAGTTGGTGTTATGCAACTGTAATGTTGTGTGCTGTGTGCCAGCCACAGAGGCAAACTGTCACTGTGTTCAGTCTATCCTTGGACCTTGTTCCATTAATGAATCCACCCCCTTAAAGCACGAGAGTGTAACACAAGCAGACTTTTCCCAGCTGGCCTCCCCGGAGAGCGTTAAAGTCAAAGTTCAGCTGTTTCCTCTCAAAACTAATTTTATGTTCTTCACATTTTGGATATTTAAACTCTGGCTCTTTCATTTAAACCCTCTGAACTCATGACTTTTATCCGACCTCTGCAGAATGCGGCCATGTGAGCGACCTTTAGGAGGCTGAACTCAGACCTTTAATGCAGACAGGCCTGACTGTGGCCGAGCAGAAATGACCTTTACCAAACCAATAATACCAGGTTTAATATAGACCCTGGTAACCCCAAGATATAGTTACATTTTGAATGTCAGTGTCTTGACTTTGCTCTTTACTGTACTATTGACCCATGCAGACTGTACTGCTGTTGAATCATGTTTGCACATGAGGGCAAACATTCTGTGCTTGTATACAGTGCAGTGCCTATCAATTTTTTAAAAGTCACACTATTTATACTGAGTTTCATAACACAATTTGTCACTTGAGTAGTTGTTGCAGTACGCAAGTACATTCATGTATTTGGTTGGAAGGAAATCTGTTGCATGTGTTTTGATTTTAGTGCTGCTGACATGAAGAAGCCTTTAACAACATCTGCAAACACTAATCCACGAGATTTACTTGCTGAATTGTCCTTTGTCTGTCTGTCAATCACTTTTTTCCATTCCTGTGTTTTTAATTTTGGTGGTTGACCCTTTTGTTTGCATTTGGAACATGGACTGAGCCTTTAAACATGTTTGAAACAAGCAGCAACCTCTAGGGCTGAAAATTGAAGCCAACACGGAGGTGCCAAAAGCTGCAGCTCCTTAAATGGCTGGCTCCAAATGAATTAAATCCCCATGGACACCCATTTTAAAATTCTCCAACTTTACAGCAGAAATAAACATGTGTACAGCCTGGTACAGAAAACAGTTTTGGTCTCTATCGCCAATTTCACCGTTAATGGCGACTGTATGGGCGTTTAATTTTTATATAACTCACCCTTCTACATTTTATTAACATAACAACAAAATTAAGGGCGGGCTGCCCTGAGTGACAGGTTATCTGCGGATATTGTCCTCAGGCATCATTATCCACCTCTTGCTCCTCCACAGCTCCACTCTTTTGTCCAAAGAGCGTCACTTATGGCTCCAAAAAACCAAGATGCCGAACTTGATGCTTCAAAACCGGCCTTCACAAACCATTGAGTGATGTCACGATAGCTACATCCTTTATTTTAAACACACTTTTCGTTTGAAAATGCGGAGCTGAAATATGGTGGTGTTGAAATGCTGTGGGAAGACATGCATATTCAGTTTTGTACTTGGCAGCAGTTCAGGGTGGTTGTCCAGTGTCTGTACAGGCTGCCCTTTAACCGATAGATCTGTGTTCAAGCCCACATTTTGGCATCTTTAAGCAAGGCCTGGAGTCCCCCCTTTCCTTTATATGTGCAGTTACTAGCTTCTTGCACATAACAAAAGTTAAACCCAAACTACTGCTACACAAGAGACTCCTACACCTAATTCACACCCTATGCAAAAACCTGACCCTTGTTTTCTGTTTCTGTGTTAACAGAGGTGGTCTGCGGTGCTCCTTCAATCTACCTGGATTTCGCCAGGTCCAAGCTGGATGCCAAGTTCGGCGTTGCTGCCCAGAACTGCTACAAAGTTCCCAAGGGTGCCTTCACTGGGGAGATCAGGTACGTTGTGTCTGTCACATAACGAATGTGTCGTTCACAGTATGAAACTGTTTGTGTTTATCGTACGGATGTTATCTGTGTTCAGCCCTGCGATGATCAAGGACTGTGGAGTGAACTGGGTGATCCTGGGACACTCTGAGAGGCGCCACGTCTTTGGAGAGAGCGATGAGGTAATTATGGATGATTTTACCCTCTTGTTTCACTTTGCTCCAGAGTTATTATAGTTTTGTATTTTTCATTAGTTTTTTAATTTTGTTTTCAATTCAGTTTAGTTTCAGTTAGTTCCTAGAGTGGGTTTGCTTGTTTCAGTTCAGTTTTTACTGTTTAAAATGTTTAGATTTAGTTAAGTTTTTTAAAGATTATTTTCTGGGGCTTTTTTGCCTTTAATGATAGGACAGATTTGAATCGTGAGAGGGGACAACGTGCAGCAAAGGGCCATGGGACACTGCCTTTGTACATGGAGCATAAGCCTTACCTACTGAGCGACTGAGCGCCCCTAGATCTAACACAGTTTTTATTAATTTCAGTATTACTTTTGATATTTTTTATTGTAATATGGGTGCGTATTTGTCAGGAGTATGTACTATAAGACAAACACAGCACTCCGTGAAGGCCCCTGACTCACAGTCATGTAGAAATCCCAGTCTCAATAAACACATACATTAGTGCTTCTTCATGTTTGTTGTGTTGGCAAATTTGACCAGATTTAGAAAGACTGGAACTAAAGCCATTTCTTGTACATTTTTATATTATTGTAGTTAGTTTTATAATTACATATTATAAGTTTAATTAGTAGTTTTAGTTTTTAGTTTGAGTTAACCCTAATAACCTTGCTTGGCACCAGCTTTATCATGATGCTGGTTGCTAAATGGAAAGAGTTGCATCCTCTTACACGAGTAGGATCCACAGGAAACACACCATACCTCCTGTGTACACATTGTGATACGATGCTTGTGTGTGTTGTGTTAGCTCATTGGTCAGAAGACAGCTCACGCTCTGGAGAGTGGTCTCGGTGTCATCGCCTGCATCGGTGAGAAGCTGGACGAGAGGGAGGGCGGCATCACCGAGAAGGTCGTCTTCGCTCAGACCAAGGTCATCGCAGGTACACGCCTCCCGACGATGCTACTGTACAGTGTTATGTGCACAGGAGAGTTTAAATGTTGTAACACACATTTCAGTGAGTTTGTGCAAGCTGGGTTAAAAAAGTTGCGAAATAGAAATTCAAGTCTTATCACACGTCTCTTTCACAGACAATGTAAAGGACTGGAGCAAGGTCGTGCTTGCTTATGAGCCTGTGTGGGCCATTGGCACCGGCAAGACTGCTTCCCCACAGCAGGTAAATATCAGTCACCACTGAAAATGATAAGTGCAATCTCTTCCTGTGACTCGTCGTAATGTGTGTGTCTCCTGTGTGATATGTCAGGCTCAGGAAGTTCATGAGAAACTGAGGGAGTGGCTGAAGGCCAACGTGTCTGAGGCTGTAGCCAACTCTGTGAGGATCATCTATGGAGGTCAGTCAAGGTGGTGTCTGTCCTTATGTTTTCATTTTCCATTTTCCACACTGATCTCATGAAGCTGTTCTTCTTCTTCTCAGGCTCTGTGACTGGTGGTACCTGCAAAGAGCTCGCCTCCCAGAAGGATGTTGACGGTTTCCTTGTTGGCGGAGCCTCCCTGAAGCCAGAGTTTGTCGACATCATCAACGCCAAGGCATAAAAAACCCGGGCAGCTGCAATGTGACCACGTCCAGATCAGAGGCCAGCTCCATTCAGACGATCCAGTTCCATCATCCCTCACTCTCAGCACTTAGTCCTCTTCCCCTTTTTATTCAAAAGTATTCGTGTAATGATGTCATTCCCTCCTTTTCCTTTACATTTCTTGGGTATATTTCGTCATGAAGAAAAGGGACAGGTTGACACATGCACTGTACCGCACTGAAAAGAGTTAAGTCCACTGAGAATAGTCTGTGTGCATACTAACTTCCACACCAAGTGCTCAAGCTGTAAAGACGGACATTTACACCTTGAAGTGGACGGCCGGTCCACGCCTTTACTTGAAAAGTTTACCAACTTTTTGTGTGTAAACAGTGTCACAGCTCTTTGTCAATCAGATTTATTTGTCTTTTTAATATCGATGTCTCTTTTGTGTAATTATGATGTTCTGTGGCTTTTACCTCCCTGTAGACGTGCATGATCGGCTCTCTCATTGGCTGTTTGGCCAAGAGGGGAGCGTCCATTACATGTTAATCATATTGTGTCATGGCCCATGGGCAGAGGGGTTGGGAGGCTGTAAGGAAACATTATAATAAACGGTTCAGAGACTGATTTAGTGTTGTATCTTGTCTTCTTGATGAGGTTTATCCCATGACTTTCCAGAAAAACACTCCCATATTCCCGTATATACCAAAAGGTTTCATAACCTGCTGTGTGTGTGTGTATATACAGACGATAGTAATCCCAGTGGTATTCTCAGGATGGCAGGGAGAGAGTATCTCATTACAGAAGTGAACTCCTGTCAAGACAATGCCATACAGAGAAGCATCTGAATGCTATTTTTATCCCAGCGCTGAACTGAAACCGACACACAGCAGAAAGACTCATGTACCAAGATGAAATTGTAGCTTTCCAAATTACAAACGCATACATACAGAAATTAATGTTTAATAGCTTGTAAAATAAAGCCCAAAGCACACTGGGTATTTTTAACGCCACATCATGAGTACAGGCACGAATCCTTAAAAGGGCTTTAGCTTTTCAGACACCCTTATCCAAGGTCGAGCAAAACACAACCATGTTTAGTCATAATATGATATACCCCATTTGTGAAATGGATGGTTGTAACAAAAATAATTTATATGGTAAAGAATGATGAATTTGATCTACTATAAAGCTTCAATTAAACGCCCAGTCCCTTTTAATAGCCCCGTGTGGTGACACATTTTGACAAATAAAGGTCTGTCTCAATTAGACGCCTGGTCTGGTTGCCAAGCAGTTAATTTTAACTCACTCACTGTCTGATGCGCTGTCTGTCTGAGCTAGATTAAATGAATGATTCATAAATGATGTATTATTTGAAGCCAAATTTTTACAAGTAATATTCATACTGGTTTAACTAAACAGTTTGGTTGTATTTGCTCACCCTTTGGTGTGCCTTGGGCCCAAAAAGTTTAAAAATCCCTGACTTAAAGTGACATATGATGTTGATGAAGCATCAGCTGCTCTGTGGAGCAGTTCAGTCCAGCTCAGGTCGAGGTAAAAATTCCATGTTGGATTTCCTTCACAATCTGCATGTCAGCAAACACTGGGCTTTAACCAAACATTTACTTGCACCAGTGTCTTTGTCCTCTCTGTATTCTGTCTGTGAAACAGCCACAAGGACTGAAACACTTCCAGTGACCCCAGTGCTGCACAGTATGTACAATAACAAGAATACTTATCAAATATGTTGTAACTCAATAACAACAGGAAAGTATTCTTTTCACATATAAATGGGAACATGACAAACATGGCAGCATCATAATCATGACACAAAGGATAAACAAGCAAATACATACATTATATAGAACTGTTTACATGATTTTAGTTTTACCACAAACTAGAATCAAACCCAAAGTTTTGCTCAGTAGATGAGCTGAGGCCGTGAGCTTCCTGTCATAAAATCAGGTAATTTCCCTTTAAAGTAGCAGCAAAATGGGGTTCCTTTATTAACATTCTGCCCTCTCTGGATTTAACCGACCACAGAGATGCAAATGATCATGGACCAACCTTAACTAACCTTAACTTTCCTTTACGACTTTGGTCATTTCAGATACATTTGTGAGTTTATTAACATATGTTTATGTGTCAAAATGTTCCTTATGTTTAGTTTTAGTACAGCCTCTCTCTCTATATATATAGTTAAGGAAAAGAATCCTTATATTTAATTTATGTGTTGATTTTATTTCTTTCTAAAATAATATTTTCAAATGCACGAAAGGAAACCTGACACATGTTGGAACTGCTCCTGCACTGTAGTTTGATTATCTGTAGCAGCAAAATTTGAGGAATCTGATTCGATTACAATGACCCTTATATAAACATTACTTTTGTATGGTTTAATGTAATATTTTAGCAGTGGTGGAGAGTAGGATACATTTACTTAAGTACTTTATTTAAGCACAAATTTATAGTACCTGGGCACTAGCTCCACCTTTACCAGCTTTAGCATCACAGTGATGAACACATTAATGCATTAACAATTTAGATCAAATAATATGACATGTATTATTATGAAATGGGTCATTTTGCACAATAAGTACTTTTATTTTTGGTACTTTAAGCATATTTTGGTGCTCACACTTTTGTACTTTTACTTTAGTAAATATTTTAATGCATGACTTTTACTTGTAATTAAGGAAATTATACACTGTGGTATTTCTGCTTTTACTTAAATACAAGATCTGAGTACTTCTTCCGACTCTGTATTTTGTCTCTAGAGTCCACTAATATTCATGTGCATGATGTTATCCTCTGCAGCCTGGTGTCCTACCTTTGCACCCCGGTCCAGCAGGAGGCGGTAATGAGCCACATGGACCACTTTGCATGGCTCAGTCTCATGTCCGTGTTTACAAGCGAAGCGTGACGTTCAATGACTCGCTACAATACGTCTCCCAGCGCAACCGAAAGCTGTTAATTTTCTTTCTAAACGTCAGAAGATGCAGTCACTGAAAGCTTTTCTCAGCGAGAGACTGACGGCAGCGGCGGAGGAGATATTCGGAGCTGTGGAGAAGACAATAGCCGAGTACAAAGAGGAGATTTCTCGCTCAAAAGATTTAGAAATCAGTCGCCTGAGGATGCAGCTGAAGCTTCTCAAGTCAGGTCGGTTTGAATGGAACCTGAATGCAACCAAACCTCATGTTATTTGTCTGATAATTTACATGATTGTGGTGTTATTGTTTGTCTTCTACCCAGAGCCTTTGTTGGACAGAAGCCTCGGAGCTCAGATGCAGCAGCTCACCCATCACCATCACCACCACCACCACCATCCTCCTCCTCCTCAGCACCATCAGTCTGTCCCTGCAGTGGAGCCTCCTGAGTCCCATCCCTGTGAGGAGGATGAGGGCAGCAGCATGGAGCAGGAGCACCCAGAGCCCTCAGAGGTGAAGAAGGAGCAGCAGCTGAAGAGCCACAGGGATTTCTGGATGGCTCACAATGCAGAGCAGCTCGAAAGCCTCGAGTCAGATATCAAAGACTTCATCTCGTCTCCTTCCAGCCTGAAGAACAGCCTGCAGGACTCCACCTTAGCCTTCCACCCCTACCACAACAACCACGGCGAGGAGAGCAAAGACAAACCCTACTGCTGCTCTGTGTGCGAAAAGCGCTTCAGTAACTGCTCCCACCTGGCTGCTCACATCAGGACACACACAGGCGAGAGGCCTTACAGATGTGAGATATGCAGGAAGACTTTTATCACAACAAGCGCCCTGAACAGACACCAGACCATCCACACTGAAGGGAAACACTTTGTCTGCAATTACTGTGGCAAGTCCTTCAAGTGGATGGAGTCTCTTGGCAGACACATGAGAAGTGTGCATAAGAGAGACAGTTTGCCTGACCCTCAGTGAAAACACACTGACGTCTGATAGATATCATCACTACATGTTAGTCAGCTATGATTAAAACACTCGAACAAAGAATGTAATGTCTGTCATGTTGTGCATGGACCTCATCGAGCCTTGTAAGCCAGTAAATGATTCACATTCACAGACACGTTTTATAAATACATTGACGTAAATGTATTCTCACAGAATAAAATGTAAATACTTTGGTTTGGTATTGTTTAATGTATTCTGCTCTCTGCTGCAGGAACATGAGACAGGAAAGTGGCACAGTACTCCAGTAGGTGGCAGTAACAGCATTTCATTCACAATTCCACATCACTCTTCAGTATCTGGCAGCATTCACACTCTCCTAATGTACTGTATACCTCTGTTCTGGGAACTGACAGTACTCTCAGTCAGTAGACTTCTTCTTAGTCAAAATATCCACAGAATAAGCTCTTATTCACATCGATAGAAAGCATCTAAGTGCATGTACTGAAGTGCCGTACTTCACAATTTTAAAGTAATTACTGCACTACATTTATCTAACAGCTAGAGTTACTTTACAGATTCAGATTATGAATACAAGATATAATAAAGAAATATATGATGGTGTATTATTATGTATTAAAGGAACAGTTCATCCCCAAATCAAAAGTACATATTTTTCCCCTTACCTGCAGTGCTATTCATTGGTTTAGATTGTTTTGAAGTGAGTTGCCGAGTGTTGGAGGTATCTGCTGCAGAGATCTTTCTTCTCATGAATATAATGTGACTACTGCGACAAGTCAAGGTATCTGCCAGACAACTTTATAGCAACAAACTAAGTTGAAGTTAGATCCATAAAAAAATGTTCTTCCTAGAGTGTTGTGGAAGAACTTGACTGATCTTGACTGATGAATCTGATCCAGCACCTTTGGGATGAAGGTGAACACAGACTGTGACTCTTGTGGCTGAATGGGAACAAATCTTTGTGACTGGGTTCCAAACGTCTCGTGGAAAGTCTTTTTTTAGGAGGGTGAAAGCTGTTACAGCAGCAGAGGTGTGGACTCGAGTCAGACTTGAGTCATAAATTTGATGACTTAGACATGACAAAATCAAAAAAGACTTGCAACTCAACTTGGACTGTAAGATCATTGACTTGTAAAGTACTTGATATCTTTCACCGAGCCCAAAGATTAAAAAGTAAGTTATTTATGTGCTGCCAAGAATAACATTAACAGGGTCTATTCCCAGCAAGTTGACACTTACTTCTCCAGATCCACTTTGTTTGAACCAATCTGACAGCATCCAATCATGTTACAGGAAAGAACCATGAAGAACTAACGTTACATTACCACTGTGTTGACTTGCAACTTGACTCAGGACTCGTCAGTCTCGACTTGAGACTTGACTCAGGACTTGCCTGTTTTGACTTGGTACTTGACTCAGGAATTGTCTGTCTTGACTTGAGACTTGACTCAAGACTTGTTAGCTCTGACTTGAGACTTGACTCAGAACTTGCTAGCCTTGACTTGAGACTTGACTCAGAACTTGCCAGTCTTGACTTGAGACTTGATCCAAGACTTGTCAATCTTGACTTGAGACTTAACTCAGGACATCTCAGTCTTGACTTGGGACTTGCCTGTCTTGACTTGGCACTTGACTCAGGACTTGTCAATCTTTACTTGAGACTTGACTCAGTACTTGTTAGTCTTGACTTAAGACTTGACTCATGACTTGCCTGTCTTGATTTTGAGACTCGACTCAGGACTTGCCTGTCTAGGCTTGCATCTTGACTCAGCACTTGTCAGTCTTGACTTGAGACTTGACTCAAGACTCAAGTCAAGACTGGAGACTTGATTCAGAACTTGTCAGTCTTCACTCAGGACTTGCCTGTGTTGATTTTGAGACTTGACTCAGGACCTGCCTGTCTTGGCTTGGGACTTGAGTGCAAAGACTTGAGACTTACTTGTGTCTTGCAAAACACCAACTTGCCCCGCCCTCTGTTTAGCAGCATATTAAAGCCAGTAGTTTTGGGATGAGACGTTCAGGGGTCTTAATGATGGTGTGTCCACACATGTGTCTCCTGCAGTGTGCTCAGCACCAGATCTAAACTCAGGATGTTTCTCTGGTTCACACACAAACACACTGTCAGTCCACTTTCACAGAGTACATCTCATCTGTCTTCCCACCTCAGGGCAAAGTTAGACAGGACGTCCCTCTCTGCCCCCTGTATTTACTGTCATTATGAAGCCATTACTTACATTCATGGGTGAAATTGGGATTCGTAATGCGTGGAGCTGTGATTCACAGTGTGTATACATATGCAGCAGCAGCAGCAGCAGCAGCAGCGTTGGTAGAGTTCAGTGTTTTGTGTCACAGTTTATACAAGTCTTTATAGTATTAAAGTTTAAGTGAAGAGGTGCAGAGTTCATTGTGGTTCAAGGAGCCAATACAGAAAATCTCAACAGTCTTTTTCAGTTCATTCATCCTTCTTTCACATGTTAGCTCGCTTGATTAAAAAAAAAAAGATACTTGAAATGCTGATAATGACTGTGCTGAGTGGCCGGCGCCTACACTTCATTCATGTCTCACAGTGTTGTAGAACATCTTGTTGAACTGGATTATTATTTCAGGGTGCGCTCACTTACTGGAGAGAGACAGAGAGCTCTCAGGTGCTCGGTGCTGTAAACCACTTACTACAAGTGTGCAGAGTAGGCAATTAAAACGGTGACACAAAATCTCTTTGAAATTGAAAATATGGATTAAAATAAAGATAAATTATGCGCTGGTGTTTCAGATCACGTGGTTAAACCCAAAAGACTGTGGTGCTACACAGATGTCTCCCTGGCTGTATGGAGATATTACAACACTTACAGGTGTGACTACTTAAGTGTCCCTACAGTGGAAATTACCTTATTGTGCAACTCTACAGCCCAGTGTTCATCTTCTCGGCTGTTTAGTAGACTGTTTGAAAACATACCGTAGTCTTACACTGAATCTCCGAAATGGCAATGTGCTTCCCATTAGCTGCGTGGCCAAAGGGCTCCCTCGCTCTTTGTTGCTTTTAAACGGGTACAAATGTTTCAGGTATCTGAGGAAACACATATATTTGCTAAAAACATCCAACCATTGTTTGAATAAAGTAAAGTTTGCTTAAACTGGGGGTTTACTTTGCTGTTTTGTATCAACTACGTCCTTATGTCTGCTAAGAAATGCTTGCTGATGGTGTGGAAGGGTGAAAATATCTCTAATGTGAATATGTGGCTTGATGGTGGAGAGAGCCCACCTCTCTGCCCTTCCATGCGCATACATGGAAAGCCTGAGGCAGGAAGAGCAGCAGCAAAGACCCACCCACACCCCGGGAGCAGAACAGAGCAGCATCAATGACAAACAGAAATGACACTGATAAGTCAGACACAGCACAAAAAGGAGGAGCTGGGGTGGAGGCAGGTTGCAAAGCAGCTTGCAGAGGAAGCAGCAACAGTAGGCAGGCCAGAGCAGTTTAAATAGTTTGCCCTGAATGAGATTCAGCCAACTGGTTGCATACAAAGGAATCATGTGATCTATCAGCTGACTCCCTTCCATCAATCAGCTGCTCCATCAGTTGACTGGGCTGTTTGAGATCAGCTGATGTAGCTGGGGTGTGAGCTGAGCTTGAATTTGTGTCCTGCCTGAACTAATGCTATGTTCAATTTGTCTTCATATTAATTTCTTTATTTGCATTTATTGACTAATGATCTGTACAACCTGACACCACTCTCAAAAAAAGACTTTAATTACTTTAATTTGATCATCATTATTCTAACACACCCATGACTGGTAACAACAGACCTGCACGACTGATTCAATTTATCATATTATATTCCATAAATATATTAAAACATCCTGCGGTGCTTGAGTGTAATGCAACACTCATGTCAGATCTTGACTTCGTGACTGCTTGAATCCTCCAGCTGCTGCTGTTCACTTGAAAGTATATGAATTAAACGGTGCTCGTTTGCACCCACTGTGAATAAATATATCAGCATTATACTGCTTCTCTCCACTTCTATGTGTTGCTGTCAACCTCAGCACAAATCCAGCAGCACACTATGCTATCAAAATATATGTTCAATGTCATAAATATTTCATGTCCAACAGCTCCAGCCCAACATCGTGTTTGGCCCAACAGCTTAGCCACAAGTAAGGCTCCCCACAGTAATGGAGTTTTGTTCTGCCAGCACTCTGCTGTTTTCCATTTCTATTAGACTCAACACTTTACAAACTCAGCTGTCTTATTTCTGTTCTGTGATTCTGAATTTGTCCTAAAGCCTTGATTCAAAATATCGACACATGGCTTCACAGATAATATAGACCTACTGACGTTAAATGATTAATGGGAACAAGATTTAGGTATGGATGTAACCAGTGAAAAGCACATTCACACCCAAGATTTGGTCCACTCTTTTTCTAGTTATGGAAGATGTAGTCGCTAAATCTGGGGACCTAAACATCCACAGAAGTACACTGCACACTGACTGAACATAAACAAATAGATAAAATAAATACATATATAAATAAACTTCTTGATGTGAGGAATCTCAGTGTACTGAACAGTCTCTGATTTAAATCTTCACCTTTCAGGGTGCAGCCCTAAAAATTTCAGATCAGGTGTTTTCAAAGTTTCGATGACTGAGTGCCATTTTAGAGAGCCAGAAAAAGACTTAGGGCTGCACATGAAATGTGGCACGCACTGACTTTTTTATAATGTAATACTATACTATGTCACGTTCGTGATATACGCCTGTGTGTCGTGGCTAGACCTCAAGGAGAGTTTGAGAGACAGCTGGAAGCTTACATGAGCTGTCAACTTCTATTGATAGAGTGTAAACTCCGCTCACCCCAGTGTCACAACCCTGTTCAGGTTTTAAATATTACAAAAATAAGGTCACGGATTATGTAACCTATGCTTCACCATCTCGACAGAACTAGTATCTGGTACATTAGGTGCATTTAGGGTTCAGTGTTGCGCTAGAAAGCTAATGTTGATTGGTTCCAAATTTTATGCACATTATCAGAGAATAAAAATAGTCAGAATCAAGACATTGTTCATTCATTCAGTGTATGTAACTGCTTATCCCACCAGAACACTGCGCTCTGAGATGGCAGGGTTACTCATGGTTCCTAAAGTCTCCAAAAGTAAAACAGGAGCCAGAGCCTTCAGCTGTCAGGCTCCTCTTCTGTGGATCCATCTTCCTGTTTCAGTCTGGGAGGCAGACACCGTGTCCACATTTAAGAGTAGACCTAAGACTTTCCTTTTTGATAAAGCTAATAGTTGGGGCTGGCTCGTACTTGTCTTGCTCCAGCCCCTAGTTAGGCTATATCCACACGAAGACTTGTCTTTTTGAAACCGCCAGATTGCAATAGTGTTTTGTAAACATGGCGCCACCTTCAAGAATGCAGGCGTCAAAATGAAGCCGGTTCAAGCCACTGAAACCGCATAAAAAGGCTGCAGTATATATACCAGCCAGGAGAGGCGCGCCACTAAAAACTGGAGCATACAGCTCTGAACCGGAGAAGAAGACGCGGCGCATGCGTGGATGGATCCAAGAGCATGTAACGTAAATAGTTGTCTATTGCTGTCTGCTGCTCGTTGTAGTGAAGGAGGGGGAGAAGATTTTGCTGTAGAAGCCCCAATAGGCTCAGCAGGTTCTGTAGCAGGAACACGAGTCTGTAATGCACCATTGTTGTTGTTGTGATGGGACGGCTTCCAGCTGGGGTTAAGTCAGAGGTTAGAGAGGTGGGGCTATGACATCATTGCCGGCCAAAAGTCGCGCATTGGCTGTACACATGAAGATGCAAAGGCGGCATCTTCAAATTTGTGCACTCTGAAACTCTACGGTTTCAACCTCCGAAAATACCAGTTTCATATGGATGAAAGGTCGAACTGGTTAAAAACTTTGGCGAATTCACCCTGACAAGGCTTCATGTGGATGGGCCCTTAGACTGATATAGGCCTAGTCTGCCAGGGGACCTCCTATGACTAAGCCCCTTTTCTCCTTCTCTCTCTCTCGCTCTCAGGTTCCGAAAAGTTGATTCTTCTTCATTTGCTAACATTCATGCCCTGTTACTGCATGTCACTAACTCAGCTTCTTCTCCAGAGTCTTTGTGCTCCACTGTCTCGCAGATTCCTCCAGATCGCGGCTACGCCTGGAGCCTATTCCAGCTGACACTGGGCAACAGACGGGGTACACCCTGGTCAGGTTGTCAGATAGGTCGCCCTATCACAGGGCTGACACATAGAGACAGACAACCATTCATGCTCACATTCACACTTATGGGCAATTTAGAGTCACCAATTAACCTGCATGTCTTTGGACTGTGGGAGGAAACTGGAGCACCTGGAGAAAACTCATGCCATCCAGTGGGCTTGAACCCCGAACAGTGCTAACCACTACACCACTGTGCAACCCTTCCTGACATTATTGTGGAGGACAATAAGATACTTTCTGAATACTTTCCCCCTATATACGCCTATTCATTTCTACACCTACCTATAACTGTTTAACATCATGGATGACACAAGGTAGTATTTTGGAAAGACAAGACATGAAACACTTACAATGGATAATTCAAAGTGGGATCTCTCACACAGGAGAGATGGTGAAACAGACACTGACACTGTTGTATGTAGATACATGTGTAACCAGGATCCTCATAGGCCTATTCTAGACCCGCAGCACCACCACTTTCCATTTTGTTGATCAAATCATGGACTGTTTTGATTGTAGGATACCAGGTAAGATAATTGGAGTTGACAGTAAATGCTCTCCATTTTCAGGTCTAACCAGTTTTAATCTCGCAGCCGGTTGCTGAGATGTTGAAGATGCTGCACTTCCCTAGTGTGTAGCAGAAGGAGGCAGAGAGCTCTGGTCACCCGCATGTTGTCTACAACCACTTGAAAAATGCTCAGCAGTGCCTCAAGACGATCCTGCGGGATCATCTCCTCCAGGCTGGAGTGGAGTGAGCAAGAGGTCAGGAGAGATTGATTGTACGGGTGAGAGGAGGTGAAAATGGCAACAGACTCAGTTCTCAGGCAGCACTCGTGCCACTTTGCAGGTTGTCTGTTGCTGCTGGCTGAGATGGCGCTCCTGCAGATGAATGAGATGATGCTCAAGCAGAGGTTTCATTGATCAGAGTGAGCACGGGAAAAATAATTCTGTGTCTAGTTTAATGAGACAAACAGGAGCTCTGATTCAACGTTGCTACAGTACAATTGGAGCTGACAGTCTGAAGTCCTAACAGGAGTGTAGTGGCATAAAATGGACCATGAGAGAAGCAGAGTAGCAGCCACAGTCAGCGCTCAGGCAGAGGGACAGTGGACAGGCACAAGAAAGAGTTAGCAGTGGTCATTAGATAAACTTTATGAAGTATGACAGCTCCTGCAGGAGGAGAGAGATGGCTGTGGAGCAAATAAGATAGCTGGAAGACACAGCAAGGTGTGTTAAAACTGTCCCTCTCGGGCAAAACAGAGCTTGAATGAAAAAGGGAAGTGCAGAAAGGAAGATATTTTTGCTGGAGGGAGCTGTGGGACAGGGACTGAACCAAATTAGTCACTGTTTGTGAAAGGTG
The DNA here is from genome assembly GCA_019142605.1 of Cephalopholis sonnerati. Taxonomy (NCBI): domain Eukaryota; kingdom Metazoa; phylum Chordata; class Actinopteri; order Perciformes; family Serranidae; genus Cephalopholis; species Cephalopholis sonnerati. The sequence continues at coordinate 30,181,881 of JAGQAX010000008.1, forward strand.
CGCTGTGCAAGCATCAAACCCAAACATAAGATCTATGACAGTGACAAAGTCTGTGGTAACATTTGGAAGTTAGTGTCAAATTTTTAACTTTTTGCCTCAGTGTCTGTACGAATATTTTCTGTGGAGAATGACTCAGTTAGATTCAATCATAGGTAGAATCTGCCTCATATTTTTATTTTACTCTCAATTAATTTGGAGCGATTGTTTATTTGGGTGTTCAAGCTTAAGGGTACGTACTATCTGGGGAATATTTTAGAGTTTATTAGGCATGCAGTCTTTGGTATGACCTTCTCTTGGGTTGTAATTTAGAAATTGAAACCTCTACTTGTTACTGTAACTGAAGCATTCTCCCACTGCTTTGTTGACTCCTGTTCTGAAGCCTCAAGTTTGCCAACGCCATCTTGTTGTTGAAGTAAAGAAGCACGCCAATTTGCGGTGTTGTACCGATGTAGTGCGTTTATTTTGAAGAAGATGGTGTGTAAACATTCAATTTCCTGTGAAAATAGAAGTGTATTTTGAAAGAAGACAATGCATGTAACAGGCAGAACTTGACATGGCGTCCCAGAACATCAACAAGCAACGCACCCAGGGTACCTTGCAAATATCGTCCACCTCAGAAACAAACATGATGTATAAATATATGAATCTGCCAGTAATTATTATTTTACTGGCTTAGTACTGCACGCACCATAAAAGGGTATGTTTATACATGACACTTTAGGCCGCCCTCACGTCATTGTTGGCCCAGGTTTATTAAGCAACTCAAATTTATACAATATATGCAGCAGGCGGTCGCTGCTCCGTCTCTTTTTCAGCCAAGGAGTCCCTGGCCTGCTCGTCATACTGTACATACAAACTGTGATTGCATGAGCATGTGTGACTTTAATCTTCAGTATCATAAAAAGAAGGGTGTTGATCTGCGGCCTTGTTTGTTTAATCCACACAAATTGGTATCACATGTAGAATCAAAAGTGCTGGCAAATCATTTGTAGTATTTACAGTCTTGCTGCAACCAGATCAGGGTCTGTCATCAGTGACAGTACAGTCATGGGAGGATTATGAGACAGTAGGCCCCCAGGCACAGATATGGAAAGGGCCCCACTATTTCTCCTACATGCATTTGGAGCAAGTCACATGGACATTTTTTGTGGTTTTGTGTCCCTTTGTGGTTGTTTTGTGTGTTTATGAGGTAATTTTGTGCCTTTCTTTAGTAGTTTTGTTAATCTTTGCACCACTTTCTGTGTCCTTTTGTGTTATTTGTGTGGCTTTTTGTTGTATTTGTGTCTTCTTGCTGTTGTTTTGTGTCTTTTTCTGGTCATTTTGTGTCTCCTTGCAGTTGTTTTGTGTCTTTTTGTAGTCATTTTGTCTCCTGTGGTTGTTTTGTGTCTTTATGTAGTCATTTTGCCTCTCCTCACAGTTGTTTTGTGTCTTGTTGTTGTCATTTTGTGTCTTCTTGCAGTTGTTTTGTGTCTTTTTGTGTCTTTATGTAATCATTTTATGTCTCCTTGCTGTTGTTTTGTGTCTTTTTGTAGTCATTTGTGTCTTTATGTAGTCATTTGTGTCTTTTTGTGGTCATTTTGTGTCTCCTCACAGTTGTTTTATATCTTGTTGTAGTCATTTTGTGTATCCTCGCAGTTGTTCTGTGTCTTTTTGTGATCATTTCAGGTCTCTTTGCAGTTCCTTTGCATCTCCTCGTGGTCAGTTTGAGTCTCTTGCTTTTCAGTACCTGTTAATTTGAATGACATTTTGCAAGAAAAGAAGTGAGGGCCCCTGACGCTGTGGGCCCCTGGGCCTGTCAGGGGTAGGCCTGTTCAGTAATCAATCCATGATATAATTAATTAAAGATAATTTTATAAACTGCAGGCATGCACTTAGAAGTCCTGTGATATAAAATTTACCTGACACCGTGCATTATCCTGACGCACTAAAAGTAACAACTAAAAGTAGGCCAATATGAAAGAATAGGAATATTTTGCAAATAATTGTCCTAGATTTAAAAACAAGAGCTGCTAATAATAAGCTAAATCGCTAAAAGAGGCTGTGGTAATAATACCAGGCTTATATGAATTGAAATGCAGCGTTCAAACAAAGTCTTTCATCCACACCTTTCACAACATCCTTATCCACCCTGAGAGAGGACTGATGAAGTGCTAAGAATATCCCCCAGATGTGATGTCACCAGAGGGGAAAATCAGATTTGTCCTGCTAGAGGATACTTTACATTATGTTGACACACTTATTCAAGGTGACTTTTAATGACACACAGCCTACATACCAACTCACAAGCGTGCCCTATACAGTCTATATATCCAATATCACACCTCCTGACTGAGACGGTTCTTACAGATAAGACCATCAATCAATGTCACATCAGTATGAGGAGCTTCAATTCCATAAATAACGGAGAGGGATGTAGATTTTGGGCATCTGGAGAGCCATGTAAGACTATTAAAAATGAGAATCACTATGATAAAAAATGAATATTGTAAAGTTTGTTTTGCCCGATCTACATGTCCCCCAAATCTGCGAGCTAGCAGTGATTCTGTCTTGCAACATGAAGGCCGCCTTCAGTGATCCGTGTCCGTTTGAAGGAGATTCCTCCAGCCGGACACGGTGAGAACACACACAGCCCTGAGCCTTCAGCAGTAAATCACACTCTCGCAGCTCCTCCTCTCTTTCTCCTCTTCATTTCTCTCTTTATATTTTTTTTTCTCCTCTCTTTTCATTTTTACTGTGCAGTAAGGAATGCTCGCTCTACAGGGTGGCTGGTGTTCACTGGAGCGCCTCAACTCCCATGTCTCACACTCATCCCATGTGTCTCCTATTAGCTACACTCAACCAACAGAGGGAGGGACGGAGAGAAAGAAGGGGGGGGAGTCAGAAAGAAGGGGGGAGGGGGAGGAGAGTGAGGAATTTGATATGCTTTGTGCATGAGTGACTTGTATAAAACAAAGACGGGGCAAATAGTCTGAATGTATGTGAGAGAGACAGGGAAGGAGAAGGGGGGAGAGAAAAATAGTGCACGCATGAATACGCCAGAGACTAGCAAAAAAAGATTATAATTTATTTCCAGATTTTTTTGCCTTCATTTGCATCTTGTTTCACAAGTTAAATTGAAAATAAAAATAAAAACCAACCGCCATACCATGAAAATGTAAAAAAATAATACAAATAATATGTACTGTATATATAATTATATCATTATCAACAAACAGACGACATTAATCATAATAACAATACTATTGATCATAAACATAACATAACACTAAATTGCTGGTCTCATGCATATAGAACGCCCCTCAGATACAAAGGAGGGGGTAATTACTAAAAATAGAACCAAAAGTTCCACCAGTTCAGAATAAGCGCCTAGCTACATGCAATGACATAAAAGAGACTCATGTACACATTCCTTCTGGCATCAAGTAATTTACACATACTGTACTTCACTATTGCCGCCCCCGTCTAATATACTGTACAGAGCACGATACAAAACAGGACTGGAGTTTGAGAACATTATGCAGGGAAGCGCTGGAGTCTGGATCTTCAACGTGGTGCAGTTAGCAGGGACAGTGTGCAACATTTTCACGCCTTCCTCCCTCTTTTGTTATAATCCTTCAAAAATCTTCTTGTTTTCTTCCCCGTCCATTCGTCCGGCTTTTGTTTTAAGTCTTTGTTCCTTCATTGTTTTCAGTGCTTTTCTTTTCATTCTTGCACACATTCTCCCTCGGTTTTTTTTTTTTCCTCCATGCTGCTCTTTGTCGTGCCCCTCCCTCACAGGGTCTTGTCACTTTCTTTCTTCAGGTGACTAAAAGGTCAGAGGAGAAACCACATTAGTGTGCAATTTCAAGTTAAAGGTCACAGCTCAGGTTGGGGTTCAATTTCAATGCAGATAATTGCAGCTTTTACTCCGAAAATAATGTCTGTTTTTATTTAAAGCTTTTTTTGAATCAGTACAACACATTTTACAGGATTCAAATACACACATTTCTAAACACAAGCCGTCCTATACAGCAGAGATGCATCAGAATATTGCCAGCTTTCTAACTACTTTTTGTCTTTGTTGGGCCGGCCAATTGTAACAAACTAATCGACAGCTTGTGAACATGCCCAAGGCTGCCAAATGTCAGCATTACTAACCTTGGGCTTTCATCTAAACAACAACAGCAGCAGTGATATTAATTTGTGTTGTTTGTGGACTCAGACGCTGATTAAAGCTTGTTAAAAAGCCAATCAAAATGTAGTAACCACACATGTAGGTTTCTGCTACCTGACGTCTCTCAATAAAGTATTGGGTCTTGATTTTTGATTGGCTCGAGATTTTAAGACATTTCTTTGTGCAAGTCAGTTTTTGCAGGTAGATTTACAGTGCCCAATGGGTTCGTATTAACCTGATGAATTAACAGAGTACAACATAAAATGTAGATATATAGAAAACATAGCTTTGGGTCGTAGGTCAAGTTTGGCTCTCAGATTTTGCAGCACCAGGAGGGTTCAGATGTGTTAGGCGCCTTAAGAGCAGTGCACCAAACTTGAACTATACAGTATAGTGACCATGACATGAGAAACATGAAACTATTTGTGAATCATTCCATTAGTTACAAAAAAATATATCCTGCAACTGCTCTGATAATTAATTGTCCAAGTCATTTTAGCAAAAAAGTCGAACATGTTCTGGTTCCAGTTTCTCAAATGGGAAGATTTTCTGCTTTTTTTTGTCTTATACACTAGTGTAAGATATAACTTTTGGCTCTGGACTGTTGGTTGGACAAAAAAGCAATTTGAAGACAACATCTTGGGAGATTTTTTTCATTTTCTAGACAGACTTAATCAATTAAAGGTGCAGTGCAGGGGTCATTAACTAGATTTGTCCTAGGGCCAAAATTTTTCAGACATTGTGGGGGCCGGACTTATATATGAATATAATAATTTCATTAATAATTGTTTAATAATACCATAAAATCATTTATAATAAAAACATAAATAAAATTAAATGTTAAGATGGGACTTAATTTTGGCTTCACTAATCCAATCCACACTGCCCAACCAGTAAATTATGGGTTTATCAACCACCCAAACCCCACCTGAACTGCAAACCACAAACTCTATGCATTACAGTAGCACAATCCTCATTGTCCGCATGTGTGTATGTGAGACAGCATGACAGAGAAAGGGGAGGAGAGAGTGGAAGGTTGACTACTGCGCGAAATGTTTCTGTAAGTTATTAATAACTTACTCAGGATGCAGCTCTGTTACTTTTAGACAAAGCTGCATCCTCCTGTATTTTCATGGTAAACTTACCGAACCTGCTGCATCACTACCGCTAATAATAAGCTAACATATATAATTCATTTTGAACCGTGGGTCAAACATATATATTTGGGGTTAGTAAACCATTCCTAATTAAATGATTTCAATCTCAGTTTGTGGGGGATTGCTTTAATACAGGAAAAAAACTAGCTATCCTAAATACTGTGATGCATAGTATAAATTAATCCTAGTGTTGTGCCTGTTCAGAACAGGAGCTATAATTGCTTGGCCTTGGATCCTGAACAATACACCTGGACACAAACAGCTACGAATCATTATGATATTTATATATGAAAATCTGAATTATGTTGCTATTTTTAATCATTGTCCCCCAGATAATTTACAAAAGGCCAAAATATGCAGCTTAACGGTATTCTACTTACTTACATTGTACTTCTGCTTCAGAGGAAAACATTATACTACATTTACCTAACAGAGACATGTCGCTGGTTACACTGCAGAATCAGATTTAACTCACAAAATATAACAATTACAATCTGATGTTTTATTAGAATTGAAAGCTCCACCTTAGACAGACTTAAAGTAAATGTAAGTATATTGTATATTGTGCCTTCCTTCAGCAAATGCATTACAATATTTTAACGCCTGTATAGTGCAGAAAGAAACACTGATTTATTTAAATGGTGTAAGTGCCACAGAATAATTTAAGATAATAATATTAGCACTTAATTCATCGACAACAGTTTGTCTGTTATTGAATTTTAAAACATCGGGCAGATAAATGTTTTTCTAAGAGTAAAATTATTTAATATTTGGTGACACTACAGTGTATAAGAGCAAATTTTATTAAGTATTTTTCTTTTCGGTGTTGCACTTTGTAGACGGTCCCTGCACACTTACAGCAGGCAGCACACATACAGTACGTTTTCTGCCCAGCTTGGATGACGAATCGTTTTGATGAAATGTAGCTCATTGTCTCGACTGGACAGAAGCTTTGTTGTGTTTTATCAACGTTTCACTAATGAGTTATTGATTCAGGAAGTTTGACTTCATGAATATCTTTACAATTTTAACAAACTGCTTTAGTCAGGCAGCTGCTGTCCCCTCTTCTTGGTACTGCGCACCGAATCTTTTAGTGCTACTGAGTACCGAACCATACTGGCCTGCTTTTCTCCCTGGTTATAAGTTAAGGGCAAAGGAAACACCTAAGATCTACTGATGGTCAAAAACACGGTGAACTCACAGTTAGTGCTCCACAGAGCCCTGAAGCCCGCTGCATGGAGTCACAGAGTGGCATTTGCTTATTAATTCAAAGTTTATTAACACTGAACATGTCAACCATTCAAATTGCACCAAATTCAAAATGGCACATGCTTCTCAAGCTATGCAAAGGACACACAGACAGATTGCAACCAACAGAGCTACAGTGGCCGAAACGAAAACGCGGATGGCCCTGCCTGAAGCCATTGTTTGGTTTGTCTGCTCTGGGCTACCATAGAACAACATAGCAGACTCCGTGGAAGAGGAACAGCACCGTATGTAGACATAAATGGCTCATTCTAAGGTAACGAAAACACAGCAAATCTTATTTTCAGGTGATTATACACTAAAGAAAACACAGTTATGAATATTACAGAACATTTCTGTTAGTAAATGTCCCTAAATCCTACACACTGGACCTTTAATGAAAAAAAAAAAAAATATATATATATATATATATTTATTTAATCCGTACTGCATAAACAGTGGTAATTATGAAACACAGAGCCTCTGTACCTGTAATACTCGTCCTGGGTGAGGGAGTGGTGGTGATGGTGATGGATCCACTGTTGTTCCAGGGCCAGTCTCTGGATCTGCAGCTCTGCGCTCTGGGCCTGCTGCATGGCCTGGAGCTGATGGGCTGCCGACATGGGACCAGTGAGGGAGGAGGGCTGGGGCAGGTCACGGAAAGGAGCACCTGTAACAAAAAAAAAAAAGAGAGAAAGAGGAGGAGCAGGTGGAGATACAAAAGGAAAACCAAGGTCAATCATCATCATCACATTCAAAAAGTCTCTTCGTAAACTTTTTAGCACTGTAGAGTTTTTAGAGAAAAAAAACTGAACAAGTACATGGACGAGGAGCCTTCTCCTCACCGAACAGCTGTTGGCGGAGCACCTCGCTGTCAGTGAGGGGGTGAGCCAGGATGGGGGTGCCGAGTGTGGCTCCTGGGTAGGGGAGGCGTGCCAAAGGAGACCCCGACGCCAACGGGTCCATCAGGGGGTGTACCCCGCCCGTCGCTGGATGCCAGTGATGTAATAGGAAATACAAAGATATTTAATAAGAGTAAATTATGAATTCAAACAAAGACAATGCACACAGTATGTCAATACATTATTGCTACATTAAAGGTCCCATATTATGCTCATTTTCGGATTCATACTTGTATTTTGGGTTAATACTAGAACATGTTTACATGCTTTAATGTTCAAAAAACATTTTATTTTCCTCATGCTGTCTGCTTGAATATACCTGCATTCACCTTCTGCCTAAAACATGCTGTTTTAGCACCTGTCTCTTTAAGCCTACCTCCCAAAAAAAGCCTAGTTTGCCCTGATTTGTGTTTCCACATCTGTGCTGTCTGCGTCTCTGCACCATCACTGTAGCAACAAGAATAACTGTAATTGCACTGTGGCAAAACTCTCTATCATATATAGTATAGTATTATATAGTACAGTTGTGACATCACAACTTCATGGAAGCCCTGACAGCTCGTTTGAAGGCACAGTTTCTGAATATGGATTGTGTGCATTTCTCTGTGGACTCAGCATTTTGATAGTTTCACAGTATCTATTAGCACCCATACCTGCTTCATAACAAAAAAAAAGACATGGAAATCTGAATTTTTACGATAATGGACCTTTAAAAGGATGTCTGATTCCTGGTAACACATGGGCAGCTGAGACGGTTGAATATAGTCGGAGAAATCTGGATTCTGGATGCAACACACATTCAGTGAGCACTTGAGCATTTGCTAAAGTGTAAATGTGAAATTAAAAAATATTGATATGCATATTTAAACTTTAAACATGTAAGAATAATAAGAGACAAAAGGCTTCTCTTGTTTATCAAACACTTCCTGCTGGATGATGTTAACCAAACTGAGATCTGAGTAACTTTGAACATTTGAACAAATGAGCCAGATGTCTCAGAGAAACCTGTGACCCAATATCACTTGAAATCAAAGAAAACCTTTGTTCAGTGCTGAACTACACTAACACAAAACAATTTATATCGGAATTAAAGTATGACGACTTCCCCTCCTTGTCTGTGGAAAACAACCCCGAGCCTATTTGTTCCTACTGAAGATGAAAACCTTTAAAAATGGGCCACAAGTATATTGTTATATTTATTTATTTTAAAAGGCTCAGCAATTTCATAAAACAGCTGGAAATTGTAGTTTTTTAGCAAATATCACTCAAACAGAAGTAAATAGTGCCATTTGTTTGGGACTATTTTCAGCCCAACACAGGTCAGGTGTATGCAGGAGCGTTTCTAGGATTAAGGGCATTTCAGGGTTTAGCCTGGACCTCTGTTAGGGGGTCGGGGAATCCTCCACTGGCACCTTTTTTTTTATAAACAAGCTCTATTTCAATGCTTTTTTATGCAGTCTGGCACATTATTTTCAATAAAAGTACAAAAGAAATTTCCCAGTGTTCTCAGGTCTACACTAGAATATCGCTAGCTTTATTCTTTATTTCTTAGTACACAAATCTTTCACACACCAATCTTTAAAATTGACTCTTCGACTACAAAATGTTTTCGTAGTAGCGCATCTTTGTAATTTCAAGGCAGCTGATACTGACAATAACATCATTTGTAGTAGAAGTGGTTAGTACCTGTGTCTTGCTGGTGCAGGTGAAGATGTGAGTGGATGTGTGAATGCTGGTGATGATGAGGTGTCACGTTTAACATCTGAAGACGCCCCAGATTCTCTCCTCCACCTCCGTTTCCACCTGTTCCTCCTCCACTTCCCCCTCCTCCTCCCCCTCCTCCTCCTCCGTTTCCACCACTTCCTCCCCTTTCTCTCTCCCTTTCTCTTTCTCGCTCTCTGTCCCCAAAGGCCGGCAAAGCTGCTCTGTCTCTCTCCCTCTCCCGCTCTCGTTCCCCACTCCTGTCTCGCTCGTAAGAGGCGGGGGAGCGGGTGGGAGTGGGGTAGTTCTCAGGGGGAGCGGCTGGAGCAGTGGCTGGTGGCAGATGAGAGGACAGGGAGCTGGGAAAAGAAGAATGGGGGACCGGGTGATGAAGTGAGGAGGCGCTGGAGGTCGGCGGAGCAGGTGGAGGAGGAGCTGGCGGAGGAGCAGCGGGGCCTGCCGGGGCTGGGGGTGCAGTCGGCGGTGCAGATGACGGGTGAGAGGGGACAGACGGTGTTAGGAGAGATGAAGGGGGTGGATTGGACAGGGACTGAGGGGCAGGAGGGTTGGGAGGTCGAGTTACTGGGGCCAGGGTCGGGTTCTGGAGGTGTGGGGGGCCAGGGGGAGGTGGGGGAGGAGGAGTGCCATAAAGTGCCACCTCATTAGCTCCTGCTGCACCTCCTCCAAGTAGCAGGGAGTGTGCATGTGCATGGGCATTGGCATGCGCATGGGCATGAGCATGGGCATGAGAATGAGAGTGAGCAAGAGCGAGAGCTGCAGGATCAGGTATGGCCCCTGGTGGGTAAACCCGCTCATCGCTCTTAAATTCAAATCCTGGCTTTATCCGCTCTCGATGTGCAGCTACTGCATGAGGGAAGCCAACTCCTCCTAACCCTGCACCCCCAATCCCTCCAGGTATTGGGCCCCCTGCCACTCCAGCATGACCTCCAACACCTGGACCCCCTTCAAGGCTGCCACCATACAAGAAGCCCAAGATGGCTGCAGCTGTAGCTGCATCAGTAGGCAGGTGATGCGGGTGGCCTAAAGCATGATTCTGAAACTGAGGGAGGAAGAATGAAGGGTGGACGTGAGGATGGCCATGGTGAACTTGTGCATGGTGTGCCTGGGCACGACTTGCCGCCCCGAGTGGTGACATAGCATGAGGACGAGCGTACTCGCTTAGGGTTCTAAGTGCTGGGGTGTCAGGGCCCAGATATGGACCTCCTAAACCTATTCCCAGGGCTCCCTGAGGGCCAACCACTGTTGATGCCCCACCCATGGATGGCAGGAGGAGGGAGTGGGGGATAGAGTGAGCGAGGGTGGGGTGGAGATGGTGTGCTTGAGCAAGGTGAGCATGTGGGTGTGAGGGATGATGCTGGGGGTGTGGGGGAGGGTGGGAGACAGAGTTGCCCGAGGAAGAGGAGGAAGAAGATGAAGGGTCGAGGATAATAGAAGATGAGGAGGGGAAGAAGAGAGAGGAGCTCTGGCGGCCAGCTCCGGAGGCGTTGACGTCCTTCTGCTGCTGCAGGGAGAAACAGTAAAGGACAGTAAATCACCTCTGCCCTGATCTGCTTTACTCCCCTCCCGTTAAAATGACCATTTTAATCGACATCAAATCCATTAAATCTGACACGCTGCATAATTATCACGCTCAAATGTGCACACCTGTAGATGTCGATCCAGTTCCCTCTCGCGCTCACGCTCCCTCTCCCTTTCCCTCTCTTTTTCTCGGAGGTCTCTGGCCCGCTGCTCGACCTCCCTGCGAGCCCTTTCGATCACCTCATTCCTCTTCTTCCACAGTTTGGAGCCATCCAACGGGACAAAGAGGACATCGCTTCGGGCGCAGGAATTCCCACTGCCACGATCAAGGACCTTGTGAAATCTGGACACAAGTGACACAGCAGGGTAATAGATCATTATCACAACCACCTAAATCACCATCATAACAATCACCGTTACTGTTAATTACACTTAATCACATAAAGAGGGACTGAACAGAGCGACGCACAGTCTCAAATGGGATGATGATGTAATTTGGACTTTACCGTGCTGATTGGCTGGCGTGGATGGGAATGTCAACAGGTTTGGGTTCAGGAGACGGGCTTCTCAACACAGGTGGTGGGCTTTCACTCTCTTCCCTTTCCTCTATTGGCTCCTCCTTGATCACAGGTGTGGGAGGCGGGCCCGAATCCGAATGTCCGTCTCCACCAGGAAGTGAAGAACTGGAAGCAGGGGTCGAAATGCTGTTGTTGCTGGCCGAGTTACTAAGAGGTGGAGGTCCTTTTGAGACATTTTGAGGCGAGAGTGATTGCGAGTTGGTATTGCTGCTGTTGGGTGCGCTACTGTTGCTATTGCTGTTCACCATGTTACTGCTCCCATTGGAGTGGTACGTTCCACTGAAGGGAGGGTGGCTGTTCAAAGTGCCGTGGAAAGGGGAGGGACGACATCCAGGCGAACAGCTGGATGACACCCCTGGCCCAGGAAGTGGCATGTTGGGTCCAGATGAGGAGCCAGGGGGAAAAGATGAGAAGCCTCCCATCTGATTTGTGGATGGACTGGGTAATGGAGACAGGGGTGTTGGAGGAGTCTGTGCAGAGGACTGGTAGTGTGGGGGACGTACATTGGGTGCCAAACCTGAAGGAGGTGGCTGGGTGTGGGAGGTTTGAGGTGGGGGTAGAGGAGGGGGTGGAGGAGGATAAGGGGCATTTGGAGGGTGTCCATGATGGCTGGAAGAAGAGGAAGGAGAGAGTGCAGGAGGCTGATTTGGGCCTCCACGGTTTTGGTACAGAGCAGACTCTCTCAAGGTTGAGTCTCTCTCTCTGTCTCTGGGCCCAGACTGGTAGTGGGGGTGGGATGGATGGGGGTGATGGGTTCCTCCAGGCCCTGAATACTCTCTTCCCAGGTTTGGAGCCACCCCAGGGGGACTGAGGTACTCTCGATTTGTGCCGGTCGGAGGCGCCCCAGCAGGAAAGTCTTTTCCTCCAGTGGGAGGATACTCTCTGTGAAAGTGGTCTGCTCCAGAGGAAGGGGTTTGTGCCTGGTCCATGGGAGGAGGGAAGTCTCGGCTGGATGAGTTTGGGGGATGAGGGTGGGGGTGTGGGGGCAGGGAAGAATGGGAAGGGTGACTGGGATTGTTTTGGGGTGATGCAGGTGGGTCTCGGTTCAGCATGGGGGTGACAGGTAGCCCGCTGGTTGAACTTGGGGGGTTTCCCTGGGGGATGGAGTTGTTTGGGTTACTGTTGCCTACAACCTCTCTTGTCTGTCCCCCAAACTCCCCCCATCTGCCTCCATCTTTGTCTCTAGGATGCCCCCCTCCAGTTCCATTGGGGCCAAAGTCCCTACTCTGGTTTTGGTTTGGCAGAGGAAATTCCCTCCCTGCATCCCGATCCCTTTCCCTTTCTCGCTCCCTGTCTCTGAAAGCCGGACCAAAGTCTCTTCTTTCAGAGCCCAGGTTAGGTCCATCTCTCCCCGAACCTTGGAAGTCCCGGTTCTGACCCACTGGCAGACCCCCAAACTCCCTGCCTTGGATGCTGTTGGACCCACTCATCCCACCACAAGCAGTGTTATTATTACTCCCGCTACTATTGTTGCTGCTGTTGCCAATGGGAGCAGAGAACTCCCTGTTGATCTCCCTCCCTGCACACTCCCCCCTCACTCCCCTCTCCCTCTCTCCTGCAGCCCCCCTCTCTCTGTCCCCTCCCCCTCCAGCATACCTGGGAAGGTACTCCCTGTGGGGGTGAGGGTGAGGATGGGGGAGGTAAGAGGGGTGGGAGGAGGAGTGGCGAGAGGACGGAGGGTTGTAAACAGAGGGAAGTTGCTGCTGCTGCACTGGGGGCTGGTGCTGTGGTTGGTGTGGGTGGTGGTTGCCAGGGTAACGGGTGTAGCCCCAGCTCCCCTGGCAACCAGTTGCTGTGCCACCCTGCCAGCTGGTGGAGCTGTAGTGGTGAGGGTGGGTGGAGGGTTGGGTCTGAGGCTGGGACTGGGACTGTGGCTGGGGGCCGGTCTGCGGCAACAGAGAGGGAGGAGTGGACTGAGCCTTGTCCAGGAGTTTGTCTGCCTTTTCTATTTTGTCTCTTTCTATCTTAACCTCAGCAGGCAGGTTTTGTCCCCCGAGCTCTAATGGTTTCAGGGCAGGTGGAGGAGGAAGAGGAGGGGGTAAAGAGTGGGGAATGTTGGGGCTGTTATGGGCAAAATCTCCTCCCGAGATAGTTGTCTTGGTCACACACTGTGTGCTGGCTTTGGAATTCATTCTGCTGCCACTTAGTGCACCGTCAACACCTGTCGGTCCGCCGTACTCAACTTTACACATCAATTTGGAGTCCAGGGAGAAATAGGACTTCCTCCCACTATTGCTGTCATTTGATGAGTCCCCTCCTCCACGGAGCGAGGGAGTCAGACCAGAGGAAGAGCATGGAGCAGAGGGGGGCTTTAGAGACGGACAGTCTTCAATCCGTGTGTCCACGTCCCGCTTTTCTCCATCTCCACAGGACTCCTCCCCTCTCCCCTCCCGCAGCACTCTCCTATCCTCCCCTGCCACCTTCCCCACTCCTCCCTCCTTGCCTTTCTCCCGTTCCCTCTCTCCTTGCTTTGGTGAGTCGGGGCCATCCGAATCAGAGTCCAGGCTACCCAAAGGGGAAGCGGAGAGACTTGGGGACGAGGAACGATTGTCCTGGTCTATATCCCGCCCACTGCTCAGACTACTGCTGCTATTGGCCAGGCTCCCTACAACTGAACTCCTACTGCCCTGGGATTGGCCGTCTTCGTTGTCACTCTCGCGGGATTGGCTGGCAACCGAGGTTGGAGGTGGGACAGTGGAAGGAGCCGAGCTGTCAGTCGAGTGTGTTGATGTTGGAGGGTTTGGGGTAGAGGCTGAATCCTGACAAGAAAAGATGATTTGCGTATGAGGTGAAACTGTAAATTTTGTGAATGTGGTGCTGTTGTAGAAGCAAAGACTACAACTCTTAACAGCTCAGACAGTGTCTTTTAGATAATTTAGCTGAATCAAAGCTTTATAATTAGTCTTTATATAACAGGTTGATGAAATGTAACACAAACCTGAACTTTCTGCCTCTTTGGAGGAGACACAAGTTCCTCCCCCTCACTCTCTGATGAATCATGCCCTTGTGATCTGCGACTGAAGCGATTTCCAGCCAATTCCTCACCAGCACCTCTTTGCTAAAACAACACAAGACTTTTAATTCTGTAGCGATGCTTTTGAATCCCTAATAGGCCTATGACTGTTTTTAGAACAAAGCCACGCTCGCATGCACACGCGCACACACACACACACACAAAACATCAATGTCAGACACGAAACATCAAAGATTTCAAAGAGCTACGTTGTAAAACACACTATCGAACAATACTGACACTGCAAGGGTATGTCTGTGGCAATCATACTGATGACTCATGCACTGACAGCACACACACACACACACACACATACACAAAATTCAGTACACAGGCACCGCTCTGTATTGCTTGTGGCTTTTGTAGTTGCATGCACACACATAAACTTATGGCCAAAACAACGTCAGGAAGGAAAAGAGACAAAAGAGGTGTGCTCTAACCGTCTGTCTATCGTTGCGTTCAGGGCGAGTGGGGCTGGGGTGCGGGCGTCTGCCCCTTCTCTCCTCACTCGCCCCCCGCCGTCGCCCACTGCGCATGGGCATCTGCAAAACCCAAAATCCAGCAAAGGGGGAAGAAATGGGGTAGAGGGACAGCATTACGGTTAAACAATGTAGAATTACAAGAATAAGTAGATATACAAAAGTAGTAAGAGTTGATTGTAGTGAAAATAGAGTTAATACAAAAAGAAAAGTCAAGTTTGATCAGTTCGAGGTGGAATGTAGAGAGGGCAACAACAAGTGGAGAATAAAAACAGCAGAGAGGTGAAAAGACAGATAGGAGGGAGCAGAGGAATGAGCAAAATATAAACGTGGAATCTTACAACTAAACAAATAATTTACATCTTAGTCATCCTGCTTATTTTGAAATACTATCACATGTTGAACTAATTATGATGTAGCCACACTCCCAAATGTGCTAGGCAGGTACACAATCCCTGACCTCATTGTAAAAAATAGACGAAGGCCTTGTTCATACCGATTCTTTGTGAGTCCGTGTTTTCATTATTTCTTCTTTAAAACGCCCATTTTACAACACAAGCCATTGCAGGGTCTGAACTGGTTCCTGTTGCTTACTGACTGGGCTGTGTGTGTGTTACACCATGAGAGCTACCAAAACCTGTAAAGAAGCATAAACAAAGAAGGCATTATTCAGTCTTTATCCTTCAGAGAATCCAATGTTGTGCTGAAGAACGTTAGTGAGGGATGCAGCGATGAGCAACATCGTTTGCCGTCTGCACCAAGTGTGGAGTTCAGGAATTTGACGTTATGGAAAAACCAGTTTTAAAACTGCAAAAGCACTGTTGCAACATTTAAATTCCCAGCATGCTTCGCACTGTATCGGCACAACTGCTTTTCACTGCGCTCCAAACTGTTTCCTCTCTGGCTTCTGGCTTCACCACAGCAGCAAAAAAGCACTCAAGCACAATAGGTTAACCCACTCACACTAACAGAATGCACGGGTTTAGTATAATTAGGTGCTATAACATTCAAACAACAGATAATAAGAGCGGAGACGAGGAGGTGCTGCATTTTGGATGCTGGCCTGCTGAAGACTCCAGCAAACATCTTGAGAATATGGGACCACACCCCCCTCCTTCCACCTTCACCACAACAGCCAAAACCCAAAGCCACTTGTGGTTAACCCACATGACCTGGTTATAGCCAGCAGAATCCCATTCTTATTTATCCATCCAGCCAGCCATTAGGGGAACGCACAATGTCAAGATCCTTTATCCATTCGGGTGTGCCTGACAACATAGGTGGACTTCTTTGCAAGGGCTCGCCTAATCCATTCATTCATGTACCACTATGATGAAAAAATGGCTCATGTATATTGAATGAGGATATAAATAGTCCAGACCACTGGATGGAAAAAAAAAAGATATATCTGGCCGAACAGTTAGCAGAGCTATTGTACACTCTCCGCTGTGCAGCCAGTAAATATAGTAGCCACTGATTTTGTGTTGATTCCTATAAATCCTGAAGCAGCTCCACTACACATGGCTATGCATTAATTATTAGTGCATGCTGCAGTGACTGATCCAATCAGAGTACAAGCTCAACTGTCACAACCACACTTCATATGCATAACAGCAAAAACATGGCATTTACAGGCAATGCAGTGAACGCACAGTCAGCCCTAATTAACATATGACCAAGTTCGTCACACAGGAAACATCCAGTGCCCGCTGGGTTACTGTATACATAATGCATCTCAGTTACAGGTGGCAGCTTCTGGCCTGTCTGTGGTCCACTGGCAGGTCCTCGGCCATGGTCAGTAAACAACTAGGACGCACTTACATACACCAGCATTAACATCCCCTCTTGCATGCTCACGCGCAAACACACTTACACATACACACGCACACACACAGCACATGCATTATCAACAAAGTGACCACTGCATGTGATGCAAAGCAGCAGCATGCAGTTGCTCTGCTTACATCACCAGCGAGCGAGCGAGCACTGCAACGACTCTTTCTTCTTTCTTCCTGCAAATGTTATTGATACACATGCAGAGGAGACCCGGCCAAAGCTGCTCCGCCGCCTGCCTGCCTGCCTGCCTGCCCCTCAGACGACCACGGCGGAACACGGTCCACCTACGACGGTGGGGGAGCCGTGTTCGAGCAGCACATACATGTTCACAATCAGAATGGATGCCTGTGCAGTGCACATCTTAAAAAAAAAAGAAAGATGATATGGAATGGCGAATCATGGGCATTTCGCACCGGCTCTCCCTTCCCCTTTTCCTCGCTGGAATGTGGGTGCGCGTCGTGCACTCTATTAACATTAATTCACCGGGACATAATTTGGCCATAACGCACGAGTATGATGATAATTAACGCACAAAGGGAAAAAATGGGAGGGAGAGCACAAACGTGGCCAGCAGGAACAGCTCCAAACGCACAGTATAAGCATCCATTTTTTCCTTTTTACTTACCTATAATATCCAGCGATGCGTGCTCTCACTCTCACTCTCCCCTTTCCTTTCTCTCCCTCTGTTTTGTCGTTTTATGTTGCACGCTGACACGCACACCTCAGAGCCCAGGCGTCTGTCAACACAGGCTTGTGCTGGCTCATATTGCAACGGGCTCCGATAATAACAATAATGCAGAAGAAGAAGAAGAAATCTCTTTCTATTCGTTGCAGGGAAAAACAGGGGTGCCAACTGAAGACTACAAATTGATGCGTACCCTCGTCTCTTCCCCACCCCCTTTCGCCCCCTTTTTCTTTTTTTTGCCCCCCCCTCTCCCACCCTACCTACTCCCCCTCTTCCTCTAAGACGACTTGCACTTTTTTTTATATACATATATATATAAATATATATATATCCCCTCTCCGGTCTTACAGTCACAATTTTTAGCGGAGGGGTGAGCCAGAGAGAGGGATGCACGTCGGGTGAGAGAAAGGGAGAGAGGAGAGGGCGTGATTTGCATGAGGAGAGAGGGGGAGGACAGAGGAGGAGACGGAGGGAGAAGGAGGAAGAGAGGCGCAGAGAGAGGGCCAAAACTCTGAAGAGGGAGGGGATCAAGAGGGAGGGTCTCTCTCTGTCTCTGTTGCCGAGTCCCTCCAGAGTCACCTTTACTGTATGGAGAGGCTCTGCTTCACTCTGAATCACTGGCTGCGAGGCTTTATCTCGCCATGAACCCTGAGGAGGAAGGAGACATGTCCAATAGGTCTTTGTTCTTACAGGCCTCACTTATTTTAAACGCCAAACAAGCAGGAAGCTGCTGTGAGGACAGAATACAGTCTGGCTGTGGGAGCGTTTTACAGACAAAGTCAGCGACTCAACAAAGAAACCACCAACTCGAATAATTAAACAATTAAGAGATTAACAATTAAATCGTGCCCTCTGTTGTGTTATCTGTCTGTCTGCCTGCCTGTCTGTCTGTCTGTCTGTCTGGGGGAAGCTTGCAGCGGTGTGTCCAGTCAAGCGGCTCTGCAGACCTCCTCCTCCTCCTCCCTCCTCCTCCTCCTCTCCCTCCTCCTCCCCTCCGCTCCGCTGCTGTCGTTCTCTCCCTCTCTCTCCCCTTCATGCAGCCCCCTGTCCCGTCTCCTATTGTGTGGTAACCATGGAAACCGGGCCGGAGACTGTACCCGGTGCGCCTGCGCGGCTCCAGCCTTCCTTCATCATCATCACCAGCAGCCCGGCCCCGGCACGACGGGAACCGAGGCCTCGTCGCGCTCGCGCTCCCCCTGCCGCTCAGAGTCGGTAACGATCAGCGCGTGAGGGCTGGTGATCGATCCGCAGCCGCGCGCCGTGAGGACGTGGAGACAGCTGATGTGCGGTTATCAGAGGGCAGGTGTGAGCGCGAGGCTGAACTGTTGACACGCACATTTCAACAGGCTGTATCCAACCGGATGTGACCCATTGATATATGTGTACATATATAATCTGTACTTGTTATATTTAAATATATGCCTGTACTGATTTTACTACTAGAACTATTTAAGGTTGATTATTATTATTATTATATTTTTATAATTCAGTTTTTTTAATTTGATTTTGGTTAGGGTGGTACATGACCGTTCTACATGTCAAATGAGACATTCAATCGTGACTAACAAAAATAATACAAACAGGGTGATAGAGATCCGGACAAGGGGGGTACAGCACCAGTCCCAATCCACCAAAAAACAGTTAAAATAATAAAAACAACAGAATCAACAGTGATATATATACATATATATATGTAAGTGTCATACAAAAATGACACTTCCAGGCCCCCAGACGATGCAAAATAACTCCAAAAATTCCCCCAGATTGGTCATTGAGCACGGTTAGTCATCCTAGTCAGCGTAGATTCATAAGAGGCAGTTTTTGTCATATAGTTAACCCGCTCTTTTATTTCTGGGGGCTTCGTTGACCTCCAGTATCTGAGTATTGTTCTAGCAGCTGTAATGACTCCATCGAAAACAACTGAGAATTCATCCCTTGACACATTATGCACTTGTGATCTGTCCCCCAATAAACACAGTCTCGGACACACTGGCAATGTCTTACCTTGCCATTTACTCATTTGTCTAAGATACATAAATAAATACCATACCAATATTCAGCATGGTATTTATTTATGTATCCATTTTACAGCAGGAATAAGACCTGAATTTTACATGTATGTTTTTATCTGTTTTTGTGAATAAATTGAATTGATTGATTGATTGATTATACTTGATGACACATATTTTTGCACGTGTCATCCTGCAGATGCAGAAGTATGAAAAGTGGTCATCACAGAATTGTTGCTTCAGTTCCTTTAGGTGGCATCATTTGGGAAGAAACATGTAAATTCCTGCAGAAAATTCAGAGGATTCCTCTTGAGTTCCTGTGCTGAATTCCTGTTTTGTAATTCCTAAAGGATTCCTTCATATTTTGCATCCCTTTTCTGCAGGATTCCTGTACAAGTTTTTTTTTATATAAGGGATGTCAAACACCAGCTGTGACATATATATTTAGTTCGGCCAGAGGTGCAACATGCTTGACTGTTTCTACTTTCTAAACAGCAGTGCAGAGGTGGTTTTCTGGTTCTCAGCCATATTCGATTCAATGATTATTAACCTATAAATGACACAGCAGAGTGCACCTTTAAACAAATACACAGAGCGCTTAGGTTTGAGTTAACATGTATCCAGTTCTTTATTAAGCACAACCTTATACCTTACAGACAGACAAAGTGACAGATACAATTTCGTAGCAAGCTGCTGAGGGTTCATTTCAGAAACGACATGAGGAAAAGGAAGGAGAGGAAACAACAGGGCACAAAAGATCAAAACACTTCTGCAGTGAGTCAAAATGAGACAGTCACAGGGTTCAGGAAAGAGAAAGAAACTAACGAGTGCATCGGGGGAAATGCTCGTCTGCTGTGAGGTGAAACACTGATTTTTTCCTCCAGGCTTTGTTCAGGATTTGCTGCAACCCGCTGTAGTCAATTAAGTCAATCACTTGCTGAAGCGTCTGGTCAATATACTGTAGCTACAGTGCATTATCTGTGCATTTTAGTTATTTGAAAACTAATTAGTCTCTTTAAGTGTCTTAATGTGGTTAGAGCTTTGCTGAAACAGGTGTCGTGATTTCATTATGTGCCTGTCGGGGAAATATAACATGGTTTATATGTATGCTTTCTTAAGTGCCACTGCTGATGGCACGGGCACTCAAAGGGCACTGGGGTTGCGGAAGTTGTGCCCGGCAAAGCGAGCCTGGTCACCCAGCTCTTCCTCAATCCTGAGAGCAGGAGGAGGAGGAGGTGAGGAGGAGAACAGACAGAAGTGTGGAGCAGGTAAGTGAATGTGAAAGAGGACAATAGCAGATGAAACAAAGAGGGAAGGAAGAAGAGAGAAATAAAAGCATGAACGCTATAAGTGGTGTCAGAGATTTTCTATAAGTATACAAACACAGATGAACCCTTGAATACTCACCTCATAAGCTGATTGTATTTGGCCAGACGCTCTGATCGACAGGGAGCTCCGGTCTTGATCTGGAGACACAAATACCAAGAATCACTATGAGGTACTCCTGCATTATTACTAACACTTGTTTTTTCAACAAGCAACTCTTATTTTTTAGAAAAATCACATCTGTAAAATGTCAAAAATAATTCCAACCACTCCAAAAGTATTCACATTACATAGAAAAGCATGCTTCTGCAATATCAGCATTTTGAAGCTGTAATCAACTGCAGAAATATTTGCATTGCTATAATTAAAATCCTCTGTATCCTCCTCTTCTGTTTATTACATTACTTTATAATTGAGCTACTATTGCGCTGTTGTACAAGTATTATTGTTCTCTTGTATTATCTTGTTTCCAAACTGTACTGTTGCAGTGAAATGTCGCTGCAGTGTTTAGTTTCATTCTGGCTCATTAATGTGCTGTGACGAAGTGACAACTAATTTAATGCAATGATGCAAATGTAGAATTCTATTAGCAACGAAATTGGGAAATGGAGAACAAACAGCCCTTCCCACAGTGTTGTGTGTGAGTGTATAAGTGAGTGTGTGTGAGTGTGTCTGTTACCTGTCCAGTGCAGAGACCAACCACCAGGTCAGCTATAAAAGTGTCCTCTGTCTCTCCTGAGCGGTGGCTCACCATCACACCCCAGCCATTCTCCTGGGCCAGCTTACACCTGAGAGGCAGGGGCAGGTTAAAGGGACAGTTCAGCCCCAAATCAGAAGTACATATTTTTCCTCTTACTTGTGGAGTTATTCATCAATCTAGATTGTTTTGGTGTGAGTTTCTGAATGCTGGAGATATCGGCCTTCTCTTGATATAATGGAGCTGGTTGGGACTCAATACATTTGAAAAACTCAACAGCAATGTCTCTTTCCAGAAATCATGACCTTGTTATTCAAGATAATCCACAGACCTTGTTGTGAGCAGTTTTATGTAGGAACTGTTTTCTTTCCACTGAACTACACCTGTAAGCCACATCAGAGAGGAGGAAGCATGCATCTACTGCTAGCTCACCTTGCACCACTGAGCGAGCTAACATTAGAGCTCAGCCGAGGAGGACGCCATCGATGTTTACATCACCCAGGGTCATGAGAAGGAAACTCTCTTCCGTGAGTAGATGCTTCCTCCAGCGCAGTGATACAGTTGGCAGGTGTAGTTTGTTCAAAAGAAAATAGTTCCTACTTGAAACTGCTCACAACAAGGTCTGTATATTATCTTAAGGACCCAAGTAATGATTTCTGAAAAGATACATTGCTGTTGAGTTTTTCAAATGCAATGCTTTGGCGCCTTGAGCACCACAAGCTGAGTGCCATCTAGTTCCATTGTATCAAGAGGAGGCAGACATCTCTGCGGCTGATATCTCCAACACTCAGCAACTCACACTAAAACAATCTAGGTTGATAAAAAGCACTACAGGTAAAAGGAAAAATACGTATTTTTCATTTCAGGATGAACTGTCCCTTAAAGTAAATATAAATATGAAACATGCTCTCACATAGCAGGCACGTACAAGGACACATGTCACTATGTGTATGCATCAAACACACACAAACTCACGCCTTGATGGCCTCTGTAACAGAGCCAATCTGGTTGACTTTAAGCAGCAGGCAGTTGCAGGCCTTTTCCTCCACAGCTCGTTGTATCCTGCGTGGGTTAGTGACCGTCAGATCATCTCCGACCACCTGCACAGTTTTTACAACAGTGTTAGAGACAGACAAAGTGCATGTTGTTGCTCATAGTAACAGTATCAGGCCCACTCAACCCAGGAAGTTTGGTGTTGCACTACATATGTAAATCCAGCTCTAGTTTACTGAAACTACATAGACCAATAATATTAAAGGGGAGCTCCACTGATTTTACACAGAAAGATCAGGCTGCATTTAAACTCTGTTCAAGGAGAGTCAATGAAGTATGCTATTGAATTTCATTATGGTCACGGCATTTCCAGCAACTAAATATCAGGATATTTTGACCTCTGCAGCATCAATTTGGACCATTTTTATAGTTGAAAGTGCAGCACTTAATGGCCAGAGTACCCATGTAAAGACCTAACTAATTCACCTCCATATATCAAGGACATAGTGTACCTGGATGCCCACTGAGGCTGTGAACTGTGACCAAGCCGGCCAGTCATCCTGGTCGAAAGGATCTTCAATAGACACCACTGAAGGAGAGAGAAATGGGTAAGTCTAATATTACAACCTTTGAGAGCCCCTCATTTTCTCCATTACTCACCTACAAGTCAATAGGACCAGAGCACCATTGACATAGCCAATAAACGCTCTAATGGGGGTAATGTCTTCAAATGCACTCACGTTACACAAAGATGCACACACACACACACACACACACACACACACACACACACACACACACACACACACATACACTTGCCCACACAAGCAGGAAGCACACCATTGACAGGGTAAAGAGCCACATCAGAGTAGGTCCCTGCTTGCCAAATGTGCACTGTAGCGCATAATTAAAACCTCTTTAACAGGCCCAAGTGTCGGGAGGAGAGACCAGGCCATGAAGACACCAAGCTCTCTTGTTCTCTCGGCTTCTCTGTCTAAAAGGTGATGAAAGAAATATGGCAATTGAGGACATATGAAAAATAGGCTGGTGTCCCTTTACTGATAGAGGTTCAATCAGCTATTAACACTGTTGCTGTGTTTCCATAAGCCTGTGCCTGAAGGCTCAGTGATCTGTGGAAATCAATGCATTTCCTGTATTTGAGAGGAAATATGTGTGAGATTTAGGGGGATTTACGGCATCTAGCGGTGAGGTATGCAGATTGCAACCTGCTGAAACTTCTCCTGGTTAGACTCCCTTCAGTCATTGTTGAGTTTTTTTTTTTTACCAGGAGCAGAATTATCCGCAGAGGTCTCTTCCTCTCCAAAACAACAGACCAAGTGATTAAAACTGGTGAAAACACTGAAAACAGTTTCGCAATAAAATTAGTGTATCCCCTACACTTTTTGGCACATCGCAGGCAGGTCGCTAGCCCTGCACCTGCTAATGTGTGCGTACCATTTTCTCTGATAACTTAAGATCCAGACATTCAGGAAGTTTTTACATGAGCCAAATTATCGCCTGAGGTCTCCTCCTCCCAAAAACAGACAGACCAGGTGATTTAAACTGGTTAAAACACTGGATTAAGCAGTTTCATGTTAAAAAATTTGTGTTTTAGGAGCCCTTTGTCCTGGAGGGGATTCTTACTATGGTGGCCGATGCCAAATATACTAATGGCCCTATCTAAAGCCAGTGTTTGGTTTATACGCTCAGGGCATCTGTAGGAACACGGCAGTGCAACATGGTGATCTCCATAGACGAGGACCCACTCCCTATGTAGCTCATTCTACGGTAGCGAAAACACAACCATTTCTCCCAACATATATCCCCAAAAATCCTACACACTGGACCTTTAAAGGTCCGTGACGAATGGGAGTTGTCCATATCAGACAAAAATTATGTATTTCTGACATGTTTGACCCATTTCAGGACTTAAATCTGACACACTTACACACATCAGAACACTCACCTGGGAAGTTGTTGATGAAGCCCTGGTAGATGCTGGCCAGCTCATCACCACTGATGTTGCGGGCGGCATTGGGCGGAGACTTAAAGTCCAGGTCGTACTTGCCCTCAATGAAAAACTCTGAGGCAGCAACATCCATCCCTATCACCACTTTGTCTGTGAAGCCAGCTTTCTCTATGGCTGTCTTTATCAGCTCCAGAGCTGACGGAGAGAAACAGAAAGATAAAGATATGACCTTACTAGAAATTAAGGGAAGGAGAATATTTTACACCTGGTGTGGCTTACCTTCACTGTTCTCTTGTATGTTAGGGGCAAACCCTCCCTCATCTCCCACGTTTGTAGCATCCTGACCATATTTTTCCTTGATGACGCCTCTCAGTGTCTGGTAGAGCTCCGCCCCTACACGCAGAGCATCACGGAAAGACTCCGCCCCCACAGGAAGTACCATGAACTCCTGCATAGCCAGTCTGTTCCCAGCATGGGAGCCCCCATTGATCACATTAAAAGCCTGAGTGAGGAGCAGATGAGATGAGACTGTATTTGGGCTTTTGTGTTTGGAGAACAATAAAGATATATACAGGACTCACAGGAACTGGGAGAACCAACTCTCTGTTTCCAGCCAGGTCAGCAATGTGACGGTACAAGGGGACACCTTTCTCTGCTGCGCCAGCTTTGCATATAGCCAGTGATATTCCCAGAATAGCATTGGCCCCAAACTTAGCTAGGAGAAACACAGAAGCGGTCACACAACACATTGCTGCAGTCAGTGACCAGTGGTGCGGAAACATGTCATTGCACATATATGCTATCACCGCACATGAGATGTGAACAAGGCTTACATTTGTTTTCAGTGCCGTCCATTTCAATCATCTTGTTGTCCAGTTTCTCCTGCTCCAACACACTGATCCCCTGAAAAATGAAAAACTGTCAGAGTTCCTCCTGCGTCACCATAATGTTCAGATGTTTCAGCTTTAAAGCTTCAGTTTGTGACTTTTATAAAAATAGCTTTAAGTCATATTTGCTGAAATTGTCACTTCATCCACATGAGACAGAAAGTCTGTGAAAACAATCGTGTTATTCCTCCTCGTAATGCTTCTAATGGCATTTGCTAGAGTCTACAGTGGTGCCAAAAACAACCAGTCAGAGCCGAGGAGCCTCTATTGCAGCTGTCAATCATGTAATCACTGCTCATAAGCTGCAGTCAAACTGTCAAACTAGGCAGCACTGATCAAATATGAATCAAATTTCTGTTATTGCATTGCCTATGTCTTGCCTCAGAGGTTTTCAGGGACATATTTTAGTGTACTGTTTAGCTGTAAAATGAGAATGTTTGCTGGTGGGTAGTGCTTCATTTTGGCTCAACTGTTTGCAACATGGCGGCCAGGTCACGAACTTTCTCCTTTTACAGCTAGACGGTACATTAGAATATGTTTCTGGAAACATCTGAGGCTTGAAATAGGCGGTACAGTAAAAGAATCTTGATTCATATTTGATCAGCGCTGCCTTGTTTGACATTTGGACCACAGTTCACGCAGCCGTGATTGAAATGATTGGCAGCTGTGTAAGAAACACCTCAGGTCTGATTGGTTGTTTTTGTTCACATGTGGTGGATTCTTGCAAATGCATTACAGACACACCAAACCGACATCAAAGAACTGGTGGCAACAAAGGCGGACTATTGATTTGCCTCACATTGCTTGTGTCTTTGCCAAAAAGTTACACCGCAAAGACTACAGCCAATGGCCAACTAGCACGAAAGTCCTGCTCCTGCTTGAGAGGAAGAACCAGCAAGCACCGTAATCGGCATTCATCATACAAAGAGGGAAACTGAAAGGCCGACAGGATGGATTCAAGATGCTAGTTAGCCAGTTAGCACATTAATAGCACGTCCCGATGATAAAAGAACAAATATTTACAGTGCATCAGTGAACAATAACACAATTATGAAACCATTTCGGCCAATAATGTAACATAATATAACAAGCTTGTTTCGATCTCATGCCCTCTTGATTTAGTAGTTTGTTTACTTTCCTCACTTCCGTTTCCCCTCTTGTGCACTGAGCTGAGCTGCTAATCAGAGTGATTTCTCTCACCAACGCACTCCGCTATGTTTGACACCAATTCACCGTGCTGAATCAGCCAAAAAAAAGCAGACAATGGCCGACCAGTGCCAACTGTGTGGGACACACCGAAAAACTAGGGTGACAGGCGCTCACCCATGGCGTGACATTGACCAATAGCAGTCTGCTTGGTGTGTCAGAGCCATGAGAAGCACTATAACGAGGAGGAACATGATTTTTGTCACAGATTACTGGTCTGTGTGGATACAGTGACAGTCTCAGCACATATGACAAAAGGTATTTTTATAATAGTCACCAACAGTAGCTTTAAACTAATCAAATGCTGCACTGCTACTCACGGACTGGATGAGGGCAGGTCCAAGGGTGTCATTAATGTGACTAACAGCTTTGGTTACACCTTAGACAGCAGCACAGAGGGAAATATGTGAAGCCATGGAAAACTAATCCTGTCGGTTCACATTTATGCTACAAAACCACATAAGGAAAATGCTCACAGCAAAAGCAGAAGACAAGAGACAGAAGCACAGAGGATACATCTCATTATAAACGCTCACCTTTGCCCTTGTAGCGAGTCTTGTCTCCATCTCGCAGCTCCAGAGCCTCATAGATGCCGGTGGATGCACCGCTGGGCACGGCAGCCCTGAACACACCTGTGGAGAAAAGAGGGGTTGGTGGGTGGAAGGAGGGGTTCATGTGTCGGGGTGGAAGGTTGAGGTGAGACAAGGGTAAAAGGAAGCTTGTGCAAATACAATCTGGATTATTTTTTAAGGCAGTCAAGCCCATTATGAGACAAAAACACGACTGACAGTGCACGAACGATGCCCTTTTAATGGATTTATATTCTAACCTTTGCCAGTGTGCAGATCTACTTCCACAGTAGGGTTTCCCCTGGAGTCCAGGATCTCCCTGGCAACAATATTCACTATGGACATCCTGTAAAAAAACATGAAAAATAGCTTTATTGAACCATTTGTCCAGCACATTACAACTCAGTGCTCATACATCAGATCGTGCAATCACTGGATCTTATTTTGCTTTAAAAACAGGATGAGTGTGAGCGAGGGAATCGGTGTACGAAGAGACAGATGAAAATGGGAAACAGCAAACGTCAAAAACGCATTTCATTAACAGCCTCAATTTCACATTACAAGGACTTCACACCCTCTTCCTCTTCCTCACATTGTGATGATAGTGACGCAGCCTTGGGAATGGAAAGCTGTGGAAAAGATGCTCCCTAGGAAGATGCTGGCACACACACAAAACTACACACACACACACACACACACAGCCATATATATACACAGAGAAGGAAACATAAATCAAAAGCTAATAATGCATACCTATTTATGAATCTACTGTCAACCTGTTCCGGACCACAAGCCAGTTCAATTTCTGTGCTGTTTCAGTCAGTGATGGACCAATGGAGAGATGAGACGGTGAGAAAACACAGAACAGGAGGAGATGAAGAGGAGGAGGAGGAGGTGGAGGAGGTGGTGGTGGAGGAGGGAGGAGGTTTAGAGGGATGGAGGGAATGAAGAAATAGATCAATCTTTTTAAGCGTTACCTGCAGCGTATTTGAAGCCTGGTGGAGAAAGTGAGCGGATGTGGGCGAATGAGAGGGAGAGACAGAGGGACGGGGCGGTGGGAGGGGATGGGGTGAAAACGTATGACACACAGGGGGGAGGGGGAGCGTGTGAGTCATTGGAAGATGCAGAGGGGAGGGGAGCCAACAAAACTGAGAGGAGAAAAAAAAAGTGGAAAGATAGAGTAGAATAGCAGAGGTTATATTTCTTGTTTTAGTGAAGCTGCAGGAAAATGTTTGCGGAAAATTTTCTTTTGCATTTAACATCATCCTCCTGACTTCCTGCAAGTCCTGTCTTTGACTTGGCACTGCTTGCTGAGAGTACATCTGCTCATCAGCTAACAAACCACAGCAGCACTCATGACATGTGTACAAATATTGTCCCAGCAAACTGCTAACATGAACATTTAATCTGTCGTTGCTGCCAAATCCAGGCGGTGCTGTTATCCTGCAGACATGTCATAACTGAACTGAAAAGTAATGGTTTGCTGGAAAAACGGAGACAAACATCTGTATACTTCAGATGTGGATGACAGGCAGAAAATATCAGAACAAAGACGCCAAGAGGAGGATAGATCTAAGCGAAGACAGCTGCACAAAACGAGCTGCCTTGTCGGAGAACTTTGGAGATCTAATGATGGGGATTAAAGGAGACAGGAAGACAGGTAGACAGGTAACAAGAGCAGCGCACGCTGGAGGGAGGACGTGCATTTAAAAATAGTCGTGGATGTAATTAAAGATACAGCCAGTGCAGAAGGAGGCAGGCAGGGAGCCCGCTATGGGAGTGATTTGTCAAAACAGAACGGTTTTCATTGGCTGCTCCACTTGTGTGCTCCATCTGGATGTCACATGACCTGCAGGCATGGTGGCACAGGGAAGAGGGAGCACACAGATACATGCACATGCAGGGGGAAAGAAATGTGCAGCTGATTTGTCCACTTAAAAGGGAACCACAGCAGCAGAATTAGAGAATTGCACACTGTACAGCTGCAGAGAATAAGTAAATCTGGGTACATAAAAAGCAAGACTGACAGACTCAGCTGCATTTATGAACTGCTTTGAAGCTGTGCGATGAGATGTACGATTCTGTTTTACAAAACACTCCATATTTTATTATTTATAAGACATGCAACCTCAAACACAACCACAATTGAGACACATGTTGTAATTATCTAACAATGTTTAATGAACTTTTATTTAGTTAGATTAATTAGTTAACAGTATACAATTCAATTCACTGACACACTAGTGTCTTCACAAACATAAAATGGACTGTACAGCAGATGTACTGTATACTGTAGCACTTTAGTGCAGTGGGCAAAAACACATGTCAAGTTCTGAGAATGAGCATATATAAAGTGAGTGTAGTTATACCCCTGTTTGCACAAGGGTGTGTGTGTGTGTGTGTGTGTGTATGTGAGTGTGTGTTTGTGTTGAGTGTAACAGTGGAGAAGGAGAACTGTAAATGTAACTATTAAGCGTGTGGGGTTTTGTTTTGTTATGTGTGTATGTTGTTCATGAATAGACAGTCCAGTCATATCAAACATTTACGACGGGCTGTTGTGACGATCATCAACTTCCGTCTTCGGCGTGTTTCACAGCATCGGGGGAAATCTTTCCCTCAACTTCTTTCATCTGGTCGCCCAAGCGTGACACCTGCGGGGACAGTCGACCAAAGGCCGCAGTGTTTATTGGGACACATCAAAGACGGATGAGGCAGATGGAATCAACAGAGCTTTCACTGAATAAATGAGGACCCTGTCGCAACACAACATGAACCGTGGTTGTCAATCCAAAATGGCTGCCTTAGATCACACTGAAAGACACGTCCAACAACGGCCAATTTAGCAGTGTGGTGAACGAAGACAGCTTATGTTGAAATTCTGACAGTATTGCAAATTTGGGAACAAATACTCACAATGAGACTCTCATTTCTTCTCTTACATTTACAATGTAGTCCTCCCAGATCTATATTCTCCATATGTTTACCATCTATCTATATATTCTGGCATCCTGATAGTGCATACTGTAATTTTACAGTGGTCTATTCTGCACAGACGACAATCTTTCCGTCCTGGAAGAGGGATCCCTCCCCGTTAAAGGTGCTGTAGAGACTGTAAAGCTCCTCGAGGCATATTTGTGATATTAGGCCACATAAATAAAGCTGACTTGATTTGACTTTTATTGCACAGTGTTTGTCCAAAGTGTTTTCTGCTTCCATCGTCTCTCTGCAGCTTTATGTCCTCGTGATGAACTGTATTGAGGGTGTTTTTTCTAGTGTGTTTTAGGGAAGTGGAAAAAAAAAACACTGACGCAGCACATCTTTATGTTTCAGACACGCTGAGAAAGCCCTCACATTGTGCTTGCACACAGTGTACTTCTATACAGGAAAAAATTAAGCCTGACATGGTAAAAACTACAGCCTGATACCTTGAGTTAAAGCCTCTACTGATATTGATATTTGAGACAAAAAAACCAAACAGATGATATTATCAAAAAATATATATTGTCAATCATAAACGTAAAGAAATCAGCATAAAATCCCTTAAAAAAGCTTAATATGGAATTGTGGCCAAGATACATGTTGAGCAGTACACACAGTAAAAAAGAAACTGTATATTTTTTTTGTGCTGCAATTTCTTGTTATTAATGGGGAGGCAAAATACACCATAATAAATATATGTTATTAGCCAGAATTGTCAGAAAGTAGCCATGCAAATGTGTCTGTATATTTAAAACTTGACTGAAATTTGAGCCTGATGCTCCACTAAACCCCTCCGCTTTGGATGGATGTGTCTGATCCAGGCCCGAGAATCAAAGCTATAAATACTCACGCTTACCTCTCACCAGTCATAACGTGGACGGGTGTGGTGCTGACGGTGCCTGGGGGACTCGTGCCGATGGCCTGGTGGGGTCGTGGAGCTGGGAGGGGCAGTAAGGGCCAGCTGCTGGCCTCCTCCCCGTCGATCTCGGCCGTACTCCATCGCCCGGGCAGTCGGGGGATTGTATCTTCCTGCCTCCCTCCTCCACTCCTCATCGAACGCTGCAGCATCAGCTAGCGGGAACAGAGGGAAGGTCGTTAAGGGACACAAATAACATATCCCGTGTCACTGCAGCATGATCAGCTTGTAGGTTATCTAACAACATTACTGTCGTTTCTTGTTAAGTCAGATCATGTATCATATTCAAAGTGAAGTTCACAGTTAAAGGGCAACTTACATTTTTTAATCCACGGACAATATTTTTCTGACATTTTTGTGTCTAAGTAACTAATGGGAACAACAATTTTTGCAGCTGATCCAGTATTGAGCTAAGGCTGCAATGTAACCTCTCGTGGCATGAGCACACTGTCTATGTATGCCTACTAAAAGTGTTTGTTTATGCCACTGACAGGTTCGGATTATTGTTCTAAGTGTCTGATACCATTATGGAAAGGATCCTACAGAGACAGACCTTTTATTGAAAGAGTAAGATCTTTTATGTGTAACCAGAAACAGCCACAAAATCTCAATTTTTAAGCCCGCCAGACTCCATTTAAATAATTTCATCATCATCATTTTAGCGTATATAGAGCCAGCATATTTTTTAAATTGAACTGGGTGAATCAGGACATTATTTCAACCAAACTAGAGTTGTTGATTGTTGGAGAAGTGGAAAGATGAACTAAGATGTGTTTTGTGTGTGTGTTTTTTTTTTTTTGTGGACTTTGAATCAAGTGCGTTCCATCATGATAAAACACTATTTATGTGGAGTCTGGTTGGTTTGACAATCAATTTCGGGGCTGTTTCTGGTTAAACAAAGAGATTGTACTCATTAATAAAAAGGTTGACCTCTGTAGGATCCTGTGCAATGTTCTGAGACACTTAAAATAATAATCTGAGCCTGTTAGTAGTAAAAACAAGCACTTAAAATAGATGTACATTGAGGTTGTAGATGCCCAGAGTGATTACGCTGCAGCTTGTTTCTCAGCTGCCCACTGCAGCGCTTTCACTCAGTACTTCACCAGTTTAAAAAATGTTGTCTCCATCAGTTACTCATACACAAAAACATGGGTAATTAGTGTCCAAGTTGTATAATACCAAAGTTACCCTACAGTGGATTCCTTCCCTCATAACCAGCCATTATCTTTCAGACTCACTCTCATCCAGGTTAATGAAGTCTTGTCGCTCCTCGCGGTCTCCAGTGCGGCGATTTCGTGAACGCTCCATTATGTGTCCACGATCCCCGATGTGGTGGCCGATGGCAAGACGCTCGACGCCGCTCTCACTGTCCCTCATTGACTGACGCGTCTCACGGATCTGAGGGGAAAGGTGACAACTTTACTAAAACGAGCAGGATGCCCTGCACTCTGAATGAACTCTGACTGAAATGTTTAGATGTCAACTATGATGTTTATACCGCACATGATCTATTTACTGTCACTACAGTTACTGGTGATTTCACATGTTAATGAGGCCAGAACGCTGGACTATTGAAGCATGAAGGCCACATGTCCGGTTTCAACAGGATTTCACCAACTGTTAGCAGGTCATTCTCACCCCTCCTGGGCCTGTTCTCGTTGCACTGGTCTGCTGATAAACTTCAGGAGGTCCTGAGTCTGAAGAGGAGTAGGAGATCACTGTTGAGGAGGAAAACGTCTGACAGTTTGGTGAACCGGACATTCTTTCCTGCAAGAGAAAGATAATAAAAGTAAACAGAAGATGAGCTGGAGCGCTGTCAGACAAAGGTTTCATTCATGAGGGTTTATAACTTTATGTTTATTTGAAATTGGTTGACAAAACTACTCACCATGTTTCCCATCATTTCTCCCATCATGCCAAACATATCCATGAACCCTCCACCCTGCAAAAATAAATTAAAGGAGATATTTTAAATTCTCATTTGATGAAACATCGAGCTTAAACAGAGTGGTGCGCCTCTAAAACAGCAGCGTTCATTGTCAGTCAGTGCTGCTAGGATCATCCTTTGAGCCCCACAAACATATTTTCAGTGCAATAAGATACATGAAACAAACATTTTTTTTGTGGCAAAGAAACTATTTGTGTAATCATATTCTTCTAGAAAGATAGAATAGAATATATTTTTAACGTCCCCCTAAGTGGAAAATCATCTTCAGCTCACCAAACACAAGAAACAACATAAAAAGCAAACTAACGTGATACATGTAGACTAACAGTTTATACAAAAACAGCTCATGTCAGTGTCTGTCTGTGGCGTTACTCTCATCAGTCACTTTGTAGTACTGATAGCACAAAATAAAAAAATGATGGTGTGTTGTCCAGGGATCAATGGTAATTCAGTTAATAACATGAATTAAAAAAAGTCTTTTCTCACCTCAATCTCCATATTGTTTTGGCTATATAGTGTATCTCCATAAACTCTGGTGGTAAATGTGTAATATGTAGCTCATAGAGGCAGCTACTCACCATTCCCATCATGCCAAAGGGAGTCAGCGGACCAGCCTAAAAGAAAATGCACACCGTAAACTCAAAAATTACAAGAAAAAACAACGCATGAGTAAAGTCCATCAATATGGCGGACAGTTACCTGTCTGCGTGGTGGACGGGGTGGTTGTATCTGGGGGGTGAGAGCGAAGGGATCCATGCCAAATGGTCCAAACATGAGCCTCATCTGCTGCCTGTGGGCTGCAAATGGATCCCTGGAAGAAATCACAGATTACATTCAAACTTTCCCTTCCAAGGACTTTGTGTAAATTGACCGGGTGTAGCTGAGTGACTAGTTCATGTGTAGTATGTGAGCATAAGTTTAAAACAATACGTGGGGGTATCCAATCTCAATACTGTTATGGTCGCAAATGAAATTTTTTGAAGTAGTTTTGAAAACTGAGTACTGAAACCTGGCATACAATCAGGGTTAGAAATGAACTTTTTTTGTCCACCTGCCACAGAGACTGGAGGATTCCACAGTCTACCTGCCGCTAAACAAATTGCCACTGTTTTTTTTTTTTGGCTGGTGAGTAAAGCAAATCTGGCAGCCACATGTATATTTTACCTGCATTTGGCTGAAGCTAATTTACAACCCTGCATACAATGCCTTGTGAGAAATGTTATCCTTTTTTTTCTATATTCTTTAAAAAATATTTACAGATTTCACTCATTTTAATTCAACCATTTATAGATTGTCTTTTATTTTTAAAAGATCTTGTATGACTGTTTTTCTTGAGACAAGATTTTAGATTGAGAATTTATAGGTTTTGCAAAACAGACGTGTTTATCTTCCTCAAAGTAACGCATCACAACAAGTGAAAGCCAAAACTCTGGTTTTGTATCAGCACCATTATTGAACATTTTCACCAGCACTTAACCTGAGATATAGCTTGTAACAGTTTTTCTTCACCTCTTCTTGCTAGCCCAGTTTGAGTTTTTCAAGATGTAATGGGCCCAGCAACTGATGAGTGAAACTAACAACTGTTTTCAATTTTGATCATCTATTTATCATGTTTTAAATTAATCCATTAATAGATGTCCGGAACAACAAGTTCCCAGATCCCTTAGATATTAAATTTACACTTACACTAGACTGACAAAAACAAGAAACCCTCAGTTTTAAAAGGCTGGAACCACATAACATTTGGCAAATGTTTACTTGACAAATGACGTTCACAATAAATAGATTGTCAAAATCAATGCAGATTAATGTTCTGTTTATTCACTTACCAATATAAGTTTAACTATTCTATTTTTGTTTTCAAGAGGATGAAGGAAGCTTAGAGAGGAGCTGCAGCCATTAGTGGATTATTTCATTAGTTGATGTAAACTTGACAGACAACTATGCTGCCAAATAACTGGATTTTAAGCAAAAAAAAACCCAACAAATATTTGCAGTTTCCGCCTTCTCATATGTGATGATTTGATGCTTTACTTTGTCACAGCTGATAGTAGACCGAATGTTTTTTTTTTAGTTTTGGACTGTGGGTCGGAAAAAAGCTTGCCCATGAAGAAATTTTTCACTATTTTCTGAATTTTTAAGCAAAATGGATTAATCAAGAAAATAATATGTAGGTAATCGCACATGAAAATTAGGTTGCAGCCTCAGACTTTATAATAACAGCAATACATTTCTCGACCCTGACTGGCTTTTTATGTTGTTAAAGAGTGCTGTTGCTAACTGTGTGACAAGTGGGGAATATGTCAGGGGCCCACAGGACCACCAAAGATTCAGTAGGATTGCCTTCTTTAAAACTAATAATATGGAGGAATAAAACCATAAACATCTGCAATAGAATAAAACCTATTTAACTTAAGACTTTACACAGAGCTCATATATTCTCTTCCCAACAGTTTAAGTTTGATGCTGACAGTTTTGGCAAATTTTCAGGTAGAAAATTAATAAAAATTTTAGCCATTTATCTAGAAGGTGATTAAATTGGCATGCTAACTGATTTATATAAAGAGAAGCTCTGTAAAATGCTTCCCTTCTGTTCTGAACTAGTTAACTAAGTGACTAAAATACAGTTGCATAGTACTTGAATATATTTCCTTAGATTACCTGACATGTATGCTGCTTTCTAGACACAATGTGTTTCACAGAAGATGGGGGCCTTTTATGTCCTATTTTGGTTGGGTATCTCCAGTATTCTTACTAGAATCAGGGTTGGAAAACAGCACCAGCCACCAGCCAAATAGATGCAGGTAAAATATGCAAGTGGCTGTGAGAGTTTATTTACTTACAAGCCAAAAACAACAATGGTAATCTATTAAGTGGCTGGTACATTTTGGACACTGCCGGCCACAGTGACAGGTGAACAAAAAAGTTAATTTCTAACCCTGCAAGAGGGGTTTATGTAGCGTGGAAATGTTTGGTTAAGTTTGTGTCCTTTGCATTATGCAATGCCTGAGTCTCTCTCCAAAAATATTTCCATCTGTAAGCCAACATAAGGTATTTTGTTTAGATGCTTTATTCTGTTGCTAGTTTTTGTTGTGAGTTTTGCACTGGATAATCAATATCTATCTTTCTGCTTATTATCTATAAAGCTTGTCTGTGTTTGTGCATGAAGTCTATGAGGAGATCCACAGCTCCAGATTTAGTCAGCTTCTTCTAATCAGTTCCTTATGAATGCAAAATAAGGTATATATATTTAACAAAGTGTAAGATGGTCAGCACTTTTTTCAGCTTTAATGCATTTGTCATATGAAGGAAATACTCTGCAGGTAACGTGATGTAAAGATGTCCTGCTAGCTACACTACTGCATCAATGACCATCTGCCATCAATTAGCTAATTCTCAAAGTTAATTGGGAAACAACGGGAAGTGATAGGAGTACTAATAATTAGCCATTTTAGCCACTGATTAGTAAGCCAAGTGCTGCTGAGCTCTGACAGCTTTTTTGTTATTGTCTATCCAATATGGTGGACCACTGTAGGCCCCCACAGCTGGCTGGAGTAACGTGAGGTACCTGCTTAAGGCACAGTGAAAAAATCCACTTAGCGTGCCAATATGTTCATTTTCCACTTCTTGCAAAACACAAAGTGATAACAGCGTCCAAACAAAATGTGATCAGTGCCAATACTTACATCATGTAGGGGTCGTCATCAACGTCATTCAAGAACCGAAACATGCTAGGTGATTTAACTCAGCTGGCTGATGCTAGCCAGCTAGCTAGGTAAACAGTCGTGTTTTTCAAGGATGAAATGAAATGACGGACTCAAATTCTTACAGGCTGAAATGGAGGACCTTTTATGACCTCAGTCTCCGAAACACTAAATCACGACTGCTGTTTATCAAAGCGAGAGACGGCTCAGAGTCTCAGTAGATAGTAAATTCCAGAAACCTGGACCAAACATGAAAACGGAAGTCAGTCCTCTGACAAAGAGAAGCAACACAAGCATCAAGTTAGCATCAGAGCTAACACCCGTCACTTCCGGTCTCTGTACTTTTTGAAAATAAAGTATTTCCTCAGGGGATTTTTTATAATCTCACGATTTAGAATATTTTTAAATTTGATTTAAAATATTGTTAAAAAACATCTAACAAAAATATTAAATTTAACAAATAAATCACACCACAATATTTAGAGTTACATGGCTCAGATCTATTGAAGTCTCTCAGTAATTCATGACAGTGTGACAGGGATCCAGCGTGAATGCTGAAAGCTGTGGTTGAGAGACGGACACTGAACTAACTGTTATCCATTATGGATAATCCTAACCACCCTCTCCACCACCTACTGGGCAGACAGAGGAGCTCTTTCACTAAAACACTGGTGCTGCTTCACTGTCACAAGGACAGATACAGGAAATATTTCCTGCCCTGAGCAATAATCCTGTACAACACATCACCTCTGACAAACAGAAAACTATCAGCTGTGTAGTTTTTTTCCCAACTGAACTTCACTCTGTTTTGCTCTTCAATAACCTTGCACAGCTTTGTCTCCCACTCTACCTCACTGCATCCTTAAAATTAAAATAAATGCGCACACATGTTCCATGTATATATACAGGTATTGTGTTATTCCATGAATATATTCATTATGTTAGTGTTTTTAGTACTTGGTGTTTTTATTTTTGTATATGACAGTGTATTGTAGTGGGGTATATTGTTTATTTTTCACATTCAATAGGTATTCTGGTGTGATATATGTATCACTGTGTTTTTACTGCTCCTGTGCAATGCCCTAGTAACCTGCTACTGTAACGAAAAAATTTCCCAACTTGGAGTCAATAAAGTACAGGGGGCTTTTGTTTTGCATAGCCATGCTTGGGTATTGAAATAAGCAGTTTTGAACAGTTTTCGACTTGAGCAGTGGCCCCTAACCTGTAGAGTTACAAAATGTTGCATTGCTTTCAGCTTTGTTGTTGCACAAAACGTTCAGGCATTGAAATAAACTGTTTTATACTTCATTACACACTTGTGACTATTAAAAATAAACCTACTGTCCTCATATGAGGACATCTTGTTTGTTTGTTGATGTTGTTTTTTTTTTTTTTTAAAAACTACTTACTGTTCAAAGACAATTATAAGGGTTTTTTTTATACTTATCAAGTCCTACTAATTCTAAATAGTTTGGAGAAACTAAAAGTGCATACCAAATAAAAGCTAGGGTCTCAGGAGGATATGGCTTTGCTAGAGTACGGCAACACCACTTACACAAACCACATGCAGAGCTGCAGTAAACTGTGACACTAGAACCAGTACTAATAAGAATACCAATTTGTTACATGTATTTATGATCATGATTATTATGAACAACGGTGGATGGTTGCCTGTTGTAGAATAGAAATTATTTTTCAACATATGAAATAAAAATATATTTGTAATGATAAATATATTATAATTACGGCCTAACATTTAGTTTGTGATAATTTGGTTGATTTTAGATGGTTCTTGGTGGCACTTGGCATCTTTATTATGTTAGTACATCATGCAGAAAAAACAAATCCAAACAGATACATACACAAATGAAGATATGCATCTACACAATGATAACAAGCTAAATAAATAAAAGCTAAATTTAAACTGCAGCAAACCTGCACGTAATAAAACACTAATAAAGGGTCCTTTAAGGTCCAATAATACAAACAGCTGCACAAAGGTCAGCACATTACCAGGAAGAGAGAAGCTGATCTTTCTCTGAGGAATGTAAGATTGTCTTGTAGAGAAAAGCAGAAAAACAGTATTCTTAACTTTCACACATACTCAGTACTCAACTACTACTCACTGATAGTGTCATAGATACTACTACTACTAATGATAATAATAATAATAATAAGAAGAAGAATAATAAGAAGAAAAAGAAACTTTATTTATATAATGCTTTTCAAAAACAAGTTTACAGTGCTTTACAAACATAAAATCCAAGTACAAAGTGCAATTACAAGACTGGATTAAGTTCAATGCAGCTAAAAATGGACACAAAGAAAAGGGGCAAAGAATAAACATTTCAAAATCAGCAAAAATCTGTTAAAAGCCATTTTATAAATATTAGTTTTAAACAAGTTTTAAGAGGACACTGAAGTTACTTCATGAGAAACTGCCAAATCATTTATAAAGTAATTAATCAGATCAACCTTAACCAGCTACAACATGAAATACTACTTGAAAATTAATTAATCAATAAAAACAATACCATAATATATCATAACTCTGGGGGCCTCTTCTCTGCATCATGAGTACTTTCACCACTTTACCTTTGAACCTGCTGTGCGCGCTTCTGTCCACCAGGCGGCGGTGTTTCCATTCCACAGCCGTGTCTGCGGCTCATCTGCTCTGCGCCTGCGCACAAAGTAATTCGACCCTCAAACCCGGATGTAACCAACGCCTAACCTGTCCGAAGAAAAACGGTGAGTAGAGTTTAAAAAAACAATCTGAACTTACTATTTATAGATAATTACACTGTGGGACACGTGTAGGAAAGTCCCCTTAACAATATGAAGTTTCCACCGAGAACATTTGTTTGCTAATTAGTTCTTAAATTCCCGGAGTGTTGAAGTTTCCGAGCCATCAAGCTTGATTTAGTGTTAGCTAACATCAATCTGGTTCATGAAGTTGTTGTCACTTATCACCGCTGGATGCGCGATTATTTTTCTTGTGTTTGTCGTCATACATTAAGCTGTCACTAGTTTAGTAAGTTAGCAAACTGAGGCAACTATTTGACAGCTGGCACACACTGTAACGTTTAATTTCCCCACTTAATATTATCACTTAATTGCTGCAATCAGGCTCAGCTTTAACTGCTCGGTTTGTGTGTTGGTCGCTGCTTCTGTATTTCAAGTGATTGTTAAAAGTTTCGACAGTTTTCAGCCCTCAGTTTATCCGATGAGCTGCTCATTTAGCGGAAGTGTTGGCCAGTATCCGCTTCTAAATTACATTGAGCTAATAGGCCGTCGTTTTTTTCTTTAACATCTTTGGTATGTAACCCACGCGGAAGTGATTCACTGTCATCAATAAGCTTTGCACACACATGTAGTAACAAGTACAGCACGACTGATGGCAAGAGTTACATTATTTGTTTTGCCAGCGGTGATAATTCTTTTATCCTTCCCCCACAAGACTACTAGATAATAATACTAACATTAAGAGCACCTCGAAACTTTGTACACCTTATAATTTAGCTTTTTGTTCTTTACTGAAAAAGTCCCAGGACATAATCAGTGAAATTACACATGTTAAGCAGATAAACTGTCTTGTTTTTTTTACAATAATATTAGCTCTGTTTGTGTCTTCCAATATGTAATGGCACAATTAATTGGGCTTGTCACCAAACCTGTTTGTTCTTAATTAAGAGTCACATTAAAGTCTGAGAGCCTTTCAATTGACAGGTCCCGCAGTATGAGGGCTGGAATATTTCTGAAATCTTTCTTAAACGCTGTAAGACCTAAACTGTCTGATGTTTCTGTTATTTTGTTCTCGCTATTTATATCACTGGGGGTAGAATAACAGAAACACCTCTTTGTATAAGGCAATACAATCCAACAGCACCACAGACAACATCCTCCAAAATGACCTTAAAGTAAAAAAAATTAAATTAACGTCTCAACAAAAACCTAACTTTATAACCTTCATTAAAGGTAGGTTTTATTGCACTGATGTTCTATTAGACTGCATTAGTTTTAGCCAGGTTTCCCTAATAAAATGGCAACTGAGTTAGGGCTCATTATTTTTATGTAAGTATAATCTTACACTGTAAAATATTTTGTAATTTAGATGTCAAAGAAATGTAGTAGATTTAAAAAACATACAATATTTAACATGTAAGAAGCATTGTGTGTTAAGTGCTTAACGTACAAAGTAAAAAACAATATGTACGCATAATTAGCAAAACATATTTAAGTTACCAAAAGTGAAAGTACTCAGTGCAAACAATTGCTCACACGAGTTTTACAGTACCATATGTTATATAATACTGGTGTGTACTCACGTGAAAAGCAAGTTAATGTTGCAGCTGGTCAAGGTTTAGCTAATTTTAGCTACCTGAAATACTGTGGTGCTGTTCAGTCTTGTTATTGTGCTGCTGCATTAAACTTTATCAAGTTATAATTTGTGTTATATGTTCAATCTCAATCTAATCTTGCTTCTGGGTAATTTTAGTG
Organism: Cephalopholis sonnerati; assembly: GCA_019142605.1. Taxonomy (NCBI): domain Eukaryota; kingdom Metazoa; phylum Chordata; class Actinopteri; order Perciformes; family Serranidae; genus Cephalopholis; species Cephalopholis sonnerati. The sequence goes on from JAGQAX010000008.1 coordinate 30,222,869, forward strand.
GAGTAGAAGTACTCAAAAGGTAGCAGAACCACCTGTTTCTGAGTGGTATATTATATTATTTGGTTGTTATTAATGTTGTAGTTGGTAAGATTTGAGCTAACTTTAACTAGTAACCAACTATATGTGATGAATAAATGTGGTGTGAAAAAATCCAATATTTCCCTTCATGTAGTGGAGAAGGATTATAAAGTAACAAAAAAATCAATACTAAAGTAAAGCACAAGTGCCTCAAAATCATATTTATGCACAGTACTTAAATAAATGTGCTTCCCACCACTGTGCCACACAAAATGGGTGCAAATGCTGATATTTATAGTAGCTCTTTGTCAGACTGTCACTCATAACGTTGCCTGGCCTGTCGATGTAAATGTGTGGTTACTTCCTCCATCTGTTTCTGGCTGTACGCCGTCGCTAACTGTCTGATATACTGCACTGCATTTGCCGACCCTCTTGTGATGTTTTCTATTTTCTCTTCATCCCCGTAGATGCAAACTATAAAATGTGTAGTGGTAGGGGACGGTGCAGTAGGAAAGACCTGCTTACTGATCTCCTACACAACCAACAAGTTCCCCTCAGAATATGTGCCTACGGTAAGATTTATTAATAAAGGCTGAGTCATTTTGAAAAGTACTGTATGTCATAAACACATCAACCACTCTTCCCTTTTAATAGCACCTTATAGCGGTAATACAATGCAGTCAAACCTGCTGCATTTTAATTTTGTTTAATAATACATTTTTTTTTTTGTGCACTCTAAAGGTTTTTGACAATTATGCAGTGACAGTGATGATCGGAGGAGAGCCTTATACACTCGGCCTATTTGACACAGCAGGTAACATGAATGTGTTTGAAATTCTCTCTTTTTTCTTTCTCATTACTGTCGCTCTAAAACAATGATAAAAACGTACCTGTTTGTCTTGTTATTGTGGCTTACAGGTCAGGAGGATTATGACAGGCTGCGTCCTCTCAGCTATCCACAGACAGACGTGTTCCTTGTATGTTTCTCCGTCGTCTCCCCCTCATCGTTTGAAAACGTCAAAGAGAAGGTGAGTTTTCAAAGCTTCAGTGTGTAGGAATTAAGGGGACATGTTGGCAGAAATATATAATATACAGTAATTGTTTTTCTTTATTGTATAATCACTTGAACCTAAGACATGTTGTGTTTACGTCACCTTAGAATGAGCTGTTTATGTTTACATAAGGAGCGGGTTTTCTTCCATGGAGTCCGCCATGTTGTCTTGAAGCAGTCCAGAACAGTGAAAAGGGAAGCGCTGGCTCTAGATAGAGGCTGTTTGTACTTTTGCACTGCAGTTCTCCTACACATGGCACACATGAGAACTTTCTGTGGGTTGCAATCTGCAACCTCACCGCTAAATGCCACTAAATCCCACACACTAGACCTTTAAATCTTTTTTTCCCACCGCTTAGGGAAAGACATGACTTTGACTTTTGTTGTTAAATGTTATGTTCACATGCTGGACTTTATTTGACAGACACGTAGGGGTTAGGATTTTTTTTTATTATTATCATTTTCTCAGTCAATGGATTAACCATTGGGTGTATAAAATGTCAGAAGTTAGTGAAAAAAAGCCCCTCACAATTTCCTCCTGTCTAAGAGACATCGTTAAATGTTGTTTTGTTTGACCAACAACAGTCAAAAACCCAAAGATAATACATTTAAAAAGTGGTAAATCCTCACGTTGAAAAAGCTGGAATGAGGGGAAGTTTGGCATCTCTGCTCAAAATTGTCCCTGATAAATTTTCCACTAATCTTTTCAGCCCTACAGACCAGTCAGAGGCTGAGGATTATGTTGAATTTCATGATAACAGGTTAAAGGAAATGTGACCTTGCTTACTGATCTACAACCAACAAGTTCCCCTTAGAATATGTGACTACAGTAATAATGAAAAAGCCCATCACAATTTCCTCATTCCCTAAGGTGACATCATCAGGTGTCATTTTGTTCATCCAACTGTCAAAAACCCAAAGATAACCAGTTTAAATCATTGACCTTAAAATAAGTTGACCTTACTCCATTATATCCCAGCATCTCCTTGAGAGTGATTTTGTCTGCTTGTTGTTGTTGTTTTTTAATTGTTTGCCATTTTATTTATTTATTTTTTTAGGCTTTTTTATTTTTAGTGTCTTTCCTTTTGTGTGTGTGTGTGTGTGTGTGTATATTTGCAAAAATATATAAAGGAGCAATGATGACAATGGTCTATGGTGTACCAACAGGATGTCTTATATTCTCAATAACTCTTGATGAGCTGTTAGTAGCAAAAAATAGTGATACTAGAGCAGACACAGATACAGTACAGTAATTTTTTACAGTACTGATGCAAAAAAAATGATCATTTTATCATTCCTGACATTGAGAAATACAAAAAAATTGAACAAACATTGAACAAAAAAGGCACAATTCTCAAAGATATGGTACTTGTTGTCAGTTGGAATAACCTTCAAAAAGATTTGAAAGTACATAAATTGGATTTTAAAGCTCTCAGAAGTACACGGATGAATGAGTTGGTTGGGTCTTGTCATTATGAGTGGGTGTTCTAATTTATCTACCTGTTACTGTGTGTCTTTTTATTGTGCGATTGTTTGGCTTTAACTTTTTGTGTGCTGCTGTCTTGGCCAGGTCTCCCTTGTAAAAGAGATTGTTGATCTCAACAGGACTTACCTGGTTAAATATGGGTTAAATAAATAAATAAAATATAAGTGAAATAGTCTAAAATTGGCAAAATGTTGCTCAAAATCAGGAACTATCCGATCAAAAAATAAATAAACAAGACTATCTAACCTGTCAGTCCCAACTTTCAGTAACTGAGAGTTTAATACTCATAACATACATTTTGTTAGGTACTAGAAAAGAATTGATAGTTGGTCCTAGACTTGACCAGGAAGGGAAAAAACATGAATTTAATGTTTATGTCTTTTTTTTAATCCCTTAGTGGGTTCCTGAGATTTCTCACCACTGCCCACGCACACCCTTCCTGTTAGTGGGAACACAGGTGGATCTGCGGGAAGACAGCAACACAATCGAGAAGCTGGCGAAGAACAAACAGCGCCCCCTAAATCCTGAGAGCGGAGAGAAGCTGGCCCGTGAGCTCAAGGCTGTCAAATACGTGGAGTGCTCTGCTCTGACACAGGTACGGGGCGTTGTTGAATTGTTATCACACTTTAAAAGACAGCGCAACAAATGTGTAAACTCAAGCAGTGATAGCAAAGTATTCTAATTTTTGATAAAATCATAAACATAAACCACCTCGCACTGAACTGAATGACTGTGATTATATTTAGAAGAATGTGAAATGATGTGATAATTGGTCATGTGACCCATGTATATTTAGCACATCTGTGAGTGCCCATGTGATTCTGATGAGTGAATCTGAAGAAGCATTGTTCGCTCTTAACAAAATCACAGTAGTTCAGTGTGCGGTGGTTCATGTTGATGATTTTATCTGAGATGTTCCTGCGGCCGACCAGCACCTGATCCTTGAGACTGGCTGTGCAGAGGGAGTTCTGTTTACTTCTTCTAATTTTCGCTCTGTGTCTTGTTTTCTGTTCTCTGCAACCAGCGAGGGCTTAAGAATGTGTTTGACGAGGCCATCCTGGCTGCCCTGGAGCCCCCTGAGACCAAAACCAAGAGAAAGTGCGTCCTACTATAGATGAACAACGACAGCGAGAGATGTAACGGTGTGAGAAATAGGTGGGGTGAATCAAAACATCAGAAAGATCAATGGCTATTATGAAAAAAAAGGACAAAACAAAAGGGGAAAGGAGGTACAGTGCCATTGAGACTTATTTTAAAACGTGTACACTGATTGTGCCTTCAAAATAAACTTTGAAAGAGGCTGAGGGAGCAAAACCTCAGCATGCAGTAAGTGTCACCTATCTCTGAAAGCTTTTAGAAATGGCAGTGTTCTCTCTACAAATATCCAGGTGGGGCGGGCCCCCCCTGCCTGTCACTGTTGCTCCATTTTTTTTAAAAGAAAGATTCTTTTATATAGTTGCCTTTGACCTCCTCTGTGTTTTACTTATTGTGGCCTGCTGGGGCTTTTAAACCCAGTGTAGGGAAATCTAAATGGGGAAACACTCTTAACATTAAGTTTTTTTAATGAACTTCGCTTAGTACATTCAAAGGGGCGACTTAATGTTAAGTGGTACTCTGTTTGCGTTCTTTTCTGACCCTTTTGGATTGAATAATGAAAGCACAAGAGATTTATTGTCACTCCAAACAAAGATAGATGTCTGTAACGGTTACTTTCTTCCAATTCTCAGAGACGTCTGGGAAGGCCAAGTGCATTTTCACCAGTTTCTTTTCTTCAGTTGAATTATGAATTTCTCTTCCTCCTCGATGTACATTGTTTTAATTCTGTGACTCTGTTTTGGGAAAAAAAAATAGCAGTTATTCATTTTGAAACTTGACATTTTATTTTATCGAGATTTTTTTTTTTTATTGCTAGACTACCAACTTTGAGCAATTGATAATATAACAAATTAAGTTGTAATATTTTGAATAGATCTTAATCTTGGTAGAGATTGAGATGATAACCTTTTGCTAGTAAATTTCTGGGTGTTTGTAATCACAGGATATTTTTAATAAAATGGTTTAATGACATGGACAGGAGCTGTTGTTGTGTATGTTTGAGGGACAGTGGTGCATGCATACCAAATAATACGAGAGACACCTGCAGATGACAGTAAAGATGCTGTGTGGAGTTTTTCTTTTGTTTACATTTAGTGTTTCTCACTTAAGCATATTTTTTAAGTTTCCACTGTGAAAAGTTGTGGATGGTACCAATGGAAACGTTCCGTACTGTCCCCATTATTGGTCCCCCCTCTGTTGGGGTACCTAGCACACAGATCTGGTACTAAAAGGTGGAGCTGTGAACACTGCAGTCTGTTGATTGGTCAATAGAGGACGGTCACTCTGTTCAGGGCTGAGTTGTGTCTGGTTTTGAGGCTCATGTAACCACTGTTCATACTGTGGAGAGTTTTAAATATATCAATAATATGTGACTATAAAATAAAGGATGCTTTGCTGCCTCTTGCAGCAGCTGGAGTTGGAGGGAAAAAAAAAAACTTAATTCAGTGGGCTGGCTGCCAGCAACTTTTAAGGTGGAACATTAACTTGTAATGTTACTCGACGTAGAGGTGAAGACACACTGTAAAAATTTCATATGACAACTTTGAAAATTGCTTTAGTTTTTATATGACGAGTGGATTTTCATGTGTGTCTATTTATTGATTTTGGCAGGGTTATACAGCAGAATATTTTCTTATCCTCACTCAGAGAAAAAAAAAGTGTGAAAGTGCGTCATTCCTGTGGGCTACAGCAACACTAAACCCCTGAGCTTGCCTGAGAAGGACTAAATGCACAAACCTGCTGTTTCTAAATATCCCATGATGAGAGACTCTCACTGCAGCCTGTTTTATTTTGTTCTGAAAATGGCGGCGTGCAGCCTTGTTCTGTGGACGATAAACGAGGTGCAGACTTCCCTCTGTGTCACAGATAATGAGGAAATACAGTGAGTGCTGGACGGAGCAGTGAGTGACAACAACCCCGCCCACATTTAAGAGTACTGCCTGTGGTGGAAACACTAAATGGACCTCGAGTCTATGTACCATGTCTGAAGGGTTGCTTTCGGTTCCAAAGGTACCATACTGAAAGCGTTTGGTGGAAACGGGGCTTTAGTTTGTGAGGTGTGTCAGTTTAGACTCGTGTTTCTGTTCCTTTTCTGGGCACAGTACTCATATGAGTTAAAAAAAAAAAAAAACAGCAACTCCCTCCAAAATTTTATCTTGTATGGTCCACTACCAACTCAGTGTCCAATTTCTATATATATTCTCATGTATTAACTGTTATTAAACTTAACAACACGGTCAAAAACATACTACCATCCAAATCAACACAAACTTCACGTCATCTTTTACGCAAGACGTCCACAATTTCCTTTTGTCATGTGCATTTAAGTGCCTTACAGCACCACACATGGCATAAATAACTTGTGCCTGCATTCTAACATGTAAATAAAATAAATTTAAACATAGCTTTAGTATAGTCCACTACTGAACACTGTTCAAAATATACAGAAACTGTTGCTTAAACTTAAATAACAGCAGAACTTGTCTGATATGTCATATCAACACAGAACTTTTGCCAAATATAAATATATGCATTTAACCTGAATGCCTGTGTGTGTATATGTACATCCTTGGGTGTGTGTATTATAACAGCATCAGGTACACATAAGGCTGGAATTATGGCTCACCAAAGTAGGGCTGCTTGATTATGATAAAAATCCTTATCACAATTATTTTGGTCAGTGATGAGATCACGATTATTTAAGACGATTACTCACTGACTTTGGAAACATCATGCATTTACTGAACTTTAAAAAAGTGTTTTTTAATTGTGGATTTTTGCTTTGTTTTCTTTAAATATAATTCATCTGTAGGTGGCTCATTGGTCATTATTCTTATGCTGAAAACACACCACGCAGCAGTGAAGTGCGGCTTGAGACAAGCTGCCATGCAGTGTCTGTGGAAAACTGCGCCAAACTGCAGCTGTGTGAGTCTACATCCATGTGCCAGAAATAACAGTTGAAGATTGTTTAGCTTTCAGTGGCAAATTGCGGTCAGATAATCGGTGAACAAAATCCTGTGTCTCTTGTGACATGTTGACCTATGTTACAAAGAATTTCTTCCCGCCTGACACACATGCACACTCCTCCTGACCAAGGGAAAATGTAATTTCAGCGTGTTCAGCCTGTGTTTTCGACGTTACTGGTCAGATATCAGCAGTGATTAACACTCCAGAGCATTTGTTTTTAGGGAGGCTACCTTAACGCTGTGGGGAGAAGGACTTACCTTCCAGTCTGTTTTTGTCTGGAGCTCCGTAGGCTTCACCTGCAGCAGGTCTTTTTTAGAAATAAAGTAACTAGAGGGTCTGAAGAGTTCCTAAATCTAATGGGAAAGTTGTCAAGTTGGCAACACTGAGCACACCACTGTAAAGGAAAGGGGTGCACAGGATTTATAACACAAGACAAAATGAGAGCATCACTGTGAAACGGAATGCAGCACAATTATTGTTTAAGCTCGACAATCTTGTTCTCGTACTCACAGGAAGTCAACTTGTAACTGAACATAATATTCAATTAATCGCTCCTCCCTACTCCAATGATACACATTAATGTCACTGTGAGACAAGAGTGTTATGGGTGACCATAGGTTGCAGGGGACACCTTTCTAATCTCAGCCAGGTGTTGTTCAGACCTATCACATCCAACTCCAACTCCTATCACGTGAAGTGTTTCAAACAGAAATGAAAAAAACACAGAAACATAATACAAAAATCTGTACTGATATAAAAGAAACAACCTTCGCTAACATTATTGGGGATAAAGTATTTAACCATGAGGCTCTTCTAGACTTCAAAAATGTTATCAAGCAGAATGGATCAAATCCAGATAGTGTAGTGAAGTCATTTTTTTGCAGGAAGTTGTTATGCTCAAAATAATGTATCCACTGATTTACAGATGTCTCTTTCACAAAGTAAATCTATGGGAAAAGTCTTTGTGGCTCAATGGCATCATATGACAGATCCAGACATGCAATTCCACAGTTTGGCCACTATGTCAAATTCCTGCTCCTGGGGGCTTCCTTTAAACTGTGATCTGTGCTCATAGTGCCTCTTGTGGTCAAAACTCCACAGGGTGCCTTTATGTCTGCAGCTAACCTGTCTGCCTTAGTCATGAATTGTGTGTGACCACATCATAAACACATCTGGTCAATGAGAAGCAAGAAGAAACACATATTGTGATATTTTGAATGAAACTACTGTATTTATTAGATTTCTTGGACAGACCTAAAAGCACTGCTTGTGCAGGAACATGCAGAAGAGTTTCACATGAAGATGAGGGGCAAAACAAAAGACAGACACTGTTGTAAGTAAAACATTATTTTTGCTATTTAAGATGTTGCTGCTGAAGTGAAGCAAAGACTCAGATATACAAATAAATAAACCAGAATAGAGAAGAAGACATAAATAGAGTAAATGTTCAGAGACCTGCTAGTCTATGACGCAAATAGTTTGCATAAAATCAAAATAGTGCTGCAGTGTTTCCCTGTTAGTCGTGGTTAAATTCAGCTTTAAAAGCTTTGTCAGTTCAGTGTGAGATTAACTGCTGAGTGTGTGTTTATTTGTGCGCATGCATGTCTGTGCATGCACACCTGTCTGTCACTGAAGGTGATTTCTGTTTGTACCTTACTTACTGTTGATGCTTTGTCATCGCTCTTTGTTTTAAACATGCGCTCTAATTGTACAGCTTTTACACAGAATACTCAAACGTAACTCTGGCTGCAACATTTCAGTCGAAAATGAGTTAAATTAAGACCAGAATTTCAGATAATTTGGTGCTACAGGGGTGAATTAAAAACTGCTATTGTCTACGTCGTCCTTATCCCGTCATGTGTTCAGGAGTGTTTGTCTCATGGTTTGTTCGGGTCTTTCTGTTCAGTCGGATGGTCTTATTTGGGGCCCTCTTAGACTCTGCAGGTGTGAATGGTGACTGTGTTCTTGCACTGCTGGCAGCGGACTGAGCAGCACCAGGAAAACTTGCAGGAGCAGCGCTGCACCACCTCAGCCCGGCCCGCTCTGTACCCCGGCCCGCAGCACACCAGCTCGCAGCCATCTGGAGCCAGCCGAGAGGTTCCTGGGTGTGGTTTAGAAGAGAGAGGCATCATTTATCTGTGATTGTTTCAATTGATTATCTGGATTGTTTACCTGTGAGACAGTCTTGCCGTTTATCTTACCGTTACATCTCCTACCAGCCGTCCCGGGGATACCGTTGTCAGGGTCAAGATGGCAGAAATCTGGGGAGGGCGCAAGGTACACAAGGTCTCTGGCAGCGGGGGGTTTGACCTGGGGGTCACGAGGGAGCAAAGCTGTCCTGGATCCTATACGAGTCAGGCGAACCTAAGAGGAGTAAAATGTTGAGAGAACTAGAAAGTATCTGCCTCAATTTATGTGAATTCTTCATGTGTTCACCAGCTGGGCTAAAAGAAGCATGTTCTGATACCTCTGTGGCTCCATCAAAGCGTTCTTTGAGCACCACGCCGACGCGCCTGAATGGAGGCATAACCTTCCAGCAGGTCCGTAACTCGCAGGAGCCAGAGACACCATGGCACTTACACTCCACCTGCATGTTGTGAAGGATGGCCTGAGGATGAGAGGATGGTGAATATAAGCAGAGCAGATTGAATCAAACAGATGGCAAAGTTGAAATGAAGTGAGATGTTGTCAAAGAGTTGCGACCGCCAACCTTTCGGCCAGCCTCGTTGTTGTGGAGATTCATGAGTGGTCGCCCCGCTGACAGCCCCTTGGCTCGTTCTGGTTCATCCACAAATGTTTGGGAGAAAGCCACACCATAGGACAGATTGTCACTGCACCCTGACCACTGGAAACCTTTATTGGGACAGAGATAGCACTTTGGATTATTGCTCCCTTGAAACAACTGCACATTTTAATTTAAAACAAAAAGATGGCTGTTAACCTGGACCCCACTTTCCCAAGATTTTTGTCTAAGTGACTGATGGGACCAACTATTTTTGAAACTGGTCCAGTATTGAGCGAGCCAGCAGTGGCAGAACAGGCTGCAATGTAACCACGGGGTATTGTACGTCCATTAAAAGTGTTTGTTTTTGCCACTGACAGGATCAGATTGTTAGAGTAAGTGTTTGAAAACTTTATGGAAAGGATCCTACAGAGGTTGACCTTTTGTTAATGAGCTGGATCCTTTCTGTTTAACCAGAAACAGCCCTGAAATTGCGATCACCAAACCCACCAGGCCCCATTTAAATAAACACTAATTTTACCATTTATGGAACCAGCATATTTTCACATCTAACTGGGTGAATTGGATTTATTTAGACCAAACAAGAGTTAGTGATTGGTGGAACAGTGGAAAGATGAAGCAAAACAGCTTTTGTGAGTTTTATTTTGTTTCTGTTGATGTTAAATGAAGTGTGTTTTACGATGATTAAATTATCGTTTATTTGAATGGAGTCTGGTGGGCTTGACGATAGTGATTTCAAGGGTGATCTGGTTAAACAAAACAACACATTCTCACTCTGACCTCGTCACATATTGACGTTTGGTCGTGGAGTTTCCACGTCCACATCAGACGTGAAAGGTACCCTAAGTGCGTTGGTTGTTGATGTTCTGGGACACCGAGTCAAGTTCTGCTTGTTACATGCATTGTCTTCTTCCAAAAATACTATTCTGTTTTCACAGAAAATTTAACGTTTACATACAGTCTCTTTCAAAATAAACGCACTACATCGGTGCAACACCGGGAATTGACGTTTCTGTTCCTTCAACAACAAAAGCACGTGGTTAGGTTTAGGACAAAAGAACAGGGTTTGGTTTTATAGTCTTATGGGATGTGAACACCGCTCTCTCGGGTGAAGGTCAGTGTTTGTTGGACCCATCCACCACCCCTCCCACCTGCCCCAGTCGGACTTTTGCTGCCTTAACTTTCGTCCTTGTCCCTTTGCGTTTTGTCCCGACACTGCTGGGCGCCATTGAACTATAACAGCAACCGGCCATGTATCATGCCGATGTTAAAGGATGCCTTTTTTTGTTGGTTTCTGACGCCGCAAGTCACTGCCCAAGGGCCGGATTTCGACGACTTTGGAGTGAGACCGGGCTCAACAGAAATGATCTTACTCTTTAACAAAATGCTGACCTCTGTTGGGATCCTTTCCATAACAATCTGAGCCTGTCAATGGCAGAAACAAGCACTTTAAGTGGACTTAAATTGACGGCGCAAAATGCCCTCAATGGTTACATTGCAGCCTGTATGGCAGCTGCTACCTGCAGTGCTCTCTCACATTACTGGACCAATTTCAAAAGATGTCAAAATATATCCAGGTTGAAAAATACCAGTTACCCTTTAAATGGTGAATCCACACTGGATGACACCAGGCAGAAGCAGCTGCTGCACTGCTGTCTGTGGTTTTTATGGCCACAGTCTAATCAGTAATGTCACAGCACTGTGGCAGCTGATGGAAAAATACCTGCTGTGACTTCTCTGCCTGGTGTGTGGACATTAGTGCTCCACACTTGAAAGTTTTAACCCACAAAGAACAGTGTAGCAGCACTCTTGTATGCCTCAGTGCGGATATATGTGTTACATTTTCATGCAATGGTATCCAAGCTCACCCTCGGGACTGACCCCCCTGACCTTCCTGTCACAGCCACACCTCTCCAGCTCCCCGCGGGTGCAGGCTCGGGTCACAGCCACTGCCACGGCTGCTGAGGACAAAGCGTGCACAAAGGCCGCCTCACGAGTCCCTGAAATCAGAATAGAGCACACGGTGCAGACATGCTTTATGTTATGAGAGTTGTTCTGGGTATGGATTTATCAGCAGGTCATTCTCCATGACGCATGTTCAATATGAAGATACCTTGGTTCATGACTCTGCCAAATACATTGATCCCACGTGGGGTGGTGGAACAGTTCCAGCGGCGGTTCCTGAACTGGTGCTGGCACTGACGGTGACATGCATAGCAGTGAGATAAGGGGCTCTAATGACTGTGTTATTGCCTGCTGGTCATGACCCTAAGACCCTCAAATCATACCTCTTCTATGACCATCTCCGCTGCCTTGCGTACGGACTCCATGACCTCCCCTCGTGCCCTGCACACCCCCACCTGCCCTGGGGTCAGCCCCCTCAGCCGCGCACATGGGGCCGCACCGGACACGGGCCTGGAGCGAGGCAGCCGCGCCAGGGAGCTGGGACACAAAGGTGGGGAGTGGTGACGTGACTCAAAGTGAAATTATTGTGCAAGTGGGGGAGAAAAAGAGAGGATGCATAATGGAGAAAAGGGGGAGGGAGCGAAAGAGGAAGAGCGCATGAAGAAGAGAAAAGAGGGCACAAAAAAGGATGAAGAGGTAACGACCGGGCAGAGTTTTAGAGAGGATGGAAACAAGGGGAAGACCAGGCAGAGAAGACAGAGAAGACACAGTGAAGGCAGGGAGAAAGAAAAGAGAAAAGGTCACCAGGAGTGAGACAAAGAAAGAGAGGGGAGCGACTGAAAGAGATTTAGAGACATGTCACCATCTTTTAAAAGTTATAGCATGACAAACAAACTCCCTCTTTCTCTTCCTCCCTCGCACGCTAGACTTACAGCCAGTTGGTTGCCATGGTGGGGTGGGTTGCCCATAGCAACAGGAGGAGGAGTGGTGCCGTGAGATTGACAGTGGAGACAGTTGGCATCAGACTGTCTGTCTGTCTGTCCGTCTCCGTGCGTCAGGATGGGTCTTTGGACAGCACGCTGCCCGTCTCCACAGTCAAAGTGATCTGTCTGTCTGTCTGTTGTGGTGTTGGTTTATGTTTCTGGCCCAGAGTCTGGGGATGATCCCCGCATATCTGTTGAAATGACAAGTGAACACGTAGAGAAAAACACTTTTTAACAACCAATAAATAAACAATAATTTCATTCATAATATTTCAGGTTAAACCTTTATGTATCCAAAAGTAACACTGAACTCTTACCAGTTCATAGTCCTGTGATATCCAGTTATCCTTCTTTATGACACTGAGCTGATCAAATTGAAATTTAATCCCAATTGCAATCAATAAAGTTGTTCATCACTTTCTTCATACGTGCTGTCAGTGACAGCCAAAGCATGCTCACAGGAATGTCTTACAAACTGCAAGCAAAACTCATCCTTGAGACGCAAAAATAAATCCACATGTCCAATTTAACTGAACATATCAGTAGAATCTACCTCCCCCTCCCATAAAAAAAGATTAAAACTTAAAATCCAGAAGTGCTAGTAAGATTAAATTCTTACAAAAAACATTGTGTCAGCAAGTTTTAAGCTTTGTCCCAAGAAAACAAATGTGTCCATTCCAGTTTGAAACAGCAAGAATGAGTGAGAGCAGTGAGACGGGAGTGATGGGTTATAAAGGAGGTAGAGAATGAGGGTGGGAGCGAGAGGACAGGCGTGATCCAGGGTGTGGAGTGATGCCGAGGGAGGGGAGGAGGAGGAGGAGGAGGAGGAGGAGGAGGAGGCTTTGGGAAGGATAATAGTTGTACTACGTAAGTATTAAGAGTGTAAGTATGCTTTCTATTGTGCTGTTTGGCATGAGACCTAAAACCTGTGCGTGCACTGGAGATAATGCCCTTTGAATGATGATCACAAATAGATGTGTTTGTTTCTTTGTCCTCTTTTTATTTTTAATCCATGCATGTTAATGTGAGTGTATTTTGCTGCTGAGAAACATTACACGAGAGCACAAACTAAAGCCTTTTGTTTCCTCTTTAGAAATACTCTGCAGGAATATTGATCCATCAGATGTCCTGCAGGAAAAAGTCCTCACATCAGAAACTATGACACAGCACTTCTGTTTCCACGTACATGCACATGCATGTGAAAAAGTGTCTTACCTAATGTTTAATTTTCCCAAACTTTGTTGCTCATTTTACGAGTCCCCCCCCCCTCCTCACCTCCCCTTCCTCTATCTCCCCCGCGTTTGCCCTCTCGTCCTCCCTCTCTCCCACTCCCTATATTGTCTTAGAAGAAGGGGTGACATTTAGACAAGGGGAAGAAAACACACAGCCGACAAATATTGGAACTGAGGCAAATAAATCACGAGGTAGGAGGGAAAGGAGGGCATAAGGAAAGAGCGGATGAGTGTTACACTGGGGTTAGGAGAAAGCAGTAAAGAATAACAAAGCAGGTTAGTGACACATAATTTTAGAAAAAAGAGGACATTGTCTGTCGTTGAGAGGGGAACCTGATTAACTCTAAGCAGTGTTTTATTCATTTATGCATTGAGAATCACAAAACATAACATACAGACTCTACGGCATGATTAATCTTCATTTACTGCAAATCATCAGCAGTCGGTGATTATTCAACTTAAGTGCGCTTTTTTTACAGTTTATTTAGTAGTTTTCCCTCCTTTTGTCTCTTTCTGTTTAGCCGGTGATGTAACGTTACAGAGAGTGTCTCACACTTCTAAGAATAGTAGGCAATATAACTGGAAGGAGGGTTTTTGCTTTTATTCATGACACGACCAGAATTTGTGAGAAAAATGTGAGCTCAAATTTTAATAAATTGCTTTTCTTTTAATCCAAATTTCTATGCTTTTTTTTATTATTAAAGTTTTTTTTATTTATTGTGGACTGCTAAAACTTAATTTTATGCCTTTTAGGTTGATTATCCTGGCTGTCCCCTCCAAAATACAAGAAAATAGTAAGCACAGTCCTTCGCAGAAAACATAAGGTGATCTAAAAAGCACAGTAAAATGGGCTTGGTTGTCTTAATGAACCAATAAATGACTTATGAACTAAAAAAATAAATAATTGGAATCATTTAAATATATGATTTAAATGTAGCTTAACCACAATATCAGATAAATCACACCACAGTCCGAGGCTCAACGTATAGGCAGTTTTTCTTCTCTGCTAAAAACTAGGCTAGTTATCTTTTACTGAGCTAGTTTATCTGGTGTTACTTTTTCCTCCAATATTATTAGATTTAGCTCCTTGGTGCCTTGTGGTATAACAAACTTGCTTACTAAGATGTTAAAGCATCAGATGTCCTGTCAACCTTTTCTTTTCTTTCTTTTTTTTTTCTTTTTTCCCTTTCCTTCCCCAAACAAAAACACAAGAAGAAGAAAGAAGGAAGGGAAAAAAAGGGAGAAAAAAAAGGGGGAAGGAAAAAAGGAAAGAAAAAGAAGAAGAAGAGAAGGAAAAAAGAAGAAAGGGAAGAAAAAAGGAAAGGGGGGAAAAGGAAAAAGAAAAAAGAAAATAACAACAGGTTGAGAGAAATATTGATGTGTAGATGTATACGGGTATATGTGGATGAAAATCTGTATATGTGTAACTGAACATACAGCCAAGTATGGGTGTATACCAATCCACCAATATGTTTTGTTTTTTTTTTTGTTATTGTTGTTGTTGTGGTTGCTGTTGTAGTTTTGTCTGTATTTTAGGTGGTGTTTTTTTGTTTGTTTGTTTGTTTTGTTTGTTTTTTCCTGTTTTTTTTGTTTTCTGTATTGTTTATGTTCATCAGTACATATATTGTTAGGTTGCTATGTATGTTTCCGATTTTCAAAAATTATTAGATAAAAAGTATATAAAAAAAAAAAAAGATGTCCTGTCGAGGGTGTACCCCACCTCTTGCGCAATGTCAGCTGGGATATTTTTGACCATTAAGAGTGCTGCAGAAATGAGTCCTACAACCCAGAAATGAGTTAGCATTTTAGCACTTCCAGTTCCCTCATGTCGAAATCAATGTTTTTTTTTTTTTTTGTCAGATGCATGAAATCAGGTGTGGTGTTGACACAAGTGTAAGATTTTTTTTTTTGTTTTGTGCTACAACATGAATTACGTCAGTAAATACACCGCTTGTAAATGCTGAAGGCCTGTCCCTGTCATGAAAAAGACGATTGCTAACAAGTGGCTAAATGAGACTTCAGAGCGTCAGCACAGCCTCGTTATGATGGCAACAAAGTCATGCAACTGTGGTGTCCTCTTACACGGGATATTCGTGAGAAATTATGGACATGACTATAACTGAACTGAACTGAACTCACTCTTCGTGAACACTGATAAAAGAATCTTAGTCATGCTACATGCATGTCTTGCAGTACTAGAGCACCAGCAGGCCTCTACTGAATGAGGGGTTCTTTGTTTTTAGGTGTATTATTTTTTAATGTTTTTACTAATATGTTTATCTTATATATGATTTTTTTGTACATACTGTTTGGACCCAAATGTTTTAATTGTTTGTGTGAATAAAATAACTAGCTAACATGTTCGTTCATAGCCTAACATGAGCTTTTTACTTCTGGCAATGCTTCAAAAATCATAAATTATTTGTGAAGATTACCTTGTTGAATAAAATGTGTAAGTATCAAAACCTTTTGTTTGCCACAGAGCTTATTTTCAGCAATAATCCAAAATCCGATGGAAAAATCCCGTTGGCTTTTGTCGAGGGAACCAGAGCGATGTTAACTTCTGTGTTGGCCTGCAAATAAACATCATCCCTGCTGCGCTCTGTTTGACCAATTCTGGCAAAATGTTTTGTTTAATGTTGTTTTGTGTGTGGTTTTATTTCATGGGTAGGCCTATTGTTTATCCTCTGTAATCAGTGTTGGCTAATAAAGATGAGAGCACTGTAATTTCCTTCATTTTATGGATGAATAAAATGGGCCGTTTCTTTTTAATCCCAGAGGCCAATAATGTAAAAAAAAAAGATGTGTGCAGCAGCCCCGTCACACCTGATGAAACTTATTTACTGCTCTTAAAGGCTCATTTGTTGAATCGTGAAACCAAACTTTTGGTCCCAGTGCAGGATTCGGTGGCCCTTTCACCTGAACTCTCTGACATCCAGTTCCTGAGTAACTGGTCACTCCATCCACACACATTCACACTTTCCTCTGTCTATATCTGCCAAGACAGGTTCCTTGTAGGCCCCCTTCCCTCCTTTTTTTGTCCTCCTCATGTCGTATTCCTCCTTTGTGTCCCCTGTTTCTCCAAGTGACGTCTTCCGCTGTCTCCCACAGCAACGCCATGGTGATGAGCTGGCCACTGTCATGTCCGGCGCCTCTGTTATGCTCATCCCTTCACCCCTCTCTCGTAAATAACTTGCCCTCTTTTTTTAATCTTTATCTTTCCCCCATTTTGTGGACATTTTATCATGCTGAGATGGTCCAGTGCTGATTGACTGTAACCAGGTTGCAGAGCCTGAAGAGATGCTTGTTAAAGCTTCAGCATGACATATACATAGAGATGACTTGTATTCCCTCTGTTTCAGTGGGAGGCAGCAGCAGACTTTGAGAGACTCTGCTGTGCGGTAGGGTAACTCTAAACTGATCTCTGTCCACTGATGGATGGACCACGGGATGGATGATGGGCCTCGTTCACAGATGATGCCTCAGGGGGACTCTGGACTCCAAGAACATATTCCTGCCCAAGGTCATCATGAGATAGAAATGTGACCCACCACCTTTTACTCTCTCCTTCATTTGCGCTGTTACTGGTGTGCACTTGAGGGCTACCTGCCTCAGCAGTGTGAGTGCGGATGAAATAATCATAGCAGGCAGAAACATGACTGCTGTGCATGAGCACACTCGCATTGCTCAGGCATCTCTGCCAACAAAGAGCTGAACGCACTGCTGTGTATGAATGTGTGTGGAGCGTGTGCATGAATATTATGGGATGGCGGGCGGTGGTGTTGTCAGGCAGGGAAGTGGGGGTGGCAGAGTGGGCGGTGAGCTGTGTGCACATGGGGGGAGGGGGCAGAGGGAACGGACGACCCATGAATATTATGGAGTGATGGTGGTGTTGGGGGGTGGAGGGTGTGTGAGGTGGAAAGATGGCAGTGTATATGGGATAGAGGGAGTAGGAGGAGGTGTTGGTGACGGCGCTGCACGTGAGTGCATGTGCACGCGCATACATGCGTGTGCAAGGGGGCATTCAAGCGATAGTAACAGACAACGGCCAGACATAGGCCTTTGTTGCTATGCGATCTGCATGTACTGTACGGTGGGGAATATTGCAGAGTGGCCATATAGAAGAGGAAGCAGTGGAAGGCCTCTGGGCTGACTGTCCCTGCCTCTGCTCTCCTACCATATCCACTGAACACCACATGCAGAAAACACCATCTCTTATACAACAATCTTTGCTACTATGAACCAGAAAAAAACTAAATGAATGCAGCTTATGTTTAAAATGTCCACGCTCCATGAATGCACCTCTGGCCTCCAATGAGCAAAGCACAGGCCTGCAAGTCACAAGCTAAGAAGTTACTGATTACACGCCGGTTTAACAGTGAATAAATTAATATTGCTACTGTTTTATTACCACTTTATCCTCTGAAATTAGAGCTGATATGCATCTTTAAAAACCAAATGTCAAAACCTACTTATAATGCATTGTGTAACAGTAATCCATAGTTCTAAGTTTCACTGGTCTTACTTGTGCCTTACTGAGCAGCAGCTTGCCAGTGGGTCAGTAGGCCACGACAAAACTCTTGATGTGCAGCCAAACATTGTTCAAACCAGCAGAACTGCAAGTCAAACAGAGATCCCAAACTTTCTTCACACACCAAATGTGTCAGGCTGAGTTTTGGGTGAATGTTTGTAAAATGATGCACGAAATGTCTAATTGAAACATTGATGCTGTCGTGAAACACATGGGCTTATTTTTCAAGATTCAGAGTCGTGGTGTGGAGCACAAACATAAAACAAGATAGCAAAGGTAAACAACCAGAATCCAGTTATTGGCTCAAACTGAGTCATCACTCAAAAAGCACCTGGTTGACATATTGTCCCTGGTTTATCTGTCTGCAGTAATTATATCCCCCTGAGACCTGAACATTTGTTTGGTATGTATTTTTAATTTCTCCTAGCTATTTGGAATCAGTGGGACCTGATAAGTATAAAAAACTAAGCATCGTCAACGATGATAAAGTCCCAATGTCCTCAAACGAGTACTTCCTAATTAACAGCGTGTTATCGTGTTACTGCCATATCAAACTACAAACATTATTAATCACGAATAAACAAGTTTCAACCATAAAATCTGAGCAGATTTTGTCCACTTTTGTGTCGGGATCAGCTGCAGACTTATTTTGCAGATATGGCTGCCATCTTGTTTTTACATGGATTAGTGTACTTTGCTCTTACTACCACTAGACTGGGACAAAAAGTGTCCACAGATGAGGACAAAAGGTCTAAGTTAAGAACAATTAAGTATAAGGTGAAGGAAACCAAAATGTGATGTCCTCAAATGAGGACACAGGGTTTCAGGAGAATATTAGTTAAAGCATGGAGAGGTGTTTTGGCAGGTACTTCTTCCTATTCTTGACTGTGTTTGTGCTTTTACATTAAATAAAACATGATATTAATCCCCCAGATGGCTGTCATCACAAGTATTACAAACCTGTTATTCCTCTGTAAGCCTTTTTATCTTCCTGTTATTTTAGGAATTTTGCTATTAAAAATTCAAAGATTACAAACAGCCTGGGCGCTCTTCTTGTTTTCACGACATATACACTTCTGAAATTTGAAATCCAATTTTAAATTTAAACTCTGGAGCTCATCGTGCCAGTGTTGCAGGAACTGATCCTTAAATCTCTGCTCATGTTAGCTTCAGTCATTTGATATCATTGAACTTCTGATCCAACCAAATGGCATGAAAAGCCACACACTCAGTGTAAAGATCATAAAGCTTCAGTAAAAAGCTGAAACAAGATGATATGAATATATTGTGTATGACACTGACAGACACTAGATGAGTTAACCACCTAAAAAACTACTTAATGGGAAACAAAGTAAAAGACGTGCGTTAAAGGGTTAATTCCTGATTGACAGATTTTTTCTTTTTTGGTGGATTTTGTCTGATAGCAGCCAAAAAAACAACACAAAAGCCACGGTACTCATACTGTCACATTATTGTAGGCTTGATGCCCAAATCAGATTCAGTGTGATTAAGACGTGGTGTAAATGACTGAACGCCTCTTGCAGTGTATCAACAAAACGGCAGCCTATTTAGACTGTGTGTGTGTGTGTGTGTGTGGCCTTCAAGTGCTCCTTCTGAGCTCTTATTTGAGCTCAAACATTTTAAATAGGACTTGTGGAACATTCAAGTGCTTTCACTTTAAAACACCAGTAAAACCTAAAGTGTCATTTGGCGGCCATTTTTATTTAAATATTTATATTTTACATATTAATGTGCTGCAGCACCAGAACCAAAAGGAGAAATGTGCAGCTGCAGCATGCGGTGGATGTTTTACTTCATTTATTTGACTCTGTCTTTTGTACAGTATATTTTGCCATCTGTAGTTGATGTGGCGCCAAAGTGCTCAGATGAAAAAGTTTTTACAGTCGTATTTATTGATGGATGAGTCTCAGATGTGCAGCGGCTCGGGTATTATTTATTTTTTTTAAATGAAACCTGAAGGTAGCAATTTGTGTGTTTTTATGAATCAGTTTTAGCACTTTAGAGAAACTCTATCATCTCTGACCCACAGCCCATCACACCAGACCACGATACTTATACTCATTTGATATAAACATGCCATTACTGTGCTGCTCTTGTACACCTGCTGGCCTGTGTTGCTATTGAAGGACAGTGTGTGTGAATAAGTGGGTATGTTGCATGTACCAAAATCTGATTCAGCGTGGTAAAGAAGTGCGTGTCAGAGAGGAGAGAATTAGTGTGCCTCCTTCACAGTGTGTCACTAAGTCTGTATTCAGAATGATTAAACACATGTGGCCTTCAAGTGCTCCCACTGCGCTGCTATTTGGACCTGTTGCACATTCAAGTGCTTTTAATTTGAAATAGTGGCATAAACAAAACAGACCCTGCTGAGCCAAAATTATTTGGCGGCCACCTTTATTCTTTTTTTTTTTATTAAGATTTTACAAAGTAAGCAGCATAAAGCGACAATGTGTTGCAGCACTAGAAGCAGAGCAGTGTGCAGCTGTTGCAAATGGATGTTTTAGTTACTTTATTTGACACTTTTTCTTTTGTACAGTAGCCTGTAATTGCCATCTGTGGTTGATGTGGTGTGCCTTGAATGTCAAATCTTGGCAACTGTAGTACCATTAAAGAAAGCTTACCTCCAGAGTCGTATTCACTGTGTTGTGATGTCTCTGATGTGCAGCAGCTCAAGTCGTATTTTCTCACTACTGTAAAGGCAACATTTTGTTTGTTTTATGAATCAGTTTGCTCACTTTTGACCTGCGTGCCACCACATCAGACCAAGATACCAAGATGGTGTTCACCTGCTGTTACTCCTGTGGACGTGCACACCTGTTGGCCTGTGTTGCACCTGAAGAACTTGACCACACATAGACAGTCAGATCGCAGTCTTCTTGGTCAACGAGACAGATGTGGTGCAGTTTTTCGGTAGTACCCACACTGTGACAGGAGGCGTCAGCCTGCGTCAGGGATGCTGAGCAGCCTTGTAGGCACCATCAAAGTATTTGACACACATCCAGTTCTGTTACAGCACCAGGCTCAGCAGGCCTGACCTGCACACAGCACCGTAGGCACGCAGTCTACCTGCGTTTGGATCGTAGGAACAAAAGCGGAGCTCTTTGACTCCTTGGCATAGCCATGCTCACTCCCAGGTGGATGCTCTGTGAGTATTATGGTCTGTCACCAGTGGACTTGAGCTCCCCTGGAGACCATGTGACTGGTGTGTTTTTTTTCTTTCTTGTCTTTTTAGGAGTTGTATATTATGGGATGTATGCTGCTACTGCTGGAGTATTATGGTATGTCGAGGAGCGCAGGGGAGGGGGGGGGTGTCGCCATGACAACGGGGTTGCTAAGGGGGCTGGGACTACTAGTGGAAAGGGGAAGGAGTGTGCATGCAATGAGCCTGGTGCATGCATGTCTAGTAGGCTAGTGGTAGTGTACGTGCGTGCGTGCGCGCGCGTGGTGGAGGGGGGTGGGGGCAGGCTGAGTATTATGGTCTGTCCGTTGCGAGGTAACTATGCAGAGTCCTGTGTGAGTGTGGGAGGGGGGGATTATTATGGGATGTCTGCCCCCTTTGTGTGTTTGTGAGGATGTTAGCTAAGCTCTGCCTGTAAGGTTGGGGGAGAGAGAAGAGGGTGACGGCGCAACGTGTTCTGGGTCATTGACGGTTCATTTTGTTTTTTAATTTCGCTCATCATTGGCTCAGCCGGCTTTAATGAATGAGCACTAAATGACAACAACTGCCGCACAAACAGACTTGTATTCATTCTTGCACCGAGAGACAGAGAGCACACCTCGACCCGGGACTACACACACACTACAGTAAGTTTCCAATGTGTGAAGGTAGGGTTTCAATGCTTAAACTTTTCTTTAATGTGTTGTCTTAACTCGACAGAGCGGATTTGAAGCCCACGCTTGAAATAATGATGGATGCCACACTTAACTTCATTCACTCCTGTGTTGGAAATTACCTGCAAATCAACAACAGATCATGTCAAAGCATAGATAATCCAGTTATCCAACTTGTTTGAGTACGCAGGTGGTCAATTAGATGCTATTTAAATAATAGGAAATGAGGAAGGATTAGCCACCAACCAATGCCATTTATTTATTTATTTTCAGCACCCGCCGCCCCCTCCCTTCCTGGACACCCCCGGTCCATTCTCCAACAGTCCCACGTCATTTTCCCTCCTCCCTCGCCGACCGAGGAGCAAGGTTTAGGAGGGATTAATTCGACCAGCAAGACATAAAATTAAAACGCTGCGATAATGTCGGGCAGCGAGGATGACAGGGAAGACTTTGGAGCCGCGGACGAGCACTCACTTCTCCACGGTAAGCTCGTTTTTTATTCCTCTGAAGAAGGTCCATCTCTCTCTTTGTGACTTGAGCTCGCCGAAGCTAACGTTAGCTTAAGCTAGCCAGTCCGTCACCCGCCATAACAGACTAGTTAGCTAACTTGTCAACCAAGTGTTTGTAGTTTTATCTCCTATTTCTGGACCCGTCTCGTGGCGTCAACCTCCCGTGTGTGTCCTCGAGTGCGGTGGTGAAGTGTCAAAGTTTGAGAGCCGGAGAACAGACAAGTTTCAACCTGTTCTGTTGTGGCATTCACGGCGCGTGCTTGCGTGCGTGCGTGTGTGTGTATGTGCGTGCACGAACATTTGCCAAGTCGTGCCAGTGCGCGTGTGTGCTCCCCTCTCCCTGTGGCCTGCAGCAGAGCTCCTGTCCGCGTGTCTCTCTCCCACTAATGACAGCATGTCACCCGCAGCAGGTGAGGACGAGCCGGAGGATGCTGTGTCTGACGTAGACGACGTACCCAAGTCCAAGAAGAAGAAGAAAGCCAAGAAGAGCAGCCGAGAGAGCCGGAGCAGCAAGAGGCAGAGACCCATCAGAGAGGTTAGTTTCACAAACTTTACATGCAAACTCAGGAAACCCAATTTTGCGAGATTTTTATCTGATCTGACCTGGTAAACAGTTCTGGAAACTCACCACGTGGGGCCACATCTGGGTGTGCGCACTGAAACTATTACAAGGGATCCCTGTGAGTCCTTGGGCTCCACTTCAGGACCCACCTGGAAAAGCAGAAACCCCCCAAACCTTTGCAAAGTGATGGCTTTCTTTGCAGCCAAATAGTGAGCAAAGTGCAACATTTGATTCTGAGTTTGTTTATAGCAAACGGTGACACAAGACAGCTTTGACAAAGATGCATTAATTATGATTTCTGTGGATATATGGTGTAATTAATAAAAAATGTTGGGGTTGAAATAAGAGAATTGTCCATTTTTATGAAATTGGAGCTGCAATTAAATGTTAGCTTTGTTATTGATACCTGCAAATTGTTTCCTCAATTAACCAGTCAATGATTTTGATTGTTAAATACCTGTAACGAGTGAATAATGCCTAGTGTAGTTTTTCCTCAAACTGCTTGTTTTGTCTGTCAGTCCAAAACCCAAAGATACTCCGTTTACAGAGATATGATACAGAAGAGCAGCAATTAATCAATTAATTGGTAAACTGAAAATTAATACTCACTTAATAATTGTTATGAGACTTAATTTATTATCATTATTATTATTATTATTTTTTTAAAGAAAAAAAGCCAAGCCTCTCTGGTCACAGCTTCTTAAAATCTGATTTTTTTTGGCTTTCTTAGTCTTCAATGACAGTAAATTGTCTGACACATTTGCTTTAACAATGATTTAAAAGCTTAATTGAATATTAAGATAGTTGTCAACTACTTTTCTGTCAGTTGGACAATAGATTTCTGGACTGAACGCTTCAGTTATACCTCAAATTATGATGAATCATGCACTGAATAGTGTTGCTTCAAGGACGACACATTCAAACTGCTTGTTTTGTCTGACAGTCTAAAAGAGACATGATAGAAAACAGCAACAATTCATTCTCAGCTATTTTGCTGAGAAAAAAAAGCCAAACTTCTCTGGTTACAGCTTCTCAAATCTTAATTTTATTGGTTTACATAGTCTTCAATGACAGTTATCTGTTTGGCACATTTGTTTTTACAACGATTCAAAAGCTTAATTGATTATGTAGATAGCTGTCAACTAATTTTCTGTGAATTGGACAATAGATTTAGTGACTGATTGCTTCAGTTATACCTGAAATTAATGATGAATCATGCACTGACTAATGTAGCTCCGTGGACATCAGTGCAGAGCTGTGTGACTTTCCAATGCACTTCCCCATTCCAGTAAAGTGGTATAATTATTACCAGAAATTAAATAATAAGGACAACACTTTAATTTATGATTTATACAATATATAAGCACTTGTGTCTTTGTGTAATTTGCAAAGTGGCTCTATGTTTTGCAGGAGTTGCCAGTCAGCTCCCCAGAGCACCTGATGGGAGCAGAAGCAGCAGAGAGAGATGCAGAAGAGGGAGGTGTGCGGTCAGAGAGTGAAGGAAGTGATTATGCCCCTGGGAAGAAGAAGAAGAAACGCTCCAGCTCTGCCAAAGATAAGAAGAAAGGAGGTGCGGCAGCAGAGAAAGGAGGCTCGTCCAGCTCGAAGAGCAAACGCAAAGACCCAGAACCAGAAGACGATGAGGACGATGACGACGATTGCCAGGTAAGGATTCGTTTAGACTCAGCTGCAGAGTGAGAGATAGTGAATTCTCTTAGGGCTAACACGACAAACTAACCTCCCATGGCTGTTCTTTTCGAACCCTCTCCTCCTGGCTCAGCCTAAGAGCTCCTACCCAGCTGCTGGAGGCCTGGGGCATGAAAGACATTGACCACGTCTTTACTCAGGAAGACTACAGCTCCCTCACTAACTACAAGGCCTTCAGCCAGTTTGTCAGGTGACGAGAGCTCTTTGTTTGCCTCCACCTTGTCATTTAAAGAGATTTATGTGCATGAAAATATGAATAATGGCTGTATTTCTTGTAAATGTTGTGCCCTTAGGCCTTTAATTGCAGCTAAGAACCCCAAAATTGCTGTGTCCAAGATGATGACTCTAATGATGGCTAAGTGGAGAGAATTCAGCACCAACAACCCTCTCAAGGTACCCTGAAATCTTCACGAGTCTGATTCGTAATGAGTCACACATTGCTGTCCTCTTGTGTCATTGACAGTAGAGAGCAGAGTTTCTCACTGTGTGCTGTGTCACCCTGTAGGGTTGTGCCACTGCCAATGCAGCCCTCGCAGCTGCCAATGTGGCTGCAGCTGTGGAGAACATGGTGGTGGCAGGGACAGACGGAGGGGCAGAGACCGGTGGTGCCGCCTCACCCACACCTGCTCCTGCCCCTGCCGCTACTCCGACACCTGCTGTTCCCCCAGCAGCCCCAGCACCGCCACTCCGCAAGGCCAAGACCAAAGAGGGCAAAGGTAAAGTAGGATACATATGGAACATAGCAATGTGGCAAGATAAAGGTGGTTTGTTATTTTTAGATTTATCTAACTAATTTAAATGTTTTTTTGACTAAACTTTAATCTCTGTGTCTTCTCAGGTCCCAATGCACGCAAGAAATCGAAATCCGCGCCTAAGCCTCCACCGAAGCCCAAACCTAAGAAGGTGGCTCCGCTCAAGATCAAACTAGGTGGCCTCAACAGCAAGAGGAAGCGCTCCTCTGTAAGAAGCTTTTTATGCCACATAATTTTTCTGTTTTACAGCATCATCCTTACAGTTGAGATTTAGACAAACATTAAATCTCATCGCTGACAATGTACTATAATGTGACCAGTTATTTCTCTTGTTCTCAATGCCCTCTGTCTTGCCATTTCTCTGTCAGAGTGATGAAGATGACCCAGATGTGGACAGTGACTTCGATGACGGGAGTTTCCCTGTCTCAGACGGCTCCAACCGCAGCAGCCGTCCTAAGAAGAAACCCAAGAGTGCGAAAAAAAAGAAGAAAGGTTGGCATCAAAATATTATTCCAGTAATAAGTCAGCTTTGTTTTCTGCGCATCAGTGTGGGACAAAGATTAAGGAACAGACAGCAGTGTAATGTGGGAGGTTTTGCTTCATCGAATAAGATCAAAGTCACGACCAAAATGAAGGCCAGAGTATAAACGGCCTTACTGCGAAAACTTTTCAAGCAAATTTACTGTGACAGATTTCCAATGTTGGAATAAAATTGTGAAAGTTTGACTCTAGTTGGTGCACGCATGCATTAACTTGATTGTTTGGTGTAAGGTGGTCACAAACTTATTTCGAGCTGTCTTAACTCAGCCTTTCCCTCATCTTGACCTTCTGACAAAATCAAACATGTTCAATATTATTTTAAGTTTTTTGTCTTGGCTCATGCAAATACTGAAATTCAATGATGTGAACATTGTCATCAGCCAATAGCTGCTCTCTTTCCAGCACCAAACAAGAAGCAGTAAACCAGGTAGACAGTAAACATGGAGGGGACTCAGAGGAAGTCCAGAACTTTAACATGTCTTGGTTCTTTTAGACTGAAAAAGGAGGAGAAACTGGTCGTCTTGTGGAGTGAAGAAGAGTCAGTGTCTAGTTCAGTGTGTATCTGATCCATCAACTGGCATTTACTTTAGTAAGACATTGGTTCACCTGTCATTCCTGTGGTTTCCTTCCACTGAAATAGTGCAGCTGCCCGACGAGGCTGGTAGCGAGTTATGGCGACTAACTTCAGAATGTTAAGTTGGTATGCATCTATATTTATAGATTATATTGATGTCGTATTGACAAGAGTACTGTCGACATATCTTGTGTTTCTAAGTTTTTTTTGCAGATGTTTAAGGAATTGTTAATATGTCGTATTTCTTAAAGGGAGTTTGGTGTAAATACTCACATCGCCTTCAGATGTGAGAAGATGTCAGACTTAAGTCTTAGAGTGAATGTTAGCCATTGTGTGTGCAGGTGTCCTCTAATTTCCTGTTAATGTCCTCTCTTAGTGGAGACAGAGGATGGCGATGGCTACGAGACAGACCACCAGGACTACTGTGAGGTGTGCCAGCAGGGAGGAGAGATCATTTTGTGTGACACCTGTCCCAGAGCTTATCACATGGTCTGTCTGGACCCTGACATGGAGAAGGCCCCTGAGGGCAAGTGGAGCTGCCCACACTGTGTGAGTACCTATCAGTGCTGTGCAGAGGAGACCATCAGGTCCTATGTTAGAAAAGACTCGGCATGACTCCTGGAGAAAACTACACCTGTTTGTTAAGTGTCGTTGTGTGGAGGTGTATTTCTCAAAAGTTGCACTGACAGGATGGCTGGTTGTTGGGAAATGGACTTTCTTAATGGTGATGAAAAAAATCTTTTTGTGTTCTCCATTTTTCTTTGTCTTGTGCCCCCCCAACCCTTGCTCATGTTCCTGTCTATCTTCTCCTATTCCTCACCATGCCCCCCCCCCCTTCCCCCATCCCCCATTTCCTCTTCTTGTCCCTCCCTTCACTATGGCTCCACACGCAAACATGCACACGCACGCACTGCACACACCCCCCCACCCCCGCCGCTCTTGAAAATCACCCCACACCCCTCCCTTTTTTCCTTTCACTCCGTTCCGCATACCTTCCCTGCCTGTCTGCCCCCCCTCCTCCTCCCCCTTGCGCTCACACCACCTCCCTCTGTCTGTAACTCTGCCACCAGGAGAAGGAGGGGATCCAGTGGGAGGCCAGGGATGATCTCTCTGAGGCCGAAGGGGAGGATGAAGAAGACAGGAGGGATGAAGGGGTGGAGGAAGAAGACGACCACCACATTGAGTTCTGCCGGGTGTGCAAGGATGGAGGGGAGCTGCTTTGCTGTGACACCTGCCCCTCCTCCTACCACATCCACTGCCTCAACCCTCCTCTCCCCGAAATCCCCAATGGAGAGTGGATCTGCCCCCGCTGCAAGGTGAGCGCTGCGCACCGGTGCCTGTGAGTCTGCGCGTGCACGTGCTCACGTGGGCGTGCATGCGAATGCAGATTCCATCTTGTGCACGCCTACAGTAGATAAACCATCGCAGCTTTTATTTTGCGGTTTTTCATGTCCTAAAAATTCACCATTCCATATTATTTTTAAAAACTGAATTTCTTATCAGTGGCACATTGCTTCTGTAAATCAACAAGCATCCTGTCCGAAATTATTTCCTTTCCTTTCCCTTCTAACAGTGTCCACAGATGAAGGGCAAAGTCCAGAAGGTCTTAACATGGAGATGGGGCGAGCCGCCCGCCCCCACGCCTGTCCCTCGGCCTGCTGACCTCCCTGCTGATGCTCCTGATCCCCCGCCGCTGGCAGGCCGCAGGGAGAGGGAGTTCTTTGTCAAATGGTGCAACATGTCCTACTGGCACTGCTCCTGGGTGCTGGAGCTACAGGTAACACACACTCTCTGAAACTGTCTCCACCTGTAGTTGAGAATGTGGATTTTTCTGCACACTTCCTCACAAACGCACAAGACACACAATAAACCCAATGTTCCCTTTCTATACCTCCATGTCACTCGTCCTCAGTTGGAGCTGAACTGCCAGGTGATGTTCCGTAACTACCAGAGGAAGACTGACATGGACGAACCGCCTCCTGTGGATTTTGGAGGTGAAGGCGATGAAAACAAAAGCACCAAGAGGAAGAACAAGGATCCTCTCTTCATCCACATGGAGGAGGAGTTTTACCGCTATGGAGTCAAGATGGAGTGGCTGATGATCCATCGCGTCCTCAACCACAGGTAGTATACAGTATACAGTCTCGTATCAAATACACGGTTTTCATGTTAAAAGACGCTTACAGTAGATTCAGTTTGCTCTGAAGGTGTGGTACTATAAGCCTGAGTCAGTATTTTAGTCTTAAAATTGCTGTTTTAACAGATGATCATTTTATGTGAAAATATAGTTGCTGGCTTAAATTTTTAATGTTTTATTCCTAAGAACTGAATTACTGGTAGTAAAGGAAACAAAAAGCATATAACTGCAATATGATTTAACAGCGTAAGAAGGATTAGCAAGAATATCATGTTGACTAAGACAATTTATTGTACAAGGACAAAAATTAACACAATAGCGCTTCATCATAACGCTGTCTTTCTTGTGTGTATTCATGTTAGTGTTGATAAAAAGAACAACATACATTACTTGATCAAATGGAGAGATCTGCCCTATGACCAGTCAACTTGGGAGAGCGAAGACATGGACATCCCAGAGTATGACACCTACAAACAGACATACTGGAATCACAGGTATGCAGAGACGTACAAAAAGTCAGATAATATTTCTCTCATGTTAAAAAAATGTGGTTGAAAATATGTTTACGTCATTTTCTTTAAGAGAGTTGATGATGGGTGAAGAGGGCAGACCTGTTAAGAAGCTGAAGAAGACAGTCAAAGTCAAGAAGGCAGAGCGTCCACCTGCTAATCCAGTTGTAGATGTAAGTATTATCAAACTCTAAAGCAAAAAAAACAAAACAAACTTCCTTATTTCCAAACAGCAAAAGTGATCCTGCCATATATATGATTTTTAAATGGAGTAATTTATTATTAATAATAAAATGAAGCATCACTGTCAAGTGTTTTCCCGTGGCAGAATAAAAGTAGCTTGAATCAGGACAGGTGTCGAATTGATATTCCTCTTGGTTTCTTCCTTCCAGCCCACCATCAAGTTTGATCGGCAGCCCGACTACCTGGACAGCACAGGAGGCACTCTGCATCCCTACCAGCTGGAGGGGTTGAACTGGCTGAGGTTTTCTTGGGCTCAGGCCACAGACACAATCCTGGCTGATGAGATGGGTTTAGGAAAGACTGTCCAGACTGCTGTCTTCCTTTATTCATTGTACAAGGAGGTAAGAACAATATATGTGATTGTCCAGCAAGAATCTTAAGCATTTTCTGTGTCATCCTGTCCTGATGCTGTTTTGTCCAGTCTGCCCTCCCCTGTCATTTAATGTTTGTGGGCAGGGTTTCAGACATGTGACACACAGTAACTCTGTCCATTAAAGGGGATGAGATCCAAGTAAGGAACTCTATCCTAAAGGCAGGGCAAGACAAATACAGTTGTTTACATTGTTTATTGGATATATGTGAAGGAGAATGTGTAAAACACTTTTAGGGCTAAAAATACCATGTTCAAATTTGTAGGAATGAGTGATACTGGATTTTTTGCTGATAGGTAACAACTCATTTGACTTAAAAGTGATTCTGATATCTTTTTAACCACTTCATTCCTTTCTTAATTTTAGTGATTATCAAGTCTCTTCTGTATTGGAATTAACATCATATTATAAATGCATGCTCTTATTGTTTTGGCCCACCAGCAGATGGAGACATGAAATACAGTGCTTTTCAATGTATGTAATAGTTATTGATTGTGCAAAATAATACTAATGTGCAAACTGATGGTTTGTTTGAAAACCAACATCGACCGATACCAGTGACATGCGGATATTATTGTGCATCCCTAAAAATCTGAGTTGTGTATGTAATTGTAGCACCAAATTCAGGGGCCAGTGCTACTACATGCAGTGGTAATTTGGTGCAGAAACTATGTTGAGCAGGACTGTTTACTCACACACTGACTGTGAGACTCACACAATTGACACTTAATACATACTCTCGTGCCACAGTACCATTTTTTCATGCAGAGAAAAACAAATTTATAACAGTGTAAAACGCTGAGCTCAAGCCAGCCATCACTTAGATTTTGACACACATAAATTCCTGCTGTTATGTACTGGTACTTGGAGCAGCCAAAAAGGACAAAGAAAAAGGGATTGCAGCAACAATTTATTACACAACATATTTAATCAGTCCTTATATGATAAAAGACATTTCTATATTATTGTTGCTGAGAAGCATAATGTATTTCTGCTCAAAATGTTCCTCCTACCATATACAATTGAAAGTAGTTTCACTGCACATTACTGTAAGTCAGCTCAAATGAAATTTTAACACATGGGAAATGTCATCATTTTTAAATTCCATCAAATTAAATGAGTAAATGTTTTCCTTCAGAGGATAACTGAAATTTTCGATTTAATCTTGTTCAGGATGACCTTGACCATGCAAACTTTGAAGTTATTTACTGGACAGTTTTTGAGAAAATTCAAGGATAGTCCTGTCAAAGTACATTATAACACAGTAATGGTTTCCTCATATTTGAACTGTCATAAAAAGAAAATGTTGCAGCGGTTGATGTTGGAATTCTTTTGGTCAGATCAGGCCGTGTCGGAAGTGCCAAGAACAGACAAATACATGAAATGGTGCTGTAAAAAATGGTGCAGGTACAAAAAAAGTGGTCTATGTTATTTTAAAAATTACATGCACATAGGAAAAGTATTTGGAGCCCTGGCTTTGGATCAAAGTGCTATATAAATGCAGCCATTTTATAATAAATGCATGACGTCTTCCCATGTTAATGATGACTTTGTCTTCCTGGTACAGGGTCACTCCAAAGGTCCCTTCCTGGTTAGTGCTCCACTGTCCACCATCATTAACTGGGAGAGAGAGTTTGAGATGTGGGCCCCTGACATGTACGTGGTGACCTACGTAGGTGACAAAGACAGCAGGGCTGTCATCAGAGAGAACGAGTTCTCCTTTGAGGGAAACGCCATCAGAGGCGGGAAGAAGGCATCCAAGATGAAGGTAAGGAGGAAAGTAGAAAAGGACAACAGTAATGATATCGTACAAAAAATATCGTACAAAAGTTCTACCACCAGTTTTAGTTTGTGGCACAGTATTACCAGTGGAAACAGCTGCTTGCAGCCATAATAATTGTGTTTCTACTTATTTCCGTTTGGCAGCTTAACTAATGTCCTCCTCTCTCTGTGCTTTACAGAAAGACTCAACAGTCAAGTTTCATGTCCTGCTGACATCCTATGAGTTGATTACCATTGACCAGGCTGTGCTGGGCTCCATTGAATGGGCCTGTCTGGTTGTGGACGAGGCTCACAGGCTGAAAAACAATCAGTCCAAGGTATTAATATAATACTGTGTAGCTATATATAGATATTTTTTAAATTCTGTGTTTTAAATGTAATTCTGAATATCAAAAGTTTGATTGTTTAATGCCTAAAATCTAATAATTGTTTTCTTCCTGCCTGTTAGTTCTTCCGAGTGTTGAACAACTATCCGCTGCAACACAAACTGCTGCTAACCGGCACTCCTCTTCAGAATAACCTGGAGGAGCTCTTCCACCTGCTGAACTTCTTGACTCCAGAGAGATTCAAGTCAGTAGCCCCACATCTGGGCAGAGCGTGTTTGGCTGTATTGCAGGTACACAGAGGACAGCCACCTTCCACCCTGTATTCATGAATTTTCTTTTTCTCTTTTTCTTTGTAGCAACCTTGAAGGGTTCCTGGAGGAGTTTGCAGACATTGCCAAAGAGGACCAGATCAAGAAGCTCCATGACATGCTGGGACCACACATGCTCAGGAGGCTGAAGGCCGATGTTTTCAAACACATGCCTTCAAAGACTGAGCTCATTGTCAGAGTGGAGCTGAGCCCCATGCAGAAGTAAGAACCTGTCTGCACAGATAGCCTTTGAAAACAGATATTTTTACCCTACGTTTTGGCCTCTTTCAAACCGAGTTTTAGGTCATTTAAAGGAGATATTTGAAAATGCCTTCTAAGATGCAGCTTTTTCAAAACTCAGGCTTCTTTGGATTCATGTGGATGTGTAAAAAAGTAATTTGTAATGAGCATGTGCCAGGAGACAGGTTTGTTTACGTTTTGTTAGCACTGCTAGGATTGTTGTTGATGAGGCGTGGAAGGGAAACTTTTATGTCCAGAGCACTGCTTGTGTCTCCGAGTCACCTAATCGTCCTTAAATCGAAGAGGAATGTCAGTTAGAAGATCTCCAGTTGGTGTTTTAAGAAAGATAATGTTAGCTTGTACGCTTTGCTAAGTCAGTGACTGAGGTGACTGCAGAAGACAGCTATGCTGGCAACTGTCTGATGTCTTTTTGTGCATTCTAGTGTGGATGGAGACTCTCTTTTTTTTAAATGAAAGGTGAAATTGTCTGTTATCAACAATATCAGTATATGTGTATACAGGGCCTAAGTTAGGAGAAGATACGTAGCAACTCTGTAGGGTATAAAGTCTGAATTCTACATGTATCGTATATTTTCCTTTCCCTAATCTCTGAAGTCTCTCTTCTCGTGATCTTTTTCTTTGTTGTAACAAAGGAAATACTACAAGTTCATCCTAACACGTAACTTTGAGGCCCTGAACACTCGCGGAGGAGGAAACCAAGTGTCTCTGCTCAACGTGGTGATGGACCTGAAAAAGTGCTGTAATCACCCCTACCTCTTTCCTGCAGCCGCCACAGTACGACCCCAGTCTTTTTGTAATTATATATGAGCAAACTGTTTCTGGGGGCACGTTTTGGGTTGTAGCATGGATGTATGCCCATGTATAAAAACATGGTTAATGCAGTCAGTCATTCTGATTTCTGTCTCTGATCGTAGGAGGCTCCAAAACTTCCAAACGGCATGTATGAGGGTAATGCGCTGACCAAGTCGTCAGGAAAACTGATGCTGCTTCAGAAGATGATGAGGAAGCTGAAGGAGGGAGGCCACAGGGTTCTGGTCTTCTCCCAGATGACCAAAATGCTGGACCTGCTGGAGGACTTCCTGGAGAACGAGGGATACAAGTATGAGAGAATTGATGGAGGAGTTACCGGCAACTTGAGACAGGAGGCCATCGACCGCTTTAATGGTGAGCCATATATCATGTTGCCTAAAAAAGCTGCCATGGTTTGCTATCGGCGAGCTAATTTTCTTTCTCTCTATGTTTCTGTTGTTTATCCCAACAGCTCCTGGTGCTCCCCAGTTTGCTTTCCTCCTCTCTACCAGAGCTGGTGGTTTGGGCATTAATCTCGCCTCTGCTGACACCGTCATCATCTACGACTCTGACTGGAACCCCCACAATGACATCCAGGTATGCAAACCGCAGGGCATTAACGTCAAATCCATGTCAGCATGTTTGTTTGTTGGGATGATTACGCCGTTTGTTTTGTGTGTGTGTGTGTGTACTTCGTAGGCGTTCAGCAGAGCTCACCGTATTGGCCAGAACAGGAAAGTGATGATTTATCGCTTCGTCACCAAAGCCTCTGTGGAGGAGAGGATCACCCAGGTCTGTGAAACGGCACAATACAAAAAAATTACACATTCTTTTCATTCACTATGTTAAGATTCTGTGATCACCTGCTCACCGCATGTTTTGTCCTCCACCTACCTCCCTCGACCAGGTGGCAAAGAAGAAGATGATGCTGACTCATCTGGTGGTGCGACCCGGTCTCGGCTCCAAGACAGGCTCCATGTCTAAGCAGGAGCTCGATGACATCCTCAAGTTTGGAACTGAGGAGTTGTTTAAGGATGAAATCGGAGAGGGTGAGTCGACTTTAACCCATTGATACGATTTGCTTTCTGTTTTTTGATCATGATTCAGTTACATTTTTGATTTCAACTTTTTTTTCCAGCACTAACTGCTATAACATTGTTAGTCTATCAAGCCTTGATTTGTAAAGATCGACACATCATAGGTTTTATGCCCCGACAACTGCCACCTTCATTTTCAGATTCTTCTTTAAAAAGATTGGCTACATGGTATCAAATGTGATATAACAAACAATGTGGAATGTACCACACTAAGGCCATATGGTTGAATTTAAATAATACATTAAAAATATATAAATAACAATAACTGTCCATCAGTAAAATGGAAACAACAAGAAGAGCCACTAGATGGCACAAAGGTACTTTGTAACACCAGCCTGAATTTCCTCACCTGTGGAAAAAAAAAAAAGCCACCAGGTCTGGTGGCAGTAGTAGTAGTTGTTGTTTTGCTCAGTGACTGTATATAAACATGGACAATGCGTCTGCACTTTGTTCCATTGCACAAAAATGAAGCCAAAATGTTCCGGATCTGGCCGCTGCCATCTTGTGCTGGTGATGTCATTTAGAGTCAGAGTCTACACAGTGGCGATCTTGACAGCTGTCAATCTTGATGTCAGTAGTTAATGAAAACCAAACTTGAACTCTTAATTACATCAGGGTGGTAGGTAACTACCCAAAATGACAGAAAATAGCAGTAATGTAGTTTCTGCTTCATTAATATGTCTACTCATCTTGCTTTTCAGGGGACAACAAGGAAGATGACAGCAGTGTGATCCACTATGACGACCAGGCCATTGACCGTTTGCTGGACAGGAACCAGGATGCTACAGATGACACTGAGCTCCAGAGCATGAACGAATACCTCAGCTCTTTTAAAGTGGCCCAGTATGTGGTCAAAGATGAAGACGATGAGGTGCGTGTATGAATATATAACTTTAAAAAATACTTCACCTGCTGTTTTGTTGAATTTGTGAAGAAAACTTTTTCTCTCATGCCTCTGTTGAACGAAGAATCCAAAAATGGAGAGAACTGTTGATGAATTGAAGCCATTGTGGACCGTGTTTAGTATCAGAAAAACTATTGGAACATCCGCGTACAAACTCACACAACTTGTGCAGTATAATACAAGTCTCTTTTATCCAATCATATGCGCAGTACTTCCCAAACAGACAGCTCTTGACAACTGGGAACTGAACTGAAAGTAAAACTTATCTATGCTCTCTTCAAAATCGGACTCCACTGACGCATACGACTGGATGAATGACACTTGGATTATAGTTCTCCAGTTGTGTTAGAGTTTGTCAACAAATGTTTTGATATAGTTTTGCTGTTGTCAAGTGTGGCCCCCCCGTGACTCAAGTGAGCTAAGAATTTTCTTTGTTTTTGGATTCACCTGAGGCTTTTGAGAAAAACAGGTTTTCTATTCTTTGTACCTGTTATTATTTTTTAATTTTGATTGGCATGAAAGGTTTAGAAAGCTCAATTCACGGGCTTCATGTATAGTCTTAATCTATATGTTTATTACTCTGTTCTTGTGCCAGGAGGAGGAGGTGGAAAGGGAGGTAATCAAGCAGGAGGAAAGTGTTGATCCTGACTACTGGGAGAAGCTGCTCCGTCACCACTATGAGCAGCAGCAGGAAGACCTCGCCCGAAATCTGGGCAAAGGCAAAAGAACTCGAAAGCCAGTCAACTACAATGACGGCTCCCAGGAGGACCGAGGTATAAGACAGGGTACAGAACAATATATAATGCAACCTCTTCTTGTGTGTGAGTGTGTGTGCTGTGCAGTGCTGTTAGTGGTGTTGGTGTAACATGGTGGAAAGATTTAGTGAGTGCGTAGCATCAGGTTTAATGTTATTATCGGTATTAGATTGGGTGTAGAAACATGCTAGTTGTGTGTTATTTAGAAACTGATATTTTACTTTTTTGTAGATCAAACATGTTTAAAATATTTCATTTGAATCCAGGGGACCGTCTCATAAAGGAACAAAGTTCCCCTCAAACCTGCAACACAGAGTGACGTATAAAGAGCTGTTTATATTTCTCCTGAGTGCAGTTATCTAGCTAACTTTGTTATCTAGCCGTTTCTCCCTTACTCAGTTAATCAAACTTTATTTGTATAGCACCTTTCCTACAGATTAGTGCAGTTCAAAGTGCTTCACAGTTGGCAGACAAGCTGATATTAAGGCCTTGTCCACATGTACGCAGGTATATTTGAAAACGTACCCTTTTCTATGTGTTTTGGTCTTAAGTCCACACCCAAATAGCATTTTAAGTCACTGAAAACTGACTTTTTGTAGAACTCCCTTCAGGATGACGATGTTCAGAAACTCTGTTTTCAAAGACTTTGTTGATTTTCAATGTCAGTGTGTGCGCCATTATCTCTTTTGTGAGGCGCCACAAATAAGGCAGCTCATTCTAACCTTGCAAACAGGACTTTTTACATGTTGACACATATGTTCAGTTATTCTGACATTATAACGAGGAACAGAGGCGTTAGAATGTGCTATGGAGGTCAGTGCTCCAGGCTTCTGATTGGCCACCGTCATCTTCTTTGTTGTATAGCTTTTGGGTTACAGTCATATCACTGCCCATTTTTTTTGGCATGTCCTAACCGTGTGTGGACAGGATTTTCTTTTCTTTTTTTTTTTTTGAGGACGAAGGAGGGGAAAATACACCTGTGTCCATGTGGACTGGGCCTAAGACAGAACAAGTGTAGACTGTAAAAACAACATTTTTTTTTTATTACACTTTGAGACCAATAAATGTGAGACAGTAATAATGATGAAAATGTAATAAAAATTTTTTTTAAAATAGTAAAGGTTGTAAAACAGAGTGAAACAAATACAAGATTAAAGAACCAGATTAAATAGATTAAAAGGACAAAGCAAGAATAAAAGTGATAATAAAATAGAATTAAAAGCTACAATAATATAACTTATGGGATCATATTAACAACAATAATTATAATACTTACATAAAAGCTAGACTTAAAACTAGATTATGTAGATTAAAAAAGATTCAAATGAGCAAACAAAGACAAATAGAGGGATAAAAATGTATAATGATAATAATAATGTAAGACTAGTGAGTGTGAGAACAACAATAATAATGAAAATGTAATAAAGTAATTTAAAAGCTATAACTTCAGTAATAGTAAAACAGTAGTACTACTGTATTGCTGTACAGTAATATTAATAATAAAACAACAAAATAAAATAGAATACAATTTTACAACATAAATTCAATAAAGTAAGTCAATAAGATAATGTACATAAAATATTTCTAAATTTAAAAGCCTGGCAACATACATAGGTTTCTCATCCCCTGATTCAGTTTTATTTGAACAAAGCCTATACAGGGTAACAAGAAATGATTTAAGAAGAAGATTCTAGATGGTTATTTTTCACTTTGATTATATAAGGACAATTGTGTGAAAAACTTTCTGCTGCTAGGCTTCACTAAAGAAACTGTACAATAAAAAAATAAATACATTCAAGGCAAAAGGCAAACATAAACGTGACCATGAAAAGAAATTTACAGGAAAATGTATTTATAAAAACTGAGAATCAGTAGCTCCCCCTCTTGGCTAAAAGCCTGGTTGACAGTAACTAAATGGGGCTGCAGCTCCTCTTTTATTTTCTCCCTCTTGAACATTTTTGTCTGTGCTCCCTTTAGACTGGCAGGAGGATCAGTCCGATAACCAGTCAGATTACTCTGTGGCCTCGGAGGAGGGCGACGAGGACTTTGATGAACGTACTGAAGGTAAGGCTTACTGTTTTAATCACTGCTGTTAAGAAGAGAGGTGTGTGTGTGAGTTGGTGGTAAAATGGACTGTGAATGCCACCAATTATTTAGGTGAAGTTATACAGAATTTCTGTCTTAAAGTTTTTACTTGA
Source organism: Cephalopholis sonnerati (assembly GCA_019142605.1). Classification (NCBI taxonomy): domain Eukaryota; kingdom Metazoa; phylum Chordata; class Actinopteri; order Perciformes; family Serranidae; genus Cephalopholis; species Cephalopholis sonnerati. The sequence continues at coordinate 30,261,056 of JAGQAX010000008.1, forward strand.
GTTTTGCATTGGGTCCCAGTGGTGCTTGAGACATTGAGGTAGACCTTCATGTTTAAGCCCCAGTTCTTTCACCCACTAACATCCTTCAAACTGCCTCTGTGTATGTGTATACAGGTTCAGACGACAGCTATTATATCCTCACTGACAACCTCTACATGTAATGAAATGGCCCTTGCTGCTGCGTCTTGAGCTTTGAGTGCATAGAAGAAGAAAAGTCAGGAAGAGACAGGAAGAAAAGAGAAGGAAAAAAAGAAAGAAATAGGCAAAGAAAATTAAAATCAACAGTTTCTTGGCCAGCTGAACTGTTTATATGCACTTTAAAGAGATTGTTAGCGTTACAGGTTTTTTAAAAATGCACTTGGTGTTTACAAAGGATATATAATAAAGGATATGTGTATAAAGGAGCTTGTTTCAGATCAAATTGTTTCCTATGATGATGATATGAATGTTGTTTATTTGGTAGTTCATTTTCAGTGCTAAAAGATGCACGTGTTTTATATTTATTGTATTTTTTTGTTTTATTTAATTATGGCTCTGTCACTTGAAATTTATTAAACAAAATACCACAACAGTGCAGAGATTGAGAGGAGGGAGAGCTTCAGCAGGATCAGAGTATGATGTGACGAAAGTGAAGAATCTTTCGGACGTTAAGAACACACGGTGATCACATCAAAATTCAGTTTGTGTTTTGACTTCATGGCCTCTGTTAAAAGTTATTGACCCGAATGAATCTCAGATAAACAAACTGTGTTCATTTCGTTTTAGCTAACGCCCGCAGACCAAACCGCAAAGGGCTGAGGAACGATCGGGACAAACCTCTGCCTCCGCTGCTGGCCAGAGTGGGCGGCAACATCGAGGTGAGTCCCTGCAGAGACAGTGATAAATGCCTTGAGAGTGACTTCCTATTGAATTTTTGTTTTTTAATTTTTAAACATCTTAACCTGGTTTGTCACCTGTCAGGTTTTGGGCTTCAATGCACGGCAGAGGAAGGCCTTCCTGAATGCAGTGATGCGTTATGGGATGCCTCCTCAGGACGCTTTCACCAACCAGTGGCTGGTCAGGGACCTCCGCGGGAAGTCTGAGAAGGAATTCAAGTGAGTCTCAGTGTGACATTTTTCTGCTTGACCTGAAGTAGGTGGCGCCAAATATTCAAACAATAAATTAGTGCTCTTGGTCACCCTTTACATCTGCATGCGGGTTTTACAAATATTTAATCAATGAAAAAGTATTAAAAAGAGCTTATGATTAACCACTGTAACTCCACTGGGTCCTCAAACTTTCTGCAGAACCCCTTAGCTCCACCCTGCAGTGACAGTGACAAGGCGATTTTGTCTGACCTCTAAATAAAGAACTGGTAGTTTGAATAAGTGCAGTGTTTTCTTTACTCAAGTAACACTCAGTGAAGGCTAATGTTACTAATTCCCACCAACCCACTGTGCTCCTGGTGCTGGAGTTTGTGCTGGCTGAAATCAAGTTGTTGCCCTCTCTCCTCCTGACTAATAGTCTCCATGCAGCAGGGAGTGAAGCGAAGGAATCGCAGGGTGCACTCGCTAATTCTTGTCTCATTTGTCTCATTAGCTGTAATAACCTTTGTAACCTAAGTTGATAATGATGTAGTGTAATGCACTTGCTGCCTCAGATGCTGCCGTTCTAACCAGTGATGGACAAAATATGTTGCTGGTTTCCATTTAAGTTTGATTTTGGTGAAATGTTAATACAATGACACATGCGAGTATCTGACCATATATAAAGATGCAAAACCAACTTTTTTTGGCAGGGAATTTGTGCCTTTATTAGATTGGATATACCAAGCATAGAAGGGGTAAAGGGAGGGGAGGACATGCAGCGAAGGGCCACAGGCTGGAATCGAACCCAGGGCCGCTGCGGCAAGGACAGTGCCTATGTACATGGGATGCCTGCTCTACCCACTGAGCTGCTGGGCGCTCCATGCAAAACAACCTTTGACAGAGCAGTGTTCAGCTATTTTAAAAACAGAGAGGTCAAGGTCAGTGTGACCTTCTGTGTCTCATTCTTGTGAGTGGGATATCTCAAGAACGCCTTAAAGGACACAAACGTCCACTTGGACTGAAGAATTAACTGATTAAGATTTTATGGTCAGAGGTCAAGGTCAGTGTGACCTCACAAATATGGTTTTGGCCATAACTCAAGAATTCATATTTTGATTATGACAAAATTTCATACAAATGTCTTAATAAGTTAAAATAATGAAGTGATGGCATTTTATATCCATAAGGTCAAAGGTCAGCTTCAGTGACATCATAATGTTCTGCATAAAACACTTAACTGGCCATTACTCAACGTCATGTCTCAGGAACAGAAGGGGAGACATTTAGTCAGATACTAAATTGGTGACATTCATCTTGGGTGTCCATCTTGAAACTGTGCTGATCGTATAGATCTTACATGCTGTCAGGGGGAAGATATGTCAAGTGTGTGAAGCATCCATGTTTAAGCAGACATGCATGTAAACTGTAAACAAAACTTGACTGGTGCGCGAAAGCATACAATCGCACTGTGGTAATTGTAGTTTTTTGGGGGGGCGATGACCTGTGTTGAGGTTTTCGAATGAAGCGTTGAATGTTAAGAACATGTCGCTTGCTACAGCCCTAGTATTTCGTTTTGACCAAAATATGTCTGTAACAAGACATTACAAGCACAGACTTCTTCTATGACTTGTGTGTAGACAACGGCGGCTGTCTTTCTAAATGAGAAAAAAAAAGTTGAACTCAATATGGAAGTATTGCTGTGTACAGAGGCCAAATCTCAGGCGTTGTATTGTCGATTTCATCAAAACATTTCAAACAAAACTCAGCACCAAGTTGTGTTCCACCTTACTTGGCTGGGCTGTTTGCACTAAAAGCATGACTCTGGTATATTTATCATTCTGTTTGATGTGCAGTGTTTTCTTTGTGCATTTTTCTGAAACGTGTGAAATCGACGTTTCCAAGTTGATTCACAGTGACATTTCTCCACCTTCTTCTTCACACATGCTGCAGGGCCTATGTGTCTCTGTTCATGCGTCACCTTTGTGAGCCTGGGGCTGATGGAGCTGAGACCTTTGCAGATGGTGTCCCACGTGAGGGTCTGTCGAGGCAACACGTGCTCACACGTATTGGTGTGATGTCACTTATAAGGAAAAAGGTATGGTTCACCATTTAAAAAAAAAAAAAACAGAGCGATGACTGGTTGGTTTGTATATACAAATGTAGATCAAAACCTTGTGCCAGGTGCTTGTGGAAAACGGGAAACAAGTATCAACAGGAAGGCAATCCAGGCACTCCAGAAAAAAATACAGAAAACGAGAAGTGTCTTAACTGTGGATTATTGGTTAACCAATAATAATTTTTCCCATTTGAAAACAGCTTTTAATCACTGACATGACCTATGTTTAATGCAAAGTTAGAGTGGGACTCAGGATAATAGATAGGAATAGGAAACACAGAGTTACTCGAATGCTAAACTAAATAACACAAAGCAATTAATTAGTTTAAAATTGTGGAGCTCCCGCCTCTCTTATTAACAACTGGCCCAACAAAATCCAAAGTGTTATACACAGCGAAGAGGTGCACAACTCCCGGTGCCTATCAGCTCACCTGTGAAGGACAGTGGAGCTGAAATCTGGTATTTTAACTTTCCATTTTGTTTTCTGCTGTTCCTTTTTATTGTGAAGTGCATGATGCTTTGTTTCATGAGATAAAAATAAATGTAGATTTTGTAAATGCGGAAGATGCACAGAGACTGACATGGCTGTTCACATATGAAACAAATACATTTGCCAGTCTCCTGGAGGAAGCCTGGGAGAAGAGATTAAAAAGCTCTTTATTGAGATAGTCTATAGATAACTTGGTAGTTCCTTATGTGAACAGCTTATTTGAGACATTGTCTTTGTTTGTTTTTAGTCTGTGTTTCTTTTGTATTTCCACCAGAACATGTATGTAAAATAATGAAAGTTTGCAAACCCATGTGGGATCAGCCAGTGTTTGGCGTGACAGAGAAATAATGAATGGATGAATGAGGAGTCATGTGTTGATTAACAGGTGCAGGAGTTCGAGCATGTGAACGGTCAGTGGTCGATGCCCTGGATGGCAGAGTTGGAGGAGAACAAAAGGGCTGCAGCTCTGGCTGCAGGTGAAGACCCAAAGACTCCATCTACTGGGACACCTGCAGACACACAGCCCAACACTCCTGTCCCAGGTAAAAACACACACACACACACACACACACACTCCTCACACTAGAACATTGAAAGAACATTTTAAGAAATAATCTTTGTGATTTCTTACCATATAGATGTTCATTTCATGATGCACATTCTGTAGTTAGCCTTTTCTTTTGCAATAAGAACCATCACAGACTCATATACTGTATGTCGTAACACAGCTTTTATGGTCATCCTCTGACAAATGACATGCATTTCCATTTCCTCTTAATCTCAGCAGCACATGCTTTACTTCACCTGACTGACATGTAATATGATTTCTAGCTAAATGTTTAAACCAAAGTCATAACCATGAAATAACCCTGGCAGTTCTGAGAACAACAGTTTTTCTTTTTGATGCACTGAAAAATATTCTGCCGTCATTTCGTTTCTGTCCAGGCTCATATACAGTTGTCTCTCAACTGTCAGCCTATTCCCTGACACCCTCTTGTGGATACAACCAGAATAACATTAAACAAGAAATACTTGGCCAACTTGACAGTTATTTTTTTGCTTATTCAGATATCAGTCTTCAAAAATGTAATTAATTATTAACAGAGACAAGATTCAAGTGCACTCTTTGCCTTCCTGTTGTTGACATGTGAGTTGTGTTTCTTGTCAGAGGATTTATCTAAATCAGAGGACAAGGAAGACATGAAGAAGGAGGGTGAGGACGGCAAAGGAGCCAAGAAGGCCGATGACCCAGAGGTGAATTTTCATCCACATCACCCATTTTTATTTTCAGTACAGTCCAATAAGCTTTAAGCAGCAACATTAAATCTGCTGCCTCTCCCCTAGATTATTGAAATCCCAGACGAGTCTGAAAAATCCCCCGTCCTCGAGAAGAAAGACGAAGAGGTGGAGTCCGCTGCAGGGAAGGAGGAGAAACAGAAGGAGACGGGAAATGGAGATGAGGGCAAGGAGAAGGAGGCTGAAGACATGAGCAAGGAGAAGGAAGAGAAGGATAAGACTTCGGAGACAGAGAAGGACACTCCTGCTGAGGTCAAGGGTGAAGGTTCAGACGGCAAGGCGGACTCAGATGAGGACAAATCTAAAGGTGAGCCAGGTGTCTGAACTACTCTCCGTTGTGTCTCCTTTCCCTTTTCTGTTACTTAAACTTCTCCCTCTCTTGTTTCAGCTGAGGAAGGAAAAGATGAGAAGATGGACACAAGTCCACAAACAGAGGAGAAGAAAGGTACAGACACGTCAACTCAAACACAAACGCACTTTTCAGTGAAGGTAAATTTCATTGTACATTAAATAAAAGCTTTTGACTCAGATGGAGACGTCCCCGTCAACTTTATAAGCTACAGCTAAATGTCTAAATGTTGATGAACTTTACAAAATTTGGTTGAATTTCACTCATGTCTCTATTAGGGTCGGGCGATATGTTAAAATTTTCCAACTAGCCACTGACATTCTTATGTAAACAAACACAACAGGCGATGTTGAGGCCAGTAAAATGATCAAGGTCATGTCCGTATTATGTACGATTAGTCAGTAATGTAGTTATCATGACAGGCCTCCTGATCGCCGATATACTCGTCCAGTCAGTCTCTATAATGAGAAGGTGTCTTCACTTTTAAACTTTGTCGCTGTTGTTTGCTTGCAGAGCAAAAAGAGGAGAAGGACGCTGTGAAAACAGACGAGTCTGGCAAACTGCAGAACGGAGAGAACACCAAAGAAGGAGCAACAGCTGCGCCGGTGGTTAACGTCAGTGAAGAGAAGAAAAAAGCCACCAAGCAGAGGTTCATGTTCAACATCGCTGACGGAGGATTCACAGGTGGACACACACACACACACACACACACACACACACACACACACACACACACACACACACACACACTTTTTCTCTCTCTACTCTCTTCTCTCTTTAGTTTCTGTCTTTTGACCTCTCTGCCCTCGTTCCCAGAGCTCCACTCACTGTGGCAGAATGAAGAGAGGGCAGCCACCGTCACCAAGAAGACCTTTGAGATTTGGCACCGTCGCCATGACTACTGGCTGCTGGCAGGAATTATACAGTATCCTTTCAGTGGACAGTGTCCTGTTAAATTCTCATGTGATTTTTGTCTTCCCATCACATTAGAGGTGAAATGATTAGCTGACTAAGCAAGTAGTTGATCATCAGAAAATAAATAAGCAGCTGTTGCAGCTATTGTTTTGAAAAAATACTGTTTTGAAAAAGTTTAATATCTTTCGCTGTGGCGAGACAAAATAAGCAATTTGATGGGGGCATCTTGGGCTTTGGAAAGTTGTGATTGTTGAATTTTTCACTATTTTTTGATAATTTATTGACCAAACAATCCATTATTTGGAAGCGAAAGAAATCTCATTAGCTGCCCCTCTGTATCACATCACTGCATTCAAGATGGTAGAAACTTATGGCTGCCAATACAAAGCACACCAAGACCACGGTGCATTCTGAGGCCTTTATTTTTTATTTTATGGTTTTCTGTTACGGCAGTGAGGTGTGTGTGTGTGTGGATTAAGAGTTAATTAGGTGTCTATTGATTCATTCAAAGGGTACTTGTCCAAATAATCAAGCTAGGTTGCACAGTAAGTAGCCTTTATAAAGAAGAGGCGACTTGCCCGAGTCCTGAAGTTATCTGTGCACGATAATCAGCATTCATTGTGAATAACACTTGCTTGAGAACAAAATCAGCACAGGACACTAAAGACAAGACAAAAATGTTGTTACACTTGACCTCAGCGTCTCTCAGACACGGCTACGCTCGGTGGCAGGATGTGCAGAACGATGTGAGGTTTGCCATCCTCAATGAGCCCTTCAAAGGGGAGATGAGCAGAGGAAACTTCCTGGAGATCAAGAACAAGTTTCTGGCCCGCAGGTTCAAGGTGAGCACAGCACGCTCACTAGTTTTACACGTTTCCCCTCTGTGTGTTTGTGTCTGTCTGTGCTTGTATCATATCTCACTGGACATGTCGTCTCTCTTTGTTTCCTGCACAGTTATTGGAGCAGGCCTTGGTGATCGAGGAGCAGTTGCGCAGGGCAGCTTACTTGAACATGACAGAGGACCCGGCCCACCCCTCCATGGCTCTCAACACTCGCTTCAGTGAGGTGGAGTGTCTCGCCGAGTCCCACCAGCACCTCAGCAAAGAGTCGATGTCTGGAAACAAGCCTGCCAATGCAGTTCTGCATAAAGGTAAAAGATCAAAAGAGAGATGGGTAGAGGGTGGGCAACTTTTTGATAATTGATGTGTTTTATTTATTCTTTTTTTTTTCAGACAAAAAGCCAAACATTTGCTGGTTTCATGTTTCTTAAATATGAGAATTTGAAGCTTTTCTGTGTCATCTGTAATCATAAAGTGAATAGCTTTGGATATTTGGGAGGTTTTCTGACTTTTTAATGACAAAATAATTAATCGAGAAAGTAATTGGCAGATTAATCAATAATGGAAATAATCATTAGTTGCAGCCCTACTGCTCAGGTGCTGTCGGTCAGTTTGCCGTTAACAGAATGACATTACATGTAACTTATTATTTCGGCTAACTAGAGAGGAACAGACTGACTAGACATCTCAGTTGTGACACTCATAGTCCTCTTGACTTTTTAATGACAAGTATCTGAGTTGCAACTGCCTTGCAACGCACCAACAAACTCACAGATTCATAAGGTCATGTTTAGTCAGCTGTTTTGCATCATTGGCGAGCTATTGCTATGAAAAAACAGCACATTTGCTGTCACTAATGAGTTTATCCACAAGGTCATCCTATGTTCAGATCTTTGCAGTAGAATTGTTTGAAATATTCTGTACTGTCATCTCACACAGTATTTTTATTAGTGTGCATTACAACAATCGTTTGTGTCTAAGAAAACATTTTTCGTTACATAAGAAGCTTCAGAGTAGAAGAAGCTTGTGTTTGTGTGAAAGAGAGAAGTGTTGGTCGTCATTGTGATGATCTCTGCAGTAGAGAAAAGGGAACTATTATGTAAACACAAATATTTAAATTTCTAGGCTCTAATTATAGCAGCTAACGTGACCAGCAACAAATATCAAGTGCAATACTGTTGGCAGCTTCCACAGTTGAACAAAGACAGCTTTTCATTACTGGTTTAGGAAACAACAGTTACAACCACTCAGTCGTCCACCTCTGTGGTTGAAGAGATGATCGCTCGCAAAATATGAGGGGTTGTTCTTGGCTGAAGCTAAGTATTATTTTCCTCATCAATATTCAATTCTTCTGCTGATTACTTTACAGTTAATCAATATATATATTTTTTTCCCACTTATTTTACTGGATTTTCTAGAACATAGACAGTACATTACAATATCAATTGACAAATATAAACAAAACTAGAAAAAATAGACTCAAAATACAGGAAAATAATAAATTAATTAAATGAATAAATAAACAATATATAAAATGTGTCTAATGCACCAGTGTCCAACTTCATCCCACCAGACAGTCATCAGAAAGTGAGGTATGCTAGGCTTCATCCTGCTCCTTGCAGAGCATATCAATCATTTCCAAATTCACTCAGCTGACCCAGTGCACATTCTAAGTCTCTGTGTTCAGGATAATTAATAAAAAGACCCCATAATTTTTTAAATAGTTATTCTTTTCTCTTAATTGATAGGTATGTTTTTCTAAGGCTATATACATGAAGACAGTTCATTTAACAATTTACCAATACTTGGTCTGTTCACCACTTTGCCACTGAGCTTATCAATTAATCAATCAGTCAATGCAAAAAATGACTTGTAAAAAGAAGGAGTCACAGTAGAGAGAAAGAAACAGTCCAAAGCGTCGCTTCATTTCACAAAGAAAAAAAACAACAGGGCTGCTTGTAATGTCTGCAAAATAATAATTTCAGCTAAGGGGTGGAAACACATTCAATATGCTGAAACAACTTTTTACCCACCATGGGCTTAACGTTCAGAAACGCCATGTATTTGACACTGTACACATGAGTGCCATGGCTTCCCCACCGAACAGCATGTCCTTTACCAAGGGGATATATCCTGTTATTAAAAAAAATAGCACCTCGCAGGCAGGGTTGGAAGATTTTTCCTTTGATGAAGAAAACCTAAATGAAAACAAATGTTGCACAGATATTCTCTCATTTTATCTACACTATGTTCAGATTCATAGATAATGAAATAGTTGCATTGACGCTGAAAACCTTTGAAGGCCTACCTTTTTTCCCCACACAGAAAATTGATCTCTAATCAATAAGGGAATCTATAAGGAATCAGACTGATAAGCAGTATCGGCAATGTTGATGGTATCAATAAAATCTTATTGATTCCCATCCCTGAGCTGGAGCCTCCAAATGTTTGGCTTTTTTTTTCTTGAAAATTAACTTAAACGATTATCAAAATAGTTGCCAACTGATAGCTGCCCGACAGAATAATAGAAGCAGTAGAGAAGGAGGGATGCTGTTTGGCTTTAGTGACTCAGCGGACAATGACTGTTACGTGTTTGACAAAATGGTCATTGTCATTTACAACTTTGTGAACTGCTGCTGTTAGCATGCTAGCCACGTTAGCTCCCACTGCCCATGCTTGCAGCACTAGCCATGCTATTTCCTGTCCACTTTGCGTTATTTAATATATTTAACAGGAGAACTCTGGCCTGACTGTGTCATAATGCTACGATATGGTTATTTGAATCCTTGAATTTTAACAGACATAAAACTGACCAAAAAACTACTGCAGTCCTGCAGAAAGATTGTCAGTGTGGCACTCATGGCTCATTTCCGTGTTGTATCTCCAGTTCTCAAACAGCTTGAGGAGCTGCTGAGTGACATGAAGGCTGACGTCACCCGTCTCCCGGCAACCATTGCCAGGATACCCCCTGTCGCCGTGCGGCTGCAAATGTCCGAGAGGAACATCCTCAGCCGATTGGCCAGCCGGGGCCCCGAGGTCCCCACTCAGAACCAGTCACAGACCTCGCAGCAGATGCAGGTGCCCCGCTGACCAATCACCTCGCACACGTCACTCTCACTGACTGAGGCTAGTCGCCCTCACCTCACCGCCATGTAGCAGACGTCCCCCTTCCCCTCCTTAACCACCATGTACAGCACAGTCAGGTTAGTCCTCCTCGTTCTGCACCCACAACCCATCTCCGGACTCAGAAGAGCATCAGCTACTGTATGCCGGACTTTGTTTTGAGAAGACTGGAACTGCAGATGTAGGATGGGAGGGAATGGAAACGAGTCTTTCTCCTTCACTGGGATTCAGATTTTAACTCCTGTAACCTGAACACTGTCGTCATGACTGAACTGCGGGCAGCTCCACCGACCTGTCCTGTTCTGTCTTTACAGCAGGGTCAAACATGTGTATGTAACTATATGTAACATGAAGATGAAGAAGCTAGACTGGAGAAAAAGCAGCATGCTTGGAGTATACTGGTGCTTTGTAGTAATTTTTGGATTATTGAAGAATTCAAGGGATTTTATTGTGCTCATTTTCACCTTTAGAAAATTGTGAAACTTTTTTTTTTTTTAAAAAGTTGTTCAGCTCTGACTGTCCTCACCTGTATGTGTGTATGTGTAGAGAGAGCGAGTGTGTGTGTTTCCTGTATGTATGTGTGTATAAAACCGGGCATATTAACGTGCACCTCTACTGCAGAAAGCTCCTGACGCTGAGAGACTGTTACTGTCACTTTTCGATCAGTAGTCAGTCAGATCCGTTACCTCCTCTGCGTACTTACCCTCCATCCCAAACCTCCACCCCTCTCGTCAGGTGACCCAATCCAGGATCGGCTCTCTGTGCTCACGTCCCAACCAGCACCTCGACATTCCTAACTGCACCACAGATGTGCTCCCTGGAAACTCCCGTGTTTTCCCGAAATACGGAAATGCAATAGCTCCACAGCTCTTAGGTACATGGGATGGTTTTGAGAACGAAGGCAATCTTAAGTTAATTTAATTTCTTACTGTATATTGTTATGTTGTTTTACATTATTGAATATTATTATTATGGTTACCACCTCGCTGTTTTTATCATTGCTGTTTGTTTTTATGAACTACAATAAAAAGTCAACAGTTTTTCAAGGTTGTGGGTCGATTTATAAGGAATTCTTGATGCATTTGACACATTAGCAACATTGCTGTGTGAGTCAGTCGGTCCACCACTTTGGTCAAGACTAAAATATCTCAACAACTGGACTGATTGTTAGGGTGAATAGTACTGACTGTGATGATCCTGTGAGGACTCCTCTAGCGCCACCATGAGGTTATCAGTTGTAGTTATGAGCACTATTAAATTTAGCGCTCTCATCCACTGCCATCATCAGGTGAAAATCTTCTTGAGTTCATGACTAAATGACTATAGAGCTAACCACAGTCCCGTCAGCCTCAGCTGTACTTTGTGTTAATAGAAAATTAGCAAATGTTAGTATGCTAACATGCTAAACTAAGATGCTGGACATGGTAAACTATAAAGTACCTGCTAAATATCAATTACATTGTCATTGTGAGCATGTTAGCCTGCTGACGTTAGCATGTATAGCTCATAATGGACAAAGCCAGTGTGACGTCACCCATTGGTTTGTGGACTCCTGTTTTTATGCCTAATCTTTGGCTGCTACAAAGTCCCTTCTTTATGTCTCCTTTGAATTTTTGCACAGAACCAAACTTTTAACACAGCAGCCCTGGTCTCTAGTGTGACATATAGCGTTGGCAGCGCTAAGGGGCTATAAACTGTGGTGATGCCTAACGCTCACAGTGGCCCATTCTTAATTATGCCTAAATTACTAAGCCTTAATAAAATATAGAACGCTGAATTATGTAAAAATGTACCCCCGCACAGTTGTCATGGAGGATCAAATTAGCTACAGAGACCAAAACCGTTCTCTGTACCAGGCTGTAAACATGTTTATTGATGCTGTAGAGTTTGGCATTTTAGCACTGGTGTCTATGGGGATTGATTCAATTTTGGAGCCAGCCTCAAGTGGACATTCAAGGAACTGTAGCTTTTGGCACTTCAGCATTGGCTTTATTCACAACCCATGGAGGCTGCTGCAAGCACCACTGTGCCAAGTACAGGCTCACAGAGCTGCTAGCATGGCTGCAGATTGTTCTAAGTGAAGTATAAGGTGACATATAAAAACAATTAAAGTGTCTTATCAGACTAATTGACCACCATTAGATGCCAGAGCAGCTTCAGCAATCCTTGGCATATAAAAAAGAGATGACTGTTTTCTCTGTATAGTCTACCATAGAGCAGAAAGGCAATCCAGGCAGTTTAAAAATATATGAAGAAATAACAAGGAAGGAAATATGAAAAAGACTTAATTGTAGTGACTAAACCATTCAAAAAGCCAACATGTTTCAACAACAACAGGAACCAGTTGCACAAAACACCTTAAGCTTTTTCCTTTAAGTATGACACTTAAGGCTTAATTTCTTCTTAGCTGAGGGACTTACACACACAGTTGTACAGAATCCCTTAAAAGGTTTCCTTAGTTACGTAAAACTGTGTTGAAAGAGATTTTACAGTGCAAAAAGTTTCCATAGGGATTGCTTGTTTGCTTGGACTCGTCTCACAAAGTTGGCTTGTAGTTAGTGAAGAAAATGGCAGAAGAAAAGAAGACAAGAAAACCATATTGGTCAGAGGAGGAAAAGATTACACTTCTGGAGGAATACAATCATAGAAAGCACAAACTGCAAAGTAAATTTGATCCCAAATACCAGAAAACAGCAAATCAACTGTAGGAAAAAAATTGCAACAAAAATTGATTCAATCAAATCTGTAGTGTAAAATCAAAAGCGTGTCCACTGGGTTCTCCTGGATGCAGAACTCTCTTCTTGGGGTGTGATCGTTTTTTTTATTTATCACCATAAACTCAATAATGTTGCATTTTAGGGTAGTCCAAAGTACCTTAAGTTTTTTTTTCCCCCGCTTTGGTTGCTAAGGTCTAGGGATTATAAGTATAAGACCAATACAAGGAGAAAACCATAAATACTTAAGTGAACATTTTAAGGAAACCTTAAGGGTAGGTTGTGCAACCAATTTTATTTTGCGGAAACATCAACTAGCACTTAGAGGAAAATCTTAACTTAAGGCATTATGTGCAGCCACCTTAAGGCCTTTATTATAAGGCTTCTATCTTATTATCATCAGAAACCCTGACGCAGACCTACTGTGGTTGAAATATGTTTGTTCTCTTGATGATTTAGACACTACAATAAAGGCTTTTTAATATTTCTTTCCTTGTTTTTTCTATATTTTGGGGTGCCTGGTTGTCCTCTCTGTTATTTGTTGTCATTGTTTATTCAAGCATCTTGAGCTCTACTGGAGAAATCAATATCATTCTTCCATGTGATGTTTTATTGATGGTTGTGGAGAGCGCTGTGTAAGACACTGGTCCTAATCTCTCCCATAGGCGTTCAACTGGAGTAAAAGCTTGCAGCTGCGTGAGGGTCATGGTATATGATTCATATACTTCAGTTTAACAACGTACTTAGTTTGCTGTTAATAAAAGAGATAATTCTGTGGATGCTGATGCCAGTTCAGGAACGTCTAACTGTTCACACAAAACATGACGAGCATGGTGAGATGTAATTTGCATGCAAACCTTGAAAGACAAGGCAGAATTTACATAGAGGCAAATGTTGATTTGCAGGAAAGTGGAAAAGCAGGAGAGCCTTTGCACATAGAGGCTGTGAGAGGACGATCAGGGGGAGAGGGGGACAGGAACAGGCACATTTTCTCCAGTAGATAGTTGGGTAATTAAGAAAATTAGAGTAAATTACAGGGCGGGATGATTGGCTGGTCTGGTAATGAAGCCTGATATCTTATCATGAGAGAGAGTTGGGGGCTAAACACGAGGAAGGCTGGCTGCAAGTGAACACAGAAAATAGGGGAGCTAACCTGGACTGTCAGTGTAACCTGACTCTATGAGTTTTCCTGTGTTTGGAAGGAGAGACACACTGAGCGCCATCATAGACGATAACACAGAGGAAAGACTGGATTCAACCCATCACTTCCTGGTGCAGACGAGCCCAGACTGCCAGTGAGTCCGTACTGCAAGAGTCCCTGCAATGTCTTGTAGGTGAGTGTTTTGTATTTGCTAAAGTAAAAACTTTCTGTGACGTCTCTTTCAACTTTCTCATCTCTTGTTTCCATGTTTTTTGTTTATGTTTCAGTCATTGTTTGGTGTTATTTACATTTCCTCTATCACATTATATGTATTTTAAATAGGTTATTGCTATATCATGTAAGGCTGGATTTTGGTACTCAGTACCTTTAAGGCAGGGGTGCCCAAACGTTTTGAACGGAGGCCAGATTAGATAATGTGTAAACACCCGGGGCCCAGCTCCTTTTTGCATCATATGGGTCATTAAAAACAACACATATACAAATGGCACAAACACAGCTATTTCATCTATTTAACTTAGTATTCAACTTTCCACCTCTCCTGAAAGCGGTGGCCCTCGCTCTTGACTTTTTACTGTGGCCATGTTGGCCACCGTAATGGTTTGTCAGCTTGTTTAACATATGTCACATTAGTTCCACTTGTGTAGTTCCTACTTGGTGCATGTCTACAAACTGTATGCTTATTCCACCGTGAGGTGAATGAAAAAAATGCAAAGTGATCTTGTTTGATTAACCAGTATTGTGTTAATTATTTAGTATATTTTGAAAGTCAAGCGGAGGACGATGTAAAAATGATCTGCAGGCCTCAATGGGACCCTGGGCTGAACTTTGGACATGACTGTTTCAAGGTATTGACTGAAATAACCCAGCACCAAGTAGTATTGAAACACCTTTGGTCACATGGTACCTACAGTCGATCCTCTTTGCGCTGGGGGTCTGATCCCATCCCGACTCCCTGCTGGATCAGCAAACTTTCTGTTGCTGCCATCTCCAAACACGCTCTAATCCTGGTGAGCCGTCAGGTCGACGTCTGCCCGGTTAGTGTGAGGTAACACAGCAGCAGCTATCAACCAACATCAAGCACCAAGCTGACTCTGTCCTTAAACCCGCTAATAACGTTAGCCATGTGATGCTAACAGTTCATCCTGTCACTGTGTGTGTGTGTGTGGCGGGGTGAACTTTCACAAGTCCCCGGCATGGAGCTCACACTCCCACAGCTGCAGCTACAACCCATACTGTCCGAGGTGTGATGTCAAGTGTGTTTCATTTGAGGGTGTTGGCAGTTCAGCGTGTCAAGATCCCATCAAAACATATGGCTATACTACACGCCACTACAGTCACGCTGTGGATATTGAATGAACTACTCAGTTGTTATTGGCATAACTTGAAGGATACTGGTATTGTAATTCTTGAAATGATACACAGCCCTAATATCATTATACACTACAATTTCTGGGGGTTTTAAATGGGAATGTTTTAAGTCAGTATTGCCATAAAACTATCCTCTGCACTGACGTGCGACTTGCCCACAATGGCTGAATACACACAGAAATACTACAGGGATAGCTACGAGGGTGTAAGAGGCTTGAAACGGGCCCTTAAACAAGCCAAACATTCATTCTTTCATTTTCTGTAACAGGCTATCCTGTTTGGGAGGGGTCGCCAGGTCAGGTCGCCAGACTATCACAGGGCTGACACATAGAGTTAGACAACATTCACACCTACGGCCAATTCAGAGTAATCAATTACAACATGCAAACTCTGCACAGAAGGGTTCCCCTACCCAGGGTTCACACCAGGAACCCTCTGCAGCATCACCGTGCCGCCCTACAAGCCAAACAGCTGTGCTCAAATCAATATTTGGGAGAAGTGCAACCCCACATTGGAGAAGTAGGAAGCAGTGAATGTGACAGAGAAACAGATGACTTTGATACTCTGTGATAACTTGAGATCAAAAGCGGTGTCCTCTTTGGGGTGGGCTGTTGCTCACATGGTAGAGTTTGCCGTGCACTAACTGGGAAGTGGGTGGTTCAATCCCTGGCTCCTCCTCTCTGCATGCTGAGGTGTGCTTGGGCAAGATACTGAACCCCAAATATGAGTGTGTGTAACTGTTGCAGTGCCCTCTTGGGTATGAATGTGTGTGTAACTGGGTGACTGTAGCATGAAGTGTAAAGTGGTAGTGTGACCTCTGAGCGGTTGGAAGACTAGAGAAGTGCCATATATGCAAGTCCATTTACTCTTCCTGGTTTAGTTGCGCAATGGTTGATGCTCCTCCTTCGTGCCGTAAATCGAGCCTTAATTTTTCCGGAGATTGTGCCTGGTGGCAAATAGAATTGCAAAGTGAATGCGAAGCATACAGGGAACCAATCTAAACTCTAATGGTGGCATTATTCTAAAGCCTTTACATTGTGCAATCAACATTTCCTTTATGATAATTCAATAAAGCAAAAACCTTGTCTATTTCCTCTAACAATATTATATTTTTGAAGTTTAGATGGTGAAGGGAAGAAACAGACCAACATTTACAGTAATTCCTCTTCACGATGCATTGCAAAAGTCTGATGAGTTGCGACACCTAAATGAATGACCAAATCTAGGAAACATCTTTGTTGTCACTGTCTGTGGCTGTGTGAAGAAAAAAAAAACTATGTGTGTGTCGTTTGTCACATTGCTGCGTTCGTCCTGCAGCCTGAGAAGTGAAGCTCCGTCGAGGGGAACAGAAGCCAAAGTAACTGTTAAACAAGCGAATCTGTGAGGAGAGTAATGCAGACTGCAATGGCGGGCGTTAACCACGATGAACGACACCTGCACTTGCTGTGTGTTTGTGTGTGTGTGTGTGTGTGTGTCTGTGTGTGGTGGGTGGAGCTACATATACAGTAGGTTCTTCCACTTATTTTTAGGTTTTTACCCAAAGGTTAAACAGTGCTGTCACCTTTATGCATTTTTGTTCTACTTCTTCTTGCATATTTACACTAACATTAAAGACAACGTAGTTTACAGCCTAATGAGGAAAATGTGTTTGACTTGGGAAGAAAATTGACCTTCTGTAGTTTCCATGAATTCAAATATGCCCTTTTGGACCTCTTGTAGGTCAGCATGATTTGCAAGTTAAATGTTGATTGTTCCTGTTTGTTCCACAGGTTGTAAAATGTTGGGTCATGTGTTTGAGGCATGTGTTAAACAAGCCTTCCTCATGGTGCAGAAGTTTTGTGTTGCATCTGGTGTCTCTTACAAGCCTCTGCATGCTTACTGTGGTATCAGGAGACAAAAAAAGAAAACACTCGGTCTAATATTATCTGCTTCATGCCAGTATTCAGCTGTAGTTGTGGAGGTAATGTCTCGGTAGTCTGATAATGAAACGAGTTCACAGTTGCAAATGGTTTACCAGCTGGAAGCAGCTCTCTCTCACACACACACACACACTCATATGTATATATAGAGGGGGGAAGGTTGAACAGCAAATAAGGAAGTGTTCTGTGACTCTGACCTTTGTGTGTTATATACACACACTATCTCATACACACCTGGAAGTAAAGAACAAACAGGCAGCAGAGGCAGCAGACAGGTGGGCAGGCAGAGGGGAAAAGCTTTGCAAATGTCTGACTGAGAGGCAAAGTGTGGGCTTGGTCACGAAGGCAGGAGAAGCTCAAACTTAACATCTGGTGGATTTTTTTTTTTATTCCTGTAACAGAGGTAGAATCACTGGACGGACACTCTCGCTCATGATTCACAGATGAATGGAACAGTGTCATCCTTTCTGCGTCGAGACCTGCTCTGAAAACTAAGCGATGGAGCGTCAGAGAGCAAGTTTCCAGAGTTTAAAGCTACTCTGCTTTTAAATATGATGAGTTTTTGTTTTGGTCGTCTATAAAAAAACAACAAAAAGACACACGTCTCTATCTGTTGGAGGAATTCCGGCCTGTCAGCTATTTTGGTTCCTGTCTTGCTTTCACTATTTTGTGAAAGGAGATGTAAAAAGGAAGGAAGGGGAGAGCGAGTGAGAGAGAACGACACAGAGAGGAGGGGAGACAGACGTATACAGTCCGAGCGTCTCGGCGGGTGTCAGTTGTTTTCAGAAGCAGCTGAGAAGAGTAAGTGTTCACCTGCTTTCCTATTGGGACGGAGAGAGGGGTTGGATATAGGAAGAGGATTGGGTGGAGGGAAGCGTAGAAGGAGAGGAGGAGGAGAGTGCGGGTAGTTTGAGGGTTGGTTTGTGAATGTGGTGTGATACAGAGACATAGAGTTGACAGTTTTGATATTAGATGTGTGTGTCAGAGCTTAGAGTGAGTGTGTAAAGGAGAAAAGTGGGTTATCTGGTGTTTAGCGCACTGCTGTAAAGTGAGGAAGTATTGAGGAACTGGGTGTTTCTTTACAAAGTTAGAGACAAAAAAACTGTGCTCATGCTTGTGAGTCTGCACATGTGCAGGTACAACTCTCACCAATCACTCTCCGTCTCTTTGGTCCCAGAAGAAGCGAAGACACAACATGGTTCGGTGAGTCAAGATCCCCCGCTGGACAATATACCGCTCCGTTCGTCGACTCTGGTCGTGCTCTCTGTGTTTTTTATGCAAGGCGTGATGACAACTTCTCTGTTTCCATTCCTCCTTCTCTTTCTTTCCCCAGCTGTCGGCTCGTCCTGCTCTGTTCCTCTATCATGTGATTTGTGATGTGTGCTGTTCTGTGTCTGTTTGCGTAAAGAAAATGTGTCATAAAGGATGTTTTAGCTCAGTGGTTGAGTAAGAAACACCTTTTTTTGTATGCTCAACATTCACGCTGTTTAAAGGTTCTCGACGAGGTTCCCTTTTACCTTGAGTTGATGGATCTTTCTTTCTGTGACTGCGATGTTCAAATCTTCTTTCTTTACCCGCCTGTTGTATGAAAGTTCTCTTGTTGGAACCTAAAGCTGCAGGGGGAACACATATTCAAGTGCAAACACAGTCTAATTGTGCACACCAGACGCCCCACGATATATGTTCATGACAGTTATGATACAATATTATTGTGATTTTAAATGTTTTGCGATAACATATATTGTGGTTTATTACTTATTTTCTACTGCAGATTACATCCTCAAAGAAAAAGAATCTGTTTTATCTAATAAGACACATTTTCCAGTCTGCTCATATCACTTAAGTCATTTTCAGTCCAGCAAAATGTATCTGTAAAGCAGCTGATTTTACTATTTTACTACGCTAACAAAAGCTTAATTTGTCCTTTGCAATATTAATGATTTATCAAACAAAAATACATGCTAGGTGTCCATGTATTGATACATTTTTACACATAATATTGCGACAGTTTGCTGTATAGATTTTAATACGCATATTTTAAGCTTCATATTGCACATTTTCACCCTGAAACTGTGAAGAAATCTTGAAAAATAGCTGAAAAAATGTAATAACTAGATTAAAAAGCAGCGGGCTGGGTCGTAGGGAAGCTCTTATAATATTGAACAGCCTGCAGTTAACTGAACATTTGGATCATTTTCTCCTGCGAATGCTCAACCAGACTATAAAAAACAGCTCTCCGGGGGGTTTTCTGTGTTAGCTAAGAGGCTGTGAACTGAGCTTGACCAAAACAGTTTTTCCAACCTCAGACGGCTCCAGGAAATGATAAAATTGTAGATATTTAGCGTGAACTGATGCACTTGTGCTACGCTGAGCAACTGAAGTCCACAGTGTTGCTGAAAGGGCTTCTGAGCTGTAGCTTTACTGGATTATTTGGGGTTATAGTAGACGTACAGTATAATGTGACGATAGCTATTACTGTGGTATTCTATTCTGAAGAGCGGGCTTTCATTGAGCCAGTGGTGAAGACACTATGTTGGTTCATTTTAGTCTTTTGTGGTTAGAAGTTAATACATAATGTTTGCTCTGGTCTATAGTGAAAGCTGTGTTTCCGCAGAGTGAGCACAATAAAAAAAATACAGTTTTTATGATGAATATTAAGAATGTAAAAACTGTTTAATGTAAAAAAATGTTAAAAATAATGACAAATGCTCGCCACAAGTCACCGACACCACAGCTGTGTTTTAATTTATGGGTTTTCAATGAAACAGACAACAGAAAACAAGAAGAACTCTTTACATTTACGAGACTTAAACCAGCAAATTATTGATAAGATTATAAGAATTTTAAATTTCCTGTCAATCAATGATAAGAACAATTAATTAATAATTTCAGAACAAGACAGGACTGTGCTGACACCGGCCTCTCCTGCGGATTTATTAATGAAAAAACTGTTGCAGATTTCTATTAAAAAAGACAGAATGAGTCGCATGTTTATCTTATATTTGGTCTGTAAAATTAACTTGCGCTCATTGTGTTGCGAGGAAATAAAACTGGGTGTGTGTCAAGGCGTACGTGTTTATATTTACAAGTCTTATCTATGTGTCAACTGAGTGCAGTTATATTTATACTGTATGAAGTGTATTTTTACTGTGTGTGCATGTGTGTCAATGCAGGTGGTTTCACAGAGACATCACAGGCCTGCAGGCCGAGGACATGCTGAAGACTCGAGGCATTCATGGCAGCTTTTTGGCTCGGCCCAGCAAGAAAAACGTAGGAGATTTCTCCCTCTCTGTCAGGTAATGAAGTCTGCAAAAACACCACAAATCTCTCTCTAACCTCACAGCTGAGAAGAAGTCACACTTTGCTTTAAAACGTGCTGTGAGTTGGCTATAAAGCCTTAAAGCACATAAACAACAAGAAATTGTGTTAATATAGAATCTGATTGTTGCGGGACACTTTCCTTTACTGCATTTTTATTCGCTCCTTAAACTCGTCTGTTGCCTTTAACTTCACAGTGACACTGACAAAACAGTTTTACAACCTAATGTGCTGGAAAAGCGATATTCTTACTCCGCATAGACTGAAATCAAACTTTCCACTGCATTTTGTGGGTACAATAAAATCACATCCTGCATTTATGAATGTGTCAGTACAGATAAATGTTGATGCTTTTTTACTTATCTAGCTCTGAGATGTAGTTGATCTGGCTGTTATTCACAATATGAAAGACTCAAGTGAAATTAAAATAATTTGTGGCCCTTAAAAATGTTAAAAAAATTGAATTTTGACAGAATAAATATAAGGCTCAGTACTAAAAACAACATTAAATCCATCAAATCAAATGCAGCTAAATGTGATAAATGAAATAATGAATGGTACACGCTAAGTATCTCTAAATCAACGCACTGAGCTCATTTACTGATAACATATATGAGGTTAATTGATGTAAAGATGTTTCACATCACGTTAAATACTGGTCACAGTACTGCAGTCTACAGTTTTAAGAGGCAGACATTTAAATTTGTAAATGCACTGCACCTGTACTGATATTAAATAGAGTAACTCAACTGTTTCGAGCTTCACAGATATATCTGGGTTACTATTATGCATAATACAGTATAATCTGAGAACTGAGGTTCCTGTGTTGATATTTCTGTTCTGGCCTTTAAGGCAGGAAGCAGCGCAGCTGTTTATTTTCTAACTCTGAATACTTACATGTATGAGATCAGTGAGTTATTGATCACAGTGCAGCAGCAGCAGCACTAGTCGGAGGTATAAGTAGAAAGTTTTTGTGAGTGCATTATGTCTTAATTTGAGAGATGACAGTGAAGAGGCAGACTGAAAATGGAGGGACAGAGCGGGCTATGACATGCAGCAAAGGTCCCAAGGCTGGAATTAATCATAAGATGTTGCGGTTATGTGGCATGTGCTGCACTCGGCTACTTGCGCTTCCAATTTTGGATATTCTGAGTAATGGACCTCACCAATGAAACAATAAATAACGGTACTTTGTACTTGCATTACCTCCCCATCATTTCCGCTGATAAAGAAAAAAAAACACTTTCTGGGCTTTTCTCTTGTTGACAAGTTTGTACACGTCCTCATGTTCACATAAACGCCTTCTTTGGCCCCACAGACAAACACACCAGGTGGACTGGAGCCTTTAAAGCGGAAATAGAGACGTTTTTTGCTTTAACTTATGATTCTGAAGTGAATGTGGATTGCACAGTGTAATGGCTATAGAATAACTATGTTTCAGACTGGCTCCCTTTAAGCTTCGCTTTCACGATGCAGTTCTGTCTGCCACCTGGAAAATGAAGGGTCAATTTATGGCACAAAGGAAGTGCGTCAACCACTGTGCAAACAAAACAGGAAGAGGATAACGTTTTGTTTTCCCTGGTAGCTATCGGTAGCTATCCCCAGTTATCAAAGAGTATCAGTAAGATCTTTGCAGTTACTATCCTCAGTAGTGGAAATGGCGGATGGTTGAGCAACCAGCTGTGGAAACTGTGGTAGTTGCTGGGCTCTGACGAAAACAGAAAGTCCAGATCCAGATCCAGATACAATAATAACGCTTAGTTGTAAGTTGTATGTTTCCCTTTGAAACCATATGAATATGATGTGTTGGCTTTGTGACAGACTGCTGCGTGTCACGCCGATATTGGCTCTGAAATGCAAACCTTGAAAAAATGTAAGAGCTATGACGTCTTCCACGTTTGCAGATATTCTAGCTTTGTCTTAGTGTTAGTGTTATTACTGAATGTGGGATAATTATCAGCTACAGTGCACACTAAAATTTAGATTTCTGGTCCTCAATAGTTAGAGGAAACCCCACATTCACATTATTACTTTGATAAATACTCAGGCAGCCAGAAAGCTACCATATTAACTGCAGTCTTTGCATGACAGAGAACACAGCAGGGCAGATACTGAAAGTTCACATGAATGTGTCATAGACAAACATAGCTACTATATACAGAATGTACTGTATATAGAACATGTACAGTAATACAGCCTGTGAAAATCAAATAAAGCTCTGTGAGAATCTGATCTGTGGCTGAACACTGAAACATTTAAAGCAACTGAAGGTTGAAGAAATATTATTGTGCATACGTAAAAACTCCTGATACAGAGATGTTCTCTTAACCGTCATTAGGACGTTTTTTATCGTTGCCGGTTGGTGTGACCCGACTTTTTTATCTCCTCAGAGTGGGCGAGATGGTGACCCACATCCGCATCCAAAACACAGGAGACTTCTACGACTTGTATGGCGGGGAGAAGTTTGCCACCCTGTCAGAGCTGGTGGAGTACTACACGGCTGAGAACGGCATCCTGCAGGACAAGGACGGCACCATCATCGAGCTCAGATACCCCCTCAACTGCTCCGACCCCACCACAGAGAGGTCTGTCACTCTTACCTCTCTCTGTTGAACCCCCTGTAGGTTAATGTGGCCCACACTCGCCGGCTTCTCAGCACTCCCTCCACCCACACTCTCGGGTTAAGTGTAACAGTGTTTGGTTAGGTGGTTAAGTCAGCTATGACGAGCATTATTTCCTCTGGCAGTTGTTTATTTAATGAGGATAATAAGTGTCATTTGTAGGCTTGTAATTCCATGGGGTTGAAACATTTTCCTCTGGGGTGTTTTCATTCGAAGCCTCTGAAGCTTTTGAACAATACATTTTGGTGTAAAAGCATCTTTGTCAGAATGTGTCAGTGAAAATAAACGCCCACACTCCAGACAGAAAGAGTCCGCCGCTGTTGAGGCTTCACTCCTAAATCTGCCTCTGCGGCTGATGGATTACACGTGATCAGCAGCAAAGTACATCCACTCAAGAACTTTATTTAAGTACTTTTTAAAAAAATATTCCATCGTGTGACTATTATCAGGGTGTCTGCAGGTACTTAAAGGAATACCTCACCCACAAAATGACCTTTGGTAAATTGATTAGTCACCTCCTGTTACATTGAATTCATGAGGAAAACTTGTATCAAAATATCTCTTTACAAACTCTCACACAACTCATGCAATATAATCTAAGTTAAATGTATCCAGTTGTATGCTCAGCACTTCCCAAACATGCATTTTTACTAAATTCTGACTCTTTAAAACTGAACTGAAAATGAAACTCCAGAGCTAAGATTTTTTAGTAAAAATGCACGTGTTTGGGAAGTACTGAGCACATGACTGGACAAATGAAACTCAGATTATACCGCACCAGTTGTGTGAGAGTTTGTAAATAGATGTTTTGATACAGTTTTGCTTTCTTTCTCGTGAGGTTTTCTTAACGAATTCAAGGTAACAGCATGATTAATTGACAAACAAATAATCATTTTATTGGTATATTCCTTCTTTAAAGTCTTGAAATGTCTTAAATTCAATAATAAAACAATTAGGCCTTAACAGTCGTTAAATAATCTTAAATTTGAATTTGTGCGGTCTTAAATGCTTTTTTTTTAAATCTAATTTAATTTCTCAATTTTTGAATTTTTTTTTGTCAAAATGAGTCAAGCTTTTCTGCATAAAATAATAGTAATAATAATGATAATGATGAACTTTATTTATATAACACCTGTCATCCAAGAAATGCAGCACAAAGTGCTTTACAATAATGGTATTATAAGCGCTGAGTTCTTCACATTAAAATAGACATAATGGACATAAAATAGACAAGGCAATTCAATATAACATAGCATTTCTTCTTGTGTCACCTTTTAGGCCTTCTGACATCATTAACAATCAGGGCCTGTAATTCCCAGCGGACTCTGACTCACCAACAGACATTGATTAACCGAATGTCTTCTCATGAGTTAATCTCACTGCGGGTGTTGTCTGTGCCGGGTACAGCCCGCAGCTGCCCCAGAATCTACTACCACCCAGTTGTGGCTCTGTGGATCAAGTAAAACTCACCTCAGTCTTTCTCCATCAAATCCACCGCCCACTAATTGCACCATAAACCTTAAAATCATAAGAGAAATAATCATAAAAGGTCATAAAATAAAAATAAAAAACATACAAAAGTATGTCCAAATTTCCGATGTGACAAATCTTTAAAGCGACCACTGAACCTAAAACTGTCTCTTTACTTTACACTTATAATTATCTGTTGGCAAAATGGAGGTGAACCTGACTGACTCTTAAAACCATATAACCACATAAAACCTGCGTCTTCATGGGACCACATATGTGCTATTTACCTTTATATGATGCTTGAATAAGAAAAACATGATTTGTTGAGAAATCACTCTTAAATTTAGTTTAGAATTATCTTGAAAAGGTCATTAAATATAAGTGTCTGATACCTGCAGACACCCTGTATATAACCTCTCTGCTTATTCTGCTGTATTCCAGATGGAAGATGCCCCATAGACATGTTTTAAGACATATAAAAAATACTCTATGACATCAGCTAAAGTTACATCTTCTCCTTTGTCCTCATTAAAAATTTCAAAATCTGTGACTATGCACATATTGTTCATGTTAAAGTGAGGTTAATGTGAGCAAAATACTTTTTTGGGTTCCAACACAATAGCGCAAAGAAAAAACTAGCTGACACTGATGAAGTTAGACCGACCAATAAACCAAAATATAAATAAATAAATACAACATGAATCTAACAAATATGGAGCGGCACATTTTCAATAAAGAAAAACTAACTTCCTGTTATGTTTCCTTCTTTATGTAAATTAAAAATTGAGGAATTCCTGTAATAATTATTACTCCTTGGGGTCAGTGATTCAAAGGCTTTGTGTGATGTGAATAGAGCTACAATGATTAATTGATTAGCTGTCAACCAATACATTTATTTTCCACCTAATTTGATAATTGATGAAGTAGTTTGAGTATTTTTTTTAAAGAAAGGAAAGTCAAAATTATCTGATTCCAGCTTCTTAAATAAAAATATGTTGTGATTTATTTACTCCTCTATGACAGCAAACTGAACATCAGTAGGTTATGGACAAAACAAGACATTTGAGGGCGTCGTCTTGGGCTTTATGGAAACATTCGTCGCCATTTTTCACTATTTTCTGACATTTTATAAACCACTCAACTAATTAATTAATCAAGAAAATAATCGACAGGTTAATCAACTATGAAAATAATCATTAAATGCAGCCCTGGTGGAGAACAACCGACGCAGAGACAGCACACCTCTAACTTTATGTTGGCTTGTAACCGGTGATCAGAGAGACCTGTTTCCTAATAAACGCAGATGAGGAGATTCTGGAAATAGTTTATGCAACCACTTGACAAAACTTTAGATTACTTGTTTCCAAAACGGAGAGTCAAAAGAGCATTTCCACATGAAATCAAATACCTGCTTCCTTTTTCACACGTACAGGAGTCCCATGAGTCCCATTTTCTCTCAGAGGGAATCGCTGTGTTTCCTACTTCAGTGCCTCTCGGCTGTAGTTACTGGTCGCTGTGCAGATTAAGATTTAACATTTAACATTAGATAAAGTCATGAAAAATACCACTATGTTGTGAAGACTCTTGTGTCTCTGTGGTGTTAAACTCTACAGAAACAACTCCACTGTTTTTGGACATTGTGCAAAGAGTGTGAGAAGCTTGTTTTTTTACAGTGCAGAGCATTATGTTGTTTGTCAAAATTTCTGGAAGCAATGCAGAATACACACAGCTTTCTATTTAACATATGCATACTGACAAACCTTTTTTTAATGAAGACTTTTAAAACTGTGAAGTTTTGCTTAGATACAGGACTAGATTTGCAGCGGTGCACATTCCTGCTGTGGTGCTGCTACGTTATTGAGTTTTTTGATAGGAGATGTTGGTAACTTGCAAGAGTCTGTTTGCTAAATATAGCTTCTAGATAATTTTACAGATATTTTCTTACGTCTGTGTTGCATGCTGAGCTGACCACATCAAAGACTCCTTCAGGCTGCAACCGTAAATAAGATAAAAATCTGTTTATTGTGTGTCAAATGGAGGTATAAAAAACATTACATTGCTTCAGTGTTTTTACACTGAATTGCCCACATTGTAAATGTAACCTCCATTACATTACAGCTGGAGGTGGTGTATGATTATTGATGGAGCTTTAACCTCCCAGCTGGAAACATTGTGCAACTGTAGGCTTCTTAAAGTAGGTTAATGTCCAACTAGTAGTGATAAACTCATACAGTTGCACTCCTTTTATGAGTCAAGGAGGACACTACTTTCTATGGTGTGTGTGTGTGACTGTGTGCTCAACCCTAGCTGGAGGCTCTACCCTCTGCTCCCCCTCCTTCTCGTCCTTCTCTCTCTGTTCGTTTCTCTAACTTCCCTTTTGTTGCTGCGGTTGGAAACTTTAAGTTTTGACACTTTTGAAAGCAATGGCCAGACCCTACTTGTCTTCCTCTATTGCACACTCCATCATGTTCTTGCTCACTCGCTGTCTTCCTCATCTCACCCAATCTCTTGTTCTCATCTCATCGCATGATCACACACACACACACCTCAGCAGATCGTGTTTAGTCTCATGTATTTGGCACCTTTTCTTTTCTCAGAAAAGAGGATAAATATGGTGCGGCCATTAACTCGCTGACATTGTTTCATCGAGGTTATGGGTGGAGCAAACCTGGCCGACATGATTGCATGTTAGTCCGGGATGTGCGTGGTTGAATTGTCTGAAACGTGTCCACTCACTGTGCAGTGCTCTGTGAATTATTCCCCTGCACAGTTTTGACACCACTTTTGTGTTGCTGCAGGTGCTTCATGCGACCTTTTGCAATTAAAAACTATCAGTCTTACACTGTGATTTGACAAGTAAGTAAATCAAAGAACCAAACCTGTAAAAGCATGTGCAAAAAGACATTAAGATAGCAGACGCAGTGTGTGACACGGGGAGGGGAGGTGGCGTGTGTGTATGGGGGGTATCTTCTGTGGTTGTTACATATCGAAGGCGAAGGGGGGGGCAGGCTATAAATACTTTGTCCTCTTCAGCCACGAAATCTGTCATCAGAAATTTTCCGACCGCAAAGCAGGAAGTTTAGAAGAAGAAATCGAGAACAGTGCCTAAAATTAAGTCACAACCAAACACGGCCAAGTGTGCCTTCACTAATTTACACATGCTCCACAAAAACACACATGCACACACACTTGGTATACGGTGGTGGACAGAAATATGACCTATCTGTAACGGCAACATCTGTACATGCTGTTTTTAACCCTACACCCTAGAGCACCTGATTCTGTTGCGGCTTTCTATTTGTACTCATTGTATAGAGAGCAGTCCAGAGTACCACATCAGTGAGTGTCTGACAACCGCTTAGCCTTAAATAGACTTATGCATGTAACAGTCACAGCGTTAATGACACTCTGCTCACATACAGTAAATAGGACACAGTAAAAGAAAAAAAAAGTGACATTACTATCTGTAAGAGGCTGTGGCATGCTCATCTTTTATGTTTTGAGCTAGTGCAAACTTAGTAGTGTCTTGTGAAACTAGATAACCTACGGCATGTATTGGTAGCGACCAGTTTTGCATAGCTTGTCGGGAAGGGGGCTAAATGACGTTCCAAATTTGGGGCTAAATTTTGGCAAGGAAAAAACAGGTATGCCCATTTTCAAAGGGGTCCCTTTAACTCTCATCTTATGGGTACGCATGAGTCTCTTCTTAACTTGAGAGGGCTTGTTCCCAGAAAAGGTTTTGTTCCTTAGAGTTAATGTACTCCTTCAAATTAAAGCTGTGTATTTGTCTTTTTGAGGAAAATGACAACCAGCCTATTTGAAAAACAGTGAATCACCTAACATGTACAGATACACATTAAAGCAGGATTGCTGTGACACTCAAAATGCTAACTGCACTGGTATTCTATTGTGCACATCAGATAATTACTAATATTAATTGTAAAATAAGAAACCATAGTAAATCAGTATGTGATTCCTTAACTCTCATATTGACATAGTCTTTCACTGGCCCCATCTGGACACGCCTATGAAAAATTTGTGTGGGTGCCTCTGCCTTAAAGACATCTTCTTAGGTTAAAGCCGTTAACCGTCACCACAGACAAACCCAAATGCAGCTCAGAGCACAGATATCTTGAGAAATGTGTACACAGTGTGAAGCATCAGTGCCTTTGTGTCTCAGGTGGTACCACGGTCACCTGTCTGGGCCGAATGCAGAGAAGCTGCTGGGTGCACGAGACGAGTCGGGGACCTTCCTGGTCAGAGAGTCGCTGTCCAAACCTGGAGACTTTGTGCTCTCGGTCCTGACAGACGAGAGGAGCAAAAGTGGAGGAAAGAGGGTCTCCCATATCAAGATAATGTGTCAGGTGAGTGTTTGTCCTCATGCATAGGGGTAGATTTTTGAGGGGGGGGGTGCAGAGGACATGTTCTCCTTAATATTTGAAAACATGAAAGTAGCAGAGGGCTTTTATTTTTACAAAACTAGACATTTACACCATAAATTAATGCAGAAAAAGCACAAATTGCTACATAAAAATTTACCAGAATGCAGGCAGTTAAGTGTTTGACGCTCAAAATTTTTGGGCGGAGAACCCCCAAACCCTCCATTTCATATGTGCCCCCCTCCAAAGTTGAGGCAAAACCTACGCCCTTGCCCTTGTGTGTGTGTGTGTGTGTGTGTGTCTCAGCATGTGACCATGTAAGTGTCTGTGGCATGCAAGATAGAGGGTGCATGAAACTGGGGGTTGTTTTCGGTCAGTCTCTTGCTTTGAATATACAGAATTAGGAGTCCCTGAAACAGATTCACATCATGTAAAAATACTGAGGGGTATTCCCGCAGTTGTGCAGTCGCACTTTGAAATCGGTATAAAGTCTCATTTCCCCTGTCTTGTGCAATAAAAGACTGTTGCTTGTTTTTCAACTCAGCTATTGTTCATAAATGTCAGGCACAGTTTTACTTCAGATATTCATTACCAAAAAAAAAAGGTTTATTTATGAGTAGCAATGATACGTAAAATCCACCTAGTGTTAATACACTCCCTATAAACGACTGCTGGTGATATGACAGCGACAGGTCACACCGTCGCCCTCTCAGTCTCATTTTCCTAGATTGTGTCTCTTCGTCATCATCAGGGCTTTTGCATTTTATTTTTGCCGGTGGTTCACCTCATAGAGAACACCGTTCAGGCCTCATTTAAATGTAAGCCATTGTTTTTGTGCACCACTTAGGTGCAGAAGATTAATGTGAGATTAGCAGAAGGGTCACAAAGGCCTTTTCATGAGCACGTGGCAAAGATTAGGAGAGTTTCCCGACAGCACACGGCTGTAAACTGCAGAGTCTGCAAACTGCTGTGCACACCAGTGAATACAGTTCATATTCATGTCTTTGAATTAATTTTATGGCCATCATTTCTTTGATTAAAGTGTAGGAAAGCAGTCAGCCACAAAAATTACTTAAGTATTGGCTTTGTCATTAAAAGAGCTGTTGTTTTCTTTTCTAGAATCTCTTCATTTTCACTTTAATTAAAGGACATGATGACATTATTGTGTTGATCCGCTTTTATTAAAGCACCCGTGTTTTTATTTTGGGCATGACTGCTTCTCTTTTGAAACTTCTTTATTTTTACACCAGACAATTCGGCACAACCTCTCTGTGTGTTTTTATCCAGGATGATATGTGTGTGTGTGTGTGTGTGTGTGTTCAGAATGACAGGTACACAGTGGGAGGTTCAGAGCTGTTTGACACGCTGACAGACCTGGTGGACTACTACAAACGCAAAGGCATCGAGGAGATCTCTGGGAACTGGGTGCATCTCAAACAGGTGAACTTTTCACACCCAACTCATGGAGATGAAAACATGTCGATTAGTTTTGTACCACAAACTCAACGAGGTGAAAAACAGACACAGGTCTTTGAGAATTATTTTAAAAGACGAGCAGCACAGCCCACAGATAGGAAATATTACTCACAGCTCTGTCTTAACGCGGCCTTACTCATGATGATGATGATGTGGATTGCGTTCATTGGCTCGTCTTTTTCTTTCATCTTTATTATAAAGTTTTTCCTATCTCTCTGTCTGTCTGTCTCCCTGTGTCTGTCTGTCTGTCTTCTGCAGCCATATTACTCCACCAGAGTGAATGCAGCAGATATCGACAGCAGAGTGAAACAACTGGATCACCCCACACAGCAGCAGCAGGAGGGCGAGGGAGAGAAGAGCAAGGCGGGCTTCTGGGAGGAGTTTGACGTAAGACTTGACCCAGCCTTGGTTATGTTCACTGTGACTCTTTCCCACCATGATGCTTTTATCTGTGGTGTAAGAATCACAGGGTGGTCCTAGAGTGGGAAAAAGTAAATTATTCAACAGGTACCTTATAATAACGTGACTGTCCCATAAGCCGTTAACATCTAAGCCTTACTTCCTGACTGTGAGCAGAGCTAGAGATGTTATACTACCATCTTGTGGTGGCAAAATAAACCATGTCCCAGTGCCATAGCACATAAAGACTCAGACTTTGCTTATCAGAATCAGAATCAAAAATACTTTATTGATCCCTGTGGGGAAACTGTGATTCGTCACGGTCGCTCTGATGTAAAGAATAGAGAATTATAACAAGTAAGAATAAGAGTATGAAATAGAAGTGTGTAAATATAAAGCAATAAACTAAAATAGAAATGAAAATGTGCTTTATGCTACAGTGTTAAACACTGGTGCTTAAGATATTAAAATACTGAAATATATATCATCACTGTGCTGAGGCTGTGAGTGTGAAACTGAACTAAGATATAAACATCAATAAGATAAAACAACACACACACCCACACACACACACACACACACACACACACACCATCAACCATTCGATTAATTCACCAATTTTCTTACCTCTACTGGGGACACTGGTGCTTCTCTAGGTGAAGTTTTATAGTTAGATGCACTACAAAGTTTAATCAGTGACGAGGGAGGTATACAGATCCTCTACTTAACTAAAAGTACTAATAACACACTGAAAAAATACTCTGACAAGTAAAAGTCTGCATTTAAAATGTCGATTATGTTTAAGTATTTAAGTAGAATCAGGAAAATGTACTTAAAGTATTAAAGGCAGAAAAATGTCCCTTGTGACTGTTATACAAATTAAATATTATATAATTATTATATTATTTTATTATTAAATATTATATAATTATAGGATTTTACTGTTATAGTTAGTTGAGGGGGAGTTCATTTTAAACTATTAATTAGTGATTATTTCATTATGGATTAATGTGGTGGTTATTTTCTCCATTAGTTGATTGTTTGGTTTGTAAAAATAAAAAACAGAAATCACAATGACCCAGAGCCAAATGAAGAAACCTTAACAATGTTTATTTTGTTGAACCAACAGTCCAAACCTCAACATTATTAAAAATACATTAAAATTGTCACAATCATTAAAAGGAAGAGCAGCAAATTTTCACATTTGTGAAGCTGTAACCATTAAATGTTTTTTTTTTCTTACATTACAAATGACAAATGATTATGAAAATGGTCATTTCTGTCAATCGACTAATTGATTAATCGACTAATCATTTCAGCTGCTTTTGTACAAACTGTTGAGAAGATTAATTTAATATGTAACTATAAAGTCGTCCTTTGAATTGTGTGAAAAAATCTTAATTTGTAAAGTAACTAAAGTTGTCAAATAATCACAGTAAAGTAAAAACTGAAAAATTCCCCCCTACATTGTTGTGGAGAAGATTTAGAAAGTGGCATTAAAGGAAAAAGTAAAGTACAAGTACCTATAATTTGTACTTAAGTAGGCCTACAGTAATTGAGTAAATGTATTTTCCACCACTGAGTTTGACTTATTTTAATGACATACTGAAAAATATCTTAAGTACTGGTATACTAACATTATAAACAGCACACTGTTACAGTTAATATATAACACGCACTGTATAGTATCAGTATGTAGTATAAATTTGGGACACAGAAAGTACCAAACGATCATCTTTCTCTCCTGCAGGCTCTTCAAAAGTTTGAGGCAAAGGTGAAGAAGAGCCGAGAGGAAGGCCAGAGGCCTGAAAATAAGAGCAAAAACAGATACAAGAATATTCTTCCCTGTGAGTCTTTAATCATGCTTCTTATCATTACTCTCTAATTAACCAAATCTCCTGACAGCACTGACATTAACCAAACGTTTTTGTCCTCTTCCCTCCGTCCACTTCTCCTCACAAGTCAATGACACCAGGGTCATCCTGCAGGACACTGATCCTGATGTTGTGGGTTCAGATTACATCAACGCCAACTACGTGAGAGTAAGTCTCCGGAGTGTCAGACCTCATAGTAACACGAAACAACAAAAACACAACACAGAAAACTGTCACACATTTTTATTTTTCTTTGAGGTTAATGTCTGTATACTGAGCAGCGTTCAGTGGTTTTCTGTGTGTTTGTAGAACAACCTGTTTGAGTCCGGAGATCAGAAAGTTTACATCGCAACCCAGGGGTGCCTAGCAACAACTGTCAACGATTTCTGGCAGATGGTATGGCAGGAAAAGACGAGGGTGATCGTCATGACAACGAGAGAGGTCGAGAAAGGGCGGGTTAGTATCAAAACAACAAGCATGACAGCAGATTTAGACTATAAGTGTGTGTTTTCTTTTGTCTCTTTGAAAACACTGAAACCATCAAAACATCTGTTTTTTTATTATGTTTCTTAAGTGACATTTCCTCCAAAATATTGTCGTTATTATTGTTGTAATAATCATATAACCTGACAAGACTTCACACAGGGTATGACTTTTTTAAAGGAATTTTTGGCACAGAGTTTTTATTTCAAAGTGCCATTTCCTGCTGTAAAGTGAGTAACTAACAGACAGAGACAGCAAACTAGCTTGACGACATGGCCAGATGCAAGTATGATACTGAATGTACTAAACCGTGTGGGCCTTCAACTAATGACCAAGGAGAAATCTGGACCCCGTGGCTGAACCCTTGGGCTAACGTATATTTTAAAGTGTGACAGGTTGAACAAACTAAACATATTAAAAATATGCAAAATACTTTTAATTTTTGTGCAGAATAAATGTGTACCATACTGGCCCGACAGTCAGAGCACCAAGGAGGTGGGTGCATACATGGTGACCGCTGTTTCAGAGAGGGAAGCTGCCGATTACAAAATCCGCGTTTTGGAGATCGCTCCTATGAACCAGGTAACCTCCAAGCACCGACCTCTGATCTCACTGCACGCACTCACTGACGTAAAGCTTTCACAAGGACTCTGATCTCATTACTGTAATCCCATATTTTTTTTCTCTTTCACAGCCAAAACAGTCTCGCACCATCTGGCACTACCAGTACATGAGCTGGCCTGACCACGGCGTCCCCCAGGAGCCAGGTGGCGTCCTCAGCTTCCTCAGTCAAGTGAACTCTAAACAGGATGAATTTCCTGATGCTGGACCCATGATCGTCCACTGCAGGTACGACACAGCCGGAGAGCCAAAGAGACCGGGGGTGGAGAACAAATATAATATTTGAGGAGCCCTAGAGTGGAACATGCAAACTAGATTATTTATCGTTGTTGAGATGTTGTTACAGGACCCCAAAATCAGTAGTGACACCTCTGCATAAACACTGTGTAAAAAGTTTGAAGCAGACTCAAATTGTGGTAGTGTGTGATTCCTTAGAGCACTGATATCAACAACTCCAACATCAAATTTCCATTTTTTCCTCTTACCTGTAGTGCTGTTTATCAGTCTAGATTGTTTAGGTGTGAGATGCTAGGAAAGCAACAAGATGAATCTGTGAGCTCATGTTTTATTTGCTCTAGCAGATGCATCTGGTCTCTCTCCAGTTCACAGCCCTTCATCTAATATACCATATTTGACAGAGCAGCGTCACCAGTCCAGATTTTAAAAGTGACATGTTACATATTTCCCTGTTCCAATTGGCTGTAATTCCATCCAGTCTACCTTGTCCAACACAACGCACCAGGCTCACAAAGCTCAGATCAAACTGTCACACTAGCAAGCGCTTGCATGTGTCGCTTTGTGTCCCACTCTGATTGTTTATATGTCTATCCAACTGTGTCCAGAGGCATGTTGGTCTGCGCCTCTTTATAATGCTCACTAGAAATTGAAAATGAAATGTAGGACCTATTTTCTTCCTACTGAACTACACCCGCCAACCGTAGACTACAACTAATGATTATTTTTATTGATTAATTTTTGGATCATTTTAAGAACACCATCCATCATTTAGTTTATGAAACAAAGCCCATTACGACTTTTTATGTTTTCCATCGACTAACAGCGAAAACTGAAAATTATTCCATTCAGTATAATTTAGAGAAAACCCTCACTTTTCAGAGGATGGAAGTGCGAATGTTATGTTTTTTTTTGCTTGATAAATAATACAAACAACTAACTGATGATCAAAATCATTGCCATTTAATTATCCTGTATATTTACTAATCAATTAATTAAAACAGTTGAAATTCTCAGTTCCTGAGAACCTGATAGGACAAGAAGTTTTCCAGATGGAGGTTTCCCAAATGGCAGGTCACACTTTATGTCAGAGAGATCATAAATCCTGAAACTTTAACTGTGTGATGTGCTGCTGGAACTTGTTGGAGACATCTGTAGTTGTGTAATGCTGTGAAAAACATCACAGCACCACATTTACCAAGCTCAGGTTTCATAATCATAAGTTAGGTGATAACACAGAGAGGTTTAAGATTAAAATGATTATATTTTCAGGATTAAGATTAGTAGTAGCTGAACAAAAGGTTTCGAGTCAACTGACAGTTTATCCTTCAGGAATTTTTCCCCGTGTGATGTGACGGATACTTTGACTGCTTATGTTTTTTTTTAAACTTGTTGTTTAAATGATTATATGACTGTTGTGTAAGTATTTTGGTATGTAAGCATGTTCACAAAGCTGCACCACAGTATTAAGATGTCCCAGACTTCCTCTTAACATAACTGCTCCCTACACTTTTGACATGTGACCTCTTAAATCCCATCAGCCTCATCTGTATGCTGTGTTTTAAACGAATCAGTTATTATTAGCATGTAAAAATTATACATAATAATCATAATAATCTGGGCTGCTTTAATTACAAATAAGGGATCCTCAGCATTGCTAAGTAAAAGTGGTCTACAATACTCTGAACTGAATATTAGGCCAACAGAAGAAGTTTTACTCAATTACACTGCTCAAAAAAAAAATGAAGGGAACACATCACACGACAGATCTTTATGAACCAATTATCAAGTTGAAGATCTTTACTGATGTACATTGTATAGTTTGTCGGGAACAAAATGACCTAACAACGGACTATGGAAACCAAAATCATCAACCCACTGACCTGCTGCACGGTGCGACTGCATACATGGGAGTGCCATCCTTGAGGAGCTGGGCTACCTGTGCAGCCTGATTGGGCTGCAGGTACCACCTCATGCTACCAGTAGTGACAATGACACCAGCAGAACACAAAACTAGAGAAGAATCAGTCAGGAAGGATAAGGAGAGAGCAACTGTCTGTGGCAACCACAAAACCATTTCCTTTTTGGGGGCTGTCTTGCTTTTGCCTCTCCATTGCACCTGTGACCATGAGGTGTTCCCTTATTTTTTTTTTGTGCAGTGTATATTAGATTACGTTAGGGAACATGGGACAAACAGCATATATTATTATCTGAATGATTATGTTGATAAAGTTTTAGGGTTTTAGGTTAAAAACGTAAAAAAAAAAGGGGGTATTTGAGATAAAATTTGGGCCTCAGAAGCCCCCTCATCTCTGCCTCTGATAGAAAGCTACATTAACTTTATTTCTTCTGTGAATTCTTGCAGTGCTGGAATCGGTCGAACAGGCACGATTGTGGTGATCGACATGATCATCCAGACCATTGACACTATAGGTAAGTCAATTATTGAGACACTTAATTCAGTAAAACCATTCATAATACACGGTTGTTTTCTTTTTTCATCCTGCCTTCATCCAATGCTTTTATATCTCACTCTGTAGGTCTGGATTGTGATCTCGACATCCCGAAATACATCCAGATGGTACGAGAGCAGCGCTCTGGCATGGTGCAGACAGAGGCCCAGTACAAGTTCATCTACCTAGCTGTGTCCGAGTACATACAGACCACCAAGGCTAAAAACTCTGCCTCCATGGTGAGCAACAGACAGAGATGAAGAGTCTTTTCTTGGAGTTGAGATATAGACTGGCAGAGGGAAAACAGGGACACGGAGATGTGTATGTCAATAGGCCTTTGTACTTTGGCTGCGGATTTGAACACCACAGCCGGGTAGTTCAATGTCAACAGAATGATATGTTATCAGAGAGCAGCGTGTAAAAGATGAACATTGACCCGGAGACAGAAAACAATAAACCACATAGACTAAACCAGTCACAGGACCTCTCTCTCTGTTTGAGTAATCCTGTTTGAGTTGTGTCTGAAATGTCTCTGTGTTTCTCTCTTCCCCAGGAAACCGAGACAGAGTATGGCAATCTGCAACTCAAGCACCAACCGGCGAGCAGGAAGGTCTCAAAGTGAGTGAGAGTGTGTGTGTATGACAATGAGAGTGTGTGTGAATTGGATGTCCTTAATGCATTCACATTGCCCCTCTAAACCTCACACTGCCGCCCTACTTTCTTTTCAAAAACACCGTCTGTCAGCAGACAGTCTCTTTCTGCAGAGACAGAAGGAGTTGTGCGGGAAGGGAGGATGCATTGTAGCTGCAGCTGAACGCCACCTCAGTTTCTGTTTTTTTTATCCTACACAAAATATGCTTTTGAGTCTTAAAGTATAATTTTCCTTAAAGGTGCAAAATGTAATGCCAGGCCACATGTGCCAAAGAAATAGGGGGCGGCAGTTCACCAGTCTGCTGCTGGGTCCATACAATTTAAATCTAAAATCATCAGTTATAAAAACAAAACAAACAAACAAAAAAAATTAACCAAAATAATCTTCACTTCACTTCTCAGTGACCTATAATTAAACCAAAGCAGTAATTAGACATCATGTAAATAGTGGTGACTGGGACCAAATGCAATTACAAATGGAAACAAAAGAGAGGAAGGGGGGCGTTTGCATTCAGACCTGCATCAGGCACACAGCTGACAGCATCAGAAATGATCAAATTAGCAGGGGAGGCAGGAAGGACACAGCTGGCAAATGACAAGATCAAGGGGCCAGACCAGCAGGGGGGCCAGAGGCCGCTCCCAGACATCACTCCATCAGTGAGTCTGCACTGCCCAGATATGTGTTTCCTTCATCGGCTGGCACTTCCTCTATAAAGTGTGGACATCTGGATCCAACAAAACCTAAAACAGTCCACAATGAATCTAGTTCCACTGTGGTAACTCAGAGATCACACTGTAGGGCCGCTAAAAAAAGTCCCTTCTTTATGCTGCCTTTGCATTTTTCACAGAACCAAACAATGGCGGTGTCATGCTGCTCCAGTGTGTGATTTAGGACAGCATGCCACCATCGCGGGAGCAAAAGAGGCGTGACAAGAGCAACATGTAACACAACAGTGTCTGCCTCTAGTGTGACATTTAACATATGTGTCGGCTGATGACTGTTTTCCCAATATGTGGGCATTGTTGGCAGCTGTTCTTGTTCTCTGTTAGCTGCTAACTGCTATCAGCTACTTTTTAAATCTCCTGCCATGTGTCGCATGCATAATACGTTGTCAAAATGTCACACATGTGCCACCCATGATCTCATCCTGCTGGCTATACTGATGACATTTCGGAGCTGTTACTACCTCTGATGTTGGCTTAAAGGCGAGAGAACTTTGTCCCGCATTCTGTGATCGTACCTTTTATACAGAACAGCTAGGCAGCATAATGGCGTGAATTCCCACCTTGAAGAGGCAGTGTAAAAGAGGCTGGGTAGTGGAGGGGCTTTTTTTGTTTTATTTGCAAATCTTGGCTCCAGTAAAAGCTACAGTGACACCTCTGGCACCATGGAGAAAATTTATAATTTTCCTGCGGCCTGGTCTCACTCTCAGGGCATGAGTATACCGCTGCTTGTGCAGTGTCCCCTGGTGTCACTACAAAAGATGTGACTAACATCAACCACTATCTTTTCCTAACCCTAACCAAGTAGATTTGTTTCCTAAAATTAACTGCCGATCCCTTCTCCAGTCATATGTGCCTGACTCACGTGACTTACCTACCAAACCCCCTCTGCGTCTAGATGCTCTGAAACACTATGCATCAACAAACAACACAAAAGGCCGCTTCCGGTGTTATTATAATAATGACGTAGCCAATGCTCATGTGACAAAATATGATGAGTACGGGTGAGATCACGCTGTCTGTGGGCATCAAAACATTACCTCATCATCAGTGTTGCACTTCCATAATGATGGATGACTCAAACTAGACAGGTTTGAAAAAAAAACTCCAATCAAAATCAAAGCAACAGAGGTGGAAATATCCTGACTTTTAGTGTCCTGTATTGGTCAAAATCCTAAAAGTGCTGGATCCTACAATTCCCATAATGCACCCCTTTCCTTATGCTGCATTTGTTTACCTCAGAAGTCTGAGGTCAGAGCTTGGAATGATCTCAAACCCAAGTTGATTGTGTTCCAGTATAAGCTGGAAAACCAAGATGTTGATAACAAAGTATTATGCTGTATTTTGCACATACAAACACTGTAGCAACATGTCCGCAGATAGAAGTTGGACAAGACTGTGTGCACGACTGTTCTGATGAGACACAAATAAGACAGAAACGCACATAAACAATATATTAATACAGCTTTCACTACTGTTGATACACAGAGCAGCCATCTTGGATTTTGAGGTCAGGGTTGGTGAGGCTCCTCCGACTTCAGGGGGCGTTCAAGTTGAAATTTCTGACTGGGAACTTGGGGATTCTGACCTTCCAGTGCAAATGGTGCGCACCATTTTAGTGTTTAGAATGGGTCCTACAATTCCCATAATGCAACTGTCTCTTTTTACACTCTTCAATAACGTCATCAGGGTAATTTTTTTAGACTTAAGAAAGTTCCCTCAAGAGCAACTCTTTGCACTCCTTACAACAAATTAACTGAACGTTTTTATGACCTCTGAGCCTGGACGCCTCTCATGTATGAACTGAGTAATGTTCTAATTAGCCAGTTAGGAGAGAAATAAAACAAACAGTGAACCATTCAGCCCTAAACACTGTAAACTTTGACCCACTTGGAGCTCTGAATAGTTGTCTGCCAGCTTTGAGTGGTTGATTCATGGTTGGTTGGTCTGTTTAAATCGTTCTCTTGCAGCAGCTCTGCTCATTAACCTCACCAGCGTCTCTCCGATTCACTTCTAACAGAGCTGTGTCGAATCAATGTCGGCTGGTGTATAAAAATATACATGAATGACAAAATCACTAATCAGCTTATTCTTCGTCTGTTTCCAGGAGCAAGGAGGACGTTTACGAGAATCTGTCAAAAGGAAAGAAAGATGGAAAGAAGCCAAAGTCAGACAAAAAAAGTGGCTCCTTGAGGAAAAAATAGAAAGTTTTATCAAAGTATGTCATGTTGTTATATTTATGCAGGCTCTCTTTTCTTTAAGAATTTGTATTTTTGTGGAGATAATAAAATTAAGGTTTGAAATTAGAGACAAGATAACCGGTTGACATCAGATGTGTCACATGAATGCTTGGTTGAAGTGTTGAGAATAAAAGCAGAACATGTGTGAACACTTTGTTGTGTAATTGTCTTTTTTTTTTATTTCAATTTCACTTATT
This sequence comes from Cephalopholis sonnerati, assembly GCA_019142605.1. Lineage (NCBI taxonomy): Eukaryota > Metazoa > Chordata > Actinopteri > Perciformes > Serranidae > Cephalopholis > Cephalopholis sonnerati. The sequence goes on from JAGQAX010000008.1 coordinate 30,301,553, forward strand.
TAAACAAAGATTCTATAATGTCTGTGGGATGCTTTGATATTTAGGATAGAAGCTACTTTGTTTTATCTGCTCTTCAGTGTTGTGTTTAGCACGAGATGTAAAACTAAATATATACTTTATATTCAGATGCAAATGAATAAACAGAAGTGCATCAGGAGCAGGAGATGAACATAAATGCAAAATGTTTTCAGTCAACTGTACCTCAGGCAATTTGATGATAACAGACAGATGTCACATTTATTCACCTTTGTTTTCATCTGCTGTTATTTATGCACTTCTGTTTATGTATATGCCACTAAACCACCTATAAAAAATAATTTCAGTTATTTTTTTAAATTTTGACATCCAGATTTTTTTTTTGACAATTTCTTTTTCCTTTCAGCACAGGAATTTTACTTCACCAATCTTTCGTCTCTCTCTTTCGTATACCCGAATCACTTTTCATATGGAAATTTTCACCTTTCTCGAATGTCAACACAGATAAGACCGTTACCCGCTCTCATTCCCGCATTGATTGACAAGTCGTTTTAATACAAACACCAGACAGTCTGACGGTGTTAAAGGTTTGATGACATCAGTATTTCAGACAGTGATTTAGTCTTATCAGTGTTTTGTAAACTGCTGTTTCCAAGGTCAAGAATGAACTGTGGACCCCAGCTTTTTTTCCCTTTGAACTCCATCTGTTGCTGGACCTGGTGATGACATCATCTCCACTACACCAGTGATGTTTAGGGCAACATGTTAAATCACTGCCAAAGACAAACATGCTCATGTGGAAATCAGACTGTTGTTTACAGAGCCTTGAAAAACAACAACAAGAAAACAGATGGACCTTTAACCTGCATACACAGTTCTGCAGAATTTGGTGGTGCAGTATTTCTGCACAGGCTGCCCAGGGTTTAAACAGTAGCGTGTCTCCTTAAGTCCAGGAAAAAAAAACCTTTGCCTCTGTCTTGAGGTAGCCTGAACCCTTACTGAAACATTACTATTTAAAACTGAACTAAAAGTGAACTGAAAGTGAAACTGGTCAAGGCCAGATTCTGTGGAGGCTTCTTCTGGTGAAGTACATGTTTTGGGGAAGTACTGAGCATATGACTGGATAAATGAAACTTGGATTATACAGCACAAGTCGTGTTAAGAGTTTGTAAAAGGAAGTTTTGATATAGTTTTTCTGTTGTTAAAGGTGGTCTCAAATCAATCAATAAATCAACATGTTTGCTGGTTTTTTAAACACGGGTAAACCTGTTAAGAATAGGCTATAGACTCCTCTCCCATTGTCAGTACATCAGTGCTGTGAACACAGCACTGCAGGAGACATGTATGCCTTTCTGTGTGTATGTTTTTTTTTTTTTTTTTGGTGTGTCATGTTCGACGTCACGGACAAGCCACGGGTCTCATTTATAAACACTGTGTACACACAAAACGAGGCCTGAAAGAGGTGTACGCCATTTCCCACGCAAAAGTTGTGATCTATAAAAGCATGGGAGAAACTTTAACCAATGGTTAAGAGCATTTTGGAGACAGGAAATTGGCGATGCAGATAGTGCAGTGAAAGCCTGATTGTAAAAATTGTTGAATATTTTTTGGCGCATGCCATATTTGGCTTTTGTCTGTACGTACATTTCTAGTATGGATCCCATGCACTGTTTTATATATGCGACCCCAGGTCAGTAAACGGTAGAGAGGAGCATAGAGGCCTGTGGACTGCACTTGACTAGTGCTTTTCTAGTCTTCTGACCTCCATGCGCATTGACACTACATGTCACATTCACACACTGGTGGCCAAAGCTTCCATGCTGGGTGACACCTGCAACTCAGTAACCATTCACACACACTCACACTCCAATGGAATAGCCATCGAGAGCAGTTTGGGGTTCAGTATCTTGCAATCTATCCAACGATGCTTCAACATGTGGGCTGGAGGAGCCTGGAAGCATCTTCCGATTTCTTCCGATTAGTGGACGACCCGTCCTACCTCTGAGCCACAGCCTTCCTCGAAAATTTTACGATGTGAAAATGAAAGCTAAAATGAGGGCATTCACCCAGGTGTTGTGTTCCCATCAATGTTGATCCAGAGCCAGAGGTGATAAATGGCTGTTACTATGAATGCCAACCATTCCCATTGCACTGTTTGTGCAGTGGGAAAGGGGTTTAACTGATGTACATGAAGTATTCCTTTAATGCATTAATAATTAGAATTCAGTGATACACTTTGCTCTGAAATGGGCCCCTCTGCATAATGTGTACTCTAACTTTTGGTACTTTAAGTATATTTTGATGCTTACTTAATACTTTTGTACTTTTAGTCAAATTGAATGCATGACTCGAGAACTTCCTCCACCATTAAGATAACCCCACAGAGACAGTTTGCATACTGGTCAGCTCCCATTTAATGAACACACATAAGTCTAACATATGCTCATTATATCTTCACCCCACCCACCACATGTTTGAGGTCTCCGAAGCACCGCCCCTGTCACTGATCCCTCTGAGTAAAGCATTGGGAAAGATGAATGAACCTCCCCTTCTGAGTGTGGTCCTGCTGAAAAACTCTGAGCCTCAGTGAGTCACAGCTGCCTGGAAACGGTTTCATAAAATCCAGCCTCCACCCGAGAGGACGTTCACTGAGGAGCCGTCTGCCTGCAGCACAGAAACAACGCGCAACAGTCTCATTTTACGCGTCCAAAAATCCAGGCATTGTGCAAAAAAAACGTTGCGTAAGTGAAACTGATATCAAAAAACAGGCAGCAGATCTGCTCCCGGATCCAGACTTGACTCGAGGAGGAAAAGAAGGAAGAAGAGGAAGAAGAGATCTCGGCTTGTGTGGAGTTTTGGAAGAAACAAAATGTCTAAACCTAATTACTCCGGCACGTTTGACATGGTGGAGCAGGACAATATGGACTCCTACCTCGAAGCTTTAGGTAAGACTCTCTTTGTTGCATTAGTGCAGCTTTTACTCATCTGTAACCCTTGAAACAAATTAGTTTTATTTATTAAACCCCTCCTCCATTACATACACATTCACACTTATGTTTTATTTTAAAACTTGTACATCTTACTTGTTGCTGTGAGATAATCTTTTAATCTGCAGTCATTGATTTTATAAAGTGGATCATCTTCATTTGCAGCTGCACATTAGTGAAATGAAATCACCACCTTGTCCTTTCTATGACCCCAGACTCACACACACTCACACACACACACACACTCACACTCAGAGGGGAGTATCCGCTCTGTCTGCACTGTGTGACAAGACAAAGTTCCTCTTATTAACAAAGCAATCTTGAAGTATAGCTCATGCTACATTCATCTTATCTCCCCTCTCAGATATTAATTTTGCTCTGAGGAAGATTGTGTGTCTGTTGAAGCCCACCAAAGAGATCACTCATGACCCGGCCACAGGAGCCATGAAGATCCGCACCATCACCACCTTCAAGAACTTCAACATGGATTTCACTATTGGGAAAGAATTCACTGAGGACCTGGGCCCAGTAGACGGTCGTACCTGTCAGGTATAATGTTGTTATTGTTTTTCTGAGTATGCATCCTGTCTGGACACGCGCACAGGCTCGCTGATACTGTGAATATACAGTATCATAACTTGTTACACAAGTTTGCTTTGTGTGTTTTAATTTGGAATGTCTGCGGAAAGTTGACCCACCTACTGCTGTGTTTTTGTGTTGTAACCACCCCCTGCTGCTTCAGCCCCAGCTTGATCCTACAGTGAGGGATGTGTGTGAGGAAGCAGTGAAAAAAAAAAAAGTCCTCAGTATCCAAATCCATCAAGGAAACTCATGCATGAATCTGAATTAGCAGCATTATCTTACAGTGACCAAAACAAATGAGCACACGGAAGCAAAAGAAAAGAGTTTTGAATTAATGGCGACCCGTTTGCAACTCACAAAGACTCGTGTGAGCTACTTTACATACTAATGACACACACTAACACAACGCCGCTGTGCTCTTGCAGACTACAGTGAGCTGGGAAGGAGACAAACTGGTGTGTGTACAGCGAGGCGAGAAAGAAGGAAGAGGCTGGACACACTGGCTGGAGGGTGACAAGCTGCATTTGGTAAGGATGTATGGATGGAGTGAAAGGAAGTGAAGAAGGGGCCAAAGCAGAGGGAGAAAGGGAGGGAGGGAGGATACGGAACAAGGAAAGTTTAAAACACTAAAGGGAAAAGCAGCTAAAATTGATATGCAAAATGAGGGAGAACATGCAAACAAGATGAGGCTTGGAAGTTAATTGCGTTATTCGGTTGCACCACACTGTCTCTGTGTGTGTGTGTGAGGAGGTCCTGTATGAAAAGTTTGTGAAGCTGCCTGAAGGGGGAAAAGTATCCTTGCTATGAAGGAAGGCAAACACAAAAGAGAAGACTTGAATGCATGTCTTAATAAAGTGCTACAATAACAGTGCACCATGGGCGGATTATGAGACAATAGGCCTCTGGGCACAGATAGCAAAAGGCCCCACCACCACCTCTCCTACACAGAAGCAAGACACACAGACTTTGTGGTTGTTTTGCCTCTTTGTTTTTGTTTTGAGTCTCTTTTTGGTAATTTTATGTCTCTTTCTAGTCATCATGCATCTTTTTGTGTTTCCTTGTGACTGTTTTGTGTCTCTTTGAGGTCATTTTGTGGTCTTTTTTGTCTCTTTGCAGTTCCTTTGCATCTCTAGTCATGTAGTGTCTCTTTGGGGCTGTTTTGCCTGTTTTAGTAGTCATTTTACTGTCTCGTTGTGGTTGTTTTGCTTGTTTTTTGTATTCGTTTTTTGTCTCTTTGCAGTACCTTTGCATCCATGTAGTTATTTTGTGTCTCTCTGTGGTTGTTTGCCTGGTTTTGTATGTATTTTGTGTCTCCTTGTAGTTCCTCTGCACCTCTTTGTAGTCATGTTGTGCCTGTCTTTGCAGTTCCTTGCATCTCTTGTAGTTATTTTGTGTCTCTTTGTGGTTGATCTGCTTATTTTTGTAGTTATTTTCTGTCTATTTTTGGTTGTTTTGCCCATTTTGCAGTTATTTTCTGTCTCTTTGCAGTTCCTCAGCATCTCTTTGTAGTTATTTTGTGCCTCTTTGCAATTGTTTTACCTGTTCTTGCCGTTTATTTCTGTCTCTTTGCAGTTTCTTTGCATCTCTGTAGTTATTTTGTGCGTCTTTAGGCTTGTTTTGCCTGTTGTAGTAGTCATTTGTCTGTCTCTGTGTAGTTGTTTTGCCTGCTTTTGTAGTAATTTTTGGTCTCCTGGCAGTTCCTTTGCATCTATGTAGTTATTTTATGCCTTTGCCTGTTTATGTTATTATGTGCCTCTTGTCCTCTTGTTCCTGTGGATCTCTTTGTGGTCACTTTGAGTTTTTCCCTGGTCAGTATGTGTTAATTTGAGCTACATTTCGCAGGTAAAGGTCAGAGGGGCCCCCTGACACTTTAGGCCCCTCAGCCTGTGCCAGTAATCCATCAATGCTCAGCACTGAGGCAGAGCGGTGGTTCTTCTAATTTTGGTTGTAAAAGAGTTTAAGCTTGTAGATAATCTGTCAGCGCTGATTAAGATTTAAAACAATCACCATTGTTCCGTTAATTAGCTCTCACAGGATTTCTAATACTTCAGTTGCAGTTGGGACAAAGCAGTGCGTTGTTGATGTCCAAATTCAGGAGAGAATTGAGAAAGAAATGCCAGCGAGGATCAGGCTCTAAAATGGTGGATTTTAAAGGTTACACAAAGCAGGAGAGGGGAGCAGTGAGAGGATAATGAAGAGTGAGTGAATGAGGGGGAGCTGGAGGAGGAAGGGGCAGCGGGGTGAAAGGAGGAGCTGGTGAAAGAGTGGGAGATGAGGTCAAAGGATGCAGGGAGGGGGTGGGGATGGAAATGTATTTTGGATCCAATCCCAGGTTTGCGTATCACTCATTTAACCGTGCTTTGATGTGCCAAACTGTCGTATTGATTCTCACATTTCATTTACACCTCCCCTCCCTCTCTTTCCTCTCTGCAGGAGATGAGAGTTCAAGGCATCGTGGCCAAGCAAGTCTTCAAGAAGGCTAATTGAAGCAACTGAAAATGTCTTTTAGTGAATTTATTCTTTGTAGAATATAGTTAAGGACTTGGTTCAAGATTTGATTAATGTTTATAGTTTCTTTTAATTATAATCAACATTATTTTGAAATACTGCAATAAGACTGAGTATCTGTAAAAAGAAAAAAAAAATACTGAACACGTTCATTCTAATTGTTCCTGTGTGATGGTACTAACTGAGAAGAGAGCCGCGGAGCAGAATGACTTGTGTAAACATTCCCTACATACTTCCTCATATTGCACTATCTATCTTCACAATGCTATAAACAAACCATACCACAGTCTGACATCACTGCTGCATCTTTAATTCATCACATCATTATCCAACTTTTAAATGTGTGTGTGTGTGTGTGTGTGTGTGTGTGTGTGTGTGTGTGTGTGTGTGTGTGTGTGTGTGTGTGTGTGTGTGTGTGCTACAGCATATCTTATAAATTGTACATAGTTTTATAAATACTAAAAATCATTGCTCATTACAATGTACTTTTACAAGAAGAGTTTTCTTGGTTTAAACCAGTTCTCATGCACAATTCTCAACATGAGTCAGTAGGGTTGGAACAATATAAGTTAAATTAGTTCTCCTTTAAATTATAATCACAAAAGACATCATTTGCATTAAAGGGTAAGCCAAGCAGTCTTTCAAACTTTTCTTACTGTCAACAAATCCCATGAAAAGACCAACAAGGGGTTCATCTGTCTTTCAAATTCTGACCTCCCTTTTCAGTCCCACCCTTTGTCCACCAAAGTAAGGGCTAATATGCAGAGGTTTTTTTTAATTTAAAAGCAGAGAAGTCAGCTAAAAAATAGGTGATGGGTGATAGACCCCTCTCCTATTAGCTCTGTGGGAGATGAGTATGCCTTTCTGTTTAAGAAAAAGCTTCTTTTTTATCTGTTACATATTCAGTCTCTCTTTCAAACTTGGTGCTGACTAATTTTTAATAATGTTCAAGTGCTGCTCGGACGGTATTTTGTGGTGGCACGTCATTGTGATGACACACATCGTGCTGGAAAAGGGGTGAAAATTAGCTTTTTCGCCTGGGTGTCATGTTTCCATCACTGCCGCTAGAGCTGACAAATACCGGTGACCGCTGCTGAGTCATTTGTCTCAGCAGCCTTAACCTTTCCCATTAAATTCAAAGCCACATGTTCACAGGCAGGTGGGTTTTTTGTGCAGTAGGAAAGGGAGCCCATTTGTTCTTAATTGTAAAAAAAAGCCGCAGATGTACTGTACTGTACTGGACTTATTTATTTTTGGTTTGGGCCTTTTCATGGGATTTGACTGAAGTAAGAAAAATACAGGAACATCAACAGACCTTTTCTTTAGTAGACACCACTAAGCAGCTAAAAACCACAGACAACACTGGTTTCACTCCTGAAGCTCCTAAGATTTTCACATCAAAGGGAAAACAAGCTCAGAGCTGCACCAGTGTTTCATTATAAGTGCATATCAAAAAACCATTTGTGCTGAACTTCTCATTAAAGTCCTGCAGGGGGCAGCAAACCGTCAGCCACCTCCAACTCGTCAACATAAAAAGAGAAAGAAAGAAAAATAGAAAACCCTACTCTTTTGTTTTTTTGGTATAAATAGGTCCAGTTAAATGTAAAAAGTAGTTGCAGCATCTCCAAGCCGCAGAGGAACTCTGAGCTCCATCAGTATCCCATAACGACAACATTTACTTGATTATGTCCCGCACCACTCGTCCTCCTGTGGCTCCGAGTGGGTCCTGTGGAAGTTGGAGCAGTATCCGGCACTTCCATTGGTGTGGTTGGATTCAATGAAAGAAACTGAAGCCTTCAGTGGAGTTATAGGACGGTTGCTGTCCACACTGTCCACGCTGTCTTGTGTGACACAACTGATCACATGATCATCTGAGGAAGAAAAAAAATCAATGTTCAGTGTGACCATCCTCTAGAGTAATGTGATGTTAAACGTGCTTTGCACTTTATTTGATGTATGACTATCTTAATGAGCGTGAAAGGAGTTATGAGCGATGAAAATTCATGTAGACTCGTGCTGGAGAGGAGAATACATTTTTCACTTTAATGTACAGAGGTGACTACTCAAAGGAAAAAACAACTAAGTGTCTCTGAAACTCTGCTGGTGGGAAGAACACCAGTTTACCAAAAGATGTTTGATGTTTTGATCATGATTTAGACTAGAGCAGGGGTCAGCAGCAACCTTCACGATCAAAAGAGCCATTTTTGGTATAAAGGAAAAAAAAGACCAGAGCTGTGAAACATATCTGAGCCTTATGATGAAGGTAACAGCCTATAAGTCTAAGTCTCTGATTATTTGGTACATAAAAGCAAACAAATCTGTCCACATACTGTTAAACTCTCTATTTTCCCTTGAGATGTTTAGGTTTTTGGATTTGAAATCCATAGCTACTGAAGCTGGGGAGACTCAAAATGAGCCAAATTAGCATCACTGTATTTGTTGATATGAGTTAATCATGCATTAAAAATAATAATCTCATGTTTCTTTGTTGAAATAAGGTCTGTTAAGACCATCTATTGTCTTTTTTTCTATTGGCTGCTTTAAGATTCTTCATCCATTGTAACAGACAAAAAAAAAGTAATTATTTATGAGTGCATTTAGAGTAGAAATCCACCTTTACAATATTTTTTTGTGTATTTGGAACATAATTGGGTTATTTTTTTATTATATAACAGTTTAAGACATTTGTAAGAAAAATAATCAATTAATTCATGTAATAAATTACATTATTTTAATGAAGTAGCCTAATTAAAATAATTGCATAACTTGTGACATTTCGAAACTGACTTCCCAACACTGCATGTGTCACATTTACTCTGAAACTCTCTGGGGTGCACCTGCGGTTTAAGGGTAAAGTAACCGCAATGTTCTTGTCAGACCCCATCTCTGTCATTTCCTGTCATCCCTCTGCAGTCAGAATCTCTTACAACGGCATGAAAAGTATCAACACACACAAAAAACATTTTTAAAGCTGCATGCATCAAGGATTTCTCACCTGAGTTAAAAAGTGGTAACTTGCAGCCGTCCACGATGCAGCTCTCTTGGCAGTGACTGGTCAGCTCTGTGAATGGTAAAGGCATCTCCAGCTGAGTGATCGGTGCTGGAACCACTTCAACCAGTGAGACAGGAACACTGGAGCGGCCTGTCACACAGGAAGGATAGTACAAATGGGGTCAAACATGAGATTGTTCACTATCATGAGCACAGGGATTATCTCCGATTGAAAATCATGATTTATAATTATCTTATTCGGAACATACTGATAGCTTAAATATGAGACAGAATTATAGTGATTGATCCTTAGGGGGCACTGTAATCTCTCAAAATCTAATATTCTGCTCTGTGGCAGCAATTCTCACAGAGGTGTGAAACGTGATACTGATCGTATCAACTCGGAACAACTTGGTTTCTAGGAAAAGTGCTTCATATGTCTCCATTCATACATTAATAAACGTGTAAAATTCAATTGTGCCACAGCTCAGTGTGACTCAATAGTAAAGTGATACTCCTCCTCACATTTATCTTTTGATTATGAAACACTCACCTCATGTAGACTTGAAAGGCAGTTGTAAAAACTTTGCAGTTTCCTTTTTCACTGAGAAAAAGGAAACTGCGAAAAACAGTCCGATTTGACTCACAGCAGTTGCAATAGATTCCAGTGAAGTCAAGTTTGGGTGGAAAAAGTTAACAACCTTCAATATAACATGTCAGACGGCACCTTTCACCTCTTTGCTGTTCATAGATATTCTCAGTTTCTAAAAAACAGTTGTTATATGGCCATTATGTGGGTAAATTCACTTCTTTTCATGTACTTTTTCTGTCAGTATTGGAATCTATTGAACTCACCATGAATCAAAGCTGACAGCAGCAACTTTCTTTGTGACAACCTTTCAGGCCTGCACAGTTTCACTGCTTTTATTGTTCAAGTTTTATGCTGTTTGTTGTCCTGTTTGCTATTACTTTGCTTAATACCATTTATGTGTCATAACAGCAGTCTTTTAATGTAGTGCAGGCTCTGTACATGTCATTATGGTTTCACTGCTTTTATCGTTTGTTATATTTTCGGTGCTTTTATTCTTAATGTTTGTGCCTTTAACTTTTGCCTGCTTGGGGACTACAGATGAAAATGAGCCTTTTTGGCTAACTCTGGCATAATTTCAGAAATGTTATTGATATGCACTGTCCCTGTCAGAGAATGAAAGAAAGAAACAACCTACATGGAGTGGAGCCACAGCTCCAGACCTACAGGGACTCCAAAGACCCTGCTTTCATTGTCTCAGTGCATTTGTGGTAATGGCCATGCGCCAGTATCTGTCTTGTCCAGCAGGCTCGTAGAGGAGCCCTGCGTCAGAATTTACATTCTGCATGCTCCTAAATGCATTTGGATTCAACCAAATTACAAAAAACAGGGACCCACAACTAACTTTTAACTGACGCTTCCTAATGGGTTCACCGAGCCACATGAAAAGTGAGTGACAAGAGTTTGTTTAAGGATTTCCTCCAGACTGGGCACTAATTATACTGTTAAAAAAAATATAAATTTAAAAAAGTGCTATGTTTAAAAAGGCAACCACGCTTTACCATCCAAAATAATCATTAGCAAATGTATTATAATCATACATAAACTTTAGAAATTGCCATTATTATTATTATTATTACTGGTTCTAGTATTACGGTGTGCTGTAGTTCTGCTTGTGGTTTGTGCACATGGCATTATAATACCCCAGCAGAAGCTGTTGCTTGACTGCTGTGGGTCGGTACAATCAATGTCAGAAATTGTACTCTTTCTCTACTTCATTCATTTGAAAATGTTTAAAGAGTAGAAAACTAACGTAGTATATGTAGGCTACATCACCGTCGATTGTTATAGTTTCTGTACAGTTGTAGTATGTCTTAAAAATGTCATGAAAAAAGTTATATTGTGCACTGTTGCTGTGCAGCTCTCAATTATATGCTGGCTTCCATCAAAACTTTGAAAACCCCTAGTCTGAAATGTTTGTCTCAAAATGCTCATTTAAATGTGAAGTTTATACAAATTTCACCTTTGGGAAATTCCCTAAGAACTTCCTGAAGCGTTAGGTCACTAGTCAAAGGTGCTGACTGAAAATGGTCCCCTCAGTGTTAAAGAACAGAACATGTTTTTATTGTCTCTACTGAGGGTTCATAGAGTTTGTCAAGCCAACATTTATGTATGCAGCTTCCTATGTGTGGTATCTTCTGCAGAAGGACTTGAAGTTGCACTCATTGGTTCCTCTCTGCTGTTTCAAAGCATGGTTGCAAATTTCTTCTATACGTCAATGTCTTGGTGTATCTTAGCTGGTCTTTGTGATCACGTTTAGCTGCCATTTTTGTGTGTTTTTCATGCTTCACTTCAAGTATATATTAACATATATTTTGACTTTTCTTTGCAATAATCTTATTTTGTGTTTTATTATTGCGTTGCGTTTTAGAGCTTTACACTTTTATTCTGTATTGTTGTCCTGTGTTTTCTGTAATTTATGTTGCTGCTTGTCTTGGCCAGTACACTCTTGAAAAAGAGATTTTTTTTATCTAGAGGTTTTTCTGGTTAAATAAATAAAAAATTAAAAAATAAGCAATTACAGCTCTGAAAACACTAAAAATAGGTATTTTCTGTTTCTGTTCTTCCACAAAAAGGTCCAGTTACCTAGTAAAATTTTCTTAAAATTACACATACTTCTTCTTCCTCATTGAGAATTTTTTTGTTTTGTTTTTTTTTTGCGAATATGTTCTATTTCACTAGTTAACTGCTGGACCATGATTTCTCGTACTTCTGCTAAAAAGCCCGCCATCAGTAGTTTTCACATCACAATGAGTAAGTTGCGTACTGGACGTAGCTGTGAAGCCCAACCTTCTCTGGGTTAATTGTTATTTTATCAGTAAATTCCAGTATTGGCACACTGCTTCACTGGAAATACAGTGAAATGTCAATGAATTACAACGCGTCAGCCAAAACAATCGGTTATGTGACTGTGCCACATGCGTAGGACCTGTTTCTCAGTATGAGTTATCTGCCTGCGAAATGTGCGTCACGTTAAACCAAATAACTGTGTCAGGCAGAATATGTACAGGATGTGGTTTAACCATTCAGTTTATAATGCTCGCCGAGCGTGTTCAGCATCACGTTACACAGCTCCTTATTTAACCTTCCTGTGTCAAACTGCCTTATAATATTCTGATTTTGTTACACTTCCTTGTACATAAACCAATTTTCTAAGAAAATCAAAGATATAAATCTTATTTGACCTTAGCTGAAACGGTGGGGAGGTATGATTGGAAGAGATAGGCAGTGACCTTCAACTGTACAACTTCAAAGCAATCTGTCTCACAGTTGTGGCTGACAACATGCAGACTTACTGCAAGTGAGTGGGCATGCCTGCACGCTGCTTTGTCGCCTCTTCGGGAAGACTTTTTTTTTTCAAAGAATGAGGACAAAAGTGTGTGAAAAACAGTGATGAAACACACCTACACATGTGACGTATATACACACCTGCTCTGTATGACTTGCGTTTTGCCCTCCAGCAGATGAGACCAAGCAGGACGAGTGCGGTCAACACCAGTCCTGACCACAGGCCTGCAGGTAGTATCCAGGGACAATCTGATAAACACACAGAGAGAGGGGATTTTAGAGGGACCTGAATACACTTTAAACAGGGTTTTCTCCTGATTACACAATAACTTCTGGGAAATAATGTGGGAGTGAGTGATTACTGAATACACCTCTTAATTTCTCATTAATAACATTGTCAGGTAGTGTTTAAAATGACTGTAAAAAGGCTTTCTGAAATATCCTCAAGAAAAACTGACTTTAATGAGTGAATCATCATCATTTCACTTCCATTTCATGGCAAATTATGGTCACACAAGAACAATGCCAAGTCATATTCTTATTAGTAACACTTAGTTTAACATGTATGTACTACACATGTTGAGGGTAAAACTTTTAACCTATGATATCACAATGAAACTTCCCGTTGATTATTTACATCAAAACAAATATTTATTGTCTTACAAGTTTCCTGAAATTGTACGTTTAAATATGCAAATGAACCATTATTCAATTTATTATGAATTCAATTGCATGTATTCCCAGAACAGAAATCTGATTGTTGATGAGGCCAGGTTCAAAAACCTTGTTTAATTATTTTGTTAACATTTTAAGTCAAATGTTTTTACAGAGGGAATTCTGGATATTTTATCATCCATTTTTGCCATGTTTTATGAATAAACTTCTACATATCAGGCTATGAGTGATATATGAACAAACACTTGGGCAAAAACCTTCAGAATACAGACAGGAATAAAACGAGTTTGGTGCAGTTAGGTGCTACTGAAGTACACAAGCTGCATAAGAAATAAAACCTTGTTAAGAAAATGGCCTTTAAAGATATGTATAGTGAAATTTCATACATTTTTAGACAAAAAATAATACAGAACAAGTAAATACTGTAAAGCTTTCATCCACTAGATATCACCATGAACTCCCCCAGTTGATTACTTATGTTAACACAACTTTTTTTTGTGTAAAAAGTTGTCTGAATTTCTGTTTTTAAATACGCAAAGGAGGCATTATAAAATTAAATATGTATTTTTTGCAAAACTTCCAGAAAAAATCTGAACTAAAAGAAACACCTAAATGTGTATTTTGGATGAGTTTTTTTCTACTAGTTTGAAAGAAGACATGTTATGGAAGCAGAATAGCCCAAAATCTAAAAATTTACCAGTGCATGTCAGAGCTGTTTTTTTTTTACCTTTTAATAAGCAATTTTTGTGACTTCCACCCGAAATGTCAATCAAAAATCACACCCACTGACTAAGTGATTGAGTTTTTGGCTCAAGTATACAAGTTTGTGCAGATGAACGGTGTTTGACGTCCCTCCGTGTTGCCATCTCCTGCAGCTCCCCGCTCATCTGCCAGCAGGTTTTGCGTCAGCTGGTGGATGAGCGAGGAGCTGCGGGCACTGGCCACATGGAGGGAGGTTGAGCATTGATTTGCACATACTTCCTGTGTTGCAATGACACAAATCTGGTTAAAAAATGCCAAAGTTTCCATTTGAGAGTCAAAAACTCTCTCGGTTATTCAGTGGATGTGTTTTTATTAACATTTTGGGTGTAAGCGACAGAAGTTGCTTGGTGTAAAGGTCATTTGGGTATTGTGATGATGAATACCAGACAGTACACAGCCCAGTGGATTTTAATTTTATAGATACACTCTATTTCAACTGTCATAGCATCTGTGTTCTGTTTCTCTCTGTAAAGTCAATTGAGGAAATCTGAGTAGGATATTCGTTAATTTTAGGCTGTAAGGAGGGCAAAGACGGCACTTTGGTCTAGACTAAACCTTTCAGACTAGACTACCTTTCATCAAGCATCGTCATCATATCAAAATTAAAATTTGTCTGATAGCTTGGATTGTGACCAACTTCCTTCAAAACCGATGACATTCCCCTCAGCCTCAGCTGTACTTTAAATGCTACGTAGCAACTGTTAGCATGCGAACATGCTACTAAAATGTCTATCATGGTAAACATTATAGCTTCTTAGCATCAGCTTGTTAGAACTGTCAGTGTGAGAATGTCATCATGCCAACATAAAGCATTTCCACTGCACGGTACAGTCACTGCTTGACTCAACTCGACTCGCTCTGTTTTGGTTTTCCATCGGCAAAAGTAGTTTTTTTTTTTTTGGTACCACTTCATTTGGGGTTCCATGCAAGCTGAATACTAGCAGGTGAAGTTATAACGCTGCAGATCACTGATTGTAGTGCAACAAGGGACATCCTGCACAAACCCGCCATTTTTAGACAGCCAAGCTACCTTCAACAGTGGCTGCATGTTTTTTATTCACTTGACCCACTTTTTTAAAAAATGGCAGCCCGCAAAACAACCATGTACACTACGCTATACACTGCACTGTACATTAGTGCAGGTGTCTGTCTGTTTGGTTGCCGATAAAAGTATTCAGCAATATAATGGGTGTATACCGAATTGCATAGTTTTTCTTTTTACCTTTAGTATGTACTGCAGCTGCCTTAACAAAGAACGTACTGCTGCATGCAGTATGCACACAATACCAACATACTACTGTCTCATGACATTACTCCTTGAACTTTGACACACTTTCTCATATATTTGTTACCATGGAGATACAACAAAACACCACTCATCGAGCTCACCAGAGACAGAGGTCAACCCAGAGAGCTCTGCTGTTGTTACTTTGCGATGTTTGTAGTTTTAACTTTTAAGCTATAACTGCATTGATTCTAACATATATTCACAACAGTGAAATTAAATATACATTTCTCTGGCATTGTTATTTTCATAGTTATTTCCTTTTGTTGTTGGTTATCTTTACGATTATTTTGTTCACTTAAACAATTAAGATTTCTGTTATTACTATTCAACTGGTCATCTTGCCAGCCACTTAAATGTGCTGTATGTGATGTATCTTCTGCTGCGCAAAGGATTGTGGGTCAGAATAGCCAGAAAAGCATTCTAGCTTGCAAGCTACAAAATGTGACCGGATATAGTAGAACATCCTGGTATTTCTGGCATACTGCATTTGACATACTATGTGTTGGAACACACTAAATCTTTTTCTAGCATACTACATAGTACGGTAGTATGGGTACTGGAACGCATAGTTTGTCTCTGCAGTTTCATGCAGCGTTGCTATAGCGATCATTTGAGAATCTCACCTACTCTGAGGGAGTAGTATCCACAGTTAACAAAATAGAGAAAAGGGCCTGGTAACAAAAGTGAGTCGAATTGAATTGAGTCAGGCGGTGGAAACGAGGCGCAAGTACAGACTGTAGACTGCAGGCCACAACTATTTGAGTTCTGCTGCTCAGCTCCCTCCTTGCCACCATCTGGATTCATCCCCATTGCCTGTCAGAGACGTACTAACTGTAACAAGTGCCTTACGTTACTCTCTTTCTTAGAAATGATTTTCTAAGCTGTACTACTTCTACTTCCTCTCTCAACAACTTGGCCATATGACGAACTGAGGTTCAACAGGAGCCCACTGAGTCACGCCAGATAAGAGCATCCGCTAAATTGCACAAGACCTTTATTTTTAAAAAAAAAAAAAGCTAAAAGATTTAAAGATCTGAAGTGGTGATGCACATTTAAAACAATAGCCTAAATGTAGAAATGGAGACCTACTACATTTGGTTTCTCCACAGATGGCATCTCTTTCTGGTGTTCCTGGAGTTTTCAACTCTCTTCCGAAGTCTTCACATCTGAAAACGATAAGATAAATAAATAAGTATCCACATACTGTAGTGTATCTGCAATGGGAAAAGTCAGGGTTTTTTTTTTATTTGGGCATGTTTGTCACAGAAAAAGGGATGTTTAAAAAAATTCAGAAAAGCTCAGGTATCACTTCCTCAGGTGCAGATGATATGTAGTCACACATGGTGATGTGGATCTTTCTGGTCTGTAAACTGATGATGTCAACCGAAACAAAAACAGTCATTTCTGCTTTGTCTCGATGTGTGACTAATGAATGATTCACATCACATTACATACATCAACATCCTCCTCCAGCTTTGATAATAATAACAGTAATAGTGGAGAGGCAGTCTGACCTGGTATGTGGTTGACAGGGTGAGTGGTAATCCGTTACATTGCTGTAGGTCCTGTTACTACAGCGAACACAGACTGCATTTTTGGTGGGAGTTGCTGCAGGAACAAAAGTGGAGATTTTTTTCAGTTGCCAGTATGTACTGTGTTTTGGTAAGATGTGAATGCCTGCTGGAGAACATGATAATTTATATGACATTTTACAAGTGGAGCCTACCTTGAACGATGACCCCGTGACCCTTAGGGCAGAGGGTCAGTCGCAGGCAGTGGTCACATTGTTCATCGTTACAGTAGAAACCAGCCACACACTTGCACACTGCGTCAGCCTTATCTGTACAGTTCGTGAGACTCATCTGGTAGTTACCTGAAAGATTCAAAGAGATATTATTTGTCTCAGAAGAGGGACTGATCTTACAGACCTGCAGCCTGTTGCAAAAGTCCCTTCCATATTGTTTTCTGTAACATTTTGTTTGCGTGGGAAAACATTTGGGCCATCTTAACCGAGAATCTAAGGAAAGAGCATGGGCAGATTATGAGACAACAGGTGCCTGGGCACAGACATGTAAAAGACCCTTCATGACTCCTACACAGAAGCAAGACACCCAAACTAAATGAGACATGCAGCGTCAGACGAGACAAAACAACCACAAAGACAACTAAGGAAGACTTGTGTCTTAATGTAGTTTCCGTGTAGTTGTCTCTGTGTTATTTCCTTGTTATTACTTTCTGAGCGTTTGTGGTCATTTTCTCTTTGTACTTGTCTGCATGGTCATTTTGTCTCTTAATAGTATGTTCAATTTTATGTCTCTTTAGTAGGCTAGTTTTGTGTCTCTTTGTCTATTGGGTAGTTTTCTGTCACTTTGTGGTTGTTTCTGTGGATGCTCTGTCTCACTTTTGCATCTTTTTGCAGTTGTTTGATTGCCTCTTAAAAAAGATCCGTACACTCACATACAACAGAGGCTCGTGCCCAGTGCGTCAGTAATCCATCCATAGGAAAGATGTGATGTATTTTGTATAGATTGTAAAGTCCTCTGATACAAACTTGTAGTTTTAGGCTACATAAATAGTCAGTAAATGACAAAGTTTACCTTTTTACAAGTAATATTCCCTTTAATTTTCACACTACAAAACATTCAAAGCTGGTTCAACTCTTCACTAGTTCAAATTTTTCTCATTAGTTGTGAAAATACAAAACGGTTATGTTTACTGAACTGGAGTATGAATTGTTTTAAGGCTGTCTCAGCTGCTGATATGTACCAGAAGTAGCGCAAAGGTTTAACTTTGTTACATCAGCAGTGTATGTGGGTTATTACTTTAAAGGTTGTTAAAATGATCCAACTCCACACTGACAATATCACATTTTTTATTTAGAAGCGCTTCATTGGGGCTACGAGATGTTAACATTGAGCAAAGTAAATCAAAGACCCAATTCCATGTCATATTTTTACCCCTACCCATTGTTTCCGAGTAAGACCATTCCCCGCGGAGCAAAGTTAGAAGGGGTAGTGGTTGAAATTTTCCCTTAAACCCTTCCATACCCTGATATGTCATCGCTAGCTGTGGATGCTGCCATTTACATAAAACCAGTGTTGAGACATTGCCAACACTGGCTGGTTAGCTACTGTAACATCAGCATGCTAGCAATAAAGAAAAGGATCAGATAATTATTGATTATTGTAATGTTTAAGTCTCTATCAACAAATAAAATACATTTGCTAGTTTGTTTTGTTGTTTGTGCAGCCATCCTTCCACTGATTTCTCAGAGTGTGCCCCTGAAAACCCTGACACTCCACCCTATCCCTCTATCCCAACATGGATCAGTACACCCTGCACCTAAACGTGAACATACAAAATGAAGGGGTAAGGGCCAAGTGGTGGCTGCAAGAAGTGTATGGGATTGGGAAAAAGACTCTATGATTCTGGCATACTTGGTGTCCTTTAAAATTTTGTATTTCAACTAATACTTAAAATAGCATCAGACAAATTGTGAACAAAGTTTGGTTACACGAGTACACTACCTTCTGGTAAGTGCTGTTTAATGGGTTAAAGTTTGAAAAGAGGAAGATGTATTAGGTTGTAGATTTGTGACACTGTTCACATGCAGAAACAATAGCAAAAATGTATACTCTATAAAAAGGCTGCGGGGGGGAAAGAGGAAGGAACTGTGTCGTACAGAAAACGTTTGTGTGTGTGTGTGTGTGTGCTTTACAGTACCCTACTGTGTGTGTGTGTAGGTGTGTGCTGACTTACTGCGACTGCAGATCTTGCATTGATGACATTTAGGCAAGTGATTTTTGGTGTCTGTGTAACCCCCATCCTCACATTTGGCACACAGTGTCCTTGGCCTTGTGCTGCTACACTTCTCTTTTACGTACTGTCCTGAGAAGAGTTGAGAAAACAGATATACAGAAGAATCAGATGTCAGGCTTTGATGCTACGACTGTAACAACTGTGCCGTAGTGTGCTCAGTCCTGTAAGGAAGTCTGATATCCAAAGAGGAAAGAAATTATAGAAGCTTTTAGGTGTTGACTGACCTGCATCACAGCGATCGCAGCATAATCTCCCATCCTCACTGAGGTACTCCTCTTTTGAGCAATTCAGATGAGCCATTTGTTGCCCATTCGATTACAGGTCCTCCAGCTTTGTGTAAAATAGGTACGAGCGTCTTCCTGTACACTCTTCCTCTGAACCTGCTTCTAACCTTTGAAATGACTGCTATTAAATTTATCTCAGCTCAGAGAGCATCACTCAGGTACACCCTCTCTTTTCCCTTTCTCTTTCTATGACTCTCTCGACTGTCTTTCTGCTGTCTGGACAGTCTGTGACTACAGTTATGTTTCCCCTCCTCACTTTGCCCTACCTACTTCTCATCTCTTCTCTGATCCTACACAGTGGAAAGCCCCAGTGACCCTAATCTGCTGTTTTCCCCTCCGTCTCTCTTTCTCTCTCTCGGTCTCTTTCTCTGTGTCTGTCTCTCCCCGTTTCCTTCCTGTCTTAGCCCTCTCACTGCAAAGTAAGCTGTGCGTGTGTTTCCGTATCACTACAGGACCAAAGACTGATTTTGGCACACTTAACTGTACGTAGCAAAGCAGTACAATGAGACATTTCCTCTCTCCGCTACACCCTTTCCTTTCAGTCCCTCTCCATTGTTTTCACTGGACCTTTGTCCCAGTGGCGCAGGGATATTGTTGAGCTAAAATGGCAAAGATTTTATGGTGACAGTCGATCTGAAAGGTTTTTCGTCTGTGTCTTTTTTCCTGTCACTCCCTTGTTACTGCAAACATACAAAAAACAGTCCAGAAATAGATCGATAAAATGCCTACGTTTGCAAAATATGAGTGAGAGAGAAAGGGGGGCAGCACAAAGAGAGAGAAATGGCAAGTAAATCATGAAAAAGGGGAAGGAGGTAGTTTATTTGTGAAGAGATTTGATCGGATCATGATGTTAAGATTAAGGTGGGTTCAGATTTTTGCATTTTAGTTATATAAAACATAATTACATGAGAGGCCTTGTAAGGCATTGTGATAATACCTCGTCTTGTTTTCACTGCAACTTTAAGTAATACCTATTTCTGTCTTAACTTTGTGGTTCTTGCATTCTCTCCACTTCCTCCTCCGTTTCTTTACAATGTATCACCTGCTCCCCTGAATTTTCTTATCCTCCACCCCTTCCCTCAGTCTCCTGCTTCTCCTGCTCTCCACCTCGGCCCACTCGACGCTGCTGGGGTGGGTAGAGTCTCCAGGGTATCCCACTGGATACTTACCCCATGCCAGTCTTAACTGGAGCAGGTGCGCCCCCAAAGGTCACACCCTGTCCATCAAGCTCATCCACCTGGACCTGGAGGACAGCCAAGACTGTGAAAACGACGCAGTGAAGGTCAGGGGTCAAGATAAACCTCAAATGGGTGTACTTTGAGGAGTCAAGTTACTTGGCGATGTCTTATTGTGCTCTCTACGACATTTTTCCAGGTCTTCTCAAATGGAAACCTAATCGCACTTCTGTGTGGCAAAAGGGAATTTGAGGAGCTTGAATCCACTGTAAACCCCTCACTCCTCTCCACACCAGGCGGCTGCCTCACTCTCACGTTCCACTCCGACTTCTCAAACACGAAGAGGCACACCGGCTTCAGAGGCTTTTACACCGTTCAAGGTGAGACCTAGATGAGAAAAACAAGTGAGATACTGAGTTCTAAGAGTCTCACCAAGATCCATTGTGTTTGTGCCCATTTTATTCTCACACATTCACCAGAAGAGCTCAGTTTGTACGTGCATGTATTTTTAAAATTGTGAATACTCTTGTAACCACATTGTCAGGAGGGTGATATTTTTAGGCAACATTTCACAATGGTTTCAGTTTATAGCTCTGAAAGCTGACTTGGAAACTGTTTACACTGTGCTGTGTTGTGTCTTTCCTTTTTTAAAAAGACTTATTTTCTAATAAGCAATAACAGTAGAACTTATTCCCACTTAAAATGCACAAATAATAAACAGAGAACAGAAAACAAGGAGGTAAAACAACAACAAAGACAACTACAACAATGATAATAATAATAATAATAATAATAATTATAACGATAATAAATTACATATGATAAATAAATTAACAATTAACAATTAGTTTAAAGAGTTAGTTTAAAGATTACTGTGAGTCAGCAGTTGATAGAGGTAATGCGTCTATGTATTCAACAAAAGGCTGCCAAATTGTTTAAAAAACTGCAAAAATACATCTACATTTGTTTTTCAGGGCATACGTAATTTTGTCTCAATTTAAGATAGACTTCCACGTCAATGCGATTTGTGTCTTATTTAGCAGTCTGAGTCAAAAGGTACAAGCATGAAGAAGGTGTTTGACCTCAGCAGGAGTTAACTCTTTATTCATTCATTTATTTATTGCCATCAGTTTTGTGTACGTGGGTGTACGTGTGAGTATATATATATAGTCACACGTACACCTACGTACACAAAACTGTACAGTTTTATACACGACTGACTATTATTAATTTATGGAGAAGGAGTGGGGGTAGATAAGTTTGTACTTCCTCCCACTCCTTTTTGGACATGTTAATCAAATCATTATTTGTTGTTTTCAGTTTTCATGCTTCCATTAGTAACCTCTTTTTTGTCTGCTTACTATTGTATGATTATTTTGTTTATTTGCTACTTACATGTTAGAAATAAACTAATTAACTAACAAACAATATGTAGGTAAATAAAAGCATTAGTAAAAAGTAAAAAGAGGCCAAATACATAACTAAAGGATTCGCTTCTGAAGTGAGTTTAGCATTAAGACTTTCAGTTTCAATTCAAAGGAACTAACAGTGACTGATGTCTCATATGAATCCTGTCTAACAATCTGACCTTTGGACAGAGGTGGCTCGCTGTTTCCCCTCTGTTTCCAGCCTTTATACGAAGCCAAGCCAACTGGCTGCTCACTTTGTTTTTACAGCAAGGACATGAGGGTAGGGTTGATCTTCTCATCTTAACTCTCTGCAGTAGACAGTGTAAAATTAAGGACATAGCTTCCCTGATGCCACCCATTTTTAAGTTGAAGTTCTGCATTTTGGCTGGCACCATCTTGGTTTTTTGGAGCCAGAAGTGACCACATCTCTACGAGAGGGTGGAGTTGACTCATAGACTGCAGCAGCACCTCGCAGACAGCCTGTCACTCAAGTGGCACTGCCCTTAATTTTTTGTGTAACTTTAAGCCTCAATAAAATGTAAACAGGTGAGTTATCTAAAGAATTCACCCCCTCATATTGTCATAACTGTTGAAACTAGCCATAGAGACCTAAACCATTTTTGCACCAAAGTGTTGGTGCAGGTGATTAAAGGAAACGCAGCCTCAAAAAAGTAAATCATCACTACCAAAATAACAGATGATGGCAAGAAACGCATCAAGACGATTAAAATAAACAGCTAGAGTTTCTAATGAAATCCGTAATAACTTAAAGACAGAAGAGTGACGTGAAGCCTTACTAGGCTCAGTTTCAGTTTTCACCTCCTACTAATCAATCCCACGACCTGGTAGAGGAAATGTACAGTGCTGATCAGAAACCCACCAACAGAGTGAACAGACACAAAATATCCAGCGATTCTTTTGAACTGTTTCATGTGTCATACTTTTCTTCATCTAACTCTTAATTAATGTGCTCCCACAGACTTTGATGAGTGTGAGAACGACCCTGACAAGTGCACCCAGTTCTGCCACAACTACATTGGAGGGTACCACTGCTCCTGTCGCCATGGTTACTACCTGGACGCGGACAAACACACTTGCACGGGTACAAATAACTTCATGATTGAGATCAGTTAAACAGCGCACAGAATGAGGAGTTGACATTAAACAGAGGAAGACAAATCAAGGAAGGTGAAACAAAACTGAAACATGAAGTGAAAATGGGGAACCAGTGGAAGCAGAAGCAGGCAAACCTGCGGGGGAAGGAGGAGAAAGAGGAGAGTGACACGAGAAGGTGGCTGATTGTGTAATATGTGTGATTATGATTATGACAAATGAACTCTTATTTTCAATATAGTGAGTTGTTCCAAGGACCTGTCTGGGCTGACGGAAGGGGACATATCCACTCCCTCCTGGCCCAGCTCATATGCAGAGAATGCCAACTGTCAGTACACGCTGTCTGTGGAGGACACCCTGCAGCTGGAGCTGCAATTCTCTGAAGACTTTGATGTGGAGCAAAGCCCCGATGGTCAATGCATAGACACACTGAGGGTAGGTGCTCACTTAAAATATGTAAATACCACATTTTTACAAAGCTTAACATAGCAGAAATCAAAGAGGAAGTTCAGACAAAAGTGTTGTAACTTTGGATTTGACATTCAGTGCACATCCTATTTTGATCATTTAGTACAGGGTTCCCACGGATCTTTAAAAAGTCTTAAAAGCCACTTAATTTATTCAGCTAAAAGTAAGGTTTTAATTAGAACTGAAATGTCTTAAATCAATCTTTCATAGGTCTTAAAAATGCTAAGACATAAGTAGGGTTTTATGAATCTTATTTTATGACTTTGCATTTTAAAATGTTAATATAATTGATAACGTCTACTTTTTAAAAATTTTAATTTACCACATGCCTCTAGCAGTAACACTACACAGATCAAGATACTGAAAACAACACACATTTAATGGACAAAATTCCCAAACTTTTTGATGATTTTTCAAGGACCCAAAAGGATGTTTTTTTTCTTGCCCCACTTACCCTGTGTTTTTTGAACTTATAACATTTAAACTCTATTCAAACATAATTTCAGCTAGCTGGCATACAGGAAGGGAAGCAAAGACAAAACGTACATGATGGTAAACAAAATGATGTCGCACAGACACATTTAAAGCTACGTTTAGTCCATAGCTAAATAAAATTCATTTGTTGTCCACAGAAGATTACTGTAGCAATTTCATTATACGCAACAAAATTTCATGACTTTTCCAGGCCTGGAAAATATGATTGAAATTCCATGACTTCCAGATTTTTAATGACCATTGGAACCCTGCCAACAACACTGATATTTTGTTTCTGCTTGGGGTGCTCAGAGCAGAGGCCAGCTGTCTCTGTACCCTGGAGGACATGAGGAAGTGAAATTTAATAAATATTGGCTATTTAACCAAGATTTCACAACAAGGCTGAACCGGGGAGCGTGGTGTACTTTATGCAAAGTTTTTTACGCTCTGCGCAGTGGGAATCAAAGAGTGGAATCCCACATGCGGAGTGAGAAACACAAAATCACCAGGACAATTTGGCAGCAACAATAAACGCCAGGTATTTCCCAGTTGTGTTCTACACAAGTCAGGTTTTGCGTTGCAGTAAACATTCGGGCAAAAATGTAAAATACAAAACTTTTTGCACAAGTATTCCCCTCCCTTAAGATGGTATTTAGTAGATCCATCCTTGGCAGAAATCAAAGCTTTCAGTCCTTGTGATCTCTGTCAGCTTTGCACATCTGGACACGGCACTCTTTCTCCATTCTTCTGGATCTAGACTTGACTGTTGTTTTAAAGCCTTTTCTGTGTAGCTTTGGTTTTATGTTTGAGCTCATTGCCTCGCTGGAAAACAGAGAAGCATCCCCACAGCAGGATGCTATGTTCATAGTGATTTACAGTCTTACATGGTGTTTAGTTTGATGACCAAAAAGCTCAACTTTGCTCATATCAGACAAAACTTTGTTTCCTTTTATAAAAGCGTCTTTCTCTTTGGAGTGAATACATGTATCGTTTATATTTCATATTTGGGCTGATGCATTTTTAGGTACTGTACATATGGGTGGACACATGTACTGTACATGTGCGTGACTCACCAGGTGGAAAAGAACAGAGAGGAGGTCAAGACATGAACTACATTGTGAGATGTGACCCGTGTTGTTTTGTTTGCAGATTGAGACACCTTCTGGGACTCTGGGATCATTCTGCGGTCAAACGCCTCCCCGCTCTCCCCTCCTCACTTACTCACATCATGTCCAATTACACTTCACCTCTGATGGCTACGGCACTAACAAAGGTTTCTCTCTCCACTTCAAGACCACAGGTACTGCAGCCTCCTCACAATGGGAAACAGTATTTGTTTCGATATTAGTTGGACAATGATCACAATTGTTCTTTTCGCGTGTTAATTGCAGACAAGGCCTGTCAGGCGGTGGTGACCCCACACTCCACTCTGACCCCTCAGCGACCAGAATATTCTCCGGGTGAAACAGTGACAGTAACTTGTGAACTTGGTTATGTTGCAGATACTGTGAGTATACAGAGAACCAGAAGCTTTTAATTCATTTACATTTGATGTATTTAATCCACAATTAAGCTAATTAAGTTCTCCTTTTGCAAAGTAGGAAGGCACCCAGACCCTGTTATCAGAATACACGACGACATGCCAGATTACAGGCGTGTGGACTCCCAGTTACGTCTGTGAACGTGAGTCTGCTGGATTTGATCGATCTTATCTGACTGATCTGAATTCCTTTTTTTTCTCACACTATCTTTCACCATGTTTTTTTTTCATGTGTAGCTGTGGATTGTGGCATTCCTGATATCCCAGAAGATAGTATCCTTGAGTTGGTGGGCTCAGATGACCTGCACAGTCAGTATAAAGACCAGATCCAGTTTAACTGCAGCTCGAAGTACTACACACTGGAAGGAGATGGTGATTATAGGAAGCTTTTACTCATTTCTTTTTCTGATTCCTTTCCTTAACTAACTTTTAAGAATACGTTTTCTGGTTTTATTGATCTTTTGTTGTTTATAGAGATGTTAGTTTTGGTTAATTTTGCTTTCAATAGCCTGACACCCATTAAGTGGTAATTAAAGGGTTCATTTTTAAGATTTTTTTTTATTTAATTTTTGTGATGTATATGTTTTCTCTTATTTTATTATCTGTTGGCTTTGTTGACAGACAGCCAGCTAGCCACATCAACATGCAGAAACATAGCGCCTACTGCCCACCCTTCTGTCCTCACTGGTTAGCTAATGTTAATGGCTGCTCTGTACCGCGCACTACCTGGGTTGGGCAGAAGCTAAATAGTGGCACCACTCATTCGGAGATTACTGCTGGTAACGCTGTCCCGCCTCTGGATTGCTGTGTAAACATGGTAGCCACCCTCTGGTCTCCACCCAGGCAGCCCATGTGGTTAGGCAGCTTCATTATGAGCACTTTCAACTATGTCAGCACTACTACTGTAGCTGTGCTGACGCTGCTAACAGTGCTAACAGAGCAAACAGTGATAATAGTTAAATATTCTGAAGGGGCTTTTCTAGGATGACCGGGGGGAAACCAGAGGGTGGGCAAAATGCTCCCACAGCAATGCTGTTGGGTTGGGACAGCATTTTATTGGTAATGGTTAAATGAATGCTGGCATTAGCTAGCTACCACTAGACCAGGTTGGTCCACAGTACAGTAAACAAGAGTAGCTAAACTGACTTGAAGACGAACATGTGTAACAGGTGAAAAATATTCTTGATAGCTGACCAATTAATGGTTGTCCTTGTTTGTTTCACCAATATGCTTTCTTCAATATTTCAGACACATACACTTGCAGTGCCAGTGGTGAATGGGTATCAGATAGCGGTAAGACAGAGATGCCAAAATGCATTGAAGGTACGACTTTAAATCCTTCCTTATATTTTCTCATTTTGAATCTGTATTTTCTCCACTTTTGAATCATATCAATCTATTGATTATTTGTCTGTGTATTTCAGTGTGTGGGAAGCCTGAAAAACGCTCTTCAAATGTAGGCAGAATTTTGGGGGGTAAGGACGCGAAGATTGGACAGATACCTTGGCAGCTTTTGATTAAATCGCCGAAGAGAGGAGCGGCATCTCTGATCAACGACCGATGGGCTGTCACAGCAGCTCATGTGGTTGACACTGTACAGGACACCGCTTTGCGCCTGTATGGTGGACTGATAGATGGAAGGAGATCAGACCAGTCACCTAGTGTTATCATGGATAGTGAGAAGATCATTATTCATCCTGACTACATCAAGGGCACCGAAGAACCCACCAATTTTGACAATGATATCGCTCTTATCAGATTAGCGTCCAGGGTGGATTTAGGCCCAAACCTCCTTCCCATTTGTCTGCCAGAGCCAAACAGGGGCTTTTTGGAAGATGAACAAGGCACAGTGTCAGGCTGGGGGACAATGGGTGGTATCAAGGTGGCTGCCATATTGAAGTATGCTCAGGTTGGGGTCAAATCCCTCACAGAGTGTGTGAATACACCTTTCATACCTAAAACAAACAAACGCATGCCTTTCACTAATAACATGTTCTGTGCTGGAAGTGAAGGTACGGACAGCTGCGAGAAAGACAGTGGAGGTCCGTTTATTTCGCCTATGTTGGCTGAAGGCACAGAGCGTTATTATCTCACTGGCATTGTGTCCTGGGGAGCCCCCTGTCGGGAGAGGCAGTACAAGGGTTATTATACCAAGGTGGAGAATTATGTAGACTGGATTAAAAACACAATCGACACAGTAGAAAAATCTTTGGCAGAGGAAGGATGATGAACGAAGTACTTTTCTACTAACCAAATAATGTAACCCATGTCAGGATTGATTCAGATCTCTAAAATAAAACTGTTTATGAAAATGAAGACTATAATCTTGTAATCAGCATTAAGATGTGATCACATTCATACTTCACTTTTATATTAAAGGAATATGCAGATCAAATGCAGAGAGTGTGTTTTTTAAGCAACTTGATAATGTACTGTATTTTTGTCTTTTAGTCATCAGATACACACAGACATGTTACATGTCAGGGCCTCATACACTGGGATACTTAATCATTTCATCATTTATACATTTGTCTATTTGCCCCCAACATGAGCACAGAACAGACTACATTTAAATCATTATGCTGTGAAGCATACAGGAAATATATTTCAACTGTTTATTACACGTTGTGACTAATAGTGCCAGGAGACAGGGGTGTAAATATAGACAGTGCAGGCAGGGCAGTTACACTGGAGCCCAAAGGGTGAGGGGGCCTATAGAGAGTGGGTCCTCAATTATGTGTCAGGCGGAAAACGGGCCCTTGTGAGTAATGTAAATATGCCTGTGTTGAAATAAAAACTCACATTTAATTAAAACTGGTCCCAAACCCAACTCCATCATGGTTTTCTTTTCCTTTTTTTGTAAAATAGCCAGTAGCAATCTATAACAAAATATGCTATAAAAAATTGCATACTTTACATAATAATCTATAAATAAAAACAATTCAATTAAATGAATAATTTCTTATGTTCTTAGGTATTTTTGATGATTACAGGGTGATATGTATGTTCATGTTATCCAGTGTCAAGTCTCTTTTTTGATCATGTGACAGATAAGATTATAGGGAAGCTAGTTTAGGCACATAACAAGTAACTAGCGTGCCTTAGGGTCCGACATAATAGCGTGCACTGGGGCCAGCTGCAATTACCTTATGCCACTACCAGGAGACATGGTTGAAATTAGCATCATTATGCTGGTAAATCATTTACTGAACTATTGATATACAGTACATCACAATGTAGCAAATGTATGGAAAAAACAATTAAAATGATTCTCAGAGCAGTGTGTCACTGATAACATGTCACATCAGATATGTTCTCACATGTAAAGCAATAAGTCATAACTATTGTTTGCAGTTTCTGCTATTTTTTTGTTTTAAATTAATGATTTTGTTGTCCAAATGATAAACTCAGAGCAATTCAGCTGTAACAGTTGTCTTAATATATATGATATGTGATGAGGTGTACAAGATAAATGTTCATAGAAAACCACAAACCAAATTATATATCATTTTCTCTATTTTTATTATTACGCCCTATATTATTTGTGTCATGATTTATTGTTATATTTATGTATGTTTTTCTTTGATCAGATGATACTAAAGAGGCAGGGCGGTGAGTTTTAGGCCTGTGTGATCAACCACAGAGACGTGGTCTTAATGTGAAGGGGCTTTGTAGGCAGAAAGTAAAATGTGCTCACGTTACTCTGCAGCAACAGTCAGCTGCCTCGATCAGCTGCTTCACCAACATGTCTGCCATCTGAGGATGCTTAGAAAGTCTAATCGCCCCCTCTAGTGGTATGATGACGTTTATGAGGCAGGCTTTGACATGCAGTGCCTGGAAGCTGCTTAAAACAAAACCAGGCTATCTTTCTTGTCTATTAGATAATAATCTAAATTTTACAGTTTGTATTTCATCAGATGTGTCTAGTTCTCAGGAGCTTGCTAATTTTCCATTTTAGAGGGATTATTTCCAGCATTGATCCTGTTTTTCTGCAATTCCAAGTCAAGTGTTCATTTGATTTTGCCAAGACAAACAAGGCATATTCCTGGCATTAACGCAGTGAGTTGCTAAACCCTGGAAAGACTTTGTGACTTTAATGTTTCACCTGAGTGTGAGACATTTGCTCCTACAGCAGCGGCTCCGTTCACTTACGAATACAGCATTTAATCCAGAGATGGGGTGGACTCACTGTATCGTCTTGTAAGTTTGGATGGAATTTTAAACCCATTTGTATGTTGTACTTCAAATAGTTTTTGTCGTGAATGTCTAGCTTGATTTTAAAAATTCACTGTGTATACATGCCATCATTGTGGAGCTGCTTCTTATGTTAGTGTGTTACTTTCTGTCCAGTGTTACAGGTGAGCAGTGTTTTATAGGTTGACTGAGTGATCTGTGTCTCAGTATGCCATATATACAGTAAAACCTCAACAACATTATATGGTTGCAACAGTTGTGTTGATTGCGTCACTGTGTTTGTTCTTCTTTTTCTGTTTGCATCAACTTTGGACCAGCAGCTCAGATGACCCCCAAACTGATAAACAGATCGAACTGTCTCTGTCCCTTCATCTCTCCAGGTTTCTGTATGTGTCAGTGTGTGAGTGCTGGCGGCTGCCCGAACCTGAGCCTGTAATGCATGGGTCGGTCCAGTCCCCCAATTATCCCCAGCCTTACTCTCCCAACCTGCAGGAGCAGTGGGACCTCAGTGTGCCAGAGGGCTACCAGATCCGACTCACCTTCACCCACCTGGACATCGAAGCGTCTGCAGGCTGCTATTACGACTCCCTCACAGTCAGAGCCATATTTCAACACATGTGAAATCCCAAACAAAAGTGCAGTGTTGTAGCGTTTGAGTTCTGAACTTAAGTGGGGCTTGAGTTTCGACAACTTCACTTATGCTTGAATATTGACGACTTTACCTTGTAACCTTTCTCTGCCAACAATGTAGGCCTACATACATCTGCACATTTTGCTGTTATTGCCAAAGTGTGCTTTGGTGTAAAACTGCGTCATGGGTATTGTAAAAGACCAATGTATATCTTCCATGCCAATGTACCTGATTTGCTGGTGTTTTAACAGTAAAGTGGAGTGGCGCAAAAACAAACTATGCTGTAAGTCAATATTGAGAAGACATGTTGATTTAGTACAGCCCGACTCAGCCTTAAGTCCAAACAAAGAAGATTTGGGCTGTGACTTCTGCTCAAGGTTTGGTGACTCAACTGCAACACTGCAATAGATTTGGCCTGTTGATGAGTGCTGCAGGGTGTATTAAATCATTCTCACACTTACTTTCCCTCACCATGGTTCAGACTTTATCCCTCATACGATCCTTCAGGTTCTCTACGATGCAAACATCCTGGAGAAGTTTTGTGGCCAAGAGAACTCGGCTGATGGGCATCACCCAGGCAACCAGCCCATCTTGTCTCCAGGCAACAGACTAACCCTCCTATTTCAGTCAGACGACAACAACCCAGAGCGTCACCAGAATGTGGGCTTCTCTGCTCAGTACCAGGCAATAGGTAGTACTCATCAATCTTCTGTCACTTCACTCTTCATGGCTGAACCACCTCCCGCTAACTTAACGTCTCTTCTCATTATCAGACAGAGATGAGTGCTCCGAGCCAGAACCTGAAGATGGCTCAGGTCCACTCTGCTCTCAGATCTGCCTCAACACCCTGGGCTCATACATCTGCTCCTGTCACCACAGGCTACGAGCTTCGCCCAGACCAGCGTAGCTGCGTGTGTGAGTATTGTGCAGATATATATTATACTTGGCAAAAAAGGCTTTGCTCCTCGAGGGAGCTTTAAGAATCTGAGCAGCAACAAGGAGTCTGCCAGAACAAACTCATGCTTAACAAAGACATTCATGCCCATCAGATTTTTGTAACTGTCTGACTGGAAGGCAGAGTGGTGAAAATACTTTCACTCTAGTGTACACTTAAACTGGTTTAGATTTTTTAGCTGGCTAAAATATGTTTTTCTGCTGCTTCCGGCCACAGTGGTACATTGCTTAGCCTCTGTGTCAGCACAAACTGAGGGTGTGCCTACTGACATCTACTCTATGTAATACACTGACTATATGGATAAGTACCCCATAAAACCCCATTTAAAAAATGCCAACTATCCCTTTAATAAGGACACGCTGTATACCTGCATGAATACATTGATGCTAGTTAGTTAGCTGGTGGCTGAGCAGCTGACGAATGGGCCATGGATGGTGAAGCTTGAATGAAGCACCTGATTGAATTTAACCCAAATGTCCCATTTCTAATTTCCCAGTATCCTGCGGTGGCGGTATATTTGATGAGCCAGAGGGACATCTGCTCAGTCCAGGATACCCCAACCCCCCACCTCATGGCGTGTCCTGTCAGTACATCATTTCTGTAGAGGCTGGCTTCACTGTCTCTCTCAACTTCAATGACAACTTCCACATTGAGAGCGTGGACACTGAGCAAGGCCCGTACTGTCTCCATCACTGGTTACAGGTACTGACAAGCAGCTGTATATATATATGTGTATAGATGGAACAGAGTGCTAAAGAGATATGTTTTATAATGAGTTGTGCACTACTTGTCTTTTTAAAAGGTGACCATCCCAGACAGAGAGCCCGTAAAGCTGTGTGGTGGGAAGAGTCCAGGTCTGATAGTTACAAACTCCAACACGGTCACACTGGACTACCACATTGATAATGAAGGCCAGAGTCGCGGCTGGAGCCTGGACTACAGCACCAACAGTGAGGGAGAGAGGAATGACAGTAGAAATAAGCTGATGAGCAATTAAACTGCAATGAGTTGATGGCACTAAATTAAATACATTTTCCACCACATTGTCTGATTGCAACTAACTATAGATTTTCAGCTGATGTTACATGTCTGCTTGTCCATGGTGTTTCCAGGAGTGAAGTGTCCTGTTCCTGGTGTTGTAGCTATGGGCAGAGTCACGCCCATACTGACTGAGTATTTCTACAGAGACTATATCTTTGTGCGCTGTGACCAAGGATACAAGCTGATGATGGTTGGAATAAACCTTTTTTAATGCAATGTCTAATAGAGGAAACTTCATTATTTATCACTGTGTGCGATATAAAAACAAATATTAGGCTGATGTTTTATCAGTTCTCATCTTTTCTCTGTCAGGATGGTGAGGAGATTGCTAGTTTCTCTACCATGTGCCAAAGCAATGGACAGTGGCACCTCCCTCTGCCAGAATGCCACAGTATGTTTTCTTTAGGCTAAAAAAAATGTAAAATTAATGGGAACTATAATGAGATTCAACCCCAAATTATGTCTTCTTGTTCATTTCTTGTGTCTCACTGGCAAAATATTAACATGTCCTTCTTTTGTTCTCCTGCAGTAATTGATTGTGGAGAACCTGAACCTCTGCTGAATGGAGGAGTGACCTTCCTGTCTGGCTTTCAGAATCAGTACCTTTCTGTTGTTCAGTATCACTGCAATGAACCATTTTACGCTCTATTTGGGGGCATTAATGGTAAGATATCAACATTTTGTATTCTATGATTTATAGGATTATATTTTTCCTACATTTCCAACCAGCCATTGGTTTCCATTGGCAGACTCTTAAAACTTCAAGCTAAATTATTTATTAATTAATTATGATACTGCAGTTTAAGTGCAGATGGATTTTTCCACTGCATTCCCCATCACTACTAATGCAATTAGTCTCACAAACTTAGTTTTTAGCATTATGAATACACAGTGTCAGCAATATTTAAGCGTGTGCTAATAAATAAAAACCAGTGGAAACCTGGAAATATACTATATTAACACAACACTTTTGTTTTTGCTCCCATTTTTCACAGGTCAAAGATCTTCACCTTTTTTCAAACACTCAAATCTTGGTCCTAAATTTGTTTAAATCCCCATCAGTGAGCACTTGCCCTTTTCTGAGATAGTCCATCCACATGACAGGATGCTGGTTAAACAGTATCATTACTACATAGGTGTGCCCTGGGTGGTCACAATAAACGTTTTGAGGGAGTGTGCCATTGGCATGCTGAATGTAGGAATGTTCACTAGAACTGTTACCTGTAAACTGAATGCTCATGTCATTACAGTAGGCCTTCTCCAGTGAATTTGGCAGTACATCCAACCGGCCTCTTGATATGCCACACCTGTCATGTGGCTGGATTATCTTGGAAAAGTATAAGTGCTCATTGACAAGGATTTGAACAAATTTGTGACCAAAATTTGCGTGCATGAAAAAAGTCTTAGATGTTTAACCTAAACCTGTGAAAATTGGAAGCAAAAATGTCTTGCGTTTAAATTTGTTGATCAGTGTACATTTGATAAAAAAAAACAAATTTAAAAATTTGTTGATCAGTGTACATTTGATAAAAAAAACAAATTTAAAAATCATTTACGTATTATGCATTTTTACATCACAGTATTAGTAAAATAGAAAGCTGTGCTTAAGTGTAAGATTTGTAGTAAATAGGCTAAAACATGCAAAGCTACTGGTGCCTTAACAGTCACTTAACACCAAGCTGAAAAGTGTTTCACTGCTCTCCAAACATCAGAAGTTAACTTTGCTGCACCTGTAACCACGGCCAACAGTGATACACATTCTCACTTCTAATTTTTAATATCAACGCTCAGTCAGTGGCCCTACACATCAAACTATAACGCTTTACGTACCCCTTGGATGTCAGTTTTTGACGCTCAGATACTGGGTGTCAATTACACTTCTTACATGCTTTGTGTCTTTACAAAAAAACTTTTTTTCTCAGGGATTGTACAGTTTCCACTCATTAAATTTAAATTAAATGGATATCAAGCAGCAACTTTTGAGGCAGAGAATTAAAGCTAGTGTAGAAGTGCCACAAATCACAGTTCATTGAATGGCCACTTGACACTGGCTGCAAAACAGAGTCAATCCCAACAGACATTATGTTAAAAAGCCCAGTTTAACAGCAGAAATAAACATGTTCACAGTCTGGAATAAAAACAGTTTTGGTCTCTATAGTTTATTTGAATATTCATGAAAACTGTCCGGGGGCTGAATAATTTATAACTCACCCATTTACATTTAATTAAGGCTTTACACATGTATATATGTGTATATATATATATATATATATATATATATATATATATATTTTCCTGCCCTTCCTCTTCTTCAAGTTCTCATCCACGTATGGTCACTTCTGGCTCCAAAAAATTCGATGGCGATGGGTGAAATGCCAAACTTTAGCCTTCGAAAAGTTAGTTAGTGTGATGTCATGGTAGCTGGTTTACAACAAAACCCATTATGGTTTGGTTTAAAACAGAAGTACACTTGTTACAAACATAATGTAACCTCACGTGACATATACCTCATTCTAATTCATGCTATTAGCACAGTATACTAAACAATAGCATGTCATGTTGTTATTCAAGTAACTTGACTGACTTTTGCTTTCACACAGGACATGAAAAGTTTGTCTGACCCATCAGCCTGCTCTTGGTATTTGACGAGTTGGGAGTGAGACTGGGTTAAACAGTGATGTCACAGTGTACTGACATGCCTGGAAGTACATTTCTACATAACTGACTGATTTTTCTGTTTTTCGTCTCTCTGCTCTGCAGTCATGTTCACCTGTGAGGCTGACAGAAAGTGGAGATCCAACAATGATATTGTTATCAGTCCATTGTGCATACCAGGTATTGCTTTTTATTACAACAGTGAAACACAGGGAAACCTAATCAAAATCAAAATCTCTCTTTTCTTTATTTTACTGGGTCTCTGTACTTTTGTGAAACTTTATAAATACATGTACATCTGTATCTCATCCAGTCTGTGGCCAGCCCACAAAACTCCTCTCTGCCTACCAGAGGATCATTGGAGGCAGTGACGCTCCAGAAAACACCATCCCCTGGCAAGTCATGCTGAGTGTAGATGGAGGAAGAGGAGGAGGCATGGTGATTGCAGACCGCTGGATTTTGACTGCAGCTCATAATTTAGTACATGATGGAATTCAAGTTTCAAAAGATACCGTACGGGTGAGTGGTTTATTATAGGTGTTATCTGCATACCCATTGCCTCCATGTTTTTGAATTTCCTTTTGTTTTTTTCTATGTTGTTGATTTGCAGATTTACATGGGACATTCTGATGTTAAAGCCCTGTTGAGCTCTTCTGTGTATGCTGATTCAATCCACATTCACCCTGAATACAACAACCCCAACTTGTTAAACTACAACAATGACATCGCCTTGATCAAAATGCCCCACCCGATCACATTCAACTCATCCATTATGCCAATATGTTTGCCAGCAGAGGGTGCCACATACGTCACTGGAGAAGTGGGGTAAAGAAACAACTGCTGGATTCCATTTCATAATGCTTTATAATTCAATTTTATGTTCTTTTATTCATTTCTCCACCTACAATTTTGTGAAATCAGTCATTTTACTTGGTATTTAAATCTTTGTTTGATTTTTATTCCTCCTTTTGTGCTAACTGTCAATCTTTTAAACAAGAGACTCCTCTTTCTACTGAGCTCACCATAACTGTCTCTTTCTGTGCTTTTTTTTCAGACTGGTGTCAGGCTTTGGCATTACAGCAACTGGCGACCGACGGATTTTAACAAATAAGCTGAAGTATGTGCCAGGTCCCTGTGGTGGGGCAGGATACATGCAGTAATTCAGTCGCTACGTTGAAGAGCACAAGGGACAGTGTACCAGATCTGACAAATAACATGTTCTGTGCCGGAGTCCCTGAAGGTAAGAAGGACTCCTGCCAGGGTGACAGTGGAGGCCCCTACGCCCTGAGACATGACGGACGGTTCTGGGCTGCTGGGATTGTCAGCTGGGGGGTTGACTGCGGAAAGCAGGGAACATATGGAATCTACACCAGAGTTGCTAACTACGTAGGCTGGATCAACAAGACTATGGAGGAGAATTGAAATTTACAGTAATTCATTATAATGTGATGTGAAGATGTTAAAGAAGCAAAACATCTACATCAAAATAAAAAAGTGAACAAACTTTGCTCTGAATGTACTCTTTCTGCACATTGTGTCTACAGTGAATTAAGTAACAGTAAAATGATCAAGTGTAATCATGATTAGAACCATTTAGAATCTCCCTAAAATTATTGAATGAATATCATACTGATCATAAAGACATTGCATTGTATTAAAATCTCCAAAAAGCCTTTTTGAATAAAGTGAAATCATACAGACTTTTCTTTTCATGTATGTATTTCAGATAAGTTGCTGATCATCTTTCTGGTAAAGATAAGCACTGGCTTAGTATCCACTTCAAACCCTCTTAGCAACTCTGTATTTGTCAGTCACTTTAACACAAGTACCTTGCACTATGACTGAAGCCACTATTGTATATTTTTTGCACTTGACTTGACTCCTTCACTTGTCATTGTATCACCACTGTACATATACTTCTACACATTCAGAAACACATTTGTTTTTATGGCTTCAGTTGCACGTGGGCGCTATCAATCAAACTCCTCCTCTCCACTGGGGTTATGGACAAGTTGTGTCCTTAATCAGTTTCGGGAACTGCTGTATTACTGGTGTCCACTTAATGTTGAAAACGTCAATCTTTAGTTGGAGCTTTCCATCAAATATACACTCCTCAATCTTTCCCTCCATTGTTAGACAGTTGTTGGCTTTACATTTCTCCACATTACTGTGCTCATTTTTTTGCAATCAACAGCAACACCCAAAACAGATATGTCTGGTTTTTAGTGTCTATATCCTCTAGAGTGTCTCCCAGTATAAAGAACGATGGTTCTAGAGGCAGGTCTCCCCCATGATTTGCTTAATCTCCATCTTAATGTCTTTCCAATATTCATCCAATTTGGGACAATCTCAAAAAATATGGGTGTGGTCGTCAATTTCGTAAAGTCGTAATTAATCTCATTCTAGTTTTCCATTCAAACTTCCTCCAGGTAGGACTACTTGTTAGCTTGTGACCCTCCCGGCATGTCTTTACCCTCACTTAATCTGTAATTATAATATTCATTTCTAATGCCTATTTCTGTTTTGTTTCCATAGTGTTTCCTTCCTTTTTAATCACTCCAATTGTTATTAAGGTGTACTATGTCTACATTCTGTGAGTACTAGTTACTTCATGTCTTTTCATGAACTCACAAAAACAGTAGGCTCTCTTTCAGTTGATCATTTTTGGTCTTTACTGTAATGTGCACTGTGCTTATACTCTGGAATCTTGTACTGTACAAAAAGCAGTTTCATTCCTCATTCTCCTTGTTTCGTTAGCTACAGTTACTGAGTCCTGTTTTTCTCCACTTCATACCTGTATTTGTTTTGCCAAAACAAACAAATCCTGGAGGTTAAATTCCATTGCAAAACACTAAAAACCACAGCCTGTGTGACATTAATGATTCGTCTGAGCATGAGACATTTTGGCTAAAGCTTAAATCACACAGAGATTAACTCATTGTAGACATGGGAAGGACCTACTGTGTTATATGGTAAGCTTAGTGAAATCTTCTCACTTTTATGTTGTGTGTTTTAGTGTTTTTTTCTTTGTCATGGATTTCTCTCTTTAAAAAATGCAGTATAAATCTAACATAAGAGCATGTTCCTTATGTATCAGGGTGGGTTTACTCTCTCTAGCTTCCCACAGCCTGAAGACATGTAGGTTAAATTAGCTGTTAACTATACAACAGGCAAAATGACTGTTGTTGCTATGTTATGCCATTGTTATTGTTATTGTTATGAAAGCCACTTTCTGACTCCTATATTAGCCTATATGTCACACTAGGGGCCGACATTGTTGTGTTACACATCACAACGCTCACATTTCCTTTGCTTTAACACCAGCTTGCTATCTAAAGTCATACACTGTGGTGGCATAATGACATTGGATAGTTGGACATACTATAAGTTTGGAACTTCACCACAGCCCTGAATATAAGCAGGTTTTTAAGGTTGATTATATGTGATACGTTTCTTGAAGTACACCAGCAACAACTACAGCAACAGTTTTTGGTTGCAAAAGTTAAAATAGACTGTGTCACTGTGTTTGTTCTTTTTCTGTTTGTATTAACTTTGGACTCACACTTTGGTTCAACTCTTTCTATTGATGCACAATTCCAGGTTTCTGTGTTTGTGTCAGTCTGTAATACATGGGGAACTCCAGTCCCCTCAGTATCCTCAGCCTTACCCTCCCAACGTGCTGAAGAAATGGAACCTCGGCGTTCCAGTGGGATACCAGATCCAGCTGTCCATAACACATCTGGATATTAAAGCTTCTCCGGGCTGCCGTCAAGACTCTCTGACGGTCAGTCACATTGAAACCTTCTTCGTTCACTTTAACTTGAGTATTAATGGCCTGCATAACTAGAGGTCTTGAAATGGAAACACTGAGCACTGAGCACTTCTAGTTGAAAATCTCTGAACTTTTCAGACAGGCGCTGGTGTTGTCACTGCCGCTCTTTAAGCTTCTTTCTAGCTATGTCATATGACGTTCAGAAACCATCCCGACAAAGACGGAAAAGCCCGTTTGTGACAGTTCACTGGCTGGAATGTTGCTTTTGTCACTGTGCGCATTGCTAGCTTGTTGTTAACTGTGTTGTCAATCCTCTGTTAATGTAGCCTAATATTAGAAACCTAGCTAACGTTAATGTCAAGGTACTATTGCCACAGAAACAAACCCACACGTAGCCCCTCGTGAGAAGTAAAAGCTGGGAGCGTTTTTCTTTATTAAGCGCTTGGATGAAGCACTTCTCAGTGCCCTGCTATCACCAAAGAAAAAAAGGAAAATGCTTTGAGGGCACGGGCCCTCGTTTGGTCTGGGATGACCACTAGCATATTGTAATGGTAGTCAATGTTAGCAAACTTGAGGTAAATATTATTGTATATTGCACAGTAATGAGTAACTTTGCTGACTTTTTGACTTTTCTCCACTTGTGGTACTATGTACAACATTCTAGCTAAATGCCCAACAATAGACTAGCATTCAGTATTGTTGTCACTTGTGGCCACAGTTCAGCAAAAGTTTTATAATCTGGCCTGAACTGACCTTAAATGGAACTGTGTTTGTTGGGGAGTTGGTCATCGTTACCTACTGTCTCACAATGTCCTTTTTACTCTTTACACTTTTCAGGTTTTTTATGATAAAAAGGTTTTAGGGACGTTTTGTGGCCAGGAAAATTCAGCTGATCACCCAGGTAAGGAGACAATCCTCTCTCCGGGCAACAGATTGACTGTCATATTCCAATCAAGTAACTCCACTCCAGAGCTCCAACAGCACATTGGCTTCTCTGCTGACACCGAGGCAATAGGTAGGACTTTCTGATCACGTCCATCTTCCTTACAATGCATTCTGTCCCCTAACCTTCAAGAGAAATTCCATCATGAACATAAATAGCATGGTGCTCTTCCAGGCACTTTTGTCAGTGTAATTAATATCAGTAAACATGTATTACAACAGTATGTCTTTGAGCTGGAAATAAGAGCCTTAAAACTTCAATCAGTGAATTTGCCATGTCAGCTGCCATTGTGTCCTAAGAGTTCCTTAGTCAATAAGCAGCTCCCAGACTGGTCTCTATAGATGACCTTATCATGATCTTGATCTTGTGTTGATCAGCTTAAGATGAGACTTCTTCAGATTTGACAAATTTAAACCAATATAAATGCATATGTAATCTAAGTTTAACTTTATGTTAAGTTCTTTCCTTAATGACCTTCTCAATATCAGACACAGATGAGTGCTCGCAATCTGATCCTGGAGATGGATCAGGTCCACTCTGTTCTCAGATTTGCGTCAACACCCCTGGTTCTTACCGCTGCTCCTGCCACCATGGATACAAACTTCATTCAGACCAGCGCACATGTTTGAGTGAGTACAGTATACAGTAAGGTCATGCCTCATTTTATACTTAATGTGTGTCATACTGTGAAGCTCAGTGATTACAGCCATCCATCCATTTTCTGCCACTTATCTGGGCCTGGGTCACAGCAACAGCAGGCTAGGCAAGGCAGTCCAGATGTCTCCCTCCCCAGCAATGTTTTCCAGCTCCTCTGTGGGAATCCTGAGACATTCCCAAGTCAGATAAGGTATATAATTTCTCCAGCGTGTTCTGAGTCTACCGTCAGGGTCTCAAACCGTTGGATGTGCCAGGAAAACCTCAAGGCAAGGAGTCAGCAACAACCTCTAGCTCAGCTTGTAGAATGTGCACTCCAAATAATCTAAGTGCTTTGCAGCGGCCCTGGTTTGATTCCGACCCTCGGCCCTTTGCTACATGCCATCACCTCTTTCTCCCACCTATCCTGCCTATCTACAGCTGTCCTATCAACAGAAGTGAAAATGCCCCAAAAATAATCTTTAAAAAAAAGGAAGAGTATATGAAGCATCCTATCAGAGGCCTGAGCCACCTCAACTGGCTCCTTTCAATGTGAAGGGACACCTGCTATACTTTGAGCTCCCTCTGAAGGTGTGAGCTTCTTACTCTTTCTCTAAGGATGAGCCCAGCCTCCCTGGGGCGGAAACTTATTTTGGCGGCTCACCACCCAAAGTTCATGGCCAAAGGTGAGGGTTGGTACATAAGTGGAAATATGTGCCTTCAAGCTGAGCTCCGTCTTCACCACAACTCCTGTCAATCTCCATTTAACCCTCATCCCTGAACAAGACCCCGTGATACTTGAACTCCTTCATTGGGAAAGCAACTCACTCCCAACTGGTAGAAGGCTTTTCTGGAAAGAGCCACGGCTTCAGATATGGAGGTGCTGACTCTTATCTCAACTGCATCACACTTGACTACTATCATTCCGGTGCATGTTTAAGTTCATGGTCTGATGAAGCCACAGAACCACATCATCAACAAAGAGCAAAGAGACAGTTCTGAAGTCCCCAAATTGGACACCATCCTCCTTGTCTGCACCTTGACATCCTGTTAATGAAAATCAAGGGAATCTTTGACAAAGGACAACCCTGGCAGAGCCCAACACTCACTGAAAATCTGTTTGGCTCCCTGCTGACAATGCGTACACAGCTCTCACTTTTGTTATAGAAGTACCAGATGGCATAGAGTAACTGCCCTGGTACCCAATACCCCCACAGGACAGGGTCATGGTAGTAAGCCATCTCCAGGTCCACAAAACACATGTCAACTGAATGAGCAAACTCCCATAAACCGCCCAAAACCCTGCAAGAGCACAGGCCTTGCTGCCGTTACATGATCATGACAGAATTTGCTTTGCTCCTCCTGGATCTGAGGTTCAACGACTGGTTGGAGCCTTCTTTATAGTACCCTGGAATAAACTTTTCCAGGGAAGCTGAGCAGTGTGAAACCCTGGTAATTGGAACATACCCTCTGCCACCCCTTTCTAAAAATGAGAATGCCACCCTGGTTTGCCATTCTGCAGGTACTGTCCCCGACCTCCATATGACACTGAGGAGGCATGTCAACCAAGACAGCCCAACAACGTTGAGAGCCTTCAGCATCTCAGGGTTAAACCAATCCACAGTTAGGAATTAAAGCATGGCAGTAATGCTGAGTGTAAAAAAAAAATATATTCATTTCGAGGTGAACTACCCATTTTCTACTTCTTGCTACAATAATACTTGCCTTTGCCTTTTGTCCAGTTTCCTGTGGTGGGCATATATTTGACAAGCATGAGGGACATCTGGCCAGTCCAAGATACCCTCACCCCTCGCCTCCTTTACTGTCCTGCAAGTACATTATCACGGTGGAGCCCGAGTCTAAAATCACTCTCAACTTTAGTGACAACTTCCACATAGACAGCATGGACACTGAGCAAGGTCCCAGGTGTCTTCGTCACTGGTTGCAGGTATTGGCAAAGAGTTTCCTCACAACAAATGACAATAAAAAAGAGGGCTACTCTGATATTGCTCAGTTTAAAAAAATACCTTTTCTACAACTCCTCCTTTCGTAGGTTATCATCCCAGACAGAGAGCCCATGAAGCTGTGTGGTGAAAAGAGTCCAGGTCTGATAGCTACATATTCCAACACTGTCACACTGGACTACCACACTGATGCTGACAGCCTGAGTCGTGGCTGGAGCCTGGACTACAGCACACGTGGTGAGGGATGAAAGTTGACTGTAACAATTAGTAACAATCACATATCTACATCTGTAATATTTGGTTATAATGTCCTTTCCAGAGGTCCAGTGCCCACTTCTAGGGAATGTGACCAAATGCAGAATGACTCCTGTCTGAACTGAATGTGACCAAGGATACAAACTGATGATGGTTTGACGTTTTGTTCATTCACTGGCAAAATGCTAACATGTCCTTGTTTTGCTCATCTGCAGTAATTGATTGTGGAGAACCTGAACCTCTGCTGAATGGAGGGGTGACCTACCTGTCTGGCTATCAGAATCATTACCGTTCTGTTTTTCAGTATCACTGTAATGAACCATTTTACACACTTACTGGGGGCGTAAATGGTGAGATGTTTGTATATTACTAGAAAAATATCACTGATGAAAATGTAAATATCTGGTATAGCTTGACTAAAAATAACTGTCACTATCTTGTTCCCTCTGGCTCTTCAGTTACTTTCACCTGCGAAGCAGACAGAAAGTGGAGATCCAGCCACAACGATGTCATTTTAACCTGTATACCTGGTATTGAGCCTTGTGGTATCTAATTAAAGTCACTTCAATTCAATCATGAAGTCTACCTGTACTTAATGTACTGTATGTCTTTCCTATCCAGTCTGTGGCCAGCCCACAAAACTCATCTCTAATTATCAGAGGATCATTGGAGGCAGTGAAGCCCCACACAACACCATCCCTTGGCAAGTGCTATTGACTATAGATGCAAAAAGAGGAGGAGGCATGGTGATTGCAGACCGCTGGATTATGACTGCAGCTCATGACCTGACACATGATGGAAAACCAGTATCAAGCGAGACTGTACGGGTAAGTGGGTTACTGTGGTGTTATCTGCATGCTCATTGCCTCCACTGACGTTTATTTTCTTCTGTACCGTGGATTTGCAGATTTACATGGGGATATCCTGATGTTAAAACTATGTTGGGTTTTCGTGTGTATGCTGATTCAATCCACATTCACCCTGAATACAACCTCAGCAGCTTAAACTACAACAATGACATTGCCTTGATCAAACTGCAAGACCCGCTCACATTCAACTCGTCCATTATGCCAATATGTTTGCCAGCAGAGGGTGCCACATACATCACTGGAGAGATGGGGTAAGAAACAACTGAGAATTCATATTTCTTTTATTTACTTAAAAGCCATTTTTTTTAACTTAATAATTTCATTTTGCCTTTATTCCCCTTGTTGTGCCAACATGTAAATCTTGTCCAGCTCCTGGAAAGGAGACTCTGATTTGCTGAGTTCACCATTACTGCCTTTTATACTTTTTTTCTTTATTTTCAGACTGGTGTCAGGCTTTGGCATTATGAAAATCTACCCACCACGACTGACAAATAGGCTAAAGTATGTGCACCTCCCTGTGGTGGATCAGGAGACATGCAGTACATCAATCAGTTCACTGATGAAGACAAGGGACAATGTACCAAGACTGACAAATAACATGTTCTGTGCTGGAGTCCCTGAGGGTGGGAAGGACACCTGTCTAGGTGACAGTGGAGGCCCCTTCGCCCTGAGAGACGACAGAGGGTTCTGGGCTGCTGGGATTGTTAGCTGGGGGATTGACTGCGCACAGCAGGGAAGATACAGATTCTATACCAAAGTTGCTAACTACATGGACTGGATCAACAAGACTATGCAGGAGAACTGAAATTCATAGTAATTAAAGACAATCCAATAAAACGATAAAATCAATTTTGCTGTAAAAATATTCTTTCTTAAGTGCTGATACATACTGTGTCACAAAAAAGCTATGAATTAAGATAATCTGCTAGTTGCCCATAAAATGATAAAAAGCAAATTACTACTTATCTTGATTAGGACAATTTTAAAACTTCCTGAAAGTGCTGACACAGTGTAGCACTGATCATACATTTATCGCGATGTATTTACATTTCCCATAAGCATTTTTCAATAAAGTTACTTCATATTTCTTTATGAACTCACAAATACAGAAGGCTCTCC
This sequence comes from Cephalopholis sonnerati, assembly GCA_019142605.1. Lineage (NCBI taxonomy): Eukaryota > Metazoa > Chordata > Actinopteri > Perciformes > Serranidae > Cephalopholis > Cephalopholis sonnerati. Next base: position 30,346,011 of record JAGQAX010000008.1, read on the forward strand.
CTCCACTGACTTTTTGGGTCTTCATTGTACTGTATAGTATACTCAACGTTTGATCGCACACAAACCTTTTGCTTATCATTTGTCTAGTTTGATTAGAGTTAATGAGCCGTTATTGGACTGGTTCTTCTCCACTTCATGCCTGCATTTATTTTTGCCAAGACAAACAGATCCTGAGGGTTAAACTCCATTTCAAAATACAACAAACCACAGCCTGTGTCACATTAATGGTCCATCTGAGCACGAGACATTTCGCCTAAAGCTTCAGCAGTCACACGGAGATAAACGTATCACAGTCATGGGATGGACCTACTGTGTTATATGGTAAGTTATGATAACAGATGTCTTCATGTTCATATTGCATTTTTTTTTTTTTTTTTTTAGTATTTTCATACCATAAGTGTAAAACTACACCACAGCACTGTCTATGAGCAGTTTTTTTAAGGACCACTAGTGATCACTTTTTCAAAGTCGGATATACAAACCTATAGCGAAACTATTCTGTAGCAAAAGTTAAAAACGACTCTTACTGTGTTTGTTCTTTGTCTGTTTGTATCAACTTTGGACTCATACCTTGGTGCCAACTTTTATGCTCAATTACAGGTTTCTGTGTTTGTCAGTGAGTGAGTCCTTGCTGCCGCCCAGCTCTGAGTCTGTAATACGTGGGGAGCTCCAGTCCCCTCAGTACCCTCGACCTTACCCTCCCAACCTGCTGAGGCAATGGGACATCTGGGTACCTGAGGGCTACCAGATCCAGCTGTCCCTGACACACCTGGATATTAGAGCTTCTTCAGGCTGCTATCAAGACTCTCTGACGGTCAGAGCCATATTGAAATCTAATATTTTACCATATTCCAAACAATAAATCACCACTGATGACCTGCACACATTGAGGCCTTGAAATGGAAGCAGGAACTCCATAATTTCTTTCACAAACTATAAATCACGACAGGGCTGTTCTTATCATGCATCAATCTGGTCATCTTGAATGATACTATAAACATGTGTGCTGACAAAGCTGCAGGCTACGAACATGCAGGCATGCAGACTTTTATGTATTTTGAAACGCAAATAGAAAAACGAATGACTGATTAAGCAACTTATGTAACTTTAGTAGCAAAGATGTATCACAAAACTTTCCCAGGTGCAAAACACACAAGCAGACTATTCGTCTATTTTAAGTCCAGCGGTCATCCTGGTCAGATGCACAAACCACCTCAACTGGCTTCCTTCAACATGTAGGAGCAGCAGCTCCACTCCAAACTCCCCTCAAGCTGTCTGAGCTCCTTACCCTATCTCTAAGGGTAAGCCCAGTTACCTTGTGGTGAAAATCACAATTTTAATCTTTCAATCATTACCCAAAGCTCATGACCACATCTAAGGGTTTGAGATTGACTGGTAAATCGAAAGCATTTCTTCCGTGCTGCACCAATCCCCTATCTCATGCTTCATTTTGCCCTTAATCATAAACAAGACCCTGAGATACTCAAACTGCTTCACTTGGGGCAGCAACCCACCCCCATACCAGAGGCTCCAATCCAGCTGTTTTGGGACAGAACTCCAACACAGCAAGACTCAGGCATGGGCTATTCCTACACACACCCAATGCCTGTCTGTGGGTAGTGACTCCATGTTGTTCTTTTGGGCTCAACCTGACTGGGCTGAGTAGGGTTAAAGCCCAGTCACCAGATGTTCCCAGGTTTGCTTCCCCCCTTGGTCTGGCCCCACAAGGGGGCCCTATTGTCCCTATTATTGCTGGCTGTTAGCAAACGTGAGCAAACCTGAGGTGAATATTGCAGTAAAATGCAGATTACTGAGTCACCTCACTGACTTTATGATTCTTCTCTACTTTTGCTACTGTCACATTACACATGTGATAATTTATGGTCTCACACTTTTCAGGTTCTACATGATCAAAAGGTCTTGGGGAAGTTTTGTGGCCAGGAAAATTCAGCTGATCACCCTGGCAAAGAGCTGATACTTTCTCAAGGCAACAGACTGACTCTCATATTCCAAACAAATGACTCCACTCCAGAGCTCCAACAGCATACTGGCTTCTCTGCTACCTACAAGGCAATAGGTAGGACTTTTCTGGTCACTTTCATCACTCACAGCAAGAGGGTTCCTGATTTGAACCAAGGGGTGGGGGGTTCAAACTCAGCCAGGGTTTTCTCTGGGTACTCCAGCTTCCTCCCACAGTCCAAAGACATGCAGGTTAATTGGGGACTCTAAATTGCCTATAGATGTGAATGTAAGCATGGTTGTCTGTCTCTTTGTGTCAGCCCTGTGATAGTCTGGTGGCCTGTTCAGGGTGTACCCTGCCTCTCACCGAATGTCAGCTGGGATAGGCTCCAGCCCCCCTGCAGCCCCTAACAGGATAAGCGGTTACAGAAAAATGAATGAATCTAATTCCATATTCTGTATTGTTTTGTCGCAATTATCTTTACAATGAGTGCAATATTCAAACATGAGACTCTTTGGTTTTTTTTTTTATGTCTGCACCATTCCATCAGATGGAAATATAAAACAAACCCACACAATAATATAAAATGAAAGAAATAACTTTAGGTTAGGTTTTCCCTTTAATGACTTTCTCATTATCAGACATAGATGAATGTTCACAATCAGACCCTGGAGATGAATCAGGTCCACTCTGCTCTCAGATCTGCACCAACACCCATGGTTCTTACCACTGCTCCTGCTACAATGGTTACAAACTTCATTTAGACCAACATACATGTCTGTGTGAGTATCCTGTACAGTGAATGAAGGCTTGCACCTTATTGTTTGTCATGCTGCGTCAGCTGTTAGAGCACGGCATTAATGCTGCTGAGTCCATGTAAAACATAATCTTCATTTTGAGAATTACTGAATCGTATTTTCTTGCTACAATAATACTTGGTTTTGCCTATTGTTCAGCATCTTGTGGTGGTTGTATATTCAACAAGCCCGAGGGACATCTGGCCAGTCCAGCATACCCTCACCCCTCACCTCCTTTACTCTCCTGCAAGTACATCATCTCTGTGGAGCCCAGCTTCACTATCACTCTCAACTTCACTGACAACTTCCACATAGATAGCACTGACACTGACCAAGGTCCCAGGTGTCTTCATCACTGGCTGCAGGTATTGGCAAAGAGTTTTCTAACAACAAATAACAATAAAGAAGAGGGCTACTCTGGCTCAGTTTACATCAATTAACTTTCTAGAACTCTTCCCCTCATAGGTTACCATCCCAGGCAGAGAGCCCATGAAGCTGTGTGGTGGAAAGAGTCCAGGTCTGATAGCTGCAAACTCCAACACTGTCAGACTGGACTACCACACTGATGTTGAAGGCCTGAGTCGTGGCTGGAGCCTGGACTACAGCACATATGGTGAGGGGCGAGCAGAGGGAGACACATGTTTCGTTTGGTTGACAGTAATAATCTGTTGCAGATATGTGGTTGTCAACTATTGTAACTTTTGCTACATCTATGTGACTTGTGATCAAGAATTCAAGCTGATGATGGTGTGATTTTTTTCTTTCTTTCAGTGTTAAAATATAGTATTAACATGTCCTTGTTTTGTTCTTCTGCAGTAATTGATTGTGGAGAACCTGAACCTCTGCTGAATGGAGGAGTGACCCACCTGTCTGGCTTTCAGAATCAGTACCGTTCTGTTGTTCAGTATCACTGTAATGAACCATTTTACACTCTCCCTGGGGGCGTAAATGGTGAGATATTTGTATATTACTAGAAAAATATTGCTGATGAAAATTTAAATATCTGATATAGCTTAACTAAAAATAAAGGCCATTATCTTCTCCCCTCCGGTTTTCAGCCACATTCACCTGTGAAGCAGACGGAAAGTGGAGATCCAACCACAACGATGTCATTCCAACATGTATACCTGGTACTGAAACCCTGTGATATCTTATCAGAGCCACTTCATCTTAAACATGAAGTCTCTATGAACCTAATTTATGCCTGTCTCATCCAGTCTGTGGCCAGCCAACAAAACTCATCTCTACTTATCAACGGACCATTACAAGCAGTGAGGGTCCAGACAATAAAATCCCCTGGCATGTGCGACTGAACGTAGATGGAAGAATAGGTGGAGGCATGGTGATTGCAGACCGCTGGATTATGACTGCAGCTCATGCGCTAACACATGATAGGAAACCAATATCAAAGGAGACTTTACAGGTAAGTGGGCCATCAAAGGCCAGGTATTATGTGTGATGTAAATTTGAGTATTAGCCAGTTAATTTCCTGTATTCTTGTGACTTTTTATGTAAATAACTACAAAACTTACCTGACGGTTAATTAACTAGAGGCAGAGCTGACTTTGAAAGGACGAACACTAAAGTCAGCCACCAATAATTGTGGCATTTTAGTCTTACTTATATCTCTCTGTGTAGTTGTGTTTGTTCATCTGTCTGTTGGTCTGTCAGTTGGTCTTTCCAATCGGTCAGCTAACTTAGCTAAGTAGCTAGCCTAACATACTGCATTAGCAAACTAAGGATCTTCATTTTAATTATTTTAGTTTGGTTTAGTGTGTCATTTACTTTCATAATGGCATTTGTAGCCTATGTGCAGGGAATGGCTGCGATCAGTGCAGTAAATTAAAATCCCACCAACAGAAACAAAACAAAACACCAACTGTCTCTCTAACTCATTTTCTTCTTTACCGTCTCTCGGACACAGTGCACTGCAGGATGGCTGGCCATGTTAGCGAGGTCCACCGTCAAACGGTGGACCTCGAATGCAGTATTGGGACGTGTTGACCAGCACTGGACTCTAACAGGTCTGGGCATGGGAGCCTGGTCTCACTCCGAAGTTGTCGAAGTCCGGCACTTGGGCAGTGACTTGTGGCGTCTAAAACAAACGAAAAAAAGGCACCCTTTAACATCAGCATGATACGCAGCTGGGTGCCATTATAGTTTAGGGCAGCAAAAGTCTGACAGGGGCCGGTGGGAGGGGTGGTGGATGGGTCCAACAAACACTGACTTTCACACAAGAGAGCGGTGTCTGCGTCCTGTAAGATTCTAAAGCCAAACCCTATTCTTTTTTCCTAAACCTAACCACGTGCTTTTATTGCCCAAACCCAACCATGTGTGTTAATTACTGAAGGAAAAAAAAAGTCAATTCGTGGTGATGTATTGCATTTGTTTTGAAAGAGACTGTATGTAAACGGTAAATTTCCTTGAAAACAGAAGTGTATTTTGAAAGAAGACAATGCATGTAACAGGCAGACCTTGACACTTCATCCCACAACATCAACAACCAACACACCCAGGGTACCTTGCACGTCGTATCTGGACGTGGAAAGTCCGTGACAAAACATCAATATGTGACGAGGTCGGAGTGAGAATGAATTGAAGTGCACAACCTTTGGTCCAAATGTCAAAAAGTTCCATTAGAATAACAAAAAATGTAAAGAATCACAGTTGTGCTCGGGGCAGTGTTGGTGCTGCATTTGGCACCTTCGGCTCCTCCGCCCTCGCACCTCTTCCTCGCATCTCTCTCTCACAACCTCACTGTGAGGAGCTAAGATGTGAGGATAAGACGTGAGTGAGGGAAGCGACGAGACACGTTTGCATGATGAAAAGCACCACCGCTGTTATCTGCATGCTTGTTGCCTCCATGTTTTTGAATTGACATGTGTTTCCTCCTGTGTTGTTGATTTGCAGATTTACATGGGACTTATTGATGTTAAAACCCTGCCAGGCTCTCCTGTGTATGCTGCTTCAGTTCACATTCAACCCTGACTTCTTAAACTTCAACAATGACATTGCCTTGATCAAACTGCAAGACCCAATCACATTCAACTCATCTGTTATGCCAATATGTTTGCCAGCAGAGGGAGCCACATACGTCACTGACACCATAGGGTAAACAAACTGCTGAGTTTTCATTTCATAATGCTGTGATCAGTTTGATATTATTTAATTTTCTTTAAAGTTATTTTGTGAACTCAGCAACTGTCTTTCATTTTACCCTCTTTTGCTTTTTCTCCCTTGTTGTACCAACATGTGAATCTTGTCCAGCTCCTGAACTGGAGACCATAACTGTCTCTTCTACATTTTCTTTCAGACTGGTGTCAGGCTTTACCATTACGGAGTCTGACAATCAACGGATTTCAACAAATAACCTGAAGTATGTGCACCTCCTTGTGGTGGATCAGGAGACATGCAGGAATTCAGTAAATAAACTGAAGGAGACAAGGGACAGTGTACCAGATCTGACAAATAACATGTTCTGTGCTGGAGTCCCTGAGGGGGGGGAGGACTCCTGCCACGGTGACGGTGGAGGCCCCTTTGCCCTGAGACATGACGGACGGTTCTGGGCTGCTGGGATTGTCAGCTGGGGGGTTGACTGCAGAAAGCAGGGGACATATGGAGTCTATACCAAAGTTGCTAACTACTTGGACTGGATTTACAAGACTATGCAGGAGAACTGAAATTTACAGTAAAAAAACATCTACTGTCAAATAAAAATAAAGCTAATTTTGCTCTTAATACACTCTTTCTGCAGTGTTAATGTGACCTGACACAAAAAGCTATACAGTAAATTAAGATAATCTTCTTGTTGACAATAAAAATATCAAGTGCAAATCTCCTCTCATGATTAGAAAGCTTTTACATACATCTGGAAATTATTGAGTGAATGTCACACAGATTGTAAAGTCATCGAATAATATTTAAATCTCTCACAAGCATTTTTTGAATTGAGGTACTTTATATTTCCTCATAAACTCATAATACCAGTAGGCTCTCCTTCCATTGCCCTTTTTTGATCTTGGCCATATATGATCATGCTCTCACACCTTTTAATGTTTGGAAAACTGTATTTTTCCTCATTCTGATGATTCTGTTAGTTAATGAGTCATTATTGATCCTGTTTTTCTCCACTTCATGCCTGCATCCAATTCTGAAGGTCAAATTCCATTTCAAAATACAACAAACCACAGCCGGTGTCACATTAATGGTCCAGCTGAGCATGAGACATTTTGCCTAAAGCTTCAGTCACACAGAGATAGACTAACTGCAGACATGGGATGGACCCACTGTGTTATATGGTAAGTTATGATAACAAATGTTTTCACCTTCATGTTGTAAGTTTTAGTCTTTTTTTTCTTGTTTCGTTAATGTTTATCCTGACAAAAAAAAAAGTGTTGAACTACACCACAGCACCATCTACTGTACGAGCTGCTTTTTAAGGTTGATTAAGTGATCAGAACAATTAGGAAAAATAAAGCAATACTATTTTCTAGCAAAAGTTAAAAATGACTCTTACTGTGTTTGTTCTTTGTCTGTCTGTATCAACTTTGGACTCATACCTTGGTGCCAACTCTCTCTGTTTATGCTCAATTCCAGGGTTCTGTGTTTGTGGGTGAGTGAGTGCTTGCTGCCGCCCGAGTTTCACTTATTAAGTACGTTAGATGGGGACTTCTCTTCTTCTGACAAGGCAATTGGTAAGACTTTTCTGGACACTTGTATCTTCTCTACAATGCATCATGTCCCCTAACCTTCAAGAGAAATTCCACGAAAAACCTAACTAACATGGTGCTTTTGCAGGTATTTTGGTCAGTATGATTAATATAAGCATGACAACATCGCTTTGAGCTGGAAATAGGAGCATCAAAACTCTCCTTTTTTAAATTATTTCTATGATTATTATTATTGTTATTGCAAGACAATATGGAACACTAGCAAGACAACAAAGACAGAAAGGATCAGACAGGAAAGGTGATTACAAAAGTGAATACAGGCCAGTTGTTGGCTGTAGTGTGTGTGTGTGTGTGTGTGTGTGTGTGTCTGCTCTACTGGTTGACAGGTGTAAAGATGAGGGGAAAAAATAAATAAATAAAATAAAATAAATCAAATGAAATAAATAATAATAATAAAGGGGAAGGAAGTCTATTAAAACTAATCCCATCTTTACCCTGATGCCACTCATACCAATAGTTAAATAATGATAATAATAATATATAATAAAGTCAGGGTGAGTGTCTCTCTGTCCACTGGCAGTGAAGCAGTACTGGTTCACCATCAGAAAACTCCAGCATGGGTCGATGGGGAGAGTCCGGCAGGATCAACCAGGTTATTGTTGCCTCTTATGGTAATTCATATGAAGTTTCAGCAAAGATCTGTGATCTCGAAATGTTTTGTCTGCAGATTATTTATTGTGGATATTACTATTATTATTATGATTGCAGGAGGGTTGTGTTTCTTAATTTGACTGATCTATTCGTCTTTGGGCTGCCCCGGGACCCTAAAAGGAGGGAGCTGGCCCCTATGTGGACTTGATCCCTTAAAAAATAAAAACAAAAAAAGACAAACTGCTCCCAGACCATGTGGAGGGTGCCTGTCAGATGCTTTATGTGTGTTACTCATCAAAACTTTTGAAGAATCAATCAGTAAACTCGCCATGGCTGCTGTCATTTTGTCCAAGGAGTTAGTCAGTCATTAAGCAGCTCCAAGATTTGTCTCTCTGAATGTTCTAACATACACTTTCGGTGCAACTTAGACACATCATCAGTGTTGTTTCCTGGGTTCACTGGGTGTTTCGGGTCTCACAACAGACACCCTCGCCCAGGCGACCCAGCCGGGGTGATCAGTCCCGGCTTGTGTCTAAGTAGCTTTAGTTGTCCACGGATCTCCCCGCTTGATCCACAGCCATCTGGACGCCTTTTCTGCTGCGTCAGTGATGTTTTTGATGGCTCTTCTGTTGTGCTGTCCCTTCACTCCCAACATCTTGAGTGCTCTGATGAGAGACTGGCCTACAAATCCTCTGCACCCGACCTCGATGGGGTTGCATCGGGTCCTCCATCCTCTGCTTCGGCATTCGCCTGCCAGCTCCTCATACTTGGCCCTCTTCCTCTCAAAGGCCTCCTCCATCCGGTCTTCCCAGGGAACAGTCAACTCCAGCAGGACCACTTGCCTAGTTGTTTCTGACACCAGGACCATATCTGGCCTGAGTGTGGTCACTGCGATGTTCTCTGGGAATTTGAGTTGTCTCCCTAGGTCGACTTTCAGCTGCCAGTCTCGAGCTGTTGCCAGCAGCCCCCCAGCTTGACTCCGGCACTGCTGTGGTTTCTCCCCAGCCCTAACAAAGGCGATGGACTGCCTTGTTGGTTGTTGGTGTTTACTGGTGGAGATCCCTGTGCTGATGACCTCTGCGATGACCCGCAGCACTTGGTCATGGCGCCAGCGGTAGCGCCCGTCCCCCAGTGCCCTTGGGCAGCTGCTCAGGATGTGCTCCAGCGATCCAGCACTCTGGCAGAGAGGGCACAGTGGATTATCAGCCAAGCCCCAGCGGGATGAATGATGTTATAACGATCACAACACGATCTTGTGTTGTGAAGATGAGACTTTTTCCAAAGTCACAAATTAAAAACAAGACAAATATGGTGTTTTGTAGCTGTTCCTACATGTAGGTGTGTTGTGACTGAGCAAAAAGGCTGATGATGGTTGGATGTTTGTTCCTTTACTGGTAAGATATTAACATGTTCTTCTTTTGTTCTCCTGCAGTAACTGATTGTGGAGCACCTGAACCTCTGCTGAATGGAGGGGTGACCCACCTGTCTGGCTTACAGAATAAGTACCTTTCTGTTGTTAAGTATCACTGCAATGAACCATTTTACACTCTCCCTGGGGGCCTAAATGGTGAGATAATTACATATATTATTCCAAAAATATCATTAAAAAGTATTTTAATTTTTGATATAGATCAACTGAAAATAAATGCCGTCATCTTCTCCCCTCTGGTCTTCAGTTACTTTCACCTGTGAAGCAGACGGAAAGTGGAGCTCCAACCACAACAATGTTACTCTAACATGTATACCTGGTACTGAAACTTTGTGAAACTTAATCTAGGACGCTGGAATTAAAACATGAATGTACTGTATGTGTGCGTGTGAACCTTATTAATGTCTGTCTCACCAGTCTGTGGCCAGCCCACAAAACTCATCTCTACTTATCAGAGGATCATGGGAGGCAGTAAAGCTCCAGACAACACCATCCCCTGGCATGTGATGGTGAGTGTAGGTGGACCAAGTGGAGGAGGCATGGTGATTGCAGACCGCTGGATTATGACTGCAGCTTCTGTCCTAATGCATAATGGAGGACCAGTATCAAACAAGATTGTACGGGTAAGTGGACTACTCTACATGCCAATTGCCTCAAATTTTTTAAATTGACATTTATTTTTTTCTATGATGTTGATTTGCAGATTTACATGGGACATACTGATATGGAGGCCCTGTTGGTCTCTCCTGTGTATGCTGATTCAATCCACGTACACCCTGAATACAACTCCTTCAACAACGACATTGCCTTGGTCAAACTGCAAGACCCCATCACATTCAACTCATCCATTATGCCAATATGTTTGCCAGCAAAAAATGCCACATACGTCACTGGAGAGATGGGGTAAAGAAACAAGTGACACTTCTCATTTAGAGTGCTGCAATCCATTTCATATGAGAATCTTGTTGAGCCTCTGTTTGGAAGATTCCAATTGCTATTTTGAATTTTTTTTACAGACTGGTGTCAGGCTTTGGCCATATGGGCGGAGGGATTCCAGTAAGGAAGCTGAGGTACGTGCAACTCCCTGTGGTGGATCAGGAGACATGCAGTAATTCATTCAGCTCACCAAGCAACAATGCAAGAAGTCTGCCAAATAGCACGTTTTGTGCTGGAGTCCCTGAAGGTGGTAAGGACTCCTGCGCTGGAGACGGTGGAGGCCCCTTTGCCCTGAGAGATGACGGACAGTTCTGGGCTGCTGGGATTGTCAGCTGGGGGACTGGATGTGGACAGCCAGGGAAATATGGGTTTTATACCAAAGTTGCTAACTACATGGACTGGATCAACAAGACTATGGAGGAGAATTGAAATTTAGAGTAACTCATAACATGATGTAAAGATGTTGATGAAACAAATCTCTTAGTAAAGACATACAATACAATAAGAAAAAAGAGAATACTTTTTGCTCAGAATATACTCTTTCTGCAGCGTCCATGCATATTATGTCACAAAAAAGTTATAAATTAAGATAATGTTCCAGTGTAAGGTAAAATGATCAAGTACAATCATGATTAGGACAATTTGAAAACTTCCTAAAATTACTGAATGAATGTCATACTGAACGTTAAGTCATCACATTGTATTGAAATCTTCCGAAAGTATTTTTCAATAAAGTTACTTCATATTTCTTTAGGAAGTTACAAAAACAGTAGGCTCCTTTCATTGACTTTTTGGGGTCTTCACTGTACTGTGCACTGTGCTAAACTTTTGATTGAACACAAACTCACTTTCACTCGTCACTCTTCTAGTTTGGTAATTCAGAGTTAATGAGCCATTATTGATCCTGTTTTTCTCCACATTATGCCTGCATTTATTTTTGCCAAGACAAACAGATCCTGGAGGTTAAACTCCATTTCAAAATACTACAAACCACAGCCTGTGTCACATTAATGGTCCAGCTGAGCATGAGACATTTTGCCTAAAGCTTCAGTCACACAGAGATAGACTAACTGCAGACATGGGATGGACCCACTGTGTTATATGGTAAGTTATGATAACAAATGTTTTCACCTTCATGTTGCAGGTTTTAGTAAATTTTTCTTATCATGAATGTTTATCTTGAAAACATATTTCAGTATATCCATATTGTAAGTGTTGAACTACACCACAGCACTGTCTGAGCTGCTTTTAAGGTTGATTAAGTGATCAGTTTTTCAAAGTACGATATACAAACCTATAGCAATACTATTTTCCAGCAAAAGTTAGAAATGACTTTTACTGTGTTTGTTCTTTGTTTGAATCAACTTTGGACTCATACCTTGGTGCCAACTCTCTCTGTTTATGCTCAATTACAGGTTTTTGTGTTTGTCAGTGACTGAGTGCTGGCAGCTGCTCAACTCTGAGTCTGTAATACATGGGGAGGTCCAGTCCCCTCAGTATCCCCAGCCTTACCCTCCCAACCTGCTGAGGCAATGGGACCTCTGGGTCCCCGCAGGATACCTGATCCAGCTGTCACTAACACACCTGGATATCAAAAATTCTTCAGACTGCTATCAAGACTCTCTGACGGTCAGAGCCTTTTTATTATACAGTTTTAAAAACATTATATCAGTGTCTTTGCACTGTCCAGAACTCATATTTAGTCTAATATTTATTACTTCACTTTGACTTGAGTATTGATGACCTACAGAAAGTAAGGTCTTGAGCTGGAACCAGGGACTCCATTTTTTTTTTTTCATTTCATCAACTACAAATCTTTGCAGGGCAATTCTTAAAAAAGCAAAAGCAAAACAAGCCCTGATGGTTTGTCAGGGAGTGTCTCATTATGATCTGTGGTCTTAGTGTTTGTTTTGCTTTTATACTTTCCAGGTTCTCCATAACGAAAAGGTCTTGGGGAAGTTTTGTGGCCAGGAAAATTCAACTGAACACCCAGGAAAAGAGCCGATCCTTTCTCCAGGCAACACACTGACTCTCATTTTCCAAACAAGTGCCTCCACTCCAGAGCTCCAACAGCACATCGGCTTCTCAGCTACCTACAAGACAATAGGTAAGACTTTTCTGGACACCTGTGTCTTCTCTACAATGCATCATGTCCCCTAACCTCCAAGAGAAATTCCACAATAAAACCTAACTAACATGGTGCTTTTGCAGGCATTTTTGTCAGTATGATTAATAAAAATAAACACAACAGCGTCCCTTTGAGCTGGAAATCAGAGCATCTAAACTTTGGAAGAATCAAACTCGCCATGGCTGCTGTCATCGTGTCCTAGGATTTATTCAATCATTCAGCAGCTCCAAGATTTGTCTCTATAGATAATGTTATAACAATCACAACACAATGTTGTGTTGTTCAGCTTAAGATGAGACTTTCTCGAATCCACAAATTAAAAATAAGAAAAGAAATGTGTTTTGTTGCTGTCTCTACATCTGTGTGTCTTGTGACCTGAGCATAAAGGCTGATGGTCGGATGTTTTTTCCTCTACTGGTAAGATAATAACATGTCCTTCTTTTGTTCTCCTGCAGCAATTGATTGTGGAGAACCTGAACCTCTGCTGAATGGAGGGGTGACCCACCTGTCTGGCTTTCAGAATAAGTACCCTTCGGTTGTTCAGTATCACTGTAATGAACCATTTTACACTCTTACTGGGGACTTAAATGGTGAGATAATTACGTATATTTGTCAAAAAGTATCAAAAAGTATTTCAATTTTTGATATAGATCAACTGAAAATAAATGCCATCATCTTCTCCGCTCTGGTCTTCAGTTACTTTCACCTGTGAAGCAGACGGAAAGTGGAGCTCCAACCACAACAATGTTACTCTAACATGTATACCTGGTACTGAAACTTTGTGAAACTTAATCTAGGACGCTGGAATTAAAACATGAATGTACTGTGCAGTATGTGTCCATGTGAACCTTATTAATGTCTGTCTCACCAGTCTGTGGCCAGCCCACAAAACTCATCTCTACTTATCAGAGGATCATGGGAGGCAGTAAAGCTCCAGACAACACCATCCCCTGGCATGTGATGGTGAGTGTAGGTGGACCAAGTGGAGGAGGCATGGTGATTGCAGACCGCTGGATTATGACTGCAGCTTCTGTCCTAATGCATAATGGAAAACCAGTATCAAACAAGATTGTACGGGTAAGTGGGCTACTCTACATGCCAATTGCCTCAAAATTTTTAAATGGACATTTATTTTTTTCTATGATGTTGATTTGCAGATTCACATGGGACATACTGATATGGAGGCCCTGTCAGACTCTCCTGTGTTTGCTGCCTCAATCCACATTCACCCTGAATACAACGGCGCCACTGACTTTTACTTCAGCAATGACATTGCCTTGATCAAACTGCAAGACCCCATCACATTCAACTCATCCATTATGCCAATATGTTTGCCAGCAAAAAATGCCACATACGTCACTGGAGAGATGGGGTAAAGAAACAAGTGACACTTCTGCTTTAGAGTGTTGCAATAAATTTCATATGTGAATCTTGTTGAGCCTCTGTATGGAAGATTCTTATTTCTATTTTCATTTTTTTTTCCAGACTGGTGTCAGGCTTTGGCCATATGGGCAGAGGGATTCCAGTAAGAAAACTGAGGTACGTGCAACTCCCTGTGGTGGATCAGGAGACATGCAGTAATTCACTCGGCTCACCAAGCAACAATGCAAGAAGTCTGCCAAATAGCACGTTTTGTGCTGGAGTCCCTGAAGGTGGTAAGGACTCCTGCGCTGGAGACGGTGGAGGCCCCTTCGCCCTGAGAGATGACGGACAGTTCTGGGCTGCTGGGATTGTCAGCTGGGGGACTGGATGTGGACAGCCAGGGAAATATGGTTTTTTTACCAAAGTTGCTAACTACATGGACTGGATCAACAAGACTATGCAGGAGAACTGAAATTAAAAATAACTCATAACATGATGTAAAGATGTTGATGAAACAAATCTCTTAGTAAAGACATACAATACAATAAGAAAAAAGAGAATAATTTTTGCTCAGATTATACTCTTTCTGCAGCGTTCATGCATATTATGTCACAAAAAAGTTATAAATTAAGATAATGTTCCAGTGTAAGGTAAAATGATCAAGTACAATCATGATTAGGACAATTTGAAAACTTCCTAAAATTACTGAATGAATGTCATACTGAACGTTAAGTCATCACATTGTATTGAAATCACATTTTTTTCAATAAAGTTACTTCATATTTCTTTATGAACTCACAAAAGTTTGGTAATTCAGAGTTAATGAGCCATTATTGATCCTGTTTTTCTCCACTTCATGCCTGCATTTATTTTTGCCAAGACAAACAGATCCTGGAGGTTAAACTCCATTGCAAAATACAACAAACCACAGCCTGTGTCACATTAATGGTCCATCTGAGCAAAAAGCTTTGCCTAAAGCTTCAGTCACACAGAGATAGACTAACTGCAGACATGGGATGGACCCACTGTGTTATATGGTAAGTTATGATAACAAATGTTTTCACCTTCACATTGCAGGTTTTAGTGAATTTTTCTTATCATGAATGTTTATCTTGAAAACATATTTCAGTATATCCATACTGTAAGTGTTGAACTACACCACAGCACTGTCTGAGCTGCTTTTAAGGTTGATTAAGTGATCAGTTTTTCAAAGTACCACATACAAACCTATAGCAATACTATTTTCTAGCAAAAGTAAAAAAAGACTCTTAGTGTGTTTGTTCTTTGTCTGTTTGTATCAACTTTGGACTCATACCTTGGTGCCAACTCTCTCTGTTTATGCTCAATTACAGGTTTTTGTGTTTGTCAGTGACTGAGTGCTGGCAGCTGCTCAACTCCGAGTCTGTAATACGTAGGAAAGTCCAGTCCCCTCAGTATCCCCGGCCTTACCCTCCCAACCTGCTGAGGCAATGGGACCTCTGGGTTCCCACAGGATACCTGATCCAGCTGTCACTAACACACCTGGATATTAGAGCTTCTTCAGGCTGCTATCAAGACTCTCTGACGGTCAGAGTCATATTGAAATCTAATATTACACAGGATGCATCCCAAATTGCATCTTTTCCTTTATTTTATAAGCTTTTAGAGTGTACTGCAGTCTGGTCATCCTAATTGATATACAGTAAACCTGAATGTAAAGAATGGCAATCATTTTAACTTAAACTGGCTTGACTTCTTTATTGAGGACTTTAGTCTCAGGTCAGATTTGGACTCCTTTTTATGCAGTGAGGACTTGACTCAGACTTTTTGTTTGGTGCCTCAAAGCTGCAACAGACTCTACCAGATGTCAACAAAGTCTATTACACCCTGTACTCATGCACAATGTTTTACAATTGCTCGTAAAGCCAGAGACTATGTAACTTCTGAAAGACGAATCAACAGATGTATCTTTTTCCATCAATCCATTTTTGGACATTTACTGTATCTAGGGCTGGGTCATGGTGGCAGCATGCTAAAGCAAGGTAGTCCAGAAGTCCCTCTGCCCAGCAACATTTTCCAGCTCCTGCTTTGGCTGTTGGCGTTCCCAAGACAGATGAAAAATATATAATGTCTCCAGCATGTTTTGACTTGACCTGGGATCTCCTAACGTTTGGACATGCCCAGAACAGCTCCAAAAGAAGGCGCCAAGGAGACATCCTGATCAGATGCCCGAACCACCTCAGTGGGCTCTTTTTGACATGAAGGAGCAGCAGCTCTACTACGATCCCCGTACAGATGTTTGAGCTCTTTACCCTATCTCTAAGGGTGAGCCCAGCCACCTTACGGAGAAAAACTTATCTCATCATTTTGGTCACTCCCCAAAGCTCATAATAATAGGTGAGGGTTGGAGATTGACTGGTAAATCAAAAGTTTTAACTCCCTGTTGTGCCAATCAATCTGTTGATCTCACGTGACAGTTTACCCTCATTTGTGAACAAGACCCTGAGATACTTGAATTCCTTTAATTGGGGCATCAACTCACTCCAAATCTGCAAGAAGCAATGCACAGTTTTCCAGCAGAGAACCAAGATCTAGGAATATGAGGTACTGACTCTCATTTCACCTGCCTCACACTCAAGTACAAAACATCCCAATGCATGCTGGAAGTCATGGTTTGATGAAGCCAACAAAACCAGACTGTACATCTGCAAAGAGCAGAGAAACAATTTTAAAGTCCCCAACATGCTGCAAAGACTACAGGCAACATCTAACCAGCACATACATTCTGCATCTGCGTGAGAGAAAATAACTCTCAGCACCAGTGGTAGTCTGTTTTCATCATTCAAAAGAGGAATCCATAAGACCGTAATGATGTTAGTTAGTCAGTTAGCACATTAACTAGACAACATAATGTTGAAAGAATAGAGCAGTGGTTCCCAAATGGTCCAGATTTTACTCAGTCGTTAGTTCAAGGTCCACACAGTTTAATATATTTAGCTTCATACTGTTGTCGAGCTAGTTTGCTTTCTCTTTTAAGTAGCTGTCGGTTATTCACTCACTTCAGAGGAAAAAAGCACTTCAAAATAAAGTGTGTTTTTTACAAACTTGACATGTTCACAAGTCAGTTGTGGTCCATTCAGAATGGATCCGTGACCCACCAGTTTAGAACCACTGGAACAGAGCATATTATCCGTGTGTCGATGAACAGTAATAGAAACCATCATAAAACGTTTCTGCTCAAGAGCTCAATGTCTAAAGACAATTAATCTTACCTTACGTAACAAGTTTGTTTCGATCTCGCTTCCTGTTGACTTTAGCTTTTTGTTTACTTTCCTCACTTCTGTTTTCCCTCTTGCGCGCTGAGCTGAACTGCAAATCAGAGTGATTTCATTCACCAACTGGCCTCGCTGTCCAACATGCTAAATCCACCAAAAAATACATTGCCTGCAAGGGCAGCAGACGGTCATCAACAACATTGACCGATGACCAACCGGCAGCTTGGTGTGTCAGGGCCTTGAGGTATACAGTATTTTGCTGTGCAGGCCACATTACAGAGTCTCTTCACTGACTTTATGACTCTTGTGCTACTGTGAAGTTAGTTAAGCATTGTAGCTTAAGTCTAAGCAACCTGACAGTATGTAAGGGAGCGCCTCGTCATGATCTGTGGCCTTACAATGTATGTTTTACTCTTTACACTTTTTCAGGTTTTCCATAATGAAAAGGTCTTGGGGAAGTTTTGTGGCCAGGAAAATTCAACTGATCACCCAGGTACAGAGCCGATCCTTTCTCCAGGCAACAAACTGACTCTCATCTTCAAATCAAGTGCCTCCACTCCAGAGCTCCAACAGCACATCGGCTTCTCAGCTACCTACAAGACAATAGGTAGGACTTTTCTGTTTACTTCCACCTTCCTACAATACTTGATGTCCCCTGAACTTTCAAGAGAAATTCCACCATAAAACATAACAACATGGTGCATTTCCAGTTTTGTTTTTTTTTTGGTCAGTATGATTAATAACAATGAACACAACAGCATCCCATTGAGCTGGATCATTAAAACCTTCAAAGAATCAGCCAGTGACGTCACCATGGCTGCTGTCATCAAGTCCTCACAGTTGTTCAGTCATTAAGCAGCTCTGAGATTTGTCTCTATAGATGATGTTATGACGGTGTTAATCTTATTCTTGTGTTAATCAGCTTAAGACAAGACTTTTTCAAATTCACAAATGAAAGCTAAGACAAACAGCAATAAAAATATACACAAATAACTTAAATGAAACTTCATGCTGGGTTTTCCCTTTAATGACCATCTCATTATCAGACATAGATGAATGTTCACAATCAGACCCTGGAGATGAATCAGGTCCACTCTGCTCTCAGATCTGCACCAACACCCATGGTTCTTACCGCTGCTCCTGCTACAATGGTTACAAACTTCATTTAGACCAGCGTACATGTCTGTGTGAGTATCCTGTACAGTGAGTGCATGCTTTTTTGTATGTAACGTGTGTCAATGTGTGTCAACCTTTGAAGCTCAGCAGTTAAAGCATTTAAGCGATACTTTGCAGATTTTCAACCAGCTTTGTATCATAACGGTGAGGGTTGTAGCCTATGGCAAACTTCCCTCTATCTTAAGACCACCCACATCTCCGACCACATATCTCCCACTTTTAAATCAAGTGGGTAACTTGAAACGCGGCATGTGGCCAATTTGAGCTGGCTTGGGGACTTTTGCTCAAACTACAGGTGGTATTTCTGCATTTTCGCATTGCCCTCCAACATGTACACAAAGCAGATAAAGACACCCACCCATGCCTCTCTTTCTCTCAAACTCAGATCAAACTGTAAAACTCGGCAGTGCTGATCAAATATAAACCAAGATTCTGCACCCTATTTCTCCCCAAAAATGCCATATTTTATTGCACCATTTAGCTGTAATATGACAATGTTTGTTATCAGTGTGCCAAATGGACAAACTTGCATTACGTCACCCTCCAGCAGGAGCATTTTCTACCTCTTGAGTAAAAGGCAAATGCCACAGGCCTTTCTCTGGTCAAATAGCACCAATTTCAAATGTATTTGTGTCTTTTTAATTGCTTAGACAGCCCAGTTTGCCCAGTGAAATACTTCTTTAATGCTGCTGAGTCAGTATAAGAAAAATATTTATATTGAGGAAAATTACTGAATCATTTTCTTGCTCCAACAATACTGGCTTTCATCCCTTTTCCAGTATCCTGTGATGGTTGTATATTTGATAAGCCCGAGGGACATCTGGCCAGTCCAGCATACCCTCACCCCTCACCTCCTTTACTGTCCTGCAAGTACATCATCTCTGTGGAGCCCAGCTTCACTATCACTCTCAACTTCACTGACAACTTCCACATAGATAGCACTGACACTGACCAAGGTCCCAGGTGTCTTCATCACTGGCTGCAGGTATTGGCAAATTGTTTCCTTGAAACAAAGGCAATGAAAAAAGGCTACTCTGGCTCAGTTTACATCAATTAACTTTCTACTTCTCCTCCCTTCACAGGTGACCATCCCAGACAGAGAGCCTATGAAGCTGTGTGGTGGAAAGAGTCCAGGTCTGATAGCTACAAACTCCAACACTGTCAGACTGGACTACCACACTGATGCTGACGGCCTGAGTCGTGGCTGGAGCCTGGACTACAGCACACATGGTGAGGGGCGAGCAGAGGGAGACACGTGTTTTGTTACTTTTACTATGTGTCTTGTGACCAAACACAAAGGCTGATGATGATTTGATATTTTCTCCTTTCACTGGTAAGATATTAACATGTCCTTGTTTTGTTCTCCTGCAGTAATTGATTGTGGAGCACCTGAACCTCTGCTGAATGGAGGGGTGACCTACCTGTCTGGCTCTCAGAATCAGTACCGTTCAGTTGTTCAGTATCACTGTAATGAACCATTTTACACTCTCCCTGGGGGCGTAAATGGTGAGATAATTATATTTATTATTCCAAAAATATAATTAAAACTATTTCTATTTTTGATATAGCTCAACTGAATATTAATGCCATCATCTTCTCCCCTCTGGTCTTCAGCTACATTCACCTGTGAAGCAGACGGAAAGTGGAGCTCCAACCACAACGATGTTACTCTAACATGTATACCTGGTACTGAAACTTTGTGAAACCTAGCTCAGGAGGCTTGCATTAAAACATGAATGTACTTTATATTTATGTCTGTCTCACCAGTCTGTGGCCAGGCCCACAAAACTCCTCTCTGCCTACCAGAGGATCATTGGAGGCAGTGAAGCTCCAGAAGACACCATCCCCTGGCAAGTCATGCTGAATGTAGATGGAGCAAGAGAAGGAGGCATGGTGATTGCAGACCGCTGGGTTATGACTGCAGCTCATTATTTAGTGCGTAATGGAATTCAAATTTCACAAGATGCTGTTCAGGTACGTGGGCTATTTTAGATGTTATCTACATGCCCTTTGCCTTCATATTTTTGAACTGACATTTATTTCCTCCCATGTTATTGTTGATTTGCAGATTTACATGGGATTTACTGACATTGAAGCCATGTCGCTCTCTCCTGTGTATGCTGCTTCAATCCACATTCACCCTGAATACAACAACCCCAACAACTTAGACTACAACAATGACATCGCCTTGATCAAAATGCCCCACCCGATCACATTCAACTCATCCATTATGCCAATATGTTTGCCAGCAGAGGGTGCCACATACGTCACTGGAGAAATGGGGTAAAGAAACAACTGCTGGGTTTCATTTCATAATGCTATATAATATAATCTGTTTTAGGCCTATATTGATTTTAATTAATACAGTCCCCAAATGCCAGTCTGTTACATGCTGTGCAAACATGTAAATCATCAAGCCAGGACACTTTGATTTGTTTTCCTATGTTGAGCTCATCGTAACTGTCTCTTCCCCAATTTTTTCAGACTGGTGTCAGGCTTTGGCGTTATAGAAACTGACAACCGACGGACTTTAACAAAAAAGCTGACATATGTGCAGGTCCCTGTGGTGGATCAAGAGACATGCAGTACATCAATCATTTCACTGATGCAGACAAGGGACAATGTACCAGATCTGACCAGTAACATGTTCTGTGCTGGAGTCCCTGAAGGTGGTAAGGACTCCTGTGCTGGAGACGGTGGAGGCCCCTTCGCCCTGAGAGACAACGGACAGTTCTGGGCCGCTGGGATTGTCAGCTGGGGGATTGACTGTGGACAGCCAGGGAAATATGGGTTTTATACCAAAGTTGCTAACTACATGGACTGGATCAACAAGACTATGGAGGAGAATTGAAATTTAGAGTAACTCATGACATGATGTAAAACAAATCTCTTGCGGACGGTTCTGGGCAGCTGGGATTGTCAGCTGGGGGATTGGATGTGGGAATATATCATTCATTAGGAGCCATGTTTGTGTCCACATGCTGAACAAAAATCTAATATTTTCCTCTAACTCCACCTAAATCCTGATATAAATATCTGGTTCTTGAATGCTCTGTTATGTTCACAAGCTATAGTCTCTAACTTGGTCTGTCTTTCATTTGGTGCTGTAGCACAAAGAGGATTCAGCAAGATTTCTTACTAAAAACAGCTGCCTGTTTGGGACTGAGTCAAAACAGTATGGTTGTGGACATAAAAACCAAAACAATCAAGACACTAAAACATTTTGTAGAGCAAAAGGGGAACTGCAGAGTTCTGTGATACTAGTGTCTCTGTGGATTCATCACTACAACTGACCACAGCCCCTTTTTCACAAAATCTGGGCCTTAAGTAGTCTCTGTGGACCCCTGTCCTTCTTCTCTTGGTCCATCTCCTTCTCAAGCACTTTTTGAGTTTACTCAGTTTGCTTTTGTTCTTCTCCTTTCTTTGTTTTCTGTTTTTTGGAATCCCGAGAAAGGCATGACGACAGGGCATACAATATGTGGAACGTTTGATACTCAGGTTCTGTACCCCTACAGTTCACCTTTGGAGGCACCCCACTTATAAAGGGGTGTCTCCCGCCTTGCCTCTCCCCTTTTGCTGTTGTGCTCCGTGGGAGATGTGGGCGACATTGCTCTCATAGTAATTTTCGTGTTTTAGCGCTGTTAAACTATGTTTATAAATGAATCTTACGCTAACATAATTGTGTTTCGCTTAATTTGTGTAGGTTCTGGAGTTTGTGTGATTGAGTATGACGGAGGATTTTGTTTTAACCACCTGTTGTCAGGAATAAACGGAGATCGCCTCCAGAGATGTCCACGGTCTGGGCCTCTTTATAACTACACAATGCATCACTAAAGTCCACCGGTTGCACTTAATCATTTTGCACCTTTCAGAGAGCTTCCACTATTTTTCAGCCACATTTAGCCAATTTGAATTTAGTCATGGCACTAATTACTTGATAAGTAATTAATAAAAATAAGATTTAAAAATGCAAACAATACTCTGTGACGCCCCTGCACACATATATCATGTTCCAAATTTTATATAGATGCAAATGTCTGTCTTGTTTATAAAACTGAATCACAATAAAAATCAAAATTCAGTCAAATACAAACCCTGTTAGTTGCTTCCATGCAGACCCATGACCCTCTCTCTGCTGCGCTCTCATTGGATGATCCTGTCTGTCTCACTTTCACTTTCTCCGCTCCACTGCTGCGTTCTGCGCATGCTCCAGACAGCGAGACGGAGTGCAGGTCCTGTACTACCTCAAGACTTTACGATTACATTAGATTATATTTATCGCTATACGGCTTCTTTACATTATGGATGAGGTGAAGGAGAGGCTGTAAAACTCCGAGTGCAGTGACACAGTGAGCTGTTGTTAGTCGCTGAAATCAAAAGTGAAAGTACCGTCGTGTTTTTGTTTCCTCTGCAGTCATTTTTACTTTATCTTGTTGTTTTAGAGTTTAACTTTGCTACAACACTTTTAATTTGTAAAAACACGGTAACGGGACTTCATGATGATGATTGCAGTCATTTTGTTTGGATTCTTCCTGACGTGCGTTCATGGTAAGCATTACACTTGATATTCTGGTGCAGCAATGAATGAGGGACATAAATGTCAAAGTCAGTTCATTGTCAAGCTCAGTAATAACTTTTTAGACTTGGACTATTAGTTTCACAATGTCTGATAGAACTAATGTTGGTAATTACTATATGAGTCGCATTATATAAGTGTAAAGATGTGTGAACTCCTGTGACGTTTCCTGGAAAGAACCGTGTGATTGACTGTAAACATAGGTGAAGAGGGACTTTCACCTTTTGTATTTGCAATTAATTACAGGAAATGAACTGCTGGTCTGGTCTAAAAAAGAATATTAGGTATCAATATCCAAGGGTGTAGGTTATTTATTTACCTGATTATGTTTAAGATTTAACTTCCATGTTACTGTGTAAAATTAAAACCTGTTACTCATTATTTCTAGATAAGTTAACATTTTTAAGAAGACTTGATTTGTTTTTAATCTGCCCGTTGTTTCTCAGGTGACGAGGTCACAGATGTGGTACTTTCCTGCACCCTGGTGGAAGAGGGAGTCGGGCTGGGTGGAATGCGAGGTGGATCTCTTTTTAAACGGACTCCAGCCACTCTTGTCTTAAAAGACGTCGCAGTCCCTCCTGATGAATCACTTGAAACACTCACTCCGTTCGTCCCGCCTGCAATCCCTGACCCTGATGCCATCCTGTTAGAAGCTGAAGGTTTTTACTGCTTTCTTTGTATAAAGTTGGTGTAATATAGAACAACCTTGTGTTGATCTTCTCCTCTCATCCCTCTGTGG
Source organism: Cephalopholis sonnerati (assembly GCA_019142605.1). NCBI lineage: Eukaryota > Metazoa > Chordata > Actinopteri > Perciformes > Serranidae > Cephalopholis > Cephalopholis sonnerati. The sequence goes on from JAGQAX010000008.1 coordinate 30,369,689, forward strand.
CAGTGTCTTCACCTGAGATCCCCAATGTCCATGTGCTGCTCCATGCCGACTGCAACGATCTGGAGGTGATGTGTGAAATAAGCCGTTACACCCCCCATGGATCCCAGGAAAGTTCAGATCCAGCTTATATCATGGTGTCTCTAAATGTGGAGGGAGCTGAGTTCAGCACCTCGTTGATTCTGCAGACTCTGCCGGTGAAGAAGGACCAGTCGACCCTCATACAAAGCAAACTGGGTCTGCCTCTTAGCCAGACAGGAACCATTCTGACTGAGGGTGAGATCCAGAGTTTAATATCACATTTCATCTTTTCATTAAATCAAATCCAGTAGAACGTTGTTCTCTTACTTCTTTTTCTCTGCTGTTGTCTTTGCGTTCTGTCCCTCAGTGATATTCCTGGTGTTTTCCCACATTAAATCTGTAACTGCCGCCCTGAGAGGTGATGCTCTCCTCAACTGTGGCTTCAAGCAGCAGGACGTACCCTTAGCACAGGAAGTGGCCGTTGAATGGCGACTGCAGCACAGGGGCAAAGGGTGGAAAGTGCTCGACATGAAGACAAGCCTGGATGATGTAGAAGGGAGCACAGTGGGTAAGTGCTGTGTGTGAACAGGTGTGCCGGGCCTCCTCTGGTTTATGTAGGATCTTTGGCAGGATTTAAACTCTGACTGCGACTTCTTGTGGTTCTGAGAGTGACAGTACTGATAGCGCTGATGATGATGTGGCTTCAGTGGCTTTGAAGTTCATGAATTAAGATATGCAAATAACCTCTAAATGCTGATTTTTAGTGAGGCTTTGGGGACAATGTTGGCAAATTTCACTGTCACAAGATGAGCCTTGCCCGCAGGCTGTTGACATTAAACAGAAAGAAACCTCTCCACCTATAAATAAAGCACCTGTATTTGGGGCATAAAACATGTTTACATGGGGGCGGCCCTTGTGAATTATTCAGATTGCCACTGCGAAACTACACCTGTGTTTTAAAAAAAAAAAAAAAAACTTCCTGTGACTTCCTGTTTAATGTTCTGTCCTCAGTGCATGCAGAAAGGAGGGGATCAAGCATGGATGCAGCCCAGGTTGTTGGTCAGGGTAACGCCTCTGTGACTCTGAACAAGCTGAGGGTGATGGACGAGGGGACCTACATCTGTACTGTCAGTATTGGCCTTTTCCACGCCCAGCAGGTCATTCAGCTCCACGTTATTCGTAAGTTTCACCCAAATCTCTCGATTCAGAAAAGAATTCATTGAGTGTCTTTTAATTCTTCCTCTGTTTCTCTTCGTTTCAGAACCACCTCATGTTTCACTCTCAGAGGAGAAGTTGGTCTTGCAGACAAAGTCACCCCAGACGTTGAGCTGCCACTGCGCTAAATATTATCCACTGGATGCTCAGGTCTGTAACCAGTATGGTAGATGCTGCTGTTAACCAGTACATGTTCTGTTTTATCCCTTTCCTGCCAGTGAACAACCTGGTAAGACATAAAACCTCAGGGAACTTGAGTCATTAATCTACTGATAACACTACAAAGCCTGAGTGGTAGAGATAGGAAATACATAAATCTGCCTGACTATGGCCACCAGGTATAGTCTCTCCGCAAGACGAGAGTGTCATTAAAACACAGATTTTTTAATGTCTAAGGTCGTGTAAAATGAGAAGTAAAGTAACTGAGTGCAATAAGGAATATAAATTACCTCAGAGAGAAGTCTGGAGAGTGCAGAAAAATTAGGCTTATCTTAATGGTCCAATTAAGGCAAGGAGGTACACAGCTGCTCCAAGGTGTTGCTGAACAAGATTCAATCGGCCTCAATCACCATCCATTCACAGGAAGAAATTTCTTCTAAAAACCCACTTATGCAGTTTTCAGGAAGATTCTGATGACATGCTATGCTATGACATTTTTTATGACAAACTATAACTTTTTTTACACCATGATTTTTTAAATTACATTTTAAAGACATACTATACTGTAACCTTTTTTATGACATTTCAATTTCATTCTACACTATGATTTTTTTTATTTATGGCATGCCATACTATGACTTTTTTATGAGAATTTAATGGTACAATACACTATTTTTTTAATAACATTTTTCTGGCATGCAATAGTATGAGGTTTTTTTTTAATAGCATTTTTATGACTTACAGTACTTGTACTTTTTTTCAAAATTACATTTCAATGGCATATGATATTGTGATTTTTTTTAATTTTAAGGCATGCTGTACTATGGCCTTTTTTATGACATACAATATTATTTCATACTAATTTTTTTAAATCACAATTTTATGGTACACTACACTATGCCTTTTTAATAACATTTCTAAGGCATTCAATACCATGATCTTTAAGTGATTTTTAAGTAAGTAAGTAAATTCAAGAAGGTTATTTTTTTTACAACTTTATGAAGCATACTATATCATTACTTTTTTAAATTACAATTTAATGGTATACTATTGCATAACTTTTTTTCAGAATGTTTTTAAGGCATACTATACTCTGACTTTTTTTTACGACTTTATGTGACATACAATTCTGTGACTTTTTATTTTGTTCCATTTTTAAGGCATACTGTACTATGACTTTTTTCACGACATTTTAATGGCATCTTATACTATATATTTTTCTTAAAATACATTTTTATAGCATGCTTTTTGCACTATGCTGTGGCTTTTTAATGGTATTTTTTATTACATACTATTCAATGATTTTTTTAATCACAATTTTTGACATACTATACTATGACTTTCCAATCACATTTTTTGACATACAATACTATGACTTTTTAATCACATTTGTTAAACATACTTTACTATGACTATTTTTAATCACATTTTTATGACATATCCTTTGATTTTTTTTTAAATCATCATATTTTTTGCATATATGTATATATATTGTAAATTCTGTTAATATTCATTCTCAAAAGTGCCTTACTTTTTAAATTTTTTTTTGTATATTTTTAACGTACATATTCTCTATTTTTAATCTTTATTTAATTTCTTATAATACACTGTCAACTCTTGACTTTCTGTCTATACTTTGAGCTGCTGTGACATGTGAATTTCCCCAGTGTGGGATTAATAAAGTTAAAGTTGACTTTTTTATCATAATTTTTGACATACGAGACTACAACTTTTTTATCACATTTTAAAAAAATACTATACTGTGACTTTTTTTGACAAATTATACCATGTCTTTCAAAAAGTCACATGATAGTATGTCAACAAATGTCATAGATCATATGTCATGAAAATACCATAAAAAGTAATAGAATACTATGCTATAGAAAATCCACCAAAATTAATGGTATTGTATTTAAAACAAATTGTGATTAAAAAAGACATAGTAAAGTATGTCAAAAAATGTGATTAAAAAAAGTCATAGTGTAGTATGTCAAAAAATGTGATAAAAAGTCACAGTATAATATGTCACAATAAGTGTGATTTTATAAAGTCATAGTACAGCATGTAAAAAAAATGTGACAAGAAGGTCATGGTATAGTATGTCAAAAAAAGTCATAACATAGTATGTCAGATGAAAGTCATAGTTTAGTATGTCAGAAAAAAAAGTCATAGTATGGTATGTAAAAAAAAAAATCATAGTATAGTACCTGAAAAAAGTCATAGTATAGTATCTGGAAAAAGTCGTAGCATAGTATGTGGAAAAAGTCATACTATTGTATGTAAAGAAAATCATAGTACATTATCTGGAAAAAGTCATAGTATAGTATGTCATATGAAAGTCATAGTGAAGTATGTCATGTAGAGTCAGTATAGTATGTCCTAACAAATGTGATGAAAAGTCATAGTATAATATGTGGGAGAAAAAGTCATAGTATAGTATGTCAAAATAAGTCATAGTATAGTATGTTGAAAAAAAGTCACAGTATATTATGTCAAAAAAAGTCATAGTATAGTATGTGGGGAAAAAAAAGTCATAGTATAGTATGTCAAAAAAAAGTCATAGTATAGTATGTGGGAAAAAAAAGTCATAGTATAGTATGTAAAAAAAAAAGTCAAAGTATAGTATGTGGAGAAAAAAAAGTCATAGTATAGTATGTTGAAAATAAGTCACAGTATGGTATGTCAAAAAAAAGTCATAGTATAGTATGTGGAAAAAAAGTCATAGTATAGTATGTGGAAAAAAAGTCATAGTATAGTATGTCCAAAACAAAGTCATAGTATACTATGTGGACAAAAAGTCAAAGTATAGTATGTTGAAAAAAAGTCACAGTATATTATGTCAGAAAAAGTCAGTATAGTATGTCAAAAAAAGTCATAGTATAGTATGTTGAAAAAAAGTCACAGTATAGCATGTCAAAAAAGTCATAGTATAGTATGTCGAAAAAAAGTCATAGTATAGTATGTCGAAAAAAAGTCATAGTATAGTATGTCAAAAAAGTCATAGTATAGTATGTCGAAAAAAAGTCATAGTATAGTATGTCAAAAAAGTCATAGTATAGTATGTCAAAAAACGTCATAGTATAGTATGTGGAATAAAAGTCATAGTATAGTATGTCAAAAAAGTCATAGTATAGTATGTCAAAAAAAGTCATTGTATAGTATGTGGAATACAAGTCATTGTATCGTATGTCAAAAAATGTCATAATATATTATGTGGGAAAAAAGTCATAGTATAATATGTTAATAAAAAATCATAGTATAATATGTGGAAAAAAGTCAGTGTAGTATGTTGAAAAAAAGTCATAGTATAGTATGTCAAAAAAAAGTCATACTATAGTATGTTGAAAAAAGTCACAGTACAGTATGTCAAAAAAGCCATAGTATATTATGTTGAAAAAAAGTCACAGTGTAGCATGTCAAAAAAGTCATAGTATAGTATGTTGAAAAAACTCATAGTATAGTATGTCAAAAAAGTCATAGTATAGCATGTCAAAAAAGTCATACTATAGTATTTTGAAAAAAAGTCACAGTATAGTATGTCGAAAGAAGTCATAGTATAGTATGTTGAAAAAAGTCATAGTATAGTATATCAAAAAAAGTCATCGTATAGTATGTCAAAAAAAGTCATAGTATAATATTTCAAAAAAAGCCATAGTATAGTATGTGAAAAAAAGTCATGGTATAGTATGTCAAAAAAAGACATCGTATAGTATGTGAAAAAAAGTCATAGTATAGTATGTCAAAAAGTCATAGTATAGTATGTCCAAAAAAAGTCATGGTATAGTATGTTGAAAAAAGTCACAGTATAGCATGTCAAAAAAAGTCATCGTATAGTATGTTGAAAAAAGTCATAGTATAGTATGTCAAAAAAACTCATGGTATAGCATGTCAAAAAAGTCATAGTATAGTATTTCGGAAAAAAAAGTCAGTGTAGTATGTCAAAAAAGTCATAGTATAGTATGTGGAAAAAGTCATAGTATAGTTTGTCAAAAAAAAGTCATAGTATAGTATGTCAAAAAAGTCATGGTATAGTATTTCGAAAAAAAAGTCACAGTATAGTATGTCGAAAAAAGTCATAGTATAGTATGTCAAAAAAAGTCAGTATAGTATGTCGAAAAAAAAGTCACAGTATAGTATGTCAAAAAAAGCCATAGTATAGTATGTTGAAAAAAAGTCATAGTATAGTATGTTCAAAAAAGTCATAGTATAGTATGTCGAAAAAAGTCACAGTAAAGTATGTGGGAAAAAAGTCATGGTATAGTATGTCAAAAAAAGTCATAATATAATATGTGGAATAAAAGTCATACTATCGTATATCAAAAAAGTCATAATATAGTATGTGGGGAAAAAGTCATAGTACAGTATGTTAAAAAAAAGTCATAGCATAATTTGTGGAAAAAAGTCAATATAGTATGTTGAAAAAAATCATAGTATAGTATGTCAAAACAGTCACAGTATAGTATGTCAAAAAAGTCATAGTATAGTATGTCGAAAAAGTCATAGTATAGTATGTCAAAAAAGTCATACTATAGTATTTTGAAAAAAAGTCACAGTTTCGTATGTCGAAAAAAGTCATAGTATAGTATGTTGAAAAAAGTCATAGTATAGTATGTCCAAAAAAAAGCCATAGTCTAGTATGTGGAAAAAAAGTCATAGTATATTATGTCAAAAAAAGTCATCGTATATTATGTCAAAAAAAGTCATAGTATGGTATGTCGAAAAAAAATTACAGTATAGTATGTCAAAAAAAGTCATAGCATATTATTTCAAAAAAAGCCAAAGTATAGTATGTTGAAAAAAGTCATAGTATAGTATGTCAAAAAATGTCATAGTATAGTATTTCGAAAAAAGCCATAGTATAGTATGTTGAAAAAAGTCATAGTATGGTATGTCAAAAAAAGTCATAGTATAGTATGTCAAAAAAAAGTCATAGTATAGTATGTCCAAAAAAAGTCATAGTATAGTATGTTGAAAAAAGTCACAGTACAGTATGTCAAAAAAGTCATAGTATAGTATGTTGAAAAAAAGTCACAGTATAGCATGTCAAAAAAAGTCATCGTTTAGTATGTTGAAAAAAGTCAAAGTATAGTATGTCAAAAAAAGTCATAGTATAGTATGTCCAAAAAAAAGCCATAGTCTAGTATGTGGAAAAAAAGTCATAGTATATTATGTCAAAAAAAAGTCATCGTATATTATGTCAAACAAAGTCATAGTATAGTATGTCGAAAAAAAATTACAGTATAGTATGTCAAAAAAAGTCATAGTATAATATTTCAAAAAAAGCCAAAGTATAGTATGTTGAAAAAAGTCATAGTATAGTATGTCAAAAAATGTCATAGTATAGTATGTCGAAAAAAGCCATAGTATAGTATGTTGAAAAAAGTCATAGTATGGTATGTCAAAAAAAGTCATAGTATAGTATGTCAAAAAAAAGTCATAGTATAGTATGTCCAAAAAAAGTCATGGTATAGTATGTTGAAAAAAGTCACAGTACAGTATGTCAAAAAAGTCATAGTATAGTATGTTGAAAAAAAGTCACAGTATAGCATGTCAAAAAAAGTCATCGTTTAGTATGTTGAAAAAAGTCATAGTATAGTATGTCAAAAAAAAAGTCATAGTATAGCATGTCAAAAAAGTCATAGTATAGTATTTCGAAAAAAAAAGTCACAGTATAGTATGTCAAAAAAGTCATAGTATAGTATGTCTAAAACTTCATAAAATAGTATTTCGGGGAAAAAAAGTCACAGTATAGTATGTCAAAAAAGTCATAGTAAAGTATGTCAAAAAAAGTCATAGTATAGTATGTCAAAAAAGTCATAGTATAGTATTTTTAAAAAAAGTCACAGTATAGTATGTCAAAAAAAGTCATAGTATAGTATGTCGAAAAAAAGTCACAGTATAGTATGTCAAAAAAAGCCATAGTATAGTATGTTGAAAAAAAGTCATAGTATTGTATGTTCAAAAAAGTCATAGTATAGTATGTCGAAAAAAGTCATAGTTAAGTATGTGGGGAAAAAGTCATGGTATAGTATGTCAAAAAAAGTCATAATATAGTATGTGGAATAAAAGTCATAGTATCGTATGTCAAAAAAGTCATAATACAGTATGTGGGAAAAAAGTCATAGTACAGTATGTTAAAAAAAGTCATAGTATAATTTGTGGAAAAAAGTCAGTATAGTATGTTGAAAAAAGTCACAGTACAATATGTCAAAAAAGTCATAGTATAGTATGTTGAAAAAACGTCATAGTATAGTATGTCAAAAAAGTCAGTGTAGTATTTCGAAAAAAAGTCACAGTATAATATGTCGAAAATAGTCATAGTATAGTATGTCGAAAAAGTCATCGTATACTATGTCAAAAAAAGTCATAGTATAGTATGTCGAAAAAAATTCATAGTATAGTATGTTACAAAAGTCATAGTATAGTATGTCGAAAAAAAGTCATAGTATAGTATGTTAAAAAAGTCATAGTATAGTATGTCGAAAAAAAGTCATAGTATAGTATGTCAAAAAAGTCATAGTATAGTATGTTGAAAAAAAGTCATAGTGTAGTATGTCAAAAAAGTCATAGTATAGTATGTCAAAAAAAGCCCTAGTATAGTCTGTCAAAAAAAGTCATAGTATAGTATGTCGAAAAAAGTCATAGTATAGTATGTCGGAAAAAAAAGTCATAGTATAGTATGTCAAAAAAGTCATAGTATAGTATGTCAAAAAAAGCCCTAGTATAGTATGTGGAAAAAAAGTCATAGTATAGTATGTCAAAAAAAGCCCTAGTATAGTATGTGGAATAAAAGTCATGGTATAGTATGTCAAAAAAAGTCATAGTATAGTATGTCGAAAAAAGTCATAGTATAGTATGTCGAAAAAAAAGTCATAGTATAGTATGTTAAAAAAGTCATAGTATAGTATGTCAAAAAAAGCCCTAGTATAGTATGTGGAATAAAAGTCATGGTATAGTATGTCAAAAAAAGTCATAGTATAGTATGTCGAAAGAAGTCATAGTATAGTATGTCGAAAAAAAAGTCATAGTATAGTATGTTAAAAAAGTCATAGTATAGTATGTCAAAAAAAGCCCTAGTATAGTATGTGGAAAAAAAGTCATAGTATAGTATCTCAAAAAAAGTCCTAGTATAGTATGTGGGAAAAAAGTCATAGTATAGTATATCAAAAAATTTCATAGTATAGTATGTCGAAAACAGTCATAGTATAGTATGTGGAAAAAAAAGTCATCGTATAGTATGTCAAAAAAAGTCATAGTATAGTATGTGGAATAAAAGTCATGGTATAGTATGTGGAACAAAAGTCATAGTATAGTATGTCAAAAAAGTCATAATATAGTATGTGGAAAAAAAGTCATAGTATAGTATGTCAAAAATAAGTCATAGTATAGTATGTTAAAAAAGTCATTGTATAGTATGTCAAAAAAGTCGTAGTATAGTATGTTGAAAAAAGTCATGGTATAGTATGTCAAAAAAAGTCATAGTATAGTATGTGGAACAAAAGTCATAGTATAGCATGTGGAATAAAAGTCATAGTATAGTATGTCAAAAAAGTCATAGTATGTGGGAAAAAAAAGTCATAATATAGTATGTGGAAAAAAAGTCATCGTATAGTATGTTGAAAAAAGCCCTAGTATAGTATGTGGAAAAAAGTCATAGTATACTATGTCAAAAAAGTCAGTGTCGTATTTCGAAAAAAAGTCACAGGATAATGTCGAAAAAAGTCATCGTATAGTATGTCAAAAAAAGTCATAGTATAGTATGTCGAGAAAAAAAAGTCATACTATAGTATGTCGAAAAAAAAGTCATAGTATAGTATGTCAAAAAAGTCATAGTATAGTATGTCAAAAAAAGCCCTAGTATAGTATGTGGAGAAAAAGTCATCGTATAGTATGTCAAAAAAAGCCCTAGTATAGTATATGGAAAAAAAGTCATAGTATAGTATATCAAAAAATGTCATAGTATAGTATGTCGAAAAAAGTCATAGTATAGTATGTCGAAAAAAAGTCAAGGTATAGTATGTCAAAAAAAGTCATAGTATAGTATGTGGAATAAAAGTCATAGTATAGTATGTCAAAAAAGTCATAATATAGAATGTGGAAAAAAAGTCATAGTATAGTATGTCAAAAAAAAGTCATTGTATAGTATGTGGAAAAAAGTCATAGTATAGTATGTGGAAAAAAGTCATAGTATAGTATGTCAAAAAAGCCATCGTATAGTATGTCGAAAAAAAGTCATAGTACAGTATGTTAGAAAAGTCATAGTATAGTATGTCGAAAAAAAGTCATAGTATAGTATGTTAAAAAAGTTATTGTATAGTATGTCGGAAAAAAGTCATAGTATAGTATGTCAAAAAAGTCATAGTATAGTATGTTGAAAAAAGTCATGGTATAGTATGTCAAAAAAAGTCATAGTATAGTATGTGGAATAAAAGTCATAGTATAGTATGTGGAATAAAAGTCATAGTATAGTATGTCAAAAAAGTCATAGTATGTGGGGAAAAAAGTCATAGTATAGTATGTCAAAAAAAGTCATAGTATAGTATGTGGAATAAAAGTCATAGTATAGTATTTGGAATAAAAGTCATAGTATAGTATGTCAAAAAAGTCATAGTATGTGGAAAAAAAGTCATAGTATAGTATGTCAAAAAAGTCATTGTATAGTATGTGGAAAAAAGTCATAGTATAGTATACCAAAAAAGTCATAGTATAGTATGTTAAAAAAGCCATCGTATAGTATGTCGAAAAAAAGTCATAGTATAGTATGTTAGAAAAGTCATAGTATAGTATTTCGAAAAAAAGTCATAGTATAGTATGTCGAGAAAAAAAAGTCATACTATAGTATGTCGAAAAAAAAGTCATAGTATAGTATGTCAAAAAAGTCATAGTATAGTATGTCAAAAAAAGCCCTAGTATAGTCTGTCAAAAAAAGTCATAGTATAGTATGTCGAAAAAAGTCATAGTATAGTATGTCGGAAAAAAAAGTCATAGTATAGTATGTCAAAAAAGTCATAGTATAGTATGTCAAAAAAAGCCCTAGTATAGTATGTGGAAAAAAAGTCATAGTATAGTATGTCAAAAAAAGCCCTAGTATAGTATGTGGAATAAAAGTCATGGTATAGTATGTCAAAAAAAGTCATAGTATAGTATGTCGAAAAAAGTCATAGTATAGTATGTCGAAAAAAAAGTCATAGTATAGTATGTTAAAAAAGTCATAGTATAGTATGTCAAAAAAAGCCCTAGTATAGTATGTGGAATAAAAGTCATGGTATAGTATGTCAAAAAAAGTCATAGTATAGTATGTCGAAAGAAGTCATAGTATAGTATGTCGAAAAAAAAGTCATAGTATAGTATGTTAAAAAAGTCATAGTATAGTATGTCAAAAAAAGCCCTAGTATAGTATGTGGAAAAAAAGTCATAGTATAGTATGTCAAAAAAAGCCCTAGTATAGTATGTGGAAAAAAAGTCATAGTATAGTATATCAAAAAATGTCATAGTATAGTATGTCGAAAAAAGTCATAGTATAGTATTTGGAAAAAAAGTCATCGTATAGTACGTCAAAAAAAGTCATAGTATAGTATGTGGAATGAAAGTCATGGTATAGTATGTGGAACAAAAGTCATAGTATAGTATGTCAAAAAAGTCATAATATAGTATGTGGAAAAAAAGTCATAGTATAGTATGTCAAAAAAAGTCATTGTATAGTATGTGGAAAAAAGTCATAGTATAGTATACCAAAAAAGTCATAGTATAGTATGTCAAAAAAGCCATCGTATAATATGTCGAAAAAAAGTCATAGTATAGTATGTGAAAAAAGTCATAGTATAGTATTTCAAAAAAAAAGTCATAGTATAGTATGTTAAAAAAGTCATAGTATAGTATGTCAAAAATAAGTCATAGTATAGTATGTCAAAAAAAGCCCTAGTATAGTATGTGGAAAAAAAGTCATAGTATAGTATGTCAAAAAAAGCCCTAGTATAGTATGTGGAATAAAAGTCATGGTATAGTATGTCAAAAAAAGTCATAGTATAGTATGTCGAAAAAAGTCATAGTATAGTATGTCGAAAAAAAAGTCATAGTATAGTATGTCGAGAAAAAAAAGTCATACTATAGTATGTCGAAAAAAAAGTCATAGTATAGTATGTCAAAAAAGTCATAGTATAGTATGTCAAAAAAAGCCCTAGTATAGTATGTCAAAAAAAGTCATAGTATAGTATGTCGAAAAAAGTCATAGTATAGTATGTTGAAAAAAAAAGTCATAGTATAGTATGTCAAAAAAGTCATAGTATAGTATGTCAAAAAAAGCCCTAGTATAGTATGTGGAAAAAAAGTCATAGTATAGTATGTCAAAAAAAGCCCTAGTATAGTATGTGGAATAAAAGTCATGGTATAGTATGTCAAAAAAAGTCATAGTATAGTATGTCGAAAAAAGTCATAGTATAGTATGTCGAAAAAAAAAGTCATAGTATAGTATGTTAAAAAAGTCATAGTATAGTATGTCAAAAAAAGCTCTAGTATAGTATGTGGAATAAAAGTCATGGTATAGTATGTCAAAAAAAGTCATAGTATAGTATGTCGAAAAAAGTCATAGTATAGTATGTCGAAAAAAAAGTCATAGTATAGTATGTTAGAAAAAAGCCCTAGTATAGTATGTGGAAAAAAAGTCATAGTATAGTATATCAAAAAATGTCATAGTATAGTATGTCGTAAAAAGTCATAGTATAGTATGTCGAAAAAAAGTCATGGTATAGTATGTCAAAAAAAGTCATAGTATAGTATGTGGAACAAAAGTCATAGTATAGTATGTCAAAAAAGTCATAATATACAATGTGGAAAAAAAGTCATAGTATACTATGTCGAAAAAAAGTCATAGTATAGTATGTCAAAAAAGTCATAGTATAGTATGTCGAAAAAAGTCATAGTATAGTATGTCAAAAAAGTCATAGTATAGTATGTCAAAAAACGTCATAGTATAGTATGTGGAATAAAAGTCATAGTATAGTATGTCAAAAAAGTCATAGTATAGTATGTCAAAAAAAGCCCTAGTATAGTATGTGGAAAAAAAGTCATAGTATAGTATGTCAAAAATGTCATAGTATAGTATGTGGAAAAAACAGTCATAGTATAGTATATCAAAAAATGTCATAGTATAGTATGTGGAAAAAAGTCATAGTATAGTATGTCGAAAAAAAGTCATGGTATGGTATGTCAAAAAACGTCATAGTATAGTATGTGGAAAAAAAAGTCATCGTATAGTATGTCAAAAAAAGTCATAGTATAGTATGTCGAGAAAAAAAAGTCATACTATAGTATGTCGAGAAAAAAAGTCATGGTATAGTATGTCAAAAAAGTCATAGTATAGTATGTCAAAAAAAGCCCTAGTATAGTATGTGGAAAAAACGTCATAGTATAGTATATCAAAAAAGTCATAGTATAGTATGTCAAAAAAAGCCCTACTATAGTATGTCGAGAAAAAAAAGTCATACTTTAGTATGTCGAAAAAAAAGTCATAGTATACTATGTCGAAAAAAAGTCATAGTATAGTATGTCAAAAAAGTCATAGTATAGTATGTCGAAAAAAGTCATAGTATAGTATGTCAAAAAAGTCATAGTATAGTATGTCAAAAAAGTCATAGTATAGTATGTCGAAAAAAGTCATAGTATAGTATGTCAAAAAAGTCATAGTATAGTATGTCAAAAAACGTCATAGTATAGTATGTGGAATAAAAGTCATAGTATAGTATGTCAAAAAAGTCATAGTATAGTATGTCAAAAAAAGCCCTAGTATAGTATGTGGAAAAAAAGTCATAGTATAGTATGTCAAAAATGTCATAGTATAGTATGTGGAAAAAACAGTCATAGTATAGTATATCAAAAAATATCATAGTATAGTATGTGGAAAAAAGTCATAGTATAGTATGTCGAAAAAAAGTCATGGTATGGTATGTCAAAAAACGTCATAGTATAGTATGTGGAAAAATAAGTCATCGTATAGTATGTCAAAAAAAGTCATAGTATAGTATGTCGAGAAAAAAAAGTCATACTATAGTATGTCGAGAAAAAAAGTCATGGTATAGTATGTCAAAAAAGTCATAGTATAGTATGTCAAAAAAAGCCCTAGTATAGTATGTGGAAAAAACGTCATAGTATAGTATATCAAAAAAGTCATAGTATAGTATGTCAAAAAAAGCCCTACTATAGTATGTCGAGAAAAAAAAGTCATACTTTAGTATGTCGAAAAAAAAGTCATAGTATAGTATGTTTAAAAAAGTCATGGTATAGTCTGTCAAAAAAAGTCATAGTATAGTATGTGGAATAAAAGTCATAGTATAGTATGTCAAAAAAGTCATAGTATGTGGAAAAAAAGTCATAGTATGTGGAAAAAAAGTCATAGTATAGTATGTCAAAAAAAGTCATAGTATAGTATGTGGAAAAAAGTCATAGTATACTATGTCGAAAAAAAGTCATAGTATAGTATGTCAAAAAAGTCAGTGTAGTATTTCGAAAAAAAGTCACAGTATAATATGTCGAAAAAAGTCATAGTATAGTATGTCAAAAAAGTCATAGTATAGTATGTCAAAAAAAGCCCTAGTATAGTATGTGGAAAAAAAGTCATAGTATAGTATATCAAAAAATGTCATAGTATAGTATGTCAAAAAAAGTCATAGTATAGTATGTCGAAAAAAAGTCATGGTATAGTATGTCAAAAAAAGTCATAGTATAGTATGTGGAAAAAAAGTCATAGTATAGTATGTGGAACAAAAGTCATAGTATAGTATGTCAAAAAAATCATAATATAATATGTGGAAAAAAAGTCATAGTATAGTATGTCAAAAAAGTCATAGTATAGTATGTCAAAAATGCCATCGTATAGTATGTCGAAAAAAAGTCATAGTATAGTATGTTAGAAAAGTCATAGTATAGTATTTCGAAAAAAAGTCATAGTATAGTATGTCGAGAAAAAAGTCATACTATAGTATGTCGAAAAAAAAGTCATAGTATAGTATGTCAAAAAAGTCATAGTATAGTATGTCAAAAAAAGCCCTAGTATAGTATGTCAAAAAAAGTCATAGTATAGTATGTCGAAAAAAGTCATAGTATAGTATGTCGGAAAAAAAAGTCATAGTATAGTATGTCAAAAAAGTCATAGTATAGTATGTCAAAAAAAGCCCTAGTATAGTATGTGGAATAAAAGTCATGGTATAGTATGTCAAAAAAAGTCATAGTATAGTATGTCGAAAAAAGTCATAGTATAGTATTTCGGAAAAAAAGTCATAGTATAGTATGTTTAAAAAAGTCATGGTATAGTCTGTCAAAAAAAGTCATAGTATAGTATGTGGAATAAAAGTCATAGTATAGTATGTCAAAAAAGTCATAGTATGTGGAAAAAAAGTCATAGTATGTGGAAAAAAAGTCATCGTATAGTATGTCAAAAAAAGTCATAGTATAGTATGTGGAAAAAAGTCATAGTATACTATGTCGAAAAAAAGTCATAGTATAGTATGTCAAAAAAATCAGTGTAGTATTTCGAAAAAAAGTCACAGTATAATATGTCGAAAAAAGTCATAGTATAGTATGTCAAAAAAGTCATAGTATAGTATGTCAAAAAAAGCCCTAGTATAGTATGTGGAAAAAAAGTCATAGTATAGTATATCAAAAAATGTCATAGTATAGTATGTCAAAAAAAGTCATAGTATAGTATGTCGAAAAAAAGTCATGGTATAGTATGTCAAAAAAAGTCATAGTATAGTATGTGGAATAAAAGTCATAGTATAGTATGTGGAACAAAAGTCATAGTATAGTATGTCAAAAAAATCATAATATAATATGTGGAAAAAAAGTCATAGTATAGTATGTCAAAAAAGTCATAGTATAATATGTCAATAATGCCATCGTATAGTATGTCGAAAAAAAGTCATAGTATAGTATGTTAGAAAAGTCATAGTATAGTATTTCGAAAAAAAGTCATAGTATAGTATGTCGAGAAAAAAGTCATACTATAGTATGTCGAAAAAAAAGTCATAGTATAGTATGTCAAAAAAGTCATAGTATAGTATGTCAAAAAAAGCCCTAGTATAGTATGTGGAAAAAAAGTCATAGTATAGTATGTCAAAAAAAGCCCTAGTATAGTATGTGGAAAAAAAGTCATCGTATAGTATGTCAAAAAAAGTCATAGTATAGTATGTGGAATAAAAGTCATAGTATAGTATGTGGAACAAAAGTCATAGTATAGTATGTCAAAAAAATCATAATATAATATGTGGAAAAAAAGTCATAGTATAGTATGTCAAAAAAGTCATAGTATAGTATGTCAAAAATGCCATCGTATAGTATGTCGAAAAAAAGTCATAGTATAGTATGTTAGAAAAGTCATAGTATAGTATTTCGAAAAAAAGTCATAGTATAGTATGTCGAGAAAAAAGTCATACTATAGTATGTCGAAAAAAAAGTCATAGTATAGTATGTCAAAAAAGTCATAGTATAGTATGTCAAAAAAAGCCCTAGTATAGTATGTCAAAAAAAGTCATAGTATAGTATGTCGAAAAAAGTCATAGTATAGTATGTCGGAAAAAAAAGTCATAGTATAGTATGTCAAAAAAGTCATAGTATAGTATGTCAAAAAAAGCCCTAGTATAGTAGGTGGAATAAAAGTCATGGTATAGTATGTCAAAAAAAGTCATAGTATAGTATGTCGAAAAAAGTCATAGTATAGTATTTCGGAAAAAAAGTCATAGTATAGTATGTTTAAAAAAGTCATGGTATAGTCTGTCAAAAAAAGTCATAGTATAGTATGTGGAATAAAAGTCATAGTATAGTATGTCAAAAAAGTCATAGTATGTGGAAAAAAAGTCATAGTATGTGGAAAAAAAGTCATCGTATAGTATGTCAAAAAAAGTCATAGTATAGTATGTGGAAAAAAGTCATAGTATAGTATGTTAAAAAAGTCATAGTATAGTATGTCGAAAAAAAGTCATAGTATAGTATGTCAAAAAAGTCATAGTATAGTATGTTGAAAAAAAGTCACAGTATATTATGTCAGAAAAAGTCAGTATAGTATGTCAAAAAAAGTCATAGTATAGTATGTTGAAAAAAAGTCACAGTATAGCATGTCAAAAAAGTCATAGTATAGTATGTCGAAAAAAAGTCATAGTATAGTATGTCAAAAAAGTCATAGTATAGTATGTCGAAAAAAAGTCATAGTATAGTATGTCAAAAAAGTCATAGTATAGTATGTCAAAAAACATCATAGTATAATATGTGGAATAAAAGTCATAGTATAGTATGTCAAAAAAGTCATAGTATAGTATGTCAAAAAAAGTCATTGTATAGTATGTGGAATACAAGTCATTGTATCGTATGTCAAAAAATGTCATAATATATTATGTGGGAAAAAAGTCATAGTATAATATGTTAATAAAAAATCATAGTATAATATGTGGAAAAAAGTCAGTGTAGTATGTTGAAAAAAAGTCATACTATAGTATGTCAAAAAAAAGTCATACTATAGTATGTTGAAAAAAGTCACAGTACAGTATGTCAAAAAAGCCATAGTATATTATGTTGAAAAAAAGTCACAGTGTAGCATGTCAAAAAAGTCATAGTATAGTATGTTGAAAAAAGTCATAGTATAGTATGTCAAAAAAGTCATAGCATGTCAAAAAAGTCATACTATAGTATTTTGAAAAAAAGTCACAGTATAGTATGTCGAAAGAAGTCATAGTATAGTATGTTGAAAAAAGTCATAGTATAGTATATCAAAAAAAGTCATCGTATAGTATGTCAAAAAAAGTCATAGTATAATATTTCAAAAAAAGCCATAGTATAGTATGTCGAAAAAAGCCATGGTATAGTATGTCAAAAAAAGACATCGTATAGTATGTGAAAAAAAGTCATAGTATAGTATGTCAAAAAGTCATAGTATAGTATGTCCAAAAAAAGTCATGGTATAGTATGTTGAAAAAAGTCACAGTATAGCATGTCAAAAAAAGTCATCGTATAGTATGTTGAAAAAAGTCATAGTATAGTATGTCAAAAAAAGTCATAGTATAGCATGTCAAAAAAGTCATAGTATAGTATTTCGGAAAAAAAAGTCACAGTGTAGTATGTCAAAAAAGTCATAGTATAGTATGTGAAAAAAGTCATAGTATAGTTTGTCAAAAAAAAGTCATAGTATAGTATGTCAAAAAAGTCATAGTATAGTATGTCAAAAAAGTCATGGTATAGTATTTCGAAAAAAAAGTCACAGTATAGTATGTCGAAAAAAGTCATAGTATAGTATGTCAAAAAAAGTCAGTATAGTATGTCGAAAAAAAAGTCACAGTATAGTATGTCAAAAAAAGCCATAGTATAGTATGTTGAAAAAAAGTCATAGTATAGTATGTTCAAAAAAGTCATGGTATAGTATGTCAAAAAAAGTCATAATATAATATGTGGAATAAAAGTCATAGTATCGTATATCAAAAAAGTCATAATATAGTATGTGGGGAAAAAGTCATAGTACAGTATGTTAAAAAAAAAGTCATAGCATAATTTGTGGAAAAAAGTCAATATAGTATGTTGAAAAAAATCATAGTATAGTATGTCAAAACAGTCACAGTATAGTATGTCAAAAAAGTCATAGTATAGTATGTTGAAAAAAGTCATAGTATAGTATGTCCAAAAAAAAAGCCATAGTCTAGTATGTGGAAAAAAAGTCATAGTATATTATGTCAAAAAAAAGTCATCGTATATTATGTCAAAAAAAGTCATAGTATAGTATGTCGAAAAAAAATTACAGTATAGTATGTCAAAAAAAGTCATAGCATATTATTTCAAAAAAAGCCAAAGTATAGTATGTTGAAAAAAGTCATAGTATAGTATGTCAAAAAATGTCATAGTATAGTATGTCGAAAAAAGCCATAGTATAGTATGTTGAAAAAAGTCATAGTATGGTATGTCAAAAAAAGTCATAGTATAGTATGTCGAAAAAAAAGTCATAGTATAGTATGTTAAAAAAGTCATAGTATAGTATGTCAAAAAAAGCCCTAGTATAGTATGTGGAAAAAAAGTCATAGTATAGTATCTCAAAAAAAGTCCTAGTATAGTATGTGGAAAAAAAGTCATAGTATAGTATATCAAAAAATTTCATAGTATAGTATGTCGAAAACAGTCATAGTATAGTATGTGGAAAAAAAGTCATCGTATAGTATGTCAAAAAAAGTCATAGTATAGTATGTGGAATAAAAGTCATGGTATAGTATGTGGAACAAAAGTCATAGTATAGTATGTCAAAAAAGTCATAATATAGTATGTGGAAAAAAAGTCATAGTATAGTATGTCAAAAATAAGTCATAGTATAGTATGTTAAAAAAGTCATTGTATAGTATGTCAAAAAAGTCGTAGTATAGTATGTTGAAAAAAGTCATGGTATAGTATGTCAAAAAAAGTCATAGTATAGTATGTGGAACAAAAGTCATAGTATAGCATGTGGAATAAAAGTCATAGTATAGTATGTCAAAAAAGTCATAGTATGTGGGAAAAAAAGTCATAATATAGTATGTGGAAAAAAAGTCATCGTATAGTATGTTGAAAAAAGCCCTAGTATAGTATGTGGAAAAAAGTCATAGTATACTATGTCAAAAAAGTCGGTGTCGTATTTCGAAAAAAAGTCACAGTATAATGTCGAAAAAAGTCATCGTATAGTATGTCAAAAAAAGTCATAGTATAGTATGTCGAGAAAAAAAAGTCATACTATAGTATGTCGAAAAAAAAGTCATAGTATAGTATGTCAAAAAAGTCATAGTATAGTATGTCAAAAAAAGCCCTAGTATAGTATGTGGAAAAAAAGTCATCGTATAGTATGTCAAAAAAAGCCCTAGTATAGTATATGGAAAAAAAGTCATAGTATAGTATATCAAAAAATGTCATAGTATAGTATGTCGAAAAAAGTCATAGTATAGTATGTCGAAAAAAAGTCAAGGTATAGTATGTCAAAAAAAGTCATAGTATAGTATGTGGAATAAAAGTCATAATATAGTATGTCGAAAAAGTCATAATATAGAATGTGGAAAAAAAGTCATAGTATAGTATGTCAAAAAAAAGTCATTGTATAGTATGTGGAAAAAAGTCATAGTATAGTATGTGGAAAAAAGTCATAGTATAGTATGTCAAAAAAGCCATCGTATAGTATGTCGAAAAAAAGTCATAGTATAGTATGTGGAAAAAAGTCATAGTATAGTATGTGGAAAAAAATCATAGTATAGTATGTCAAAAAAGCCATCGTATAGTATGTCGAAAAAAAGTCATAGTATAGTATGTTAAAAAAGTTATTGTATAGTATGTCGGAAAAAAGTCATAGTATAGTATGTCAAAAAAGTCATAGTATAGTATGTTGAAAAAAGTCATGGTATAGTATGTCAAAAAAAGTCATAGTATAGTATGTGGAATAAAAGTCATAGTATAGTATGTCAAAAAAGTCATAGTATGTGGGGAAAAAAGTCATAGTATAGTATGTCAAAAAAAGTCATAGTATAGTATGTGGAATAAAAGTCATAGTATAGTATTTGGAATAAAAGTCATAGTATAGTATGTCAAAAAAGTCATAGTATGTGGAAAAAAAGTCATAGTATAGTATGTCAAAAAAAGTCATAGTATAGTATGTCGAAAAAAGTCATAGTATAGTATGTCGAAAAAAAAGTCATATTATAGTATGTTAAAAAAGTCATAGTATAGTATGTCAAAAAAAGCCCTAGTATAGTATGTGGAAAAAAAGTCATAGTATAGTATGTCAAAAAAAGCCCTAGTATAGTATGTGGAAAAAAAGTCATAGTATAGTATATCAAAAAATGTCATAGTATAGTATGTCGAAAAAAGTCATAGTATAGTATTTGGAAAAAAAGTCATCGTATAGTATGTCAAAAAAAGTCATAGTATAGTATGTGGAATGAAAGTCATGGTATAGTATGTGGAACAAAAGTCATAGTATAGTATGTCAAAAAAGTCATAATATAGTATGTGGAAAAAAAGTCATAGTATAGTATGTCAAAAAAAGTCATTGTATAGTATGTGGAAAAAAGTCATAGTATAGTATACCAAAAAAGTCATAGTATAGTATGTCAAAAAAGCCATCGTATAATATGTCGAAAAAAAGTCATAGTATAGTATGTGAGAAAAGTCATAGTATAGTATTTAAAAAAAAAAGTCATAGTATACTATGTTAAAAAAGTCATAGTATAGTATGTCAAAAATAAGTCATAGTATAGTATGTCAAAAAAAGCCCTAGTATAGTATGTGGAAAAAAAGTCATAGTATAGTATGTCAAAAAAAGCCCTAGTATAGTATGTGGAATAAAAGTCATGGTATAGTATGTCAAAAAAAGTCATAGTATAGTATGTCGAAAAAAGTCATAGTATAGTATGTCGAAAAAAAAGTCATAGTATAGTATGTCGAAAAAAAGTCATAGTATAGTATGTCGAGAAAAAAAGTCATACTATAGTATGTCGAAAAAAAGTCATAGTATAGTATGTCAAAAAAGTCATAGTATAGTATGTCAAAAAAAGCCCTAGTATAGTATGTCAAAAAAAGCCCTAGTATAGTATTTCGAAAAAAGTCATAGTATAGTATGTTGAAAAAAAAAGTCATAGTATAGTATGTCAAAAAAGTCATAGTATAGTATGTCAAAAAAAGCCCTAGTATAGTATGTGGAAAAAAAGTCATAGTATAGTATGTCAAAAAAAGCCCTAGAATAGTATGTGGAATAAAAGTCATGGTATAGTATGTCAAAAAAGTCATAGTATAGTATGTCGAAAAAAGTCATAGTATAGTATGTCGAAAAAAAGTCATAGTATAGTATGTTAAAAAAGTCATAGTATAGTATGTCAAAAAAAGCTCTAGTATAGTATGTTAAAAAAGTCATAGTATAGTATGTCAAAAAAAGCTCTAGTATAGTATGTGGAATAAAAGTCATAGTATAGTATGTCAAAAAAAGTCATAGTATAGTATGTCGAAAAAAGTCATAGTATAGTATGTCGAAAAAAAAGTCATAGTATAGTATGTTAGAAAAAAGCCCTAGTATAGTATGTGGAAAAAAAGTCATAGTATAGTATATCAAAAAATGTCATAGTATAGTATGTCGTAAAAAGTCATAGTATAGTATGTCGAAAAAAAGTCATGGTATAGTATGTCAAAAAAAGTCATAGTATAGTATGTGGAACAAAAGTCATAGTATAGTATGTCAAAAAAGTCATAATATAGAATGTGGAAAAAAAGTCATAGTATAGTATGTCGAAAAAAAGTCATAGTATAGTATGTCAAAAAAAGTCATAGTATAGTATGTCGAAAAGTAGTAGTATGTCGAAAAAAAGTCATAGTATAGTATGTCGAAAAATGTCATAGTATAGTATGTCGAAAAAAAGTCATAGTATAGTATGTTTAAAAAGTCATAGTATAGTATGTCAAAAAAAGCCCTAGTATAGTATGTGGAAAAAAAGTCATAGTATAGTATGTCAAAAAAAGTCCTAGTATAGTATGTGGAAAAAAAGTCATAGTATAGTATATCAAAAAATGTCATAGTATAGTATGTCGAAAAAAGTCATAGTATAGTATGTGGAAAAAAAGTCATCGTATAGTATGTCAAAAAAAGTCATAGTATAGTATGTGGAATAAAAGTCATGGTATAGTATGTGGAACAAAAGTCATAGTATAGTATGTCAAAAAAAGTCATTGTATAGTATGTGGAAAAAAAGTCATAGTATAGTATCCCAAAAAAGTCATAGTATAGTATGTCAAAAAAGCCATCGTATAGTATGTCGAAAAAAAGTCATAGTATAGTATGTTAGAAAAGTCATAGTATAGTATTTCGAAAAAAAGTCATAGTATAGTATGTCGAGAAAAAAAAGTCATACTATAGTATGTCGAAAAAAAAGTCATAGTATAGTATGTCAAAAAAGTCATAGTATAGTATGTCAAAAAAAGCCCTAGTATAGTCTGTCAAAAAAAGTCATAGTATAGTATGTCGAAAAAAGTCATAGTATAGTATGTGGGAAAAAAAAGTCATAGTATAGTATGTCAAAAAAGTCATAGTATAGTATGTCAAAAAAAGCCCTAGTATAATATGTGGAAAAAAAATCATAGTATAGTATGTCAAAAAAAAAGCCCTAGTATAGTATGTGGAATAAAAGTCATGGTATAGTATGTCAAAAAAAGTCATAGTATAGTATGTCGAAAAAAGTCATACTATAGTATGTCGAAAAAAAAGTCATAGTATAGTATGTTAAAAAAGTCATAGTATAGTATGTCAAAAAAAGCCCTAGTATAGTATGTCAAAAAAAGCCCTAGTATAGTATGTGGAAAAAAAGTCATAGTATAGTATGTCAAAAAAAGCCCTAGTATAGTATGTGGAATAAAAGTCATGGTATAGTATGTCAAAAAAAGTCATAGTATAGTATGTCAAAAAAAGCCATAGTATAGTATGTCGAAAAAAAGTCATAGTATAGTATGTCGAGAAAAAAAAGTCATACTATAATATGTCGAAAAAAAAGTCATAGTATAGTATGTCAAAAAAGTCATAGTATAGTATGTCAAAAAAAGCCCTAGTATAGTCTGTCAAAAAAAGTCATAGTATAGTATTTCGAAAAAAGTCATAGTATAGTATGTTGAAAAAAAAAGTCATAGTATAGTATGTCAAAAAAGTCATAGTATAGTATGTCAAAAAAAGCCCTAGTATAGTATGTGGAAAAAAAGTCATAGTATAGTATGTCAAAAAAAGCCCTAGTATAGTATGTGGAAAAAAAGTCATAGTATAGTATGTCGAAAAAAAAGTCATAGTATAGTATGTTAAAAAAGTCATAGTATAGTATGTGGAAAAAAAGTCATAGTATAGTATGTCGAAAAAAAAGTCATAGTATAGTATGTGGAATAAAAGTCATGGTATAGTATGTGGAACAAAAGTCATAGTATAGTATGTCAAAAAAGTCATAATACAGTATGTGGAAAAAAAGTCATAGTATAGTATGTCAAAAAAAGTCATAGTATAGTATGTGGAAAAAAGTCATAGTATAGTATACCAAAAAATTCATAGTATAGTATGTCAAAAAAGCCATCGTATAGTATGTCGAAAAAAAGTCATAGTATAGTATGTTAGAAAAGTCATAGTATAGTATTTCGAAAAAAAAGTCATAGTATAGTATGTCGAGAAAAAAAAGTCATACTATAGTATGTCGAAAAAAAAGTCATAGTATAGTATGTCAAAAAAGTCATAGTATAGTATGTCAAAAAAAGCCCTAGTATAGTCTGTCAAAAAAAGTCATAGTATAGTATGTCGAAAAAAGTCATAGTATAGTATGTCGGAAAAAAAAGTCATAGTATAGTATGTCAAAAAAGTCATAGTATAGTATGTCAAAAAAAGCCCTAGTATAATATGTGGAAAAAAAGTCATAGTATAATATGTCAAAAAAAAGCCCTAGTATAGTATGTGGAATAAAAGTCATGGTATAGTATGTCAAAAAAAGTCATAGTATAGTATGTCGAAAAAAGTCATAGTATAGTATGTCGAAAAAAAAGTCATAGTATAGTATGTTAAAAAAGTCATAGTATAGTATGTCAAAAAAGGCCCTAGTATAGTATGTGGAAAAAAAGTCATAGTATAGTATGTCAAAAAAAGCCCTAATATAGTATGTGGAAAAAAAGTCATAGTATAGTATATCAAAAAATGTC
Organism: Cephalopholis sonnerati; assembly: GCA_019142605.1. NCBI lineage: Eukaryota > Metazoa > Chordata > Actinopteri > Perciformes > Serranidae > Cephalopholis > Cephalopholis sonnerati. Next base: position 30,393,770 of record JAGQAX010000008.1, read on the forward strand.
ATAGTATAGTATGTGGAATAAAAGTCATAGTATAGTATGTCAAAAAAGTCATAGTATGTGGAAAAAAAGTCATAGTATGTGGAAAAAAAGTCATCGTATAGTATGTCAAAAAAAGTCATAGTATAGTATGTGGAAAGAAGTCATAGTATACTATGTCGAAAAAAAGTCATAGTATAGTATGTCAAAAAAGTCAGTGTAGTATTTCGAAAAAAAGTCAGTATAATATGTCGAAAAAAGTCATAGTATAGTATGTCAAAAAAGTCATAGTATAGTATGTCAAAAAAAGCCCTAGTATAGTATGTGGAAAAAAAGTCATAGTATAGTATATCAAAAAAAGTCATAGTATAGTATGTCAAAAAAAGTCATAGTATAGTATGTCGAAAAAAAGTCATGGTATAGTATGTCAAAAAAAGTCATAGTATAGTATGTGGAATAAAAGTCATAGTATAGTATGTGGAACAAAAGTCATAGTATAGTATGTCAAAAAAATCATAATATAATATGTGGAAAAAAAGTCATAGTATAGTATGTCAAAAAAGTCATAGTATAGTATGTCAAAAATGCCATCGTATAGTATGTCGAAAAAAAGTCATAGTATAGTATGTTAGAAAAGTCATAGTATAGTATTTCGAAAAAAAGTCATAGTATAGTATGTCGAGAAAAAAGTCATACTATAGTATGTCGAAAAAAAAGTCATAGTATAGTATGTCAAAAAAGTCATAGTATAGTATGTCAAAAAAAGCCCTAGTATAGTATGTCAAAAAAAGCCCTAGTATAGTATGTCAAAAAAAGTCATAGTATAGTATGTCAAAAAAAGCCCTAGTATAGTATGTGGAATAAAAGTCATGGTATAGTATGTCAAAAAAAGTCATAGTATAGTATGTTGAAAAAAGTCATAGTATAGTATGTCGAAAAAAAAGTCATAGTATAGTATGTTAAAAAAGTCATCGTATAGTATGTCAAAAAAAGCCCTAGTATAGTATGTGGAATAAAAGTCATGGTATAGTATGTCAAAAAAAGTCATAGTATAGTATGTCGAGAAAAGTCATAGTATAGTATGTCGAAAAAAAAGTCATAGTATAGTATGTTAAAAAAGTCATAGTATAGTATGTCAAAAAAAGCCCTAGTATAGTATGTGGAAAAAAAGTCATAGTATAGTATGTCAAAAAAAGCCCTAGTATAGTATGTGGAAAAAAGTCATAGTATAGTATGTGGAATAAAAGTCATGGTATAGTATGTGGAACAAAAGTCATAGTATAGTATGTCAAAAAAGTCATAATATAGTATGTGGAAAAAAAGTCATAGTATAGTATGTCAAAAAAAGTCATAGTATAGTATGTGGAAAAAAGTCATAGTATAGTATACCAAAAAATTCATAGTATAGTATGTCAAAAAAGCCATCGTATAGTATGTCGAAAAAAAGTCATAGTATAGTATGTTAGAAAAGTCATAGTATAGTATTTCGAAAAAAAGTCATAGTATAGTATGTCGAGAAAAAAAGTCATACTATAGTATGTCGAAAAAAAAGTCATAGTATAGTATGTCAAAAAAGTCATAGTATAGTATGTCGAAAAAAAGCCCTAGTATAGTCTGTCAAAAAAAGTCATAGTATAGTATGTCGAAAAAAGTCATAGTATAGTATGTCGAAAAAAAAAGTCATAGTATAGTATGTCAAAAAAGTCATAGTATAGTATGTCAAAAAAAGCCCTAGTATAGTATGTGGAAAAAAAGTCATAGTATAGTATGTCAAAAAAAAGCCCTAGTATAGTATGTGGAATAAAAGTCATGGTATAGTATGTCAAAAAAAGTCATAGTATAGTATGTCGAAAAAAGTCATAGTATAGTATGTCGAAAAAAAAGTCATAGTATAGTATGTTAAAAAAGTCATAGTATAGTATGTCGAAAAAAGGCCCTAGTATAGTATGTGGAACAAAAGTCATAGCATAGTATGTCAAAAAAGTCATAATATAGTATGTGGAAAAAAAGTCATAGTATAGTATGTCAAAAAAAGTCATTGTATAGTATGTGGAAAAAAGTCATAGTATAGTATACCAAAAAAGTCATAGTATAGTATGTCAAAAAAGCCATCGTATAGTATGTCGAAAAAAAGTCATAGTATAGTATGTTAGAAAAGTCATAGTATAGTATTTCAAAAAAAAAGTCATAGTATAGTATGTCAAAAAAGTCATAATATAGTATGTGGAAAAAAAGTCATAGTATAGTATGTCAAAAATAAGTCATAGTATAGTATGTTAAAAAAGTCATTGTATAGTATGTCAAAAAAGTCGTAGTATAGTATGTTGAAAAAAGTCATGGTATAGTATGTCAAAAAAAGTCATAGTATAGTATGTGGAATAAAAGTCATAGTATAGCATGTGGAATAAAAGTCATAGTATAGTATGTCAAAAAAGTCATAGTATAGTATGTCAAAAATAAGTCATAGTATAGTATGTTAAAAAAGTCATTGTATAGTATGTCAAAAAAAGTCATAGTATAGTATGTGGAATAAAAGTCATAGTATGTCAAAAAAGTCATAGTATGTGGGAAGAAAAGTCATGGTATAGTATGTGGAAAAAAAGTCATCGTATAGTATGTTGAAAAATGTCATAGTATAGTATGTGGAAAAAAGTCATAGTATAGTATGTCAAAAAAGTCAGTGTCGTATTTCGAAAAAAAGTCACAGTATAATGTCGAAAAAAGTCATCGTATAGTATGTCAAAAAAAGTCATAGTATAGTATGTCGAGAAAAAAAAGTCATACTATAGTATGTCGAAAAAAAAGTCATAGTATAGTATGTCAAAAAAGTCATAGTATAGTATGTCAAAAAAAGCCCTAGTATAGTATGTGGAAAAAAAGTCATAGTATAGTATGTCAAAAAAAGTCTTAGTATAGTATGTGGAGTAAAAGTCATAGTATAGTATGTCAAAAAAAGTCATAATATAGAATGTGGAAAAATGTCATAGTATAGTATGTCAAAAAAAAGTCATTGTATAGTATGTGGAAAAAAGTCATAGTATAGTATGTGGAAAAAAGTCATAGTATAGTATGTCAAAAAAGCCATCGTATAGTATGTCGAAAAAAAGTCATAGTACAGTATGTTAGAAAAGTCATAGTATAGTATGTCGAAAAAAAGTCATAGTATAGTATGTTAAAAAAGTCATAGTATAGTATGTCGAAAAAAAGTCATAGTATAGTATGTCAAAAAAGTCATAGTATAGTATGTTAGAAAAGTCATAGTATAGTATGTTGAAAAAAAGTCATAGTATAGTATGTCAAAAAAGTCATAGTATAGTATGTTAGAAAAGTCATAGTATAGTATGTTGAAAAAAAGTCATAGTATAGTATGTCGAAAAAAAGTCATAGTATAGTATGTCAAAAAAGTCATAGTAAAGTATGTTAAAAAAGTCATAGTATAGTATGTCAAAAAAAGTCATAGTATAGTATGTCAAAAAAGTCATAGTATAGTATGTTGAAAAAAGTCATGGTATAGTATGTAAAAAAAAAGTCATAGTATAATATGTGGAATAAAAGTCATAGTATAGTATGTGGAATAAAAGTCATAGTATAGTATGTTAAAAAAGTTATAGTATAGTTTGTCAAAAAAGTCATAGTATGTGGAAAAAAAGTCATAATATAGTATGTGGGAAAAAAAGTAATCGTATAATATGTCAAAAAAAGTCATAGTATAGTATGTGGAAAAAAGTCATAGTATAGTATGTCAAAAAAGTCATCGTATAGTATATTAAAAAAGTCATAGCATAGTATGTCGAAAAAAAGTCATAGTATAGTATGTTAAAAAAGTCATAGCATAGTATGTCGAAAAAAAGTCATAGTATAGTATGTCGAAAAAAAGTCATGGTATGGTATGTCAAAAAAGTCATAGTATAGTATGTTAAAAAAAAAAGTCATAATAAAGTATGTCATAATGAAAGTCATAGAAAAATACTCTTAGGATAATATGTCCAAAAAATGGAATCAAAAAGCCATAATATAGTATGTCATAAAAAATGTGATTTCCAAAAAGTCATAGTATAGTATGTCATAAAATTGTGATAAAAATTCAAAGTATAGTATGTCAAAACAAATGTGATATAAAAGTCATAGTGTAGTATGTAAAAAAAATGTGATATAAAAAAGTTAATTCACATTCATTATAGTATGTAAAAAATGTTTAAAAAAAAGTCAGTATAGTATTTCATAAAAATGTGATAAAAATGCCAATGTATAATATGTCAAAAAGTGTGATTAAAAAGTCATAGTATAGTTGTTACTGGACTAGGCAAGTGAATTCAAAAGTTGACAAAAACACAGACAGGACGCAGGATCGAGTAGATGATTTATTAGTAATATAATTAGCGAAGGAGCAAAAGTCAGAGATTGGGAAGTGAAGCAGGGGAGCTGGGCTGGGGACGCTGGCCAAGAGGTTCCAGAGCGGTGAGGTGATGGTGGATGGTTACCAGGTGGAGGAGGAGTGGAGCAGGAGGCAGGAGTCAAACCGGGATAATGCTGCAAGCACAGGGAAACAGGTATTAGCGAGTGAGTCAATAGTACAGTACAAAGTGGCTTGAACATGACTGACTGGTAAGCAGAGTCTATGATCTGGTGGCGTGCTGAATTTGAATTTTTATGACATTTCTTGATATCCCATATTGTGACATTTTTATTGTTTATTTTATATAATTTTTTATGACATAGTATACTATGACTTTTTTAATGGCATTTTTAAGACGATGTCAGTCAGCTCTGAAGCACATTGAATTACACTAACCTGTATCAGAGGTGCTATTCTAATGAACTGTAAGTGATTGATTCACAGGTTCTAATTCTTTGCTTTCTTGTTCCTCTCAGATGGAGTGGTCATCCCTTTCCCCTACAGATACAGAGCCTACAGTGCTTCCAGATCAGGGCTCTCTGTCTAGCCATAGACAGCATGGGGATGGGACTTATTCCCTGTCGTCTCACCTCACTCTACCCACCAATGTCTCCCCTGGAACTAAACTCACCTGCAGGGTGTCCCACCCAGCCCTGGAGGCTCCTGTCTCTGTCAGCCTGGTGGTAGAAAGTCCACAACCAGGTATTAATATGTGGCTGGTGCTGTGATGCTGTTTAACTCTGGATTTTTAAAGGAGTAGTTTGACTTTTTGGGAAACATGCTGTGTTAAATCCTGAACTGTTCTCTGTGTGTGTTTCACTACAGGTTCCTATTGGTGGGTTCTGGGTTTCCTGATCGTCACTGTGCTTTTCTTCTACCAGGTCATGAGATAAGTTAGTTGGTAGATGTTCTCGTAGATACTCCTCCAGACCTGGAACTGAGCCCCGAGAGATTTCCCATGTGTCATTAGTGAGTCTTTAAGTTATTGCTGATTTCATCAGAAGCCATCACTGGTTAACTCTTCTTCTTACTGTACTTTCTTTATACGTTTGCTGTTGAGTTTTGTCGGTGATGGCTACTTATATTAAGTTGCATTAAGCAACTTTGGAGGTTGCGTTTCTGTAACCTGTAACATATTAAACCTTAAATCCCAAACCATACTTTACTTTACAGTGGGTAATTTCTGTCACACATAAATTACCCACTGCAGTTTCACTGTTTCTTTCACACTGACTCACTGACCTGTGTTTTGCCTGTCTAGTGCTTGTTTTCAAATTAGGCAGGAACGTCCACTTGAACTCAAAGATGGACTGATTAGAATTTTTGTGGTCACTGTGACCTCACAAAACATGTTTTGGGTCATAACTTGTGAATTTATATGCTAAATGTGACAAAATTGCACACAAAGGTCAAAGGTCAAAGAAAACTTAATTATCCCCGAGGGGCAATTTGTTATACAGCCAGCAGTCTCACACACATAAAACAAAACACATATAATAAAGGCAGAAGTACAACAACAGTCAAAGTTAAAGTGCCCTATTTAGGAGGCCAGTGGCAGTCGGAACAAAAGAGTTCCTTAGCCTACTGGTCCTGCAGGTAACTTGGCTGTACCTGTGGCCAGACGGAAGCAACCTGAACTCTCCGTGTAGAGGGTGGCTGGGATCAGCCAGGACTCAGCAGGCCTTCTTTAAGATCCCAGCCTGGTGTCTAATGGGATGAAATGATGAAGTGATGACAGTTTATATCCAAAAGGTCAACTTCACTGTGACATCATAATGTAACACTGTAACTCGAAAACAAAGGGGGAGACATTTGGTCAGACACTGATCTTTGGTGTCCACCTTTAAACTGTGCTGATTGTATCGATGTTCTGTGCTGTCAGGTTGAAGATGTTTGTAAAGCAGCCACATTTTGCCCAAAAATACCCTTAATACCTTCTACTGAATTCCTTTAATGTCTCTGCAACATATATTATATGAGTCTGGACTGACATGGATATAAGCATAAACCTGATTGGTTGGCAAAGGGAATTAAATTGCAAAGCAGTAATTCTAGTTTACTTAAGAGGGTAGATTGCATCATGCATATGTAGGAAGTAGGTACTTTCAGCTTCTGCTCCAGTTTACCTGTCTGCACATTTTTTTTATTGTAAATATTAAATCAGTGGCACCATAAATATGATTATTTGAGACAAGACTTTGGTAATGTATGTGCATTCAAATTCCTTTTGTTCAGTTTACAAAGTGTTTTAAAATTCAGTTTAACTCCAACATAATCCTTGTGCCAGAGAATGCTTCAATTACAGTAACACAAAGTGCAGTAATGACAATTACTGTTCACAAACCAGTAACAAACAGAACAACAACTGGGTTCTATGGGTCAGGCTCACACTGGGCCCAGTTTTTAAAACAACAGAGTATTAAATATCAGTCAAAATCTTGAAGTGTTTAAGGAGCAAAAGCAAAACTGTGACTGATAATCAGTGGTATATTAAATATGATACGACAGTGAGAAGTAGTATTGAGAAAAAAAGTAGAGTCGTACATGTTAAAAGTCTGAAGTTGCATCAAACCTCCTCAAGAAGAGCATCTTTAAGGGACTACAACTAAAGCAGTAAGCATTAACAGGACATGCAGTGAGACACAAGACTATTGCTCTCATTCAAACTGTAGTAAATTTCCCAGGCTTTGATTTTTTATTGTATTGCATTATGTTGTAATCCCACTGACCTGACAGTCATTACAAGCTCATGCTGTGTATTCAAACACTGTAAAACTTTGATTTAAATTGAAGTGGAGATCCCAAATTTTCCAAAGATGCCAAATGTGTGTGAATGTGTGTATATGCATTATACATAATGTCATATTAAGCACATAACTAGAATATTTACATTTGATAGAGTAGTGCAGACATAAAAAAAAACAGAGTCTCTGGTTTTAATATTTGATTAATTGTGAACATAATTGCAACAAACTATTACAGAACATGGAATGAGATGATGGATGTTAAGGGATTGTGGTTGCACTGTTTTCATTTGGTACTTGTTATAAAATTTTGCCTGTAGTTTGTTTTTCTGGCTAGTTCTTGTTTGTTTTGTGTGTTCTATTGATATTTTTACTCGTTGTAATTTTTCCCAGTGAAGGATTTTGTGACTCAGCAACATTGTTTAAGGTATTTGACATGATCAATATTAGTGCATATCCTGTATTACATCTGGAGATTGAATGAAGCTCTGTTGTGGACAAACAATCTGTATTGATGAGAAGGCTGGCATCACTTGAAGTGGATTAGATTGCAGAAAAACATTTTCTAACAAGGTTTAAATTGTCTCAATATGTCAAGAGAATAAAACAAAGGTCAGCTCTCAGTTTTGTTGATGATTTCTTTATTGGCATCAGCAAAAGTGGTAAGCATGCATTTGTTTTCGCAAATCCAGTTGCATCATCTTACTGCATTTTCAGGTTGTAAATCACAAAACATGTACTCATATCTCATGTGGTAATTACCTCATAATATCGTCGCACAATATCATCAGATAATTATAACTAACTGCTACAATTATGCATCTTAATTTTATCAACTCTCAAAATCAGTCCCAAGAGAGGAAAATTAGCTTTTCTTTATATCCAACAACCCCCCCAAAAAACCTGAAAGAATTTATAAACACATTTTTAGGAGCATTATCCGACATATGTGCACTATTGTTCTATCCATACAATACTACATATTTTTAACAGGTCACTATAGTAGCATTTGTTTGCAGTCTCTGAATAGTAGTGTTATTTTTTTATCTCAAAAGCAAGTGAAATTAATAAAATTTGGCAAACTTTTGAGCATTGTTGCATTGCATAAGCAGTAATTATCAGATCAGAAAGACATTATACACAGGTCCTTTAAACCACTAACAAAAGAAAATGTACAATCGGCAGTTAGATTCAGAAATGGCAGATACACATATCACACAAAAAGGCAAAACTATGGACACGGTTTGCCATGCAAGTTAGAAATAAACACCTCATTTTGCATTTACTGCAGGTGAGTCTGTTTTTATGTGAGTGAGGGGAGGGTTGGAGGGGTGGGGGCAGGTGGCTCTGGGTTTCTAAATCATGTCCTTTCTCCCATTTTCCTGCTTTTGAAATATCAGATCAACTTAAACAACAGTCAAACAAACGCTTTGTCTGCACAACTTCCAAAACAAGTTGGCATTTGTACCTGTTTTTTATTTATTTAGTGTTTTTAAATGTGACGTTACACATTCATCTGTCTATGGCTGTGACTCTGTCCACGTCAGAGTTAAGAGACCTTCCTCTGGGTCAGTTCGTGTGTACAGTAGATTGTCTGTTAGTGGCTGCTTGTCTTGCTGTGCATATTACTCTGCCACTAAGCATAACACTACCACTATGACTCCACCTGTGGTACAAACACCAAGGCTGAATGAAGCATAGTTATATTTTATTAATAATTGCTTATCAGTCCAGAATTTGAAGTTAGTGTTATTTATACAGGAAAAAATGCAAACTACTTTTCCCTGAATCACTTCTTCCTTTCCTTATACTCTCACACAGTCTCTTCCCCTTTGTTAAATTTTCTTCCTCTCTGTCGGTTCTGAACGTTGCAGAAAGTTAGGGCGGGAAAGGAAACGAAAAAGTTACTCATAAAAGCCTGTCAGCTAAACTCGGAAAAAAGCTACTGGCTACAATGCTTTGGTTCACAAGTACACACACATACAACAGAAATGTTTCTAATCTTAATCTAACGTGACCTTGTGTTAGTAAGTAGCGATGACGGTAGCAGTTGTGAGAGGAGTGTGTTAGTTAGGCATGTCAGTATCAACTTACAAATGTAGGACTCTCAAAAAAGGTAATATGAACAAGCTTTGGCATATCTGGGGTAGAAAGGACTGCAAACTCTTGTTCAACCTCCCTGCACACATTCGCATCCTGTATATTGTACATCTTCCCCCTCGTTGCTTCGTTCAGAGGCCTAAGCCCCGTGTGTTCTCATGTCACAAGAATATTCTCCCTCCCTCCCTCCTTCCCTTCCTTTCTCCCTCTTTCACTCCGCCTGCTGCGTCCTTCAATAATACATGAGGTGCAGAGACGGGGGAGTGAGACTTTAAACAGTGGAAGAAAGCAACAAGAAGGGAGGGAGAGCAGGGACAAAGAGAGCAGAGACACCTATAAACACTACTGTCATGTATAAGTGCAAGATGGTTTGATTGATGGAAGACTGTGTGAAGAGAGGAAGGAGAGGACGGATAAAAGGGGAGGAGTGGCGCTTGGGTATCTTTTTTTTTTCTCTTCCCTCTCATATCATTCTCAAGTCCGTATCCATCTGTACCGATGGGCTGAGCTCAGTGGAAGAAGTACACTGCGAATGAAGGAGAGAGGGAGAGGAAGTCATTAGTCTAATGGATCTGACATCACTTAAAACAAACAAGGAGAGGGCAGTCAGCTGAGCTCTTCTTTTTATATAGTGTTTACAAGTTTGTTTCTAATAAAGAGCTGGTTAAATGAGTATTATAAGTGTTATCTATTGTAAAAACAAGACGTATGATTGTCAGTCAGAGCAGAAATAGGCAGGCCACACATGGGCATATGTTGATGCTGTCACCATGGCCGGATTATGACACAATGGGGCCCTCGGCCTTTACACATAAAAGCCTCCAACCCCCAGGACAGGTACAATATGCTGTTGTTCTCCCCACAAAGTTGAAGGGCCCACATTGCATAAGGTACTCAGTGCATCTAAAGTCCCGCAGAAAAACTGAGAGGATAGAAACACTCACTTCAAATGTAACTTGATGGTTTCTTCCTTGTGACATTTCCAAAATAAATGTTTAGGCTATCCCTCCAGTTTTTCTTTTTTTTTTTGGACTTTTGGGGCTCTGTTATTGACATGATAGCTAAGCCCTTTGACAAGAAATACAAAGATAACAGCCCTCACACACAGGCTCTGGCTTAGGGGCCGCCTGAGCCCTTGGGCCCCTAGGCCTAGTAGGCCTGTTTGGTAATACACCTGTGGCTGTCACTCTGTGTTACGGCAGGGCGATATGGAGAAAATCAAATATCACCATATGTTTTAACCAAATACCTCAATGTTGATATTGCAACTATATTGTAGGGTTGGTGCTTTCACAAAATATTTACACAATGAGTTTTTCTTTGATAAATAATCATCAGTGATGTGGATATAATGACTTTAGAGGGTAAAGGCAAACAATCCTACAGCTATGACAGTCATGCAGCCTTTAAAGGTCCAGTGTGCAGGATTTAGTGGCATCTAGTGGTGAGGTTGCAGAACTGAAACTGCTCCCGTTTGCCAAGCATGTAGGAGAACAATGCTGGCTGACACTAAAACATATATGGCCTTATCTAGAGTCAGTATTTGATTTGTCCGTTCTGGGCTACTATGGAAACAACATGGTGGACTCTCTGGAAGAGAACCCTCTCCGTATGTACATATAAACAGCTCATTCTAAGACAACGAAAATACAATGATTCCTATATTTAGGTGATAGTTATGAATATTATATTCCATTTCTGCCAATAGACACCAATAAATCCTTCACACTGGACCTTTAAAACAAGGAAAAGACAAAAATTATGACATTATGATATCAAAATCTAAGATATCTACTCTCAGACCATGATCTCAATAGTGATATAACGTCCTGCTTTACTCTAATTTCCTGTAAAAGTAACAGCACTACTATATCAGCTATTGCACAGTGACAGAATAACACCATGTGAGCAGTTCCTATAAACAGTGGATCCTTCTCTTCATATCGAGGGGTGAGAACCAAAGTAAGCTACATGTGACCAACTTAACAGGACGGCCAGAACAAAAAAACAACCATACTTTATCTTGACTTTGTTTATCATATTTAATCTTTTATATTAAAATGTTATAAATACATGGACGGCTATGTATTTATTTAACAATCATTTGAATAATTTGGGTCCAAACTTAATCAATGTCACTGTTAAGTCCTTTGGTTTTTGATTAGTACTCTGGATTAGTTCTGAATTATCCTTTTGGCAGTAGAAACAGCTCACCAGGAGTTTTCATTTGATATATATATATAAATATTTCACCCAATAATGTCATTTACAGCCCCCTTGGTTCTCACCCCTCAATGTATCTGTGCCTCTGCTGTTGAAAGAAAAACACTAAATAATCATGTACTTTTTTCTAATAATCTTATCTGTTTATAAAAGCCCATATATCACCCTATCTGATAGTCAACCAATAGATTAATCAATATGCTTTATTAGTATGAAGAGGCTACTTACAGAATATTATTCCAACCACAATGACTCCAATGATTCCCATCATGATCATCATCTGAAAAAAGAAAACAATAACATTCACAATAAAGGAATTCAAGACACACTGTAACTATGTGTGGAGTTCCAACACATCAAAACACTAAAACATTTAATACACTCGAGTGTGTCTGAGTCTGTTGTAAAAACTCTACAATAATAGACTTCTTTTCCCCCAAAGCATTTGCTCAGTCTTCCACATCAGCTCATTAACAGATTAGTGGGTGGAGAGCGGGATCTCCAGAACAGACACTGTGTGTTCGCCTCAGCGCACCTCAGCATGTTTGATGCTTTAAAATGAAAGAGCTGATCTTATTCACACTTCACATTTAAGTCTGTAATAGATCTATATACATCAAAAAGGCATGTTGTAAAGTCAGGCTCAGATTAAGTTGTGAGTTTCTTTTAGTAACAACAATCTATTTAATGGAGCCACACTAATGTGCCCACCTTGCAGTTCTTCCACCAGTACTTGTTCTTTAGCTTAGCTGCGCAGCTTTCAAACTGGGAGGCTCCGGCTTGGAGAGCGTCCGCTCTGTCATCCAGCTCTGAAAGCTTCTGGTCCCTTTCCAAAACCTTGTCCACATTCACCCGCATGATATCCACCACCTAGCCCACAGTGGCGAGGATGAGACAGCATTTGGCAGCGGTGGGAAGGAGAGACAAAGACGATGACAAGCATGATTAAAGCAAAGGAAGCTATATATCATAAATAAGAGTCAATAACTGGTCACAGTCCATTGGTATGTTATATATTCAGAAGACTGAGACTTTCCAGAGAACATAAAGAGAAACAACAGATCATTTTAAGATGCTTAGTATAAGTGCTGTGCATATACAGTAAGTCCAGATATTTAATTAGTAAGCCACTGATAAGATCCCTGCATTACTGCATCATACTGACGCATTGCACGTAATATCAAACTGGAATCGTAGTCTGGCGTGGTCCAGCTCACCTCCTCGACTTGGGCCTGTGTCTGCTGTAGCCTGCGGTTGCTGGTGGTGTTGGGTGGGGCGGGAGGTGCGCCGCCTGGAGCTCCATCTGCACCGGGGGCTCCTGGAGCACCGGGGGCTCCACCTGGGGGGGCAGCAGCAGCATCTGGGGCAGACCTGAGAAGAAGCACGAGGAGGAGGAAGAGGAATTGAAGTTGGAGTAAAAGAGGCCATTTGATGATGTGACAAGTGAAGCATGTTTACAGCATGGAGAGAGAACTACAGGCTTAAAACTGAGATTTAAAAAGGAGCAAATGCAGTTTATTTGCCAGTTAGAGAGGAGGGAAAAGCCACCACATAGCAGAAGGAGAGAACTGCATATTGTGCAGGGGGAAGAGGCGATGTAGGGTGAATAATGCAGAAAATAGGATGTGAAGGGTTGGGGATTTAAAAGATGCAATGGGGTGAAAAAAAAAATATAGGCCACAGATGGGAAGCACGAAACAGAAAGTCTTGGTTGAATAATGAGCGAGAAAAGAGGAGAAGTTCTTATGATGGATTACAGAGACTTGGGTGGGACGGAGAAGAAAAGGTAAAGCTGGAGAGTGGTTTGCGGAAAAGGGGAAAGGGTTAATCCAGCAGGGGGAAGAGGAGGTACAGGAGGTTTAAAACTGAGCAAACAAGCTCCTCAGGGGAGCAGCCACTGACTCAACATGATGGACAGTTTGATACAAATCACAACCACTGCGGGACAAGAAATGAATTCAGCAGATGAAGAAGAAGAATGTCTTCACCTCATGAAGCATCAACCATTTGACATGCATGTTCCCAAACACAGAGCAGGTGATGACCTCAAACCCTTGGTCCCAAATTACCTTGTCTAACAAATTATTATTTTCAAATCTATGGTGTAAGATTATATATAAAAACTAGATTCAGATCTAAGGCTTTACAGTGGCAGCAGTCAACCCCTGAATACATAATTTAGTACTGGTGTGACGGAAAATTTCACTTGCGTCAGCAGAATCCATCAAGCTGAAAGAAATCAGTTCAGTGTCCGACCCCCACCATGCAAAGACATGCAGTAATATATATCATTATCAAGAGCAGATTAGGAGGTATTTTTAATGTTGCTATTGAGAAAAGAGCGCAGCAGAAAAGCCGCATTAATACTCACATCTTCTATGCAGCTGTTTGAACTGACTCACGGGCAGCGGAGGAGGAGGAGGGGTGACGGGCTGTGAGGTGGAGAGGGAGGGTCTGAAGTACAACACGAGAAGAAGAAAAAAAAGCAGCAAGATCACAGGAAAAAAAAACAAGAGGAGGATTTATAGGCACTGGTCCAAATGAAAGTCCAAATTTTCAATTAGCAAAGTGATTAAAGTGCCGCGCACACAGTAAACAGAGGCGGAGGGTCTTTGCGCAGTGGAGCCGATCTTCTTCTAGCGATGCATTTATACTGCAAGTCGTCAGCAAAAGTACCGCAATATACCGAGACACGTAAACGGGCCGGGCGATAATTCACTGTGTGGCAGGAAGTGAAGGAGGGCGACGCGAGCTCAAGAGAAAAGTACTTGTAAATGATAATCCATTGAGGAGAAATCCTCGGATGTTTATATTCCTGCAGGGCTGCACGCAGCTCCTCCGAGTGATGCTGAGTCCTGGCAGAGCTGCTCCTGGATGCTGAGACGCAGCGCTGATTGGCTGGTTGTTGAGTTGCCTCTTCTATAAGCTACTGGCAAATGCGTGCAATTTCTAAATTAACGTGGAGAAAAAAAAAAGTCCAGTCATGAGAAATCAGTTGTCTGTGTTTGATTTCTGTCGCCCCCACCTCTCTCTCTGGCTTTCTGTCTGCGCGGACGGATGTGCGCCTTGTGGGAAGTAAAGTGCTGTGGCACTGTAGGCTACTGCAATAATGCGTCTCTCCTCCTGCCTTCTCCACTTGGACTCGTAACGACAGTGCGGTACCCCCCCTCCCCTCCCTCCTCTCTCTCCCTTCACACTTTGCAGTACTGCAGCTCTCTTTGTCGGATAGGGCGGCGGGACGACACTGCGGTACAGGGGATGCCTACAGAGTGCAGGGGCGTGCCCGCACTTTCCTGACTGGGGTGGCCCATGCTGGGCACCCGCTTATGCAGGGGAGGCATGTAGTACACATTTAAACAGCATTCATTTACCATTAATGTCTCGACTGCTCATGTATTAGAATTTGTTACATTCCTGTGTTTGCATTTTTAATTTGAAAGATAATTAAACCTAATCACAACACAACAAAGTGGCACCATGCAATTACATTAAGGTTATTATTATTATTATGATTATTTAACTGTATTTATGCTTTGTACATCATGTTTGTTCATACCATGTTCCTGCTGTTTGTCCCCATTAGTTGTCTTATACTGTAAATCGTCTCTTAGTTTCTTTAAGATATAGTATGTATCCTGTATATCCTCCTGAGAATTTAACTTTTGATTGGTATGCATTTTGTAATTTTTCCTAGCTATTTTGGATCAGTAGGACCCAACAAGTATAAAAAACTCAACATTTTCAATGATAATTAAGTCCCAATGTCCTCAAACAAGACTATAATAAAGTCTCAATGTCTTCAAAGGAGTATTTCTTAATGTTGTTGTTGCCATATCAAACTACAAACATTAGTAATCATACATAAGCTAGTTTCAACCATAAAATGTGATCAGCTTCTGTACTTTGTCCACTTTTGTGTTGGGATCGGCTGCAGACTGAGTTGGCAGAGATGGCTGCCATCTTGTTTTTACATGAAATCTCTTAAGAGAAGCTTGAGTTGAGTTGTGTACTTACATTATGCCAAATGTTTCCAACAATGAACAAACCCAGTGTTATCTGAAATTTTGATCAAGGGCAAAGTCCATCCGATCTCCCGGTGCCTGTAATAAGCTTTTGACTTTTTATCCCATTTTGAGCCATATTGTTTGGATACACATTTTAGATCTTGGTTGTTTTAAATTATGTTTTGGCTGGTTGAAGGAGTCACTGGATGTCTGGAGGTTAAGTTATCAGAGAAACAGTGTATTGTGCTCTTTCTACCACTAGATGACGCAAAGTGTCCACGAACAATGACGACAGGTCTGAGGGAAGTAGAATGAAGTATAAGGTCAAGTAAACCCAATATGTGATGTCCTCATATGAGGACTCAGGGCCTCAGGAGGATATGTAATCTTTTGGCATACACTTGAAATGATCTAACAACACATACTTTTCTAATTTAAATACCTCTTGTAACTTGTTCCATTTATTTGGGGTGAAAAAACTAAAAGCTAATTTACAGAGCTCTGTGCTGATCTGAGGAGTTTCAAGGGATTAAAGTCTTGTGAGCGTGTGTGACGAGAGATGGATTTGATTTTCAAAAGAGAAGTGAGATAGAAGGGTAGCTTTCCTAGCAAGGCCTTATAAACAAAAAGGAGACGATGCTTTTCCCCTCTATCAGCGAGAGAAGACCATCCCATAGTGAGAGAGGTCACAGTGGTGAGTTTTAAAACCATTCCCAGTAATAAAACGGAGAAAACTGTGGAGTGTGTCTGCTTTGGAGAGGAACAGACATCTGCAGTAATTCTAACAGGAAGAAACTGACTTCGGTAACAGTATTGTTCCTTCTTTTGTTATTGTTTTGATTGAGGTACCTCTGACAGGAGAAAATTACATATTGTATGTTTGAAAGCCGTGTTGTGAAGACATTAAACCTCTGATAGGTGAATTTTCAGAGCAGTTTCAAAGTTTCATGCACAGTTTTAATTGGTTGCTTTGGTTATTTCTCCACACACATTAGAGCATAAACAACAGCTGATGTTATCACTTAACAATTTGTTAATTCTTTCAACTGACCAACCAACTGGCTATGTAAGTAAGTTAATAACCCACTAAAATAAGTACATTTCATCAATTAATTTGGTGATTTGTTTCATCCTTTTTTTGGCAATAAAATTTCAGAAAGTGTTGGAAAAAATGGCCATCATAAATTTCACAGCCCAGGACGATGTCTTCAGATTGCTTGTTTTAATAATCTGTCAAATCTTCAATTTAACTATGAAATGGAAGGCAGCAAATCCTAACTTTTGACAAGCTGGGACCAAAAGTTTGGTGTTATTTTTGCCCAGTGAATCACTTAAATGAATAACTTGCTATAAAATTAGTTACAAGTTGACTTGACCAATTGTTTCAGTGCTAACTTTAAGCTGAACAGAATCAGAAATTCACCGCAGTCATGGAGGAAACACCTGAGCCACAGGCTTTTGTTGTGTGATCTAATGCAATACTTTCTTAGCAAGAGAAGAAACAGTTGCATAAACTAGGAACCAAATCAGGAAGTTGTTTATCACTCCCTCCCTCACAATGTAGATTTGACATTTCTGAAAGGTTGCACGTGCAGCACATAAAACGTTCACTGCATCTCCTGCAACCTGAAGATGTCAGAGTAACGTAAGATAAGGTAAGATATTCCTTTATTAGTCCCACAGTGGGGAAATTTCCACAACTTCTGTATGTAAGGTCTGTTTGAACTTGAAATTACTGTAAATCAAAGCATATTTGAGGCCTAGAGGCCTGAAGAGCTGTAAGTCTTTGACAATAAAAAAAATATTACAAATAAATCTCAAAAGTAGGCACAATCTGAAGTCGCAGATGGATGTATCTTTTTCTTTCTGCTTTTTCAAAATTATTTTATGACCACTTTAACGCCCCTGTGCACAAGACATAGGTCTAAAAAGCTTTTACAGTTTTGTATCAAAGAACTTGACTGACCTGTACAATACCCTCACCTTAACTCTATCCATCACTTGAGATGAACTGGAATGCCAACTGGGAGCCAGGCCTCATCGTCCGACATCACAGCCTTAGCTCGCTGATGCTTCTGCAGCTGAATCGGAGCAAATCTCTGCAGCTAGGCTGTAAAATGTTGTGGAAGGTCTTCCTGGAAGAGTTGAGGTTATTACAGCAGACAGTGATGCCCATGCAAACTCACTATTTAGTTATTATTTTAATGGTTCCTTTCTTATTGAGCTCCATTGCTGATCTTTGCTCTCTCCACACTTAAGTGTTTTCATTTTAAAACGCTGTTTTAAAATGAAAACAATCTCCATACACATAAGCATTTTAGTACTGTATCAGATATGATCCCCATCCATGCCAACACGCCTGAAGACACATATCACTCAACCCTTCACATATACTGGACATGTGTTTGCTGGTGTAAACAGGAAGGAAACTGTCTGTGTTTGGTTGCTTGGTTACAGAAAATACTGCAGAGACAGCAGAAAGTAAAACCAGAGACACTTTAGTTTGGACTGGCAGTGAGGTGGAAATGTTACTGAAAGTAACACCAGTATAAGGTGGTCAAGTCAGCGGAAAAAGACATTGGGGATTGTTATTAAGCAAATACGGTGACATGTAAGAGTGGTGCAGGGGGCATTAGCTATCACTGGAGGAAGCTATGGCAATGGGAAAGGAGTTACCACACAAGAAGGATGAAATCACAAAAGTTATGTTGATGTAGCTGTAATGTTTTGGCACATTGTGACTGATAAAAACCAATTGGGAAGCAAACGTGGGTGTCTGCGTCATTTCTTTCAAATGTGTCCATTTCCAAGAATCTGCACTAAAACACAACACTACAGTTTTCATACTAAAACTGAGTCAGCAGCATTTTAAACGGTCTCTATTTTAGGGTTTTCCAAAAAGCCGAATGCGTTTAAAAAGAAAAACAAATTAGTGTTGGTGTAGCCTCAGACACTCAGGCAAGACAAGCAGGGTATTTGTTTACAACTACTGAGCAAAAGCAACCAGCTTGTTTCTGTCTGGGAGCTGAGGGAGTTTATGTTGGTCAGAAGAAATAAAACAAAGATTGTTTTTCCAGTCATTTTTTTTAGCTTTTATATCTTCTATTTTGTGTCTGTCATAGGACCAAAAACAATCACACAGAAGTACAGGAAGTATACTGCTTTGGATCACACACAGCTTCTCTTCATATGAAAATGATAACTTAAAAAAAATGGTGACATACAGCACTTCGACAACATGAAACACACAGCTAGTTTCCAACAGTCCTTATTGGCTGGTCAGATGTATTTGCCAGTTAAGTGTTCAGTGTTAGCGGAATTTGCCATAGCGGTTGTAGCGTCTATAGAGGTAACGGATCCTTTTCTCCAAGTTGTGTCTCTCCAGAGTCATCATTCTGTCTCCCACCATCTTCTTCTTTCTGATTAGACGCTGCAGTTCGTTGCCTCTGAAAGCCTTCAGCCAGCAGGGCGCCACGATGAGGTCTTTGGGATGAGCTTTGAAGTCCCCTGTAGACATGAAGTGAGGAGATCAGTTTGTGCACAGTGCATGTGTGATGAAGAGGACAGATGAGTCAGGGTGTTAAATTGGTTTTGCATTTATTGTAAACAGAATTTATCTTTTCAAACTGTCTCCTGAGGACTTATTGTGCAGCTGTTAAGAATGCAGTAAAACTGTATGCACATTCACTGATTCTCAAGTCAGCCTTTTCTGGAAAAATTAAGTCTGGTGTATTAAATCACTTTTGTTCCCATATACTAACAAGCAAATGTAAATCAGTTAACTAATCACATGAAAAAACACATCTTAATCCATAAACATAAAGTACATCCTACCAATTTTTATTAAATGTCCATACAGTCAAACAAAAACTGCTTAATTTAAGAAAACCAACATAAACTAACAAATAACAATGTCTCAGACTGAATTTAACTAACTAAGGACACTTACCTAAGATGCCTATGTTATCATAAACTCCAAACATGCTCCTCTTCTCGGTCCACCTGTCCACCTTCTTCAGCTCTGGGATGGCATGCATCCTGATCTGACAGCACGTACCTTAAGAAGGCACATTGTCTCATGTCAGTATTCAGAACCTTCTGCACATATACTACAGACTTAGGTGCTATATATTTTTTATATCTTCATACCTTTCTGAAATTTCACCAGTATATGACAGTATTTGTGCCCAATGCTACCTACCACCAAAACTGTCTCACTTAGTGGTGTTAGCTGTCTACTTGGTTAGTTTACTGTTCCAACCATTGACTGTACATAAAGATGGACGACATCACAGCTCCCCAAAGGTGAAGCTGAAACATGTTGATCGCCCCCTGGTGGCTGGCTACAGTATAGGTCATGAAGCTCCCCCTCTCCATGTTAGCATATGGGACATGGGCCAAACTAAAAACTCTAAGTAGACATCAGATAATTTTTTCCCAAGATGGTTTCTGTCATTTAAGGTAGTTTTTAATTAGTTATTTACAGCAAGAAAATGGGGATTTAATTTAATAAATTAAATTTAATAACATGATCGAGAACTGTGTGAGCCATTTGATGATCTCGCTTTCAGTGGCATTGCACACAACTGGTCATACGGATGCATAGGTACGAAACTTGATACCACAGAGATCGCTACTGCGCCAGCTCTAGCTCCGAATGCCGTTATCAGTGCAAGATAGCAGCGGCCGTATCCAGGATATTTTAGCTTCACTTCTGCACAGCGAGGGTAAGTAAGGACACGTCGTCCAGCTTTATATACAGTCTATGGTTCCAACAACCACCAACTCTAGTTTGGTTGAAATAACCTCTTAATTCACCAAGTTAGATGCAAAAATATGCTGTTTACCCATGCAGCCTCTCTCCACCATTACAGGCTGACTGATAACTTGTCCTGTAATGTTATCCCTGCCACTTTCTGTCGCCATGTCTCTTAGGTCAGCCACCTGTTCCACAAGTTGAGACTGGCATCTAGTGGTGTGTGCTGTGCACTACATAAAAACATCCTCAGTACAGCATCTCCATATGAGTTAAACAGAAAGATGAGCGCCTGTACTTCTGACAGTATTGAAAATCATACTAGCAGGATACCTAAATACCCTGGTGTACTGTAATACCATGACACCATCCAGTCCTAAAATATTCAATTTAGTTCAGAAAGATTAATTGATGAGTTGATGAACATAAAACCATTCTTAAACAATGGATCAATCTTTAAGGTGTCAAACAATGCATAATATCCACTGGTTATTGCTTCTAAAATCTGACATTTGCTGCCTTTTCTATATATATATATATATATATTTATATTGAACTGTAATGCTTTTTGCAGACCTACCTAACTCATTACTGCATATTTATAAGAAAGCAAATTCAATTACCCTGATCTTTATTATTATTTACTTTGCTCTACTTATTTTTACTTTCAAATAGGTTTCTAATTTTACAATGTGGTGTAAAGCACTGGTTTTGAATTGTTGTGTAGTCTGTTTCTGCTGCTGTTATAAAACCTAATTTCCCCAGGGTGCAACTAACGTTATCATTTAATTACTGATCATGTCTATTCATAAAAATCATTTTAATAAGGCATGCACTGTCAGCATAAAAAGCAAAACTACTGATACTGTACAGACACAG
Organism: Cephalopholis sonnerati; assembly: GCA_019142605.1. Lineage (NCBI taxonomy): Eukaryota > Metazoa > Chordata > Actinopteri > Perciformes > Serranidae > Cephalopholis > Cephalopholis sonnerati. The sequence continues at coordinate 30,414,848 of JAGQAX010000008.1, forward strand.
ACAAACTGGTTTCAATGACACATTAAACTCAGTATCAGTACTCACCAGTAGAAAAGGTCCTGGCTGTGTGGAGCAGAGTCCCAGCAGACTGACAGAAGGACACTCCAGCTTTCAGTAACCCTCCCAGTACAGACATGTTTTCTACAATAACACAATAACTTCACATGTAAGGAAGCTAGTTTACTCAGTTAAGGTTTTCAACGTGTTGTCTGTTCAGGTTTTTCTTTAACAAACACAACGTTAGCTTCAAAGTATCTTTGCATTGACCCCTAGCTTTAGCTTTAGCATTAGCTAGCACATTAGCAACGTTAAAAACAGTATAATGACCATTACCAGTTTCCACGTCCACCTGCGACTTTGTGCCACCTAAATCTTTCGTTGTTGTTACAGCGAAGCATAAATTAGAGAGTAATGTGGAGGTCTTACACTTAAAACCATATGTTATTAAGGCTTCGACATGCTCCCCGCGGTCGCTTCCATCTTAGCCTGTGTCCCACAATGCATAGCGCCGGTACCGTAGTGTCAGGAGAGCAGCGCAAGAACAATTGTTTGACTGTACTCACACCTTGTTTTTCATCCAGTAGAGGGAGGTATCGGTACAGGAGGATAAAATCCATGGATAGATATCCAATAAATGGGAATGTAAATTAAAAAGCGGTATTTCTTAAAGTTGAAATAGCCTAACCCATACATTCATTAAAATTAAGCGCCACAAAGCAGCCTTTATTTGTAACTGACCCCACACAGGCCAGGTCTTGGTGACTTATATTCAGGACAAGGGGAACAAAGAGTGCTAATTTAAAGGGGCCAAGGGGCCCACAAAAATTGCTTGTATCAAATAGGGCTTCGACAAATAGTAAAAGTGTTTTAACACAAGTTATCTGAACAATACAGAAAGAGAGGGAAACACTTATTTAACTTTGGCTGCATTCACATGCTCCTCGGGTGGTACCATTTTTTGAGATGGGAAATAGTTCTTTTGATTTAGGTGTAGTCATGACTTTGAGGTCATTTTGTGCAAACAACATGGACACAAGAAAGAGGATGATTTGTATTTTATTGCTCACAGAGTTTAACAAACACAATAACAGTGTGAAGCTTTATACTATGGAAATATACAGTGAAAACTTGTATTACAAAGTGAATTTGTCCCAGACTTGTTGCTGCACCACTATATCCCCTAAAACACCTATGAATTGCTTTTTGCTGATGGAGGCTAATAATGAACTTTTCTAACTAATCTAGGTCGCTCTATGTGGACAGCAACTGAAAACGGTTACAACTTAATACCATATTAAAAACTCATGAGCAAACAATAGACACGTAATATGTGAATTAATAAAAAGTTTATTACCATCAACCACACATTTACTTTTGTCTGCCGTGTTTCTGCATATATGATGTCAACTTGGCAACTCGTGTAGCAAAATTTTCACTTACTTTCCAAAATATTATTCTGACTTGAGGGGGTGTACACAAGGGGAATTTTGCTAGTCAGAAACTCATTTTTGCGACCACATTATTGCACTGTTAACTCTGGAAAATTACTGCTTCTTCTCCTTCTTTCAATTTCTTTTCCAAAATATGCAGTAAGTAAAAGATCCTGTGATCTACAGCAACCTCTAGTAGGTAAACAGTAGCCTAAGTGAACACACAACAAGCTTACCACGTGAAATAAGTCTCAAAAGTCTCTTAAATCTCTTAAGTCCTCGACTGTAAATAATGCAAATGTAAGCACACAATTTGGGCTTGCATGCAAGTTCGTCTCCTGCAGAGACATCTGTAGAGTCAGCCATATCCGCATCCCCTGGCTGTGTCTCCGCAGTGCTGGAGGAGTCATGTTCACACTGACACTTTGCAAGGTTTTATTCCAGCAACAAATAATATCTTAATTATCAGTTTTAATTGGTGAAGTCAGATGTTAAAGGAGAAGTCCGGTATTTTGCACTTTGAGCCCCATTCCTGGTTGTTTATGATGAAATAGAGTGGTTAAGACCAAAATCTTAACGATTGCTCCTCCTCTGACAATCTGAGAGAATTTGGCTTTCCCCTGCCTGCCTTAACAATGCTGTCTATGGCCATGTGTAAATCTGTCCTAAAACCACCTTAAACGTTCGTTTTCAAAGCCATGAAACTCACCGAGTGGTCAGTGGTGTTCGTTTATGTTACCATGTAAAAATCGTAGCAAACTGTGGTTTCCGTGATGATTTATTTGACATTTTGTCCATGCATTGATTTCCTATAGGAAGCCTCATTGTCCGTTGGTAGTAATCCGCCACCGGAAACGGAAAGGGGGTTGTTTACGACAAGGTTGTAGTCATTGTAGTCTTTTAGCTCAGCGAAAGTGCCGACTCGACAGTGCTGTGTGCGCTCCTCCTCTTCGGAGGAATTCTCCTGCAGTCGCTGACCACACAAAACTTGCCCATTATTACTCGCTTGTAAACAACCTTCACAGTACGATGCCTTTGAACGCAACGCCAGCCTTCTTCTTCTGCTTCTTTCTGTGTCCCATTACATTGCAATGGTTTCCTGCCGGTTAGCGACACTCACATGAAGGAGCATTATCGGCATCAAGTGGACTGGAGTGTATAACGCTTCAGGGTCAAACGAACGATCAAGTGGAAGTTTACACACGGGTGTGAGGCGGCTGATAAAATAGTTCCACAATCGAGATGAATAGTGAAAACACGGATGGAAGCCACAGTTTGCTACGATTTTTATGTGGGAACATCAAGGAACACCACTGACCACTGGGTGAGTTTCATGGCTTTGAAAACCAACGTTTAAGGTGGTTTTAGGACAGATTTACACATGGCCATAGACAGCATTGTTAAGCCAGGCAGGGGAAAGCCAAATTCTCTCAAATTCTGATAGAAGGAGCAATCGTCAAGATTTTGGTCTTAACCACTCTATTTCATCATAAACAACCCAGAAATGGGGCTCAAAGTGCAAAATACCAGACGTATCCTTTAAGCCTTTAGCTGGAATGAAAACCTTGCCTCATACATACACAAAAAGACGCACATGCACACACAGACTGATACTTTCAGTCTTACTGTTTGTTGAGAGCTGGGTGGAATATTTTGTCATTTTCAAAGAAACAAGTGCAGCTTAACTGATCGTTGGCTTCATTTCATTATTACTAAGGCGTCAGTGTGGCCGGTGTGTGGAAATTTAACCAGACAAAACAATATTAAACATTAGATTCCATTCAACTTTAACATACTGCCATAGCCTGTGCAGAGAAGAGTTACTGTTTTACTGTAACTATGCATCTTTAATTTAATCTGAATCAAGATTATACTGCAAGAAAATGTACATTTTTCACTTTATTTTACATGTGCAAAAACCTGCTGAGATATACAGTAGACAAAAAGACACATGATAAAGTTCAAAATCAATTTATATGTGCAGAAGATGGAGAGAACTTCTGTTGAAGAGTTTAAAAGATTAAGAAGCAGTATTTTTCACCAAATGCCATGACTCAGAGAGAAAAATTTATCATGCACTTAATTTTGGCATCACAGATATACAGTCGGGTTTCCGTCTTCAGCTTCACACCAGCAAACAAAATGCTGACCAAACACAATTTAAAAAATTTCTCAGCAGAGCATTTGTTTTATCTGTGCATAGCTTCCTCTGCCAGTAAAACTCTCAGTGGAACATTATATCTCATCACCTACACATACGCCATATAATCATATCAGTTATTGAAATTAAACCACAGCAGTGTTTACAATAAATCAGAAAGTCTGGGGCCTGAATATTTAACTGCTCATTAACATTAGAAAATCAAAACGTTGTCTGTCACAAGTACAGATAGTCTATCATACACTATGAGAGCTTGAACCAGGAACAAACTACTCATGAACTTCTACAGAAGCAAACTAATCTGATTATTTTCCAACTCATCCTATTAACATAATCATTTGCATTCCCTCAAAGTCAAACCTCGATTGTTTCCATGTGAGGGGCATTTTCCTTCATAGTACCTTCACCCCATATTCAGATCCAGTGAATGTGACTGTACATCAGCTGTAGGAAAGACCCCCTCACAGTGGGTGACGCATACATGCCCCAAACACTGTAGGTCACAGTTTGAACAGAGAGAGAGTACGTCAAACTGAAGCCACAGCAAAAAGAAAATACTCTGATTTAAATGTGTTTGGTGTGAGGAGGAAGTTCTCTGGGTGAAAGAGATGAAAAGACTTACAGTATCAGTCACCCAGCAGTCACATGGCTCTTACCAGGGAAAATGTCTCCACAAGATGAAGAAAAACAGCTTTGTGGTTTCACCCACATATTCTCAGGTGTATCTATCCATCTGTGTGACAATCTGTCAGTCTATGTGCCAGTATACCTGTGCTTTTAACTTAAAGTAGGTGTTCCAAACTTTTTCAACTTGTCTTTATTTCATGTTTGTTTGTTGAAAAATACAAATCACCTGAATACATTAGCTGAGCTGTGATATATCAATGCAATTCTTTTTTTAAGAGAATGATCAGATAGATAGATAGATAGATAGATAGATAGATAGACGGACGGACAGATGGACAGACAGATGGATAGATAGATAGATAGATAGATAGATAGATAGATAGATAGATAGATAGATAGATAGCAGAAATTTGGTACAATCTGATAATCATACTGGAGTCTGGCATTTAGGAAAATAGCAAACTTGGAATGTACAACAGCTAAGATGAACACAGGACGCCCTTAGACAGCGAAGGCATGGATGGATATCATAGCTGCCCTTGATAATCTGTAGACAGAAATGCGCTTTTTTGTTGTTCTATATACAAGACATTCTGCCTATCTGAAGGACAACGAATCACCTAACATGTACAGATACATAACACATTAAAACAGGATGGCTGTGTAACTCTGTGACAGTATTAGTCTGCACACATCCAATAATTTGTAACATTAACTAACTTTTCTACTAGCCTATAGACTACCAACAGCATAATAGAAATCCTGACGTTCAGGTATGGCTTTTGGTGTTGTTGTGCCACCCCAAGATTTTCAGTAGACCCATTTGGCCACCCCTATGAACCATTTCTTGCCAACTTTGCTTATCTGCTTCAGTGATGTTATTTTATCTTTATTCTTTTTTTATTATTCTTTGTATTTCTTAAAATTGCCTCATTTTATTAGCTTGAATCCCACATTGTTTTAAATCAGGGATTAACCATGTGAAGCACTATGTAACTTTGTTTTGAAAAGGGCTTTATAAATAAGGTTTATTTCTATTATCATATGATATTATTTTATCAACTTTTGTAACTTCTCCTGTGTAGGCACATTTGATATCATTACAGCTGTGTTTCATTATATTGTCATTCACTGCTATCCTTCACTAATGGGAGCTGAGTGCGTTATTGACAAATACATTAATAAACACTAATGTCTGCTTAGAACTACATTTCTGTGTTTACACCATTTGGTAAATGTTTGTATGCTGCTAATTAATGTGAGGAGTTACCGATCAGAGTAAAAAACCTAGTCATCAGTTGTGCCGATAAATATTGAAAACACAAACAAACATTTCTGTACTACCTTCAACCTTTATTTTCCAGCCTTAAAGTATTTACATTCCCTTCGGTTGACATTTAGTGAAGTATGTTAAAATAAATGCTGTCAAAGAAACATTTGACTGGCAGTGTAGGCCTGTTTCTACTGCAACGATTACTACTATAAGAAGTGACGAAAAGGAAAGCAAAGAAGCGAGAATGGAGGTAATGATTCACTTTCACAAGCATCCATCACAACAAGATACCATATTACTGAATGGCCTCCTTCTCACCATACTGCTGATGATGATGATGATGGTGATGATAGTTGCGCATTCACCAGTGTTTGTAAACGTAAGTAACTGGCAGTGACGGAGGTGTGGCATTTGCACTTTTGCCATTTCAGTTTCAAAGCAAGAACTGGAGCTTCCCTGAATGATACTGAAGTTATTTGTAAACAAGTAACATTCCCTGTAAGGTGGAGAACTGTTGTAAAATCGCTTTCAGCTCATTTACAGCTCAGCATGTCTAAAAAGGAACTTTATTTTAAGTGTAGAAACAGTATGTCTTAGATGTAGATGCTGCTGTGCATGGTCCTGTACTGTGCTTGTGTCTTGTGTAAGCTTTGGTTTGCAAACTGAATAAAGTTACATATTGTTATGTAACTTACTTGGTGTGAAGAAAGAAACAGAATGAGGTAGAGAGAATCCGTGGGAGGAAGTGGGTCTCCCTGTTTACATATCTGTCTTACAGTTTCCAGGCTGTCAAAGACAGACCGCATCAAAGCGTGGCTTGTAGCTGAAGTCACATGATCAGCAGGGGACCTACCAAACACCGCCTCCGTTTAGCACCCACGGGCTCATATATATACCTCATCGAGAGCACATTCAGCGAAGTCAGACTGAAGGAAGTGGAAAATAGAGAAGGTTCAAACGAGGGGAAAGAGATTACAGAGAAATCTGTGGAAACTTTTTAAACAAACTAATTTTTTAAATCAAAAACATGCTGTTGGAATATTTTATCTTTGGGGTGATTTCCTTTCTTATGACAGGTAAAGCTATGGTTTTTTTAAATCACATTTTCTGTGTCTTTTGTGCATCAGATGCACAGTTTGTGTGCTCATTTTTCATGTTTTCTCTTCAGGGGCTCAATGTAAGGAAACTGAGGTGTTTGCTGAAGCAGGCTCTCAGGCTGTTCTACCCTGCAAAGGCAGCCCTTCATCCAGCTCTGTCCCCTTCATCATCTGGAGTAAAGACAAGAAAGGGTAAGACACAACTTTTTAGTTTGCTCTCTCCACTCATCAACATCCTTCTCCCCTCTCTGCTCCATCTGTCCAGCTCTAAACACCCAAAGATCCCCCCAATTTCCCTCCAACTGCATACTTAACCATCGATCAGCTTCAAACTTGTATCCTATATGCTGATGACTCTGTATTGTCTGTGACATCTTGTGTCCACAGCACAGTTTGGAGGAAGGAAAAGAGCGGTCTGCAGTACAGGGGCTCTAGCTGGTCAACAAAAGGCAGCCAACGCGTACAATGCCCCCACTTCCAGTTTGAAAAAGGTGACTTCAGCCTACAAATCAACAATGTGAGGAAGGAGGATGGAGGGGTTTACTCCTGCTGGGTGGAGCAGGGAAGCCAGATCACTGAAAATGTGGTCACTCTCAGAATCATTGAAGGTAAGAAACAAACTGCAGTATGTAGTGACTTTCCGTCCATGAATTGATTGAACATGCCCAGACTCTGATTAAGTCCACCAATTAGTGAAGAAAAAAATAATTTGCAGAATAAAACACATACTCATGAATTAAGCGGACTCATTTGATAAATCTGTATCACATATTAGCTGTAATGTCAATAATCTCTCCTGTATCCTTCACAGTGTCCGTCTCTTCATCGGTTGCCTTATGGGGAAACAACGTTTTGATCAGCTGTGACGTGACTCCTCAGCCACAGGGAGCATCTGTGGACTGGATGTTGAACAACAGGTCATTTGAGCCACAGGCTGGAATCACCTCAAAGAGAGTTAATGCTTTAAGTGTCGTGAGCGAAAAGGCAACTGTGAGACTGACAGGAACCTGGACGTGTGTCGTGGGCTACAAGGGCAAAGAGGGGCGAGCTTCGGCAGCTCTGACTGTGAAGGGTAAGATTCAAGAGTTAAATGTGTAGAAATAAAAAAATATCTGAAGAAATTAAGCTTTAAAGTTCATATTTGTATCTTAACCTCTCCTCTTTCAATCCCTTTGTCTCACAGGAATCATCCGCCCATCCGAAGACAATGCTAAAGTGTATGCTGCTGTGGGATCTGCAGTCACTCTCCCCTGTGTGTTCTCCCCTGGTTTGATCCCCTCTAATCCAGTCTGGGAGAAACTGAAACCTAATTATCTTTTTAAACCTTCTCCCGATCGCCTTCCTGCCTCTTTTTCTCAGTCTTCGCTGTATTCCCAGCACTCATCCGACAAATCTGCCAGTTTGAAAGAAGTCGGGTTTGAGGATCAGGGCAAGTACAGATGCTCTGGCACCATAGAAGGACAACGGTTGAGTCGAGACATGCAGCTTGTTGTTGCCAAAAGTAAGTTTATATGGATTCAGTTTAAGCTTTCAAATCTTTTTTTGCCATGAACAAACATTTAATCGTCTTGTTTTTTTCTCAGTTGAAAGCAGCATCCCGTCAAAGAGAACAGACTCCATGACGCTGACCTGCCAACTGAGCGACACGAGCGAGGTCACTGGCTATGAGTGGGTTCATGTGGTCTATGACCTCAATGGCACCCAGTCAGTTGGGTCCACCCAGAAGGGGAAGACTCTGAGTATAAGCCAAGAGTCCGAGGAGAACCAAGGAGAATGGACATGTCTTTTCTACGGAAAAGGCGGCATTTTGGGAAACATAACACACCACATCCATCTGATGAGTAAGTTCTCTGTCCTCATTTTTTAAATTTGTGCAAAGTGTCATGTTGTGCCTCTGTCTGACTGTTTTTATATTGGTTTTCCCTCCAGGTGGTCTGACTGGACAAAAATCTTCAGGTGTCTCACATAACACTGCTGCCATTGTCGGTCTCAGCTTTCTCCTCCTCGTTCTGCTGTTGATCTTGGCTCAGATGTACAAGAACCACCAAAGGGTAAAGATCTTTTATTTTTACTATAATTCAAAAACTCATTTAATCCTGCATTTTATTGTATACAGTTATACAATAAAATACAGGGTTACAGGGCTGTTATTTTATTTTACTGGTTTGGGGGGAAAAGAAAGACAGTTGTATGAGATTATTTCAGTTTCAAAATTTTTTACGAATATTTAATTTTTCCACGAAAGATGCAAAATCTTGAAATTCTTGCCTTTGTTTCAAGATAAGTCACTTCATTCCAGAAAATACTTTGCATGAGTTTCACTGGAAAGAACTGACCTCATCGCAATAATTCTTCTTATTATATGGAGAATAAGTAATAAAACATTCATAAAAAAGTATTAACTGCTTGCTGAAATTGCGATATATGTATGTGCATGTTCACACATCAAACAAAATTAAATTGTTTTTCACATCTTTGTTTCCACAGAGGAAAAGGGCCTTTCAGTACCCCGCGCTGGAGACGATTGTTCACACCGTCTCCAACGAGCGGGAGGAGAGAGAAAGGAGCCGAGTGAAAAAGTAGCGTGTGTGTTAAAGTCGAGGCATCGCAGATCTCACAGAGCTAAACTGGAGTGAGATGTATCTTCTTCTTATCTGTAATATGTTGGGAGATGTTGGTTTGCACAAGTTTTGTAAATATTTCCAGAGCAGACGTTGTAGCAGAATTATGGTTGAGTTTGAAACGTTGTATATTATCCTGATGTTTGAGTTGTTTCTGTTTTCAGTTATTCTATTATATGTTTCCATATTGTGAATAAAATGTTTTACGAATAAAGTGCATTTAAAAGAATTAAATCTGATTTATTTGCTACATTTTGTACAATCTGAAGGTGGAAAATTCTCATTGATATAAATAATATATACAGTCACTTATAAAAAATAATGTGTCATCATATTTACACAAAACACTGACCACATGTTTATGTATTACTCTACAAAAATATATATATTACATTATTTTGCAAATACTACAGAATCATTACGGGCCATGAATTCATGCTGAAAACATTGGTGTGAATGTAAAAACCAGAAGCTTGTTGAACTGCTTGAGAGACGTTTGTCTTTCTCTTTTGTAAACTTCAGGTTTCTATTAAAAAAAGCAAAGCGTCCTTTTTAAATTGTCCCTCTGCAGTGCACATTCATGGACCGAATTTTGGGTTTGCATGAAAGGTTGTTGGTTGGCAGTTCACCCCGTAACCACAGGACTCTGTGGTGCAGCTTCTGAGCTACACTTGACTATACTCCCCATCTTCTTGCTCTGAGAGTCCCTGGATGTCCCAGGAGGCCAAAGATCGGCTGATGCCCTCCAGAAAGCCTTCGCCTGCAGGCTGTAAATGATCCATGACTTCATCATCATCAAAGCACCAACCTGCCCAGTCCACGTTTACTCCGTCCGTAAAGACAACACTAAAGAGATGGAAAGAGAAGATCAAAATTCATTATTTTACAACATCTACAGTGCAACTACTTTCCTTACTCTGCTTCAAGGTGGGTGAAGAGTTGTGATTTTATTATCATAATTGCATGAACTCAAAGCTGCATTTCAGGGGTGATCATGCCTTTGTTGTGTCTGCCCCCAAACTGTGGAACAGCATCCCCCCTCCCAATCAGATCTGCCCCCACCATTAACTTGCTTAAGTCCAGGCTGTAAACCTACTTTTATTCTTTAGCGTTTGAGCCCCCCTGATGTGGTTTTCCTTGACGCGTGCCTGTGTGCTGTGACTCTAAATATGTGAGCTGTGTACCTGACAGTCATGTTGCTTTTTATGTATGTGTTTTTTAGCATTTTATTCCATTTGTACAGCACTTTGGTTAACGTGATATGTTTTTAAATGTGCTTTACAAATAAATTTAAATTGAGTTTGAGTTTTATGACGCACGGTGTTCAAAAATGCAGAATTATGGGAAATCAACAGAATATTGAAATCAAGATCTTAAATGTTGCTTTTATAAGTGTAATGTGTGCACTGTAAAAAAAAAAGGATCTGACTAATAAGTTATTACGACTTTTTGTCTTTAATTTGTTTTAATTTAACATAATGAGTTGTGGAATTCAGCTTAATTGTATAAGCTGTCATTATTTAAACTCCAGTTTATGAGCCAATACAAGGAAATGTAAATTTCAATGTGCCAAATTAACTTAAATGTGTGAGCTGTACAAATGGCTTCATGTTCTTGTGGGGTTTTTTTTAGATGTTTATAGCCCATTACTCTGTAGTGTAAGTAATTCAATTAGTAGAAACTAACAAAACAGGCTTTTAGAAAGTTTAAAAATGAGCATTAACCAGGACATTTTTTTAAATCTCCTCTGAAGTTTTGCAATGTTAACAATCCATAACTTAAACTACTTTTTTTTAAAAAGGCAGCAAATGTTTTTTATGAGATGTTTGATGAGTTAATTACACCCCGAGAAAGCACACAGTGGTTTGTGGTTAGTTAGAAAAACAGGGTTATTATGTTTCCATTCACCATAGCTGCACAAACTAAATGCTATTTAAGAGGCCTTTCCATCTGCCCATGAAGTATAAGTACTGACATGCACAGCGCAGTAATTAGTGCATAATGCATGGTGTTCAAAAATGCAAATGATGGGAAATCGTGACAGCATTAAAATGGACAAAGGCCTTAAATAATGTTCTTACAAATAAGGTTACAGTGTAATTAAAGTAACAAAATAAGCAGTCAAAAGGTTTAAAACTGAGCATAACAAAATCTCCTTTGGAGTTTCTGATGTAAACAATCCACAATTTAAAGTATTCAGAAAAGATTTAGCAAATGTTTTATGAGATGTTGAGGTGTTACTTAGGCCCTACGGATGCACACAGTGCTTTATGGTAAGTTAACATACAGACAGGTGATTTCATGTTTCTGTCACAAGGCAGAAGAGCTAGTTTTATTGTGTATTATCATAGTTTTATTGTGTATTATCATAGCTGTGTGTTTTTTATATTTTGCTGTGCTTTTAAATGTTGATGTGTTTTATCCTGCATGTTTTGTTGTGCTTGGTTTTACTGCTTTTAATTTACAATCGTTGGGTTGTTGTGATTCCAGTAAGTTTTACTTCCTGCTGTGGTCCAACTCAATTAGTGCCAAACATCTGGTAGAAAAATCTTTTACAGATGGACAAGGCAGCTACCCAACCAGACACAATTGTTTCGGACGACAACCAATGACGGGGTGGAGAGGAGGGCGGAAATAAATAGGCGCGGGGTTTGTTGGATCGAGAGAGAACAGCCCAAGAGGACGGTTTGAGAGGCAGCAACAAAACTGGAGCCAAGGAAGCTCGATGGAAGCAGCACGACGGGATGGCAGTGAGGTGGGACAACACCGAGTTGGAAACAGCATGGCAGTTGGTAGTCCATTCAGGGGTGGTCTGCTTCAAGAGAAACCAACGCAGAGGAGCAACCAGCCGCCACAGCCCTGCAGCGCATTGTAACAATCTGGCAGAGTTGAGAGCTCTGCCCGATTAAGTGAGTATCCCCCAACTCAACTTGAAAATAAGCGGGTAATGGTGCTGCAGACAGTGACTGCTGGCTGTCTCTTAGCCTATAGCAGGTTGCCTGTGAATGTGTGGACTTCAGATGGGGAAGAGCGAAGCTACGGTGTTGCGACGCCATTTTGGCCAGAGCCTGCTACCAGATATCTCTGCTGGACTGACATAGGGTCAGCTGATTGTTTTTAATTTTTGAGCTGCCTCCCTGGACATTTATAAGAACATTTTATATGTGCTTTTCATATTTTTTAGGATGATATTGCATTGTTTTTTTTTTAGTAAATAGTATCTCAGTATTTTAACTCATTTTTTAGGATCTTATCAACACCACTAGTGGGTTTTCAGTAACTGTAACTATTTTAATTTTTGTAATTTGTTTTTTAACTTGACCCGGGTTCCTTGGTAATGTCAGTGTTGCTCTCCGTCTACTTGGTATACCCCGCCTCCCGATTATGGGAAATCATGAAACATTTAAATAGATAAAGATCTTAAATCTTATGAATACATTGCACACTAAAATTAAAATCATGACATAGGCTGTTAAAAAGTTTAAAATGGAGTATAACAGGGAGACTGTTCAAGTGTCCAGCAGAGTTTCCAGTATAAATGACCCACAATTTAAAATATTCAAAGAAGTTTAAGCGAATGTTTTATCAGATGTTTGATGTGTTAATTTGGCGAAAGAGCATAAACAGGTTTGTGGTCGGTTAACATGAAAAAACGGGTAATTTTATCTTTCCATTCACACGAAACAGCCTGTCCATTACCAGCCTACTCAACGCCGAATACTCATTTCAAAAGTAGAGATCTGACAGATAGGGGAACACAATTAAATCTCACCAACATAAAGATAAGCGTCAACCAACATAGAGATGAGTATTAAGCGTACATGCAAACTAACTACCAGAGAAGCAAACCATTTGATGAGTGACAACAATGAAAAGATTGGCATCAAGGCGGTAAGATGGAGACTTGATGATGTGGATTATCTGCCACAACACAAACTGTATATGAATGTCAAAGAACATCCAAATCGTGTGACAGTTGTTGAGCAGCAGGTGGAGTTCCTCTTTAAAAAACAGGACTTAAGCTCTTGTCAGAAAGTGTCCACCCTGCTTAAGCGTCCTTGAGAAAGACCATGAATCAACACAAGGTGAAGTGAAGTCCAGAAAATGTCCAGAAAGTGCAGTGTGCATTATTTGGGTCTAGATCTTTGAATCTGTCCTCTCTACTGACTGATTCATTGGCATCATGATATAAAACAGCTGTTTCTCGGTTGAAAAATCAATTGATGCTATGAGCGCCGCAGGAGAGACTAACAATGAGCTCATCGGCGCTACGGACAGGACTAATGTCATTGTCAAGCTGTGCCAACATGGCCTGACATTGTTTTTACTCCACTCTGCTCGATTAAAACCCAGACAAAACTAGTATGTTTGCATGTTTTGTCTTGAATGTTTCATTTTTATTTGATTTGATCAAGTGGTTTACAGTGACCAAAGGGGCAGACAGTGAGAATATTCATGTTTAATATTAACTTTATTGATGAAATATGAAAAAGTGGTGGGATTTCATAAGTACTAACTTCCTCCTACTTATTTTTTGACATCAAATACTTATTTTGTTTACTGAATATGTCTGCTGGGTATTCTGGTTTTGTTTTCTACTTATATTTTTAATTTTTTCATTTATTTTGCATGTTCAAAATAATAATTTAATCTGAATCACAAAAGTGATGTGATATTTGCGTGTTTCCTCTGGTACTGTATTCGTGACATGTTTTGAAAGCTTTAGTTTCATCATTTTTGCCGATTTTATCCTTCTTACAGTATAGTAATCACTTGTTTGACAAACAGACCTTTATTAATTGATTAATTGTATATTTTGCTTGGTGTCTTCAAAAGCTATACTAATGCTTTAGTGGAAACATGTTTGTGTTTGTATTGTAGTGGGAGTGTCGTTCATACGTCATCAAATGTGACTTGTCTGTTTGTGTCTGTTTTGTTTTTTACTGTGCAAAAGAAACCAAATCCTTTCTCCCTCCGCAGATGGACTAAGTTCTCTATCAAAATCAAATCCGTACGACACCAAGACAACATGTTAATCAGTCAAATTAAGAAAAACGTGTGAAAGTAATTAACACTTTGTCAAACTAACCTGTTCCTCTTGTCATCTTCATCTCCATCCACCAACTGCTCCTTCCATCCCTTACTCACTGTGAGCGCTCTGTGTCTCATCAGCTCCACCTCCTCCTCCCCCCACTCTGTGTCTCTGTCTCCATCACTGGGCGATGGTGATGGTGTGGTGGAAAACGAGGGGGAAGGAGGAGGATACCTAGACCTCAAATTAGGCATTGTTACATTCCTGCCTCTTCTTAATAATCCATCTCTCTCTTTGGCTCTCTCCAGGAGTCCCTCCAGAGGCGAGTGGTGTCCGTTTGGATTATGTCTTGAGTGCATACGAAGTCCATGGCCTCCTTCAATGATGATGTTCGGAATGGAGGCACTCCTTTTGGTTTTTGCTCTGTCATAGAAGTTAAGATCAGGGAGTTCAGACTCAGAAAATGTTTGGGAGTCTGGAGAGACTCTGTCATTTGTGCTCCAAAACATCCCTTGGTTCGGCTTCAGGGAGCCCAGCTTCAGCACCCGGTGTGAATCTGAGCTAGGGGGAAGAGAGTTTCTCTTCAGTTTGCTGTCTGAGCTGGAGAAAGAGTCACTGTTTCTCTGACCTGAGCCCTGGAAGAACTGCCTAGATGTCTGAGAAGAGGGATGGGTACTGACTGGCCTCCTCCTCCGTAACCCAGGTGACTTCAGATTTTTTGAGAAAGCCCAAGCCTCTGGAAATGTCTCATCTCCAGACTGGCTGTAGTGGGAATTTCTCCTGGAGTCCTGGTTCACAGACTGCGAATCTGAGTCTCTCCTTGTTGATGTTCCTCCCTCTCCTGGTAGTCTTAAAAACTCAGGCCCCTCCCTGGATGTTGCTGTTTGGTAAGGAGGCTGTAAAGTACTCTCTTCGTCCGTTGGGTAGTCAACATCTGGATATAAGAGTGGTCCAGTTGTGTTGTATCTGAACAGATCAGCTGCATGAGCGTAATAACCCAGATTAGGGGCAGATTGCACCCTGTGGTTCCAGTTCACCATTTGCCCCCTTTGCTCCTCTTCCTCTGTGTAGAACCTGACTTGTTCAGCTCTCACTCCCATTTCTATCCACTCATATCCCTGGAATGCTTGTTGATGACCAGCCACACCCCTATTCAGTGATTTACGGTTACTGACGTTGGGCTGGGAGTGCCAAACAGGCACAAGAGGATTGTTAGCGATCACATCCTCTGGAGGCTGATACTGTTCCTCTGCTTCGTTTGATGCCAACATCCCATTTATTGATGTGGGAATAATAAGTTCCTCACTAAGTTCATCCACAAAAGTCTCTCGTCTTGACGGTACAAAATTCTGTTCTTCTGTCTCCAAATCGTCTGTTTTGGTTTCTGTGACAGGTTTGGCCTCCAGCTGCTGGATTCTCCAGTTTTCCAGTTGTCTGTTGTTTTCTGTTTGTCTCAGGATCATCAGTGTTTCCTGACGATGTAACATAGAAATACAATAAATTAATGAGTATGTAATTTGTATTTCAGACATTTCAGAAATGGCTCTCTAAAGTCTTTTGACAGATGTGGAAAAAAACGCAGAAAATCGAACCTGTTCCGAAAGCAATGATGGACCAAGGTTTCATAGTTAGTGTGTAAACATGACTGACATAATGGGAAGTTTAATTTATTTTTAACTTGCCACAGTTGTGGACGAAAAGTAATGATTTGGTGTGCAAAAGCCTTCATACTCTACTTCAGCCAGGCTAGCAGCTCATGCAGAATGCAGATGAACTACAGATAGTTGATAATAAGTTAATTATTAACAGGAGAATTCTGAGGTTTCGGCCAGTGCGTTTTGCTTCTTTTGCTCTCCAGTGATTACCTGCAGACACCTGCTCAAACATGATTGGTCAATACTACTACCATTGCCTACAGATTCTGGATACATAAGCAGATATCTGTTTGTAGAGATTAAGCTGAGGTTTTTGGGAATATTATTAGGTTCACGGGTGATAATGCTAGATGAAAAGCCAGGGGATCAAGCTATTACAATTCATAGCGATTCATTCAACAGGTGTTTAGACATTTCCCTTAAAATCACAAATGTGTTTTGTAATGGTAGTGCTAAAGGAAAAGTCGGGGATCTCCAAAGTCTTTAGGATTCATCCTCTGTAGACCATGAATGTAAAAAAATTGACAGACAAGTATGGCAACAAGTTAATTTAGACAAATATCATTTCAAAAGATTTGAAATATCCGTCATTACCTTTGCCTGGTGGATGGTGGAGACCCATGTGGAGCAGCTCTCCGAAGTGCTGGCTACAAATATGTAAACATTCAGAGCACTCCGAAGCTCACCCAACTCCACAAGAACAAATGAACCTGAGAGAGGAGGAGGAATAATTATGGGATCCATAATGTATTTATACAGAATCCAACTGTCTTATGTATCTTAGTAAGAAAGTGTTACTCACAGCCATCTTTTAGTGTTATGCAATACGTTCTGTCGAGGGCCAGAGGAGGTCGAATTACCTTCAGCCGCTCTCCCTTCTTCTGGACTTTGGTCATTAGAAGCACATCTGAGAAAAGTAGAGCCACCACCTCCAGCTGCATCGCACCATGTGTGAGGAAACATACGAAAGTTAAACAAAAAAAAAAGCAACAACAACAATGCTCTGAAGATTTAGATTTAACTGTGCTGTGACTGAACTGTCTGTGCTCACTTTGCTGTCTTTTCTCCCCCGAATCTTCAAGTTCTCCTCCAGCAGGAGCTTACGCACAACATCAGGGCCTACTCCTCTGATGGGGCATGTTAGGTCAAACTGGCAGATCTCTCGGACGTGCTGTCAAGGAGATCCATCATGAGTAATCATCAGTAGCAAAACATATTGGGTTGAATATCAGTTTGTATTGGCAGAAATCCATGATATTCAGTACAGCCTGACATCTGAACTTCACATCCTGTCTTCTCTCTTTTAGGTCATGCAATACTGTACGACCACAAAGAGATATAAAACAACTACATGAAAGACATGAAAAACAATTACAAAAAGTCACAGAACAATTACAAAGAAACACAAAGCAACGACAAAGAAACTATAAAGTGACTATTGAGAGAACGTCGCTTTCAGTCTTGGTGTCTTGCTCCTATGTAAAAGAGGTGGTGCCTTTTACATGTCTGTGTCCAGGGG
Source organism: Cephalopholis sonnerati (assembly GCA_019142605.1). Taxonomy (NCBI): domain Eukaryota; kingdom Metazoa; phylum Chordata; class Actinopteri; order Perciformes; family Serranidae; genus Cephalopholis; species Cephalopholis sonnerati. Next base: position 30,432,263 of record JAGQAX010000008.1, read on the forward strand.
CCCATTGCCTCATAATCTGTCCATTGGTGCAATAGTTGCTCTGCCTCTGGTGAAGGTCTACTTGACCAAAAGGAGGATCTATGAGTGTACTGGATATGTTAAGCTGAGTTTATAATAGACAAAACAGTCTTTTTTTTACCTTGTCAATGTCTTCATTTATTCCCTCCACCTCGTATCCCTCCACCCTCTGAGCGGAGATGGTGAGGGCGAGCTCCTCATCTTTAAGCCTCAGGTAATCATTGATACTCTCCAAAAAATTGTTCACACTGGACAGCTGCAGAGGAGCATGAAGAAGATGGTTAGTGAGTTTGTAGCTCTGCAGAAAACAAATAACTTGTGCTGAATTGAACAGCAGTGACAACTTAAAAGTTCCTATTTCATTCAGGCAGGGAAATATTTACAAAAACCTTACTAAGAAGCTGTGAGAAATTGTTTTGCTGCACTGATAAGGGGAATTTCTGATATTAAAGGAGTTGCAGCCCTTGTAACAAAGGTGAAGATAAGCCTTTTTGTAAGTGAAATCTTTCTGACTGTATCAAACATCTCCTCAAAATGTTCTCAGCAATGTGAGGAAATGTGAATCACTAATCAGGTTATAAAACTAAGCTTTGTTGTTAAATGCCTTTTGCCACAAATCACATATGCTTAACTTAGCCTTCGAATGGTCGCATGATGAAAAACATAGATTTATCAACCATATGAAGGAGGATACTGAGACAAAGTTTGGGGTCAAATGGGGAGTTTGAAATTTGCTTGAGATCTGTTTTTCAATACCAGTCATTCCTGTCCCCTTTGACATTTTTTCAAGACATCAGCAAGATATTTAATGAGATTTGCTGCAAAAATGAGTCACACAGGGTTTGTCACAAAGATCAGTATACTGATAGCGACAGGAGGCCTATGTACACCTAAGATCTATAATTACTATACTGCTCTCTAGACATCTTGTGAAATAAGTTCATGGCTCGAAGAACTCAGCTTTAGGCATACAGTATGGGGGAATATTAAATCAGTAATATTAAGATTGCTGCCTTTATTTAAAAGTTTCTCACCATGCCTCTGAGTGTGTGTTGTACATGAGGATCCTGGGTGGTTTTCAGCACAGCTTTGAGCAGCAGAGGGTACTTTGTGATCCTCTGATGGGGTTTGGCCTGCATGTCCCCGAGCCGCATCCTGTCACACTGAGGGTGAGTCTCCACCCACTGCACGGGACAAAAAACACAAAAACATTTCCTCAAGTAAGAGCTTTTGATTAGAACTAGTTCCATTACATATTGACTTTAAACCATGAATAAAATAGTATTTAAAAAGTCCGAATTTAAAGGGTCAATTCACGCAAATTACAACATAATAGCATAATAAAAGCATCCTACAGTAACGTAAATAATATTTAGCCATACTGATATTTTGTTTGTGATTATTAAAGCACTGGAAAATTAAAATAAAAAACACACTATCAAGGTATCTTTCCATAAACTTTTTCAAAGTTTCCATTGAATTCACAGGTAGGTCTGTGGATTGCCCTGATTTAAAACTAAAGTATTTTTCTCAACACATGTGGCAAAAGGTTACTTTTTACAACTGTTACTATATCCTGACAGTAGTACATGTGGCAGACCATAGTGCTCCTAATGCCATTTTCAAGAATCACAAAAATAACTGGAGCTTAAGTGTCTCTGATGCAACTGTCAATCACTGCTTGTGAACTGCAATCAAACCGTCATACTAGGCAGGCACTGATTAAATATGAATCAAAATTTTGTTACTGCGTTGTCTATTTCTTGCCTCAAATATTTTTAGAAACATATTTTAGTGTACTGTGTAGGTGTAAATGAGAACGTTTGCTCTGGCCAGTGGGTGGTGCCTCATTTTTGCTCAACTGTTTTCACCAAAGGGTCAAAACCTTTCTCATTTTACAGCTAAACAGTACACTAAAATATGTTTATGAAAATATTAAGGGGGCATATGTGAAATTCAGTCACAGAATCTTGATTCATATTTGATCAGTGCTGCCTAGTTTGACAGTTTGACCGCTGTTCACAAGCAGTGTTTGAAATGACTGACAGCTGCTCTCTGTGAAAATGACCTGTGAGGGGCCAAAGTCTCCGTCATGGGCTAGATTTTCTAAATCTAAAAACAGAGCCGAGGCAGAGGTGCAAAGGTCAAGACAACTTGAATTACAATATGCTCAATCAAACATCAAATGTAAACTGCCTAGCCCAGCTTTAACCATTATTTCTTCATTCACCCCCACAGTATTGAAGTGGTGTCAGAAAACAGGATATCTCAAAGCCGTGACAAGGAAAAACCATATGTACCAATAACAAAAACTACCCCGAGGGCTAAGTGAGATGTTTTTGTTTTGTTCGATCTGGTTGAGAAGACCCTTTAACACCCACCAATTTCCTGGTAAAGTGTCTCTCTAACTGTAAAGCAAAAACTTATCACCTCCCACTCAGGGTTGAAAAGCCTGATGGTGTGACATCAGTGAAAAAGCGTGTGTTGAACAAATACATATACAGTGATGGTGCCTGGTTTTAAACACAAAACAGTGTTGTTGACTGCAGGATGCCATGTTTCTATCAAAACGCTTTTAAAATTCCTTCTTTTACTTTTCCAGGCTTTGTGTAACTACTGCAGGACACATTTGATGTGCAGTCACTATTCCTACAGAGTCCTGTACTCAGTTCCTTTAAGTTGCTGCAAAGTCTGAATCATCTGGAGAAATGTTGCAACAAGTGGTTGCCCATCAGAGGGTAACTATGACAGGTCGCCCACAAGGTTATGAAAACATCACAAACCAAACCACACAGTGTCACCATTATTAGCAGAGCAGTTAGTCACTACACTTGATTCCATTCAGGTGCACTCAATGGTAATTATTGGGTTTGTGTGGGTACGTGATTCAGTATGTGTGTGCCAGTTTTTATCCTCACACATATGAGTGTTTGTGTGCATGTTGGGCGTATTGGATGTGTGCTGCTTGCTGTACCTGGACGTAGGTGAGAAAATGTGGGTTGCTCTCCATCTGCCTGCGTGTAAACTCCAGATTGTTCTCCTCCTCCCAGCAGTAATGCTGATAGGAAAAGAAGCGCTTGTGGAACTGAGGATAAAAATTAGGGGATGATTAATAACAATGTGAAAGAACTCTATTACATTTACATTTATTTATGTATTTGTTTATTTATTTATCTATATGTCGCTTGTATCCAAAGCGACATCACAAGTTTCAATCCAATTTATCCAGCCACTGAAAAATTGCCTCAGGTGATGTCACTTGAGGCAGCACTGGCTGGGGCGACAGAGTAGAAGTTTCAACATGAAAGAAATGTGTAGGTGTGGGAGAAGTGAGTTTATCAGATCACTGTGGATATTACCTGCTACTGGTATGACATATTAATGACTACTTCTTGCCTAAAATGTTTTCAGAGACATATTTTAGTTTACCATTTAAATGTAATTTGAGATCATTTGTAATATTTCAAAATAATTGTAGTGATAGTATAAGTAAAAAATAGTGAAAGATATTTTTTTTCCTTCCCACATATGTGACACCTCCTATGGATGACGATGCCCCTAGCATTCGCCAGTACTGACTATGCCACAGTGCAGCACAGTACATTCTGGTAGTTGTAAGTTTTCTACCTCTTGAGCAAATGCAAGTGCCACAGCCCTTTTCCTGTGTTTTCTCTGGTCGTGTAGCACCAGTTTCAAAAGTATTTTTGTCTTTCTACTGCATAGACAGCCCAGTTTTGTGAAAAGACCATCTTTCCAGCATTATTTTTTTTACATTTTTTGTGTAGTAAACTTCTGAAACTACAAACAATTTTAGGCCATAAAATGCTATAAATCTGACTGATGGACACTCTATACAAAACCAAAGCTGACATTCCTGCACTTTCCCATGAATATTTGATTCAACTTTTAATTCAGTTTTGTTTATAAGGCCCAATATCACAAATCATAATTTGCTTCAGTTGGCTTTACAGCATGCAACATCCCTCTGTCCTTGGACCATCATAGCAGATAAGGAAAAATTCACCAAAAACAAACCTTTACATGGGTAAAAGTAGTGGGGTATATTATTTATTTATCTTGCATTTTTTGCTGGCATGTGATTTTTTAAATCATATTTTGTTATAATTTCTAATCACATGTACATTGTCAGTTTGATCATTGATCATTTCTTGCAGAGTAGTTTAAACTACTTTTTCTAAGTAACTTAAATTAACCAAACTGTTGAGCTTTGCTGTAGCTCAACTTCTTCCAGTGTAAAGTAATTAGCTTGCAAAGCTATGCAGAGACACGCCTTTGTAATATATCATGCAGACAGTGAGTTTATACCTGCAGGCAACCAGCCTCTAACATCACGGGGTCAAAGGGCTTGCCTGTCCTCCGGACTTCTTGTAGCATGGGAAAAATCACCTGCTGCCAGAACAGCTGGTGTGCCTTGAGGATGGAGGGGAGGTTGGAGAAAAGCAGCTCAGGGGTCACCTATCACAGAAGGAAGTCAAAACAAAACAAAAAAAAAAGATCATAGTGCTTAAGTCTAACTCGACTGCTTTGTGATATTTTCCGTCCTCTCGATGGAAATCTGTTGTGCTACATTTTCCGCTTGTGTGTTGTATTCTGTGTCAGCTAGAGCGGATGTTCTTGCTGTGCCCGTCAATCTTGGTGTGCAGAGCAGTGGAAAATAGGCCTGCAAATAAAGATTGTTGTGTGTTTCCAGTGTAGATGAGACCGTGTGCTCTGCAAACTGACCTCCAGGAGAAATCCATGCTGATGCAGGTTGACAAGAGCTGCAATAACCAGCTGTAAGAAGCAGACACAGCTTTGTTAAACATCCTGTGGAAAATCCCTTTTCAGCTCTGACACGTACAATTATATATACTGTATTTAAATGAGACAACAGCAGCAGGTAGAGAACGACATTTTACATCTTTGATGATGATGAGCTTGTTGATGTAGGTGAGCTCAGTGTGGACAAACTCCCACAGCGCCTCCTGTTGGTGTCTCTGCGTCTTAGACATCGTCTGATCATTGAAACAAGACAGGAGGAGAAAGGAAGGAGGGAGAGGAGAGGAGAGGAGAGGATCATTAGGAGTGTGTGAAATGTACATACTGAGCAGGTATTTACAGTAAGAGCAGGAGAAGCATTTAAAGTGCATTTGTTAGGGACTGTTCTCAGGCTGCACATTTGGTAGAAGAACAGCAGCAGGATGGTGCATGTTGGATTAAACTACAGTTTATGTGTTCATGGTAATGAAGGGACACAGGCCCAGTGCAACAGTGTGGCTCACTGACGTGTTTTTATACCTTTGCACAACAAGGAAGTTATTTGGAACAATTTAATATTAGTTTTGGTCTTTTCAAGGGAGTTGTTGACAATAAAAGAAACACAAATTACTATTGAGTTAACCATTAAAGCGCTCATACTGAATGAGAGTGCACTATATCTGTCCAGTTCTTCTCCAGCGTGGTTCCCTGACTTTCCTCCTTCCACCTCCACCTGAGATTGACCGGCACAGCGAAACCCCCCAGCTCCTGCTTCAACACATCCAGCTGACCTCGCTCCTGAGAGGTTGTTAAACACAGGGAGAGAAAAAATAAGACGGTAAAAGGACGAGAAGAAAAAACACAGCAGTCTGAGAGGATAAGAAGGAAACTTTGATCTCATAATGAATCAGTAATTCCTTAGACGCAAGCAATCACTAACAGTTGTTGTGAATACTTGCGGTCAAACATTTCGTCTGTAAGTATGCCAACGGAGCAGAACAAGAAGTGCTGCAGTTTTTGTTTTTGGGTTGTTTGAGTGGGCGGACACAGTTAGAGCAAGTCTGTATCTGTTTCTAAGCCTGTCAGCATGTAGTGTGATGAGCAAGAGACAACATAATACCTCAGACGCCGGTGTTTTCTCAGACACTCCCTGGCTGAACAGGACCTGTCTCAGTGCAGCTCTGGGTTTGGCTCCTGCAGACGGTCCCTTATTCAGTGTTGCAAAGTCAGTCACCACCTTCTGCTTGGTCCGCCTCTGGAAACAGAAAATACTGTCAGGCTTTTAAATTTTCAGGTTGTGCAATTCATGCAATTCAATCACATTTACAACATTTTAGCAACAAACATAAGATAAGATGGATAAGATAAGATAAGAAAGTGAGCATGATGAATCTAGGCTATGGTTGTGCAGCAGACTATAGAGCACTCAGTGCTGCTGACAGTGTAATACACATTTCCTCTGTATGGCCTACCAGTTTTTAGCACTTAGACACTTGATACTCAGTGTAAATATATCAGAGGTGTGGACTTGAGTTACAGGACTTGGACTTGAGTCAGACTTGAGTCACAAATTTGATGACTTTAGACATGACTTGACAAAATCAAGATAAAACCTGCAGCTCAACCTGGACTTCAACATCAGTGACTCATGACTTCACTCACACTGGAGCCTTTTAACTTAAAAATGTTTAATACAATAAATACCCCCATTACTTAAAGTGTGGCACAAATCAGTTAATTTCCCTTCATTTCCTAAATCAACTAGCATTCACACTATTCGCTCCCAGCAAGCTGACTAATTCCCCAGATCCACTTTGTTTGAACCAATCCAGCAGCATCCAATCAAGCTGCAGAAGAGAACCATGAAGAACTAACGTTACGTTACTGAGCACCAGTTTGAAAAAAATATACAGAGGATAATTTTTAGTACAACTCCATGTGGTGTTCAAGAAAAAAAAAAAATGCAGTAGCCTATTCAAGACGGGTCAAAAATCACAGATGGAGATGCAGTATTAACATAATATTAACATAATTAGCAAGCTAATGCTTAGCTAATGTTATTACTCTGTTGTTAAAATGGCATCACATTTGTTGAAGAGCGCATTATGACTTGTTTTAGACTCAAAACTCAAAGTTTAGGCCCTGGGACTTGACTTGGGACTTGTCAGTCTTGACTTGGGACTTGAGTTCAAAGACTTGAGACTTGCAAAACAATGACTTGGTCCCACATCTGAAACATACTCTAATACCAGAATCTTGCATTCAAAATTTCACTATGGCGAAAGTATAGAAGTGTACCAGCAAAATGCACTTAATGTGACGAATGTAAAAGTACTTGTTATACAAAATGGCCCCTTTTGTGAATTCATAAATATTATAGGATTTTTGTTGTAGGCCTAGTTGGTCAGAGCGAAGCTGATTTTACTTTATGAAGTAATGAGAGATTTAAAGGGGCTGTATGTATAATTCAGAGTTCTCAGCAACGAGGCGGCTGAGCCGACAGCTAGCAGCTAAGCAGTGGCAATGAGATAAGTTAGATACACACGTGCACCAGCTTACCACAAGAAACCACAGAAGAGCTCAGATTACAACACACACACAGAGGTAGCGTGACTTCATTCTCTGCTCAGGGCACCATTACCCCTACTTTATCTTTACATAGCAAATAGCTGTTTGCTGCTATATTAATGCTCTGAGTGTCACATACAGAACCTTTAATCATCAAATGTCTAAATCTTATAGCGACATTAATGTCTAATTGAGTCCTAAAAACCTTATTTTGCAGCACAGTTAAAATATTTAAACTTTTTTTTTTTTTTAATTTAAAACAACTTGTTTTATTTTTAAGTGTCTGTGTGTTAAAACCATACAGATTATGGCACTGTTGCTGCGCTAAAATGATAAAATTATAATTGAAATATTCATAAAACATTGGCAGATGTGTTCTCTCTTTTAAAAGAGTACCATAAAACTCAATTTCAGACCATAATGATTTGATAAGTGGGATTTTTTGGGGGGTGAAAAATGCATCAGTTTTAGAAGATGGTAGTATTGTAGATAAAAAAACAATCTGCAAACTACTAACTGCAGATGTCAGATAAAAGTAGTGGAATAAAGTGCAAAACAATCCTGTCTTAAATTAAATAAAGTATAAAGTAGCATAAAATGGAAATACTAAAGTAATGTACAAGTAGCTCAAACTGAACTTAAACACATTACTTGAGTAAATTATTCACTGTAATAGATCTGTCACTTGCCTGATATCCAATCGTGTTGAACTTGTGTTTGTCTGCTGACCCCCTGTGGTGATGGTTTATCTCTGCAGTCGATGTTAACCCATCAGGAGCGTCTGGCTCTCTGGTTTCTGCGTCCCTCTGCCTCTCCCCGTCCACACCGTCTCGCCAGGATGTGTCTTCCATCACTGATTCATTTCCCCCTCCGTTGTTTACATGTGGTGCCTTTGAGGAAAGGCTGAGGAGAAGCACGGTTACTCATTGGCAAAACAAGGTGTGTGAGGACACAGAGGAGAATGGTTTGTTTAAAGAAAAGGCTTTACAAGAGAGGAGGACAGAATGAAGGGACATTGTGTGCTTTGTTATTATTTTAAAGGGTTTACTTAGACTTTCTTTTCAGGGCTAAAGCTTTATAAATGCAAGGAAAACAGACACAGATGGCAACAAAAGAGACAGAGCTGAATTATTTTAAACAATGGGATTGGTTTGATTTAAGACAGTGGCTCCTGACCTTATTGGCCTCTGACCTCTCAAACCAAAGACTTGTATTTTTTCCAAAATAATTTAATGAACCAGTGTCACATAGAACAGCAGTTATAACCAAAGCTAATCTGCAGTGCCACAAGATTGGCTTTAAAATATACATAAAACCTAAGAACAAAAATACACACAGAACACAAATAGTAAAACTACCAGATTATTCATGACTGTCTGAGTGATCTCTCTTTAAAAACTCTTTCATCTTGAGTTTAAAATGATCACAGGTATGGTCCAGTTTGAGTTCTGTGGGCAGTAAGTCCCACATTTTAATCATGTCTGCTCAAACGAAGAAATACACCAAAGCACCTTACAGTTCTCCCTGTGTTACTGAGCCAGAAACCCTGACAGGTACCACCAGGCCACTGAGCACCTGAGGAGTCTCATTATTTAGGCATTTATGGATGAATTTTAATGAACATTTTAAAACGATCAAAACAAATAATATTCAATTTCTTCAGAGTTTGGCATTAGTATGGTCTTATCAGCTTCCTGACCAAATTTTTAAAAGGATCAGTATCATCAAGGCCTAAAGAGTCCAAACTATCCAATGACTCAGAAGAAAAAGTTAAAAGTTAAAATAAAATAAACCTGATTTTGTAAAGCAGAAATATATTTTTGCTGCTCTCTTATTCTGTTCAGATTTGTCTTGCAACCTGTGTGTGTCCTAACCCCAATGTCCTTTTAATGCTCTGACCCCAAAGCATTAAAGGAACAGTTCATCCCCAAACCCAAAATAGATATTGTTCTCCTTACCTGCAGTGCTTTTTATCAATGTAGATTGTTGTGGTGTGAGTTGCTGAGTGTTGGAGATATCGCCCACAGGGATGTCTGCTTTCTCCTGAATATAATAGAACTAGATGGCACTCAGCTTGTGGTGCTCAAATTGCCAAAAACAAACAAAACAAAACAAAACATTTGAAAATCTCAGCAGCAATGTCCAGAAATGATGACCTGGTTTCTCAAGATAATCCACAGACCTTGTTGTGAGCAGTTTCATATAGGATTTATTTTCTTTCTACTAAACTACACCTGTCAACCGTATCATGGCACAGAGGGAAGCGAGTATCTAATGCTTTGAATCCGCCCACTCCGTCGAGTTGACTGACTCCTCTGGCACGTGACATGAAACAGCGGTTCTCAGTTGAAATAAAAAAAACAACCAATGAGTGCAGCAGGGAGACTGACTCCGTTGTCAGGCACTGTGAAGTGGTGTGACAGAACCAATAAGGAGTAATAACACCAATGGCGAGCACTGGACCCAAGACAGATGCTGCCATCAACGCTGTTACAAATTTACTTGTCTTCTCAACATCGCTTGATATTGTAGTTTGTTTACTTTGCTCCACTCAATTCTCAAAACCAAGCAAGCATTTTGGCATGGCTACACATCAGTGTGGACTTTAAACGATGTTGGATTCAGACAAATACGTTGTTTTCTAGTGACTGCTTAGGGAAAATTGAATCCCCCTCCCAATGGAAATCAGTCAGACTGGCAAAGGCAAACTACTGCAAGCCATTTATGTTTACATCTTGCACTCATAAAGCGCGAGCCTCTCATCCATAAGTGGATGCATATTTCTTTCTGCACGGTGATACAGTTGGCAGGTGTAGTTTGGTAGAAAGAAAATATTTCCTACGTAAAACTGTTTACAACAAGGTCTGTTTATTAAGATTTTCATTTTTTTTTTCTTTGGCATTTTGATCGCCACAAGCAGAGCGCCATCTAGTTCTATTATATTCAAGAGAAGGCAGGCATCTCTGAGGCCGATTTCTCCGACTCTTGGCAACTCACACCAAAAAAACAATCACTAATACACTGATAAAAAGCACTTCAGGTAAGAAGAAAAATATGTATTCTGATTTTGGGGTGAACTGTTCCTTTATTGCTTTGGCGTCAAGGCATTAAAGGAACACTGGGGTCAGGACACTCAGCAGGTTGAAAGATCATCTGAACAGGTGCTTTGAGCACCACAAGCCGAGTGCTATCTAGTTCCATTGAATTGGAGAGGAGGCAGACATCTCTACAGCCAATCAACTCACACCAAAACAATCTCGACTGATAAATAGCACTACAGGTAAGAGGAAAAATTTGTACTTTTGATTTCGGGATGAACTGTCTCTTTAAATATCAAGCAAGAAAGATGGTGACAAACACAAGAACAACAAAATACAATTTATGATTAGAAAAACAAACTAATCATCAGTATCCCTTGACTTCATAGTTATTTAGGCCTCATAGATTTGACTCATGTTTTTCTCTCTCATACAAACACAGTGAACACCAGGAGTTAGACACGCTGTCAGAGAAGCAGAAATCATTGCTGTTGCACCCTACAGACAGTGACGTTGATTTAACAGGACACCAACAGTTTCACATGGCTACAACTCCTGTTACACAGTCCTGCAGATCCTAGTGTAGCTCCAGGACACGTCTAAGTCTAGTTCACACAAATCCAGTGTCATCACAATTTGCAGAATGTCCTGCTGCAGGTTTAAGTTACAGCGAAGAATGTGTCTCCATTTGCTGGCAGGTACTGTATCTCAATGAAATATTTCAACTTTTACGAAGCAAAGAAGTGATATTCTTACACACTGCTGTTACATAATGCTGCATGCTGTAAATGCAGCCTGAGAAATACTGCTGTAACTACTCACAGTCAGTTTTTAGAAGTTAGTCTAAAAGCAAACACAATGCAAACAGGTTCACTGCACTAATGCTAAACTGTCAAACATCAAAGCCCTCACGCAAGTGCTTTCATCACGGTGTCATACCTGTTAACAATCGCTGTCTGTGTCCCACAGGAAAACACTAAAGATTAAAGAAGATTACCTTGTAATTGTAACACTTTTACCCATTTAAAGATTGATAACAGGTCAGTAAAAACAGGCCTCCTAGTAGTTTTGTATCCTCTGTAAATCAACAAATGAAAGTCAAACAGACAGTCCGTAGATCAACACAGCAGCTCCAGTCCTCAAGTGTTTTACTGCACATGAGGACATCTACTGACATGCTCCTCTTTGGTATTGCACACTCTCACCTTCTCACACTAACAGCTATGCTCCTAAACTTAAAAAAAAAATACAGACTGTACCTGGGCTTTGTTGGATCCATTTTGTTTCACACAGTCATCTTTGGTTTCTGTTAGCTTTCTCCTCCTCTTTCTCTGTGCCGGGATCAGTCCCTCCCTCTCTTCCTTTCACCTGCGCCCCTGCCCTCTGCAACTGGCCCAACGGGAACAACTGGATTCTGCAGCCAACAAATCAGTGCTCAGGACTGGTTAATGTGTCGCAGTTAGGAGCGCCTAGTGAAGCAGAGGTGGTGACTGATTCCCTTGAGGGTGATCTATTGTTGTTTCATGTCAATCAGAGTTATTGACCACTGAGCAAACAGGGGGAAATCATTTGTAAGAAGGGTAGTGAGGTCTCGTGTTGTTTTTGCTCATGACACAGCAGAAAGAGATATGAAATGAAGCGTGAGAATCTGGTGTTTGACAGCACAGTAACATGGAAAACAGCAGGGCTCACAGGTGAGTTATGGGGAAGTGGAAAAACTAAAAAAAAATGGAGCAACAGGAAAGAGATAAAGATCCAAGATCAAGTCAGGTCAAAAACATACTGGATGGTTAAATATATAGCAGGAAATATGTTGTTACAAATGCGATTAAATGTTTAAAGCGTTAGGGTGGAATGTAGACTGGCAGCGTGCCTGAGGTTAACTTCAAGATTACATCCTCATTAATGCTTCTACTCATTAACACTTTATCCACACGCCCAAACATTCACTCTCTACCCAACGACGGCTGCCTGGAGCCTCCAGACAAATATATGGCACAAGTCAGATACACAGTTTAAGATACAACATGCATTTATTTAAAATTTACATATAAACACAGTATCTTTTATATTCAGCTCGAAATTGATTATTCACTGGATAAATTGTTCTGTTATATAACAAAGTACATTGTAAAAGTGCTTTGGAACGACACGTCCTCAGTCTGTCTGAGTGTGACTGATTCATATCTGAATCTGCAGGCCGAGACTGGCATTATAAAAATTGGAAGACTGGGCTGAGGCAGACTGAGACAAGGCGTGTCCTGTTTTCTTTAACTGTCATGAATAATGCTTGTGTGATTTAGCTTTAAAAAATGCTAATGGGGCTGTGAGAAGCCTGTGAAAAGTAGCAGGGGTCTGGTCCACAGTAGGAACTACAAACTTACCTGGCTTTGTTATTGTTCTCATCAAATCCAAAGGACTACCTGTTTAAACATTATTAACAGGAACTACTATTAAAACATAACCAGGTAATGGCAAAGGCTGAATAGTTAGAACTGGAGTTTGTACTTCCCTGTTCATAAAAAATAAAGAAACTGGCATGTTGAAATGCAACTGTGTAATGGTACATATTGACAATCACAAGAATAGACTGCTGTAATTGGCATAACTACATACGATATAGTACACACACTGGATAATGGTTTGTTGTTCGGTACGGCCTCAACACACACATCATGAATGACATTATAGAAAATAAAAAGTGATCAGTCCACTGTGATCATCATCAAAACTCTTATTCCCTCGTATTTCCAAAGACATACTGTACACTATAGTGACACCAAAAAGACAGCGCACCTTACAGAAGGTTTCACCAGCCCTCAAAATTAGTTGGACATTTTGGGAATGTGCTTAGTAGTTTTCCTGCTGGGATTTAGATGAAAAGGTCGTTCCACTGTCTAATTCTATGTTAAATACAAGGCTGAAGTCCATTAGCATAGCTTAGCATAAAGAGTGGAAACAGGGGGAAACAGCTAGCCTGGCTCTAAGCTATTCAACGAAGGCTGGGACAAGCTCTTCGGGAGCTATGGTGTATGACACGTGTGCAATGTAACTAATGTAACTTACAGCAGAAGGTGGTAGAAATAAAGGGATGGTGTCCACTTCGGTGCTCTTTTTTAGAACTCTGACATACATCAGAACGGAAGGCAGCAGATATATAACCTTTGCATAGACAAAGGATTTGTTTGTGGTCTTTTAGTTCAGTCTATTTCAGTTATTACATAACTGTATTTAGTACAAAAATATTTCGACCTAAGGCTGACTGTGGACACCTCAGTGAAACAAATCAATTATGGTTTAGGATAGTGTCAGCTATTGAGTCTTTCAGCAAGCGCAGACCAAATTTCACTCTGCATGATGTACCGCTACCTACACCTTTATAGCTCACTGCTCCCAGGCAAGAAATAGTTCCAGTGTGTAACTTGGTACAGTGATAATGGTTAAAGAATATTCTGCCATTTGGGGAGATAGCCTACACTTTTTAGCTTCCTGGCAGAGAGGTTAGATGAGCAGTTCCCAGGAAAACAGTGGAAAGTCCAAGGACCCTATAAAAATGTTAGTTTCCCTGGGAGACTCCAAGAAGTAAATTCTGCGAGACGAGAAATAGTACAGTGTTACGTAATATAACCCCTATTGTCTGGATTAAACAAGCGTGATAAAACACACTAATTAGTGAGCTGTAGAGGTGCTGGCAGGTGGATTTTGTTGCTTTTGGACAAAGCCAGATTAGCCATTTTTCTGTTTCCAGTCTTTATGCTAAACTATGCTAACCAGGTGCTTGTTCTAGCTTCATATTCACTGCACAGACCTGACAGTGGTATCAATCTTTTCATTATCTCAGCAGAGCCAATAAGCCACTTTCCAAAATGTTTTTTTTATTCCTTAAAGAATATTTATATTTATATTTATATTTATATTATATATATACACATGAAAAAGTTTTTCTTTATAAGCAGAATATATCTGTGCAAGAACCCATATTCTGTGACGCTCCCTCCCTGAGCCATTTGCTCGGTTGCTCTCAGTAGTTTGATCCTGTCTTCTCAGTGAGCGATTGGCAGGACGAGAGGTAGAGTGCGCAGTGAAGCTGGTTTCTGTGAAATAAAACTGCTGTGTGGTAGCACCGTGTCAGTTTGAATGCTCTGAGGCTGCCCATGAGTAAGTCGCTAAAGAGACAATACTTGGTTTCATAAGCTTCTTGTTCCACTTGGCACACGATGCAGGATTACTGAATGCCGTACTTTGTCTCCAGCTCCTCGGCTGCCCGTCCCAGGTGCATCTTTCTCAGTTCATCCAACAACTCCTGCAACAAGGGCATGTGCAGCATTCTACCTCGTCCTCCTCTACCTGCTGACCCTCTCTCGGCCCATGCCTTCAGCATCTGGTAGTAAGCCTCGCGGCAGGATCGGGGGTGATCCATCTCTGCTTGTCCGATCTCTGTATCATTCACACCGAGAGAACGCACCAGCTGCTTCACCTGCAGCACAGGAACCAGATCCAGCACCGTGTAGATCAGGTCAGGGACTGCAGGGAGCGAAGAGAACGAGGGGGGTGTTTAGGGGAAGAGATAAGCGTTAGTACAATAGTTTGGTCAGGAGCATGCGCTGCTATGTGCAGTATAAAATAACACTCACTCTTGACTTCCAGGGGGACACAGTCAGGCAGATTGGTTGGCTCCGGTTCACTCACAGGGCTTTGAGGAACAGCCTTAACACTGGTGTTCTCTGAAGGTTCATCACTTTGGATTAGGACTTGCTATGAGACAAAGGCAGATTAAATGTTATTGAGTGTAAACGTCCATCCAGCAGAAGAAAAAGTAAGGCCAGACTGTTAGATCAGTGTACCTCGCATGAGTCCTGGGAAACATCTGATGGTTGGCAGGATGGTTTCACCAACTTCTTCTCGGTCGACCTTTTTGTGGCCACATAGGTGACGAGAACCACAAGCACCAGTGAGACCACAGCCACAACTGCAACTGCAGTAATTATGTTGATAAGATATCCATGTTCATGCACATGAGCTTCACAAGGATCCGAAGAGGCAGACAGGGAACAAGAGATGAAGATGAATACACGTTAGAAAGCAATAATTAGTCAGACAGTCCAAATCACATTCTATTTTTAAAGGAACAACATCTACAAAACTCTACACTTTAATACCTGACTAACTTTTTCTTTCACAGATTGATCTAATCACTTCTTTGATGCTAAGCAAGAATATTTCTGCAGGGTTCACCAAGTTCAATTCAAGACTTTTTCAGGCCCTGATCATGCAGAAAGCGTTTTAGCAGCTGTAGACAGCTTTTGTAATTGTTTTTAATGAGAATGAAGCTTTTTGCTTGCGGTTTTTGCATTGTGTTGTGCTTCATGTTTCTACACTCTAGGCACCTGGCGTTTTTGCCGAAGCGCTCTGAAGTCCTTGAGTTGAAAAACCTCAACTCAGACCAGAAAAGCACCCACATCTTCTATTTTTTTCGTCATCTTTTTTTCCCCATTGTTCAATCAGATGATTTGAGAGGTGGGCCTTCTGTGGTGGTCATGACAAGAAGTTCACAGTTGGTAATCAATAAAGGAAAAACTTGTGGTAGCGGTTGCTGGATACCCAGAGCTATAAGGCCCGACGATAGACAGCAGGTTGTCAAACTGCTCCTGGGTCATCCTTAAAACATGCCTGGAAACAGCCATCATTGAGGCAAAGCTCTGGACCAGCTGGTGGTACTCCCCATGATCCACCCTCTTTTTTAGGGTCTCATGTGCTCATACAGATCTCCGTTTCCCTGTGACCAACAAACTATTTGCTGACATCCTCTCACCCTCAACCAGAGCTACAGCAAGTACCCTCTGCCTCAACGTTTTAGGAACTAGCTATTAATTACTGTAAACAAACAAAAAATGAAAACGGTACATTGATTACACAGGAAGGTTAGTGTAGGGATGTGATGGGGTGGTTGCCAGTGGCATTCAATTTTGCTTTCTGTGTGATCAGGGCCTAAAGGAGCTGTATGTAATACCTATGATTCAGAATCTGTTGCTGGATTGTCTGCATGCAGTTCTCAACATGGACATAAACAGCCCTAACAATGGCAACAGTGCTGACAGAGTTAATGGTGTTAACAAGAGGGGAACCACTCTGCCACCGTCCTGATATCAGTAGTAACCGCCACACGAGGGCAGTGCAAAGTGATGACAGAGGGGCACCTAGCCAATGGGATACACATGCACTTACATGCAAGTGTTTAAGCAACAAACAGAGAAGCTCAGTTTCCAACACAGGGAGAGTGACTTCGTTCTCTGCTCAGGACGCCATCACTCCAATATATCTTTACATGGCAAATAGCTTTGTGCCGCTATATCAATGTTCTGAATGTCACATACAGATCATTTAAGACCTTTTTAATAGCACATAGAATAGAACGTAATACCTCAGTCATGATTATAACGACCTACACATGATGGACAACTTGTAAGGACAATATGTCCTCAAATTAATTATTATATCACACACATTACTGTATTCTTTCAGTACTTCCAAACAGTTGATAACAATGATTCCTAATTAATTAATTAATTAATTTACACCTCCTGGACCTGAATAAGACAGACAGTGGTAGTGGTTGCAACAGGTCTGACAGTGCGGACTGAAACTCCATAAAAAAGGATTAAAAGGTTAAAATAAGTGTCTCCTGCCATCCTGGAATTGGATACAAAAACATTTTACAACTGAAATGACCGCGTAAACCAGGGCAAAGGTTTGGTTTGGCTAATACGGAAAGTTGTGTATGTACCTGCTTTATAACCCTTTTTCTGTTCCAAACACACACGTGCACACAAATGTGCACACACGCAGAACTCGCCTTTGCAAAACTTCACTTCCTTAAAAATATATTCGCTCTCATGATTTGGCTTAAACAGAAAGTGTATCATGTGAAATGTTGTTAGATATTAGGACATTTTCCATTTTAACTAATAATTATAACGCTGACATTAAAATTAATTATTTAAACACAGTTGTTTCTAACAAAAAAAATAAATTCATAATAAAAACATCTGGTATGTCCATAAAACAGTGAGCCTGTGTTAATGTCAGACTGCTGTTCAACTCCTGGATCTCACGTTACCACAGTGCAGCTGTAGTTCATTACACATCACACACACCATATTGAAACCGCAGAGTAACACTACATCCTGTTCATTTCACGGTGCCAGTGGGTTAACTGTTTCATACAAAAATGGCCTGTCGATCACAAGTGCTCACCTTTTGTAGACGAAACAGGAACTGTTGTACAGTGATGTTTGCACTCAGTGGTACAACTGTGGAGAAGAGAGAGGACATTTCACAACACTGAGGAGGAAGTAACACATCTAAAGAGGAAGTGATAAACACGAAGGCTGACATGCCTTTTTCTGACATTGTTAACACAAGTGCATGTTAACACTTGAAATACAGTTTCCTAGTTAATACCACACGGGAAATTGGTATAAATTGAAAGAAAAAAAATGCTTCATCTGCCACAGTTACTGTTAATGACTGTGTTGAGGGTGTAGCTAAGGATTATGGGCTGTATGAGCAGTTTCTCTGGGCTTCCCTCCTTGTATTCTTTAATCTGTGACAAATATCTGTCTGTCCACCTCCTAAACAAATTAACTCAATAATTAATAACTGGACACATCCCAACTGGAATTAAAAGTTTTTGGGCTTTACCAAGATAAACGTTTATTGATTGCCCATTTAGATTTTTACCCTTGTACCTTTTTAAATGCCTACGTAAGCAGTTTGGAAAACTTTGGCCAAATGTAACTTCCTCATGACAACACCTTGACACAAATGTTTTAAAGATTTACAAGTATCTACCCTAGGAACAGAGGGATTTACAATATTTTAAGGATCCTCTCTTGGTGAACCAGGCATACACTGGTTGTATCCCATGACGTAGCTTCTTTAACAAATGATTACTTGTTTTGTAAATGTTAAAATGTCATCAGCCCAGTCTCGGTGTCGCGTAACTTCTCTCTTTTGTTGCCAACGAATGGAAAGATTGAAGTCAGAAGTGTGCTGCAAGTTTCAATTCAACAAAACAACTTCCCTATTAGCAACTTTAAATAAAAGCATCCCAAACAGAAGGATGGGAACAATGCATGTAGCAAATGCTCGTATACATTAGTGCACTCACTTCTTGCAGGGTTCACACTGGCCGTTGAGTCTGTAGTAGTTCTCTTTACATTCACACACAGTGTTTTTCTCAGATGTACCTGTGCACAACAAAAATGACTCTCTTTAGATAAATAAAGCTTTAACACAACTGAATATTCATGTAATTCATATCATATCAAGACTTACATGACTGTTTTAACTTTTCATCTGGTCCACACGTTTTACATGAGAGACAATCGTATGTTTCCGAGTCGATGACAGACTTATAAAACCCCTTCTTACAGCGACAAATCGTGTTTTGGTTTCTCTGACATGCCGTTGCCTCCTCGTTATTCTTTGCTGTGGAAACGTTGAAAAGAGAAAAAAAGTGAGCAAAGAAAGCCATCACCTGATACATCGCTGACAAATTAAAGAGGTGAAATTGATTCACAAAAAAAAAAAGTAATAGTGCTCTACCTTTGCAGCGTCTGCAACTTCTGCAGGTTTTGGCATAGTTCATCTGGTCTGTGTATTGTCCAAAAGGACATTGTGTGCAGTTACTTCTCTGATTCACACCTTGACACTCTTCTACGAGCCTAAAACCTGGAAAACATAAACACCACGTGTTAACACAGTTCTTTGTAAAATGGGTTTAATCGTAGAAGGAGAAGTCTGCTTATGTGATATTATTTCCAATAATGACCACTGTGAATCATATGTGTTATGCAGGAGGACATAAAGTACCTGGAGAGCATTTGTTGCAACAAATTCCCTTGTCATTTGCATATTCCCCTGGTTCACACGTCACGTCCTCTGAAGTTTGTAACAATGTCAGAGTGGGGTTGAACATGCACTGCAAAGTAGAATGTACAAAGAAAAGCTTTATTGTCCATCACAAGGAAGTTTATCATGTATTCATGTAATTTCAAAGTATTTAGGGAAGTACTTTAAGTTTTTCCTCACCATAAGGAGCAGTATTGTGCCAACAGGGGCTTTTTTGCTCCATCTTCCTCTGTGCCTAGCTCCCTCCATCATCTTACAGGTTTAGCTCAATCCATCTGAAGCAGCCTGCAAGGAAAACAGTCTGTTAAACCCCCAAAACAGCCAATGTAATAGAGATATAACTCACAGGTACTATGCATACTATTACTGAGTCTACCTTTTGCTGAATGGTAGACAGACAATATGCTCTAAGTTACAACTGATTATTTCATGTCTTAAATTTCCTAAATGTACAATTCCATCCAGATGAGTGACAAAATTAAGGCTTAGAATCATGTTTTTTAAATTACCACCAAAAAAATGATTCACAAGCAATCATACACCCATGATGCAACTCTCATCTCTAGCACCACCAACAGGCCAGTGTCATACACTACAGGTCATGTCAGGATTCAAATTTCCAACAGGCTTAGCTGTACTTTGACATTAATGTATCGTGTGCTGCTGTGTATTGACAAGAATGTGGCGATACGAAACGAATCACGATACGGGGGTTATGATTCAGTACACTGCAATCTATTGCTATAATGTAAGCAAGGAAATATATTTTCAGTTTTTTTATTTAATTTTCGGAAAGAAATCCAATGTCATTGCACAATTTTTTGTGCAATCTAAGCAAAGGAATAAACATATTACCTATATCGGTTAAAAGATAAAATAAAATAAAATAAAAGTGCTCGCAGGACTCTTTAGGTAAACGAATTTTTAAAAAATCAAAACAATCAAAACCATTACAATGTTTTTGAAAATCGATACAGTATCACTAAATGAAAAAATCATAATATTCAAGTGAATAAATATTTTTGTACACCCCTAATTACATGCATGCATTCACGATTAGTGTTACTGACCTACAAGATGAACGTAGTGCCTCTAATTTATGAAGCTTTATAAACTGAATTTAATTGCTGCTGGGCTCTATTACTGGTCCAATTAGCCGCCCCGAGTGCACCAATTCTCCACTCCTCTACACAACCCCTATGTTTACATTATAAGTGGTATTTTGTTTAAACAAAAAGTACTTCTGTGCACACAGTGTCGAAGGTCTTATAACTAGATTTTGATACAGGGACGAGACAGGGCATCACGTGACAAAAATAAAGCAGGACCCACTTTAAAGGTATACTACGCAGGAATTGTCGGTTACTGTGCGTAAACAGTATTGCCCGTGAAAGTGAAAGGTTAGTGATTCGCCTTGCTATAGTTGCTTTTTTTTCAGCCCTGCTTCCACGATTTATGTAGCTTCTTCTTCGATGCACAGTGCTTACACTCTGACACCTAGTCACTACCTTATCACGAAGTCCCGACTTCACCTGAGCACTGTTTTTGGCTGGGTGCTGCACACCACTGCCCGAATGCTGCAGCCCATAAAGTCCTGAACGCAGCAACAGAAGAAGGAAATAAGAACACTATAATTTGAGTTGATAATGTGCTTTAGTGATGCAGATTCCCGATCAATGTTATAAATAATTTACTGAACCAGTTGACACATAGTAAACCCGGGGCTTTCAGGGCCAGTTAGTAATTCAGACTTGAGAGCACCTGTGGCTGAAAACACTGATCTCAAAAGTTAGACCAAGTCGCTAAGCTGCGTCTTAGATGTCCTCAAATGACCAGACTAACACTTCTGATTTTGGTAACAACATGGTCTTTATTACTCAGGCTCTGACTCAGCTCATATTTTAGAGGACGGCAAAGTTTTCTCTCTATTTTATATCCATTAATAAACAGTGTTTTTCTGCTGTGTAAAGAAAAGCCCTTTGTGCATAATTTAAGTGACTAAAAGTAGAAAATCTATATAAACTCCATCGAAGAACTCCTGACCCTTGACCTGAGAACATTTAAGGAACAGTGTGTAAGATTTAGGGGGATTTTATGGCATCTAATGTGCAGGACTGCAGATTGCAACTAGCTGAAACTTCTCCTGGATAGAATTCCTTTAAGGTCAGAAGGTTTTAACTGGGAGCTGAATAATCCACAGTGCTACCCTTCCTCTCCAAAACAAACGGACCTGGTGATTTAAACCGGTAAAAACACTGAATAAAGCAGTTTCATGTTAGAACACAGGAATTTTTCCGACGCTGCTCGTCGCAGTGGGGCTCTTAACTCATCTCAGCAAATATTGCTACTTTGTCAGTCAACTGTCACATCTAATTCTGACGCGCTAGGTAACCTCCTTCATCCGTTGCGGACGTTCCAGGATGGCGTGCCAATTAACGCTTGTGACATGTATTGTATGTATTCTGTTTCATAATACACTTACAACGTAGGTAAAACACTTCATTTTCATGTTTATTTCCTTGTGAAACAAAAGCACATGGTTACGTTTAGAAGAAAACATCTTGGTTAGGCTCAACATTCGTATGGGAAGCGAACAGCAGGCTCCCAGGTAAAAGTCTGGGGTTTGTTAGACCCATCCACCTCCTCTCCAACCTGCCCCATAGGAACTTTTCAGCTCTTAATATGATGTAGTTGCCAGCAGCGTCACAAACTGGTGCCGCCAGGCGGTGTATCACACTGCCGTGAAAGGCGCCTTTTCGTGTTGCTGTCTGACAGCAAAATCTGGTATTCGATGAAATACCAGAGTCAGAACGGGCTGGTTAACTGCAGTGGCGGACACGAAAACACAAATGGCCCCATCTAGAACCGGTGTTTGTTTTGTTAGTTCTGGGCTACTGTAGAAACATGATGGTGCAACATGGCAGACCCCATGGACAAAGACCTGTTCCCTCTGTAGATATAAACAGCTCATTCTAAGGTAACAAAAACACAACAATTCTTATTTTCAGGTGATTATACACTAAAGAAATCACACTTATTATATTCCATTTCTGCCAATATATCCCTCTAAATCCCGCACACTGGACCTTTTAAATAATTTACTGAACCAGCTGGCACACAGTAAACCGGGGTCTTTCACAGCACTGGGACCAGTTCGTAATCAAGCCTTGAGTACACCTGTGGCTGAAAACATAGAGCTTTGCATCTGATAAAAGATGAAGTCTGATAAACTGAGGCCAACATGTCCTCAAATGACCAGACTAACACTTCTGATTTTAACAACGTGGCCTATATTACTCAGGCTCTGACTCAGGTCATATTTTAGAGGAACGGCAAAGTTTTCTCTCTATTTTACATCCATCAACAAACAATGTTTTGTTGTGTATAAATAACAGCCTTTATGCATTATTTAATGATTATAAATATAAAATCTAAACAAAACTCCACTACTGAATTTGAACCTGACTTTTGACCTGAATATCCTGAAAGGATCAGTTCACCCAGATTACAGAGGACATATTTTCCCACATATGTGACATCAAAGCAGCAGCTGGTTTTAGATTTAGTTTTTGACACCCACCTCTGAGATCTCTCCTTCTTACAACATAAAATGGAGGTCAAAGGAATTTCATTTCAGGTGCAGATTATGAATCAGGATAATGAATACACTTTGCTATGAACAAGGTTTACTCTCTAACAAGGAAATAGGCCAAATGAAAACAGATGACAGGTCTGTGGGTTAAGCTGAGTAACTATTATAGTGGGGAGGGGGCTGAAGTTTCAGAGGTGGTTTTCCCAACACATGTAAGATAAAACGAAACTATCTGCAGGGTCAGTCAGAGGTAAGCAAAAAACTCTGTTTATTAATTTAATATCTGGATTTAAAACGTAAACGCAGCTGTGTTATTTTGCTTATTGCTGAATATGATATCTTAAAATCCCCTTAAACTGAGATGTAAGGCATTACATATTAAAGGGAAGCGGTTGCAGTTTTCATTACACTGAAAGTCATCTGAGGTTGTCACGTAGATGCATGGATGGATTCTCCTGCCACAACTTTTTCTAAGTAACTGAAGGCCATAAACGCACATGAAAAATCAGCATAGCTCAGGATATTTAGTGAAGTATGTAGTTTATGGAGGCTTTAAAGACTGAATTGGTCTGCAGCCAGTTAAAAAAACGTCTCTGCATATTTCAGCTCCACTGGTTTGGCAGCTTCGCCCCTCACTTCCCTGTCGCACTGAAACACAGAGCTCACTTAACTTATACCTAGAAAACCCTTAAAAGTCAACCTGACAAACTTAACGTGTCTACTGATAACTTTGACGTATTTCAGAGCAATACATACACTCTACATTTTACTGTTTTTCTTTCTTGTCTGAACGGTTTCGGTTTAGCTACACACCACATAACGCCCACCACAGCCCCAAGTCTGATATGAATCTCTTCCCACAGAGTAACACGCAGAGGTATTTTACCGTCACTTACCTGGACAACCACTGTCACAGCAAGGGCTTTGTCCTTCACTTCAGGTCCATGTGTGACAAATTAAATGTATATATTTCATTTAATAAATGTTGTTTTTTTTACTAAAGCTGAGCGACGTGCCGTTGTCCCTCTTGGTAGAACACAAGCGGAGGCGGGCTTGAACGGGAAATGGCTGCGTCACGAGACCATTCCGAGTAATAGACTGGCAGGAGGCATCTGCGGCAAAACACACTGAAACCTATTAGGCAATAATGACAAATACACACAGGTGAGCGCCCGTAAGTCTGCAGGTGACTCACTGTCAGATGCATGGATACACACACACACACACATATGACATTTACATTCATTTCTGGATGGATATTAAACTTAAAAATGTTAAATTAGAGGAGGAAATACATACATTTTTAATTAATGTGGCAAAATGACCTCAAACAACCCCTTAATTGTTTTGTCATTTTTTCAGACTTTATTCTAATGTAAGGGAGACAGAAAGAATTTGCTATTAAAACATGTCCAGTGTTCAGGATTAACCCTTTTACATCCGGATCGGCCTCCTTTTTGTTTGTGCTGCATTGAAAAGCCTTGGGACTCTTCCCTTCTTCCTCTTCTGCTTCTTCTGGTTTTGTGTTCGCTTCCTTTGACATTTCTTTATTTTTTGTCAACAAAGAAAATAAAATAAATATATATATATATATTGATATGAGGTTTTCCAGATGTGGGCATTGTTGCGTAGAGCCCACGCTGTATTGTCCTACAGTATGTGAGAGAGTGTCCTAAAGTGTGTCTGCATGTATCAGAAAAAACATGCTATTTACATGTGTGTGTTTGGGGGGTAAACATGGGTCAAAGGGCAAAGAGCAACTCTGCAAGAAATGTCCTGCAAATTGCAAGAAATTAGTAGATTTAAAAATGGGTTTTCTCCAGGTACTCCGGCTTCCTCCCACAATTCAACGACATGCACATCAGGTTAACTGATGACTCTAAATTGACCATAGGTGTGAATGGGTGTCTGTCTCTATGTGTCAGTGAATGATAATGTATTTAAAATTGTTACAGAATTATTATTTTAAAGCACGTTTTCCAGGTCGTCTCCCTCATTTTTTTTATTTCCATTTTTATTTTAATTTCGGTATACTTTCCCTGTTTTTTTTTTATTTGTTTTGTTTTGTTTTGTTTTGTTTTTTTAGTAATTGTGTGCTAATGTTTTGGGTAATATCGTTTAAAGTTGCTCATTACCTTCTGTTCATGTTTTTAAAGAATTCAAGTCAATTTGCTCAGGTTTTCAAAGGGTTAAAGGGCAACTATCAGAAATAGTATATAATATTCTAAAAAACTATAACTATTACTATATTTTTATGAGTTTATACTCACTTGAAAACAATAAATATTTTTCCATTACCTTAGAATGAGTCATTTAAATCTACAAAGGAGCTGAATTTATGTTTCCTAGAGCTCTGTTTACACGTATATGGTTATTTTTAGAAACAGAGACATATCCCTTCGTTTGTGCCCTTTGTTTACACGCAAACGGAGAAGTCGCCTCTGAAAACGATTCATTCTAAAAACTCCGGCCAGAGTGGAGATCTTGGTAAACTCCGGTTGCACGTTTGCATGTAAACTGAGCAAGATGGAGAAAACTCAGGCAGCAGACGTCACATTATGCGACAGAACTTGCACCCGCGTCAAAAGTTCGACCTATGTTTACATGTTGCTATGGTGATCATGGATGCCTTCAGAGTAGCAGAAACAAGAAAGAGAAAGTGATTCGTTGCTGTTGTTGCTATTTTCAGGGTTCTGATTGGCTAACGTGGGCTTCAGCTTCTCGTTACACTGCCACCTACAGTTTTGGAATGTCCTGACGGCATACATACACGGATTGGTATAAACGCAAAGTTTGCTGTAAACGGACATGTGTGCACGAAAATTATTTTTGAAAACAGAGAGGGTGAGATGTCCGTTTATGAAAATAGCTGGCTACGTGTAAACGTAACATAGGATAGCAAAGCATGACCCGGCCTACTCTGCCTTACTCTGCCCTACTCTGCCTCTGATTGGCTTACCCTGGCATTCTTACCTTAAACTTAATAATCTTACTCCTGTTGCCTAAACCTAACCAACCCAACCAAAGAAAGCAATGCAAACTAGCCAGTCCGAGGAAGAGCAGAGCAGGTCATGCCTTCGCTATCCGAGGAAAGGCAAATTCTCATACAGAGCAGGTCCTCTTCCATGGAGTCTTCAATGCTGTTTCTACTAGCCCAGAACGGACAAACCAAACTCTGGCTCTAGACAGGGCCCACGTCAGCCACTGTAGTTCTCCTACAAGCTTGGCACATGGGAGAAGTTTCAGTTCTGCGAACTCATCAGTAGATGACATTAAATCCTACACACTAGACCTCAAATCTTGAATCTTAATTTCATTAAAATTCCACTTCTCTATTTAAGTTCTCAGTTTTTTTTCCATTCAGCATTTACACAAACAGATAGAATCAGAATCAGGTTTATTGCCAAGTAAAAACTTGCCTTGATCTTTTGGTGCAAGTCAACAAACATATCAAGAAAGAAAATGTATTGCAGCAGTCAATAATCATGAATATAAAATTTACAAAAACAAATATCTACATATCTGTTTTAAAAGTGACAGTTTACCCCAAAATCAAATATAGGCTATGAGTTTTTCCTAGATGGCATTTGGCTTGCGGTGCACCACCACACCACCATCTCTTTCCAGAGATCATGACCTGGTCACTCAAGATAATTCACAGACCTTGTTGTCAGCAGTTTCATGTAGGAACTTTGAGCACCACAAGCCCAGTGCCATCTAGTTTAATCATATTCCAGAGACGTCTCTACAGCCGATAACTCCAACACTTGGCAAATCACACCAAAACAATCTAGACTGATGAACAGCACTAGGTTAGGTAAGATGAATATACATACTGTCTCTTTAAAATGGAAAGAGCTGCACAGTATTTTAAACAAGAAGACGATGTGCAAATATTGATCAAGGAGCATGCAAATGTTCACAGTATGAAGTACAAAGAATATGTGCAATGTGAAGTCACAATAATCCAAAATAAATTGTGGTAGTGTAACCTAGTAAGTACTCTTTATTCTCAAATTGAACACATTTTAAGGTATTCACTTGGAGGCATTTAATAGAATTATTAGATATCTGTATGCATTGCTAACCAATTAAAACGCCTGTAAACTATTTTTAAAAATCCTCATTTACTAGGGCCCTAAATAAATCATTAAAACCAGTTAAGTTTAAGTCATTTAATGTAGGAATTAAAGCTATCAAGAAGATAAAATGGAGGTTCAGAATGAAAATTCAGCATCCCTGTAGGTCCACGTAACAAGTGCAGACGATATAGAAAGTATAATTTGATGCACTGTAATTACGAGAGCTATAAATGGAGTAGGCTGGTACTTTGTTCAGCAGGCCAGCAGAGTGTAGCCTCACGAGACTCTGCTGGTGTACAGTACATGAAAGAGCTCAGTCAGCAGAGCAAGACAAGTGCTTCCTCAGAAAAACCACATCCTTCCTTTTGAGTGAGCAAACAAAAAAATGTGTCTTCATCTCTGTACTCTTCCTCCTCCTCCCCACTCGCTCTGTCTTTCTCCAGCTTTGTCTCATACTGTCAGAAACTCACACCGGCACATTTGGCATAACGTACAGACACATTAAGTTCTTACATGCAACTGCAAACACACTGTTGAGTTTCATACAGCCTGTGAGGACAGCAGCTCTGAGTATGCATGTAGATTTTGCGTTTCAAGCCAAGTAAAAACTAGCTTTTGTTTATCATCTGTTTGGTTCTTAACACCAGCTTCAACATGTTTTAATCAAGCGTACTAATCCCTTCGGTCAAGCACTCTAATACTGAAACCTCAAGATAAGCATGACCAGGTTTGCTCTATCACTTCAGAGTGATTTTAATGCTCAGTCATCTCTCTTCCAGTCATCCCTGTACTCTGTTTGAGTGGTGTCGAGAGCAACACTTGGGCCACAGAGGCAGCCCCTTTTACGAAGCTGCCTCTTGTTTCACAGTTGACAGGAGGTCACGTGTTGTGGCCTGGTTTCTGTGAAAAAAATTACAAGGGTGGTGAGAACAGAGAGCATGACAGCTGAATAGTGGACGTGCTGAGATGAAACTCAAGCTGCCACTCGGTTTCTAATTCAGATGCTACTGAAGTGGAGACTGTTTAAATAAAGAAAAGAAGAAACATTTGCAGTTAAGAAAAATAGAAATTGCAAGATTCGGTAAGCATCAAATGCAATTAACTGTCGTCACTTAACTAATGACACAGAAAGTTTTCACACCTGCAAGGTCTCTACTGTTACAGGAGGGATTTCCCATAGACTTATTACCCTGTTTATTGCCTGCAACATTTGTTTGTTTGTTTTAAAAGTTCTCTGTTTGCACTTTTATTTCACATTCATGATGACTAATGTGACTTTTGGTATCACCTTTACATTTGATATTGTTGGTCTGATATAAATATCTTTTTATTGCTCAGTCCTGTGTGTTATAAGGTTGCATAGCTCGTCAACATAATGTGATTTCTTGGAATTATGTTTATCTCCCCAACGGCTTTTTGTAAAAGCAACAGAACTGCTTGGAATCAAATGACTGGTGTATGATATGTTCACTGAAATGACCTCGTCATCCAAGTCAAAGACAGAGAGGAAGAGGCAGAGTCAGGTGTAAGAAAGAGAAAGAGAGCGCAGGAGAATGTTTGCAACCAAAAGCCTGATTTTGAATGAAACGAGAGAGACGGTGCCTGTGGAAAAACCGTGGAGGCTGGCGGAGGGCTTGTTTTTGTGTGCAGACTGAGCCAGGGGGTCGCAGCAAAAGGCAAAGACAGGATGAGCATGCGGGGCACAGAAATCTCAAAAGGCACAATCAAGATGACAAGCTTTCGTAATGAGTCATCTCTGACATTTTATGAATAGTCCCCTGATACACTTCTGGTCCCCTGTTCAGTCTCACACTCAGAGGGTCCCAGGTTACATCTTGTCTCACATTCTCGTCCATGGTGAGTAAAGACTAAGAGTGACAGTCGTAGCTGTCAGTCAGACCTGTGTTAAAGCTTCCTGTAATCTCCTGTAAAGTTAGAACGTTGTTTGTATTCATGCAAGGCTGATTTTATCTTTTGTTACCATCGCATGTTATCTGAAAAGTGTGTGTACAGTATACGGTGTAGCTTCACTGCTAAATTCTGTGTCTGTTATGACTTGTGTGAATACTATAAAGCGCTACAGACCTTTGCCATGTTTTTAGAGATGTATGTTGTCTCAGTGTCTGTTAGTATGTAAATAAGTCTGTTATATAAATCTGTTTCCCTCCACCTCCTCTTTCTGCTCGTCCTCATCCCCCTCTTCTTCTCCTTCCTCCACCTCTTCTTCTTCTTCTTCTTCCCAGATGCAGACACTCTGTGCTCTTACCTTCCTGTGCACTCTGTCTTTCCTCTCTCCTGTGTTTTCTTTACAATGCCCTGACGCACAATATGCCTGGCCAATGGACAAACCCAGTTTATGCTGTAACATGTGCCCACCAGGTAAAACAACTTCTTTTCATCTTGTTAGATTTCACAGTTTTGCTGCGAACAGATTAAAACTGAGAAGTCACTGTGTTCATTCCAGGTCAACATATGGTTGGGCGTGATGAGCATACTTGTGTAATTAAGTGTCAACCTTGCTCAGCTGACCACTACATTGAAAAGCACAACGTGGAGATGTCCTGCGAAATCTGTATAAACTGCAATAAATGTGAGTAATACCGCAGCTTTTTGTTTTGGGTGTTAAGTATGTGTGAAAACCCTGCTTATACAACAGAAACAGCCTCAGTGACAGCAATGTTATCCCTACAGTTTACATGATGTTATATATCATTCTGCAGCTACAGCTCACAGAGACTCAAGGATGCTTTAACTGGGTGAATTTTTACAGAAGATTTATACTTTCCTTCACTTTGACAGTTTGCTCTCTGATAATGAATCATAACCCAGGACACAGAAGATAAATATTTAATATGATTATTAGACTGTATCATTATCAGATATGCAGGTTGAAGAAGAATGGTAGAAATATTAAAGCTGAAACAGGAACAGAGCAGTAGATGCCAAGTGATATGCAAAGTGGTTTTGATTTGAAGTGATTAGACATTACAGTAGAAAAACTCTCTGTCATTTCTCCCCTCGGTAAAACATTGTGGGTCCCTGTTTATTTCATGTGTGTTATGTCTTCTGAGCATGACATGTGAGTGAATCATAAGTTCTGTGGAGTTGTGACCAGTCCAGTTACTACACGAAGTTAGTTGTTACTCAACTTTGTCTCTAAATCATGATTTCAGAGAAGCTTGAGTCTAGAGACCTAAGGTCACATATGCAGGGGGATTTCCCATTTTGTGTGTCATGGTGGGATACAGTCAGAGAGAGATTAAAAGCAGGAGGGGAAGGGGGGCTGGGGGGGGGGTCTGAGAAACTCTCTGTAAACCAGCATGGGAGGTTATTATGGTGGGATTGTGCAGCGGCATCAACACCAGCATAAGCAGCACAGCCCACCAATCGTGGTTAAGACAGGAGGAGGCACAGACCATTGTCATGTCAGTGGAAAAAAGAGAAAAACACAGAAAAGTGGTAAACATCGGAAAGAGCTCTGACCTGCTACAGGTGAGCAAAAACAGCCTGTTGTGCTTATTTTTAAATGTCACCGTGGAAAGCACAGAAGGGAGAAAACACCGAAGTGAGAGAAAGTCTGTGATTCTCAGTCTGAATTTTGACCTGACTTTGATGCACTAAGACGCTCTCTTAACATATGGTAATCAGAGCGTTAGCATATGTCAATCCAGTTTTAAAGTGCAGCTGTAAACAAACCTTTTACAATCTGACATAATATCACAATGAAGGCGATGAAGGTGGGTGTTCAAAATGTCAAAAAACCTTTAATCCTACGCACACAGGGGCTTTATGTCAATTAACGGCTATGGAAACTAATTCAGGTGGAAATGACTCAACCTACACAGAAACCCTTAAACACCGATCTTGCAATACAACAGTATTAATTATATTTGTTTAGACTTTGATCTCTATCCGGGTGTTAAAGGCGCAACTTCGGCAAAGTTAAGTATATGTGCCTCCTTTGAAACTGGCACCCTATTTTCCTTTGTGTCTGTGCCAAACTGACTGATGGGAGCAACATTTTTTTAAGCTGATCCAGTATTGAGAGAAAGGGCTGCAGCCAGCACCCACGTAACATCCTCAAGGCTTATTTTTCACAGGGCGCTCAACACATTTGAAAAGTGTCATTCGACAGAAATGGCATATTTCCAATAGAAAAAAGTGTCACTTGACACTTTTCTTTCATGTCGCACACCTGGAGAATTTTATGTTGCGGACAGTGTCATATTTTGTCACACAGTGTGATTGGTAGCGTTACTATCGTTGCCATGGAGAGAGTAGTTTTTAATCCACACTGACTCCGACCTGCATTCAGTGTCTTTGTCCACAGAAGCAGCCGTCTAACAGCAGCAGCTCCTGTGGAGCTGAGAGCACAGCAGCCGGCCAACCTGCCTCTTCCAGCCTGACAGCAGATATTTACTTAACCAAAATAGTTTTTATGTCAGCGCCACAGCGGAGTTTATATTGATTGATTCACTGATTTTATTTACCAGCCCTCCATAGTGAGTGAGGGGCATCTGCCACTCACAGACAGACTGGGAGCTGATATATAAGGCTGTCTGTGCAAATTACTCTTTACTTGGACGCGAACCATTAAAAAACTCAGGGTACCTCTGGTTACAATGCAGATGATAGACAGAGCATAAATTGAAAATGTTGCGCTGTTCTTTTTTCTTTTGAGCAACACACGTCAAGCGCCCTAACATAAATCAGACTTTAATGTAACCGATTGGGGCAATTGTGCACCATCACTGTGCATCCATTAAAAAAGATATGCTGGGATTGTTGTTATGAATGTCTCTTTACCTTCAGTTTATCTGGTCTGTTCGTTATTGTGTCAGTTTCGCTGAAGGAAAAGTCTAGTTCTCTCACAAGACGTATACTCTGTCTTAAATAAATGAGGGCGACTATCAAATTCATCCACATTGTGGAAATCAGCTAAATAATCATCCATGACTTGAAAATATTTAAGGCAACACTAAGCTATGCTTTCTGCACACTATTCCAGCATTGTCTTGCTACAAGGAATCACATCTTGAGTTAGACTTAGGTAAAATAACAAACAAACCAGACCAAGTGAGAAATAAAAATAAACTCCAGATACTTGTGATAACAATCTGAACCTGTCTGTAGCAAAAATAACCCTTTTAATGATCGTAAAAGGACAGTGCACAATTGCCCCATCTGGTTACATTGGTGGTGTTACACAACGGCCAGCTGCAGCCTTCTCTCTTAATGCTGGGCCAGTTTCATAAACTGTTGTTCACATCAGTCACATAGACACAAAAACATGAATATATAGGGTCCAGGTTGAAAAATGGCAAAGTTTTCCTTTGACAGTTTGCAAGGATTTGGATGTGCAGACACAGTTTCAAAGGAGGCACAAATTTTAAACATTTATATCAATGTTTTCCTACAATATAACATTGTCAGTTCATTATCAGTTACTGTGTATCTGCTGCTTTAAATCTGCTGTCATCCACATTTACACTTGATTCTGTCATTTCCAGTTACTTTCATACAATATAATAATCCAGTGTAGGCATTCTGGAATAAAAGCAAGTTAATATAAAATAAAAGACTTCCAAAGTAGGTTTTTTTGTCATCGAACTGTAACAGCTCATCATGGGACAAAGTCAGGTGATAACCATCTTCTCAATCCTGCTGAAGAGCAAGCTGCTATAGCTCCAAAAGCTTCACTAAGGGGGAAATGTGACCTCCCAGTGAGGACGCTGGCAGACTGTTTGATAATCTGTTATGAATATTACATTTAAATGGTACTTATAGAGACATTAAGTTGTCAGCATTGGGAAACAGTGGTGTATAGCCAAGGTAAGAATGTACTGAAGACAAAACGTGTAACACGTGTAACACGTGTAAAAACATGTCTACATGAAAGGCTGTAATTACCTCAATGTGCGCGGTTACACCAGTTTATGTAAAGAATTCAGCCACTAAGATCTGAAGTTCTCTATGAACTGTGACCCTAAATGACACAAAATTACAACTATTATGATTGTCATTGCCGTAGTTTTATAAACTATGTAAGGCTGCTTAATAATACAAATGTGTTTTGTAATGACTCTGGCTCCATTGGACTCATAGAAGTAGTTTTTTAATCTTTGTTAATTTGTGAATTCATTTTGAAGTATGAAGGTTAAAGCTTTCTGTAAGACAGACACTGTTTGATCAAAGTAAAATAGAGCTTTTGCTGAGAAATAACAGTTTTATCTGTCTCTAAAGAAAACTGATAATGTGGTAATATAACCGTCCCATGACTTAAAACCAGAGTCTTTACCTGTCATGCCCTGTCTGTGACTCATTTCTGCTTTTCTGAATTATGTCATGTTTTACAGGCATATGTGTGTGCTCGTCACACACGCTAACATACCCAGAGTTATGACTGTGCTTTATCTATCAATGATGACTGTTTTTTTTTTTTTACAGCAAACATGGAGTATAAGACAATGTGCAGCACCACTCATAATGCCATGTGCAGATGTAAAGCTGGCTACACATGTAGAGACCAATCTTGCAAAAGCTGTGTGCCAATACCAAGGTCCACCACCAAACCAACACCCTCTCCATCCACTACAGGTACCTCAGAGTCAACTGCAGCATTACATGTAAAAGCTAACATCTGATAAAGGAAGACTTTTTTTTTTTTTTACAATCTGTTCAAATGCACACAAACATGTGATTCTGCACACTCAACTAAACTTTCCTAAACTAAATTTTACATATCATACAGAAAACACTGAGAAACAAACTTAACACCAGGATGAAGATCATATTACCAGAAACAACCTTTTTGATCCCCATCTGCTGCACCACACATAGGTGTAGATTTCAGGAGGGACCCCAGAGACACGTCATCCACAATAAAAACACCAAAGTAGCAAAAGGCTTTTATTTTGACCAAATTAAATCCATTTACACCATAAACTGATGCAGAAAAAGCACAAATGGTGCATAACAGTTCATTTGAATGTAGGAAATCAAGTGTTCGATGCTAAAAAATTTCTGGCAGAGGACCCCCAACCCCCTGATTCATATGTGTCACTCCTAATGTTAAAACAAAACCTATGTCTTTGGCACCACAACCAACCAACCAACAAATTTCCTGGGTCCATTAGGGTTTTGGTCCGTCATTTTGGACCAGTGAAGACCAGTAGTGCAGTGGTTCCCAACCCTTTTCCTATCTCTTAGTAAACTGACGACCCCTGACTAGCTGGCATTTTTTTATGGTTATTTCATATCATATTTAATACATAACAATAACTTTTTATATAGTTTTTTGTCTGTATTAAGTTTTTCTACAAACTTAACAGGCTTCTTTTTTGTGACAAATTCCTTATTTTCCTGTCCCAGACACTTGGCCATTGTTCTTTTAGCTCTTATGTTGTCTACTAATGCAAAATGAGACTGTTTAGCAGAGTGAAGGCTCTGTCAATATAGCTTGTGTTCAGGTCTTTACTGTGAGATTATCTTTAAGTTTATATCTTATACAATAATCTTAATGTTAATAATAAATATTTCATTTAGTGAAATCCTGAGATATAAGCCTGCTGTATATGTATTTTAAAAGTTTCCTTACACCCCTTAAAATCAAAAAGGTGTCATGACCCCATGTGAAGCTTTGGCGACCCCTAGTGGAGGTTAGGAACCACTGCTAAATAGACAATTATGATACAAACATATATACATACATCGGTCATATGTCTTGTTTTTTACATTTTGTTGTGCCCCAAAGCGCACTATTTTATATATATATACATCTACTGTCTACTGCAGGAGATTCAGCTGTCAGAGGTACTGCACAGATTTAGAGTCTATTTGATTTCTCCTGTTACTATTGTTGTGTGACGTTATATTTTGTACTTCCTGTCTCATCACTTTATGCTCATACAGCTCCATAAAAAGCTGGTCTTTGTCCTGTTCAGGCACTCAGATTTCCTAGATACACCCCTGGTTATGACTGCTTTAAGGAAGTTCACTAGAACCGCAACTATGGCAACATGTTGCACTGTAGCACTACAGAAAGCACTGTAACCATAGCAACAAGCTGTCCAGCATTCTGCAGTGGTTGCCAAGGTCAACTGAAACAGTTGTGTGCTGATGTAATGATTAAAAACAACACAGATAAACCAGCTGATAATAATGTTGATAAAGTATTTTACATGTTCTGACCTCTGTTGGCGACTGTTTGTTTACTCTGCCGTCTCCATGGAGTCAGGGTCACACACACAAGGTGACATGAGTTAATTATAAATCGTATTGTGTGGTTATAAATCTGGGAACCATAAACAGTGAAGCATTGATGTGAGCTGCTAAGTTTTTTTTTATCTCTTCCTCTCCAGCCCTGACGCCAGGAGCCCTCACCACACTCGGGAAATCTTCTCAACCAATCAAAGGTAGAGTGAGTTACTGGTTCTGCCTGTGCCAAGTGAAACCAGTGGGTGTTCATATAAATCTTTCAAAAATGTCTTTTTTACACATTCTTACAGATACAGCGTGGTTCCTGGTGATAATCGCTCTCCTGTGTACAGGACTTGCACTTGTTGTTTTAACAAAAATCAAGCCCTTTCTGCATTGGATCAAATCCAAACAAGGTCAGTGGATTATTATGAAGCTTATAACACTGCAACAGTACACAAACACAGGAAGCACACTGAGCTGCTTATCATTTCATAATGTGCATGAATTTATGTTTTTTATGATCTAAGGGGATATCTAAGGGGATATTTTAATTACTAAAAAAAAACCTTCCTCTATTCTGTTGTTACTCAGGATACTTTTTGGATAAGGAACATGAACCTGTGCCACAGGGCTCCGAGGACGAAGAAGTATCCACTCCTGTCCAGGAAGTGCTCGGAAAATGTGACCAATGTGATGTCTGAGCCTGAACTTTGACTAGCAGGAATTTGACAGGCAGACATTTAGTCCAAAACGCCTCTTGTAGTTTTGGACGTTTGTGACAAATGGGAACAAACGTCACTCGGCCCGTGCCGACGAATGGAACTACAGAAAATGTTTCGACACTGATGCTGTTTTCGGGGAGGAGACACGACTTTTTTTTGACATCTGTGACTTTAAGATGATAAAACTGTACAAAAAAACACACACAGATAATGAATCTGAAAGACACTGAGTGTAAGACTGTGACGGTAATACATGTGTTGAAAATTGTGCAGTACGTTGCTAAATGGTGGTATGTACTATGGTACGCAAAAGTTAAAGATATTTCACATCTTAACATTTCAGCTCTGTCTCACAGAAAAATGTGCAATGGACACAAATTCATAACAACACATGATGTGGTGGAGGGCACGAAATGCACCAGGAAAGCACAAGAAAATCTGCGTAAGGTGGGCGGGAGGGACGGTGGATGTGTAAAACAAACATAGATTTTCAACCAGGAGACCTCTGTTCATGTCCCGAGTTAACTGATTATAGAAAACAAGTGTCGCACACTCTGGCTTCATTTGCATTTCTTTTATTTCATGTCTCGCGTGAATCCAAAAGTCAGCGTAGTTGCGTGACTTTAGGTACTTTACATATCTACACAAAGTATCTAAGTTTATGCCACATATGTAGTTATATTAACCATATTAACATGTTTTTTCCCCTAAACTTTAAAGGAGCAGTGTGTAGGATTTAAAGGCATCTAACAGTGACAATTCTCCCATGTGCCAGGCTCGAACTCCTGGTTAGAATTCCTTCAGTGTTCACTGTTCAAAGGGTTTTAACCGGGAGCTGAAATATCCGCAGAGGTCTCTTCATCTCCAAAACAAACGGACCAAGGGATTTAAATCGGTAAAAACACTGAGTAAAACAGTTTTCTGAGGCTGTTGGACTTGTCTCAGAGGGGCTGCTTACTACGGTGACCATCTCAAAAACACAAATATCTCTATCTAGAGCCAGTGTTTGGTTTGTCTGTTCTGGGCTACCATAGCTCAACATGACAGACTCCGTGGAGGAGGACCTGCTCCCTATGTAGACATAAACAGCTGATTCTAAGGTTACAAAAATATGACAGTTCTTATTTTCAGGTGATATTACACAAAAGAAAACATACTTATTATATTAAATTTCTGACAATTTCTTTAAAGAGGCCGTGTCGATTTCTACATATTTCTGTGAGACTGTGTTGTACATTTAAAGGTATATGTATAAATAGACTTTTCAGAATATACATACCAATTGTGAATGTTTTAGCTTGTATACATTTCTACTTAGTTTTTTTTATTAAAAATAAACTTGTATTGTCAGCAAAATGCCTAACATTTATGATAAAACATTCAGGTCTGATACTTTAAAGGGAGCTGACAGAGCTTTAAAAAAGTATTTACATGACATTTTAAATTTACATGACATTTTAAATTATAACTTACAAGAAGGAGATCCCCCTCCAGCTGTTCTTTCCAGAGTTAAAGTTTCTGGTGTGCACTGACCACAAGTTTTCATGGGACCTGCAGATAAAATGTCTCTGTACAGCCCTGAGATCCCTTCACAGTTTGCCAGAGGGAGATGGATCTGCTCCACATTCATCTTTGGTTTCACAGTTTTACAGATCTTTCCTTTAATAGACTGTGTTTAGGATCAGTCTGGACGCCAGCGGCCAGAGCTACCAACGCAAATCTTCTGGGATTTTTAGGATGCATCATAATGCCTCCTCTTTGGACACGTGGCAGTCCTTCCCCTGCTCCTGAGAGGGAAAGAAGATGTTGTCAATCTCTCCGCTCCTCTCCTCCTCAGAGAGATGAATACTGGGAGAGGACGTGGGATGAAACACAGGACAGTCTCTCTCATCCTCTTCTTCACTCATCACTCTCTTGGCCGTCTTCCCACATTCAACTGTTGGACCAACTTGGCCTGTGAACTGACTCAGCAAGCTAAAGACAACCGTCCCTGGATTGTGGACATGTACGGGACCTATGGAGACCAAAACAAGCAAAGAGTGCACTTAAAGGAATGCTTTAATTGACTCATACAACTTGACTCAACACAACTCAGACTCATAGCGGTTATCTTAATGACTCCACGAAGTGAGTCAGGTGTTTCCTCATTTCACTCATCAGTACCCAGATTGGCTGCGGAGAGGCACGACGGCTGCTGCTTTGCACTGAATGAGTCTCTGGGGAACTGATGAGATGACTCCTTTCGAGAAACATTTCTGCCTCCCTAAAAAAGAACATGTCAATCAGCGAGGGGCAAATAGAGTGAAGAGAAATGATGCTATATATGAAGGCACATGATAGAATGACGCTTTGAAAATGGCTTCTTACCTCATTGCGTAACTTTGAAATAGCTGGAAAACAAAACATAGATAGGTAAATGATAGCAAGTCAGTGACATCACATGCCCGCCACTGATGAATCACCATGTATATGATTTACAAAGCAACTAAATATCTCCAAGCTAGTGACATATTTCTAACCATAGTAATTTCTAAAGGTTTTCAGTAAACTGTTTGTTGTTTCACAGAACAGATGTGATCATAAAATTCAAGAGTTTGACTGATTAGAGGTGGAGCCAGTGACTCTGGAGCAAGATTGGTATCTGAACTCAACACCCAAACAAATACGCCCACCCCTCCCGTCAGTTCTCCTTCACAAGCTCCTTTATACCGTCCCTCTCTCTCACACTGTCTTTCTCTTTACATATGTATGGCCTTTCCCCTGTCCTGTGCACAAGCCCAGTACCTCAGTGTTCTGTGGCTCGGTCTGAGCCACTCTGTGTGTTTCACATCTATAGAGTCACGGTTGTATTAACACCAGATTATTTTTCAGTGCATGTAGGAGCCAGAATTTGTATTTCGTCTGATTATTTGTTCAGGCTGCTCAAGTTTGTTTGGTTACTATTACTTCTGGTAAATGACTCTTTGCTAAGTCCCGCCCCCAGACACAGACTGGCCAATCATAACGTGGCATTGGACCAGCTCAGACCAGGGTCCAACAACAACACAGCTGTGCTCCATCGTCTCAGATTTACTTAATGTTCAGGCTGGTTTTGTGGATTTGGAGCTAAATGTTGTGCCTGGGGCACGTCGTGTATTAATGATACTCGTTACCTGGAGAGGTTGGAAAAAGATATACGTTTCTTCCCTGTTCCAAAACCAAAATCAAACCCTGAAAAGTGTAGGGTTAGCTAGCTAGCTACTGAAGATATAGCCTACTGATGTATACACATGCTGCTTTTGCTTTGTAATGATTATAACAGTGAAACAAAGACCGACCCTGCTGTACAGGAACCAGTGAAGGGAAGCAGGGAAACTTTGCTGATATTCAACCAGCTGTGTGTCATCACAGATGAAGAGATCCCTTCCCATCCAGGTGCTGGCAGCGGCACGGGGGCAAAGCCAAACACTGTTCATCTGCACACACTGTGATGCCACACAGCTGGTTGAATATCAGCAAAGTTTCTCTTTATATTCATTGTCTTCTGTGTCGATCAGCAGTGATGTGGTGGTTCACTCTGACACTGTGATCTGTAGCCTATAGTTGGGCTTTAGCTTCTAACTATCTTTGTCTTTTTAACCTGTTGTTGCTGCTGAGTCAGTTTGACATCCTGGATATCCTTCAAACACAGACTGTAGACCCCTCTGTCTGCTTCTCTCTGACATCACTGCTTCATTTTTCCAAAAATATGATGATATTTCTTCAAGGAGTGCAGTTAGTTACAGTGTGGGCTCCATGCTTACTCTGACACCTTGCCAGACTTTAACAAAGGGGCGGGGTTTAGCGAAAGGTCGATTATATTGGCACAGGGATGTGGTTTTACATTAAATTACCTGTTCACTCACTTTTATTGTGACACTCAAACAAGGAGGGTGTGTTTGGCTTTGATATTCTGTTGACCATCTTGTCACATCACATTACATTCGTCACTCGTCACATTTTGTTAATAAGTCTTGCTTTAGTTTTTCCACTTTTAAGTCTTTTACATGATAAAACACATCTGGACTTCTGCATGGATTTTCCTCTTAGCAGCCTTTTTCACTGATAGCAGTCACAACAGCACAAAACAGACAGCTAATGGACTACGAGGAGATATTTCCTGTGTCAAAATGTGTTTTGGATTAGAGCTGCATACAGACTGAGCCTGTCCTGGATGTAAGCACCATCTCACCTTGCTTGAAACATGTTTCATCGCCGGGGCGGCGAACAAAGAACAGGATCACAAGCGCCAAGCATCCCACAGCAACCACTGGACACAAGATGGCTGCCAGCTGACTGCTTGTCTTGTCTGACAGAGAGAAACAAGAGTCTTCAGCCATGGAGTTTAGCTAAATGCTAACATGCTTACACAGCCCAGGTGAAAATGTTGGCATGGTACATTTCTGCAAGCCAGGGATATGTTACATTTGCATGTTTCATATGTATTATATTAACATTTCTAACGTGACATAGCATGTGAGCTGAATTTGACATCGCGAGGTGGCGGGGACGGTGGACGATGTGTCACCTTGGCGACAAACCCGCCAAGCTGCAGACCACTGTTTGAGACCAACAAACAACATATTGGTTGCTTTTTTAAGCAAATCATCACCGTGTTTCTAGCTTTCTAGCCATCAAATGTTGGTGTTTTTAGCAACCCGTTGCTGTGTTTCCAGTGGTGATTGTACCACGACAAGTTTTTGACCTCACCGCTTTTCCTGCAGGGATTATGCCTCCAAAACTGGGTATTTTAAGCCAAAACATGATATTTTTCTAACCATAACCAAATGTTTTTTGTGCCTAAATCTCGCCAAGTTAAACACAGTGTTGTTGGAACATAAAGGTCCATTGACACTGCGCCTTTTCAGGACTTTGCTGTTGCTGCTGCTGTTGTTGATGCACTCGTTAGTTGCACTATATATTTTTTTTTAAATTTAATATTGCTTATATTTTGTACTTATATTGGTTAGATTTTATTGTTATGTGTATAAAGTTTGTACCATTTGAGGATGACACATTTGCAATTTTGTTATGCTTGTATAATGACAGTAAAATTCTTAAATGCTGAATATTATTGGAAGTTTCAACCTATCCGCTACATAAAAATGTACAAATGTAACATATCCGAGGTTGGCAGATACGCACAATGTCAAAAAAAAATTCTGGCAATTGGGTTGCCATACAATGACCAAACTAACATGCTGATGTGAGGCAGGTTCCCTGACAAAGTTTAGCATGCTAGCATGCTAATATCTGCATCACTAATCATCACTAATCACTAATCATACATCACACACTACATCACTGATCATAAGGTACAGCTGAGGCTGATGGGAATGTCATCAGTTTTGCAGGCATTTGGTTATGGAGCTAGCAGCAAAGTCAGCAATAGGCATCACTAAGGTTATAAATATTCACCTTCAGCAGGACATGAATGTCTGAACCAAATGTTGTGCCAGTCCATTCAGTATGTAGAGAAATTTCACTCAAAACCTCAAATGACAACCTACTGGTGGTGCCAGAGGAAAAGTCATAGGCTCACCAAAGTCAGTCAAATTAAACCTCTGGGAACTATGAATGTATGTACAAAATTTTGTTTCAATCCATCCAGAAGATGTTGAGATATTTAAAGACTTTGACTCCCTGGTGGCACTAGACGAAATATCAAGGGATCACCAAAGTCAGTAGGATTCATCCTCTGTGGGTTGTAAATGTCTGTGTGAGGTGTTTTCGTCTGGGATTACTGGCATTGCCATCATGTGGGACATGCTGCTTGCGTGGCTAAAAATACATCTTTGTGCCTCAAAACAATAGAAATCAAATACTGAACACTCTCCACATACTCCTCTCACACTCACCTCCTTTGAGATGTGTGCCATTTCCTGGCGGTGGGACTGACGGCGTGCCACACCTGTGTGAGATAAGAGTGAAGTGTTGAATATCTCAGGTATCCCAAATATGTGACACCATGAACAAGGACAGTCTTCAATAGGCTACCTGTAATGTCCGCACCAAATGCTACAATAACTCTGAGAGTATCTTAAGTCATCTAGATTTTGGGAGTCATATGAATCTTAAGTTTTTGAACTCCACTCTGTGAGGAATTTATTATGTACTGTATCTAAGGAAATCCAGGACTTACTTGGGAAATCGGCAGGGTTTGGTGGAAGTGCTGCTATGTCCTGAGGAAGTTGTGGAAGGTGTGTGTTTATCTCTGACCACATTAGCTGCATCCGGAGGACAAAAAGCGTCACAGATTTGGTTTTTAGATTAGAGGACAAACACAAGACCAAACAAAGTCTCACTAACATGTTATGGCAATAGCAGCAGCCTAAATGCATCAAACTGTACAGGTATACATGAGAAACATCTACAGGTGTGACAGAGTGTGAAGATTTATTGGTTAATGTGATGACGGGCAATACTTCGGAAGCATAATGCATTCACTTGAGAAAAAAAATGTTGGCCTGTTTTTCTGAGAAAAGTTTTTATGGAAAATATTCATTCTTGTTTTTCTGACTCGAGATAATAATCTTCAGAAAAAAAAAATCACGCTTCCATAAAAAACAGCTTTGTTTGCAGGAAATTAAATATAAGATGAAAATAGTGAAAATAATATGTAGAACGTGAGGTAGGAAAAATGTGTGAGGTTAGAACCTCATTCCTCGTCATCAGCCTCTGCTTTGAGCTACAGGCACTGATGATTTTCATTTTGGGACTCAATACTTTATACATCTAAATCACTATATTTCAGAGTGACGTTTTTTTCACTCCAACGCAATAAAATAAATATCATTGTTGTTGGGAGAGTTGTATCTTTGTGGCACCCTGGTGGTCTCAGGGTTAAGGCCCTGACCCTGAACTGCACTGACACACATCCGGCCGAGGACCTTTTTCCTGTCTCTCTCTCTTTCTCTATCTCTCTACTCATTTCCTGTCATCTCTCAACTGTCAACGAACAATGAAGGCTGAGATACAATGAAGTTTAAAAACAGTACTTTAAAAAGTCATATCTTCAAAGCACCAGCTTTTCTGCTTGTCTTTGTTCCATTCTGACTGACACGCATTTTTAACATTGTCTGAGGAGTTTTTGGACAGAGCTCAGACGGAGTTTCATGTCTCATATTTCATAAATCTGTATCTATTTGTAAAAATAGTTCATTATATCTTATCACGCAGGTTTAAAGGTT
Source organism: Cephalopholis sonnerati (assembly GCA_019142605.1). Taxonomy (NCBI): domain Eukaryota; kingdom Metazoa; phylum Chordata; class Actinopteri; order Perciformes; family Serranidae; genus Cephalopholis; species Cephalopholis sonnerati. The sequence continues at coordinate 30,475,361 of JAGQAX010000008.1, forward strand.
TAGCATGTAGGATTTAGAGGCATCTAGTGGAGAGGCTGCAGATTGCAATTAACTGAAACTTGTATGATGTGTCTAGCGTGTAGGAGAACTACAGTGCCAACGCGAAAACATGAATGGCTCTATCTAGAGCCAGTGTTTGGTTTGTCCGTTCTGAGCTACTGTAAAGACAACACGGATGACTCTGTGGAAGCAACCCGATCTCTCGTCAAATACTGACACTTGGTCAGTGTCCCTTAGTATCAGATACTGACACACCAAGGCACCCTTTAGTGGCAGTATGACACACAAGCATTTTTTGACGAGCTGAGCAATTGTCGTAGTATAATGATCGAGAAAGTCTGCTTAGGGCAGGCAGGAGGGGAGGTGGATGAATCAAACAAACTTTCACCCAGGAGAAACCAAAAGTCGATTAACGTGATAGTCTGTGTCTACTGACGTATGTTGTTACATTGGGTTAGTAAAAAACACACTTTTTTCCAAACCTAAACGCCTGCTTTTCTTGTGTAAATCTAAGTAAACCAAAACACAAAGTTTTTAAAAGACACTGTATGCAGTGACAAGACGAAAATGTACATTTCCGATGAAGACAGAAGTTATTTTTGAAAAGACACGACGCATGCAATGAGAGTGAATTGACCTGCCGTCCCTGGTGTGCAAAACTGATGCTGGAGGGGTACTTAAAGCATCACTGCTTGATGTGTAGGGCCACTGACCAGCCTTGACAGTGACGAGTTGGTAGTGAGAATGTGTTGGGAAAATAACGGTAACAAAAACAAAACGATTCTTAGTTTCAGGTGATTATGCGCTGAAGAAAACATGAATTCTGTATTTACTTTCTGCCAATATGTCCCCCTAAATCCTACACACCAGACCTTTGAGATGTCCATGACTCTGTGAGAGGGATCTTTTATCAAAATAAGTACAACTATGATTAATGTATGAGCATATTTCCCTGCCAGTACTTGCTTATTTGTAGGACTTATCAGTAATGTTGTATTTTTAGATTGTGGTATCACTATTCTAATAAAGGATCTAAAAATATTTCATGCAGTACTGTGGGGAGATCCCCAGAGCTCAGATCAGAGCCCTCATCACTACTGTCACATGTGTAAATAACAGTATGTACAGCCTTCGGTATCATTATGGGTCATTCTCTCTTACAGTCAGAGAAAACTTCAGAGGTGTATTATTTTATCATGAGGCCCCCTGCTGGTTGAGTCTAATCTGACAGAGTTGAAAGTCTGCACTGCTCAGTATTTACCAGTTGCGGTCCTTGTCACATTCTTGACACAGAATCTGCAGTCTGTTGAGAATGGGACCTTGTGGTCACATTCATAACCGTCTTCACAGACACACTCTACATTGGACGTGCTGGTGCAGTTCTTTATCACCTTCAGATGAAACTCTGAGACAGTGGAAAACAGGTGATTTTAGGGATTTTAATCACAGAAAAAAGTCATTTCCAGATATGCAAAGTGATTTATAATTTTTTCAGTTTATTATAGAAACCCAAAGGTCACACTGGTATCATCATCATCAGTGATGGATGAAACCGTTGAGCTGGTATGACTCATAGTTTCTCTACCTGGTCTGCAGTCTCCGGAGCAGAAATGACATTCTTCTTCACGGTTCAGCTGAGTCGTGTACCTTCCAGCAGGACAGGGTTCACACTCAAGACAAGACTTCTGATACATACCTGGCAGAACAGAAAAAAAACAAATGAGAACAACCGGATGAGATACAGAGCAGAGAGAGGCTCCTCACCCAGAGTGCATATTAATTAAGGATGTGGTCATACAGCTCAAAGTCTTTGTGCAGCGTGCGTCATTTTTCATCAACAGAGAGGACGTGCACTCACAGAGAGAGAAAAATAGGTGCTGTATGCCTCAGTGGTTCATAGTCATTTCCAAATATGACCAAGTGCTGATTAAATCATTAAAAACAGTGAGTCAAAGCTAAATGAGGAACAGACAGAAAAACAGACACAGAAATAGAAGACGCTCACGCCAGATGTCACCTTACCTGCAGGGCACATTCGACACTCTCTGGCTCCAACCTTGTAATAAGTGATCTCACTTCTTCTGTTAACACATTAACACAATTAGATACAAACCTCTATACTCCTGCAAAATCCTGAGTCACACGTTTATACATGTTTATACATTTGACAGCTATTTTTTTATACTTGAAAAGCAACTACATCTTGTTGTCTGTAGTATTATACATTTTTTTAAGGTAGAGGAAGTGAGGATGAAGGACAGTGTTACCAGTGGAGAGGTGAGCACCAACTTTACGCACAACATCAAGAGCATCACAAAACATTGCACAGGTCCCATCCTATGGAGAACAATGTAGAAAATATTACAATAAATGGCTGATATCAAGTGGTCAGCTTAAAACTCCATATTAAAAAGGCATGTTCTGTAAAGTTTAGCACCCCGACAAAAATTCCATCATCATAAATCATAAATAAACTGTGATATTAAAATATAAACAAAACAAGAACAACAACAAAAAACGATTTACCTTCAATATGATGTGCTCTTTGCTCTCCCTCTATTGTTTTGTTAACTTCCTCAAGGTGCGACTCTCTCTTTCTTTCTCTCTGCCCTCTCACTCACTCTACCCATCCTCTGTGTCACTGTTTCCTTACCTGGTGACATCTTCCTGTCTTCCTGTCTCCTCCGCCCACTGATCTCTACCAGTGTGCTGCTGCTGTCCTGTTTACACGTTCAGCTCTCACACGCAGACCCATGTGACTAACGTTTCTGCATCAAAGCCTCATCACTTTCCATACAAACTGTAAGACCCGATGGAAGAACGAATCAAAGGGCAGCTCTCTGTGCAGCTTAACATGTGTCAACAACATGATGGAGGAGCAAATCATTTTTGACAGCGACGGTTACGATTTCATTTCTGATTTTAAGTCATGTCATATTTTTAATCATATCTGATTACTCAGATTACACCACTCAGATTTCCTACACGCTGTAATTTGGGCTTTTCTTTGGTGAAATCAGTGGAAACAGAAAAACAGTTCACCCAAAATAAAAAAATCTCAGACACTCACTTATTCCTTTCTATCTACGCAGATAGTCAGTGGTGGGAGAATGACAGAGAGATCCTTCATTCAAACAAAAGCACTCATACATTAACGTAAAAAACTCAGAAAGCTTTTTGGGTAAAAGCACAGAATTGTTATCAGCTAAATATGTTCAAGTATCAAAGTTAAAGTACTCGTCCTGCAGCAGAATGGCTCCTGTGGCTGATTATTGTATTGTAGCTGGTCTATGTGGTTCTTAACTACTTTTTATATAGTTTGGTAGTTTAGTCCAGTACTTGCTAACCAAGGAGCAATCTCTACAGCAGAAGCCGACGCAGTCCCCACAGACCACCATGTTATGATGCTTGACTTTACAGCAGAAATTAACATATTTACCACCTCGTACATAACAATGTTGGTCTCTATAGCAAATTTTAACATTCATGACAACTGTACGGGGGTTGAATTTTTACATAACTCAGCAGTTTACATTTTATTAAGGCTTAAAGTTACGCGTACTCAAGTCTCAGGTTCTCAGTCAGATCCACTCTTCACCCCTCCACAGCACCACCCTCCTGTCCAAATAAGGCCCTCTCAAAGGGTCGAAAAATAATCTGGGGGTCATGAGATAATGAGGAGGGTAAATTATTAGATAATTTGGCATCTTTGGGCATCAAACAGTTGTTTAAATTAAACCATCTGAAAGATATGTCTCTTTCATGGAACAACTAAAAGCTTCACGCTCACATTCACAGACTGTGGGGGGAAGCCGGAGGACCCAAGAAAAAGCCACGCTGACATGGGGGAAGCTCTGCACAGAAGGGCTTCCCCACCCTGGCGGTTTGTACCAGGGGCCCTCTTGCTGTGGGGTAACAATACTAACCACTGAACCACCGTGCCACCCTAAAAAAAGCTTATAGACATCCACAAATATGACAAATGAGTCCCCACCAGTCCAGACACCACTTTTAAACATGTTGGAAGCCACTGCTTTCATCTTAAACCATTTATTTTTTAAGGTCAGCATATGCTTTAAATCTAGTGGAGTAAAAAGTATAACATTTCCCTCTGAAATGTATCGCCGTATGAGTATAAAGTAGCATAAAATAAAAGTACCTCAAAGGACTAAATGCGCTGTCACACTACTCCTCTGCAGACTGTTTTACAGTGGAAAGTTGCTGAGTTTCATTTATAGTGCTCATATTTAAAAATCCAACAGCAACATATTTTCCAAAACAATGTCGTCACAGAGCTCAGTCGCTTCTGTAGTCTGCTGATAAAAGTATCTGAGACATTGTTTCTGGAGAGAGCGATGCTGCTTGTTTGAATGAAGCCACATGTCATTGCTGTGAGCACAAAAACACAGTCCCATTGCATTTTGTCATCTGGGTGAACTGAGCCTTCAACTTTAAGGCTGAACAGAAACATGTTTTATAAATAATCACACAGAGTCCTGTTGCTTAGTTGCATCTTTTATTCTTTCAGTCTCTCTTGTTACATACTGTAGCTCTGCAGGGAAGCTTTTTAGCCTAAATTACTGTCTTGATGTTTAAAGCTGCATCGTCACACATCTGGAGTATTCAGCCAGCACTCAGGATTATCAGCAGGTTGTTTTATGAAACAAATTGAATCTGAATATTTTGTCTCATCTGTTAAGACATGAAAGAAGTGACAAAAAAACAACACTCTTTTTTTGTTATTAACCGCCATAATTTCCACTGATAAGCTAAATAGAGCAATCAGGTCATTTTATCTTATCTTATGTTTCTTTCCAGGTGTGTGACTGTCGACAATCTTCGCTTGCAGTCTTTGAACACAAGTATATATTCAAAGCTATATTTCCTTTACACATATAATATCAAAGCCATCTTACAGTCATTTCGCTGAAGCATTTGCATTTCAGAGGTTCTGCTTTTTGTTTTTTGTTTTTTGTTTTAACTTGAGTTATTTTTAAACTGACTTTATTTGGCAGCCACATACACTCATAAAGAAAAAGTACCAATGGAAAAACAAAAGAACTCCATCGTCATTTGATTTAAATATTTACAATTTTAGAGGTGATTATTGTCGAAAAGACAGCTCAGTCTCAGATGCTACACACAGAGACAACAAATTGGACTTGCCATGTTTCCTTCTTCTTCATGTTGTACATCTGCACCAGTAAAAGTCTTTTTAAAAACACTCAGTAAACAGACATGACACCCAGAAACATACACACTGGCACATGCATACATAGAGACTCACTCAGTGCGTGAAAGTAAAACTGTACAAAGGGAAATGGCGTGTTTTATGTGTCACACAATTTATCCTTGACAGACATCCTCCTTCTGAATTCAAACAGTAGTGAAAACACTGCGATTAGCGTTCAGCTGATTCCAACAGCCACACATGCATGAGTTTATATAAGCTTCAGATCTGTCCTCCGGCTGTGTAATAACAAAGCGTTGAAGTGTGAGTCGCGGTAGAAGCAGAAGAAATATCTCACCTGGTACAACCACACAGAAGAAACTACAGCCAGGACTATATTTAGACAAGTGTCTGATCACAGAGCGGTGATGGCAGAGGGGCGTTCCCCTGACAGCAGTATGCTAATACGTGTTTTACTGTAGCGGTGAGTTAAAGTTCATGGTTAAATGTGCCCAGAAAAACATAAACAAAGTAAAAATGAGGTATGTGTTCGTGTTAAATTCATTATTCTAGTACCCCACCTGCAACATGTAAAAGATGAGGAAATATGAATAGAAGAAATATAGTTTTCTATTTTCAGCTTGTCTACATTTTTATGTTACATGTTTTACAATAGTGCTGATTGTTTCATATACATTTTTGCTTTGCTCTTCCTTTCTATGTGCAAACAGCCTCAAAAATAGGTTTAGTTATATACATCAAGCACCTTGGTGAAATAGCTTCGGCAGCTATATTTTGTTTTTTTTGTTTTTTTTTTTACAGCAATTTCCTGTTGATTCATTCTCACCATTTTATTTTGGCACTCAACGGCTAACTTACGTTATTTTAGGACAATCTTTTTTGTTCAACGCAGGACCTGACTCTAATCTAAGCATTGCTGCTGAAAATAAAACTAATTAGCAACAGCTACATGACACTTGGGCGTCAGTGCACTTTGTCACACAGTACTTTTACTGCCAGAGAGCAGAATGACGAGCCAACGCTGACTCCAGATCAGCTTCAAGAGGGTGCAGACTGGACTTTAACTGCACAAGACAAAGACTGTGGCTATATTTATAAACTGAGAACAAACATGCTGACAGCATCCTCCTCCACTTTGGGTTTCTTATGAAGCACCATTAACAGTTTCATCTGAGATGTTCAATGCATTTTTACGACGGCATCTTCAATCAATCAATCAATCAATCATTTAATTGTCACATGGAATAGGTTAAAAAAAAAATCAGATAAAAAAAGTCTGAATTTCTGAGATTAAAGTTGTGCATTTACAAGATAAAAACTCAGATATTCTCTGACATTTTAAAGTCATAAATTTGTGAGAAAAAATAGAGGATTCCTTGAAATTAAAGATAAGCTTTTACAAGAACAAAAAAAAGTCAATGACTGGCGAGCTCACACTCAGTGTGAAAGTCCATGGTACAAGCAGGCAGACCAAAAATGGAGGCTGGATCAACCTCATCACACCACAGTCGCTGCCGTGGTTACACACTATAAACAGTACACTAACAAGATGTAACAAGCTGTGCGTTACATTAAATTAGACCCAGAATGTATTTATTTATGTAAGATATTTACTGGTATTTATTTGATTTATGTTTGGGTGCATAAATCCTCCTCTACCCACTTTCCACTTGTCCCAGAACTAATAATGGGTACGCGAGTCCCCAGGGAATTATTTTGCCTGAACACCCTGTGAGAAGAACAGGCAGAGGTTAGCTTGTGCATGACACGATTTAAATTTACTATTACAATTAGCTTATTACAAGTCTTACATTAAACCCCCCAATTAACAAATATTTTGCTATTATTAAGTCATATGTCAGAGCACATTATTTGCTTGCTGGCAAACAAACAACGGGGTGGAACAGCCGAGCTGTGAAACTACAGACTCAAGAGAACTGAGCATACAATCAGTAAATGAATATATTTGTTTAAGTACCACATAGTAGTAGTGTTTACTATTAACTAGTAACGGCAACCCATCTTTACACCGATAGAGCTTCAATGCGTTTTTGGTTAGATGTGATTTCATTCCTGTTTTTCCGAGTTCTTTTCTTTGAAATGTGTGGCTTAAATCTCAGAAAAAAATTTAACAATTTCTCTCATATTTCTTACTTCATAATCTCAGAGAATACTCAAGTTTTTTCTCGTATATTTACCACTTTTATCTCAGAAAATGTCTGATTTTTATCTTGTAAATTTGCAACTTTAATCTTAGAAATTACAGTTTTTTAGCGGAATATTACCCCTTCCCAGCTCAAGATATTTTCATACACCGTCATACATTTCAGATGTTCAGATGAAATTCTGTATAAGACCTTGTTTTACATTTCCCACGGACAAACTGATGTCACTGCCTTGTCTAGTATGGATTTCTTTTGCCTATGAGTTGCCATGTTGGTGCAGTTTGCTCCTTCTAAGCCTGGCACAGAAATGATGCTGATGCTGACTATTAATGTTGTAAGTGCTCTTAAAATAATGAAGTGTTGTGACATGATGAGCTATTTTGCCCATTTAGTCCTTTTTCACGGTTCACTGTTTCTGATTCAGTTAATTTTCAGGAAATAAATGGGTGAATTGGATCAAACCACCAAAACCTTCTTTGTACTGTTTTCTGGATCGTACATAATTCCTATCAGCAAGAGGGAAGACGCCTGTTGGTAGCTGATGTTTTGGTTATGTTTTGTCTCATTTGTCCTCTTCATGTTTCGTTAAATTAAGCACAGATGTTCAGATTTATTTACGCTTGAAGGTTTGCTTTGCCTGTGGTTTAATCTGATAGACAGCAGGCTCTGAATCTGCAGCTGTAAGGCAGTAAAATGCTGAATCATGACATCTTATTAGACTTCAAAGACAAAAGCTCTTTGTCATCATCAAACTCAGAAACACACTCCAGAGCCCTGTTCACACAAGACTAGGATTACCAGGGGACCTCATGTGATTTAGAAATCAGCATCCCTTCATGTGTGTTTCATGCAGCACATTGGTGTGGGATAAGCGAAGTCTGTATGTGACTCAAATTTACTGACATTATCCCCTGGATATGATGTCAAAGCTCTACATTCACACCCACATTGTGTGGCAAGATTAGCCTCCTGAATTAGCACTTTAATTTATAATTGCCAAGGCAGACTCTAAAATTATTTAACTAAATAACTGATAACTAAAATTATCACATGACCTCTGTGTTAAGCCAAAAACTGCAGTTCCTTGAATGGCCATTTGAGGCTGGTTCCAATAGTCAGTCAATCCTCACAGACCCCCATGTTAAAATGTCCAGCTTTACAGCAGAAATAAACGTGTTTACAGCCTGATACAAAACACGGGTTTGGTCTCGCTTGCTAATTTCCATGTTCATGACAACACACCAGAGGGTGACGTCTCGGTAGCTGCGTCCATCATCTTATACAGAGTGTGTGGTTAGTCATATGTGATGGAATTTTTACTCAAGTTACAGACCTGACAGATTCACGCAGCATTATGATCACAGATGGCCTCCACAATTATTACAAATTATGAGAGGTCTCCAGGTTATACTGGTCCCCTGCAAACAGCGCTCAGGACCTTTGTTACAGTAGTTCAAGTCTGAAACTGTCCTGCTTCCTGTCTTGTGTGTTTAGTGACAGAATGTTAATTTCAGGCCTGCAGGCTTGTGTGGAGTAAACTGTATAGGTTTAGCTTTAGTGACTTTACAATATGTATTTGCCTGATTAGCCTCAGACGCCCGACCTAAGTGTTTTTATTGTGTGTGGAGTGAATGAGTCATGCTATGCTTTCCTGTAGCCTACAGCACTGCACTGTAATGACATCAGAATTAAAATAAGAATAAACTCAGGATCCTCAGCTTTCTGAATCTTCACAGGACAATCCATTATAAGATTTACTTTCCTAACTTCTTTCTGTAAATCACAACATGACGAGCTCCACCTACAAGAAGACCTCTCCCCCCTGCAGGGCAGTGACATCTGCATGAAGTAGTAATGACAAAAAAATCCAGCTTTGCTACTCAGTCACAGTTTCAGTGCTCAAAGTCTCCTCAGACCAAAGCTGATTATGTGGACAGCAGAAAGACTTAACGATATGACTCCGTAAATAAAGAGGTTCGTATGTAAACATGGTGTTGCCATAGTTACAGGTGTGTATTGCGTCGGTGTGGTACTGTAGCTGGATGCAGCGGAGGTCACGTGACCGCAGCCCCCGTTACAGCCGGAGTGAGGAAGTGTCAAGATCTCCCAGTGCTCGAAGAAGACGGCGGAGACGATGAAGACCGGTCGTTTTCTCTCTGATCACTGTCCTCGGAGGACGCAGGCGCCGCAGAGTTACTGTGAGAAACAGAAACAAAAATGCAACCAATTCTTCATGTGACTCTCATCACTTTTAAAGTTTACTTAATTTCTGTCTTCATTTCTAGGAAAGGCAAGACTTTTTTGGGCGACTGCAGAGGTAGAGCGGGTTGTCTACTAATCAGAAGATCAGCGGTACGATCCCCGGCTTCTTTATAATATAAAATATGTTTTTATAGGAGAAGTTATAATTGCTACATATTAAACACTCATCATTATGTAGAGCTACGTTATACTGTGTTACAAACCATTTATTTAATGTTTGTATACTGTTTACAAACGTTATAAGGGGACTTAAAGTGAAGTGTTATTGAGGGAAACCAAAGGACCTGTGAAATAAAGTGCTACCAAGAAGAAAATAAACAGACAGTCAGGGTTGGCGGACAAATAATGCAGAGTGAAACTCAGTGTGAGTGTGTTACCTGTCTCCACTCTGTGTTATAAGTCTCCTGCAGGTCTCCATCTGAACATCCAGGCCTCTCTTCATCGAGCACATCTCCATGTACTCGTGGAGGTGTCGGTTCATGTCACTCTTTGCCGTAGCCAGCTCCAGCTGGAGTCACAAAACATTCAGTCAGACATATTGCAAATATTAAAACTTAAATGTGCTGTATGTGTGTTTACCACATATAAGTTGTTTATTAGCATCAGCATGATAACTGATGCTACACTATGCACGACTATGAAAGTCTTTATGTCATGTCTAAGTAAAGAATCACGTCCACAAAGATGGATGTATCATAAACAAAAAACAGATTAACTGTCTGTCATTTACTGCTGAGTCATCAAGTGTGTTCACATGGACGTTAGAGGTCCAGTGTGTTGGATTTGGGGGCATCTATTAAAATTTTCATTAGTGTATAATCACCTGAAAAAAAGCAGTTTTGTTTTTGTTACCCTGAGCCCAGTTCAGATCAAAGATTTGCTTCGAGATGACTTGAATAATAAGCACATACAGTGATACAAGAAGCAGCAGCAGTGACCCACCGTGCAACACCAGCACACCATGAGGGCGGAAACAGGGCTCAGTGGGGACAGAGCAAGTGAACACATCATCTGTGATTATTTTGAGCTTGACCATCGGACTTCACTACAAGCCGATTGGCTTTTGAAACGTTCTAAAACAAGCTGCCGGCAGTTTGACCAGCTGAGTTGCAGGTGACACCGTCAGCCGGCTTGAGTCGAGCTGAGACTGGCCAGTTCACAGCGCTGCAACTTTTCTCTGCAATGTTCGAAAACGTTTTCGTCACGCTGCCAATCATTGGTCTGAACTGGGCTTTAGAATGAGCCGTTTCTATCTACACATGAAGTGGCTCATCTTCATCGGAGTTCGACCTGTTGTTTTTACAGTAGCCCAGAACGGACAAACCAAACACCGGCTCTGGATGGGGACATTTGCATTTTTGCGCCAGCCACCATAGTTCTCCTACATGCTTGGCACAGGAGAGAAGTTTCAGCTCTTCAACCTCACCCCTAGATGCCACTTAATCCCACACAGTGGACCTTTAATAGTAATGGTGTTTACATGCTCAAACACATAAATGAGATACATCAAAAACCACATTATAAATAGGATATTCATGTCCCTGTGCACGCACTCATTATGTGAAACATTTTCAATGAATCTGCAGTCAACAGAGCGCTGCACAAACCTTGAGTGCATACACAACACGTAAGACAAGTTGTGGTATTGAGATCTTAATGTACAATGCAATAAAGGCTTTAGAGTAAACAATGACACTTAGCATCAAGAGAAAGATAAGACAGACAACATTTATGAACTGGGAAACCATTTAAGTAATAAGTGTCTGACCTCAATCTGGTCAATGGTCTCTTGATATTCCTTCTCTCGGGACTTGAAAAGACATTCTGTGTCATTAATCACCTTTTCCAGACAGTCCTCCTGGCAGAGAGGAAGAGGAGAGGTACAGAGTATGTTAACAGTCAGGACAAAGATGTACATATGATAAAATGTGGTAACAGCAGTAAACAGAACATGTGTTTGTGTGCTAACCATCACACAATCAGACACTAAGTGAGGTTACACCGCCATTAAAGCACAGCTGGCTTTTTGCTCCCATCAGCTCAAATTTCACTGACTAATGCAGCTCCTCCCTTCAAAGGGACAGCAGATTGTTCAAATACCACACAGCCGGTAAATGGAAACAAATACCTACACGCATTTCTTGGAAACAAACACACTGTACACCAATACAGGCCAGACGCTGCATCTGTCTGTGTGTGTGTGTGTGTGTGTGTGTGTGTGTGTGTTTGTCCTGAAACGCCCTGCCACAGTGGAGCATTGAAGGTCAGTGTCGTCGTCTGAGACAAAGACTGTATCGACCAACATATCACGCTGCTGCTCTGCACATCATCTCCACATCAAAGCTTTAAAAGCTTCCTTGAAATCTGAACCAACAATATCAAAACACATGCAGCTGTCTGGAGGATGACAGGAGAAGAAAGGTGCAGATCCTGATCACAAGCACAGATTTAACTTCCTCAGTGTCATTTGTCCAGAGAGTAACCTAAAAATAGACTGAACAGGACAGTCACTGCATCTGAAGGCCAGCCATGAATGGTTTATACGTGTGATAGAAAAACAAACATGGTGTTCATGTGTATGGTTGAACTTGTTCCTCTCCCGTCAGTGTTTTAATCTCTTCAAATTCATCCCTGTTCATCACATCCCTGTTAAGCCATGGTATTGACTGCTTATTTTGCTCATGATATGTCTTGTAGCCTGTTCAAAAAAAAACACTGAGCATGTTAACAAGTGTAAAAACACAACTTTCATGGACGGGGTCTTCAGTGTGTTTTTAATAAGCTTATCAAGCCAGAAAGTAAAAACACTGATTTCCTTCTCTTTGCTAACACATTCAAAACCAGATTTGAGCAGACAAGGAAAAACACCAGGGAGTTATTATCAGGCTTCTGTGTGTGTGAACAAAAACCAACACATCCTCAAAAACAACCACAGAGCTGAATCAACACCTCTCTGACACAGTCGAACATTTTAAGCTCCGCAAACTTAGTATGTTGTTTGTCCATCCCTTGTATTTATGTCTAGGTCCACTCCTTTAAACCAGCACTCAGAGATGTCATTGAAAAAGTTGTGTGACCACGGCCTACCTCTCCTGGTGGGTGGGTGGGGTCAGGAGGCAAAGTGCATCCTGGGAAATCCTCCCAAAGAAGCAGCGTCTCTTCAGTCTCCTCCCAGGCCAGACTGTCGCAATCATCCTCAAACTCACATTCACGCCTAAAATGAAAAAATAATTGCACACACACACACACACACACACACACACACACACACACACACACACACACACACACACACACACGCACACAGACACGCACATTGAAAAAAAAATAGTGGAAGAACTGCAGGACCGAAGGACAGTAACATTATTATGCGCGTCATGTTTGTAAGTCAGACCACTCACAGTTGGTTTAGCATCCTCTGCATCTCCTCATTGATCTGATTGGCTGATGAGCCACCGTGCTCTTCGTCTTTGACCACACCCCCGTCACTTTCAGAAGTGCTGACAGGTTCGTCACACTCGCTCCCGTTGAAGGACAGAGGAGTTTGTTTCCGGCGGCAGTTTAGGGATGATTGGTTGTTAGGAACCTGCAGGGACACAGTCAGGATTCAGACCAGCACTATCAAGTGTGGCTCTGTGGATTTGATAACACCAGCAACAACCAGCGATGAGAACATGAACTGGTCAGATTTACTACCTGGTACATCTGGATCACGTCTTCACAGTTTCTCTGCTGAGCTACGTCACAGAGACGAGCGGTGATGTCGATCCTGCGGCAGATGTCCATGTCCACCTTCATGGCTTTCTCCTGAATCTTACTGTCCAACTCTGACAGGTTCTACAGAGAGGATGAGAGGACGCAGATAAGACAGACGGAGGAAATACTTCTATCTAGTTCTTTATTAATGTGATGTGAAAGGTGAAATCACTGCTGTAAATAATTGATGCTTTATAGATCAGTGTATAAGCAAGTAATAAGAACGTTAGGGTTGCTCAGTTGTAAAACATCTCTGGTTGCTTTGTATCCTCCTCCAGTATGACCATATGTTTCCATTATGTTTGTATTTGATAATAATGGTATAGAACAGGAACACAATTAAGCCCCGGCTTCACCCAGAGGAGAAAACGATTCATCGCTCTCCATTTACTTTGTACTACATGAAGGTGCCTTCTTAACTCCTACATCTGCTAACAAACAACAGAAAAATGCCTAACAGCTGCAGTTTTATGGGATGCACTACCAACAAGGTAAAGGACCCAGAGCTACGTTTTTATTTGCTGCCGAACCGAAAATCAATCGAAACAAGCAATAAGACATGAGGCATTAGCAGGAAGAATGGAAAAACTGTGGGATCCTGACACTGCCTACACATGCAGACAGTGTGGAACTGTGGAGGATGACGCTAACTCAGCTGTGCAAGACCTGGTTTTGATTGTTGTTAGCTTAAATGATGATTTCACCTGGTGATTCAATCAAACAGTTGTAAATATCAAAGTACGTCACTTCTGGTCACTCAGTGGGATCATTTCGGAGAAGTGACAATGAGACAGATCGACAGTACTGAGTCTGTCTGTGTAACCTATCCTCTCTGGTAGACACAAGGTTCTAAAATAATTATTTTAACATGCTGATATCTGATGTTTTTAGGGAGCATTTTCTTCGTGTTTCAGTCTTTAGTCGCATATTGTGTTGCTAATTATTTTCCCCTCCTCAGATACGATGCAGCGGCACAGAGGAGGAGAAACCTTCCACCGTAACACTCTGAAATAACATTATCTTCTTTCTTCTGCTTGGAAATGGTGACTTTACAGCTCACAGCAACTTGATACGACAGGCTCTGGTTTTTGTTTGATATCTTGTGTCAGCAAATAATGTTGTTGCACATTTCCGATCCGTCGTTAGCACTGAAGGCTTGTTTACTATATTACATGAATGTCAGTGTCACTGAACGTCCCACAGAGCCTGTTCAGACTGAAAACTTTATATGGAAAACAATGCAAATTGTCGAAAGTTTATATTAATCAATCTGATTCCACTGACATAATTTTGAGTCAGCCCTACCTTTTGGAGGTCAAACAGTCTTCCCTATAAATTAAAGGGCTAAAAAGACAAACTGAAGGAGGATAAACACTTGCTGAACGTGGCAACCCATACAGTATGTATTCTTATTAATGTGTTACTACTTATGAAGCTTATCAAGCATCAGTTAACGGTCCAAATGTCACACCCGAGACATCCCTTATTAGAAGTAAATAATATAACTTTACTTTTGTTATTTAAAATGTATACGATGCAGAATTGTTGGTTACATGCTCATCAGTGAAAGTGAATGTAAAAGCCGACCCCAGATTCACTCTTGATGGCACTTTGCCTCACTAAAATCTCCTCTTTTCAGAACTATGTCTCTTGGATGTCTGCTGCTTATAGTCTGGCACCTGGCTGCTGCCTTTTTATAAAGCCCTGACCGCACCTGAGCGCTGTGGGGTTACACGCAACATCCCGAACACAGAAAATGAAAATGAAATAAGAAAATACAGGCAGAGGGCAGAGCCTCTGCAGATAAATACACCACCACACACTTCTAGTGGGTCGTAAGTGATAATTAAGAGGTGTTACTTCTGTACAAGTCTATATATTGTTTTTTGGGGAAGATCCTGTAGAGTATATCTTTAGGGAGTTGAATGTCACAGTCCATCCACCGAGAAGCAACAAGACACATAATTACTGCTTGCGTGCCTAGCTTTGAGTATGTATATCTAGTACGTGACTGTACTGCGCTCACATTGCTCATGAGGCCTTTGAAGAGAACCAGCTCCGCCTTCAGCTGCTGCACTCTGAGAGCCAGCTCGTCCTGACAGCCTTCACTCTCCTGCAGGTCCTGCACACATAAAGGAAGCCATAAGAACACACACATACAAGTTCATACACACCCACACTCTCACCGCATCGCTTTACTGGAAATTACAGGTTACACTACGCGAGCAGGGGAGATCAACAAAATAAAAGCACAAATCTGCAAAGTGCACAAAAGCATTGTAAATTTAAATGCATAATCTCCTTTGGGGAGCTTGAGATTTGTCTGATGGCAACATAATTGTCTTTTCTCCCTGCTGACTTATTCATATGTGCTTCAGTATTGGTCAGAGCCCTTTCAGTGTCGAGCGATGGTTTACGGCTTGTGGTCTCCTGTTGATGCGGTGCTGCCGGTTAAACTGGGTCAGGTACAAATTCCTGGCAATAGCACACGTACAGGCAAAGATACAAGTACATGTACAGTACATGCATGCACACACCTAGCCACAGACACACACACACAGGAAATCAACAAACCCTTGGGTGTATAGACACAGCTGCAGGATGTACAAACATAGTTTAACATCCACCTGACAGCAGGTGACTGTCAGATTAAACAAAGAGATGATTTCTGTAACTTTTAAATAAGTTACTCATGTTCTTTTAATTAATTGATAGCCACTGGTCAAAGAAAATAGAAAAGCAATTACAAAAAAATGTGCAGCAGCTTTATATGAGTCAGAATTTAAACCAGTGTTTAAACAACCAGAAACAATCAGCAGCAGCAGAGTGAGAGCTCACTGCTGATCACTGTGACAGCTGCAGTAAACTCTGTATTTAAAGTAACTCATTTTTCCATATTGTTATCAGGTTAATGAAAGGTCTAAGCTATTCAACCACAAACACTCTGGTTATTGTAGACAGGCCAGGAAAACATAAAAGGTATGCTCGTGGTATTTTTAGATCGGCTAAGCCATAGCTGAAGTAACACACACCAACAGTTTATTTTTGTTGTTTCAGTGACTCATGTCAAAGCTGCCAAATGTCACGTAAAGACACCTTGACTTCAGACACACTGCATTGTTGGTCTTTAGCCATGTCCACACACACACACACACACAAAAGTCTACACCACGTTACCTCTTGTAGGTCCGAAATTTTCTGTTGCAGATCCATCCTCATTGTGTATTCTTCTTCCCATCTAAGAGACACACAGATTAAGAAGTAAACATTATTTTAGTGTTTTGTCATGTAAACAGAGAGGGTTGTTCAAAACCGATCACAGTCCTCTACTTAATATTTTCAGAACATCTCCAGAAGGCTGTGGCCTACAGACTTACTTAAAATGGCCCCAGCTTCATCTTTTTTTAACTTTTCTTCTTGGCGTGGAAATGAGTCAGTAGTATAAAGGGATGCCTTATATTGGATTTTTTGCTGATATGCATCCGATATGCAGATATGTAACAACTCATTTCACCGATAACCAATACTGGTGTATCCACTTTTTTCCCTACCTAATTCTAGTGATCATTAAGTCTCTTCTGTAGTGACGACCCACCAGCACATGAAGACATGAAATACAATACTTTTCAATGTCTGTAATATTCATTCATTTTCCATAACCACTTATCATGTTAGGGGTTGCGGAGGGGAGGCTGGAGCCTGTCCCAGCTGACACTGGGCGAGAGGCAGGGTACATCCTGGACAGGTCGCCAGACTATCACAGGGCTGACACATAGAGACAGACAACCATTCACACTCACATTCACACCTACGGACAATTTAGAGTCACCTGTTAACCTGCATGTCTTTGGACTGTGGGAGGAAGCCGGAGAACATGCAAACTCTACACAGAAGGGTGGGTGGTTCGAACACTGGGGTAGGGTGTTGCTCTTGCTGTGAGACGACAATGCTAACCACTGCACCACTGAACCTGTAATAATCGTTCATTGTGCAGAATAAGAAAGAGCATGTAGGCCGATCCTGATCATCAGTTCCTTTTAAAGCTAGTATCAGCCGATACTGATGACGTGCCGATATTATCGTGCATCCCTAGTAGTATACAGCTGTGTTTTTTTGTTTGTTTACTAAATGCAGTGGCATTGGACCGGTATCACCTGATATGCAGGCTCAGGTATCAGCATCATTATCGGGAAGGAAGAAACTGCACTGGAACATCTCTACAGAGAACGGTTTCACATGTACACATGATACATTAATGCATCTTCCACACCCACTTGACGGGGCTGGTACAAAGGGACCCATGACTGAACTATTTCAGGAGGGTGAAAACTCAAAAGGGCTGTCAGGCACTCTAGATGTTAAACAATTTTAAGCGCATCTGTCTAGCCAAAACTGCTACGAAATAATGATCAAAATCCTCCTGAAACATGACATAGCATGACGCTATTGTCCAGGGTTTACGACGCTGATTTAGAGATGGCAGTAACGTGTGTTGTGTGTAAGTGAACATGGATTTGAACAATCTTGAATGTTAAATACAAATCTGCTTTGCTAATGTCAACACATTTGTTAGACCTTCAAGATACAAGTCATGTATTTAGGTGAGTAACACTGAATGTAAACTAATTTTTGTTTGTTTATATGAAAATAAATGAATCCTATAAAACTGCAATTTCAGAATCAGTGATCGGTTGGGTTACAAAAGGAGAAATGACACAAGGGATTGGCTTTCAGGAGTTGGATTTACATGCACCAAGAGTGCCCGTGGATGAGACAATAAAATGTAAATGCAGTTAAATTATATTAGGATACAAATCTGGATACAAGCTGCATGAAAGAATCAGAAATAGTAAAAGTGTAAGTGAGTGATTTGCTTGTTCACTCGCTGATGAACCCCTTCTTTAATGAACTGTGTGTTACTATGTTGCAGCTCAGACGACTGGTCCATGAATCTGAACTTTAATACATCTAAAAGCCTGAACACAGTTCCTATAGTTGATCTCAGATTCAGTGACTTCATACAGCACACGTGCCCCGGGGAAATCCACTCACTGCAGAGTCTGTAGCCTCTTATATAAATGCTGTTCGAAATGCAGAATGCTGCGGCACACCGGGACCTTTAGGGAATACTAAATCTGAAAGAAACTGAGTCATGAAACAGGGGTTGTTGTTGTCGTAGAGGATGCTTGTTTGATCAGTAAGGTGAGAGCGAACAGAAAGGCGAGATGTGCTTCCTTCTGCAAGCCAAGCCCCCAGCCCAGCAGTTACAGCTTGCAGTGCATGCTGCATTGCAGATACAGTGTGGAGTGTGGAGAGGGGGATGCGCAGTGTGAGAAAAGAGAGGCAGAGAGCATGAAGGAGGCAGAGAGTGTTCAGTGTGGGATTGTGTGAGGTTTATGTGAGAATGAGGATGTGAAAGTGTGGTGGGCAGAGCGGGGGGAGTGAGGGACAGGGACAGAGGGGGGGTTAACGGAGAGAAAGAGAAGTGTCCTTGAATACTAAAGCAAAAATGAATGGATAAAAGAAGGGTTACAGGAAGTTGAAAATGGAAGCCAAATGCACCAAAAGTGTTAAGATAAATTAATCCATTGGTGAGTTTCAACGTGAAAATGACAGCCAGGGGCAACAATGGACATTTCATTATTAAATTGGGATCTGTTCTAAATATTCGACTGCATAGGTAACGACCATGAATCTGAATGAGTGAGTTTCACTTGGAGAAACAGACTTTAATGCCCTCTTTGTCCCGAGGTAAACTGATACACCTCCAGTAAGCTCACAGACGCTGAGAAACAGCCCAGACAAAAGGCTCGACAGAAACCGATTTGAACACCGAGACACAGTATATCACACACACCGATTCCCAAAATATGCCAGCTTACTTGACAAGAGGTCAGTAAATCATCCACTGTCGAACCTCTACAAACAATTAAATCATGTGTCTTATGTCACACACTCTGAGTCCTTCTCCCCGAGTCACAAAGAGCCCACTATGCTGTGGTGAGGATCTCCTCTGTGAAGAATGCATGGCTGCTCACTTGGACATAATAGGAGAGAATTCAATGATGAATGTGCTGGAACACAGTTCACTCAGGACAGATAATACGTAATCCCCAAACTGTCACATGTCCGTCAAATTCATGACAGCATTTAACACATGTGGGTTTCTTTAGTAATTTAAAGGGAAAATCCACCCTAAATAAAGAATTCACAGTGTTATTCCAGTGATCTGCAAACACAAACAGCTGCCTCCCTAAATTTGGAAACCGGAGCATCCGGACTTGAACTGGTGATGTCATCATGTGACACACTGCTGTTTACTGGTACACTGACAATGAATAAGTGAATGGGTTCGGAGAAGTTTTGTTTGTAACGATCCTAGCACAACAACAGATCATTTTTATTATCAGTCAATCTGCTGATTATTTCCTTGAATTTCCTAAAAAATTCCCAGAGTGCAAAGTCATATTTTCATACTTTTAGACATACTTTTAGAGAAGCTAGGACCAGTTTGGCATTTTGCCTTAAAAATTACTTAACAAATTAATCCATTACAAAAACAACAGTCTCTAGATACAACTTAAATTGTAAACCAAGCAGCTGTCAATCACAATACTTCCATATGTCCCAGTAAACCCACTAAGGGTGCTGTTCAAGCATCATAAGGCATGCTTCAGTATTCACACTGGCCTAACTGGACGACCTCCAGAATCATCACCAATACGGCCTTTCTTCAGAGGCTTTTTCAGTTTCATAAAATAAATGTTGTATAATCATCATGAGCTCTACTTCAGGATTGATTTCCCCTAATATTCTCATGAACTAAGCCACCCATAGGTGAGTCAGCATCTAGGGAGCTTCCCGAGCTCTGAAGTGACCATTTGTGCCACACACTGATCATCACACGTCCCTTCTAAGCTTTGACCTTCATTCTTCTTTATATTTAGCTCATGATGTGTTAATTTTTTTGGGGTGTATTTCTAGCTGCAGCACCTGCCTCTGTGGTTTAGACATGAAGTGGATGCAGGGTCAGACTGGAGGTGATGGATGGGGGGGTTATGCTGACTCTGCATTTGTTGGAGACAGCTGGTCTGCAGCTGCTTTACAGCTCTGCTCACTGCTCCAATGTAGAGCATTACACACACTTAAGAAAACAACAGTAAAAGCTAATGCTTGGTAGAAATGGCCCTGATTGATACAAGTGCAACAAAAGGGGTTTACCTGCGTTTATACTCGTCTCTCTCCCTCTTCACTTTGGCCAGGACGTTATACAGGGCTCTTATCTCAGGGGTGATGGTGTCAATCTGGACCCCGACTCCATCAGGGTGCACCCAGGACACTCCTGGGCTGGTCAGGCGCTCTGCACCAGGGCCAAACTTGCGTGCGTGGTTGTAGGACCAAATGGTGCCCGGGAGGAACCGTGGAGGAGGGTTGGTGGAGCTCCCTGGGCCTGCGCTGGTGTTGGTGACAGTTCTGGAGGCAGAGCCTGGGGAGTCCACACAGGGAGAGGCCTGGCTGATGGTGATGGCTGGGTTTAAAGTGGCATTTGTTTGGGTTGAACTGGAGTTATCAGCGGCTGCAGGTTGCAGGGTTGTTGTGAGAGGTGGTGGGAACAGTGTTGTAGGCCTCCTGGCTGAGTTGTTGGTGTTGTGGAAGGGGAGGGAGCCGGGCCTGAGCGGTATGGTCCCCACAAATCCAGTCTGCACACTCGCCTCCTGGGTATGCCCCCTGCCCTCACAGCATCCACCTTGACAGCCCTTGTTGGCATCCAGCGCCTGTTGCAGCTGCTTCTCTAAAATCTTATTTCTGCGCTCTAACTCGTGCACTTTAGCCAAAAAGCATCTGAACCTCAGATTGAGAGTTTTGAGGACGCTGATGTTGGATCCCAAGTCGTTTCTGAGAGCCATGGCTGCAGGGGGGTGCGGCACGGCGCGGTGCTGGAAGGGACTGTGGTTGTGATGGAGGAAAGGTGAGGTCTGTGAGGGTGCGGTGAAGTCAGGCCCCGCCTGATCAGGCCCCGGCCCTGGCTGCTCACCCAGTAAAAAGGACGTCGGGTCAGCTCCACCGAAAACGGTGTCGGGCAGGAGGCCTGAGGGAGAGTCTGGGTGACCGGGAGCTTGACTCTGCTGCGGATGCTGTTGGAGATGTGTGTTGGCCCCCAACAAAGGATTCATGCTATGGTATGGAAAACTAAAGCGCTGCAGATCTGGCATGAACACGGACGGGAATGATCTTGTCTACAACAGAATAAAATGAATGAAGAAGTAGCTGGTAAACGTACGAGAAAGACACGCGCACACAACGCCAGTATTTACCTGATTATATAACCGTTTCTAAATAAGAATCTTATCCTTAAAGCTCAGAGGTCTTAACGTCGGCTGATGGATCAGAGCTCTCTCTCAGTCCGTGACAAAACATCCAGAAGCGGCTCCAACAGGGGGGCTGGGAGCGAGGGTGCCAGCTGCTGCAGCGATGGACCAGCCCCTCGTGAGATGTGCTGCGAAAATAAACGCAATTAAACGAAGGAAAAAAGACGCAGAGCGGGAATGAATAACACTGAAATCCAGTGTCACCGCGTCACTGAAGTTCTGGCAACAAGATGTGACCGCAGGCTGGAGACGGTGCTGCGGGATTGGAAGAGCACCGCTACCGTAAATACTCGACTAGAGCCGCGCTGATCCGTTAACTATTTGTGTACTGTGGAACACCAGACAAGACATCACTGGATCTGATTTGAAAAAGAAATAATTCAGATTTTAATATGATTGGGAGCCAGACTTGAATAATAAACACAATCTACAAATTTTTAAAAAAAATGCATTAGTAACTCACCTGGCAATTCAGGCACCTGCCTCAAAACACAGAAACACTTGTGTCTCAACTGATCTGTGGTAGAATAAATGATAGGGAATTTGCACCATATTGACCTTGTGGTGCGTCCTTCTCTATCTTGAAATCTCGAGGCAACGTCTTGTCCTTGTGTCAAGTTTAAAAAAATTAAATTAAATTAAATTAAATTAAATTAAATTAAATTAAATTGGGGAAAACATGTATTCAGTTTCTGGCAGGGATAAGATGAGAAGGTCTCCTGAGGCAGGCCTTGCCTAAATATGAAGCCACAGCCCAAAGCTGGTGAGCATCGCCAGTTTAACCCTTAACACAAAAAAATATTGTAATAATGATTTTTTTTTTCTAGGATACTTAATAATGTGCATTTTTCTCTGTCCATTCCAATGGATCGAAATCTTAATACAGAAATCACCTATTGGGAAAAATGACGATAAAGTGTTTTAACTCATTAAAACCATTTATTAACTCATATCAGTGAATAAAGTGATGCTTTGCATATATGTTTTGCATCATATTCGTCCACACGACTCAAAATATCCATAATTTCTGAAGTTTCTCCAGAAAGCAACATGTTGAAAACCTGCTGAGACAAATATTCTGTGTCCATAAATAATAAAATGCATTATAAGCTGATTGAATCATTAAATAATCTTTAAGAACAGTATTTCTCCTTTTCATTTTCCAGCGACACTCAGATCCACTGTCCATTCCACTAGATGGATATTTTTGAAATATAAAGATTTTGAGACATGTATAGGTAATTTAACATCTTGTTTTTACTTTAAAGCTGTTTAAACACAAATTATGTACTTTAACAATATGATTTATGGACTGAAAAGTGCCTTGTTTTTCCTCCTTGTCTCAAGGTCGGCCATGTTTGTTGAAAAAAGGGGGCGTGGTCCAACTGCAGTCCACTTTATAGGCATCCCATCTCATTATTTGTGCATTTGGGTGAGGTCAAATGACAGTAATCATAGATCTGAACATATCTACTTCCACTGGAATGGGAAAGGGATCTGAACAGGTTAACATAAACTAGTTTATCAAAGTAGAAACAGCCAACCGGCCGACTCCACCCAAAGGTAACAAAATTTGCTTCATGTTACACACTTGGACACAGAGTGAACTTCCAGGCGTGCATAAGTTTGAAAAAAGTGCTTTAATTCTTCGTCCTGGAAATACAGAAACACAAGCACATCTGAGCAACGTGGCGGCGTGCTGCAAACTGGGGATACTAAATAACACAGGTATCTCCTTGTATCCCTACGCACTATCGAACTTCCCTGACATAAACATCTATATAACGATATAAGCTTGCAAACACACTGATTACATTCTGCACATTCATACAACTCATACTTTAGCAGGTTACAAGTGGTTATTTTGCAGCTTTCCACAGTAGCGGATCACTCAGTGAAGCACGTTATACACGTTACTTTGACTTTCACTCGCAAAACTCCGATATAAATCTCACATTTGCATTATTCATAGTCCGTTACTCACAAACATCTTATAATGCATCTGTTCTGCTACTTTTACACATCTTTTATCGCTTTTGCTCACCTGGAAATACAGAAACACAAGCACATCTGAGCAACGTGGCGGCGTGCTGCAAACTGGGGATACTAAATAACACAGGTACCTCCTTGTATCTTACATAAAGGACCCCCAGGCTGCCCCAAGTGCCTGCACGAGCCTCACTCAATATAACCACAAATTAATCTACCAAAGCATTCAAGCTGCTACTACCAGTGAAAACATACATTAATGTGGGTGAACAAAATACTAATTCACAACAATAAAAATAATACAGGGTATGGGGGGGTGTCCAATGTCCATAACTATGTTCACATTACTGTGGACCCCACACTCTCCCCTCCAAAATGAATGTCGTCTCGACATTATATGTATCCAGAACCCCCATGTCTTCAACTGGTGAGTTACAGTGGTAGGTTATACGGGAGTCAGTCTCTTGAGATAGTCTCTGTATTGCAACAGTCTTTGACATGACATGCATCTCCCTCTTCATGTCATGTGTGAGCAACAAACACCACTGGCCAGGTGATGTCTGAAATGCTACTCCGCTACTCCAGCGGGCGATGTATCTCAGACTGAAAGGTTTTAACCTTATTTCTACCCCACAACCCCTTACATAGACCCACATGTCCTACTGTATGCCTCGCATGTCTCAGTATGCTTCTATGTGTTGATGGTCTGGGTTCTAGTACTATAGTTTTTAACTTAAGTAAATCAGTGCACTGTACTGTATGGGTCTTCCATTTTTTCTCTAACATAACATGTTACCATGAACTTTTCTCATCTTTCTTTAAACTGCAACAACAATAAACTCAACATGTGACTATGAACTGCATCTTTTACTTTTAGCTGTAAACATCACTTGTGTCTGCGTGTGACTGATGGTTGACCTAATGTGTCGTATGTGAGTGCCTTAGGTGGGTGTCTTAGTCGAAAAGGATATTTTCTTGGGGGAGGTGGCCGTGGCTCTGGGTCCCTCTCGTCTGCTTCATCAGATGACGGCACCCCTTTTGAGTCGATCTCGTCTGCTTCATCAGATGATGCCCCTCGCTCAGCACCAGCCGCCTCGCCATTCTCCACCTCTGGCTCCATTATGCCTTCGTCACCCTTCTCTGGACACTCGTCTCCCTCGCCGACTTGCTCCACTTCTCTTCCAGCTGCTTGTGGTTGGAATTCCTCTGCTTCAACTCTCAGCTGGCTTCTGACCTGGTTGGGAGGCTTTGCAGGTTGTGTGGTGATGGATCTCCAGTTACTTTCATCCTCAGAACTGCTGTCAGAGTCTCTGTCTTTCTGCTCTACCTGCCTTTTACTCCTCCTGTCAGTGTTTGCTTTCCTCTTTTTTGTAGTCTTTCTCTCTGGCTCCTCTTCTTCCATAGGCAGAAAGTCGCAGGGCAATAACAGGTTCCTGTGCAAGATTCTAGTCTTTCCTGGGCCTCTCTCAGGTCGCACCACATAGACGGGACTGTCCTGATGTTTCCTCTCAGTCACGATGTGGACTTGTTCTTCCCAGTAAGACCTGAGCTTGCCAGGCCCACCACGGTCCCTGAAGTTCCGCACCAAAACTCTACATCCTGGATGTAGCTCTGCTCCATGAGCTTTCCGGTCATACTGCTTCTTTGCTCGGCTCTGCTCCCTCTGAACTGTTCTTGATGCCAGCTTGTAGGCCTCTTGCATCCGCCTTCTCCACTTACTGGCATATTCACTGTGAGAAGTGCTCTGGTCGTCAGGTGTTAAGCCAAACATAATGTCCACTGGTAACCGGGGGTTTCGGCCGTAGAGGAGGTAGTATGGGGCATATCCAGTTGCTTCACTTCGTGTACAGTTATACGCATGTACAACCTTGGCTAACGAGCTCTTCCAGTCCGACTTTGCTTCCTCTGTCAGGTTTCTGAGCATGGAGAGGAGTGTTCGATTGAACCTCTCAACCTGACCGTTTCCAGATGGGTGGTAAGGTGTTGTGCGTGAGCCTTGGATGCCACAGTACTCTTCCAGCTTGGAGAACAGCTTATTCTCGAACTCCTTACCCTGATCATGATGCAGCTTCGCAGGAAATCCAAACTTGAGCACAAAGTCCCCGAAGATCTTTTCAGCAGCTGTTTTTGCTGATTTGTTGGTACATGCGTATGCCTGTGCAAAGCGTGTAAAATGATCCATAACAACTAGGATGTACTCATATCCTCCTTTACAGCTTTCCAGGTGCAGGTAATCTATTGAGACCATCTCAAAGGGGTATGTCGTTACCACATTTACCAGCGGTGCTCTGGTGTGCTTGTTTGGACGCTTCCTTTTCAGGCAGCTACACACCTTGGTGACATAATGGTCCACATCCCTTTGCATATGAGGCCAATAGAATCGATCACGGATCAAGCTGAGGGTCCGCTCTGCTCCGAGGTGCCCCATCTCCTCATGCAGCTCCCTGTAGATTAGCTGATGGAATGCTGTGGGTAGCACTAGTTGAGTACGAGCTGCTGACTTCCGATATAGGATACCGTCCTGGTTGACATACAACTTGTTTCTCTCCCTCGCTAGAACAGAGATGTCATCACGCCGGTCTCTTCCCTCCAGGCGAGGCCACTGTCCTGTCATTACATACTGCCGTGCCTTGCCAATGACTGGATCATTCTCTTGTGCTTTCCTTAGATTCTCTAAGGGGATTTCTGCCACTGGGGGTGCTACTCTTTCCTGCTCTACATCAGTGCATGTTGCAGTGATAGTGGCTGGACACAACCAGGGCTCGCGTTCATGGGATTCGAGCTGGAGTGCCTGAGTGACAGTTCTGATTGCCTCTGGCTCCATTTCCTGTGAACATGTGTGAATGTAATGCTCCATGTCCAATGGCATTCGCGACAAGCCATCGGCGTCCCTATTGACTCTCCCAGGCCGATACTTGATTGAAAACCTGAAGTCTGCTAGCTCAGCAATCCACCTGTGTGTTGTGGCATTCAGCTTCGCTGTAGACAAGACATAGGTTAAAGGATTATTATCGGTGTAGACAGTGAAAGATGGTGCATAGTACAAGTACTCCCGAAATCTTTCACAAATTGCCCACTTCATGGCTAAAAATTCTAACTTCCCAGAATGGAGGTGGTAATTCTTTTCTGGAGCAGTTAGTGTTCTTGACCCATAACCAATAACCACCAGCTTGCCTTGCTGTCTCTGGTAGAGTACTGCACCAAGCCCCTCCTGCGAGGCGTCGCAGTGCAACACAAAAGGCTTCTCAAAGTCGGGGTAACCTAGGAGTGGTGGGTGGACCAGGTATTCGATGAGCTGGCAGAGCACTTCCTGGTGTTGTTCAGTCCAAGTGATCTGCTGGCTTGAGGGTAGCTGGTCTGACCTTTTGCATTTTACTTTACCCCTACTCACACTTGAACCTTGAACCCTGCCACCTGGAGTCTTCTCGGTGGATAACAAACTGTACAAGGGCTTGGCGATACGTGAAAAGTTTGGAATATATGGGCGGTAGTATGACAGAAACCCTAGCATTCTCCTCAGGTCTCCCACTGTCTCAGGTTTGCGGTCTTTGAGTGCTTGTACTGGTGCTATTTCAGCAGGATCCATGCAGTAGCCATCCTTGGATACGATCCTTCCCAGGAACTTCACTTTGTCTTTAAACACTTCACACTTTTTGGCTGTTAGTTTTACTCCATGTGCCTGATAGCGACGCAACACCTCTCTCATATCACACAGGTGGTCCTCAAAAGACTTGCTGTGGACCAGATTGTCATCCAAATACGGCTGTGATGTTTCATCTCTCAGACCTGCGAGACACTCCTCCATACTTCGCTGGAACTCTGCCGGAGCCGAGGACAGGCCGAACGGGATCCGTACCCACTCGTACAAACCCCAAGGTGTTATAAAGGCTGTGAGTGGTCTGCTGCTCTCCTCCAGGAACCCTTGATGGTACGCCTTGCCCTGGTCCAGTACCGAGAACCATGCACTCCCACTGAGGCTGTTCAGTATGTCTTGCACTCGGGGGATGGGGTGACGGTCTGGAATGGATTTTTGGTTCAGTTCTCTGTAATCCACGCACAGACGTAAACTCCCATCCTTCTTTCGTACACAGACTATTGGTGAAGAGTATGGGGACCGGGATTTTTGAATCCATCCTCTATTCAGTAGGTCCTCCAAATACTCTTTCACCTCCTTGTGGAGCGGTTTGGGTACTGAGGTGTAGGTGCGCCTTACTGGAGTTGTGTCACTCAATCTGATTTTTAACTGCAGAGATGGAATGCATCCCACGTCGTTCTCGTCTTTTGAGAATGCAGCACACTCTTCTCGTAGCATCTGCCTCACTTTTTCCTGCTGATCTGGGGTCAGGTGATCAACCGACACTGGAGGGTCCCATGGGTCTTGTTTGTATGTGTTCAGTGTCCTTTGTTCTTCGTGTTTTTCAGGAGCGCTAGCTGCGCTGGCTGTGTTTTCACTGGTGCTGACTGTTTTGGTTGTGTTTTTGCTAGCACTGGCTACTCTGGTGGTGCTCTCGTTAGCGCCAGCTGGCCTTACATCTGCTGGGTAAATAGCCTTGACTTGCTGTAGCCGTCCCAGCA
Source organism: Cephalopholis sonnerati (assembly GCA_019142605.1). Classification (NCBI taxonomy): domain Eukaryota; kingdom Metazoa; phylum Chordata; class Actinopteri; order Perciformes; family Serranidae; genus Cephalopholis; species Cephalopholis sonnerati. The sequence goes on from JAGQAX010000008.1 coordinate 30,503,668, forward strand.
CTGTACGAGGGGTGAGAGTAATGTCATGGTTGCTGTCATTAGTGATTGGAATAGTCACCCTTGACCAGTTTCCCTTCTGCAGGCAGATGACAGTCTCAGTCATGCTCAGCCCCTCTGGCCACTTTGGGACCTCCTCAGGTTCAAAGAGGACTTCTTGTTTTGTGGGGAGGGGACCTGTCCTCACATTACATTTAACCTCACTGGTCTGGCCTGCTGGAATTACTGTCTTTATTCTTCCAATTTTCACCACACCCTCCTTCTCATTCTGGTCACAGCTCTGTACTAGGTGGATCAGTACATTAGCTTTGTTACAGTCGATGGAGAAAGCTTCACTCACCACAGCAGGTGTAACTTCTGGATGCTGCGCCATGCCATTCATAACCAGATGCTCAATCACATTGTAGCCGATAATCGGGGGCTCTGCTACTCCCGGCTCATCGGAGACCAACACTGGTACAAGTAGCTCTGGCTGCGGGCCCTTATTACATCCCAGCTTGAATTTCAATTCAACCCAGCCTGCGAATGGTATGGGTGTCTGGTTTGCTGCTTTGCCAACAAGGGTCTGGTCCTCACCCAGGAGTTCATTCATGCCCCGCAACAAGATGTGTGGAAGACAGGACTTTCTCCAGTTTTCATTGATAATCGTCACCTGCGAACCCGTGTCCCACAGGGCTTGTGTGGCTACTCCCTCAAAGCAGCAATCCACCATGCACTTCTTTCCGATGAGGGCATTCAGTTTTGCTTGGCGGTGTAATGTGAGATGGCTAGCATAGGTGGCACCCACTGTCTGTTCTGCTTTCCCACTCCTCTCCAACTCTGCCTCCAGCTGCCTGATTCTATCATGAAGTAGCTCACGCACCTTATCATCGGGTTCAGCTTGGCTTGGGGCTGATGGTTTTGAGGGTGTCACAGCTTGGATGGTTACATTCATGCCATCAGGTTTTCCAGCCAGCCTCCTTTGTCCTCTGCAGCCTCTGGAGAAGTGCCCTGCATGTCCGCACTTGAAACAGTGTTCACACTGGTCACCTGTCCCCTGTTCCTGGCACGCTTTGCATCCTTTCCTAGCACTCGTTCTTCTTTGGTGTGGGGGTCCTTGAGGGTTAGTTATACTTTTTCTGATTTCAGCCACCTCTTCTCTCAGCAGTCTAACTGTTTCATAAAGTTCTGAGTCTCTTGAAGTGGTTGCTGTAGGTGTTTTGCGGCTCTTAGACTTAACCACTTCAGCTGACTGCTCTTGGACCCCCACTCTGGCTTCAGCTGCACCTTGGCCCTGCTGACTGGTCTGCATTTCTGTTTGTAGTTCATTTACTTTTGGGACTTTACTTGTGTTTTTTCGTTGCTTGGATTGCCTTTCTGCTTCCACACTTGCTGCTTCATTCATCCTGTCGATGAGTATTTCATCTGTCACATACTGATCATCAAGATAAGGCTTAAGCTGAAACTTGACGTGGTCACTTAACAGCCCAGTACTCACTGACCTCAAGAATTTCCTCTGGATGAGCTCAGGACTGTATTGTTCATCTGACGCCACTTCTCTTGATGCAAGCAGCAACCTTTCCTTTAACTCGATTGCTCTGAAGAGGAAGTTTTGGGGGGACTCGCGGCTGTCTTGTGTTATGTTTACTAGCCTGTGATATAAATCTGTAGAACTGTCTTCTTTGAAATGCCCCTTTAATATGGCCTTTAATTGGGGAAGGGTGAGGTCACTTTTTATTTCAAGCATGTCACGAATACTCAAACCTGGACTGATTGACTTGACCACAGCTTCGATGACTTCTGCCTCACTGTGTCCTTTATTTAAGCCTCGGTCAATCTGATGCATCAGATTTGTGTATGAGAGTCTGTCCTTCTGACCTTTTTCCCCAATCTGACCACATATCTTGAATTCTCTCCTTATTGTCACTTCTGGAAGCCTAGTCACAGCTGCAGGGAGCACATTTTGTGGAGCTGAGGCTTGACTTGGAGAGGCATTGTTCACTCTTTCACTCAGCCTCCTAACTTCATCCTGCAGAGCTTGACTGTTCATCTGGAGCTGTGAGTATTTTTCAGCTAAACTCACTTCTTCAGTTGTTCTAGAGTTGCTTTGTGCTGCGTTCTCTGTATTTTCATCATTATCAATGTTTTCAGTGTTTTCTGTTACTTGTTCAACTGCTTTAAGGAGTGACTTTAAATAATACATTGCTTCATCCTCCTCCTCATCATTAATTGCATTGTCCATGGATTCTGTGATTAATCTGATTAACGCTCGCCTTGTTGGGACATTTCCACTTGGAATTTTAGCTCCTGCACACACTTTCTTGAGCTGATCAAGCTGCAAAGACCACAGTCTCTGACACACGTTCTCTGCCAGCTCCTCCAAATCCACTGTGTCTGATGCAGTCGCGCCCCCGGGGCCGCGCGCTCCCGTCGTCATCATCACTCGGGCAGTCTCCGCGTTCTGGTCATACTGATCGCGACGTTAATCACCCCGTCCGTGCCTCCAATATTTGTTACACACTTGGACACAGAGTGAACTTCCAGGCGTGCATAAGTTTGAAAAAAGTGCTTTAATTCTTCGTCCTGGAAATACAGAAACACAAGCACATCTGAGCAACGTGGCGGCGTGCTGCAAACTGGGGATACTAAATAACACAGGTATCTCCTTGTATCCCTACGCACTATCGAACTTCCCTGACATAAACATCTATATAACGATATAAGCTTGCAAACACACTGATTACATTCTGCACATTCATACAACTCATACTTTAGCAGGTTACAAGTGGTTATTTTGCAGCTTTCCACAGTAGCGGATCACTCAGTGAAGCACGTTATACACGTTACTTTGACTTTCACTCGCAAAACTCCGATATAAATCTCACATTTGCATTATTCATAGTCCGTTACTCACAAACATCTTATAATGCATCTGTTCTGCTACTTTTACACATCTTTTATCGCTTTTGCTCACCTGGAAATACAGAAACACAAGCACATCTGAGCAACGTGGCGGCGTGCTGCAAACTGGGGATACTAAATAACACAGGTACCTCCTTGTATCTTACATAAAGGACCCCCAGGCTGCCCCAAGTGCCTGCACGAGCCTCACTCAATATAACCACAAATTAATCTACCAAAGCATTCAAGCTGCTACTACCAGTGAAAACATACATTAATGTGGGTGAACAAAATACTAATTCACAACAATAAAAATAATACAGGGTATGGGGGGGTGTCCAATGTCCATAACTATGTTCACATTACTGTGGACCCCACATTCACAACACCTCTGAGGTTCACTAATTGGTACGTTATATCTGGTTTGTTCACTCCAAACTCTAACTGAAGTGTAATAAATGCATCTTGCTGTTTTACAAGGGTTAATTTATATTCTGTAACTAATTCTCAGTTCAGTGCAGTCATTTCCAGGAGTCTCCACTGGTTGCCTGGCAACTGCTCAACCATCTTCTCTGCCAGGAAGCTAAAATAAACCGTATTTCCTACGGTGCCAAAATATTTAACACCATGAAACATCCCCAGTTTATTACTTACAGTAAGACAATTATTTTCTGTATTACATGTTTGCTAAAATTTTAACTTTTAAAAATGCAAATTAGGAACTATCTAATTAGATATGCAATGATTTACATAAACTTCTTGAACAAAACCTGAAGTTTGGATAAAGCCAGGATTTATCGCTTCATAAATCGGAAAACAGGCTGCTGTCAATAGCCTTAAAAAATAATAATAATAATAAAAATTTGCCATGTTTTTAGGAATAAATTGTGATATAAATCATATTATGAATGATAGCCCATATAAACAAACCTCTGGTATATGTAAGTGGTACAAAAGTCGAGATTTTTGGCTCAAATTTTGAGGAAAAAACACATTTTTAAGAAAATGGCATTTAAAGATATATATTGTAAAATGCCATACAAAAACCAAGACACTAGATATCACCATGAAATTTCCTCAGTTGTTTATTTAATAAAAGTGGAAAGTTTGGAGTATGTAAGTGCTACTGAAGTGGAGATTTATGCATAAGAAAAAAAAAACATTGTGAGTAAATGGCCTTTAAAGATATGTATAGTAAAATTCCATTCATTTTTAGACAAAAAATAACACAGTACAAGTGAATAGAGTACAACTGTCAAGTACTAGATATCTTTATGAAACTCACCCAGTTGATTCCTCACATTAAGACAATCATTTTTTGTATTACAAGTTTTCTGAAAGTTTATATTTAAAAATGCAAATGAGGCATTTTCTAATTAAATATGCACTTTTTATATACATTTCCAGAACAAAAATTTGAACTAAAAAAAATGTTATTAACATGTGAATTTAAGAACTTGTTTTTGCCAGGGGTTTCTCCCCTTCAGGTGGTGGTGTTCAAGCATGGGGAGCGTGTCAGTGGAGGAGTGTGGGGGATTAATGGTGCGTTTGAGTCCGCTTGCAGGATCATCAAGCAACCACAACCATGAACCAGGCCTGTGACAATTAGCTTTAAAATTTTTATAGAAATGACAAGACAACAAGAATAGAAAGCCAAATGTTTGTCATACAAACTAAAGCCATAGTTATAAGTAAATGGGTTTTTTTGTTGCTCTAAATGGAAAAAAGCAGGAGAAGTAGGCCCACTTAAACACAATGTACACCCATGGTAAACCAACACACATTTATGTCACTCATTTTGGCTGATTAGACCAAGGATAGGTCGTTTTTATGGCATCTATCTATCTATCTATCTATCTATGAGACAGTGCTGGATGTGGACCCTCTAAGAACTCTCCTTGTCTTCCATCCACAGATGCTGCTCCCTGCGTTGCCTTCAGTGTCTGAGAAAAAAACAGTCCAATGCATTGTCTCCTACTGACATATTATTTGCCCAAGAGTCTGCTCTTCCTCTACTCCTGCTCCTTCAGTTCTTCTGTTTCCTCTGATTTCTTTTTTTCTTTCCACAGACAAGGACACAGGGTCGCTACTTTTCGTCTTCCAGCTGTGGCAGTAGGAGAGGTTGATGGTCCCTTGAAGAGAAGAGAAGAAATAGAGACTCAAAACTTGGACTATTTTTCCAAATAAAAGTGGCAGTTTGCTCGTGTTCCTTACTTTCACATGAGCTCCCCTTCCTCCCCTGCATTCGCCTCCTCTCTGCCTTCTCCTGGCCTAACACCATCACACAGACATCATCCCTGAACTCCCTGTTCATGATCTGGTAGATTAAAGGGTTAATCATGCAGTGGGACTTGGCAAACATAGCAGGGATCAAGGTGACTACAGGTGGGAAACAGGAGAGTGGCTGGGGGCTCTTGGTCAGTTCAGCTTCTTTGTCCTGTGTGAACCTAAACAAGGCGTCGCTCAGGCCGGTGATGGAGGCTGAATTCATGTCGCTCACATCGCTCCACTTGTTATCGGGGCTGTAGGAGGTTTGTCTGTAATATTCTGTAGCCGTCCAGTTGAGTAATGAAGGGATGTCCAGGATCTTTGGAGCATTTGGAGAGCTGGGGGCCACACCAGTGGATTCCTCCACTGCAGTCTGTAAAGATGCCTCTGGGTCATCTCTGGGAATGAGTGCAGAGATCAGAGACACAGCGGCATAGGGCGTCCAGGCCATGAGGAAGGTGATGCACACCACAGCAGCCATCTGAAATAAACACACCGCTTTATATTTCCTGCAGGATGTGAATCAGGGATTCTGAAAATGATCCTCTCTACGGTTTACCTTTGCAAGTCTCAGGTCTTTGCTGGTGTGACTGACAGAGGAGGACGGGATAGATGCCAGAGTACGACTTGATCTGTAGACCTGAAGACAGAAGCAACAGCTGAAGGAACTTGTAATGACAATGGACAACTGTTGCATTGCCTCACATTGCCTGTGTCCTTGCCGAAAGTTGCACTACAGCCAGTGGCAAACTAACACATACGTACTGCGCCTACATAAGTGGAAATAACTCGTTATACCAGCAGGAAAGCCCAATGGCTCAACAATAATCTTACCTAATGTAACAAGTTTGTTTTGATCGCACACCCTTTTGACTCTAGTTGTTTGTTTGCTCTCCTCACTTCCATTTTTCTTCTCATGCACTGAGGTGAACCGCCAACCAGAGTGATCTCTCTCACTGATGGGCTGCACCGTCTCTGATGCTAAAGCCAACAATGGTCAACTGGTGCCAATGGTGCAGGACACACCGCAAAATCTAGGGCGACAGAGGCTCACCGACAGCCTGATAATGACGGTCGGACGATTGTTGGCTTGGTGTGTCGGGGCCCTTGGACGCAAAACTACCACAATTCACACAAACAACATATATAAAACACTCATTTGTTAAAGCCAAGTTTCATTTCCTTTCAGCCCATTCATCAAAGTATCCCTGCATATTCCTACAGAAATTAGCAATTCATAAAATGACCACAAACCAACTGACACATTATGAATTAATGGCCTCTGGGGGTCCTGACATCTGGGTCAGTAGTTGGGTAGTGGAAGTTTGCTGATTTGGTAATCCCCTGAGAAAGTACTGCTTACAGTACATTGCTGTCCGCTTTTGTTCCTTTCTCAATTCTATCACTAGAGGGTGCCAGAGGTGCAGTTTTGTAACTTAATTAAAGTGGCTTTGAAGGAGTGTCTAACATATTAAAACAGAAATAATTACAGAACACAGACACAGCTCCCAGACCCTCCACTTAATGTCACGAAGCAGCAGTTGTCCTCACCGTCAGCAGGATGGCCAAATATGAAGCGATGATGGTGAGCGTAGGAAACCCGAAGCATAACACCAGGATGAGGGAAACATAGATTCTGTCATTTAGAGACGACCTCATTCTCCACCTTGAAATAGTGATACAGGCAGACTGATTATTGTTGACATGGTTGTCTGCAAGTGCATGAAGAATACAAATCAGAGAATACACAGATGTCTGCAGACTTTTGTGCACATGAGCAGAAGGGCATCGAGCAGCGCGATAAATGAAATCAGAGACTACCAGTTGATGGTGCAGCTGGTCCCATAAGGTTCTGGTCCGTAGCTTCCAAAGCCAAAAGCAGGCAGCAGAGCCCAGAACAGTGTGTAAACCCACACCAGCGCTATGGACAGAGATGCATGGCGCCTCTCGATCCATTGACCTAGAGAGCCAAGAAGCATGAAACCACTTAATGAACTTATATGAGCAGCGTGTTCATGTGTAGGCATAATGGGCACTTAACATCATGGGAAGTCTTGACATTTCACTTTACCATTTTCTTGAAACATCAGCAGGTTTAAGTGACCTTTAGTCTTACGCAAGCAATCGTCAATCAATGGATGGCCTTTAAAGGAGCAGTGTGTAAAATGTACAGGGATTTTGTGGCATCTAGCCGAGAAGACTGCAGATTACAGTCAGCTGAAACTTCTCCCGGTTAGAATTCCTTCAGTGTTCATTGTTCAGGAGGTTTTTACGGGGAGCCAGTTTATCCACAGAAGTCTCTTCCTCTCCAAAACAAAGGGACCAGGTGATTTCCAGCTCTTCCTGGTGGACCCCAAGGTGTTCCCAAGCCAGATGAGATATGTAATCCCTCCAGCATGTTCTGGGTCTGCCCCGGGGCCTCCTACCAGTGGGACGTGCCCGGAACACCTCTAACAGGAGGAGCCCAGGATGTATCCTGATCAGATGCCCGAACCACCTCAACTGACCCCTCTTGACACAAAGGAGCAGCGGCTCTACTCTGAGCTCCCTCTGGATGTCTGTGCTCCTCACCCTATCTCTAAGGCTGAGCCCAGCCACCCCACGGAGGAAACTCATTTCAGCCGCTTGTATCAGCGATTTCATTCTTTAGGTCACTACCCAGAGCTCATGGGGCATAGATGGACCTGTAAATCGAAAGCTTTGCCTTCTGGATCAGCTCTCTCTTCACCACGATGGTCCAGCGCAGCGCCCGCATCACTGTAGACGCCACACCAAACCGCCGATCCATCTCATGCTCCATTCTACCCTCACTTGTGAACAAGTACCCTGAGATACTTGAACTCCTTCGCTTGAAGCAGTAACTCTCACCCAACCCAGAGGGGGCAATCTACCATTTTCCAGCAAAGAACCATGGCCTCTACCATGCCGAAGTTAAGGAGATTTTTACTGGGAGCCACATTATTCGCAGGGGTCTCTTCCTCTCTAAAACAAAGAGACCCAGTGCTTTAAACTGGTAAAAACACTCAATAACATAATTTAATGTTAAAAAAATCAGTGTTTTTTGACACTCTTATCGCAGAGGAACTCCTAACTACAGTATCTGAGGAGAAAATGCGAAATGGAATGGTCCTATCTAAGCCAGTGTTTGGTTTGTCCATTCTAGACTACTGTAGAAACACAGCAGTGCAACATGGCGGACTCTGTGGACAAGGGCCCGCTCCGAATATAGGTATAACTGGCTCATTCTGAGGTAACAAAAACACAGCGATTCTTATTTCCAGGTGATTAAACGTAACGTTATTATATTACATTCTCATTGTGCCAATATATCCCCCAAAATCCTACAAACTGGACCTTTAATGAACTTAGTGTGACTTTTTCAGTAGCGTGCTCATGTGCAAGGCATAATGAGCCTCAACCTCATGGGAAGTCTTGACATTTCAGTTTAGCAGTTTCTTAAAACATCAGTAGGTTTAACTGACCTTTAGTGTTACATAAGCAATCATCAATCAATGAACGGCCTTTAAATCAATGACTCTTTAAATCAATACATTTATACAAGACAAGGAGGCGAGTTGTGCAGGCGAGAATAAGTATGTTGTGTAAGTGAGGTTTGTGTGAAAGTATGTGTGGCAAGAAATGCTCCAATTTATTCAGGAAGAGTCAGATGGATTTAGAGTGCAGTCATGCCTGTGTGGATTAATAGAAAGATCTCAGACTTGCCGTATCTTAAGCAGCAGATCTTCAGGCAACGGTCCAGAGAGATGAGACAGGTGGTGAGCAGGGAGCCGATGCCAAACACAAAGCCCTGAACGCCGTACCAAAGGCACCCTGTCTCCCCAAACACCCAGGCATGACACAGGCTGAAAGAGGCAGAGACGGGCTTTAGTCCTCCTGCTTAATGGATTATCACCTTCTGTCTCAGTGTCTGCCAGTTTAGCTGTTGTTTGTGTTACACTCACAGCGTCATCACCCTGGAGTCATGCCTGTCTACTTATTGGTGGATAATGAAATCGTCTGTACCTGGAAATGATGAAAAACGGCCCTCCAAAGAGGCTGAAGCCAAAATCGCAGAGGGCCAGGTTGATGGTCATGAGCTCCGGTGGTCTGAGCTTCTTTCTCTTCCTGGAGTAGACTAACAACACTGTGCCATTCCCCAAAACTGATACAACACCTGGAGTCATTGTGAGGAAAACAATAAAGAAGTCACTTAATTTGTTCTTTAAAATATATCTGTTGTGCTTAATTACATGATGTGAGCAAGACCAGAGGGCGTTAGAGTGGATCAATCCACAGCAACTCATCAATTGTCATCTTTTTAACAAACACTACCGGCCCTGCATCCACCCAAACACTCACGCTGCTCCACAGGCAGCCAATTAACCCAAACAGAGCCCAACGCAAATTAATCCAATTGATTGAGACAGTAGAGCACCTGTCCATCTGTTTTTTTAAATTATTTTTTATCGATTTGTTGTGCAAACCAAACAGCGAGGGTTATGTTTAAGATTCAGAGACAAAGAATGTTTCTCTGTTGTTCAGCTGGATGCAGGCGTTTTGTACTCAGACGGTCTAACCCATCTCTTTTAATGAGACACTGTCTGAATTTGTATTTTCTGTTGATTTGTAATATGTCAGTCGCACTGCAGACATTAACTCTGAGTTGTCACAACACATATATATATTTTGGCAGATTTATAAAGTATTTCTGTCTTTTATAATCACTCAAACACCAATAATCCAATTAAAATGTCACTTTAAAGGAACGGTTAACCCGAAAAATCAAAAATACATATTTTTTCTTTTACCCGTAGTGCTGTTTATCAACCTATATCGTTGTGGTGTTAGCTGCTGAGTGTTGGAGATATCGGCCATAGAGATGTCTGCCTTCTCTCTAATATAATGGAACTAGATGGCACTCAGCTTGTGGTGCTCAAAGCGCCAAAATATACATTTGAAAAACTCAACAGCAATGTCTCTCCTCAATGCACAGTGATAGGGTTGGCAGGTGTAGTTCGGTAGACAGAAAATAGTTCCTGCATGAAACTGCTCACAATAAGGCCTGTGGATTATCTTGAGTAACCGGGTCATTATTCCTGAAAGATTTACCATTGCTGAGTTTTTCAAATGTATTTTGAAGTGCCATCTAGTTCCATTATACTGGAGAGAAGGCAGACATCACTACGGCTGATATCTCCAACACACAGCAACTCACATCAAAACAGTCTAGGCTGATGATAACTCTACAGGTAAGAGGAAAAATATGTATTTTTCATTTTGTGATGAACTGCTCCTTTAAGTTGGTTTAACAATAGATAATTTATTTTCCACTCAGTCTGAAGTAAACAATATTGGACAGTTAGTGGGGTTTTTTTTGTTGCACCACTTCATTAGAGTTTGTCACTTGTCTTCTGAACATGAGATTTGAGTGAATATCCTCTCCTCACAAAAACAAATCTGAGAAGGACACAATGATGAAAGTGTCCCCTAAAAGTGCTCACATGTGAAGGTAAGAAAGACAGCAACGGCCAGGTCTGCAGAGGGGGACAGCTGGGAGAGGAACAGAGGGTGGATGGACGAGGGGAGAAACCAGGAGCCCCTCTGTGAGCCACTCTCTCCCATGGATGGACTGCACTGACCCCCGGCAGCATACAGAGAGAAGAGGCAGCACCTGGAGCTTCAAAGAGACACTGGCGGCACAAAGACAGAGAACACTTAAAGTTCTGTGACACTATGACATCTACAACATGAAATAAGCAGCATGTGGAACTAGTTAAGTTCCAGTGTCCTCAGATTAGTACTTCTTGGTCAAATTTGTTGCCATATCAAACTACAAACATATTAACAATAAATAAACAAGTTTCAACCATCAAATGTGATCACATTTTGTATCTTGTCCACTTTTGTTTTCGGGAATCGGCTGCAGACTGACTTCGCAGAGATGGCTGCCATCTTGTTTTTACATGGATTGGTGTATTGTGCTCTTACAACCAGTAAAAATGTGGCACAAAAATGTCCCTAGGAATGAGGACAACTGGTTTACGTTAAGCAGAATGAAGTGTAAGGTCCAGGAAACCCAAAATGTAATGTCCTCATATGAGGACACAGGGTCTCGGGAGGATATAGGAAGCGGATCCTCATCCACAGAGATCGCCATGATGTACCGCCATGTTTCCACAGTAGCCCAGAACAGAGAAACGAAACAGTGGCTCAAGGGCTATTTGCATTGTTGCGTCAGCCACAGTACTTAGCAGCCCCTCCATGACGAGAGTGCCAAAAAGTATTGATTTTTGTCATGAAACTGCTTTATTTAGCATTTTAAAGGATTTAATCACCTGGTCTGTTTGTTTGGAGAGAAAGGGACCTCTGAGTTTAATTCAGCCCCCAGTAAAAACCTCCTGAACAATAAACACCGAAGGAAATCTAACTAAAAGAAGTTTTAGCTGGTTGCAATCTGCAATTCTCACCACTAGATGCCACTAAATCCTGCCCACTGCTCCTTTAATGTGCAGACAATAAATGCAGTAGAACAGGAGCTCCTCTAAACACCCAGCTTAAGAGAACAAGGGGTGTGTGAAACAGCGAGATGCAGTAGCATATTTTACAGGATGGAGCTTTAGGTTTCAAAGTATTATTCATTTTACAAATCAGGTTTTTCTATCACTGCTTACTGACCCTGCACAGCATGCAAACTCTCCTCTCCTTGTGTTCAGTATCACCTAGCCTTCTGAGAGTGTTACTCCTCATAAAACATTATAAATTAGTAAATGACAACAACAATAGTTGACAATTACAAAGAGGATTAATATAAATGAAGCAGCATTATCTTACCTCCACTGGCTGACAGATCTCCTCAACATAATTGCAGCTTTATTGGGAAAAGCTGACATTTCTTTGAGTATTATACAGATTTCCATGAATTGTTCATGTTTTAGGATTATCCTGATAAAAGTGGGAATCAGGGAGGTGTCTGTTTATGTAAAACAATACCAGTTAATTTAAGTATCCTATCATTTAAAAAAATAAATAAATAAATAAATGTAACTGTAATAGCTGTTTTTCATTTGTCCCTGCAGGGATTTTATATGTATCCCAGCAGGCAGTCAACTCAGTCTGGGTCAAAAGGTTAATAAACTCAGTAATGAAAAAAATTAATGAGCACAGTCACATCAACAGACCAAACAGGGGGTCTCCTGAGATCATCACAATTCCTCCAAACTGGATTCTTCTCCAGATATTTTTCTCTTTTCTTTTCTGCCCTACTCTCTCTCTCCCTATACAGCATGCACACATGCAAACACACACAACATATTAAATTCACACTAAAACAAGCATCGCTCACCTTCCTCTTGTCTGGTCGTCAGTCCCTTCACATGCTCTCTCGGCTGGCCTTGATAGCAAAGATCTTCTCTTGTTTCATATCATCTTAATATAAACCCTCTCTCTGTAAATCCATGTGGCATTTTTCTGGAGAGCTGCAGAAAAAAAATCACTGTTGACAATCTGGCTTAGAAATGATCAGCGAGAGGCACGCAAACTGTGAAACAGTGTATGTGCGTGTGTGTGTGTGTGAGAGAGAGAGTGACAGAGGGAGAGACAGAGAGAGGGTGGGGGGTATTTAAGAGACTTTAACTGCTGTCCCGCCTTGTATCTCCTCTCCAGCCGATGACTGAATCCATATTATCCACGTGAATACATTTGAATACATTACAGTCATCTCTGTGGGAGATTATGTTCAGTGATGTTTGGGAGTAATAGGAACCATCACATATAGTACAGTACATGTTGTCAGCTCATCAGGTGTTGATTTGGCTTTAATTTTAAATGTGAAAGTAAGTTTAGATGTGTCAGAAAATACTGAGACTTATATATATGTAGTTCAAATGAGCTTTAGTATCTGATATTCCACTGGACTTTAATTGAATTAATCCTGTGAGACCAAAACAGACCTATTTTTGTCTTTTTTTTTTGAGGGGGGACAGAGGGGAGTTAGCAGGTCAATGGTAGATGTTGTACAGAAGTGATACACATTTGAAAACTGGAACCTGGAGATTAATTTGAGATGCAGCTCAGCACTTCCTGTCAAGTTTTTCTAGTCATAAACACATAAACGCTGTGTCTTGGTTGGCACCTATTAAACTTTAACGTTTAGAGTGTATAAGGGCTCAGAACATTATGATAAAAGTAAATAATGGACATTCCAATGCATTATTATGTCTCATGAGTTGCATTTTTGGGGTTGATACCATTTGTTACACAGCTTTGGTGCAAAATTTAGGCATTGTTTACCACTCAAGAATTCATAAAAGTGTTCAAAAATCCACATTAAAACGACAGGGATCTCATCTATAGGCGCTGCGTAGGCACAAAACAAGGCCTGAAAGAGGTGTACGTCACTTCACATGCAAAAGTTGTGACCTATAAAAACAGATTTGATGGGAGAAACTTAGATCCATGCTCACACACATTTTGGAGACGGGAAATTGGCAATTTAGTTAGGTGGAAGCCTGATTGTAGAAATTGATGAATATTTTTTTTTGCACAAAGCATTTTTGGCTTTTGTTCATACATACATTTTTAGTATGGATCCTATGCATTGTTTTATAAATGAGACCCCACAACCTTGAGAAACATCATAGCAAAATCCATTCAGTGATTTGGTTTGAGAAGTTTTTGTCACTTGGAGAGTTTCTGTAAGAATTGAATTTTTCGCCAATTAGATGGCGAGCACTTCTGTTCTGAGAATTGCTGATATACCACCTTTATTGTCAAAATACCTATGAAAGCCATACATCCTCTGAATGCCCAGGGTCTTAAGTTTGTGGCTGTAAAGTTTCATGAGACTGAGATTATCCTGGAGGTCACAATAGGTCATTTTATACAGTGATGTTGTCTCACTACAGTGAAATGGCTTCTATGAGGGCTAACATCATCACACGTGAATAAAACTGAGCTCATTGAATCCACAGGAATCTGAGCTTTCCAGTCAAACCCATTTTTTGTATTTCCAACACTCAAAAACTGCATGAAATTAACATAAAGCAGGCGTGTCTGTAAAGGGGAGACTGGCTTGTGCCCATAGAACCCAGTTTCATTTAGATATCCTGAGGTGAGAGGTCAAGGGACCTAATATAAGAAGCTGGTATGACAAAGCTGGAGCTCCTGGATTCCTTGACTCTTCTAGTTTCACATCATACCAGTAGCATCACTCTTTAAAACTCTGGCTGCTACAACCTTTTAAAGTTTTAATTATTTATAGATTCCTTTATTCCACTGAACCTCTTGTCATATTTTGTATTTCTGATTTTTATTTATTCATCTATTTTTGTGTCTACATGTTACCGTATGTTAGAGTATGTGTACAGCTGTTCAAACAGTTTGCCCCTGGTGGGATTAACAAAGTCGTCTGAATCTGAATCACATGGCACAGTTCCTCTTCCACAGAGTTCACTGTGTTGTTCCACAGTAGCCCAGAACAGACAAACTAAACACTGACTATAGATACGTCTGCCACCTTAGTTCTCCTACACGGGGGAGTTTCTGTCCTGTATCCTCACCATTCGATGCCTCTAAATCCTACACAGTGGACCTTTAAAGTAAATCAGTGGAGCTCACGTCTTATACTCCAGCAGCTCACAGGGATAAAAACACGTGACCGATACAGATGGATCGGTGAGCAATATTGCAAGAATAACTTTGCATACAATCATCTGCCGGCATAATTCATGCAGCTTGATATTGAACCATCATAGTGGGCTTCTGTCAGGTCGTGTCAGCCATGCAGCAGTATTTACAGAGAGAGCAGGTATTGAACAAGACTAAAGGAGGGTAGAGGGGAAATGAGGGTAGATCCCGTGGCCTTTTCATAAAGCTATGTGGTGACGCAAGAATCGATTTGAGCAGGAATGATTCTTCACAGTTCCACCTACTAAAGAATCCATGCAATTAGGAGCTGTCTGTATTCCCACAGGAGGAAAATGATGAGATATATGGATAGCTACCTCAGGGTTTTTTTGCTAAAGTCACTGACCTACATAAGAATCCATCTGCCGATATCAGCATTAATCCCAGTGGAGCAGTTTTGATAGATTTGCTCTGTGCAGTTACAAAACAGAAAAAGGAGGGCGTGATTCTCACAAACAGAGGACTTTATTTCCAGACTGTCTGCAGTACTTCAGCACTACAGACAGGCAAAGACTCTCACACCTTCACTCCATCTCACACAAGAACAGAACAGGGGATTTAACAAATACAAAAAAGTAATTGGTCACCAATTTAAATCTTTTTCGTTTGCTCTCTGTGGGACCTTTCCTCAGGCATCTGATGAGGGTCGAATATTTGAAGGAACCAGGCGGAGTCATAAATGACACAACCTCTTATTGTGCATGTACAACTCAGGCGTCAGGAGAATGTGGGCGATGTGGCATAGTGCAGTGACAAGCGACCGGCTGGTTGGTTGGTTTACTCCTTGGAGGCCATGTGGGCCATCAGGTCGCAGACACGGTTGCTGTATCCGAACTCGTTGTCATACCTGGTTTAAAAGCAAGAAAAAGGAGTCAACATGAATCACTGGAAACAGATCTGTGGAAATGATAAGTGATCCATGCTGAAGGCATACCATGAGACCAGCTTGACAAAGTTGTCATTGAGGGCGATGCCAGCGCCAGCATCAAAGATGGAGGAGTGGGTGTCACCATTGAAGTCTGTGGAGACAACCTGCAAGAGAGCGAAGAGGACGCCACGTTAACAAAAATACTGATCAACAAACACCTTTAAGAAGTATACTATGCAAGATTTTCCTGAAAAAAAAAAAAAAAAAAAAATCTACATACAACTCAAAAGTAATCCCTCTCAATTATCTATTGCGACACACTAGAAGTGTGTGGAGGTGCTTTCATCTGCAGAGACCCTCTGCCTGTACTTTGTTTTTAAATTTCTCCAGGGCACAGCGCTCAGCTGAGGTCAGGACTTAAAATAAGGGAGCCAGACATTCCAGACCGCAAGTGGCACGCATCCAAGATGAAGCTACAAAAACTAGCTTTCACTTCCCCTGGCAATATCGTTAATAGTATCTATCTTTAAAAAGCTGTTATGGGACGCCCACTAGCTCACCTGGTAGAGCAGGTGCCCCTTGTACAAAGGCTGTATCCTTACAGCAGCGGCCGCAGGTTTGATCCCAACCCACGGCTCCTTGCTGCATGTCATTGCCCCCCTTTTTCCTTCCTTTCACACTATATCTGTCCTATCAAATAAACACAAAAAGGTCCCCCCAAAAAAAAATCTGTGTGCGTTTTTGTTATAGGACAAACACATACCTGGTGCTCTGTGTATCCCAGAATGCCCTTCATGGGTCCATCAGCTGCAGCCTTCACAACCTTCTTGATGTCGTCATATTTGGCCTGTTGAGAAAAAATTAATTAGTATTATTATTATTGCTACTACTATTTTTATTACAGCTATTATTTTATCATTATATAAATACTAAAATTAATAAAAAGGACAAGTCTGATGTTATTCCAAAATTATTGTCTGTAAACTCCATGATAAATGTCTCCATATGTCTGTAAACTTCGAGCCTTTTGTTCTTACTGAAGACATTTTATTAAATAAATTCATTAAGGTCACAAATATATAAGCAAAACAAATACAGGCGATTTACCAATGACAGACATGACACAGCAGAGGAAAGGAAATAAGTGAAGGTATAGGTCGATGTGGTGCATAAATCCTTGTTAAGAGTGATGCCAAACATGAATGTAAAATAGAAAAAAATATTTACAAAATATTAGATATTTAAAAAGAAAAAAAAAAAAAAAAAAAGTAACTGTGGATAAGTGGGTTACAAAAATTTTTATTGTAATTATTTCTCGTCTTTATTTATGTTCTTGTGTGTTCCAGCATTGTCTTATTTTTATTCCTCTTAATGTGTTTAATGTTTTATGGACGCATCAAAAATCCAAAATAAGTTCCTTGTAAGTGAAAACTTCTTGGCAATAAAACCTTTTCTGATTCCAGATATAATTTCATTTCTAGGAAAGCCAAATATTTTGAGCAAATACTCCTCAAATGGA
Organism: Cephalopholis sonnerati; assembly: GCA_019142605.1. Taxonomy (NCBI): domain Eukaryota; kingdom Metazoa; phylum Chordata; class Actinopteri; order Perciformes; family Serranidae; genus Cephalopholis; species Cephalopholis sonnerati. The sequence continues at coordinate 30,520,884 of JAGQAX010000008.1, forward strand.
GTAAACAGATCCATTTGTTGGGGACTATTTTCAGCCTTGGATTAATACACATTTTGTGTGTTAGTTAGACAGAAGGACGGGGTGAGTGGGATTGACTCAAAATAAAGTACTCATTGCCATCAACAAAAAAACACTAATTTAGAAAATAAATACTAATTGGAATAATTTGTCTTTTCGTGGAATTTGTAGAAAGTAAGAAAAACAAATATTACCAGATTTACAATAAAATTCATTCATTAAATGTTGTAATGCTTCTAGTCTGATCACTCACGGGTTTCTCCAGACGGACTGTCAGGTCAACCACGGACACGTTGGGGGTGGGGACACGGAAGGCCATGCCGGTCAGTTTGCTATAAAATACAAAAATACAGTAAAGGTCACAAACTAAACTCACTGGATTTATCATGAGTCATGCAGTAACATACTATAAAGCGATAAAGTTCCTGGCACTGACCCGTTGAGCTCAGGGATGACCTTGCCGACAGCTTTGGCAGCTCCAGTAGAGGCGGGGATGATGTTCTGGCTGGCACCACGGCCGTCCCTCCACAGCTTACCGGAGGGCCCATCCACGGTCTTCTGGGTGGCAGTGATGGCATGAACTGTGCTCTGATGGACAAAGACAGGGAGAGGAGGATGATTAAATATGGCCTCACCCCCCTCTAACTTTGTGATGTCATGCTGGTGTTTTGTAAATCTGGTTTCAGGGGCTGCTCAGAGTGTATTCCTCACCATCAGACCCTCGATGATGCCGTAGTTGTCATGGATGACCTTGGCAAGAGGGGCCAGGCAGTTGGTTGTGCAGGAAGCGTTGCTGTGGAGAGGCAAAGTAACAGCATCAGTTAACTGAGGATTTTCAAAATTAAAGGCAACAGCTAAAACATTTGTGTATGATAAAGATTTTACACATCATAAGCAGATAAAGACAGGGGATCATCAAAACCTTCTTTCTTCTAGTGCTTACCTGACAACCTGGAGAGATTTGTCGTACTTCTCGTGGTTGACGCCCATGACGAACATGGGAGCATCAGCACTGGGTGCAGAGATGATGACTCTCTTGGCACCACCCTTCAAGTGAGCCTGCCATGTGTTACAAAATAGTATTTAATTGTTGTCCTTTTTGGGCCAATTGCATGTCACATGTCTTTTTTTTTTTTTTTTTTTACGGATTTATGATTGAGATACGTACAGAGGCCTTCTCAATGGTGGTGAACACACCAGTGGACTCCACAACATACTGGGCACCAGCATCACCCCATTTGATGTTAGCGGGGTCCCTCCTAAAAAAGGAGAAGAGAGGAAAAAAAAAAAGTTAGTCACAATCTGTGCTGCATGTTTCTGCACGTTAATGTGTGAAATTTTAATGAAACTGAAACGCTTTCTATATAAAAGTTAGTAAACTCTTAAATCCTTGGCATCCTGGAAACTTGTCTTTTTAACCAAAATCACTTTCTTGACCTGGTGTACCTTAAACTTAAAATGGAGATAGAAGGCTAAATATCTGTTGAGAATACTACTGGCGGCCTGTAAGAAATCCCTAACAACGAAATAGCTGAAAAAAGAAATACCTAGTGCTGATGAATGGATTGACTTGGTGTATGATATTGATAAAATGGACTGGACCAAATAGCGTTGGTGCTCCATCTTATATACATCCTGTATGTATATTTTGATCCAATATCTTAGTTTAAAGAACAAATCTATTATAGGATAATGGTCAGCTTGTTATTGTTCTTTTTCATAATTCTACGTTGATGTAATTGAACTTAATTTTTTACTACCTTATTCATTCTTACCTTTGCGCCTATTACAACATCTGATCTCCTGTTAATCTCAGGGTATCATGCACAACTGCAATATTATGAAGAATAAGCTTTAAATGTAGATGTGGACTATATGTGGAATCCATCTGCTCAATAAAAGATTAAAAAATAAATAAATAAATGAGAACAAATCTATCTATTTTCTTGTCTACTTATTTTTTAATCTTTATTTTGTTTTTCGAGGGGTGTTCGAAAGGTCTTCATGTTGTCAACTAAAAAGAATCACAAAAATAATAATTTGTGAACTCACTCGTGGAAAACAGTGATTTTCTGTCCATCGATGACCAGCTTGTCACCCTCAATCTTGACCTCACCCTTGAAGCGGCCATGGGTGGAGTCATACTTGAACATGTAGACCTAAAGAAGAAACGTGAAGGTGAGATGAGGAGGGAGACCGTTCTCAAATAATAACAAAGCACGAGAGATGTTTCAAAATTAATTTACATATGAAGATGAAAAGTATAATGTCATTTAACCAGCGTTCATAGACCCAATATCAATTTGCCAAATGAACGCACTCTCCTCACCTGGATGGAAATGACATGTACAAATATTTTGCTCATTTTAAATTCATCATACTCTTCACTGATTCTCATCTTTCAGATTTTTAATAGCTTTCCAAGCTCCATAAATAACTGAAAAAGCCACAAACTGTCACCTAAAGTTTGTTAATGGTGGTAATTTCAAACTCTAATCATAAACCTCATAAATCTTCCTCCCTTACCATGTACTCCAGGTCGATGAAAGGGTCATTGATGGCCACAATCTCCACCTTCTTGGAATGGAAGGCAGCACGGGTCACCAGACGACCGATGCGGCCGAATCTGCAAAGCAAACAGTGTTGTTTCTTAGTGTGGCCTCTAGATGGTGCTACAACACCATGTACCCCTGACCAAAGTCACTGGACGGTGTGATCGCTCAGGTCTCAGATTTACAGTGAAATGGAGCTCCAGGTTGACATAATCTCTGAAAATGAGTCATAAATATGTGAAATTGTGTTTCTGACATTGCGTTCAGCCAAAGCATGGTCTACTTCTTATCAGTGATGTGGCTTTGTCCCTTTGTTTAGGACACACTGAGTCTCCAGGTGACCTGAAACCATAGCTGAAGAAAGGGCAGGGTTCAGGAGGAGGGGCAGAGGGGGGGGGGGTGTGTGTTGCACAGCCTACGCTCTCCTCTGTGGGGGCTAAAGTTGAAGTGAACCTCTAATGTGGTAATCCTGGTGACGGCAGTGCACTGTTTGATCAGCAGCCGAGTTACTTTTTAACCGCGGGTCCAAAATCCTGGCACAGATACACTCTGTCCTCAGACACTGGAGGTGGGGGAGGAGGAGGACGACGACACGAGCAGAGAGATAACGAAACAGATAGGGAGGACTTTAACGTCACATTATGTGTGATCGATAACATTTAAGTTACGCAGGTCCTCTTCCACTCGTCGCAGACAGCAGAACAACATCCCCTGTTGAATGACCGTCATGCTGAAGTCACTGTCCACAGTGTTATCTGCTGAGGGGCCAACGTTCACAGGAAAACATGAGGGGTGACTCATGACTGGCCATAGGTCTGTGTATGTGCATCTGTGCATGTCCATTACAAAACACTGGTCTCCCGTCAGCTGCTACAGAGTGTCACAATGAGCTACACTGCAGAGAGACTGCAGTTTGGGCTCATTTTATCTTTCAAAGACGACTCAGTGAGATAAACAGTTTTATAGGGAACTATTGCTCCATACTGAGGGCCATAAACGCTGCGGATTCTTCTGAAGTATCTCAGCTTGCAGACACTCAACCTAAAATATCATAAGCTCAATCTTAACTGTTTTTAGTATCAACCACTACTACAGACTTGATTTTTGTTGTCCTTTATAATATACTTATTTTATTTAATTCAGCTATTCACTCGTATCCTACTGGACTGAACATCTTCCTTGTTTGGGTTATGTGGTTACATTCTCATTTAGACACAGATGCACTCTTTAGTGGAATTCAATTGTTGGTCATCTGTGAACTTTAAAAAACGTTTTTCTTTTGTAGTAGCCTTGCTTTAAATTCTTTTAGTGAAAGTCTTTTTGGAGCTTTTAGCTAAAATATGTGGGTACAAATCTGTTTGTATGTGAATGCATATTTACACATCTTTTATGTACAAACACACACACTTTTAAAAGCACAGACGTGCATTTTGAAGTCGAACCAAGGCCGCCACTACAGGAAGTCACTGTTAAATGCACAGGTATATTCACGGGGTCCCTTAATGTTTAGACTGTTGTGCATTTGCCCCCCCCAATTGAAATCATGAAAGTATCAGGACTTTTACACCATAAATTAATGCAGAAAAGACAAAAATTGTGCTTAGAAATTCACAAAAACGCAGGAAATTAGGTGTTTGATGCTCAAAATTTTCTAGCAGAGGACTCCCCAAGCCTCCATATCACATGTCCTCCCCCCCTAATGCTGAAACAACACAGCCTTTTAAATGAGGGGTGTGGCATTGTGAGTTGAGGGTGCAGAGACACACAGTCTTGCCTAATAAGTGTGTGTTGCTTATTTAGTTATGTGTATAATATGAGCTCTTACCCATTGATTCCAACTTTCACCATGTTGCCTGTGTTGTCTTAGTCCTCTGGAGGGAGAAATGAGGGCAGAGGACAGGAAGAGAGAGAATAATGCATCCTGTTAAATCCTGATAAACCAACATTTATGATGCCATATATTAGCCTGCACTTAATGACAGACAGTTTGCAAGATTGGGAGTTGAGATAAGCAAAGAGGTTTAATGTAAAGTATTCCACTGATAAGCTATCTGTGACCACAGTCCAACTAAATGCCAGTGTAAATCTGCAGCTACAGACCACAACCTTGCCTGCAGGTGTAAAAACTAAACATGTGACTGGAAAAGCAGCTTTGCATTTTAATAAGCAGCAATTATTGCATTTAAAACAGGAGTTTAAAGCAATTTGTTTAAGGTATATGATCACATTTACTTTCAAATTAAGTTTAATCAAGCCCCTGCAGGTTGTCCCCAGGTGATCTAAATTGAGTAGTGCAGCCTGTTGCTGAGGCCCTGCAGCTCCCTGATCCTCTCTGACTGAAATCACTTAATAACTGAAGGTATTTACCGTTTGTGAGAAGCCTCAGTCTGTCTTGCGACTCCAGGTGTGAGTGGGGAAGAGCAAAGTTTAGCTGCGTGGTTTTATGATTGACCGAGTTTAAAGCCACGCCCCCTCAATGGCCAGTGCTCCTCGCCCCGCCCCCCCTGAATGTCAAGGTCGTCAGCCTGCACAGAGACATGCAAGCTGGCGTCAAACACACTAGAAACTTCTCTTCACCCCATTTCTGCTGCTGATTGTGGGAACAAAAAGCTGTGACATATTTAGTGTAGACTGCCATCATTTCAGCAGATCCAGCATCATCAAGCCTTTCCTGTGTTTCCAACTCCCTCATCTGGATATAGATACTCAGATGTTAAAGTCCTCGGATAGTGGACTGAAAAAAGAGAGGGGTCCCTCGCTGACCTTCTCAGTGAATACAGCCACACGGAGACACAGAGGGAGCGGACAGGGGATCAAATCTCTGTCTTCCAGACTGTGACATTTAATGTCCAAAGACCATGACCCTTTAACACAGTTCTGCCTCTGACTCTCCATCTCCTCAGCAGGACTCAAAAGTAGAGTTAGCCCACATGAACACATGATCATTACGCATGTGCAGGAGGCATCTTCACTCTGAGTTCATGTCAGGTTATTCTAGTCAGGTTACGACTAACAGAATCTGGATGCAAAAAACAAACAGTTTCATTTATCTGAATTACACTTAAAGTCTTGGCAATGTGTTTGTTTTAAAATTAAATTTCCTTGCTAATATCCATTGTAGACAAAATATGACAAGTCAGCTCAGAGACATGTCAGAGCTCGTTTTGACTCCTTTGTCCAGCAGCAGAGTTGGCATTTGAAAAGAAAGCACTCCAGCGGACGATATAAATATGTTAAATCAGAATAATGAGGGTGTCAGTTTAAATCAGGAGGACATTCAAGTTCAATCCTGTCCTGAAAAATCTCCCTGGCTGCACACTGAGGCCTCACCAGTGGGTAGTCATGACAGAAGATTGAAACCTTACCCACAGCATGGCATCCTGTCACCACTGCACACCCTGGACATGCAGCACATTACAAATCTAACTGGACCAAAGATAACATTTAACAACATGCATTTTCCACCTCAGCAGATAATGTGGTTCTGTTGTAACACGTTTTGCAGCAGGCTAGCAGACGTGTAGCTCTGCACCTACACTGGACAGTGCCGGTGTGTCCGATGGCCGCAGTCCAGCTGTCCAAGCATAGCTGAACTACCATAACCCCAGAAGAGTGCATGCCAGTCTTGGCCTCTGCTTTGCAGCTTAAGGTCAAAGAGGGGAAGTAAAGGTCAGGCTAAGATTAGACGCTGGCTGGCTAACCAACACTCGGTCCATTTCATACTCTCTGTACTGTAAATGCTGCCTCATACAGATCACATGTTCTTTCTATCATAACAGCCAAACTCTGCTCGCTGCAGAGAGGAAAGTGAGCGGTCATGGAATAAAATATCAGTGGAAATTATCTTTTTTTTCCAGTAGAAGGGCCATCAGAAGTTTAAAACACAATCAAACAGAAAATAAGTCAATTACATGTTTAATTACAACACCGTTTTAACAAACACAGCAGCATTTCAGTCAATTCTGAAAGCTTTATTTACATTTGCTCAGTCAGAAACTGCAGTAACATCAACATATATGGATTGTAGTTTGGTGATCTCTGCACAGTCACAGGCATGTCTTCATATAAAAGTCGTGCTCTGTTCCTAGATTTTTTACAACCTGTGTCCTGTTAAGTCCAGGACAAAGTCCAAAGGGCGACTGTGTGGGGAGGAACAAATTAACACATTATGGAATAAGACTGCCATCTAGTGTCGCAATGGAAATCTCAGTCTATTTAAAGGAGGACTTCACCCACAAAATGGCCATTTGTAAATCAATTAGTCATGCTGTGTTACTTTGAATTAGTGAATAAAAGTCTTTCTCACATGTCTCCATGGAAGACAGCAAACATATTGATTTATTGATTGATTGGGGACCATGTTTAACAACAGCAAAACCATGTCAAAACATCTCTCCAGTCCTATGCTCAGTTCTTCCCAAACACATCTATCTTTACTAAAAAAACAACCTTGGTAGTACAGTATGATAGATGTTTTGTGTGGAGGTGTGTGAGAAAAATAAGTTTTATTCCTTTAATGTCAACATCAAAATCTGACCCAAATACCAGAATCAATAAGTAATATACAGACTGTATATGGCACAGGCAAAGCTAGACATGTAATAAAGTGTGAGAAAATAAATTGCCTCCCTGTTTTCCTTCTTGACCTCGGAAGCAGCAATTGACACCTGGGATGGAGCGTTAGATGTACCCCACCTGCATTAGATGCAAGATTGAACCTGCCTCCTTATACCATCAATGTTGGGCCTGCCCCTCACTGGCTAAACTGTGGGATAAGATATTTATCCTCCTGAGACCTGAACTTTTGTTTGGTACGCATTTTAAATTTCTCTTAGTTATGTGGGATCAGAATGATCTGATAAGTATAAAAAAACGAATTATTGTCAACGATAATAAAGTCCCAGTGTCCTCAAACGAAAGATAATAAAGTCTTCCAGTCACATCACACTATCTTCATCTGCAGATAGAGTCTGCTCAGTGTTCCTCTGACAATAAAAAAGGCACAAGTCTGACTAAGAGTCTCAGTTTGATCCTTTCTTCAACATGGACTTTTGCAGACTGCCTCTTAGTTTAAAGGAATTCATGTCTTGTCCTCAAACTGGGCACACTGCTCGTACAAAGAGTGCCGAACTGAGTCATATTTATGTACACATATTTTATAAATATCTGGTGAGACGTATGAGATTATCTGACAAGGATGCCAAAATATTTTATTTCCGTTTCCCTGTGGAGTGATTCAATATTTTTTGCCCCAGGAACTTGGCTTTGTTGCAAGAATGAAACCAGTTTTGGAGGCAGTAGAGGATCTCACATACAGTTGTTATTATGATTGGCCAGCAACGCTCCAGAACGATGGAGGAAGACATGTAACTTCCTCCAACAGGCACTGGAAGATTTAAGCGTCAAGAGTTTAAAAGGACAGTTAACCCCAAAATCAACTAGATATATTTTTATTGTTACTGTGCTATTTATCAATCCAGAGTATTTTGGTGTGAGCTGCAGTGTTGGAGATATCTCTCTCTCTCTCTCTCTCCAGTATAATGGAACTAGAGTCACTTGGGTTGTGGGGCTCAAAGTGGCGAGAAAAAAAAAAAGAAAAAGAAAAATAGCAATGTCTCTTTCCATAAATCATGACTCAGTTACTCAAGATTATCCACAGACCTTGTTGTGAGCAGTTTCATGTAGGAACTATTTTCTTTCTACCAAACTACACCCAGTAACCGTATCACCACGCAGAAGGAAGTGTGCATCTACTCATGGACAGCACTAGATGTAAACATTGACAGTATCCTCATTGGCTCAGGTGAGCTAGCAGTAGATGCACACTTCCTTCTGCATGGTGATACAGGTGGTGGGTGCACTTCAGTAACCAGTCAACATTTGTATGTGGGACCATGTGTGTCGTAAATGAGCTTCATGGCTTCATGAGTTCCATAACGGCCTCATGACATTTACCCACATGGGTGGGTTTACCCGTGGGCCCCAAATAAGATGCCTGTTTTGGGCCCATACCCACCTGGTACAGTGGCATAACCCATGTGGAGCCCACTTGGGTAAACCCATTCATGTGGCCAATTGGCATGGGGCCATTATGGAGCCCATACAGGGCCCATTTTTCAGCTCATTTACTACACACATGGGCCCCACATACAATTGTCTGCTAGGTAGAAGAAAAGGTCTGTGGATTATCTTGAGAAACCTGGTGATGATTTCTGAAAAGAGACATTGCTGCTGAGTTTTTCCAAGTTTTTTGTGTGTGCACTCTGAGCATCACAAGCTGAGTGCTATCTAGTTCCATTATATTCAAGAGAAGTAAGACATCTGGTATTTACAGCACTTGGCAACTCACACCAAACCAATGTAGGCTGATAAATAGCTCTACAGTCAGGAGGAAAAATATGTAATTTTGATTTTGGGGTGAACTGTCCCTTTAAGCAAAAATGTGTCAGGAGAATTTGAAGACAAACTGACATGAAGGATGTCAGGTAGCAAACTGGGATTTAGGTGTGGGAAAGTGAACTTTTGTGAGCAAAAACCAGAACACCACAAATGTCAAATCCATTTATTCATGCAAATCATAAGTAAACAAAAATGACAATCAGCAGGAATCACAGGTGCCATCATTTTTTAACTCCTACGTCCATTAAACCTGATTTTACACACGACCCCCAGCCACAGATTTAACAACTGTCTAATCACATTTACTGTACGAAGACAAACGCTAGGAATACATAAAGTGCCAATTTACTTAAAAGAAAAAACAAAAACAAGCCCAACAAACAAAGATGGTCATTTGATGCAAATATAGCTCACATAATATTCAGTTTAATACTTACACATGGAATAAACTACAGCTGCTCTGTTAAGACAGCCACAATAGTGTGAAGCATCTGATCTACGCTGGATGAAACCACATTAGCAACGCTGCAAGTTTACACCATACTACATGTAGTCTACACGCATGTAAACATCCTTCAGTGCACGTGAACGCCTTTGCATGTGTGTTTTTCCTTATTATACTCTAAGAAGGATGTCGTCAGTCTTTATTCTCTCTGCACTAACAGCCCAGTCCGCTCATGGACCCGATCCGATCCAGTTTCAGCCCAAAGCACCCTCGGTTCCATCCCCTCCGTGACCGGTCTGGTTCTGCTCGCTTCTGATTGGCCAGAGCCCCCTTCAGCAGGCGCAGCCAGGGGGTCTCAGCCTGTGTTTGTGCGTCAGCCCATTTGGGGTACTCTGCTGCTTTGGCCCCCGAGGAGAAGGTGGACTGCTCCTCTGGTTGGCTGTTCAACAGGTTCTCCAGGTCGTCCAGGGTCAAAAGGTCATTGTAGCGCTCCAGAAACTGCTCCATGAACTACAGAGGAGGAAAAATAGATTCAATTTAATTGTCAGGGAGTGTACGAGGGAGAATAATTCAATCAGTGATACATTTCATTACTCTCTCCTCTTATTCTTTCCTGCTCTCCCTCCCCTCCTTCTGCACTGTTCACTCATATCAGTCATCCACTCTGATTTCTCCTCAATCCACTCTTTTCTTCCTCTTCTAGCCTCCCCCATCTGCTCCTCCTCTCTCCTCCTCCTCCCTTCCTCCCTCCGTACCTGCACAGCATCAGGAGAAGGGTGCAGAGCGCGAGCCTCGGTCATCTCCAGAGGTGTCAGGAGGAGCAGAGTGGCACAAAGCAGCACAGGACACAGCATGGCAGCAGAGATGACGGACAGGAAAAACTGGAGCAGGAGGACTGAAAATACACTGGCTGCAGCTATAAGATAAAGAAATGAATGAAGACATGCAAATAATTTATGCAAAAGCACTAAAATACATAGACAATAATGTAAGTGGTCTTGCAGACACTGTGACCAATCCTCCATCGGTGTATTCTGGATTTTTACACATTTTTTATTTGTATATTCAACATACAGAAAAACACTGTTAAACACAGATAAGTAATGCAACAGATGTAATGTATATAGGGCATCCCTCCGGAGCTAATTTACAGCCCCCGTCCCTGGTTAGGCTTATAAATCTAGATTAAACCAGCAAAGCAAAGGACTAGAAGAGACAGTATCAGGATATATTTATTATATATTATAACTACATTAAGTTTTGTTTTTTTTTTTAATTTAAGAGAAAACTTTCACTTGAATTAAAAACCTGAATTTAAAGGTCTGTTTATGTCTCAAAAAGTACTAATTAGATGGTAACTCTAGTAAAACTGAGAATTTTGTCATGTTTATGGTAACCTGTTGAGGATGACTGCAAGAAGTTAAAATGACAATTTGATTTTATTACTTAATAATTATGCCCAAACTCTCATAATGACTTGATTTTTTTGTCACAAAATGTGTAGTTTTCTTTAAAAGAAAAAAGAATTAAATAACTTTTACTGTATGCAGTTCTATTCGTAGCTATAACCAGTCTTAATTTGACACAAGTCACTGTGATTCTCCTTCCTACATTTTGGGAGAAACTATTCCAGTGGATAAAAACTATAAAATAAAGAATATAACATAATATCTAAGCAGTTAAAAAGATAAGTTTAAGAATGCTCACCTGTTGTTTGGTTTCTCTCAGAGCTCTGGGTTTCTTCTTCTTCTGCTCTCACAGACTCTTCTCCATCTCCCTGGTTCTCGGTCTCTCGGCTACCTCTCACTTGTTGGCACCTGCAGGGAGCATCACTATCTCACCCGGCTGACTCCTCCTACTCCTCGCTCTGATGGAATTGAAAGGATGTTTTTTTTTTTCCTTCCTCTTGCGTCTGTCCTCTTGGCAGAAGCTGAATGTTGGGGCATCAGCTGGGATGCTGCAGAGGTTTTGTAGAGCCAGAGACGACCCCCCCCCCCACCTTCCTCCTCCTCCTCCTCCTCCTCCTCATCTCCTTTTTTCTTTGGAGTGATGTCATAGCCTTGGAGAGAGTGATTGTCATTGCCAAGGTGACTGTGTGCACTCTGTGAGCCAAACTGTGCAGCACAAAGCAAGGTCAGAGGGCATGTCTGCTAATGCCTTATCAATGAGAGCAGTGAGTTATGAACTAGCTGGAAAGATTCATGTCACGACATCACCTGAATTATACATTTCCTATGCTGTAACGATGCTCCTGGGTGCGTATCAGCCTCCCTCTCTCCCCCTTTGTCTCCGGGGTCTTTCCCAGCATGCACTGACCTCCCCTCTCTGTTGGGTAAGTTACAGTCTGTCAGTGCCATCTGCTCCCTGTACCCCCCGCCGCCAAATTACAACACTAGCAGGAGCTGCACGATCCAACACACTGACCTCAAAGTTCAGCAGCCTCTGATTATTTCAAGTAAATAAACCCCCAGCAGTTACACATGTACGTCAGATACTGGGCACGCTGTCCGTGAATATTCTCTTTTAAGTATTAAAACAGCTTCTGTGAGCAACATGTTTTCATACCTGCTCAAACAGGCAGAATTCAGCTTTGTAAAGCACTAAATAAAGTTATAAACAGGACCGCTTTACTTCTGTGTTTGCACTTAGCACCCACTGAATACATTTAACTCAAATTTATCCTCAGATAAAACCTAAGTGCTGCTGCAATCACACTGTTAGCCTGTTGTTGGCAAGTGTCTTTACATAACATATCAATCACACATACAGAAATGCACCCCTCTCATCTTTTCGGAGAGGACAACGTGTGGGAGAGGGAGTAGGCGAAAAAGGAGAGAGATTAGCAATGAGGGGAGGGGAGGGTTAAACTAGCGTGCATGCAATGTCAGTGAAGAGAGGAGCGCTGTAAGAGGAAAAAGTAGGCAACGCAGAGTAGGAGGAGGTGGAGGAGGAGGAGAATGGGAGGGAGAAAAAGCACCAGGCAGAGCGCGGAGGGAGACCTACAAAAGAGATTGATTACAGGAGAACAGAGGCGGCCAACGAGGCAACAGCAAATGTGTCAGACAGAACAAGAGAGAAAAAAAAACCAAACATGATTGTAAATAAACAACATGCAGCCGCACTCGCTGGTGAGGAACAGAGTGAAAGTGTTTCTCGTCTGATAAAGGCTGAAATCTGATATGAACGAATAAGAAAGGAAAATTGAGGAAAATGAAGTGGAGAAGCATGTGGGGCTGTAATACTGTCTGGGCAAGCTGTGACAACCCATTAAACACCTCTGTCCAAACACATGATACAAGCAGACATTCAAAGCTGCTTGTAATGATGGTATAAATTTACTTGACATAACCCCGCAGACACCCAACCCTTCGCACATTTCTTAGTGTCAAGCCTCTGGAGGTTTTTGCAGCGTGCAGAGGCCGGTGAGTGACGCAGCTCAAAATGAGACGGACAGCCGGAGAGTTCTTATTAAAACCAGGAGAGGGTTTATTAAAAGACGTCTTGATTCTATGCCATTGGAAATGTCATCAGGCTACTTTAGTTTGGTACCAAGTACCGACATCTTTAAAAAAAATATACAAAAAGATTAAAATGTAAAAATGAGTGAAAACGCAACGCATCATTTCAGATAAAAGATTAAAGACAGAAACACAGAAAAAAGACAAAACAACAGAAGACACATCAGTTTCTGAGGCGAGCTCGTCGGGATGTGCGGGCGATGGGTGTTGTCACTTTAGGGGTCTCACTCTCCGCCATTACAGCATCTGATGAGAAAATAAATGAAGGTTAGAAGTAAAGTAAGTCATGGGTTGTTGTTTCAGACCAGCCGTAGACTAATTACTGTCAAAAGGGCCACAGAATAAAAAAAACAGGGAATGGTTGAAGTGTTAATTTCAGTGAATTAGCAGTGTCGCAATATTCCCGTATAGATAATGAACATGATTTTTAAAAAGGAAATACTTGCATCATGTTATAATACACATATGGTAATATGTATAAAATCCAGCGCCTCTTAAATCATTTGTGTCTTTCCGTTTTCACTTTGTCTTCCTCCCCCGACACCACCTGGTTGTTTTTTAATTATCTATCAGGTATAATCGCTCTTTTTGTACAGTTATGGTTACAGACTCTCTCTCCACCTCCCTACACTCACATTTTAAGTGTAATTTATTTGCCAATTTAAAAACAAAAAAGAAGACAAAATGCATAATAAAGGTCAAAAGTGAATTTGACTTAAAGCACTTTTGTTTTCAAATTTTCTATAGATACGGTCATAATATCCTTATCATGAACTCTTTTGGCCAAGATAATCGTGTTGTAAAAATGTGATATTGTGCCAATGAATCATAATACCGTAAAACTTTAATTAAAGGCCTAGTCTCAATTAAACGCCCAGTCCCTTTTACTAGCCCAATGTGGCTTCACATTTTGACAAATAAATGCATGTCTCAATTCAACGCCCGGTCTGGTTGCCAAGCAGTTCACTTTTTCTTTTTTTTTTTTTTAAATAGGAAGTTCTTCGGATGTATAAAACGAGGTTGTTAGCTTCCTCAAATTATGTGTCCATTCCTTGATTATGCTGCAAGTTACTCATATTTCTTTAATCCGTAAGGGTTCACTGATCAAAAGAATCAAAAAGGGTTTTTTATAAGATTTAATCCAAGCTGTGAGTATTGTTTTAACAGGATAAAGTAGTGTTGTGTTGGTATGCTGGGTGTCGTAACTGTCCAACCTGTCTGTCGGACTTCCAACAAATTAATGAATTATAATTGGTATATTATCTGAAGCATAATTTTTATACAAGTAATATTCATACTGGTTTAAATAAATAATTTCATTATATTTCCCATCTTTGCTGAGCAACAGTTTTGAGTGAAAGGAATTAAGGCCTGTCCCAAATATAGGTCTGTTGGGTTCAATGATTTAACCAAGTAATGGCCCCGAGTACTAACTGAAGTTTTACGGTAATCTTAGTTGGAGAATATTCTCATACCCTTTTTATATATGGGTTTTTTTTAAACACTGTTAAACCAGCTAAAAAAGGAGATAGACTGCTTTCCCATTGCCAGTAGACCTGAGCCATGAACATGTTTTTTTTTTTTTTTTGCACCAGAAAACAGGTTAGTAAACAGCTGAAAGCAGCATGAAGGACAATGAAAATGTTTCGGTGGTCACTTCCTCTTATAAAAAATAAATCTGTTATTTGTTCAGTTTTTCTCTCAAACTCGATGCTGACTAACTTTGGATGATTTTCAAGAGCTGCTTGGACCAATGTTGTGGCAGAGTGTCATTGCATTGTGCTGCAATAGGGACGAAAACTAGCACGTCCACCTTAGTGTCATGTTTCAATCACTGCCAATCGAAGCTGGAGCCAATAAATACACGTGACTACACATGACCCACAAGTGAATGCTGATTGTAACCTTTCCCCACTAAAGACAAACACCAGATGATGGTGGGTTTTTTGTTCAGTGGGAAAGGAGCAAAAGAAAATCTTACACTGTATGAACACTTCAAAAATCCATGTACTCACCACTTACACTAATTACATGTTGACATTACATTAATTCCTAATTTGTAGATTGATTTAATCCTTTCAAGTTGTTCCCTATCAAATCCATTAGAGATTATCTCCAGATCTTGGATTAGTGCTGTTGCAATGAACAGCTCACTTTTAAGAGCAAAAGTCCTAAATCCTCTTAGACAGACGCCTGGTGTGGTTCAGCCCAGTGCTCCCAACACTCTGAACCTTGTTGTATTGATCCAAAACTAAATAACTGACCTGTGCCAAAATATTAATTTTAGAAATAACACCAACAGCTGAAACAACTGGTTGAGGAAAGACACCAGAAAAAAAGAAAATTGGTACCTATTTTGATAATTAATTCTTTGTTCTGTGACTTTCAAGAAGAAAATGACAAACATTCCCTCATTACAGCTTCTAAAATGTGAGTGTATGTGGCTTTTATTTGCAAAGTGTGACAGTCAACCAAGTACCTTTGGGTTTTGGACAGCTGGTCAGACAAAACAAATATCTGAAGACATCACTTTGGCCTTTAAAAATTGTGACATGCACTATTTTCTGTCATGTTATAGGCCAAACAAAAACATAAGACGTATCATCATTTTAATAAATTAAATATAGTTATGGTCGGTAATTGCAGCCCTAAATAAATGTAATTTAAATATTATATACAATGAGAATCATGTTGAATTCCAAATAAAAGCTGATTAATTGTAAAAAATACGAATATAATTCGACAGGTAGAAGAATACTTAAAAGTTTCACTTTAAGTGGAACGCTGGATTAAAAAGGTGGCTTTACTCACCCTCTTCATCCTCCTCTTCATCACTGCTGAAGGTGATCACAGGTTTCTTGGACTTGCGAGATTTCTGAGGTGTCACAAAACTGTCATCACCGCGGCTAGAAACAGAGGGCTTTGCTTGACCTGCAACAAAAACAGAAAAAATGATTCTTTTTTTTGGTCACACACACAAAAAAACAAACAACAAAAATATTAATATTAATAATATCAATAAGAGGAATAATAAGAATAACAATAATTGTACTTTTTAAAAGCTCATATTTTTATTGGCTTTGGCAGATGTGTCTGGTCACCCCCACGTTCAAACTGATTTTCAGTCGACCTGGTCACCTCAGGCCATCCCAACTATTTATCCAATATGGCGCTGGTTTGAGACAATGACTGACAACTTGCAGAGCCTTTGTGCTTCACACATAATACATAATAATGCCATTTTTATTTTTTGCCAGGGACACGACAGCTAGCAAAATCCTTGCTCAGTAAAGTCCGTCGCTCAGACATTTTTAAAACAACCAGCGTGGCTGCAGCTGAAGTGGAACTTCCTGTTCAAAGCACCATTGTCAAACTCTAATCGCAGAAAAAGCAACGCTGTCTCACAGAGATATTAATGCTACACCGTCACAGCTCATCTCTGCACACCATAGTCTGTTGACATTTGTCCGTTGCACAGCACTACATCATGTCTCATTGCTTTGTTTGGCTGTAGGTCTATCCAGCTGAGTCTGGAGGCATTGTGTTCTACAACCATTGTTATCGTACCTTGAAAATCTAAATCTAACCTAGAGCTTCCATACAAACTTGCATTTGTACTTTGATCAGGCAATATCACGCTTGCAGCAGGACCCTTTAAAGTGAAATCCTACAAGCACTGACCTCTCTTTGATCTCGTACGACCTCTGGTAGGCAGAGGTGTGTGCGTGACTGTCTTCTCAGAGTGTCCTCCTTCTTTTTGGTTCTCCTCATCCATCTCAGGACTTTCCACGTTCTCCAGCCCACGTGTGTGGACTGCAGTCAGACGCTTCTCGAACTCATCTATCTGGGCCTGGGGAATCAAATGAACCTCAGTAAACACTAAAGTTTAATCAAAACAATAATACAGAAACATCTACTTGGACATTGGGATGTGTATAACACCTTGAACTGGGCTTTGGCCCCGCGGCGGAGCTTGGCGGTGATGGAGAGCAGAGGCTGGTAGACTCCAGGCTCGGTTAACTTGTCACTGTAACACTCCCAGCATTCCTGCAGCCTCTTGAAACCACGCTCACACATGGACAGCAGAGACAGAGACACGGCCAAGTCACACCACTGACGCTCTGTCCTGAGAGAGAGGTAGAATGAGAGTCATCAGGATTAAAGACTAAACCTGATTAGAAACTATGTGAAATGCATAGAAATGCTAGATCCTCAACATAAAAACTCATTACTCATGAATATGTCTTTGCCCTGGCATTTGGACCAAATCTCATTTTCCAGCAACCTCTTATGTCTAAATTCACTTTGCCATTGTGTAATGTAAAATGTCCTTCCTTTGAGCTGGGAGTATGGATGAAGCATGAGTCAGAGGCAGACTGAGACCTGGCCGGGCCAATTGTTCCGTCTACATTCCCCAACTATACAGGAAGACAGTTTCCATAACAAAATGAGTGAATAAGATGTGTAGGTGAACTGTAGAGGCCAGGTTAGTTTGTTTGTATCACATCTTTCAACAAGGGAAATATTAGTGCTGTTTGCTTTTGCTTAAAGTAATAACACAAGCTCTGAGAGGAGGTAAAATATTTGATGGTGGAGATTTTACTGATTTTTTTTTTAATTAGGCTGTTATCCAAAATAAAATACATAAGGAAGAAAGAGCAAATCTTTAAGGATCTATGTGTTACAGGCAAAACAGAAGAAAGCACTACCTTTGAACAATAAAAATAGCCAAAGTATTGGTAAATAAATAAAATAACTGTCTGCATATATATCCTTAATAAAAATAATTTTAGTATTTTTTTTCTGATTATATTCAACATACAGACTTGAAAATCTACTAATCTAATTCAGCAGAGTGAATTTGGAGATTAAGCCTTCTATGTCTTGCTTTATGTTGACTGCATAGTGGGATGTGGTTGAGGTAACTGCAGATGACATTTTTAAAAATATATTTTAATTCTATTAAATATTTATCTATTTATATTTGATGTATTTTTATTAGGGCTGTACCCGACTCAAAATTATGCCAGTCGAATTGGATTTGGCTGTTCAATTCAAATATTCTGCTATTAGTTCCTTCCCCCCCCCCCATATAGAGTTTGAGAGTTTGAGCAGGGCTCAGCAGACATTTAGTAAAAAAGCTAACTATGCTAACGATGGATCGGAAATGTGCAACAACATTTTTTGCCTACACTAGATATCAAACAAAAGCCGGAGACTAAACGGTAATAAGTTGCTGTAAATTCACCACTTTTAAGGAAGAGGAACAAAATAAGGCGGAAGATTATTTGGGAGCCTGACCGGGCAAAGTCTCTTCCTCTGGACGTGACAGCAGGGAGCACTCACTCCGCAACTAAATCTGAAGTACACTGCACACTGAGACCGATCTCTGACTTTACAGGGGGCAGCCCTACTTTATATTTTATTATTTTTATTTGTCATGCACATGTTTCTATAGTGATAAAGTTATGTATCACTTATACTTCTTGAAAACCTCATAAAGTGTAATAAGAAAATAAAACAGAACAAAACAATTAGGATAAAAATGAGCTAAACAAAATCAAACAGTAAAATGAAAACTACAATGCAGCGTAAGATATGAATAAATAGAATAGAAAAGAACAGAAAACACTTTATTTATCCCCGAGGGGAAATTCAGCTGTCCAGCAGCTCATAAAAGACAAAAAACAAATTGAAATATGCTAAAATGAGTGCACAAATAGAGATTAAATTAAGATAAAAAAAATTGCCCATTCCACAGTCCAGCCAGTTGTGGCTAATGTGATGTGTGTAAGTGTGTGTGTGTGTGACTGGCTTCAGGAGGTGTTAAACAGTCTTATTGCCGTGGGGACGAAGGATCTTCTGAAACGCTCTGTTTCTGCAACGCAGTGAGACAGTCCCAAGTTTTTAACCTAATGAAATGCAGTGGCAAACACATGTTTTAAGAACCTATTTAAAAGAACAGAGCTGGAACAGATCTCAAGTTGGGAGGTTGCTCTGGTTATGTGGTACACAGGAACTGAACACTGCTTCCCTGTGTTTAGTTTTGACTCTGGTCACAGTAAGCAGACCTGTTCCTGATGATCTGAGGGTGTGGACAGTTCATAACGGAGCAGTAGAGCAGAAATATTTTCTGGTCCTAAACCATTCAGCACTTTATGAACCAAAAGTTACATTTTAAAATAAAGTCTGAGACAAATGGGAAGCCAGTGTAAAGATCTGAAAACTGAGGAGATGTGATCCAGTCTCCTGCTCTTAGCGAGGACTCGGCAGCTTTCAGCAAGTTTTTCTAAATCTTGCCAAGACATAAGTCTGTAAACTCTTGATGTGATGTTAAGGTGACAGAGGGCTAATTGTCTTAATGTGGATGTTAAAATTAAGGTGACTGTGTCGAGATTTCTGGCCTGCAGCTCAAAACAAAGAATTCAGTGGAGGAGTAACATATTCAAAAGAAGCGAAACATCTGTTTGCGCAAGGTACAATTATCAAACGAAGTGTCACCTCCACCTCCTTTGTTACGCACTCTAGCTTTGCTCATAAAAACAGTTGTCAGGCGCACTGTCATCTCTGTCCAGCCAAGTTTCAGTTAAAAACACAAAAACAATTGTGCTTGACGATTAAATCGTCGATTAAAAATAATTTGCCTGCCAAAGACCTGATGTTTAATAAAGCAAAATTCAGTGTGTAAAAAGTACCCTTTTCCAGTTTAATGTTTTTTTTGTGACTGAGGACTGAAGACGGACTGTGGGTGACAAGGAATTTATATCAAATTTTATACATTTGCATAAGTATTTGAGTGCATCTTGTTCGTGCATGAGTAGTGCTACTACTGATCAAAACAGGACCGGGAAGATGGAGAGCGTTGGCGGGGGCCCTTGTGCTATGCAGTGGGTCCATACCAAACATGAAAAAGAGGCACACTGGGCAAAGTACAAGTGGGGCAAGGACTCATTTCTGAGTACGTCTCGCTTTAATTGTCAATCCCTCTCCACGCATTTAAAACACCCACTAATTACCCACGCGTCAACCCCGCCATCTTGCACAAATGAAAATACTGCAGGGCAGACTCAGAAATGAGCAGGGAAACATTTAAAACAAGATGCAGGTGAAAGGTGTGAGGATGAGAAAGAAGGAGGTGAGGTGGAGATTTACTCACTTGGCAGTCCTGAAGCGCTGACACAGTTTCTCTACCAGAGACTCGGTCTGCCTCTCCTTGGTGATGTAGGAGAATAGCTGTCTGAAAACACACAAACACACAATACAGCATCTAAACAAAGCTCTCAAAATAGCAAAGCTGTCAACTTTTCCATCGAAAGCTCCTTAAACAAGTCACGATTTTTTTCCTGGGCCTGCCGAGTCCTGCTCGGTGTGGACGAATCCTCGGTAGACGAGGGCAGCAAATGACACTTGAGACACATACTGAAGAGCTGCGACACTCACTTCATGATGGTGTTGAAGTCCTCAGAGGTCATGCCTCTCTCTGGGTCAGACAGGCGACTGATGATATCTGGGAGAAGGTTGTAGATCGCATTGTCCTGATGGGTAACACCAAGAGTTAAAAACCCTCCCAATTATTCAGGCTTCATTAAGGGTTCTGGATGTGTGTGTATGTGTGTGTGTGTGTGTACCTTGGAGGCCAGCTCATTGAAGAAGTTCAGGGCCAGGCTGGTGATGTGAGGCTCAGGGTCAATTAGCAGCACAGCCACCTCGCTGACTTGACCTTTGACCTTGAGCACATCCTTAAGCACCAACTGAGTTAGAACTGTCACAGCTGTCTGCCTCACTGAAGGAACCTCGTCACTGAGCCTAGAGGAGGAGAGGATGTAAATTAGTGGCTGATTAATGTCAGATCTCTTCAAGCTGATCTGATGATGAGATGAGAACTATTTCCTCACTCACTTCCAGCTTCTTACTATAAGTGATAGTGTCCTTCATGAACAGGTTTTTTTTGTTGTCAAACTCAAACTTTGATTCTTGCATTTGTATACTGTGTACTATACTTTACCATACTATACCATATTACATTTAATATTCTGTTATATTGCTGTAATGTTATTACTATTATCACAAGGCACCTAAGACTACACATTAGACTCCTTACTATACTATACTATATCATACTATACAATAATTATGTTAAGTCTATCTAACCACATCATATACTGCATTATATTTTGCTATATTAATACAGACAACATGAAGTATCATTACTTCACAGGACATATTCTGGTGCATGCTATATAAACTAGACTTGCTGCTATTATTTACACTGTCACTGTACCTTGTAACTATAGGCCCTCTCTTACAGCTCAAATCGGCACACAGTGCAATACAATTGTTGTTGTCATCATGTTCACAGCCAGCGCTGACGCTGTTCAAGTAACAAATGTATTTGCGCCCATCTGTTTGCCCATGGATGTGTAGGTCTAAAAATGAGGTGCAGTCAGGCACACTGGTGGCAAATCCTTTTTTTTGAGGCAGCAGAAAGCGACTGCACCATTGACCGACAAAAAAGTATTTAGATGGCGCATTACCCAGGTAGTGAGATGTGCCTCCATGGGTGGGTTCACAACATGGGTACCCATACAGTGTTACTGGGATAGGTTGCAGGTGGGTGAAATAAAACATCAATAATAAAGAAAATATTAAATACATTCTCTAAAATGTGACTCTAGCAGAGAGCAGAGCTGCTGCTCCAACTCCCCATTAAGAGAGATGCTGTGCGCATTTACGCACGAGAGACAGCATGACATCACTGATTATTTTAGAAGCTCCAAGTTTAATTCTGTTTCTCCTGTCAAGTTTATAACTAGCTTTTAGTTTGGTACTTAAATATCCCATGATATTTGCTGCAGTGACATTACTGCTCATTACAGAAAACAGCTTGCTACTGTAATTTGCCAAATCTGCCATGTAAATAGCAGTACACCATGTGCAGGCACACCTGGCTTTTGAAGGGAGTGGGAGTTGACATTTTGATTGGTTGAATTCATGTTACGTCCAAACACACCTATGATTAACTAAGGGACTAAATACAACCCCTTTGCCACTTGTGCCTCTCTTTGTGCTCTGACTATACACCATTTAATTTGTAAAAGAGGAGTTGGACACGCCCTGGATGCACTTGCGCCCTCACTTTAGACCATACACTATACATTGTTTAAAAAGGCCGTTAGTCTTTAATTCCATTTGTATAGTTCACATTTTTAGTTCTAGTCTTATAACAGACTACCTCTATTTATACCGCTTATGTTATTTATTTTTTATATCTCTATTTATCTGTACTTTTTACCATTTGTGCTGCTGCAACACCTGAATTTCCCTTCTGAGGATCAATATAGGCTTATCTTATTTTTATGTTGTCATAAATATTTAAAGTAACAAAGAAATGCTTTGAAACCAAGTTATCAGGGGCTTTAAGGGATCACTACAATCATCACATTTCAACTTGTAACTTGAGTGTAACTTTAATATCAGTGCCAAATTTCATGTTAATCTTTCCATTTGTTGTAGAGACGCTTCACTCACACAAATGTTGACCTGTCTGGTCAGATAAAGACAGGATATCAACAAAGTCTCGAGGACACATCCTCTGGCAAACATCAACATCTGTACAAAGTTTTTCCATCCATTTAGTAGATGTTGACATATTTAAATGTTTAAGTGAAATTTTTGACCTTCTGGTGACACTGGAGGGGTCACCACAGTCAGTATGTTTCAGCCTCTGGGGAAGTTGTGAGCCATCATTTCCGGTCCTAGAGCCAAATTGCTAGCGCAACTAAAAACGTGGGTGAAGGTAAAAACATTCATGCCACCTGTACTTTTGTTATTTCCCCAGTCCAAGTCAATCAAGCTCTCTGTACAGACCGGGTTATTAGGCGGAGCGTTAGGGAAACCAAACAACTGTCACAGCTCCGGCTGAACACAATGGGATTGGACAGGCTGTGGCAAGGCAATCTGATGGCTTTCTGGGACCAATTTAGATTTACTCTCACCCAAAACCACAGAACAAAAGAAACTCATTAACCATTTCTCATTTATGCCAGAGAGCAGGACTCCTGGCAGACGATCAGAGACTCGTTCATGGCACATTCACATGCCAATGCAGGAGCTCGCAACAGCTATGAACAGGGTAATTAATTCTTAATGCGCTTATCAGGAGGCTCCAGGGCAGCAGCCTACAGAACAGTGGAGGTGTTGGTGTGTGGGAGACAATTAGGGAACGCTATGAAATGCTTATCAGGTAGAAAACACAAGGAGGGCAATGAAGCATTATAAAAGAACAGAATGTTTTACACGTCCGAAACAAGTCAACGTGAGAATAATCAACCATTATAATTAAAACCATACTTCATCAAACAGAGAAACTTCAGCTTCTCAGTTGGCTATTGGCAAACAGCAACTTTGTGCAGAAGAAACAGTTAAGTGTTTTTAAAATGAAAGCGTACCTACAAGCGTAAACCCTTGTGGAACCTTTGACTTCACCCGAAATTATTCCCTTCTGCTCACCCAGCCGCTCCGTATAATTACAACACACTAGTCATTGGTTCTAGTCACAATCTGTAACACACTAGTAATTAAGCTGTTCGTTGTCTAAAAGCACCCTTGTCTGAGGCGGTCTAAGGCTCCACCCCAGTTCACGTGTGGGGGCGGGTTTATCCACTGGCCATTAAGCCCTGGCCAGTTCCCATGGCAACCGCAAAGGTCAGGACACAAAGCAGATATCAGAGTTTGTGAACAAAGATCAACCCAAAGTTAAAAAGTCGTGATGGAAAAGAGTAAACTTTTCCCATCATGTGGCTCAGTGGAGCATTGTGACAGCAGCAACACTCCAGCGGCAGAGAGGAACAACACACTGAGACGTGGTGGTGGGATCCGGATGAAGTGTACAAGCTGAGGGGGGATGTTGGCTGAGATGGAACGTCATTTACAGTACACCCACTCAGCTGAGCCATCAGGCGTAGGTTATCCTCGTAATGTTGGGCGGAAAAAAAAAAACAAAACAGATCTACAGATATTGTGATAATGTGCATCTAATTGGAAGAGAGTCAATTAGTGTGGGGGTGATGATGAGCATGAGCTGCTACTGTGACAAATTCATTTTATTCTACTGGGCTGATTTAACTGAACACGCATCATTTCATTACCTGGCATAGAGGTTCTGCGTCCAGGGCTCCAAAATATTTGGGAAACGGACGGTGAGGTCTCCCAGGGCTATTATGGCATTTGCCCTGACCACAGGTAGAGTGGAGCGCTCCAGCACGGTAAACATGAGACGGATGTTTTCTTCACACACAGATGGGCTAACATAAGAGATAAAGACATCACAGCATTAAAAGTTATTCCCATAATTCAGGTCAATCTGTTAAAAATTACAATCTCAATCAAGCGATTTATTAGTTGGTCTTTAAAGTCCCTGTGAAACAAAAATTAGGGCGTCTTTAGCTTCTGTACTGTGATGTATTTGCCAGTGAATTTGAGCAGTGTAAAAT
Source organism: Cephalopholis sonnerati (assembly GCA_019142605.1). Lineage (NCBI taxonomy): Eukaryota > Metazoa > Chordata > Actinopteri > Perciformes > Serranidae > Cephalopholis > Cephalopholis sonnerati. The sequence continues at coordinate 30,545,308 of JAGQAX010000008.1, forward strand.
TACAAGAGGGATTTAAATCAAATCCTTCACATTGATTGAACCGCCAAAAGGTGGGCGGGCTTACAGTTTAGTGCAATACAGAGCTCCAGCAGAGAGCGCTGCTGAGAAGACTTGGCTTCACACACACTCCCTTGCCATTAGATCAAGAGGAAGATGAGGAGGAGGAGGAGGAGGAGGAGGAGGAGGAGGAGGAGGAGGAGGAGGAGGGAGAGATGAATAAATTAGACCTCTTTTACATTGTTTTGGACATGAAAGCAAAAGTTTTGCCTGATATCAAAATACACATCTCTTCCCATCTCCATTTTGTCCATATTGCTCTGTTAGCTACTACAACCCACAAATGGTGAAGTGTAAATTTAAATGATCAGTGTGGCTAGCTAGTCGACCAAAGTCTCATTCGATTGGATAAACTTCTGTTAATGCCTCTGAGTGCAGAATAAGTCATCAAACATTTGAAACCGTTTTAAAGAAGGAGAAAAAGAGCAAGGTGTTTGATGTGAAAATACTATGTTACTGATTTTTTTCACATATATTTGGCATATAACAAGATGAATGATCATTTGACACAGGATTAAAATTGTGAAAATGTATTTCTCATTTCATGAGGTCTTAAAAATGTCAGACAACCGTAACAAATTTCTCTTCGCACATTCGAACTGTCATACTTGTGCGAGCAACAGCACAAAACAGATAACATGTTTAATCGAGAAGACTTAAGATACCAGCATTTTGGGTTTATCATAATATATGCCCATAAATTCTGGTTGATCAACTAATCATTCAATTGTTTCAGATCTACACTCAGTTGCCAGTTTATTAGGAACACCTTGCTAAAACCAATGCAATCTAACACCTCTTCCTAACATACAGGAAGCAAATGAACTCCTGGTGGGTGGAGTGCAAAATACTGTCCAGATTTACTATGAGAGACGTCACAGTGCAAGGGGATGAGGACTCTTTCCACAGTTGTGACTTCTCCCTCTGCAAATGAGCATTTAAGTTACTTATTCATAACTAATGTAATTTTCTCAAGTTTTTATCATTTCATCAGCTATTTGTGCAGTTCTTGCGTAGCTGTGTCGTTTCTGTGTTGTATAAGTCTTACTTGTTGTGTTCTTGTAAATGTTTTTCTTTCTCGGGTCTCTTGTAAAAGAGATCTTTATCTCAATGGGACTGCCTGCTTGAATAAAATTAAGTACATTCCTACACTGGATCATATAAGATGCACCATTTCTCAACCTTGCAAATGAATTGCCATCCATGTTGACTGCTAAGTGGAGGAAAATGAAAATGTTAGGGACATCAGTGTCGGTTCTGACCAATGAAAATAGGTTGGAGATGGAGCAAGTGTGTAGAAGAACCAGGGTGAGCAGGCAGTTCATCGCTTGGCCAGCTTTGCTAATGCACAGAGCAACTTCATCAGGAAATACCTGAAACAATCTGATGTTTGCTTGTTCACATCATTACAAGATTTGGAAGAAACACATCAGTCCTAAAATAAATCCTTCTGTCATAAAGGTTATAATGTTCGTGTGAACTGTACTACCTTGGTGAGAGAAGTGTTTGTTTTTTTTAGCCTTACCTCATTGATATAAATATATATATAAGAACACAGGAATAAGCAATGTTTTACCTTATCATCATGTACTGAGAGAGTGCCAGACATGCCGCAGTGGTGAGCTGCGGGTGGGAATAGCGTCCTGGGGAGCTGCAGACTTTCACCAGCAGGGGAAGGAATGCACACAGCAGGTTCTCCTCTAAATAGACAGAAGAGAGGAGGGTGAGGGGGGGAGACGTTTAAGAAATATATGAAAACATAGTATTAAAACAATATATGTATATATGTTAACAACTGAATGTAGAGGATGGTGAAGAGGATGGTGGAGAGCTTTTCATTACCAGCCAGTAATTCAGTCTCGCAGATCTTTCTGATGAGTTCAGCCTCTGTATCTTCAGCAGAGGCACCGATCAACCCCAGCTCCTCCTCCATAGCGCTCTCATTGGCCGACTGCTGTTGGAAAAACAGTAAAGCTTTAAAACACAGTCACTTCTCTCTCTGTAACATATTCCTAGATATCATCATAGGAGCTTTCTGACTCGTAGTGTTTTCTACTGATGGTGCAGTCAGACTACATTTTTCTTCCCATTCATTTCTTTGTGCTTTTCACTACAGCACACAAGTAAATTTCACCTGGCAAATTTCAGTCTAACTGACGCTCAAAGAGATCAAAGTAATAATTAATAGTATCAGTGGGTAGAATTCAGCGGCAGCAAACGACAGCAACCTCATGTCAGTGTTAGAATGCAAAAGGCCCTCTCTAGAGCCAGTCACTGGTTTGTCTGTTCTGGGCTATTATATATAGATTGCAGTGCAACATGGCAGGCCCTGTGGAAAAGGAGCTGCTCCCTTAGTAAATATAAAGGGCTCAATCTAAGATAATGAAAACAAGATGATTCTTAGACGATATTCCTTTACACTGAGGTAAACATCATTTCCGTAAAACTTCAAATAATAGCCTGGGCTGTTATTTACTTCAGTCACTGAATTCAACTGCTGGATATCTGGGACAGACATTTATATCCGACAGGCCTTCAATCCCTTTCACACATAACTATTGCTCAGCAAAGATGAGAAACACTATCAAATTGTTTATTTAAACCAGTATGAATGTTACAAGTATATAAATTAGGCTCTCAAATAACGTATCAGTTATCGTTCATAACTGAACAACAGCACATCTACGCCCACCTCATGCACTGAGAGAGACAGAACCTCAGTAAGTATGGTCTTGTTAGATGAAGAGTTCACAGGCAATGAGCAATGGACTTCACATGACAATATTTACATCTTGGATTAATTTTTATGAAAATCTGTTTGGATTCTTTTGATCGATGGACCCCCAAGGACTAAAGAAATATGAGTAAGTGAGGAATAGCCACATATTTAGACTTTATGGCCGTTTCAGAGGTAGAGACCGCCAAGTTTTTGGTCTCTCTTCTTTTACCATGCCGGTTAATCTGAAATAATTCCTTCAGATTGAGATACTTTGGTGCTAATGCTTTCCGTAAAATTAACTGAAGACTGAACTGTGAAGAATGTGTAGCATCTCCATATTAAAGATAGTTTAAACACTTATATCTGTATGCCCACAAGTGTGTAGCTGATGACACAGTGGGCTTTAAGACACTTTACATGGGTGACCCAGTCACTAACCAGGTAGAGCAGGTATCATTAAGGCTAAGTCCTTACTGTAGCAGCCTTGCTTTTAGTCTGGCCAAGGCCCTTTGCTGCATATCATCCCCTTTTTTTCCCCTGCCTTTCCTGAATCTATCTCTGAATTTAATTAAAGCAAACATAGTTTTATACATCCAAAGAACTTCTATGAAAAGTTGGCAGAAAAACTGCTTCCCAGCGTCAATGCAACCAGACCCAGCGTCTCACTGAGACCTGGGTTTATTTGTCAAAACATGTAGCCACAACTGGGTAATAAAAGGCACTCGACATGGAAATTGGGTATTCTTTAAAGTTTCTGAAGTTTTACAGTGTGAATAAATCCTTCTAAACCCTACAAAGTGCTCAATTAAGTGGTTCAGTATGCAACACTGCCAATAGACATGAAATCTAGCTACAACAGATTCCAATGGTGACATGTTTTTACAAAAGAGAAAAGGTTATTAAAACATCCATGGAAAATCTTTTCAAGTCATTCATGCGGTATTTTGCATGTATAATCACTAAAAACCTCTCATCCTGGCAGGTTATACAATGAGCCGGTGACATGAGAGGTTCTATGCCTCTTTGTGTTTCTGGTTATTCTGAGAGAAAAATGTGAAATACATTTAAATAATTAACAAAAATGAAAAACTTCTAGTGCTAATTAAGGAGATATTCATCTTCCTGTTCCCTGATGGGGTGAACAATTATGAGCCATCACTCAACTCGTCAAGCTGTCCTGCTGAGACTCAGTCTGATTGTCAAAACAATTTTCACTACACAGGGGGTTGTTGTGGTTTCAACGAAACACTAAAGTATCTGCAGAAGTACTTGAAAAAACTTGAGTAACTACAGTATGAACAGAAACAGGGCTGCAACTGGTGATTATTTTCTTAATTAACACATTGTCTTTGCCATGAAATAGTAAAAAGGAGCCATCAAAATTCTGCAGAGCCCAAGGCGACATATTCAAATTGTTTTTGTCCAACCAACAGCTGAAAACTAAAGACACAGTCAACCATCATTAAAACAGAGAAGCAGCAAATCCTTGCAGGCTGAAACATTAGATATTTGGGCATTTTAGCTAGAAATGGACTCAAACGGTTAATCAATTATCAAAATAGTTATCAATTACCTGTCATCCAATCGAGTAATCAATAGTTTTAGCTCCATGCCTGATGCTGTTGTTCAGGTGACAGTCAAATAGTCTAGTGCATGGCACTCGCGCTTATTTTCCGAATTGATAAAATTGACCTTCACATAGATCCACACACTCAAGTGACAAACATCAAATTAAAATGACTTAATGGATTTGTGAACAATCACCATTTTATCTCCCCTTTGGCCAATTCACTACTTTCTTTTTAAGGGCATAGGTCTCAAATGTTTTTTACACAGCATGTACAGGTGTTGTATTCAAATCAAGTGTTATGTACAGCCTCATTACCTTAGCTTTGCTGGATGGGCCCTTTTCCTTCTCCTCCCTCTCCTCCTTCTCTCCTCTCCTCCTCCGCAGTTCAGCGCTCACACTGCGCTCAAGGTGAGACACCTGCCAGAAAGCCACGCAGCCACACAGAGCCAACAGCTGGGCCAGACACATACAGTTCACTGCAGGAGAGGAAGACACATGGACACATGTGATTAAGAGCATGCTGGACAGGTTACACTGTGTCAGTGCACACAGAGAAACAAAGGGGACTCACCTTGTTCACCTTGCTCACTGGACTCTTGAGATCCATCTTGCATTTGGCCAGCGTCCTTGTTGAGTTCGCCACCTTCTGCAATCTGATCTAATAAGAGGCGAGCGCTGCGCTGGAGCAGCCGGGAGCACAGCTGGTCAGGAGATTCAGCCATGAAGTAGAGGAGACGGACGGACTGCTCCATGAAGCTCTGCCAGTAAGGGTCTTCCATCACCACGCCTGGAGACAGAGAGCAGTCAGACGGAGAAACCAAGAGTGGTGAAGGCTAAGACAAACATATCATTATTATGACAAGGGCACATTTGTCTGCATTTACCTTCAGCGATGGCCTGTGTGAGGCAGGTGAAGAGCTGATGGTCTTGGGGCAGTCTGAATGGAGCACCTTTTGATTGCTGGTGAAAAAAATGCAGTGCATTAAATTTATAATCTGTTATAGCCTTCTAAATGTTTATAGGGAAAATATCTACCACAAGACAGTTCTTCATGTCCTAAAAGGCATAAATTAACAATAATAATACAATAAATGCTAACATAATGTGAGATATATGTAGTTGGAAATAATAAGAGTTTGACGGCTGTTAGTTTTTCCAACATATATTGGCTGACTATTTCCAGCAGTTGATGTTAGAGTGTGAGCATGAGGGCGATAGGCCATTAACATTATATTCAACCCTTGGCTTGTGTTTTGTTTACATTGGCTTCATTTCTCGTCGTGTAGGAAGTACAGACACCACTGCTTTCTTTTGTCCTTATTAAAACCGAATGCACATAAAGATATTGAAGTAGTAACCCTTCCCCTTATCACAAACTGAACAAACTTGCATATTTAATACCCAAAAAATGAAATATTTATTTTATATTTGATATGGGATATGCATGAATAAATAAATATTCCCTTTCTTGGCCAAATAGTTGTTTACAGTAATAGAAATCACCAGTATGTCATCCTACATGGTGACGTTACATGTTACTTATAGTTTGACCCAAGAGAGATCCAACTCCCAATGGGATATGCACTACACATGCATCTTAACTAAAACACTACTATTAAAAACTGAACTGAAACTTACGTGCTCCCTTCATAGCCAGACTATAGTAAGGTCTTCTTTTGTTGTGAAAATTTGTTAAGTACTGAGCATACAACTGGATAAATAAGACTTGAAATATAATGCCCTAGTTGTGTGAGAGTTTGCGTTTTCATATAGTTTTGCTGTTGTTAAACACCCACATCAATCAATATTAATATATTCGCCATTTTCCGTGAAGGCATGTGACAAAAACATTTTCTTCACGAATTCAAGGTAACATTCACAAATGGTCATTTTGTGGGTGAAATATTTCTTTAAGGCCCAGACACACCAAACCAACCTCAAAGAACTAGTGGTGACAAAGGCCTACTGTTGGGTCGCCTGTGTCTCGGCCAAAATGACCAAAAAGACTACAGCTTACGTCCAACTAGCACATATGTTTTGCGTCTGCATGAGAGGAAATAATTTTACATAACATCAGGTGACGGTAGTCTGTATTTGTCATTTAAAAAAAAAAAAGAAAAGAAAGAAAACCGGAAGACTGACATGAAGGATTAAAGGCGGTAGTTGGCACATTATCAACACAATCCGATGTTAAAAGAATAAAGGATATTTAGCATGCGCCAGCGAAAAATAATAAACAATCAGAAAATATTTCTGCTAAAGAGCTCACAATTTTACCTATTACAACAAGTATGTTTTGATCTTACACCCTCTTCACTTTAGTCGTTTGTTTGCCTTTCTCATTTCCGTTTCTCGTCTTGCGCAGAGCTGAACTGTCAGAGGGATTTCACTCACTGATGGGCTACGATGGCTCAGACTTCAACTCAACATGCTGGACTGTCCAAAAAAATAGTAGACAAGGGCTGACTAGTGCCAATAGTGACGATACATTGCAAAATCTTGGGCGACAGACTCTCACCAACGGCCCAACACTGACAAAAGGCCACCTGTCAGCTTGGTGTGTCAGGGCCTTTAGACCTCTAAAGCGCCGATGACAGAAATCAAAACAAACCTAACTGGAATTCGAGAGTAGCAACGATGCATAAAATGTGTTGTCATCACTGACAAAGAGCAAATGAAAATCCACTGTATTTGACCATGTTTACAGCTGCGGTATCAGAAACCCCAAATTGAAATGTGTCATTTTCTGTAGAGGACTTCTGAAACACTTCATTAGTTCAACATCATGTTTGTAAGTAATTCTAATAGACTTGGTTAACACATAAGTATAGAGCTAATAAAAAATGTTGAGTGTGCTTTAAAGCTGTTAGAGAGGGCTTGAACATTTTACTTAAATCTCTACTCATAGAGAAGAAGATTTTTGACCTGCTGACTCAATTAACAGGCTTAAATCAATGTGGCCCTCTGGTGATAAAGAGCTGCTTAGAAGCCAATCATGCTTTAGGTCTTCTTACCCTGACGTGGTCCGTGATGCTGCATATGGTGATAACAGTGTCTCTGGCTAGAAGAAAGTCTTCAGTCACTTTTTCTCCCAGAGCCACGGAACAAAGAGTGTCCAGATTACTGAGTACCACCTCCCTCTCTGCCCTGTTGGATTTAAATAAACACAAAACAGACATTTTTAAAAAGAGGTGTCAAGTATTGGTTTTATATTCCCAAATGATCATGTGATTATGCAAAGTGAGGTAATAACATCTCTGACCTACATCACCCCAAATGCTGTGTGCTGGCCTCGCCAGTGCTAGGCTGCTGCCCAGATAATGCATGTAGGAGGACGGGTTAGGAGAAGCACATAAGATTTAATAGGTTATGAATGCTGCCGGCTGGATGAAGAGAGGCAGCAGTGTGGGTGGACTGCAGATAGTCTCTTAACTCGCTCGCTCTTCCCTACAGCAGTGGCAGTCTTTGAGGTAGATTGAGGGGGAACACTAAAAAAATATAGCTATATTCAGTGAAATGCACTGGCAAGGAGCCTAGTAATATAGTCGTGACTTCGATTACAATGAAGAGGAGCCGAGGCTGAGCCTGTGTTCTGACTAATGAGAGGATTTGCTGAATGTCAAGTAGCTGAGGCAGGACCAAAATGTAAAAGGAAGCGCCTCTATGCAGTGAGTAATATAGCAGATTTTACATAATTTTAGGGAAAAATGTTTAGTCAACTCAACTTGCCACAAAACTATAACAATGATTTTTTTTTCTGCCTGCCGATGACACAGAGTCCTGTCCATTTTAATATGCAGCATGACGTTTGTTCTGAGTGCAAATAGATTCAACTTGAGCTTTTTCAGCTCCAGATACAAACTGCATTTTCATACAGGTGTAAACTGGATTAAAGAAGGGTTGCAATGGTTGGGCTTTGCCATGATTATCTCAGCTGTTACTTCTTCCATTGAAGATTAGTAATAGCTAATCAGAATCAACAAAATCTCTTTCAGGGCTTTCCCAAATATCAGTTTTTTGACTTCAAAGCTTTAGTGAGAAATATCCGCAAATAGTCAAAGCTTTAAGTGGGCTGGGGAGATGAGAGACAAGGATATAAGTCAGACCTTTTTGCCGATTGGTGATTTGCCAAGCTCGTTGTAAATTTGTGATACCTGCCAGTTTCCTTTGGCATATCTGGAACTTTACTGTTTTGGGGTCAAATTTCGAAACTATTCCAGACGCCGGACTCTTTCAACATTTTGCTTGAGTAGCACGTGTGGTCCAACTGTCCCAGTCTCAGTAGTGCAGGACTGCCCCGATTGACGTTGGATGAGAGTGAGTCAGAGTCACACGATTTAAATTGAGAATAATTAATAATAATTAATGCTGATGCATCATGAATATATGATGGATTACCATTTCTTAATTCATGATTTATTTATTTTAGATGCCCCATGACTACGGCTTCCAGATTATTGGGGATTATAGCAATTTGCACTTGACCGAACATATGAGCAAGTGTAAACTAAAACTGAGTTTATTCCCTCTCAGTGTAAACAGGTTCAACAGAATGACACTTTTACTTTAAGAAGCCATCTATTTTCATACCCATTCAGCACAAATAAAATGGAAATATAATCAGATTTTACCCTCAGCTCAGCCACATGTAAAAGTAATAAACATGTCATGAGAAGGGACTCAGTACTGCATGAACATCACAACTCACACTCCTCTGCAGAGCTCCACTGCTCTCAGTGAACACACCTCTCCCTCATCCATAGTTGACAAGTCATAAAGATGCAAAGCACATGCAACTGTAACAGCAACAGTGCTGTTTTGTTGCCTTCTACAAAATTAGAAAATTTACACAGGCTGCAGAGCATCATGTCTAATCCTACAACTTGCCATATTTGTTTTGACTGACATCCCCACCTACTCTACTGCACTGTACAGTGTGTGCAAAATAAGATCAGATCACAGCGTGGACACAGTGAGAAAATGAATAAACACGAGCTGCGTTTGGATTGATCTGTTATTTAAATACTGATCAAAATACCAGGCTAAATCATTTTAGGAGTACACTACAACTGACTGGATCTTACGTTACCTTAAAACACAAACAAATGCATGCACTTTGACCACTTGTCCAACTACTCCTTATGTCACTGTCAGACTGTACAAAAAGAAGTTGACATAGCCTCTGTGATGTCACCCATTGGTTTGTGGACTTCCGTTTTGAAGCCTCAAGTTTAACATTTTGGTCTTTGCCATCTTGGATTTTTGGCGTCAGAAGTGACCATACTTGGATGAAAGGATGAAGCTGTGGAGGAGTGAGGGATGGGTCTGACTGAGCAACTGAGGACACTGCCTCGGAAACAAGTTGTCAATCACAAGTAAGCCTAACCATAATCTGCTTTATTGTTTATTTTACCCTGAATGGGACCTTAATTTAAAGAATGAACATCTTGCTGTATTGAAGAAGACTTGAAACTGGCAACTGAGACCATAAACTGTAATAATTTAAGTGAGAGGTAGAGTCATTTTCTCATAGACTTGTACACAATCACATTTCCTTTTGCAACCAGTGGAGTCGACCCCCACTGACCATTAGAAATAATGCAGGTTTAAGGCATTTCTGTATCGGCTGCACTTTTCAGACCAGGAGACTACAGTCACGTCTGTTATACAGTCTATGGTCACTCTACACCAGTGGTACCCAACTGGTGAGCCGTGGTCCAAAAGTGGGTCACGGACGGTCCATTCTAATTGGACCACAAGTGAGTCCCAAACGTGTCAAGTTTGTAAAAACTAACTTTATTTTGAAGTGCAGTGAATTTCTGTTACAGAGGTTTTATTTTAAAGTGCCAAAGCCTCTTGACCGAAACAGCAAACTAGCTTGAAGATATGGCCAAACCCAAGTGTGACACCTAATGTATTTAACTGTGTGGACCTTGAGCTAACAACTAAGGAGCATTCTGGACCCCATAGAAGGATTACTTGGGAAGCACTGCTCTACACAACAAAAGTTGGTAAAGGTCACCTTAACCAAATATTTTTTGTCATAGACTGATTCGTCAGTGATTGAAGGCGTGTGTCATTCTGACAAAGAACACTGAAGGCTATCTACCGTAACTCAGGGTAATTCCCATCCCTGTCCAGTTGGTGGCATATGGCAATTAATTAGCTATCGTCTCATCTGCTCTCAAATGCATAACCTTGTTGTTGCTGAAACCAAACTGTCACAGCAGCTGAAAATCCAAAGTTTCTGCACCGTAGGTGTCTTTTCATCTTTTCTCTCCATGGCCTTATAGACAGGGGTGTTGTAGTGCTGCTGGAGCACACAGGCTTTGACTCTTTTTTCCTCCAAGGACACTCTTGAAAAACAAATAACCTTCAAAACAAGCCACATTTCAATTGTGCACGCATGTATGTGCGACATAGGTGCACTGTGGTACTTATTTAATAGCAATTAATTGCCATTTTTAAGAAGTAATATAGGCCTAAACAACAGGCTTATAGATTATGCTCTCATTAGCAGTGGTGTAGTGCTATTTGCTAATGTCTTATCATCATTAATACAATTTAAATGATAGGTAATAATTAAGTCTGACATAATTTTTATAACTATTCGTCAAAATGATAGACAGGAAAGTCTAACACAACCTCTGAGAGAAGCAGGAGCTGAGTCATTACAAAGTGGCCAAACCAAAATTACCATTAATTGCCAGTTAAAGGCAAGAAAAGTTAAAAACTGTAATTCTTTAAACTTCAGTGACCCCTTTTCCTCATCATGGCATAAGAAGTTTGTTTCTTATGTGCATACTGAAAGTGGTTTGTGTCTTACCGTGCAGCCATGCCCAGCAGTAACACTGCAGCTCGCCTGTGTAAGCCAGAAGTTTCCCGTTTGCCGGTAAACCTCTCCCACAAGACCTGCACCACAGTGGACTGGAGATTGCTGCCACTGCTGAAGAACTCCTGCACCTGAAGAAACCAGAAACATGTTTGGATGGTTACAACTCCCCATATGTTTTATCACAAGGTATATCACATCTAAAAATACAGCAGACACCAAGTAAAGAAAACACACACTGTACTGGTAAATCTTTTCCTCAATATTCTACATAGTTGTGTTACTATAATTAACCATCATACACAGAGATGATCCATGTGCAGTGTTTCCCCTAGGTTTACAGCTTTCTTCACCATCCTGGGAGGGTTTAAGAAAAAAAACGCAGATATTTTTGTCTGCTTTTCTGGTGGTTGACGCGACATATTTTACGACGCGTGCTCTCTGTCCGCTGGTGGGAGTGTGCTCACCTGTGTGTGTGCACACATGTCTGTGCAGAACTGTAAATGTGCAACCATGTAGAGACAGAAATGACATGCTGTCGTGTAAATAAGATAAATAACATGAGGCTATTTAGTTTGTTTAATAAAAGGACAAGGTATAGACCTGTTCTATACCTTAAATGCCTTCTGTTGTAATCTGGCACTATATAGAAAATAAAAAGAAATAAAATTAACTTGACCTTCAAGGGTGGAGTGGGGTGGGGGGGCAAGGCGTCCCCTAATATAATGGTAAGGGAAACAGTGATATGAGAGTAATAGAGTTACTTACTATTTCCTCAAGACACTGGATTGTTCCCAGAGATGCATCCACCATCAGCTCTGACAGACTGTCAACCAGAGTTTGGGCTTTCATCCTAAAAAAGGATGAGACTTTTACTTTAAGAGGACAACACAAAACAAATCTTTTCAAGTGTTTTTAGGGTTTGCTTGCATTGCAATAACATTACCATTAATTTTCAATATGTACACATAATGCAAAATATAGCATAATCATGTAATTTCATAGCATATTCTTTTTGCTAAAATTACTAATATTAACCACAAAATCAGGTGCCCTAACATTACTGCAATCATCAAGAGACACCAGCGACTGATTAAATCAGTATCACAGCGGTCAAAATGTACGCATAACTCAAATTAAAAGAGTCTCTATTTGTCCGTCCTTTGATTTTCTCAACAACTGTTCATCTGACCGACTTCACACTTGGTGGGTGTATTGCTGAAGACACAGGTCAGTGAAGTGTTGAGTGCAAGCTCTTGAGATCTGCAAGACTTATTAGTAGTGCGTTATGCACACACTATGTCATGTATTGAAAGAGGACCCTTATAACCGTTTCTCTGCTGAGCGGCATGCAGGGTCAGAAACTAAAACATCCCAAGCATCAGCAATGTAGCTTTGTAATGAAAGCTTTTGTTCCCGTAAATAGCCAGGCTTTGACTTCATGAAGGCCGCAAAATGTCTGTGTGAACTTTTGCACCTAAACGATGCAGGTACTCTCAACTCAACTATGTTATGGCAGTTGTATTTCAGTGTGAAGTTGTTGGGATGAGTGGTTTTCAAGAAAGCTGCAAGCAGCAATACCGGACGCCTCACTAGTTACTGAAATCCTCAAGAGACTTCAGTCACTGACAAAAATCAGATTCATACTGGTCGAATTTATAATAAAAATAACTGTATAATCAGCTGAAATCATATTAAATTGTTGATGTTAGGGCATATTGTCATGCATGTGTGAGGCAGTTTTACGGACCTGACGGTGTCTCCCTGAGGGTTCAGATACAGGCGCCTGTAGGCCTGAACGACAGCATCTTTAATGGCGGCGTCAGTTGACCAGACCAGAGGCAACATCTTCCTCACCCCACTCACAGAGTTGGCGACGCTGAACTCGCATACTGTCACACAAAACTGCACAGCCTCCTGGACCACTAAAATCAAACATTCGTCAAATGTGAAAATATTCCTTCACTGAGTAAATCAGTGAAGCATGAATTAAACTAGAATGTATAAGTCAGAATAGGTTTGCACTCTGGAGAATACGGCTTCTACCTGAAGTGGTTTTCCAGTAGAGCATGGTGTTAATGACAGAGATTGCTCTCTCCACTTGTAAGGCGAAGGTTTCTGTGTCTTTCAGGTACTGCACCAACATCTCCTGCTTCTTCAGCTCCCCATCCTCCCCCTCTTTTTCTGCCTCTTTCTGTGGGGTTGGTGGCAAATTCTGACTGAGCTCAGAGGTGTCCTCGTCAGAGCCTGAGGAAAAACATCAAGGGCCTTGTGATGTACAGTCAGCTGGGATATACATATATATTGAAAAGCAATCACATAAGAATTAGACCAATAAACCATTTTCCATAGGTGCTCAATTACTCAACACTTCCTGCAGCTGCTGTACAGTACTTAAGTTAAATCTGTTTTCATTGCTGTGAGGCTTTTAGTGTGTGTAAGGCAGCTTCAGAGCTGTTAAATTTACATTAGAATCATACTAAGGAATAAGCTGGCCAATTCTGATTGCCTTCACACACTAGTCTCTTCTTGGCCGTCTGCCATTGTTACAGGGTGTAGTGCATATACAATTGGAAAAAAAAGAAATACACTTTTTGCCATCTAGTCTTCAGCAGCCTTGATGCAATTGGCTCTGGGTAATTTACACTATTAAAGCAAATGAAAATAAAGACTGGGAGACTTCTATGAAATCTGACATGCACTGGTAATTAATGTTCAACTCATTACTTATGCAATTTCCTTTGTAATTGCAATTTACAGTTGTCCCCTCCTGAACTGCAAGATGACAAATAGGGTTACAACTAATGATAATTTTCATTATTGATTAATCTGCAGATGACTTTCACAGTTAACAATCGTCTATAAAATTTCAAAAAATAGTGAAAAATGCTCATCAAAATTTTTCAGATCCAAAAGTGACGTCTTTAAATTGCTTCTTTTGTCCAACCAACAGTCTATAACCCGAAGACTCTTCATTTACTGTCATAAATGACAAAGAAAACCAGCAAATTCTCTTATTAAAGAAGTTGGAACCAGCCAATGTTTGACATTTTTGCTTGAAAAAAAAAAAAAAACCCCCCAACAACTTAGTTTTCGTTTGATCTAATCAATTAATTGACACATTGCAGCTCTAATGCCAAAACAGTCATAATACAAAAGCTAAAATCTCATGTTGATTTGTTTCATGTAATGACTACATCCTGTAGCAACTCGACATGTGTACCTGGCATAACCACAAAACTGCAGCATCGTGTTCATTGGTGGAGGTCAAATGAAACGGCTGATTTGAGTGCAGTGTTCTACGCTCTTAAATACATCCTCTACTCACACTCCTATAAAGTCACATATTATAAACAAGACCGTTTTAATGAATTGACACTGAAAAATAATGTGAAATGAATTTCTTCCAATCAAGAGGAAATGCAAAGAACTGAATCCTTAATAGGTTCAATCTTGCTTCCATTAGGATTCACGCTGGAGAGCCCTTTTGATGAGTGTCTCTGGAGAGGAACATGTCAGGTGAACTGAGCACAGGCTTTACCTTTGAAAATCAGAGCCAGCGTGTCCATTAAAGTCTCAGCGTTGAGAGTGGACAGAGCAGCAAACATCTCGGATTCAGGGAAGCAGCTGTGGGCTCTTACACAAAGACGCACAGCATTCCTGCAGAGGGGGAGGACAAAATAAATTCCACATATCAAATTTTTGGCTAATTGACAGAGTGGGCGAAAAAAAATCCTTCAGGTAGTGACACATTGGGCCAGCACTGGTGATTAGCATTACCTGTATTTGTTGACACGAAGGTACTGAGCAACCTTCACTGCAGTTGTCCTGTCGTCTTCTGCCTCCTTGTCTTCCTCCACATCCCCTTCATCGTCCTCCTCCTGCTCCTTCTCTGCTTCACTTGTGGGCTCCAGCTCGGTCTTGACAGTGATGAGCAGCTCAGGCTCCATGGCGGCCCACAGCTCAGACGCTTTAATCACCGCCACTGCAGGGAGGAAGAGGGAAAGGGGGAAAAAAAATTCAGATTCAATAAGGATAGAGTTGCAAAGAGAATGAGGAGAAATAAAAACAATTATATAATAATATTATAATAATATATTACATAATAAGTATTAAAAAATAGCAACTATTCAAGGGGTTAAAAATCTATATGGTAATGTGCCACTATTTGATCATGTTTGTTTTCCTGGTGTGCCAGAGTATCCTCTTACATTGGATGAATGAGATAGTGTTTAAGCTAATAAACCACAAAATGAATTAAAAAAGGAGGGGTGGTTAAGTCATCAATTTGTGGAGAAACAAAATCTTAGCACTAATGTTAAAATGACAGAATTACTGCTACATTCAAGTGATGTTGGAAATTACAATACTGATATTTCAG
Organism: Cephalopholis sonnerati; assembly: GCA_019142605.1. Taxonomy (NCBI): domain Eukaryota; kingdom Metazoa; phylum Chordata; class Actinopteri; order Perciformes; family Serranidae; genus Cephalopholis; species Cephalopholis sonnerati. Next base: position 30,560,867 of record JAGQAX010000008.1, read on the forward strand.
GGCTCGACAATAGTGGTTGCCAGGGATTGCCACTTTTCACTTATAAAAACAGGGACAGCAAAAAAGTGCACCCTATAATAAATATTTGTTTTATATTTGGTGCATTAGTGATATTTAAATATTGCCGTTACAGTCATAACTGGAATCAAAAATGCTGCATGTGACAATGCTGTACGGGTGTTGAGGCATTTACTCCTGTGTGCACAGACATATCTTTTAAAGGAAAGCAAATTCAGTTGTTTGACTGTGGAGTAAAAAGTTCGACTGACTCATCAACATCAAAAACAAATGTGCAAATTCGCAGATGGACCTGAATGAAAACCAAAGACAAGACTTGTGAATTCTTGGGAGAAATATCCCAGCATCTTTGAGATGGTTATGAATTTTACTGCAAAGCATGCAAAACATACACCCCGATGAGTGACAAGTTCACTATGTTAACATAGGCACCTAAATGGCATAATGGGTGGAGGCTGCACACCCATTGATGAGCCAGTGAACACAGCCATTAATGCTTTCAACTGGGAGATATTTTAAAAACTTTTCAACGCTGTGTTATGTTCCGAAAACGAGGAACCCTTTACATCCTTACCTCATCTGCTGCATCTCAAACTACAAAAAATGTTATTCAGTTACTGTAATAAAGCTTTTAAACATTCTTTTATGTCACATTTTTATAATCACGCTGATGTGTAACTGCAGAGTACCTTAATTACTCAAAATATAGGGTGACTAAAAATGGCAACCATATTTTCAGTTTTGGCAACTAAAGCTGATGCCTGGTAGTCAGTCTGGCAACCACTTTTAAAAGTTAGTGTTGAGCCCTGTGCCTTGTAAATTTTTGCTCTCTGGATTCAAGTCAATGGAGTTTTTGCATGCTGTTTTCTCACATCTAAAGCTACAGGACTTTTGGCAACTGGTTAAAAGTGTTACTTTTGACTAAAAACGACTTCAAGTTAAATAAATGAACTCCTGGCACTTCATAAAACAGCAACATTTTATTAACTGTTTGATCTGGCTGAAATCTGAGTGCGATTTGAGAAAACAAAATTAGGGGACAGACCAGGTCTACTGAGCTCAGATGAGTTTCTAAACTCTGCCCTCAGATTACCAAAGAAACAACTCACAGCTGACTGAACAACAAAGAAAGCTGGGTGAGCTCCTTGCCTTGCCTTTTACACATGCACACACAACCACACACATACAGAGACACACACACTGTTAGCTCCATCCCCGTGATTACTCCACTGTAACTTTAAAGAAATAATTTGGGTTGAGCCAAATCACTGTAGGCAGGCCCTTACAGCAGAGCAGGAAAGCTCCTCTGCACTGCCAAGATTACCTGCCAGTCAAGGCAAAGAGGAACCCAGCTCTCATTCAGCAAGCTCGTATTCGCCTTGGTCTCATCACTGGGCAGAGTGTGACTGAGCAGGAAGAAAAATAAACCTCTCAGGGTTCACTCTCACCTGGTGCTTTTCCCTCCAGTTTCTCTTTCATCTCTCGAAGTTTAGCGGTCTCTTTCTCCAGCGGCTTCTTCAGATCTGCACTGCTCAACTGAAAGAAACAAGTACATAGTCCAGTGAGATTGTGAACTCTCAAAAATGTCTGCTAGTCTGGGTCTAAATCGTGTTGCTTCCAGTTACCTTGCAGCTATAAGGGTTGTGTGCGATGAAGGCTGCCAACAGCTGGATGGCGCTCTTCACTACATTTATAGATTTGTCCATCAGTCGCCCCACAGCAAGCTCCATCACCTCACTGTACCTGCACAGGGGCAGGGCCTAAACGCACAAAGACAGTAGCTGTTACCATGGGAGACTTTAATAGCATGTATTTACAGATACATTATAGGTGAGTAAAAACATACTTTGCTGTTGACAATGCGTGTGTAGACCTGCAACACACGTGCCCTGACATGGGAATGTGTGTCGTGCAGATGTTCCTGCATTGTGTCAAAGAAGCGGTCACGGTCAGCTTTCCCAGACTCGTCAAGCCCGTCACCACACAGCACCCGCACGAGGATCTCTCCCAGCACCTCACATACAGCAACACGCATTGTGTGGCTCTGGAAAACAGCAGGACACAGGGAGTAAGTCTGAATCTGATCCTGCAATAGGGTGCACTAGCTATGTGTAAGATCAAATATGGCCTAGTTTGAACAGAATTTCTATTTTGTGTCTGAGTTTACGCCCTGCTAACATTTTAATGGCTGCACCAGCTAAAATAGTTCCAACATAAGCATAGTTAAAATTTAAATCTTACACCTGAGGGGTTTACCATGAAACGACATTAGTGGCTTAGCCAGGTATGTTGAGTCTAAAGCCAGGGTTTTCTGTACTAACAGGTGGCAGGTAGTAATACTAATGCAAGCACTCCTCTAAGCCTTAATTGAAGCAACAGTGTTGCTTTTGTAATACTGTTTAATATTGGTCAAAGGCGGAAGTAGGTGGCACTCTATCGATCAATTGTTAGTGGCTTATGGCATCATTTGACTCGTTTTATGGCAAGACACAGAGCGTCTGAAGCAGAAAGCCTGGGTTAACAGAGCAAGTTGATAACCACCTTCTTCGTACTCCATTATCTCTGACTGAGGCTTTAGGGTTTGTCGAGCCAGCTCAGACAAAGAGAGCCAGGCCCTGTAAAGCTTGCTTCATGGTACAGCCCTCTAGATCTTAGCAGGTGTAAAGCCCTCAGTAAAACAGTGGTTGTTATGGTACATTGTTTTGAAAAGCGGGATACCTTGGATGATGACTAGGAGGAAATTATACCATGCCTTTTATACTAAAAACATATACTTGAAATTAAATGGTGTTATCTGTAAACATGCAAAATGAGGCGCTTACATATAAAATAACCCATGAGTAAGTGGGCAGTTACATACAAATATCCTCTTTGCCATACTGGCATGCAAAGATAGGGTTAGATAAATTTGTAGTTACCAACAGCTTCTTTATGACAGTTTGCCAGTGTAGGCCATCATTTGTTATTCATTATAACGTTACAAATTCATCTGCCAAATAAGGTACAGTTATATTATACTATGTTGTTGCTGAGAGTTTGACTGCTAGATGTCACTGTTGCTATACTGCACTAGCTGTAGATTCAGGTTATATAGTCACCACCTAATCATAATGCTTTGTCCCTGTTCACGTGCCTTTTTGTTGTTGTTTGGTGACTAATGTTAGCGGTTTTCAGCTGTCAGACACAATAGTGCTCTTCAATGATTAGCCACAGGAAGTAACACTGCTATTTTCTGCAACAATATTTTGCTCAGTGGGGACTTTAGGCCAGAGTAGCTAAATTGAGCCTTACTTCTTCGTGGTGCAACCAAACATCGACACATCTTTACAATGAAACTATTGTTAAGTGTGGACTTCACACCTTAACTTCAGAGAAAAAAAATGTGTATTACTGGTGCAACGGGCTGCTGTACTTTTGTCATTAAAATATCATTTTAGCGTCAAAAAAAACAATACTTCACTATTTAATAAGGACTGATGTATTGTGGCAATTCTTGCCAGATCTTGATAGAAGAACAGAATTTTCCGAACTCCGCCCTCAGATTACCAAAGAAGGAACTCATTGCTTACTGAATAGCAAAGAGAGCTGGGTGAGCTCCTTGCCTCTTACTCATGCACACAGCACACAACACACAAACACACGCACACTGTCAGCTTCATCCCAGGAATTACTCTGCTGTGACTGTAGATGAATAATTTGGGTTGAGCCAAGTCACTGTAGGCAGGCCCTTACAGCAGAGCAGGAAAGCTCCTCTGCACTGCCAAGATTACCTGCCAGTCAAGGCAAAGAGAAACCCAACTCTCATTCAGTAAGCTCGTATTCGCCTTGGTCTCATCACTGGGCAGAGTGTGAACAGAATAAGAGGGAAAAAAACCTTAAGCTGTGCGTGATGATTTCAACAACACAAAGGCAACACTTACAAAATCCTATATGAGGGATGATGCACTGTAACATTATAATAGCAAAACTTGACCTTGATAAGACAACTTATTGACCAAATTAAAAAATAAATGTATATATGAGCATTGGGCCATAGCTTTTCGCTCCTTTTGAGAGTCACTTCATAGTAAATGTGCACTTGAAGACTATCTAAGATTTAATTGGATGCTGTAAAGTCCCTGTCAGGTGTGAAAATATTGCTACACATAGTCTGTTACCCTGTGAAGCAGAAGACATTGTAGCACTTCCCTGTCACAGAAAACATACACGATACAATTAAAAAACCCTTCTTCTCTTTTACCTCATCTCTTTTTAATATATGCTGACATTACGGCACAACCCAGGATGACAGGACCTTCACGGAAATATATGTACCTGACAGCACAGTGCTTCCCACACTGACAAAACTACATAAACCCCTACACAGAAAGTCTTGAAGGGCACAAAAAGCAGTGGTGTGTGGAGAAAGGAAATCTCCCAACTCAATCAAGTGGTACACATGCTCTCGTAGAGACTTAATTCTTTGCACGAGCAGCCACCATGGTGATGACTCATTAATATTAAGGGTTACTCCATTACATTATCACATAAACCTGCCAGATGCCACACCAATTTTGCAGCAAGCATCTACTGCTTTAAGGACACTAGTGTTCCCATTCAGGAAATGCAAATTGGAAATTTTATGTTAGCAGGATTAACACGTTCCAGTATGCATACAGTACCTCTCCTTCCAGGTGTGTGATGAGCACACTAATGTTGGGGATCATCATTTCAGGCACCAGGGCACCAAGTTCTGCAATGAAGGCAGCAAAAGCTTTGACACCTGACGCCTCCCTAGCAAGCTCCTCACTTGACCTCTGACCAATCTCCCTGAAAGAATGGGAAAAATTAAAAAGCATGAACATCCTTCCAAACATCAGCATTTGCAGCTCAAGAATCAGATTTCCATGAACAGATTCACAAAAAGGACCATTTGTTGGAAACTGACCTTATAACTTCTCCTATGATCGCCCTGACTCCATATTCTGTGCTCCACACAGACACTGCCTGGGCGAACACAGATGACAACTGCTCGAAGTGTTGCAGCAACTGGATCACCTTTACGCTTGCACCTGTAAGAGTTTAGAGTATCCACTAAAATCAAAATGTACATTGTATGCTGAATAACAGGGGGTCTTGTTGTGTTGTTTTCTGCTCTTTACACATGAGGTTCTTGAAAATGACAGGGTTGGTATGCTCCCTCAGTTATAAATCTTGCTCACAGGTTTAGTGTGTAACTGTGAGACTAACCCAGGAGGTGGTTGTACTTCTTGATTAGCACTCCCAGTAGGTGTATTATACAATCTCTGGTGGGCTTGCTCTTGACATGGCTGATGGTTGGGTTCTCAAGTAGTTTATAGCAGCAGCAGGTCACACAGCTGAGAGAAGAAAGGGACAGAGCAAAGAATTAAAGGTTTGTTCATGTTGTGGTAGGTTAAAAACCTGCATGAAAAGCAACTAGAAGCTCAGATCAGATTCTACAGTCTGTTCACAAAGTTCTGTACCCATTAGAACTATACACACACCATGTTTGTAATCATTCTGGAGGCTAACCACAAAAAAAAACAGTTTTATGTGTGATCTTTTGTTATGAGTTTAACTATCGAAAGCTTCTGGTGCTGACATGACAACTAAAAACAAATAAATAAATAAAATAGGAAACATTCACTGCATATCGTTTCTGCTGAAAATAAAAGGCTAGGATTGTGAGGAAATGTTCAAAACGGAAACATTAAATGAAGCAATTTAACGCAGCTGCAAGACCATCTAACATTATTAGGTTTGGTTTGACAATATTTATGTCCAGACAAAGATCATTTTCATATAAGCCCTAATTAAGGCTACAATATTTCAAAGATCCGGAGAAGAAAGTGGGAAATTACACTGGCTAACTGAATTAAGACAGCTAAGTCTGATACTGAACTCTAGCCCAGAGCTCCCAGTCAGCAGAGTACCTGATGAACTCTTCCTCCACTAGGGAGAGGCTCCAGAGGGAACGGATATCAAGCTGGAGGAGCTGGACAAGGGCCTGCAGCACCTTTTCTCTCTCAGAGTCCCATTGCAGCAGTCCTTCTCCACCACCTTTGCCTTTTTTACCACCCTGTGCAAGACAGACAAATCCTGAATTTCATAGATTTCACTTGACTAAAAAAGTCCTACACAAGACTATAGAACTAAACATACTGCACTACATGCCCTCAGGTTACCAAAGACTGTAATTCATACTTGCCAAACCAATTATATTGAGACTATAACCTCTTGCCAGCTGATACATAAACATTCATCCAAAAACACACACACCAAGACAAACAAACATCCACACATTATTTGACTCCTCCTTCCTGCCTTGTCCCATTGCTCTTTGGGGGGCAGAGGTTGTAGAAGGTGACAAGTTGACTGTTGATGGGCCCTTACAGCAGTGTAGTAAAACTCCACCACACTACCAAGATTACCCATCTAACAGCAGGCTGGAGACCATAATCTCTTGGTCTGACTGAATCATGAAACTTGCCATGATATCATCATGCGGGCATTCAAAATGGTTAAACACAGAACTGGTCACTGACATAGCCGTAAACAACGCTTTTTTTTTAGCTACATCTCCATTAACCATACCTTCCCAGGTGCCGTGACAATACTCTGCCTATAGGAGTCACTCTCAAAGGTCTCTGTGAGCTTGCAGAGCAGGTAGACACTCATTTTAACTGCATTAAGTTTCTCTTTGCGCTCTGCAGCCGAGACGGTGGTGGAAGTCAGAAGTGCTGGCAGAGAAGCAGCCAGGCCACTGACCACTGATGGGGAGAAAATAGACAATACATGATCAACCCCAGCATATCAAGGTTGCACGTCTATTTAAAGTAGAAAAATTTTTTTAAAAAAAAGGTCTAACCTTGTACGAGTAATTCCAGGGTATCCTCTTTCACACCCAGCTCCACTGAGTTGCAGTGCCTTAAAAAGATAAGACAGTAGTTTTGAACTTGAGCAGTTCTCAAAAGCAATAACTAGAGTAAGCTATATGTGATCAATACTTACTGCAGCACGCTGTAGCCTGTGTCAAAGTGTTCCAATATACACAAAGGCCCCTGGCTCCTCAATGCTGACTTAAATTCTGTGTGAATGGGAAACAACATAACTTATGTAGGTCACAAACACACCAGCCCAAATTAAACTGTCTGACAAAGAACAACTCCAGAATTTATTCAAGTGTAGTACTTACTACTGAGATAAGGTGGCAGCTGTTTTGGGGGCACCACATCCTGAACGACATACTGGTTGATCCCCCCGGTCTTCACCAGGTCACCCACGCACACAGGCACAAAAAAGTCCCACGACATCCCTGCATCAAAAACAGACACGTTAGTTTGTTTGAATTAGTAACTACTTTGCACAGTACATAATGTCCCGCTACACTTTCTACGTATCGTTGAACTGTGGCTACAAAGCGATAATGTTAGCATCTTTGATCATCACATCGATAGGCTGCTGTTAAAGTTAGTCAGTAACGCTGGGAAGCCACAGTCCACAGGACTCAACAACACTGACCTGCCAACTAATGCTAGTTAATATGACTGACTTTTTCTCACTAGTCCACTCTTTCTAGGCGTTGAACCCATCTGTACCGTTTGCAAATAATAAACAGAAAATAAAGAGGGTTCGTTTTAAAAGTCCGGAGAAGTGCGACTGAGTTTGTCGCAGAAATATTTGTTACGAATTCTTTGTGAATTTGTCCTTTGGTACGCACAAAACAAAAATATAACAGAAAATTAGATTGATGAGGTAGTAAACATGTTTTCTAATAAAATAAAATGTAACAAGACTTTCTATTATCAAAGCAGTACAGGTTTGTTGTTGTGAATTAAGCTAGCCAGCCACACAGGTAAGTTACTGCTAGCAAAGTTAGCAGGATGGCTAACATTAGCTTAGCTAGCGAAATTGCGTAGCATCACTTGTTGACTAACATTATTTAACGGAAACGAATGACTTAAACTAAACCAACAACTGTGCTTCACTAAGTTGAAGACATAATGCTGACCTGTAGCGGCTACAGTCCCTTTAGCCACAATGACGACCTCTGAAGACAAAGTGTAGCCTGCTCTCTCGGCCGTCAGCAGGCGGTTTGAAGCCGCAGGTTTTCAAATTTGTTTGGACATCGCGCCAAAGCAATGACGCTCTGACGTCATAACCCTGCGCCGGCTCGGGTTTGAATAATCTTTTTTGTTTGTTTGTTTGTTTAAATAAGACTTTAATTTACTCAAAAAGGCATATGACATTTGAATACAGATTACAATATTACTATAACTGCACTAAATGAAGACCTGGACTAAATAATAATGAAAGACAAAACGAAAATAAAATAAAAAGCCAAATACAAGTGGTCATTCATGTACGCAGATACTCATACACTTATAGGGCCTTTCCACTTTTGCAGCATTTTACACAGTTTTTGTTTTGACATACCTCTTTTTGAAATGCGGGAAACATAGGACTAGTTAAAAAAAAAAAAAAAACATTAATGAATAAAATATTTGGCCAAAATAATTATTAATCCCAAACTCTGCTTTCTTGTTCTACAGTCGGATACCAAACTTAAAGTTTTCATAATTTAGAGTCATAGTATTTGTTATCATTTCAAGTCAACCAATATTGAAAAAACTCCAAAAAGGTCCTGTTTAATTACATTGGAAGAAAATATGTTTTATGGTTTAAATGTCTGAGTTACAGAAAGTACAAATATTCAAATCCAAAGTAAACCTTTGGTCTAAAAAGTCAATACATGTGTAAATATCATTCATTATTTTAACTTTTTTAGCCTAGGGGGAAATTGAAAAAGAGAGCTATATGGTTTTTATTTTAACTGTAAAATTACTGTTGTATCAATGCATATAACTGTACGTATTTATGTTTAACAATGCACATAATTGTACATATTTATGTTTGCTGTAATTCTGTTGTTTTATTCTAATGACGTATATATTGTAGTTAAATTTTCACATTTTCAGCTTCAGCACGATATATATTTAATTTTAATATTTTAATTTCACTATAGCATAATGCACATTTTATTTTTTATCTTAATGCACATTTCATTTCTACTATATTTTATTTAATGCTTTATATTTACACACTTTTATAGCATACTCTTATGCTTACTTATTTTAATTTTATATTCTTTACTTAGGGACAACTAACAAATCATAATTTCCCCTCGGGGATCAAAGTATTTCCTATTCTGAGTCTGTATCGTTGCAACATGTATCTATGCTTTAGGGGTGATGGGGAAACAAATGGAAGTGAAAACACTTCTTTATAGTTTATTATTGCATTTTGCATTAAATCAATCTATAGATAAGTAAGGCTCTTGTGGAATAATAAAGAGTAAACTAGGATTCATCTGATTAACTGAATCATTGCTTGGGGAATTGCCTTAATTACTCTTATGTTGCCTGTCAGTACAAACAATATTGTATTTTCCCTTAAAAGTATTATATGTTAAATTGTTACCATGTTATTTAACAAATAAATAACAGACCAGACACCTCTCTCCAACCAGTCTTTGTACTAAAGGTATTTTCTCTTCATTAATATACTTCTATTACTCCTAATAGGGACCGCTGGTTAAATAGACATCCATTAAACAGATCTGGGGTTACCTGTGTTTTTGCACAACACTGCCACCTACTGGACAACTACAATCACTACAGCAGAAGGTTAAAGCTGCCAAGGCAGATCATATACAGATACAGGGCAGACTATCTCATGAAAAACACACACAGAGACGAAGGACCACAGAGCCAAGTTTTTTGAGGTAGTAGCTGTATTCAAATGATTGACAACACAATCACCCCTTCTCCACTGTACCAATGTTTCAGCTACAGAAATGACAATACTTTTCACAAAATGTCTTACTTTCTATACAGCACTCAATCAAATGTTAAAATGAAATGGTTTAACTTACTACCTACAGATGACTAATACTGTCAGGATGCAGCACTTGTCTTCATGTTCTTCTGCCCTCTTGATATACTCAAAACATAAACCTAGTGTTCCAAGGCTAAGCACAAGAAACTAACTATACAATGGAGCAAAAAATAGCCAGGGCCTAACTGTGTAAAGAGGAAAATACTTGAATTTTGTAGTCGTACATGTGAATATAGTATAAAGTATTGTGACAACTTGGAACTGTTAAACCATTAGGGGCAGTTGTAGTGTTTATTATTTATGTGTAAAACAAAATGTATAAAAAGAAATCACAATAATAGCACCAAATGTAACTAAAAAAGAAACAAAATTATTGTTAACCGTTATGAAAAAAATCAATATTTAAATACATTTGTAACCACTTGGCTCCTTCACACACACACTGCACCAGAGCAAGGCAAATTACGTAAACCAAAAAAGAGAGAAAAAAAAAAGCACCAAATGTTAAGGAAGATGAGAAACAAAAAATTCTATTAACTAATGAAGAAATATTCTTCTCATTTTCCGTCTGATCAGTGACCACGTTTTCTTCCAGGTGTCTTTATTTTCTCTTTCTGTCTTGAGAGCACCGTGGACAATACCTGCATGGCACAGATTAAAAACACAGCAAAAACATTTAGTTGACTGACTGGAGTGAGTAACAATTCACACTTTTATCACACACATTGGTAAAAGAAAAAAAAGAATAGTACATTACAGCTTGAGTTTCTTACCATTTGCCTCTTGGTTTGGTTGTCAGGCCCACACATGCAAAATGGAACCACTCAATGGAGCACTGGAGCAAAGACAAAAAACAATAATGTGCCGTCAAGTATTCCTGCAAATGGAGCACTTAGCTGAGACAAAATGATTCAAAACGCATCATCAAAAACAAAACGGTCTTTTAAAGGGGAGGCATCACATACAGTGTGTGTAGTTTATCATCTGCTAATCAATCACTTGCTATGTCATCTGTGACCTTATCTACAGAGGACGAGTCACGAGACTACAGGACTCCTCAGCCTCTAGATTTGTGGTTAGCATTAAGGAAATACTGTATATGGAAGGGAAAGGATGTACATGTACTCTGCGGCTGTTTATTGATATATTATGTTATTAAAAGTCACGTTTTTTTTTAACCATTACACTTATTTAATCTTCTCAATTTCAGGCCTGTACCATTAAAGAAAATTGTAACTGGAGTCTGAAGTTAATGTTATTTAGATAAATATAAACATTAAATCATACCTTACTTGGAAAGGCTGTTCACATTAAAGGTCCCATGAAATGAATTAATGCGTTATCTGTGTTCTTACATGTTCTCCTGTCCCTGCAACATGCCACTATTTTGCTGATGGATCTTGCTTTTGGAAATATTTAAAAAATCCCAAACCATGAATGATTATGAAGAATGTAACTTAGCCTACCATACACTAGAAGACTTGCAAAGACTTTGAAAAGACTTTAAGACGACTAAAGTCTGACATCAGGAGAGCTGAGGATCTAAGAGGGTCGCTATCTGCAAGACTATAACTAGATTCCTTTTGAGTTCCCATCCTGCTTCTAAGAAATATGATATATTAATAATAGATGTAGCCACCGTGACACCACCCACTGGTTTGTGGACTGTCGTTGTGAAGCCTCGAGTTCAGCGTTTCAGCCGTTGCCATCTTGTTTTTTTTGGATACAAAAGTGACCACAATTTGACGAGAGGGTGGAGTGTCAGTAATATAAAAATTCACACCCAGCACAGAAATTAGCTGTAGAGACCAAAACTGTTAATGGTTCCAGGCTGTAAACATGGTCAATTCTGCTGTTAAGTTGAGCATTTTAACATGAGGGTCTATGAGGAATGACTGTTCTATGAACTGCAGTATTTGGCACTTAGCAAAGGCTTCATTTTTCTGCTTCAGAGGTTGCCTCTTGGCAAAAACACGGAAACTCTAGAAGCTCAAAATAAAAGCCATTATGTGTCGCAGTATTCTAGTCAATTCTGCATCTACATAATCTATAAACATAAACTATATTTGCATCCAAACTTTACATTTTGGATTTTGTCACCTCAACTTGCGACCAGTCTCTGTTGGTTAGCTGTGTCATATTAGTGGGAGCAGACTGTGGGAATAAGAGGTGAACCATTTTAAAAATTCGGATTTCTCAGCAAAGCAAAGAATTTGATACACGCCAAATTAAACGTGAATCATTGTTCACTCCATAACTCCACCAGTTTCTTGTCCTTTTCCACAGTCCAAGATAACAGAGTCTTGTTCACGTTTTTGTGCTTTCCTGGAGTCCCCTCTATTTTTACTGTCTACTCGGTTTGCTGCTTCCTGTTTAGTGCTGGAGAAAGCGCAGCGATTAGTTGCTGACAACATTCACGCCATTGAACTTCAGTATTTGTATGAGCCAGGACTAAAAATTTATGATAATATTTGGCATGTTTGATTTTGTCAGAACATCGAGACGAGAAAACGACTGACTTTAGACAGCTCGGACTCAGTTTTATGACCACCTTAAATCAAGCTATTGAGAACACGCGCCACAACTAGCAAAACTTTCAGGATTTTAAACCAACATTCCAAATTGTCTTGAATAGTGGTATGGTGTCGGACCGTCATGAGCAGCAACTGGAAAAATAGATACAAGATCCGAAAAGAATAAAACTACATAGAAAATCACACACACACTGTACTTTGTACCAAGAAATGCCAATGTGTTAGGATAACAATAATAATTACAACTGTCTCTAATTATTATCTTTACTACATATTTGTATTTTATTACATATTTTCTTTGTATGTATTTTTGTCTTGTAGCTTCTGTCCTCGTATTTGCAGTGAGCACTATGTTGTGAGCTCTGGCCACTTTTCCTTATCCATTATTTCATTTATTCTTGTTCCTTTTTCTTGTTTCTGCAGTTTCAGTTCACAAAATCAGTATCACCAATCTCTTCTACAGGAGGCCCAAACATAGATAGCAAATGTTCCCCTTTATCTCCCTCCACCTCTTCTGTAAGTACACCTGATGTAAAGCATTATTTCTCAACAAAAATAAAGTAAAGCGCAATATCAGCGTCCTTTTTGCAGCATTTATCCGACCTTTAAATTCTCAAACAGAATCCCTAAAAATATCGGGTCCCACCACATCGTCTCGTTAATGCAGAAACATTTAAAAAGATTTGAAAAAATTGCAAACCCAAAGGCACTTCATGTGACCAGTGACAGAAACTGGAAAGTTGTGATAAAACAAAACTCACATCAGTGTTGTCACAGCCGATCATCTCGCCGTAGGACACCTGATGGCACAGACAGTAGGTGGGTTCGTTGGGGTCCACTGGCATGTCCAGCACATCAGATGGGTGCACATTCCCAAAGTTGGTTGCAGGGCTGTTGAATTCTCCTCTGGCGATGGCAAAAGAAAGTATTGAAAGTGAGAATGTAAGTGTGATCATGTAACTAACTAAAAACTGAAACATGAAGAACAAACATGTGGCCATCACATGCAGGAAAGTAGATACACAACTTACGGCTGAAGGAGTTTGACTTTTTTCTGTGCACTCTTGGGACTGCCATCTTCATCTGAACTCTTCACTTTAGACCTTGTTTTAGCCGTCTTCTTTTCCTTCTGTCTGGTTTCAGCTGGAATTACACAACCACTTTAGCATTATACCAACTTTGGTTTTCATTGTCTTGACAGTTCTTGGTGTAAAAAAAAAAGACAAACAAATACAATGGGCACACACCTTTCTTCCCCTTACTGGAGGTGGAATCATAGTCCGTGCTCTCAATCTGCTTTTCCTTCAAGTCAGCCTCAAACCGAGCCAAATCTGTGTCAAGACGTCTGATGTGTTTGTCGACCTGCAGGAAATACAGCTTCAGCAGTCTGACTGTGGCATTGTGGGTCTATCAACTGGTTTTCCGCACTGAAACTACCTAAAGACATATGTAAAGCATCATGTTTATTTCAAAGATACAAACCATCTCATAGGTCTGCATGGCCAGTTGCACCTTGTCATCTCCGAACTCCTTGCATTTACTGTAAGACTGCTGAATCTGCCTCAGTATGGACAGCTTTTGCTCAGAGGAAAGAGTCCGGGCGTTGGCTGTGTACTCCTTGGCCAGAGAGTCTATCTGTCCCTTCAGATCTACAACAGACACAAGGAGTAAAACTTCTAAAACAACACGGTAACTTTTAAGTTAATGATACGAGTGTGAAAATGTCATTGTGCATCAATAATATTTATCAAATATACAGAAAATAGCTGCAAACATGTGCCTGAATATTAAGTGTCAGCTTTCATGTCTAATATGGATGGATGTTAGTTTTTTTTTTCTCTTTTAAACACAAAGAGAATATAAGTAAGATGATGTCCAAAATATTTTCTGAAATTTTAAATCACTCACAACTTATTATACTAAATTGACAAAAGTGAATTATTACTACAAGGCTAATGTTTAGAAATGTTTACAAACTGGAGTATGTACTCCTGCTATAGATGAGTAATGCCCAAAACACCTTGGCTGCTGACCCCTAAAAATAAAGTTGTTTCTACTTGTGACTCCGTGTCACAGCTTACGGCATCACTGTGGACATTGAGCTGTGTACAGTTCAATCAAACAATGATTCGACAGTTCTACGGCGTTTTCGGACCAAACAGCTCTGGGGACTCCCTGAGAGGAACTGCCCAATGTTGCCCTTCAATGGCTTTTTTCTGTTTGCATCCACACTGCCCATAGGAACATTGAAGTGATGTCCGAGTATTGCCAATTCTTGATATTTCGCTTTGATGAGTTGGTCGTCATTGTTGGTCCATTTGTCTGTGTCTTTTCTTACATTATTTTAGTTACAACCTCCTGATCAATGCAGTTCCTCTTGTGCTGGGAGAGTACCTACTCTGACGTAAAGCGTTTTCGGACCAGATGAACTTTTTCAGAGAGACCTAATTCAAAGAACCCCTGTTTATGCTGCATCCACACCAGAAGAACTACAACTATCATAGCTCTTGTAATATGCGTTAAGGGACTTTTTTTAGCTCCTATTTTAGAATAGGCACTCTCACAGCACAGGGTGACTTAAATGTACCTTGATTGGTTGAGCTCACCTAATGCAGCATTGGCAACCGCCACACTTAAAAACTTGTCAGCTGTGTAAACAACAGACAACAAAAAACACAAGTGACAGCTTGTAATGAAAAAAACTAAATGGTAGAAAACACGGCCCAATTGACCGACTGTAAAGTCCAGGCTTTACTGGGCATATAGGTGATGCGGGAGATACATCATGATTTTGACTTGTTGCTAAACCAACCACCACCTGGCTATAGTATGTCACTTTAGTACTTGCACTAGTGGTGCCAATGCAAACAGAAAAAGTCCATTCTTTATACCTCCTTTGTATTTTTACATAGAACTAAACCACGGCAGACACACTCTGCTGCAGTGTGTGATTATACACTGCCTCACAGCTTTGTGGAATCAAAAGATGTGCGACAGGCGTGACATGTAACACCATAGTGTTGGCCTCTGGTGTGACATATAACATACGCATCGGCAGAGCTTTCTGAACAACAACAATGGCATTATCATGTCAATAACAATCATTTACCATCCCTGTTATATGGCGACTGATATGGTCCTGGACCTCATTGTTTTCCCAATTTGCGGACATTTTTGCTGCTGTTCTTCGTCTTTGAGTTAGCCGCTCTCTGCTAACAGGTAATTTTTAAAGTTCCCGTGGTGGATTGCACATCGTCAAAACGTCACACTTGTGCCGACCATGATCCCATCCTGCAGACTGCCCTGTTTATACAGACAGTAGCCCCTTTTACACTGCCAGATTTTCCGCGAATGTTCGGCCAATTTGCCGGCAAGCTGCGAGCGTTTAGACACACAGAGCCGGATTGGTGAGTTGATCCGAGGTGCCCAATTTACCACCTCGTAGGGTAGTCATATTGGCGGAACGGTTTTGGTCTAAACAGAGCGAGGCAGCTTTCCGCCTCGGGAGGGTCTGTTGATGACTTGTGGGAGGAGCTGTTGATGACGCCACACGTTCGACCCACTGGCATGGAAACAGCTGATAGCAGGAATGAGTATCTCGCAGCACTAAGGAGACGCAAAGCAGAAGATGAGCAACTGGGGAGATAAAGAATGGCGCGCCCTCCTTGCCCTCGCTAACGAGAAGGCCATTAACCGTCAGATGATGGGAACAGTGAAGGACGGGCCAATGTACCAGAGAATCGCCGAAGGACTGACCAGCCGCGGCTTTCCTCAGTACGTCACCGTTAACATCACACGCTGAGCTGCACGTTCTGTTACTAGCTCACGCCCCCCATTGCCCCGAAAAAGGCACATTCTGTATAAACAAAAGTAGGCAGGCGGCAATTTGCCGCACTCCCCGATTTTGTTTTTATACTGCCAATGCGGAAAGAAGACGGATTGGGCTTTCCTGCAAATTTGCACAATTCCTGTGTGAAAGAGGCTAGTGTTTCTGTACTGTTACCACCTCCTGTGGCAGAAAACAGGAGACTGTCCCCCCCAAATTCCGCAATCAGCAAATGGCATGATATTCCTGCCTTGAACAGGCAGTGTGAAAGGGGCTCTTGAAGGTATATAGTTGTTGGGGGAGGTCCCCAAAACTATTTGGTCCAAAAACACCTAAGGAAGCTAAGAAAAAAGTCACTCAAAATGATCAGCTCAGACTCTTATTCTTTTAATCATCTTGTGACCCCTCAGGCTTCTTTTGGGATCCTTTTGGGGACCCTGAGCCCCAGGTTGGGAACGACTGCGTACATCACATTGTTCACACATGGGACATCGAAGTAGCGTAGTGTGCTTTAACAGATCTCTTTCAGTAAACTGTGTACAGTAGACACGTGTTTTTTGGTCACCAGTTTGAGGTTGAAAGCCTCAGTAACCACACGGGTCATTGTCCTCACCCTCTGTGCGTTGATCCAGATCCCTCATCAAATTGAAGTTTCTCTGCAACTCGAAGGGCAAGTTTTCTATACCTGATGTTGTGAAGGGGGAGAAAACAAACACTTTAATCCCACTTTCAGTGAAACCAACATGAAACCGTAACGTTAATGCAAGCAGGATAACGTCAGCTAGCTTAATGTGCGCTGGATGATGCTCAGGCTACCATTAACGATGGCGCTCGAGCTAACATTCACACGTATTTCAGTAAACAGCAAGGGGGCACAAAGACAACTGACTTTGCTTGTTTACTGAATTTAAACTAGGTCTGCATGGCCAGTGCGGTGTATGTGCTGTGCAATCTCAAACTGCATCCTTTCTTCGCCACGGTGCGTTTTCCAGGAAATAGACTGAGCCTAAACCCGCTGACCGTTGGGAAACGGTTGAAACAGTATAGTCCGCACGCTGGTTTTCCAGGAGCTACACTGCACATAAAAATCTAAAGTATAAAACGAGCTGAACAGGTTAAAGTGTTTTCCGATATGTTTAACACATAATAATCAGCTTACTGTCCAAATAATGCTCCAAATACATCCCCGCCGCCATCTTGTAAACAACAGAGCTTCCGGTCCGAAAGGGACAATCTGATTGGTTGTTTCCACAGTCTTGACAACACTTCTTTCCAGCACAAATTCACATCCAAAGTGGTACAGACATTATTTAAGTTAAATATATATATAATTTATACTAGCATAATAAAGATTAGCATTTGAAATACAGTGAATGTAAAAAGTCTACATTTAAATTGAAGATATATCTAATAAAATTTTGACTTGTCTAAATTCAAGACATTTCTTATTATATTCCAACAAATAACAATAACCATTTAATTGTATGGATAATCAGATTAAAGATAGCAGCAATTCGACTTTTAACATTTTGCCATTTACATTATGACAAGTCATGACTCAAATTCAAGCTACTTTTAATGTAGTTCTGACTACACCTAACTTCAGTTTAACATAGATTAATGACGTATTAAAACTCAATTGACAAGTCAAACCACATCTGTAGATGGCATCTAATATATAATAAGAGATGGTCAAGTGAAAGCTCGAGGCTTGCTGCCTCTAACATTCGCTTTTAATTGTAAACGGTCTCAAAGTACCACCAGAAATCCACAAGGCTCACTATTTTAGAAAGTAACTGAGCCACTCCTGTGTGATATGTCTCTTAATGTGACATTGATTTGGCAAAGGGACCTCAGGGAAAAAACTGATGGTGACAGATGGTCTAAAATTTTGTCAGAATGTGGTAAATATGTAAAAGAAGCAAGGGAGCTCACAATATAAGGTACTTCGTAGATATTATCATGCACCGGTAGGACTCTACAGAATGAAGTTGTTAAATAACAATAGCTGTTGGAAATGGAAAACTGAAATAGGAACTTTCCTCCACTGAATATGAGAATGTAGTTTGGTCAGACCACTTCAGAAATCCTTTAAAGTTGTGTTTACTGGGGGATCGGTCGCAAATACCAAATGTGTGCATTTTCTGTTATTATTGTGGGTCTAATAACTGTCTGTCGAGTTATTCTAAGACACTGGAAGACAACAAAGGCCCTGGAACTGAAAGAATGGGTTAATGCAATGGTGGAAATAGCATCTTATGAATGTATACTCAGTAGAATTAATGGCGATCAGGAGAAAGGAGTATCTCCTTGGGACAGGTTATGGACTCATATCAAATTAGAAGATAAGCCTACATTATTGTGAAAATGCTCTGTGATTATGTGACCATATAGAGTGATGTATGAGGACATGTGTTGCATGTTTGTTTGTTTTCTTCTAGACTTATTTAATTTTCTTCAGGTACCGGAGTCCACTTCATATTATCAACAATACATGCCTTGTATTTTTGTATGACCGCAAAATAATATGTGTGCCATGTACTGAGGTTTTCAAACCGATAAAAACTTGAATTATAAAAAAGCATTCACTATCTAAACTCTCCCTTCGGTTAACCAGATGATCAGTGTACCAAAAAGACGAGTAAAACTTCAGTGATGAGAAGACATCTTAAAAGATTTATTATGTTTTACAGATTTATGGAAGTTGTCCCACACTTCAATTAAATCAACAGACAAACATAATGAATATTCAGTTATACAAATAAAAAACAGAGGACCCAAGTTAAGTGAGAACATCTTTGACCAGTCTGAATCATTTGTACACAGGTATTACAACCGTATCTGACTGACACATACAGTACAGCTGCTCACTTCTTAGCTGATCTGGGTCCGTAAGGAAGCTCTACAAAGCTCTTACATAATCACGTACAGTTTATCACACCGTACACATGTCACTCTCTTTCTTGTTTTTCCAACATGTGCTTCAACTTTTTGAATTTATTCTTTCCCATTCTCTTTGCTTTCATGGGTGTTTTACTCTTTTTGCCCTGCTTCTTCTCCAATCTGCTCTTTTCCTTTTTGTCAGCCGTCGATGCTTTAGTTTCATCAGCCGTCTTCACTGCGGGCTTCTTGGCCTCTGCCCCTTTCACAGTCTCTCCATCCATCTTGGCCACCTTTGCCTTTTTTGGTCCAGTGGGTGAGTCCTTTTTGCCTTTTGGCTTGATGTTCGCTGTTCCGTTGGCCTGGGTTTTTCCCTTTAAGCCCGGGACACTCTTCTTTGCCTTGTCACTTTTGGGTGGTTTCTCTTCAGGAGAGTCTGTAACAGCCGTCGCCTCAGAAGCATCTGCGTTTTCTTCTTCTATATGAATAACAGACACAGGGGGATGAGTTCTTGTCAAACAGGTTAACCATCATGATGA
This sequence comes from Cephalopholis sonnerati, assembly GCA_019142605.1. Taxonomy (NCBI): domain Eukaryota; kingdom Metazoa; phylum Chordata; class Actinopteri; order Perciformes; family Serranidae; genus Cephalopholis; species Cephalopholis sonnerati. Next base: position 30,580,561 of record JAGQAX010000008.1, read on the forward strand.
AAGTTGGCATGTGCTTGTGAGAGAAAGTGTTACCTTTTCCTGTGGGTGCAGTAGGAATTACGTTGGAGAATTTCTTCAGCTTGGCCACAAAAAACCCGTCCATATTGTGGGAATGAGGGTAAAATCTGCGAGACAATCGCAGAGTTGGATGGAACCTTCGTTCTCTGAACCTAAAGAAATGGAAAAATCAATTTAGGATTTACAGGTCGAGGTACTTGCCACAAAATAAAAACACACTGCAGTTATCTTATTTACCTGGTGAAGCCTTCCTTGCCAAAGTCAAGTCCGGTGGGAACCAATTTGACGTTCCTTTTCTTCAAAGCGTAGTCCACCACCCATTCATTCTCCTCCACCTGGTGGAGTACATTTTGATCAATGTCTAAACCTTTCTGCTACATACTCACAAATAACATGGAAACCTAAAATGAAGTCGCTGCATATAGAGCACACATACCATTATTGAACATGTGCAGTAGACCAGATATCCTCCTGTAGGGGACTCAGCGTTGACAGAGTCGATGGCAGACAGAATCAGTTCTTTCTGTAAGTGAGCGGAGCGCTGGATGTCGGCCTCGTCCTGCCGGGAGATAACAACACATTAAAAACTATTTTAAAACAAAAGTATGCATATGTGTGACATGGACAAACTAAAAACAACAAAAAAAAAATCTAAGTATGCATCAAAGTACTTTTCCCCATTGTGACTTCTGAGAGCTGTCAGAGAGCTGTCAATCAGCTGTCAACACACAGTCTGGATCCAAATTATGTCACCAGCGCAAGATGGTAAGATGGCAGTGGCCTTATCTGGGTTATTTTGGCTTTAATTTTGTATAGTTATAGTGGAGGGAAGTAGAGACACATTGTTCATCTTCATACATAGTCAATAGAGTATACGTAAACAGTGAATGGTGTTTTACCTTACTGGTCTTCACAGCTGGATCTTTAGCGATGACTCCTGTTCCTGAGCATGGAGCATCAAGCAGCACTCTATCAAACCCACCCATCACCTGCAGGCAAAGTTTTCAACAAGTTAGTACGTTCGAAACTAACAAAAACCACAGAGATAATGTATTGTACAGATGTATGACCCAGTTACCTTTGGGAACTGCCTCCCATCATAGTTGCAAACAACAGTGTTGGTGACCCCCAGACGGTGGATGTTGCCCACCACACTCTTCAACCTGTCAGCATTGGCGTCATTAGCCACGATCGTCCCCGTGTTTCTCATCAATTGAGCTGAGGGTGGAACATCCAAATAAATTGTCAGAGTTCATTTGCATGTGAGAAAAGTTTGTATTTTCCTTCATTGCATTTGAAATAATCTTGCATAACCAGACCTATCTCCACTGCGCGGTGTCAGTGCTAGAGAAAGGTCTGCAATTGTGATTGGTTAACAGAAATACAAACAAGCCAGAGCATTTTCTCGCTTGTTTGTATTTCTGTTAACCAATCACAATTGTCTTGGGCAGCGCTAAGCCCAGGATGCAGCGGTGGTGCACTTGCGAAATTCAACTTTTACTGATAAAAAAGACAAACATAACATGATGTTTGGTGCCCTAGAGGTGAAGCCTGACTATACTTAAGCTCTGGAGGAGCTCACAGGGCCTTTTAAAACCACAATCCATTTGCTAGCTATATTTGGCTCTTGCAGAACACTGTTACGACAATATCACAAAAGCTTGTGTGAAGTGGAACGGATCAGTGCACTGGGGAGGTCACTGTCTGTGGTAAATGCTGCTGCAAGAGTAAATAGATATGGCAAATTAACCCCGAGTAGCGGTGTCAGAAAACGGATTAACATCAGGCATGAGAGTCCTGCAAGATGGAGTCTGGGCTTCTTCAAGGTGCATTCACAAGTTGCTTTAAGTCACTGTAGATCTTTACAGCAATTCACTGAAAGTACAAAACAAGCACGATCCAAATCTTTGTGTAAACTCATCATTTTAGCGTGTAGTTTGTTAGCTCTGAGGATGATGTTGTTTCCTGTAGCAAAGGGGATTTGGAAAAAGTAACGCACAGAGAGTGGAGGAGGGGGAATGCTGGCCTAAATGAGCCAGCTACTGGCAGACTTATAGCCAGATTCTACATCTGGTGAGTCAGAGTACAGCTGAAACAAAGCTATTGTGATATTCAATTAATTGTTTCTGTTGTTTTACCAAGTAAAAATGTCAAATATTCACTGATTCCAGCTTCTGAATTGAATGCTTTTCTATGTCAGACATGATAATCCCAAACACAAAGATATTCAGTTTACAGCTGGTTGGATAAAACCAGGAATTTACATACGCCAGGTGGGGCTCTAGTAAATCATAACGAACATTTTTCACAATTTTCTGACATTTTACAGACAAAACGATTCATCCATTAATCGATAAATTGACCAGCAGATTTTTCGATAATGAAAATAATCACTATTTGCAGCCCTAGTCTACATTACACAATTTAAAACGCCTCCTAAAATGAGTATAACAAAGCAGACACTGCAGCACATCTTACCAATATACGTGGTCTTGCCTCCTGGAGCCGAGCTCATGTCTAACACTAACTCTCCCTCCTGTGGAGAGAGCGCCATGACGGGAAGAAAACTGGACGCTCCTTGCAGCATGTACTGACCAGCAAGGTACTCTGGGGTTGCACCTGTTTTAAAACGTGTGAAGAATTTCAGTTAAAGCTTGTGTGGCTACAGTCGGCCTCAGATATTCTCCAGTAAAAGATCCTTAATTGCTCAAGTCAGATCGTTGATGTGAATGTGCTGGAACGTACCTATAGGTACTGAGGAGTCATAGATGACCAAACCCACTTTAGACCATTTCCCCAGCGGATCAAGGTTCACTCCTCTGTTGATCAAGGCCTAAAAGAGTGAAAACACAAACCACAGATTTTAACACATGAGCATTTGAAGGCAGCGTTTGACACTAGACAATACTAGTAACGTCATTTGGCGAGGGGGTTCTCCTTGGTTGTTTAAGGGTTAATGACACTCCAAACTAAAGCCAACATTTGTCACTTTTACTCTGGAGTTTTATTGCTGCTGTTTTCTATGAGTGTAAATTCAGTTCTGCAAACTGCCTTTGTAGAACTCACATTTTAATGTTATTTCCTTGATGTAAAGTGCTGTTATATCCTAATATTAATACTTCATTTGTGCTTTTTCTTGAGTTGACTAACTAGAAATCATATAAAAGACATGATGAATTTTGACATTTGAAAATACTGCATTGGCCATTTAATCCATCTCTCCCACCTGTGCAAGATCCCTCCTCCTTGTTTTCAGCGTGTTCGTACGAATAGTGACAGGTCTGTGAATTTCATTGGCCTCGAGGAAATCAACCAGCTGTAAACAAGAAAGGATAAAAAAAGATTAATTATAGAAAAAAAAGAAATCATCACAGTCAAAACATTTTGCTCATTTATGGCCCAGACACACCAAATGACATTAAAGAACTAATGGCGACGAAGGACGACTGCTGGTGCACTTGAACACACCACAAAGACTACAGCCAGTGGCCAATGAACACCAACATTCTGCGCCTGCGTAAGTGGAAATAACTAGATACCATCAGGCAAAAAATTACAAACCATTTCTGCTAAGGCGCTCAATGGCTAAAAATAAAAGTCTCGCCGAATATAAAATTCGTTTCGATCTCATGCGTTCTTGACTTCAGATTTCCCCTCACTTCTGTTTCTCTTGTCGTCCACTGAGCTGAACTGTCAAACCGTCAGAGGGATTTCTCTCACCAACACCAATCAACGACCATCAGCTTGGTGTGTCCGGGCCCTAAACCCAACTCTCTATCAGGTGTTGATGACTGCCACGTGTTAAAACTTCATAACTGTGTGCATCAATCAATTCTAATGAAGAGAACATCAGAATGTGTTTTCTTGAGTACTTCAGGGGAAAAAGAAATGACCCACCTCTGACAGAGGGAAGATGTCCATTAATTTCTCAATGAGGAAGTTGTTGTAGCTGTAATAAGTGCAGAGATCCTTCTTCAGAAGAGAGATGTACTCTGCTCTCTCTTTCCCCTCCTCCCTCTTTGTTGAGAAATTACAAAGGACATCAATGTTGTCCTTTATTCTCTGATAGATTGTCTTCAGGTCCAGAGGCAGAATGCCTAAAAATGCAGATAAGAGAGGGATTTAGACTTCTTGCAAAAAAATATTACATTTGCTGCTTTTAAACAGATGAATCTTAGTAGAAATCAGGTTCAGAAATCAGGCAGAAATAGGTTTTCACATACAAAGAATTTGCTTTGATATTTGGTGCAACAATAAACACAGAGAAAATATGGTACTGCAAGCAATCAAGAAGGATAAATTACATAAAAAATAACAATAAAACATTAAAATAATATTCTAAAAAGAACTGTAAGTCACACACCTTCCTTCTCAGCTTCCTCTGCACCAGGTAGCCTAAATTTATCCATCTCGTCTATGTTTGCTTGTACTGTGTCTTCCTCATCCATGTCAGCATCTGATTTCTGTTCCTCCTCCTCATCATCATCATCATCGTCATCATCTTCGTCTTTGTCGTCTTCCTCATCATCGTCGTCTTCGTCGTCATCACCTTCTAGACCCATGGTTTCCTTCAGCTTTTTCTCCTTCTTGGCTGCACGCTCGATGGGAAGAAGCTAAACGTGGGACAACAAGGACAGTGGTTACTAATTCATACCAACTTTAATTTTACCATTTTGACCTTCTACAAAAACACTTCAGGATTCTGTTTCAACATATCAACAGTTAGTGGGGGGAAATTTGGCGTCTCTATGAAGAAATCAGCGAATTAAACCCGAATTAAAGTTCAGTCAAATTTCCAATCTTCAAAAAAAGTTATAGGAGAATCATTTCACATACTTCCTCTTCATCACTTTCTTCTTCAGCTGCTTTCTCACTACTGTCGTCATCAAGTGCACCATAGTCGTCAACCATTTCGTCATCATCATCATCGTCGTCGTCGTCATCATCCTCATCGTCCTCTTCTGCTTCTTTTATTTCCAATTTGGCACCCTTCTTTCCTTGGACTTTTCCTCCCTTCTGTGGCTGCTGCTGCTCTTCCTCCTCCTCATCTTCCTCTTCCTCCCAGTGTTCATCACTGTCATCCTCACTTTCAGCTTCTTCAATTTTGCGCTTCCTCTTTGCTGGTTTCAACCATTTGCTGTTCTCATCAGTGAATCCTTTCAAAAAAATAAAAAATAAACAGACAATAAACACCATGTATGTATTCTGTAAATAAAAATAACTACTCTCGCACCAACAATACAAAGACACACAGTTAGTAGTGACACACACATTTAACATTTTGTTTTTGTCTTCTTTGCAGGTGCTGGGTAGGAACCATATGCACTGGTGTATAGAGAAAACATCACAACCACATTCACAGACGCTGCTGTGTTTACCTTTCTTGGGCTTTTCCGCAGCAGCACCTTTTGGCTTTTTCAAATTCTGGATTCTTTTTGCAGCTCTGTAAAATGACAATATGAATGAGCAACTTGCAAACAGAGAAGTGTTATTTCATATTGTATTCAGTCAACCTCTTACCTTTGTCTGCCTCTCCTCGACAGACGTTTTGATTCCGCTTCCTCTGCAAACAAAAGCACAAACATTTTGACTAAGAAGCCATAATGACGCAGTCGGCAAAATGACTGAAGTTGTTGTTAAACTTTAGATTTCCAGAGTGAATGTGTGTCTTTATAAATAGCTGATATAAAAGGGCACAATATTTACCGTCAGTTATAAACTTGGCCAACTCAGTCTCTGCTCCTTGCTGCTTCCTGGATTTTTTCCCCGGCCCTCTCTTCACCTTGTTGGTGGGATCCAACTTACGACCCATGACTCCAAGTAACACAGACACCCTGAAAAGCAGAGGGAAATAATGTTTTATCTTTTCAAAGCAAGTGCAAAATCACAATGTCATTGTTTATGAGCAGATGCCGCTGTTGGTGCTGTCTTTAAACCATGTTGTGCTGGAAAGCATCGTTTCTACCAAGCAGTCAGGTTTTGTTCTGTTCAGTTCAGTACACATTAGAATGGTTCTCTTTGCATATCCACTGTGAAAAGTTGTGCATGGTACCTACAGAACCATTTCTTATCGTCCCCATTTTCTGTCAACCCTCTGTAGAGGTACCAAGCACAATGATCCAATACTAAAAGGAGGAGCTGAAAACACTGCAGTCAGTTGACTGGTCAAGAGAGAACAATCACTCTTGCTCAGGGGTGAACAATCACACTCATTTGCTTAGAGAAGCATGCAAATGTTACCCATACTTAAAGTTAAGTCACAGCATGCTGTACTGAACTTAATTTAGTAAAATAATAATATTGTTTAAGGTATTTACTTAGTACTAATCTGACCAATAGGAAAGAAGTATCACCTGCACACTTACTCCATGACATATAGGTTTAATCAAGACAACATTTTGATCCTACTTAAATTTTTGTCAGGTCAAAATGCTGATCACTAACCCCAAAATATGATCAGTGTTAAGCTATTTAGATAAACTGTAGCTTAAAAGTTTTGGGATAAATCTTTAGCAATGTAATTTAAATTAAGGGAACTGGGCTGTACACTCGACCTCCCCCTAGGTAGAGTGAAAGACCCAGTTCGGCAGGAGAAAGTTGAGTCCGCACAGATGTCTCTTCTCGGCTCTGTCTTCCCTACGCTTCCTCTTACTATTCTATCTACCTTTGCGCTTTCCTTCTTTCTATCCATCGAACCCTTTGGCTCCCACTCAGACCCCCAGACGCCACTAATACCTCCACCCATAGTCTTGCGTATGTGCATCAGGGATTGTATGTGTAGTCCCAAACTCTACCCAACAGTAAAAACGCACAAAAATAGACGATACATATTTTGATAAACTGAGAAACGTTTGTGACCTTTAATGTTATTGGAAATGCACTACATCCTAGTTAAACTTTGTTGTGGAGAACAAATTGCCTCACAAGTGTACTAAGTGGGTAACCTTTACAAACTTATATTGAGAGTTTCATTGGGATAAAAGCTTCCACATAATAATCCTGTAAACACAAATACACAAGTATTTCGTCAAAGTCGAGAACACTGACTGCAGTCATTATGGGAAGCAGAATGACAGATAAAGATATTTCTCTTAGTAATCAGAGAATAAAGTGTCAAATAAAGAAACTTCAGCTCTGTAGCCATTAAATCACTAAAAGGAATCTAGAAAGTGATGACTGACATCTGGTGAAAACAGGTATGCAGACCAACTGTATGTCAGAGAAATGAGGCCAGTTGTAATCATTTGACATACACATGTCCACAGTCACCTTTAAAAGTGGTCAAGAGGGAGGCCATGTGCAAGAGAAAACGGTCTCACATATTTTTACTCTTACTTATTTTATGGTATTTCAAATGGATCCAAAATTAAATTCCTGGAGACACAGCCACCCTAAATGTTACATTACAAGGCTTTCAAACCCTTGTGCACTTCTGCAGTGACAGAGTGATGACAGAATAAACTGCAACAATCGGCCACACAGTAAATTATCATTAGTTGACCAAACTCCGCATGTCGTGTTTACGAGCTAAAACTCAGACCTCGGTTAAAGACACGGGCTGGCTGACTGCGTCTTTGCCTAATGCAGCATTGATTCTCCACATACTCACCGAAAATCAAGTCCCTTTTATCCAACTTTTTACTGTACGGTGTAAGATAAAATACCCACACGTGAATTTTCCTTCAACACGTTGTAGAAGTGCATCCGGCGCGCGTTAGTGACGTAAAGATGGTGGCGGTCACACGCGCGCGCATACATAGACCGCTGAAGAGACACCGGTTTTTTGTAAATATATCAAATAGTGAAACTTTATGACATTATTATAGGATGTAAAATGTTGTTTGCTACATTAAAAAGCGCAAAGTAGATACTTGCTATCGGGCACGCGCACTTCTGCCGTGACGTACACACTCTGCGACAGTCCATCCGAAGGCGTCATGGCGGCTCCTAACGAGAAGAAGCGTGGTCTTGAGCATTTGGACGAATATGAGCCCTAAACCAGCCAAACACCTCCGCAGCCTGCACGACCGTATGGCAGAGAGGAGACTGGTTGTTATTCTGGAGGGAGCCTCGTTAGAAACAGTGAAGGTAAAGCCTCAGAGTCGTGTTTGTGTGTTGTTGTGACGCAGCCCCCTGACTGCTACAAGTGGAAGTGACATCAGTAATACATTTAAACTGGGGATAACTAATACAGTAAGTGCGTGTTTTGTATTTCCCAGGTCGGAAAAACCTTTGAGCTGTTAAACTGTGACCAACACAAAAATATTATTGTCAAAAGTGGAAGAAATCCGGGAAATATAAGACCAGACATCACACATCAGGTAAGCACTCATGACGTCTGTGCAGCTGTGTTCTTCACTTGTGTCTGTCATGACTTAGAGTCACAGAGAGTGACATTTCGTTTCAGTTAATTATTATTTATATCACTGGGAAAAAACAGACATTTGTGCAGAGATTTAAAGGTCAAGTGTGTGCACATACAGTACAAGGACTCTCAGTGTACTTTAACAGACGTAGAAATAACATCTAAAACACAAGGACAACAAAGCTAAACAAGGTAAACATTAACATTTGACAACTATGTACACTGATAAGCCACATCACATAAACCACGAGCTGCTAAGGTGTATGACATTGATCATCTCATTACAATGCAGTGTTCTGCAGAGGAACCTTGGGCCCAAGCCATTCATGTAGATGCCACCTGGCCACCTGATGCACACCGCCATTGCAGACTATGTACCTCCCTCATGGCAGTGCCCCCCGCCCAGCAGGAAAAATGCATCATGCAACCACCATAAAAAATGTTCAGGAATGGCCGGAAGAGCATGACAAAGAGCTCAAAGCACCAACCTGACCTCCAAGTTCCCCAAATCCCAGTCTGACCGAGCACCTGTTGGACATGCCGGTACCCGAGAGGTACGCCTGATCCGTGGTGGGACCTCCTTGGATCAGACTCGGATCCGACATGTGGAGGCAAGGACGCAGGACCTCGGAAGGTGTCCTGTGATGTCTGGCAGCAGGGCACTGCTGGTGGATCCTTTGAGTTCTGTAGGTTGTGAGGTGGGGTACCAGCATGTCCCACGAATGTGCGATCGTATTGGAATGTGGGGAATTTGGAAGCCAGGTTGAGGCCTTGCACCCTTTGACACGATCCTCGGGCCATTTCTTAGCAGTTTTGTACGGTGTGGCATGGTGCATTGTCATGCTGGGGGCGCCACTACCATCAGGTGGTACCGTTGCTATGAGTGGAGGGACTTGGTCTGCAGTCATGTTTGGGTGGGTGGAGCGCATCCAGTGGCATCCGCGTGAATGCCAGGACACAAGGTTTTCCAGCAGCTGTTAGACATCAGCCCTAAAGAATCCAGGGTTGTTCTGTGTCTTCTAAAAAACCGTGTCATAAAATTCTTGAGACCTGCAGTGATTTGAAGTTTAATTTCCATGATGCTGGTGGGTTAGTCTGTTAGAGATGGCCCCAGTATAGTAAAATGTCATATTTTCTGTTTCTAATCCATATAAGCTCTGTAAAACAGTAGTGATATAAATTACACTTTAATGCCAGTATATGTCTTTTTTTCGTCTGTTTTTTTTTCACAGAATAAAAAATTCAAATTAATGAAAAGTAGTAGCAGTGAATCAGTGATGCTTTTCACACATACTTAACCTATCAAGCATGTCTGAAAATAGGCTTCAAAAACTAGTGGTCCATCTCCTTGTACTGTATCTTTTATGTCTTCAGGACATGACTGTGTTAATATAAAAAACTTTTAACTTAATATCTCCTTTCCTTGTGCCAGTGCCTGCTCATGTTGATGGACAGTCCACTGAACAGGGCAGGCCTGCTGCAGGTTTACATCCACACAGAGAAAAACGCCTTAATAGAGATCAACCCACAGACCCGCATCCCAAGAACCTTCACTCGCTTCTGTGGCCTTATGGGTAAACGATTAATGTTGAATGCACTCTGTGTGTAAACTACATAAATGTTGAGTTTATCTTTGTGTAGGCAAAGCAGTCTTTTCTGCCCATATTACTGTTTCATGTTGTAAACTCCTCTTCAGTTGACTTCCTAATCATTCTTCTCTCTCTGTTTTAGTTCAGCTGCTGCACAAGCTGAGTGTCAGGGCCGCTGATGGTCCTCAGAAGCTTCTGAGGATGATTAAAAACCCCGTGTCCGACCACCTGCCTCCCGGCTGCCCCCGCATCTCCACCTCCTTCTCTGCCGGGGAGGCTGTCTGTCCCCGGACTTTGGTGCCAGAGGGACCGGCTGCAGTGGTGATCGGAGCATTTGCACACGGAGCGGTGAGAAAAGGCCTCAGATGGCGGCTGATTCACTGCTTTAAGCATCAAATGTCTGTGTTACTGATCTCTTTGTCTTAATTAGGTGAATGTGGACTACACAGAGAAGACAGTCTCCATCAGTAACTACCCCCTCTCTGGGGCACTGACCTGTGCCAAGATATGCTCTGCCTTTGAGGAAGTCTGGGGCGTCCTGTGACAAACAGTCAATAAACTACTGGTGTTGACCCGACAGAGACAGTAGAGTACATTGACTTTTTTAATGGACTAGGAATGGATATGATGTCCATTTCACCAGGGCTGCGTGAACTACAGAAATGTATCCTGTTATACACTGTATGTGTATACTTACATGATGGTGTTTGGCCACCATGTGGAATATAAAAAGTTTTCTGTTCCCTTTTCATGTCAAAGCATGTGTTTTATACCTTTATGAATTCCACCAATTACTGAGTTTTGGATAATCAATCAATGCAGTTACATTAAAATATCTGACAAAATAATGAGTGGTTTTCTTTCATATAGACTACTAAGGATGAAATACACAGTGGAGACCAAATACTATGAGATGATTAAGTATGTGGATTTGACAAAAAGAGTTTACACACTAGATAGTGCTCCCGTAAATATTTGTTTGATTACCATTAATTATCATTACAATATTTGTTCACCAGAGCACTATGTAGTGTGTGCACTCTTTTTTTCCCCATCTTTCACATGCTGTTTTGTCCTGCACCTGATACTTATTCTCTGGATGAGTTTGCTTTTGTATAGCCTACTTCTCTGCAAGGTACCTGATTGTCCTGGGAATATGGATCCAAAGTGTAGAATGAAGACATTAGAAAACTCATTTCTAACTCAGCTGATGCATCAAAAGAGAATATACAATATCCAGTTGCTGCAAAGGTTTGAGTTTATTAAGCTCACCATGTGTACTACTCTAAAAGCTAGTAGTAGTAAGCTGTTCTCCTGGCAACCCGACGTTGCCTCCGTCTTGGCGGCTGTCTTTTACGGGAAGATTTATATGGATGTCGGCTTTGCTTTGGTTGACGTCTCTGGGCCCTTTGAGTCTTCGTTGGTGCCTTTCGAACCCGTGCCGCTTGGTTCATTGCAGATCTGCGTTTCTTCCCTGCTGGCTTTGGCAATTTTCTTCTTGCTTTGGGTGTCTTCTTTCTTGGTTTGTGGGATTTGGCTGCTGGTTTACGAGTCTTGCCTTGTGGTTTGTGCGATTTGGCTGCTGGTTTACGAGTCTTGCCTTGTGGTTTGTGCGATTTGGCTGCTGGTTTACGAGTCTTGCCTGTTTGTTTGTGTGATTTGGTTGTTTGGCCGATCTTTCCTTTTGGTCTGGGAGTCTTTATGGCTGGTCTCTGCGAGTTTTCTGCTCCTTTGAGAGATCTGCTTGTCGTTTTTCTCTGCTCAAGATCTTCTTTTGGTTTTAGAGATTTCTCAGTGCTTGTCCTTACTCGCTTTGTGTCGGACTGTTTCTGATTTTTCTGGAAAAAAACGGGAGAATCACAGGAAATTTTGGATTATTGTTGAAAAGACATACTTGTTGTATAACATGCTTTGAAAGGTGAAGGTCAAGTCAACACTGCATCACACAGGAAAGAAAACTGCTGCTGCACTGAATGGATTTAAGCTGTATGTGCAAAATGCACAGAGCACCAAAGCAGCAATCTTCTGTTTGTCAATCAGCGCTGTATGCCCTGTTAACTAAGCCCAATTTAGAAGCAAACTTGTTATCAAATGAAATGGGCAAAACTTCTTTTACCTTATTGTTGAGTCTGAATGTGACACTCCTCGTAGTCCGTATAAGGGTGTCATTGTTAACCAGCCTTTGAGTCACTGTGTTCACCCGCCTGTTGTTCTTGGTGACATCATAGCCTCCAGCGGCCAATGCCTGCTTAAGCTCCGGCATGGAGATGCCACCTCGGTGTCTGCACTGGGAAACCACATTGAGGATGAGCTGGCGGACATCGGCTGGGGTCTGCTTTGCAGTGTTTGACTTGGGTACATTCTCGAACTTAGTTTGAATCTGATACTTGAAAAGGCGAAAAGGAGTCTCTGAAAGATCAATAAGACAAATGAAAGGTTGAAAAAAAAGGAGATGTAAGAATGAATGTTGTCACAACACTGGAATTTCTTACCTTGACTTAATATTTTGAAAAATACTGATATTCAATATATTTTTTGACACCATGTGGGGAGATTGACATTGATGGCATAAAAATTTGAGTTTTTGTCAAAAGATATATGAAGTAAGACATGACAATGACAACTTTTCTTGGTTGTCAGAGAACATCAAAATGACGAGTAAATATTAACAATATGAGAGGAAGAAAGAGCACCTTTCTCACCTCCTCTAACAGCACAAGGCCTCAGGACAACCCTCACACAGTCCAGGCCCAACCGAATTATAGCTAAAGAAAAAGAAAACTGCACCAAATATTGGACACTGGCCTTTTTATTCACTCCTTCACTTAATGGGCTTTTTTTCCTTTAAAGTGTATGTCTATGCACTTGTAATAGTATATTGTTAATTGTTTTTAATTTTCACTGTCTTTAATTATACTTGTGCTTTAGCAACACAAGAAATGTCATGCCAATAAAATTAATTGAATTGAATTTAATTTAAAGAGCAGCTGGTACTGGTGTATCAATGATGTGGAAAACTGTTTCAAATATTTTGACACCAGTAAGATTGCAGAATTTGTATTTAGTGCCAAGGACCCGATTCAAATCATGACTTTCACTGATGTAATGAACACAAACTTAGTCATAGTTTATACAAATTTAATAAGGGTAAATTTTATGAAAGCCTGACTATCATGTCCTCTGTATTTTTTGTGTAGTTCTACAACAACAACAATAATAATAATAATATAAAAACATGCACACAGTGGATATTTTATATGCTGAGTACAAAATGAATATTTTAGACTTTTTCTTAACTTTTCTTGATTTAAAAAAAAAAAAAAGTAAATATTTCAGTTTCAAATTTCCCAATAACAGCTTGTCCAGAAACTCAAGGTCACCTTTTGTTTTCCCCACAAGCTAACGTCAGGTTAAGTGTTGACTAGAGCAAATTTAACAAAGAAAATAACTAAAAAAACCTGATTAAGATTTTAAAAAAAGAAAAAGTAAAACTGCTTTTTTAAAACTCTTAACTTGAAGTTCCCGTAAGTTTAGCTAGCTGTAAATATAGCTCTAGCTAAGGTTAGCTACCTGCTAGCTAGCTTGCTAGCTAAAATGGCTGCAGCTGTTACTCACTTGGCACAGAGGCTTTCCCCCTCTCTGTGGACTCCACCTGGTCCTGGATGGCCCGTTTCAACAGCCGGCCCAAACGCTTTACTCCAGCTTTTCCGAGGCCTGCCCCAGCAGGAGTTTTGGTAGGTCTTCCTTTTAGTTTTATCACATCAAACGGCATATTTTCTCTTGCTTTACTGTTTGTATTCGCATTTCCCGTTGCGCCCCTGGGTGGCGCTGTGGTGGCTGTGGCTTTCCTCCGCATTTTAGCTGTGAGCCTATTTTATATTTCAGAGAGAAATCTAAAACACTACTCAGCTGGTTGTTGGAAAGTCTGACAGGTACACAAGGCCTGGTTTTTAAACGCTTAGTGTGTGATTGTTTACATCACCTAGGAGACAGAGGCTCAGTTAAAACTAATATATATATATATTTTTACCATGGCAGTGTACAAAGTGATAATGTGGATCAGTGAAATGAAATGTTTTCAAATGTTTATTTCAATCATAGGAATATGTAACAGCTTGTGCATCTAGGGAAATCCAAACATACCTTAACAACAACTACAAATAGAAAAGATGTCAGTGTTTACCTGCACATACTGTCAGTGCTCTCACCATAAACGTCTGTTATAATAAAATCTCTGTAACAACAGTTTGTAAACATTCACAGTGTGCTTAATTTCTACAGCACTAAGTGGATATTTTTGCCAGGCAATCCATAACAATGAACAACTATAAAAAAAAATAAAAAAAAAACAAAGCCTGCTGGTCTCCAGAGGAGTGTCCTCAGCAGGTTTGTAATGAACGCTGCTGTGTTTTATTGAGGCACTGCAGGCTTGTAGGACACAGGTCAGATTTGGCACAAATCACTGTGATCAAGAAGGAGGGCTCCAAGGGCATGAATTCACGGTATGGGTCTGAGTCACAGTTAACCTGGAAAAGGATTATAATAAAACACGTCAGATCAACAGCTGAGAGGAAAGGAGATGACAGTGGTAACCTGATAATAAAAGCACAGTACCTGAGAAAAAGATGAGAGAAACAGACGAGTGTGTGATAGTCCTGAGATGGAGGTGTCACTCGGATGGTTCTTAAGACTTTGATGATATGCCTGAGGATACAATTGTGTATATATGAGCTCAGTGTTGCACACACAGAAAATGAAGCCTGAAGATGGCTGCTCACCTGCAATGCTATCTGCAGTGCAGAGTACTGCACCCACACCTCCTGCTGCTGCGCCGCTGAGAGAGAAAACACTCCACCTCGGCCTGCTTGTTCTGTCACAGTGAGGTAGTGAGCCCACACACATTCCCCCACAGCATGCACCGTCTCACTTTGAGAGTAAACTAAAGCACAACACAGAGATTAATATAATTCTCATAAATTATCTGCAAGTGGAGTGTAAGGACGGCAGTTCTGACATCTAAAAAACAGCTTATTAAAGGGACAGTTCACCCCCAAATCAAATATACATATTTTTCCTCCTAACTTTAGTGTTGTTTCTCAGTCTAGATTGTTTTGGCGTCAGTTGCTGAGCGTTGGCGATACTGGCCGTAGAGATGTCTGCCTTCTCTCGAATATAATAGAACTAAATGGCACTCAGCTTGTGGTGCTCAAAGCATAAAAAAAATACCTTTGAAAAACTCAACAGCATAGAAATCATGACACATATTATTGCAATATTCAACTGGGCCTATACAAAAAGTTATGACTGAATTTTTAATTGACTGTATCAGTATGTTATGTGCACCATTTCCTAATAAAGAGACAAACTCGCACTGTCAAGAGCACGAGCCTCTCATCCATGAGTAGATGCACACTTCCTTCTGCACATTGATACGGTTGGTGGGTGTAGTTCGGTAGAGGGAAAATAGTTCCTACACTGAAACTGCTCACAACAAGGTCTGTGGATTATCTTGAGTGACAGGGTCATGATTAATGGAAATTGCTGCTACATTTTTCAAATGTTTGTGGGTTTTTCCGTTTTGTTTTGTTTTGTTTTTGGCGCATTGAGCATCTCAAGCCAAGTGCCATCTGGTCCCATTATATTCAAGAAGGGCAGACATCTCTACAGCCAACATCTCCAACACTCAGCGACTCACCCCAAAATTAGCAGCACTATAGGTAAGAGGAAAAATGAATATTTTTGATTTTGGGGTGAACTGTCCCTTTAAGGCAATACACTGTGTATGTAACCCAAACAGAACAAAAGTGAGCGTCTCTTACTGTCAGGCAGAAGCAGGTGGAGGATGTCTTTGGCTATAAGGAAACCTATTACACCATAATTCATTGCCCTGTTAAGAAATAAAACAAAGAATGTACTATAGTATTTAATAATAAGTATCATATTAAAACCCTTTAATCAGTAAAATCACTACACATTACCGAGGATAAGTAGGATGGAAGAGAGGAGGGACAAACATTCCCATGGGAAATAGGAGCTCATTACCGAGGAGAAATGGTGTGACAGCCAAACTAAAAGAAAAGATTAAATACATGTTCAAAACATTCATATCAACTCTCAACTTAAAAGAACAGAGGCAGACACTTACATATCAGCTGCCTCAGTCTGCTCAGTCAAGAGTTTACTGCGCCTTCTTTGCCACAAGGACAGGAGCTGTAAGTAGTTGTAGAAGAAGCTATGTGTGTCGACCGTAACCTGGAATCAAAACATAAGTTATGTTAAGGGAGTTTAGATGGGTTTAACTCTAACTAAAAGAGGTGTAACTGGGAATGACATCAAATAAAGAGGCTGATAATCTGTTAGAGCTGGTACAGGTCTGTAATATACCTTGGAAAAAAGCAGGTCAAGCTCAGCCTCACTAGAGATCTCTGTCATAGTCCAGAGTCTTGGAATTAAAGACTGAACCTGGGGGAAGACAGGGCTTTATTTATATCAAAAAAACAAATGTAGTTTCAAGAAGTACAATAACAATTCCTGTTTCCCTTGTTACCTTTTTCATGACCGTCTGGAGAGACGTCTGATCTGTCCACTTGAGTTCATGTAATTTGGACTTGAAGGAGGAAAAGATATTTTGAATAATCTCCTCTGCCTGTTGAACAATGAAAATCTTAAATACATATCAGCTTTTAAATTTGATCGCTACTAAATTCATTACGTCCCAAAGCCCCGTAATGGCTGCTCACCTCTCTGTGTGCTGTCCTCTCACTGAGAAGGTGTGTAAGAACTGAATCAAATCCTCTCTCAGTTTCTAACAAACACTGTTTCCAGCGAGGGGCTACCTGGTGAAGAGACCCAGAATGAAGATGTGACTAAACAAACCAACTCACAAGTATCATCTTTTTAAAAAGTACATAGTCTGTGTTGACTCACTCCTTCAGTGTCACCCAGGGCCACAGACAGATTCCTCTCTGTTTCAGAAAACCTGGAGTCGAGAGCAGGCATCAGGGTGTGCAGCAGATTGAGGACCATGTAAGTATGAACAGGGCCGCTGAGTGGAGTCAAATGTGACAGCGCAAGGTCAAAAAAAGGAAAAATTGATGCATATTAACTGTGGGATGTTTTGTGCCACTTACAGTACCTGGTGCTCAGCTCGTGTCTGTTCAGCCATTTGCCAATGACGCGGGACATTTGCACAATGTAGGGTAAGTTATGCAGGAGTACGTGATCATCTTCAACGAGAGGCAGTGGATGGAAAACGGCCTGCAGACAGCCCAGCCAATCAATGGCAGGGGCCTGGCTCTGTTGGCAAAATTACGTAAAGAAAATAAATCAATAACAGCACATTCAGACACAGCATGGCTGTATTTAAAACTGCCCTACTACTACCAGTGAATGCTATGTCTGTGAGTGCAACTGTATAGGATGAAACTGTTAAAGAGATTTATTCTGCAGTATGCTTGGCCAAGTGTAGCTGGTTTTTGGAAAGTGGAAAAATATAACTTAAAGGTTACCTATTGTGCTAATTTTCAGGTTCCTACTGATATTTTGGGTTTCAGCTAGAATGTGTTGACGCAGTTTAACACTTACATTCAGCCTCTGTCTCAGAGGCTGTGTTTTAGCACCTGTCTCTTTAAGCCTCCCGTCTGAAAATGCCCAGTCTGCTTTGATTGCTCAGCATTCTTGGTTCTTCCACATCTCAGCTTGTCTGTACTGTCATTGTAGCCAAGGAAAGACAGTAACTGACTATAGCGATGTGAAAAATCACCAATAAAAGCTTCTACACACCAGGGCGTCGGTGGCTTAGTGGATAGGGCAGGCGCTCTATGTACAAAGGCTGTTGCTGCAGCGACCTGGGTTCAAGTCCAGTCTGTGGCCCTTTGCTGCATGTCATTCCCTCCCTCTCTCTCACACACTTAGCTGTCCTATCAATTAAAGGCAAAACGCCCCAAAAATATCTGATCAAGAATCAGGAAGTCATTAACATCAGAAACCAAGATTACATGTTTCCCTGATGTTAGCATGTAGCTACATATGGCAGTGAACACTACTTGCAGTAGTGTGCCTGGAGCAGCTGACCATAGAAAAAAAAATCTGACGCCGACTTGCCAAAGTAGAAAAAATGTAAACGAAGCATTAAGACCATAAGGAAACCTGAGGTTTTTCTCACAGGGACTTTTAGTTACAATTATTATTGTGACTTATTTTAGTGAGCGCTTGTTTTTATTTAAGGGTTATTAATAAGTTACTATTTAATTAAAATCAAACAATAATACATTTAAGTTCATTTATGGACTGTAAAGAAGATGAAGTAATAGGAATTTGGATGCAGGTACTTTGTATTCGTGTTGAGAGACTTCAATGCTTGACAAGCAGAGTTTAGTTCACGTCTAGCAGTCAAGTTGTACCTACTTTCAGGAGCTGGAATGTACCTTTGTTTATGTTCACTAAAGTTACATTCAGACTCCAAGTAAAGAACCTCATCTCGTCTTTTTCAAGCTAAATTGAATTACAACATTTATCTAATTAATTTTGCAATGTTCAGTTTGAACATCCAACACTGTACATATATATATGTATGAAGATAAGGAAAAGCAATAGGTCCACTTTAACGTTTGATTTCTCATTGACAGCTCAACAAGGTTAACGCTGTCTTCATGAAATCACACGTTAGCTTAGCAGCCCTACTTAAACGTTATGTCTTTGTAACGTGTAGTAGGACAGATGTAGTTATACGTTTGTTATAGATAAGCTGTAGCCTAGCCACATTTGTAAATTGTTGTCCTTACACAAGATTAAATTAGAAACAAATGTTAGAATATTTATATTCCTCCTTGTCCACCACTGACAGGGGAGGTGTTGCCATTTCAGCAGTGACCTGTTGTTATAACTTTTCCAGAGCTTTGCAATTGTGGGACACAGTAGAAGAGAGACTCTTCTAGAGATTTTTTCTAAATCAAAGCAGTTTGAATACAGTATATGTGTGTGTAGTGACCCATCATCCTGCCCTCCTTGTACCTGTAGCTCTCTGATGGTCATGCGCTGATAGAGCTGCCCCTTCGTCAGGCGATACTGCAGAGGTGCCGCCGCCACAGCGAGCTCAGAGGACAGAGAGATGAACGCGCCCACATGGATCATGCTTCTGCTGGCCGGGGCCCCCAGCAGTGCCAGGTACCTCTGACACGATGCCAAGAAGGGACGTAGCGTCTGGATGAGAAGAGACAGGAGAATGATAAAGGGATGCATTACTGGGATGGATGAATATTGTTTGTTCATAAAAAAAGGCATCTCTTGAATCAATGGCAGCCTGGCTAAGTCATCAACCTGAGTTTTAGCTTGAGACTTCAGTGTCTTGATGTTCCATTCAATCGGGATCAACAGATCTGGCTGATCAATCTGTTGACAGAGAGGAGACTTGAGTTAAAGCAATAAGACAAATCCTACTTTGCTGTGGTAGTGCTCCCACCAGCATGTTAGGACAAATCATCCTAATGGGTACTGACCTGTATGTATCGTTTCATTGTCCCGCGGGCAATTTCATTTGGGTCTTTGCCCACATAGAGGTTGAAGAATGGAAAGGCGGCGTAGTCTCTCATGAGCAGGCTCAGGGTAGAGTTGAAATCAGTCTGATTCCACTGGCCAGATACTGCCCAGCCTCCCAGCTGCTCTCAGAGACAGAGAGATTACACACAACCATTATACATGGCATGATTGAGCCATACCTAAAGCATGGCTAAAAATCCTGCTATGTTAGTGGTAAGATGCATCAGTCCTTTATGTCTTTTGTTGCTGGAGCCGCTATGTGTAACGGAAAAATCATGTTTAAAGAAGTATGTCACCGCTGGAAAGATGGTCTTTTTATAAAAGTGGGGCTATCTATCGTCGTAGAAAGATGCAAATTCTTTTGAAACTGGTGCTACATGACCAGAGGAAACAGAGGAAAAAGGGCTGTGGTGTTCATTTTTGCTCAAGGGGTAGGAAAACCTACAATTACCAGAACGCACTGTGGCAGCAGGCCAATTAAAGGGATACTCTGGAGTCATTTTAACCCAGGCTCTAACGCTCTGTGACACAGAGTAGAACACCACCTCAAGAGAACGAGTTTGCAGACCGCAAACTTCTCTAATACTAGCGACTTCAGCGCTAACAGCCTCAAAAAAAAGCTACTCATAACCATCATGCATCGGAGTTCGGCAGCTTGGAACTCAACATCACTTGACTCCTTACTTTTCTACTGCATTCGGTAATTGACTTGTTAGGGCTTTCCCACAACTGGAGGACAGTGAGAGAGTTTTGTTTTCGTCTTTTTAAAATACAAACCAGGCAAACTGAGCAAGTGTTTGATGCCTCGTATTATGTGTAGGGACCCTATTTGTATTGTTGAAGAAGTATGGTGCTGTTCTGAACATTATTCGTGGTTATGAGTGGCTTTTTTGATCGTGGTTGGCTTACGGCTCCCAAGGCAGCAGCATTTTGCTATCTGGCTGTTAGCACTGAAGTCGCTAGTACTAGAGAAGTTTGCGGCCTGCAAACTCATTCTCTTGAGGGGGTGTTCTACTTGGTGTCACGGTGTGTGAGACCCTGGGATAAAATGACTCTGGAGTGTCCCTTTAGCGCTCCCGCTGGTGGGTGACGTTTGTCCATTTTGACACAAGAACAATAGACAGTTGGCTGGTAACAAATGATCTCGGATTACAGCTAAACAGAAAGCTAAAATATGTTTCTAAAAATATTTGAGGCAAGAAATCTGCAATGCAGCAGCAGATTCTTGGTTCATATTTGATCAGCACTGGCTAGTTTTACCATTACATTTCTGTTTTTTCAGCCCTATTTGTTACAATACAGAAACAAATTCTCATATGACAGCCAAACAGTGCACTAAAATATATTTCTAAAGACATTTAAGGCGAGAAATAGGCAATACAGTAACAGCATCTATATGTCTTTGATCAGTGCTGCTTAGTTTTACAGTTTGATCAGAGTTCGATCTGAGTTTAAGAGAAAAAGGGGCGGGTCTCTCTCTCAATACGCTTCTATACTCTTTGTGTCAGTGGTGGTGAGCATATGAAAATGTGGAAGTACAATCTGTTTTTCAAGCTACAGCCCTGGAGCATGTCATCCAGTGCTGGCAAATGAGCAGGGAGATCTTGGCGCTGGTAAGATGGAGGGAAGTCTACCGCAGCATTTACACATACTACCCACATTTTTATGGTACACAGATGGTTGAAAATTGGTACAGTGTCCCTTTAAAGGGAGGTGATAAGAGAACATGGTATTTAACAAGTCTTTTGGGATGTATCAGCCAAAGGCCCACATTTTAAAGGCAAGTAAT
The DNA here is from genome assembly GCA_019142605.1 of Cephalopholis sonnerati. NCBI lineage: Eukaryota > Metazoa > Chordata > Actinopteri > Perciformes > Serranidae > Cephalopholis > Cephalopholis sonnerati. Next base: position 30,601,859 of record JAGQAX010000008.1, read on the forward strand.
TATCTCACTTTCTGGATGAGTGTGAGGAAGGGCTCTGCTCCAGCAGTTTCTATGGATCTGGTGTCCAAACAGGAATGGTAAACTGTTCTGGCCTTCTGCACAGCTGTACTACCCGATCTGTCGTTTGATTCTTCAAAAAGAAACAAGAAAACACGACTCAGTCAAAACAGTGATATAATCATTCAGAAATATGAGTACAATATGATGCAGTTTAAAGTGGTGTACGTTAGAAGATATTTTGGTTGCAGACTACTACCCAAAATCTGCCTGAGATACTGCAGCAGCACAGTTTTTCTGTCCAGCATTTTCTCCTCTCTCACTCTTCTGTCTTCTCTCTCTTTACTCCTGTCTGACCCTGCCCGGCCACACAACCTTTTCCTTCTGGTTCTGTGGATGTCCAGGGATGCCCTGACCTCTCTGCCTCCCCCCACTGTCCGGTGAAAGTCTGTCAGATCCACACGTGAACAAGAAGTAATCACAAGGCTGCGTGAAGGGATCAGCAGACATGGACAGACGGGCTGAGGCCCACTGACAGGCCGAGGAGAGACATGGAGTCACTACAGGAAAGAGTAAAGCAAGAGTTAGACAAAACATCAGATTCTGAATTCATGGTATCACGTTGTGTTTCTCTGGAGGCCTACCTTTGTCTGCCGGGTTATTACTCCTGTTTTGAAGATTATGATGCATGTGGTAAATAAGTCCCCAAACAGAACCACAAAAGAAGAACCCATAAAAGAGGAGTAGCAGCCTCCGACAGTTTATCCACGCTGGCTCTGCTTGGCGCTGGTTTTTGGGGTGAGGCCCTGACAGCTGTAGCTCAGGCTGGAACTGGCTTTGTTGATGGGGATCTCGGGTGGGGAGTGGCAGCTGAAACAGAGGGGGAGGCTGTAGCCCCCTCTCAGGTTCTGGCTGTGACGATGGCTGGACTGATATCTGAGGCTGGAAGTGAGCAAGTGGAACGAGACTGTAACTGTAACAGAACTAAACATAATGTTTTAGGGATTTTTTTCACTGATGTAGCCTATTCACTCAGTAGTGACTGATATACATATATACTGTAAAACTTCAATTACAAGGCCAGCTCCAATTTAACACTATGAGTATTGTTTTAACAGGATAAAGTGGTGTTGTGTCAGTATGCTGGGTGCTGTTATCCTCGATGTTATGACTCTTTCTCTGATGCGCTGTTTGTCAGAGCTAGATCAAACGAGCCATTCATAATTGATATATAATCTGAAGTCTACTTTTTAAACAAGTAATATTCATTGTGGTTTAAATAAACAGTTTTGATTGTTGTTTACTGAACCACAGTTTTTTTTTTTTAAAAGGAATTAACCCTTTGAAACCTGAGCAGATTGGCTGAATTTCTTTTAAAAACATGGGAAGAAGGCATTGAGCAACAAAGGAAGAAATGACCTGAAAAGTTAGCAAGAAATTATTAAGAATTAAAAACAAACCAACAATGAAATGACCTGGAAAAAGTGTTAAAAAATTATAATAATTAAGTAACATGATTTTAAAATGTAATAATAACAATTACAAATATAGTTTTTTGCATTTTTTTTTCTTTATCTCCCATTTTTTTTTAGATAATTTTCAGGTTTTTTTCTTACCAAGTTGCTCACTGCCTTTTTTCCCCATGTTTTTTAAAGAAATCACACCAATTTCCTCAAGGCTCAAAGATACTTGGGAAAGGCGTCTGAGAGCAGCACAAGAAAAGTGATGTCACTTCAGGTTTTAATGGTTTAAAGGCCTGTCCCATTTAGAAGCCTGTCCCAAATATAGGCCTGTTGATTTCAGCCATTTAAGTGAATAATAGCCCGGGCTACTAATTGAAGTTTTACAGTATTAAACATCAGACTATATCACAATTGATAAGGCACAAATAACGTGTCAAAGACCAAGCTTTGGGAGTAAATATTGGCGATTGAGATGCTATACAAAGAAGCAAAACGGGAAGCAGAGTTTAAGATTCAAATATGTGAGACACATTGTACATTCACAAACTCACTAATATGGAGGTGACTTTTTCACAACACCCAAAATAAAACTTGCTCCACAACATCACTGTTGACCACTCACATATTTTCTGCAACTGTACAAAAGTCAGGCTTTCCTAGGACAATGTTAATACACTTGTTAAAAAGTATTTTGGGATATGAAATCCCAAACACCTGCCCTGTGGTGTATCTCAGGAATCTTTAGAGGAACTGGGCCTGAAACGCTCCACGAGACTCAGCGTGGATTTGTAGTATCCCAGAAGCCCCTGAGCATCCTTTCTTAATATCTGATCACAGACTGAGTCATCTCCACGGTTCTGCACAACACTCAGAAGCCTCTCAATATTTCCACAAACAGCAACCACACTTAGGAGTTTGTCATCTCACCACCATGATTCCAGTTTTAATTAGATAAAAACATAACATTAGCTTAACTGGCGTAAATATATACTTTAATACCTACAGTGACATATACTGAACAGTTCAGTAAACTCATAGCTCATGTTAATATCACCAGTAGCTTGTCTATATCCAGTATGTTTTCTGTCTTCAGTCCTCCAAAGTTACCAGAAAATGCTGATAAGAACATAATTTTATATTTTGGTATCCAGCATTTGGCAAAAATAATCTGAGTACATTGCAGACCTCACCAAACCACACAATGCCCAGGAACACATAGCTCTGCTCCAGTCTCCAGCCACAACAACAAAGAACACTCATCATTACCATGTAAACACAGCTCCATAATAACATGGCCAACTTTTAGTGTTTTTAAAAGGTCTTACCTCAAGCTCTGTGGGAGTTTCACTCATTCTTGGTAGATGGACGTGTTGCTGTGTGTTTCTCCTGCGTTTTGCATCCTCTGTGTTATACATGTGATGTTTCACAGGGGCTCCTTCCTCCTGCTGTCCCTCCGTCAAACAGCTGTCATCTCAGCTCTCTATCTCTCTTCGTCACTCACTTCTCTCCTCATCTGACACTCTGATAAAAACAACTCTGCTGGCGAGGTCTTACTCTCCTCTCCAGAGCACACATAATAAGGCAAAGACTGTGGTTCTACTCTGGGACATATATCTGGGTGTTTTGTTTTTGTTTGTGAACCACGGAGGAACTCAACATGTCAACTCTTAACTTGTGTTTTTCTTCCCTTCCTGTCTGCAGGGATAAAGGCGTAAAGAAAAGAAGGCCTTGACTGGTAAGCGGAGGCCAACAAATTGATTTTGCTCATGAATTGTCACATCGCATTGAATGAGGGCGAGCACTTCCTGGAAAGTAAACACTCTCAGATGCACACGCACGCATGTCCGCTGTCGTCATTATCAGTGCAACACATGGCTGTTAACAACTGATACAGCTGTTTGGCGTCCTGGAGGTCATGTATCAGTGTAGCTCAGTGAAACACGTTTCACAGACGTCACATGGAGGCCGACCGCAGACTAACTCTAATTGTTTGCAACTTTTCAGTGACTACTCGGCGCATACACTATTTCATATATCGTCCAGAACTAAAAAGCTGTCGTGTGAACACTGGTAAAGTGGGACACTTTCCGATAATTTGCCTTCTGTGTCATTTTTAATTATGATCTAAATGTCTCAGCCCTACAATAATGAGATAAAATCCTTATTTTATTTGAACAACTTGTCATTTATTTTTCAGAACAGCTTACATTGTGATATTCAGGAGATCGGGAGTGAAATGTTTCGCATGAAAAATGGTCTGCTGACATATGGTAGAAACCAAAACTACAAACTTATTGTCTCAGAAAGAATAGCTGCAGTGTGAAACCTTATGTGAAGTATAATCTAAACAAAAAGACAAAAATCTTAATGTGCAAGGTAACACCTTTGAGACTTGAAGGTTTAACGCCACTTCAGAGGAGGACTGAATTTGTTGTGTAATTTAGGTGAATTTGTTTTACTGTCCTGTATATGAAGACAAAAGGAATGTGCTTTTCAGTAAGATGACCTCTGTCTACGTTGATTTCTTTTCACTGGATGATCATGAAAAATTTGAGTTTTGTTCCAGAAAGGGAACCTTGTTTGTGTCTCAATTGATTTGCCAGAGAAAAGAAACACTGAACACGGAGGCGGGATGACTCCTACTCAAACACACATTGACCTAAAACCACATTTTTCCAGGAGCTTTTATACGGGACACCTTTATTGGCAAACTGGGACACTTAATCCACATTCTGTTGTTATTTAAGTGTAGGCCAAATGGATTAAATACACATTTTTAATACAAACAACAGCAATAAACTTTGTTTTTTTTAAACGAGGAGTTCAGGTACAGCAGATTCACCATCTTCTCCCTCCCTCCCTTGACCACCTGCAATATTTTACAATGGGTTTAAATTATTTCGTATAAATTTAATGTAAAGAATAGGAACCTTGGGTGAATATCTCTTCTTATAATTAATTCACACAGGCTAAAGTTCATTTCTGCTTTTTGTACAGTAGGTTAGCCTACATGTCAGTACAGCCAGTGCACTCAGTGACTCAGCAGACTAATAACGGAGACCAGCTCTGTTCAAGGATGCTCTTTTGACTCGCTGGAGGTGGTGGGAGAAAGGAGAATGATAGCCAAGCTATCATCCCTTATGTTCAAGATGTCCCACCCCATGCAGGACACTTTGCAGCACTCGGCAGCTCATTCAGTGACAGGCTGCTTCACCTGCTGTGCTGTCAGACTATACAACCAACACTGCTCCCAGTACACCACACATTCGCTCATATCTCTCTGGCCGCACTCAGTTCATTCAACTCAAGTCCTTCAGATCCCAGCCCTCCCCCGTGGGCACGAAATCTACACTATCTAAAGTGTCATCCTCGACAGCACACTATCCTTCCACTCTCATATCAATAACATCACCCGGTCCACATAATTTCATCTCTGCAACATTAATCGTCTCCGCCCTTCCCTCAGCCCCACACCACTGCTATTCTTGTCCATAGCCTTGTCACCTCCCGCATCGACTACTGTAATTCTCTCCTCTTTGGTCTCCATCACAAGTCCCTCCATAAGCTTCAAATGGTCCAAAACTCCTCTGCACGTATCATCACCAAAGCCCCCTCATTCCACCACGTCACCCCTGTCCTCCAGCAGCCTCACTGGCTTCCGGTTAAATTCAGAATTCAATTCAAAATTTTCTTTTACACTTTCAAGACCATCCATAACCTCACCCCTCCATATTTGTCCGATCTCACCTGTTCAAATTAGCAAACTCTGTTTGATTGCACGGTACATTTTATTTCTTTTTAATTTCCTGTGTTGTTGTCTCTCTGTGTTGTTACTCATTACTTTGTTAACTATTGTACAGTGACCTTGAGTGTTCTGAAAGGCGCTTTTCAAATACAATGTATTATTATCATTATTATTATAAAAACTATGGACAGTCAATCATCACTCATGCAATATCTGTCTCTGCATATACTAACTGTGAAATATCAACACTTGATGTGTGCAATAACATAAATTCTGCCACTCAGCCTGTCTATTTATTTATTTATTTATTGTATCCTGCTTTTATTTTTTACTGCTTACAATCACTCAGGTGCAATATCAGTATTGTTAAACTGCAGTAGCTATACTTCCATCAGTCAGTAATGTAAAATCAGCCATTCAGTCTGTCTCTTTATTATATTCTGCTTTTTTTTACTGTTATTACTGTTTGTTTATTATATGATTATTATGATTAGGCTGGCTAACACATTACATTACATTTTTCCTTCTGTTTTATTTTTGCCTCTGTACATACTTTCTGTCTCAGCTCTGAACATTTAAAAAAAAAAGAAAAGTTAAGCACTTTGTGAGATGCTGTTTGATAAAGACGGGCAGAGAAATCATTCTTACACCTCCATATTCTGCTGTGGTTGCTGCTGATCCTCATTTAAATCTCCATCACAAAAATCCAGGTGTTTGGTTTCAGTCATCAAAGGAGGACTCCTGTGGAGCTGTTGACCAGTTGGGGTAAACTCCCTCAAAGATGGACGTCTCTCAGAGTTAAACATCTGTACATGTCTGAGGTTCTCTTGAGCAAACAGCTGCAACACAAAGCCTTAATACAGCTCCTCTGATGCTTCTTTCCTCCACACTCCCCTCTGTTCACACAGGTGGAGTGGCTGTGCTTCTAAAAATCGCCTAATGATGGTTTTCACCTGCTGGTCAAAATCAGCTGGTTCCTCCTTTTGACCAGTAGATGGCGACAGATCCTTTTAAAGCACAGGTCAGAGTTGTTGAGAGTTTCAACTGTAGATAAAACATTGCTCATGTTATACCCTCTCTCCACATGCTTCACTTGATCTTTTTTTTTTTTTTTTACAAAACAATATCAGTGTTTATAACAAAAGCCATCATTTCCTGTGATTCTCTTCAGCTCCTGATTCCTGTATATTTTGTGTCTGTTGTATTTTGGTAGTTTTTTGTGATGTTATGTGTCCCTATTTGCCTATTTGCACATACTCTGCTTTATACTTTATCCTCAGTACATAAGTACATAGATTACATATATACCAAAAGCAGTAAAATGATTACAAAATTAAAATCTTGACCTTTTGTGCATGTTTTAAACAGGTGAAAATCAATAATGACCCTTTATTATTTTTATGAGGTACACACCACATCACTACCAGCGCTTCTGCTACTACTACACTACTGCTACTACCAGTTAACAGTGCACATTTATGTGGGCGATTCCAAGCTAATGGACTAATTTGACACAGGGTTGCAGTGGTGTGAGAAGTACTCGGATCTTTTACTTGGGTAAAAGTACAAGTGAAAATAAAAGTTAAAGTACTCATCATGTAGGATGGTCCATTTCAGACCAAATAAAATTACCGATGCATTAATGTGTATCACTTTAATGTTGAGGCTGGTAAATGTGGGGCTCTTTTTTGCAGGTAGCAGTCAAGTCTTATGTTTATCCATCGTAACTTTAACTTTTTTAATTTTATTTTGTTTAGATTCAGACTCTCACAGAAACGTATAGTAATAAGCATTATAATAATAAGCTTTATTTATATAGCACCTTTTACACAAGAAATGCCAACCCTGATGAAGAGGAGACAGCCTGAAAATGTTGGATAAATGAGGCAAAATGTACTGGAGAACCAGTCAGCACCAGCAAGTTGATAAAAGTATCCAGTAAGATCTGTGAGCATCAGTTCTCACATTCAGACATTTTTAACAGGAGAGAGGGAAAAGGTCAACACGGTCACACCTGTTATATGTTTTTAATACATGTTTATTGTTACAGTATCACTATTTCTAAACTGCATTTCTTTGAATCTGTGATATTTATTTCTTAAAGTGTGTTTTACTGACTCGTGTATGCTTTTGCCGTGCTGCAAATTTTCTCATGTGGGACAACAAAGACTGAACTCTTCTTTAATGTACGTGATGACAATCTTAAACAGACACAGAAGCACAAAGCATCAAAAATAATAATCCTACTAGATATTTACTTTACATCACTAATCTTGTTTCATGTACTGATCATTTGACTCAAAAGCAAAGATCTGCACATATTAATCAGTGGAATTTATTTTAAAATAGAAAACAGTGTGAATCAGTCTCCTCCAGTAAAAACCTAACAGCCATCATTGTTGCAACCTGGTGAATTAAAGCACACAGTACATTCATATAAAAGACAGATGTATTTGTATACAGCATCTTTCAACAACAAGGCCATGCAAAGAGCTTTATGTAAGACATAAAAATGATTTCAGGAAATATATACAGGAAATATAAAAATACATACAAATGGGATTTGTTGAAAAGAAAATAAATGAAGCCAAACCCGTTAAACATAGGAATAAAAAATAATTACAATATTTACTTTATCCTGTATAATAATCAAAGATGTGTCTTTAAATCTTAAAAAATGTGATGGAAGTAGGTGTTATCAGATGGTCTGTTAACCATTGTGGTAGTAGTTTTTTTTTTAAATACATTTGTTCCACTTTTACATGTAATATGAAATAGTGTTGTGTTTTTGCATTCTTAAACATCAGAGCAAAAGTTATCCCCCTTGCTCCTTACATTCTGTAAACTGGTTAAAATATTTATTTTCACACCATGTGCTGCTAGAAAAAAAAATGAAGTGAGCCACCTGATCTGTTGCTATGAGCATTTTCATCCTTAAAAATATTTACAATCATTTTACACTTCTGTTTAAAAAACTTTGGAAAAATCAATGTGACTGACATGAATAAAAAACCTCACGTTTCCTCTTGTGCTCCTCGATTCTAGAGATCACAGTATCCTTACATTACTGAAGAAGACACTGTTGCTGCAGAGACTAGTTTGGTTTGCGTCATGTTCTGGATCAGTGCAGACAGATGTTCATCCAGTTTCTCTGAAGAAAGGGAATTTAATAATTGCTGATATCAGTTCATAATCAGTCGCTTTTAATAAAATATAACTGAAATCTTTCATTGTCAAAAAAGTGAAGTCCACAGTTGTGCTAGAGACTCTGTGAGGCTGTATGTTGACATGATAATGCTAAAAATGTCATTAGTTTCGCAGCAATCTCAGAGCCCATCCGCTTTCAGTCTAATAACTATAAGTGTCTGCAGGTTCAGGCTGATCGGCTGTAGACGAGCCAAGACTTCCTCTTCTGTGCACAGACAAACATTTATCTGCATATGAATGCAGATAAATGTTAAAAAAGCTAATATGAAGCTGTCTTGTCATTAGATCATATCCGATGGGTTCTTGAGTTGCACTTCAGCCAGTGTGTTCCACGTCTCCTCATGGTCCTGCCATTCAAACACGACTGGTCAGTACTACTCGGACTATTAACTGAAAGCAGAACACTTCCATGGTCTGCCAAATACCTGCAAAACTAATCTCTATTAACAGAGACACTGACCCATAGACACTGTCTAGATGTGTTACATTAACGCACATCTTGGACTATTACCTCAGCACATTGCACGTATTTGCTCTACTGTGAACTTTTACAAATCTCCTGACTAATATTTTTGCACAAAACTGCGCAGCTCTCTTATTCTGAAACGGCTATATTTACATATTTGCTGTTACAATATTTAAAAAATGCATCTTATTTTTATTTCATTAAAATTATTTGTCATATTTCTATTTGAACTTTTATATTTTTGAGTGTCTCCGTACTTTGACTTCTTTTTATTTCCTCTAAATATGTTTATTCTATCATTAATATAAGCACCGAAAACCAAAGCAAATTCTTTGTAAGTAAGAACCAACTTGGGAATAAATTTGATTCTGATTAGTTCTGCAGGTATTTGTTAGACTCACAGGAACACTGCTCAGCCCTGTTTCCAATTTTTCCCAGTGGCTACTCGTGGTAATTCAGAAAAAAAACAACAACCCAAGGTCGATTATGACTCTTTCTATATGAATTTATGGTCCATGGAGGTTTTTCATGTTTGTAATACTTCCCTCGAGCTGTGAAAAGCAGTTTAAAAAATGCGCTTGGCTTTTATACCAATTTAAGTAGTGGAAATTACAACTTACAGGTCCACCACATGATGAAATCGGCCCAAATATTCTTTTTCCCTTAGACTTACATTGGGAAAGCACATCTGTAAATTAGTACAGTAGATACGTTTTTTTAGCATCACAACGCCCACAAAATGACTTATTTTAGTATCAGGATTTAATCCATTCGGTCTGATAACATCTGGAGAGTCTAGAGGAGCTGCAAGATTAAATCATTTTATCCTCATTCAAGTTAAAAGAGTGCTGAACCACAAGTAGCCGGCTATGCTGATGGAAGTCTCTAGTGCATTTGTTGTATGGACCCAATGATGCAGAAGCAGCACCAATCATCTAAGTAATTTCACACTGCCAAATGGAGCTTTTCTGGCTTTATGTGCCACTTAGGGTGACCAGATCCCAACTCACCAAATGTGGGACAAAGATTATGTTTGTGTGGGACAAAGCGGGATACCAATTCATCGAGATAGTCTAAAATAACTAAAAAAACAACAACGTTTCTATTCTGCCCCTCAGCTTATAACATTACTATGCTTTGCCGTCTGGTTGATTCAGTAGCACATAACAGTCTTCACAAAAAACTTTCTCAGACTCGCCTTGCACTGGTTTCATCCACGGATAGATAGTTTCCCAGTCTTTGTTGTAGCTGCATTTCCTTTTCTTAGCCTTAGTACGGGTTGTTGTTTCCTCCCTCTCCTTCATGTTTTGCTGTTTTGCATCAGTTTGTTGTTGGTGGGTGCACCCTTAAACTGAGGTATCCCATGTCCCAGTTTGATTGACATGATCACTGATGACAGCACTCACTGCTTCTTCCACACAGCCATTTGTCAGATTATAAAACACGCATTTCAAAACTGAAGCCTGACTGTCAACAACTATGCGGGACACCATCTCAATTTGCGAGACATGTGAAGAGCAGTGGAAATGTGGGACTGTCCCGCACAAAGCAGGACATCCGGTCACCCTAGTGCCACTTAGCAACTTTCATGGGAATGAACGAGGTCCCGTCTCCAATACTTTATACATCTATTTTCTCATTGGACTGAAAAGGCGCCTTCTTGGGGTCCAGTATCCAGATCTAATTAGACATCTATGGCATTTGGTCATGGATTTAAGTACTGGACAATAATCATTTTAACCAGATGACAGTGCTACAGGAAAAGTTGAGGGATCACCATAGTGATGACAATCCAATATTCCAAAAAGGTTCATTATGCCTCTATGAATGATATCTTGAATCACTGCTGCCTTCATCAACAGTATCTGTTAGAGGGGTAGTTTGGATTTTTTGAGGTGGGGCTGTATGAGGTACTGATCCACAGTCAGTGTATTACATACAGTCAATTGCAGTCAACGCCTCCAGTTTGGAGAGGCAGCTAAAAGAACCGCCATTGAAGATAAGCATTGTACTGCTGTAGACAGGGGCAGCAGCAAAACGTATTTTCGCTACCTAATAAAAAGTCTTTCGTGAGAGGAAAAGGGGAACTGATGACTGACTTAACGGCTTCAGTTCCTGTCGGAAATATCTGTCTTATGGCAGGATAAAGCAGTAAAATTATTCTAAAAATAGTATCGTACACTTAAAGTTATACAATTTTTTTAGGTGGCTAAAATACATTTTGTTGCTGACACGTCTACGGTGCACATTACAGTGGCGGAAAAAAGTTTTCGGACACCCTTAAAATTTTAACACAATCTCAAATATTATCATGAAATATTTGTGGAAAAATCTTTTTTGTGTTTCAAAAGGTGTGGCAGCATTAGACAGACACAAACAAATACAAATCATATTTTTTTTGTTTATTGTTTACAAGAAAAACTAAGTCCGGGGATTGAGCTGGCCACTCTAAGACCTGGATACTGTGCTCCTGCAGCCAAGTTCTACTGGCCTTGGACGTGTGGCAAGGGGCATTATCTTGTTGAAACATCCAGTTTTGACCTTGACAGAACAGTGCACATGCAGAAGGGAGCACGTGGGTTTGGAGAATGGCACAATACTTGGCAGAGTTCAATGTGCCATCACAGACAGTGAGATGACCAACACCAGCAGCACTCGTGCATCCCCAAACCATGATACTGCCTCCACCATGCTTGACAGTGGGTACTGTACATGCTGGAGATAATGCTTGGCCTGGCCCTCTGTGTACCCTCACATTAGCAGGAGGAAGATAAAGCTGGAAACTGGACTCATCTGACCACAGAATCTTCTTCCACTTCCTGGCTGTCCAGTTCTTATGTGCTTGGGCCCAACGACGCCGGGCTAACCTCTGTCTCTCATTGATCAGGGGCTTCTTGACAGCCTCGTAGGACCTTAAGCCATGATCTAAAAGTCGGCCACGTACAGTGCGGGTGAACACTGGACACCAGTTTGGTTTGACCACTGCTGCTGAAGCTCCTGTGATGTCATTCGGCGGTTTTCCCTGTGGATCAGGATGCGGTCATTTCTTGCTGAAGAAACCCTTGGATGCCCAGATCTTGGTTTGTCTTCCAAGCTGTTGGTTTGTCTGTATTTCTGCAGAGTGTATCCAACTGCTGAAGGACTGTATCTGCACTTCCTGGCTATCTGGCGGCAGCTGTACCCCTCCTGGCTGAGAATCTGTATCTTCAGGCGTGTTTCCTGCGTTAGGTTCCTTGTTTTAGCCATTTTTGTCTCTGAAGAACTTTCAAATGAGCTGGCTTTATATAGACACGAAGCACGGCAACAAAAATTGTGTCTTTTAATAAAAAGCACGACCTTCATTAGTGGATCACTAATACCAAAATGACCCAATACTCAAAATTTCTTATGTATTTTTATGGAACCAATCAATTTTAAGTTTTTACTGGCTTTTTTAGGATTTGTTTAGTAATTTGGCTGTGACTGTACTAAAAGAAATTGCACTTGAAGACCTAAGAGTGATTCTTAATGCAATATTTCACAAATGCATGGGGTGTCCAAAAACTTTTTTCCACCACTGTACTTAGCTTCTGTGTCGCACTCAAGTCTGCTTCTCCAAACTGGGGTATGTCAGCCTCCATCTATTGTAGGTAATACACTGACTGTGGATAAGTATTTCATACAATCCTGAATGTCTGGATCAGAAATAAGGTGAGAACACATTAAGTTATCAGAGAAATAAGGTAAGCACACATAAGCAGGAGCTTGGCAAACAGGCTATCTGTGACATGCCAAACAACATTGGAGAAACAGTGATTTGTAACGTGATGCACATTTATTCAGTGTTTTTACCAATTTTAATCACCAGGTCTGTTGTTATTTAGAAGGAGAAACCTCTGCGCATAATCTGACTCCCATCAAAAAGCTTCTAAACGATGAAAACTGAAGGAGTTCTAACCAGGAGAAGTTTTAACTGGTTGTAATCTACAATCCTCACAGCTAAATACCACTAAATCCCCCTAAATCTTCCACACTGGACCTTTAAAGTTTATTAATAAATTACGTGGTTTTGAATAGATGTATAGACCTGTGCACTCGCCAATACCCGTTTCAGCTTATAGGCAGTATCAGAGGCACTTCCAATACTGGTATCAGTATCAGATCAACTCTACCCTCCACCTCCATAACGGCCTAGTCTTCACAGCTTCATCATCCTCATCAGTCTTAGAGTCACCAGCTGACACCACCACCTAGTGTCTGGACTTCATGGAGGGATTCATCTTGCTGCTGCTCAGAGCACACGCCCCTCGATTACAAAATCTTCCTGTAGAGTCTAAGCACCAAAGTCTTTTCTGTCAAATCTTAACCATCACATATCATCTGTTAATCTGTACACCTGTAATCTGTAATACACGATTATCTTAACTTTATTCACCTGTCTCTCCTGATTGAACTGCTACAATAGAGAACATCTTTGACCAAGTCACTTACTCACTGTGAGGACTACAGCAGACATTAGTTGTGTCCATGATAACTTCGACACAATACAATCATGTCCTGTATTTAGAATAAATAAATTCAAAAGCTACATGACTGTCAAAATGTATATTCAATGAAGAGCTACCCTACATACAAAGTGTCTGATTTATAGTTTAAGTTTAAAACGGTGCCCCTGAATATGCTACTGCTATTTTTTGTTCTACAACTTACCTTCTGATCATGAGCTGGTTTCTGACAACAGCACCACCAGATCATTCCTGGGGATTTTCTCTAAAGCCTCTTTGGTCACCTTCACAGACTCGTGGGTGTAGGTCTGCAGCATCAGAGTAACTAGGTCTACCCTGTCTGTGTTGTCTGGTTGCCAGTTTTTGATGCCTTTGAGGTGCCACTTGAATTCTTTGAAGTGTTCGTCTGTCAACTCTTTCAGCACATCCAGAAGTTTCTCTCCGTCCACTGTGATTGCGGCCTGATGAATCCAAAGTGAATAAACAAACGGATATGATTTAGCTCTAACTGTAATGATAATATCCAAAATAAGTCAAGAGTTTGGTGCATGTAACAATTTTAGATATTGGATAACTTTTAACCTGCATCTTACTGACTGAAAACTGTGTTGAATAAAGTCAAATAAAGACTGATGTGAGATCATTCACCTGTTGTTTGTCCACAGAGTGATTCTCTGCAGAGAAAGGAAAGAAAAAATGTTACATGAGTGACAGATTAAAAGCCTGATCGTGAATATTTTGCATCAGACTCTCTTGATTAATAAAGATAAACTATACAAAGAGGTTTATCACATAATGACCAACATCGCTGGCAGCATGTCATTTCAGCATCAAATAATCAATTCTGAGTAATTTAATGACAGGCCAAAATTACACTTGTGAGGTTTGTGTTCTCTTTCCAGTTGGTGTTTGTACTCTGTCAAAGATCTTTTGTGAGCAAAGAACCTCCACTCTCTGACAATCATGAGTGTTTTTGTAGTTTCAACAGCTCCAACAGAGTGTTTTGTGTTCTCTGTAGTGGACTGCACCACATCAGTCCCAGCAGTCAAAACAAATCGATTGCTCCTCTATATAGTCACTAGACCCTTATACACTGCTTCTTTAAGGCAGGAATTTCACACCATTATACCACCTAGCCGGTTTGTATAAAACGCAGTTGCAGAATGGGGGCAGAGTTGTATCGCCTTTAAGGCAGCATCGGAGGTGGTAACAGTGTTTTACATGTGCAAACTACTGACAGATTAAAAAGTAGCCGATGGCAGTTAGTAGCTAACTCAAAGAAGAACGGCAGCTGAAAATGTCCACATATTGGGAAAACAGCTCTATGTCTCAGGTGATCCCCCTTTTTTTCTTAATTTATCCTCAACTTGTTCTTCCTTGTTTTGAACTTAACTTATCCCCTTGTTACCTGCCTGTTTTTGAATCACTCCATGGATTAATGTCTGAAAAGACAAAAATTTCTGTCATTTCAGACGAGCATCTAAGATGAACTAGGCAAACTGTTTTAGCTGTACACTTCCATCGTGACACTGAAAACACCAGGCTACAGTAACAAATGTTCATGTATACAAAATATACAATACTAGGAGGGGAGTCATTACGAAAGCAGTGAGGAGTGAAACAGAGTACGACATTTGGTTTATGATCAAAGGCACCAATGACATCATCAACCAGCCTAACATTGTAAGTCCATACTAGCAAGATCTTGGTGGTATCTTCACGTTAAGGACAAATGTCTATTATATACACCACGAAAAGGATGACAGAAACACAAAACTGGACTGGCACCTGCAGCTATCTTACCTGACACACACAGGGAAATGGGACAAGTTCAACCCCGACAGGTCTTCTGATGGTGAGTCATACTGTTTGTTATTTACTGATGATTTGTGGTGACTTCTACAGGTGGGAATGATGTAATTCATATAAGGTGGCTGGTGGATGTGACAGCTAAGTCAGGCTAACATTAGCTACGTCAGCTGCAACATAATAACGTTAACGTAACGTTATATGCATCTTGGTTTGTTGTTGTGGTGGAACAACTTGATGGAGACAGTGGTAGAGCACGTATTTGGTGTAGAAAAGTGTTTTGTGAAGTTTGTCAGCGGCAGCAACCTAAAACTGAATGTAACGTTTGTCACATTTAGGCAACTCTGCACTTCGCCGCTGTCGTTCAGCTCCACGGGAACCGGTGTTTCTCACTATATTCAGTGTTATTGGCTTAAAAAAAGAAATGGGCAGTTTGTTTATAACTTTGTCCATGGTTATATGTGTCTCATCAAAATGCTTAATCTCCACTGTACTGGACTACTAAAGGGCCAGGGTGGATCAACACCGACAACACTCCACTACCACTCCTGCACACTTTGAGCTAGGGAAACTATTCAACTGTCAAAATGTTTGGCCAGCACGCACTGGAGCGGTTTGCAGCCCAGTGTGAAGCAGTCGGGATGCGAGTCAGGATCTCCAAATCTGAGGCCATGGTTCTCTGCCGGAAACCAGTGGATTGCCCCCTCCGGTTTGGGGGAGAGATAATGCCTCAAGTGAGGGAGTTTAAGTATCTCGGGGTCTTGTTCACAAGTGAGGGTAGAATGGAGCGTGAGATGGATCGGCGGTTTGGGGCGGCTTCTGCAGTGATGCGGGTGCTGGGCCGGCCGTCGTGGTGAAGAAGGAGCTGAGCCGGAAGGCGAAGCTTTCGATTTACAGGTCCATCTACGTCCCATGAGCTCTGAGTAGTGACCGAAAGAATGAGATCGCGGATACAAGCAGCCGAAATGAGTTTTCTTTGTGGGGTGGCTGGGCTCAGCCTTAGAGATAGGGTAAGGAGCTCAGATATCCGGAGGGAGCTCGGAGTAGAGCCGCTGCTCCTTTGCCTCGAAAGGGGTCAGTTGAGGTGGTTTGGGCATCTGATCAGGATCCTCCTGGTCGCCTCCCACTGGAGGTGTTCCAGTCACGTCCCACTGGTAGAAGGCCCCGGGGCAGACCCAGAACACGCTGGAGGGATTACATATCTCATCTGGCCTGGGAACGCCTTGGGGTCCCCCAGGAGGAGCTGGAAAGCGTTGCTGGGGAGAGGGACGTCTGGGGTGCTTTGCTTCGCCTGCTGCCCCCGCGACCCAGCAGATGAAAATGGATGGATGGATGTTTGGCCCTTTAGGGGCCTTTAGTAAAGTGCCTGTTCAAGACATGCCTGCTTAGAAAGTGCCGACTGCTTAATGGGCGGGCCCGAAGGGGCCTTGACCTACTATGGAGCTGCCATGCCTCCCATAGAGCAGGCAGAAGAGCAGCGTGTTTAGAGACTGACTATTGGGAAATGGCCACAGGTCTATTTTTTATGGAACATTTTAAATGTTAGTATAAACACATTATTATCATAACCATCAATATAACTGTAAGCATTGCTATATATACTACTGTCATATACTACTACCTCATGTATCTAACCTAAATTTTTCAATTATGAGTTTATACAACTGCTAAATCTTATGTGGCAAATGCAGCTATCCTTGCCCCAACAATAAGGGCACCTGACACACACACACACACACACACACACACACACACACACACACACACACACAAATTCAAATTTCAACGTTCATCTCTTTAAGGACATTTATGTGACTTTGAAGCAGGGCAATAATCTGATTTTTCCACGACCACTGAACTTATTTTTTGGAAGCATGGCTTTCTCATTCTAACTGTAGTAATGATAAAAGGCGCTGAGTTGGTCCTGCCTTAGCTTATTTTGTAGATATGTGTTTGTCTTGACGCAGCACAGCAAACAGGCAGAGAGACAGAGTGTATAAGAATGACTCTTTTAAACACAAATTATTTTAAATGTCTCACCTTGTGTACGACTGGTGTTTTGCCATTCACCTGAAAAAAAAAAAAAACAGAGAAAAAATGGATATGTAAGTGATTTACTGCCTTTATCTAACAGTAGACATCTGCTTCACTAATGCTATTTAATAAAATGAAAGTGGTACACAGACAGTGTGGATAAGTTCTTGTGGTATTGTTTGAAACTGACCTTGTAGAATTTTACAGGCCCATACTGGTTGACGCCCATTTTCTGGTGTGAGCATGAGCTTAAAGTCTTTGTCTGGATTTTTAACGATCACTTCATAGAAGTTTGGGTCATTGCTGTCATTTCTGAGCTTTAATGTCTGTGAAAGAAAATAGATAAATAAATAAATAAATAAGAGTCAGACTTTGAGCAAAGTGCACCAGATTTTTTTTCTTTCTTCAAATGAGGTTAAGTTGTTGTGTTTTTTCACTTACATCAAAGACATCAGAGACAGGGACAGAAAGATTACTATATCTGCTGTACATTGCCAAATATTGCTAAAATGAAAGACCACATGGAGCCAGGCATGGCCATGATTGCAGATATTTTAATGTTTAATGTTTATTACTTCCTATATCAACAGCTGATTTTAGGTTTGAAGCACATAAATATCACCAGACAAAACTGCAAATATCAAATAAAACTTAAGCTGGCAGATATATCCAGATCCCAGGCTGCAATAAAAAATAAACTGATATTACTGAAAGAAATTCTGTTCATGATGATAAGGTCGTAAGTGAAAAAATAACTAATAGATATCTCCATGAAACTCCCCCAGTTGATAACTTACAGTAAGACAATTATTTTTTTTAATTACAAGTTCTCTAGATATACCTCTTCTGCATATTCAAACATAACATTTCATGTTGGAATATGCAGATGAGGTATATCTAATTTAATATGTACTAATCTGCATACATTTAAAAAAAAAAATCAGAACACTCAGAGTGTGAGATAAAACTAATTTGTATATTGTAAAATTCCACACATTTTTAGACCAAAGATAAGACAACAGGGTAAAAAAAAAATTAACTTATAGATATCACCATGAAACTGCTGCAATGTTTTTTGTAATTAGATATAGTCACTATCTAATTTAATATGCACCTTTTGAATAGATTTGTAGAACAGAAATCTTAATGAAAATAAACATCTCAAAGAGCAATTTGGATGTTTTCTCTCCACTAGTCTGAGAGAAGACACGTCATGATTGGAAGTGCATAAAAAAATAAGTTTTCACCTGGGGTTTCTCGCCTTCAGGATAAATTTCTGCACCATCCTGATCTGTTGTTAAGATGAACCAGTCTCGCAGTTTCAGGGAACTTTGTGGTTTTGACTTTTGGATTCTGTTGAATCCTATGGATTTTTTACTTGAATCCAATTTCTGTGGAAAAAAAAACAAAACAAAAACATTGTTGTCGGTGTTGTGTATTTACCAAGTAATTTATAGTGCCAGTCTGTATCTTTTTATGACTGGTATTGTTGACAGTAAGAAATAAAATTACCTCTTCTACACCCCTATCACGTGGGAGCAGGTAAACATGGAGTGTGAGGGATGTTTGAGGTGACTCTGTGAGGATCCTGCTATATATTAACACCATACACCGTACTTTCACTGGAAGGCGAGACAGGCCCAACAGGACCATTTTTGGAGAGAAAACTGGTTCAGACAGCTTGACGTGGGACGATGTGACTTCAGACACTTTTTCCACAACATCTTCACAGTCGTCTATGTGTAGGACTGCAAACTTGTCTAATATTGTTGGATCGTCATCTGCACAAAATAACAGCACACACAGGTAGTGAGGAGAAACAGGATTGCATCAGTTTTTGAACATATGCTGTCAGAAATAAATAAAGTTAGTATTTTATTATTTTCTTTATGTACACTTACCGATGCAGATCCAGTGTGGCAGGTACACTACATCTAACTTCCCAGCAATGACTGTGACGTCCATCAGGGGACCTGCAGGCATGTACTGCATGCTTTCTATCCTCTCCATGTGTCCACTCAAAGAGCAAAACTGGTACTTAAAGCTGACCTTTTCCTTACAGACCCAGCGCAAGCCAGAGACACTGCATTCAAAGTGTCCTGCTTCAGACTGTAGGCTAAAATGTGAATGAAAAGAAAACAAGAGAGTTTGTGTCAATGCACAAAAATACTGTATTATGAAGTATTGAGGGTCTCCTTTAGTTCCAGTGCTCTGTGACCATAGACTAAAAAATAACAAAATAATGTAGGAGGTACAGTAGAGGTTGGAGCTGTGGAGTAACGAGAGGTTGATCAGAATCAGAGCCTGAGGACACTATCCACAGGCAGCCTGTCACTCAAAGCAGCCACACCCTTAATCAGTCCCTCCAGGATCTCATGGCAAAAAAACTTGAATTTGCGGCCCAAAACCCTTGAAATTGTGGCAAATTTTGTAAGAACTTGCTATAAAACTTGTGACAATTTTATGTGATTTTTTGCGGGAAATTGCGGCAAATGACAAAAATTGCAATTCAGGAGAAAAAAAATGGGATTTTTTTTTAACTACTGCCTCCAAAAAATAAGTCATGTAATCACTTGCTATAATAATCATACTGAATATTCCAAAAACAGCTGCAAATGTTTTAGTTCTCTTCTTTAGTTTTATTTTACTTTCAAAACATGGACTCCAATAATGTTTTAAAAAAATCCTGGGTGAATATTGTAGCTCTCAAAGCAGACAATGAGACTGTAAAACAACATGTAAGCTACATCCTGTTTAAACCCAACATTTGAATGAATTCAGCACATATTGTATGCATTTAAACAAAGTGACAATTCTTGTGTCAATACAGAGCGTGTCTCCAAACTGCAATGCCATCAGCGCGATTTGATGTTTATTATTGCTTTATTATTGAACTTTATCTTGTTAGATAAAACAGATGTTGACAAAGTTTTTCTTTGGGGACATAATTAACAGTTGAAAAAAAAGCTAATAAATCGCAACACATGGCAATATATTCAATATCGCAATAATATTGTATCATGACTTAGGTATTGTGATAATATCATATCGTGGTTCTTCTGGTGATTCCCATCCCTACCGGATAAGCGTAAAATATGGGCTTCACCCTAAGAGGCTCATCGTTGTCAGTCTCGTTCCTGACATTGCTTCGGGGCTTCATTTTTCAGCCCCAAACATTGACACTTAGCTGTGATGGAGTATTTAGGATCTTTACCTGTAAATTGAAGCCTCGTCTGCATCTGCACTGTTCACTTCAGGTTCAACTTTAGTCCAGTCACTGGAGTCCTGCTGCAGAGGACAGTCATGTTTACAAAGAGGTGAAGATGTGTCTACACTAAACAAATGAATGAATGTAAGGAATTACCATAATGCTCCCACAGCCCTCAAGCTCCAAGCTTCTTGAAGGCCCTTGTGAAGACACAGAGGATTAAAATTATGTTATGTTGATAAATAAAAGTGCATAACTTTGCATACGTTTTGCATCATAAGCTAGATAGTGCTGCTCAAACATGAGAGAAATATGTAACAGTAGGTTAGGATTGTGATGTACAGTGTACAGTAATGGGTGTTGATGCTGCAGTCATGCTATATACAGTGTGTTTACATGCACTGTAGTAACCAGGTTACTGTTAAGCTGTGTATACATGCAGCAGGTCAGTCATCAGATTTCTCCCCTACTTTCCACCTTATTTTGGAATGATGGCTTTCTGTTATTACTATTTGGATATTTTTTGTTGGCATTTTTTGCTTTCATTGGACAGCTGACAGCGTGCAGGCAGACTGGAAATCTGGGACAGTGAGAGAGGGGATGACAGGACATAAGGGTCCCACAGCTGGAATCAAACTGTGGATGTTGTGGTTACGGTTACGATCAAGATGCTCCAGCTTTCTTCTTTTTAATTGTAGTGGTGATACAAAATTATGTGTTGGACCTGACTGTTGTTTTTTTGTTTGGTTTTATTTTTTTGTGGTCTTTGTGTCTGTGTTGGAGCAAACTGTCAGTGCAGTAAGACACAGACTGACAGCCTCCACTTCTTTCTGTGTAACGCTCTGTGTTCCACCTCACTGACTGATGAAAATGGATTTGTCGTTGTGATGTTGAGGGGCTGGCCTTATTTAATTCTAGTCTGTGTGCTTATCTGACCTCTGCCAACTTTCGCAGGACCCGGTCGTAGCATCAGCTAGACTGGCCCTGGGTCAGTGCTGCCTTTCAGCTTGAGAGAATATGTTTCAAGCTTGGTTTCTGGGTGTCACAAAGATGGCAGTTCACATTTCTGGGAATTTGGAAGCTACTGTATTTAGACCTAATGAGGGAGCTCAATCTTGCCTGTGGGATCCTGCACATATTAGCTGAAGTTATAGCCTTGTTGGTGACTGCCTCCCAAGTTGTCCAGCTCCCTTGTTGCTGTGCGTCTCTTCCTCCATGTTGGTCAATTCTTCATCTCCCTGGCATTCTGCACAGATACATTTCTCAGCTCAAACACGAACCTAACTTCTCCTGTCTGTGGCCTAGGTGGATTGATTTCAGTGGCAGCTGGAGTGTATATTTTTTTAAAAAAGGGTCGTGTTGGAGAAGTATAGAGTGCCATTGGTAAGGTGATAGTGCACAATTTCAGCTGCTGCATTAGGCATTAGTATAAGCACCAAGCATCAATTTCCCTGGGAGGTAGTTATGGTTGATCGTCCTCAGTAATGTAATGAGAAGTAATGAATGTGGTGTTGTTACATTGCTGTTTGCTCCCTTATTTTTTCATATTTTACATTACAATTTGAACCCAAGCAGATTTACCTTGTTACTATGAATTTGGAAATCTATCTAATGTTTTTGAAACATATGATTGTGTAATGTGGCAGTTTTTGTCTCCTTCATCTTACCTTTGAGTCCTGAGCTGGTTTCTGACAGCATCTCTACCAGATCAGTCCCGTTTATCTTCTCAGATGGCTCAGATGGCGGTTTCTCTGAGGACAAAGAAAACAGAAAACGACTCTTCACAGATTCAGAATCAGACTGTAAACAACTTAAGTCAGATTTTGTTGCTTTTGATACATATGGAGGATTAATCGCAAAATATCACTAAAATGGGCTTGGATCTGACATCATAAAAACAGAATGAGAGAGATTGGACACCATATTATTAACACCCATTAGATCTAAAGGACTGCAATACAAAAGCCCTGCAACAAACACTACCTTTATAAAGATTATAATGTTTGAAATGTGTCAAAATATATGATTAAGATATTCAGTGTGTCAAACAGGTGTTGATTCAAGTGGTCATTTTTGAGGTCATAGTGTTTGGCCTTGATGTTCTGTATTATACTGCAAACTGTGACTTATATTTAGCTTCTCTTAAACAAGTTTCAGTTGATTTAAAGAAAACAAAATACAAAAAATTCACTGCTGCAAAGTTGACACTAAAATCTACTCAGTAGTGACATCATGAAAATCAAAGAGGCTGGATTCAACTGCAGTCCAAGTAATAAATGTGGTGTTGTTGTGTCGCTGTCTGCTCTCTAATTTTTCAGATTTCTTATTGATTAAATGAAGTTTGAATGCAGCCTCACTATCTAAAATTTCTCTATTAAACATTTATGAGAAACATATGATTGTGTAATGTGGCAATTTTTGTCTTCTTTCTCTGACCTTTGATTCTTGAGCTGATGACTGACAACTTCTTTACCAGATCAGTCCCGTTCATGTCCATGAAAACCTCCGTGGTCACCTCCACAGACTGCTGGTTCTCCACCATCAGATCCACTAGTTCTTTTGCACTCTTTGCCCGACACAAATAGCGCCATGAGATGAGCGGAAGGCCCTTCTGGAAGTACGTGAACTGCAGTAACAACTTGAATTTCTTGAGCTCCTCACGACTCAATTTCTTCAGTGTTTTGAAAAGAATCAGCTTCACATCTGCCTGAATAATTTCACAGAAAAGAATGTGTCAGTTCTGGACTGGCATAATAAAAGATTTATTTCTTTGCATTTTATCAGTAACAGTCTTTTAGACGTGGATGCTATATATATACCCCCCCCACACACACACACACACACACACACACACATACATACATATATATATATATATATTATACATGTATGATGACTCAAGACAATGATACACTTGCTAATATCTGTTCTATTGGTAATGTTTCTCTCGTTTACTTTACAAAGTATTTTGTGTGTGTTAACTTCTTTAGCAAAATCAAAGCAAAAGATGATTCACTTCACTCTTTACCCTTTAAAGGAATGAAAGGAAATTGCCACTGACAGACACAAACACACCAGACTCAGTTTAAATAAACAGTCATTTTATCATTGTTAGACACACTTCATTCAAAGTTGATGGAAGCAAAATAAAACTCACATAAGCCCTCTTGGGTCGTCTTTCCACTGACCCAACAATCACCATCTTGGGTTTGGCTGTAGTAAACCTTTATTCACCCAGTAAGAGGTAAAAATATACTGGCTCTATACACGCTAAAATGAATGTTTATTTTATTTAAATGGAGTCTGGGGGCTTTGGTGATTTTTGGTCCATTTCTGGTTAAAACAAAAAGGATCTTATGCTTTAACAAAGAGGGTGACTTTTGCTGGATCATTTCAATAAAGTTGTCAGACACTTAGAATAACAGTCTGAGCCTGTCAGTGGCAAAAACAAGCACTATTAAGAGAAATATATTGACAGTGCTCAATTGGCTGCAGGGATTACATTGCAGCCTGTTTTGTCACTGCTGGCTAGAGTGCTCTCGCTCAATACTGGACTAATTTCAAAAATGGTCCCCATTAGACACCAGAGTTACCCTTCAACCCTGTGAGAACCATCCAAGCACTTAGTTTGGTTTGTATCATTATTATAATGTCAAAATGAGGATGTTTTTATATCTGCATCTACTGAGTGAAAGCTGTGATGTGTGTTGGAGCCATAATGTTGTTTTTTGTTTGTTTATTTTATCTTTATCTAAAACAGTTTAATTAAAAGTCACTACAATATGTAAAGTCAGACTCACTTTCTCTGACAGTACAGATTGATGTTCCTTCTTCAACTCTGAGGAGAAAAGACGTTTAAAATGACACAGAGGACTGTGATCTAATTTAACATAGAGAGTATAATCAACTTTAACAACACTCAGTTACTTTAAAAAGGAAACAATAAAACAGGTTCACAGAATCATAATCACCTTCACAGTCTGAAGCATTTAAACTCAAAAGCCCTGCAACAAATACTAAACTCATTAAACGTACAGCATTCTGTGTGACTGTTATTGACTTAATGATGATTAATGATTAATGATTTAAATAATGATTTATTGATTCTTGCCTTGTTCTTTATATTTGACATTGGTGATCACAAAAATGCTTATACACATGTAGATTTACTTTTTTTTTTAAATTATGAGTTCTAACATTTATCAGACATTTATGAGACACATGAGATTATGTGACAGTTTTTTCTTACCTTTCTTTTTTAGTTCAGAGCTGAGCTTTGACAACCTCTGCATCAGATCAGTTCTGTTGATTTTCTTAACAGCCTCCCTGGTTAACTGCACAGACAGTTGGCTGTAGGTCTGCAACATCACATCCACTATTTCTGCTCTGTTTTTGGCCTGCCTCAACTCTGGTGAGATGTGTGGGAGGTTCTTCTGAGATACAATCAACTTCAGGGACCACTTGAAATTCTTGATCTCCTCGTCACTCAAATCATTCAGAGTTTCCAAAAGCAGCTGTTTAACAGCTGCCATCGTTGCTACCTGAAATAATACATTTATAGGACATATATTCAATCCACTGGGACAATTACAAATGTGTTTCTTTGCACCACATCAGTGTTAATGTAGATGTGAGTGTTACAGGCAGATCACATAAGGTATTGATCCATTTGGTGACTGCTGTTGTATTAAGTACTGTTGGTTCAGTTGTTTTTTATACATTGCTGTATCTGTGCATATTTGTGTTATAGTATATTTTGCGTTTTTTTGAGGAACCAAAGTACAGATCAAAAGATGATTCCCTTTTCCTTCTTCCTTTTAATTCTTATCAACTGGTTAATTGTTTTTCTTTTAATCTACAGGCTGCAGCTCTTTTCACAAAAACTGAAATGAGTCACAGTTTTTAAAAAAACTTATTTTCATTACTTTCTGGTTTTATATTTTGTTTAATGCTTGGGTTTGAATGGTTTGAAGAACAATAAATAGATGTTTCTGGTGGATAAAGTTCTCTTTACTCTGTGGATGAAAAAAAAAGTCATGAAAAATGTACACGCTGACACTTCCTCATCTCATCCTCAGTGGTAAAAATATCACATCGTTATTGTTGGATTCAATTACTGCTAAAGAGCTCAACCTGAACGCAGCTTCAGTTCTGTGAAAAATAAATAAGTGAACCATGACTCCTGACTGTATCATTATCTAAAATGTTGTTTTTTTAACCTGCATCTGTTTAATGGAAGCTGTTTTGTACAAAGTCAGACAGATGTGAGATTACTCACTTTCTGGATCAGTGCAGATCGGTGTTCTTCTGAGTGTTTCTCTGAGGAGAAAAGTGGTAAAAGTCATGAGTCATTGATCAAACATCTGACAGTAAACATTGTTATCAGGCCATATTACCTTCTTAAAAATTACAGTTCACAAAATTACACTTTAAAGAGGTCAACAGTCATTTTTGCCTCTTTCCCCAACACATTTTTTAATATTTCACATTAGTCATAAACATTTGTTGTTTGTGCACCAGATGATGTGTCTTTTTTCCCTTTGCATTATAAATCTTATTATTTATAATGTAAAGAGAAGAAGACACAGCTTATGAACTTATGATACACATGTTCACAAGTTTTGGAGTTTTAAGTTGTTTTTGTTTATGTTGTCTTACTTTTGGGTCCTGAGCTGCTGTCTGACAACCTCTGCACCAGATCAGTCCTCTTCATCCTCTTTAAAGCCTCCTTGGTCGTCTCCACAGACTGTTGGCCCTCAGTCAGCACCATTAAAAACACTATGTCCTGCCTATCTTTTGTCTGCAGTACCAAGAATGACATTTCTGAGCAGCGTCTGTAGAGGTCAGTCTGACGCAGGAGGAAATCGTTGAAGATGCTGATCTCCCCGTCACTCAAACCAGCCAGTGTTTCCAAAAGCGGCTCTATGACAGACGTCATTGTTTCCACCTGGTAAATTCAAACGAAAAGTTCATGGGGTAAAAGTGCAATTTGTCTGCAGGGATGATTACAGATTTTTCTGTTATATCTATCTATCTATCTATCTATATATATACACACACACATCAACAAATGTGTATTTATGTATTTTCTCTATCTCCAAAGTTGGTGATTAAACTAAGTTTTTGTTTCATCTTTTTCAACAAGTCCTCTCGGGTTACTGTCCTTGTTAAAACTTTGTGTATGCTTGTGTATGTGGTGAAAAAGAAAACTGCTTGTCCGTACTTGTATATTTATATATTGTATATTTTATACAAATTTTTATACATTACATTTTGTACACTTATTCAGATTTTTTTCATTATTAATGAATTTGCTGATTATTTTCTGAATATTTTTTTCAATAATGGATTAACAGAGATTGGTTGATTATTAGGTTGCAACATGGGATAAAGCTTTGGAAAGAGTAAATGGTTCAACCTCATGTGCTCGCCTTGACTTAATTCAGTTCAAGGTTCTCCATCTAAATCATTATAGTAAGGCCAAACTGTCAAAGATCTTCCCTAATGTAGATGAAAAATGTGATTGTTGTCGCACTGGAAAAGCAGACCTGACCCATATGTTCTGGTCTTGTCACAGGCTGAACAACTACTGGGCCACTGTATTTCGGACTCTATCTGAGGCTTTTCACAAGGACATTCAACCCAGTGTTATATTTGCAACAAGAAAAATACTTGCACCGGGGCCCAGCACAACTATGGTATGCCACTGGCTTCAATCATTGGAACAAAAGGCAAATTGCAGAAATACTTTGTCATACAAAGGACAATATGGAAATATTTGCATCTTGAGAGCCGGACTACAAACGTGGATAGACAGGGAGAAAAACACGCAAGCCTAAGACTTGTAAGACATAATATTCCTCACTATATGAAGTGACTGATAACATGACAATTTGTATGACGGATTGTAAAGAAATTTGTCAGGCTTTTATTTTGTAGACAATTGATCTGTAAATATAGCGTGATGGGATGACAGCACAATGATGTGTTTGGTATCTTCAGTAAGCTCCGGTCCTGCGATTTCATATGATATGCATGGCATTTCTGTGCGACCACGCATTCCTGAGTAATCCATGCAAGAGTAATGTGTGTGCACAGCTGTATGAAAGATTTGTTATACATAATTCTAGTGTAACATTAGAATGTTTTTTCCTTATGAAAGCATTGCACTACCGACAAGTGCTTGGTCTTGTCGGAAAGCTGCGGTTCCGCTGTTTGACGTGATATGCTTCTCGCTATGACGAACGGTTGCGGAGAAAATCCATAGAAAAGAACAGGTGTGAATTTGGATGCACTTTGCGTCGTTCGGGCCCAAAGGGTTAATGACAAATAAAATGAAAGATATGTTCGCCTTTGCTACACTACTAGCATGGAGAAGGATTTTGTTGGAATGGAAGTCAGAATATCCACCCAAAGCTTCTGCCTGGATGAATGACCTGATGTTGTTCCTCAAACTAGAAAAGATTAAATGCTCAATTACAGGGTCAACCCAAAATTCCATGCAACCTGGGACCCTTTGATACTTTATTTTGAAAGACTTAAGACTCTCCTGCAAGACTAGGCAGGATCTTTATTGCTCATGAATGGCTCACTCAAAGGATCATATATGGAGCTCTTAATATGCCAGTGTATTGTTGTAAGAGTTGTAGGTAAATTAGCCTGTATAAAAGGATATCCACAGATTTATTTATTTTTTATTCCTACAGTAAGTAAGTTGTGTTTGTCTCTTTTACTCCTCATTTTGGTATTATATCTCCTGTGAACTGTTCCTTCTATGTTATTTTGTAAAGGCAGTATGGATGGGTGGGGATAAAAATGAAAATGTTTTTTTTCTTTGTCAATTGCTGGTATGCCTTTTTTTTCTTCAATAAAAATATGTTACAAAAAAATTCTGGATTAATAGTTTGGTGTATAAAATGTGAGAAAATTGTTAAAACTACCCACGACAATTTCCTGAAGTCCACTTTGAGTTCTTCAATAGTCTTCTATTGTCTGACCAACAGCCCAAAACTAAAAGATATTCACTTTAAAATGATACAAACAGAAAGGAGCAGACAGAAAATGGAAACGGAGAATGTTTGTGCTCGAATTTTTTTTTAAATACAATTAATCACTTAACAGAATATTTGCAATTTATTTTATGTCAATCAGCTAACTGATTAATTGTTTGAGCTTTGTTTCAAGTGACATCACTCACCTTCTGGATCAGTTCAGGCCCACATTCATCCACAAAGTGTTTCCCTACGGACAAAGGAAATATAAATTAATGATTTATCATCAGGCTTTATAATCAGTCACTGTCAGACTGTTACAATTGTATTATTAAGGATTTACTGCAAAATGAGCAAAAAACCAACTTAACTGTAACATCATAAAACTATATTACAGTTTGACGTCTTCTTTCCCATTAAACCCTGTATTAAAGGTTCATATACTGACATGTAAATCAAAACAACTACAGTGCTTTGAGGAAACCTTATTTTCAGTTACAGGAATAATATTTGCTCTTTTGTTATATGTTATTGGTGTTTTAAGTACTTTTTTTATATATTTCTATAGGACACATACCTCCCTCCATGGTACTCACGCCAAAGGCTTCAGCTGATGATCCTGCAGCTGCAACACATTTAATGACATCTGTAATTGTAATAACAAAAACACTGTGTGAAGCCACTATGTGTTCTTGTCCTGAGTGTCATACTGAGTCCTCCTAAGAATAAAAAATCTTCAACATTTCAGTTTCAGATGTGTGGAAATTTGCCAAATTCCTAGCAAGCCATTCAACAGTCAACAGTCATATTCAACACAGACTAACAATGAGCTCAAAACACACACATTTAATGGATCAAAAAACAAACAAGAACATGTGGCCCAATCATAAAAAATGTTTTCAAAGAAAAGATGGTGAGACACTTGAAAACCAAAACAGTTATAAAAAAAAGGACCAATGTCAACAGATTCATTGACCTCTCAGAACACCTTTACTTTAAAGGCAAAATCCACAACCTTCACCTGTGAGGTTATCTTTGTCTAATCTCACATTTAGTTTTAAGTAAATTTAGTCTGTTAAATGAGTCACTTAATTTCACAGATATTTAGTTTTTAGTTGAGACTGTGTTTGAGAGGTGTTTCATCTGTATTGCTTTAAACTATAAGCTGCTGATTTTGTAAGTGTGCACATTATTTATTATTTCACATTAAAGTGACAGTTATCCTCTTTATCTTACCTTTGTGTCCTGAGCTGGTCTCTGAGAGCCTCTGCACCAGATCAGTCCTGTTCATGTCCATCAAAACCTCCTCGGTCACTTTCACAGACTGTTGACCACATCTCTCCAACATCACATCCACCAGGTCTGCTCCTGTTGCTGTAAGCAGTCGACTCCATGAGATGAGTTCAAGGCTCCTCTGGAAGAACGTGAACTGCAGCAGCCACTTGAATTTCTTGAACTCCCCAAAACTCAAATCACTGAGTGTTTCCAAAAGCAGCTCTTTAACAGCCCTCATTGCTGCCACCTGGAAAATTACAGGTATATGTTAATACTGAAAATATGCTCATTAGATTTATCTTCTTGCACCATATCGATGTCATTATTATTTTAGACACTTGAATACTGTCATGTTTTCTACAAGATCATCTAGGCCACTGTAGATTTGGTAATATGAACCCCTGATGGGAACATTAGATGTTGTTGATGAATTCATTGCATTTAATTCAAATCATGACTTTGGTTTAATTTATCATCATTAATGTTAATATCACTTTAAACCTGCATCTAAAAGCTGTACAAATATGACATCACTCACTTTGTGTATCAGTGTAGACAGGCGTTCATCCACAGAGTGTTTTTCTAAGGAGACAGAAAGGACATAGAAACAGGTGACTGACATCATACAATACTGCTTTGTAGAAAAAAAATACAAAAAGGTCTTTCACAGATTATTTATGAGACAATGTGTCCCCTTTCCTGAAATACGTTTCCATACTTCACATTAGACATAAAATATATCTTGTGCACCAGATGATGTGCCTTTTCCCTACAGTATAAATCTTATTATTTATGATGTGAAGAAAACAGCTTATAAATTTAGGTGACACATGTTAGGGACCAGTTTTAGGATTTTAAAATGTTTTTGTCTTTTTCATCTTACTCTTGGGTCCTGAGCTGCTGTCTGACAACCTCTGCACCAGATCAGTCTTCCTCATCTTCTCTAAAGCCTCCTTGGTCATCTTCACAGACTGACGGCCGTCAATCTGCACCATCAAAAACACTACGTCCTGTCTGTCTGTCGTCTTCAGCAGCCTCCATTGGATGCTTGACCAACGTTTGTTGAAGTCAGTTTCATCCTGGAAGTAGTTCTTGAACTTCTTGATCTCCCCGTCACTCAAATCAGCAAGCGTTTCCAAAAGCAGCTCTATGACAGACGTCATTGTTTCCACCTGATAAATTTAAAGGAAATGTTCACGGGGTATAAGTGCAATTTGTTAGCTGGGATCATTACAGATATGTCTGTCAACATCTCACTAATGCCTCATCAATGTTTTAGAAATGTGGATGTGGTAAGAGAACTGGTAATATTTGTCCAAATGATCTAAAACACCTTTTTTTTCATACTGCACGTACATGTGTACATTTCTGAAGCGACATCAAGTTAACTCACTTTATCATCTTTTATAAGTATTTTATTTTCATAAACAGGTCCATGACTTTATTTCATTGCCTGGGTGTAACTCTTTCAAAGACAGTTCAACAAAAACTGTAATGAGTGCCTGTTTAACCAGTTGAATCTTCTAATAAAAAAAGTGAGAAACACTCATTTTATAAAAAATATTACATTGTTTGAACAATAAATATTTCATCTGCTGAATAAAAGCTGCACTGTGTGAAGTCAGAGTGATGTGACATTACTCACTCTCTGGATCAGCGAAGGCCACTGTTTCTCTGAGGGGAAAAGAAATAGAAAAAGTAACTTATTTAACGTCAGGCTTCATGAACACTTATGATCCAAATGATTTCATACCAGAGTGACACTAACGGCGACATAATAACATGTGGGGCCTCATAAAGATTTTCCAGCAATGTTGATTGGCTCTAGATGTATTTGTTTTTGCAATATACCCAAACATGAAAGATCTGTAGTCTCATTTATAACCGCTGCATATGCACAAAACGAGGCCTGAAAAAGGGGGTACTCCTTTCAACGAAAAAGTTATTACATCATATTCTGTTTCTGCCAATATATTCCCCTAAATCCTTCACACCTGACCTTTACACGCACAATCATTACACTCCATGTCCTCATTATGAGTCCTAATCATAACGAAAGTTTGCCATAAGAGACAATCTTCCATTTTCAGATGATATCTCAGGGTTGGGGATAACACTGATTATCTCAATCTTTTGGCAAGGTGTGAAGCAATCAGTCTGATTGCTGTAAACATATAAACACTGCGATGACACTCAGCTGTTGCCATGATTTCTACGCATCCGCATCCATGAGGTGCTTTGAACTGACCATGTATGGTTCAATGTGGGCGTGTAGACGGTGAGATATGTGGCTGATCAACATGCAGACAATTCCAAGTTGATTTGGGATTTATAAAAGGAAAACTGCGCACTGAAAGGCAAACACTCCCTGCCACTCTCTGTCCAAACGTACACTTTTACTATGGATCCTGTGCACTGTTTTATGAATGAGACCCCTGATCTTTTCTGGAGTCACTTTTTTAACATAGAATAAAATATTTAATATATGAATATTTCTGTTTTGCTTTACCTTTGCTTCCTGAGCTGGTGTCTGATAATCTCTGTACCAGATCAGTCCTGTTCATCTCCTTCAAGTCCACAAACTCTTCATCCCACAACAGATGCAGTGCATCTGTTGATGTCAGTCGACTCCTCGAGATGGGTGGGTAATCCTCCTCCAGTTTAATAAGAGACTTGAAATAGTCAAACTCTTTTGAACTCAAATCATCCAATGCTTCAAAAATCATCTTCTCAGCCATCACTGTGTCTACCTGAAAAAAAAATCATAGGACATATTATGCAGTACATGGAGGACAGGATGTGTGTTGATTGTGTGACCTACTACTGTGATTGGAAATTAATTTCTTTGCATTTTTCACTTGCTCATTTTGTACCAGGCAATAAAAAATATAATTTTGTGAAATATGTACATGAAACACCAAATAATAGAGAATGAGATAAATGTCAATACATGACCTAAACATGATCACTCAGTTTAACTGTTGCAGCCGCACAAGATGAGCCATTGTTGGTTAAAGGAATAACCATGCTCTGTAGAACTCTTCTCCCTTTAATTTACCTGTCATTAATCTTTAAGATCTATAAATTTGTTTACAGCACTTAGTTTCCCTACAACATAGCTAAGTACAATTCTTCCATGTTGCAGTGTTGCTTCCTCATAGCTCCACAGCTCCATCAGAAGGAGCACATTTAGTGAGTTACTGGCACAGCAACATTTTTATGAAAAATACTCCACAAGTGGAGCATGAGTGGTTTGAGAAGTTACTGCTGATGTTTCTGTTGTCGTGACTTTGGGTTGAAATCAAGAAGGAACCTTGGGGCTGAAAAATGAAGCTGACACAGAAGTGCCAAAAACTGCAGTTCTTTGAATGGCCGGTCAATCCCCACAGACCACTTAGTTAAAATGCAGCAGAAATGAACATGTTTACAGCCTGGTACAAAAACTGTGATCACTTCTGGCTCAAAAGAAACCCAGATGGCCAAAGCTGAAATGCTAAACATCACGGTAGCGACATCCATTATTTTTACAGTCTATGGTTGGAATTTATTCTCATTTGTGAGAATCTGACTAAAGCTGCTGTCCTTCACAAACGAGCAAAATATAAACTTTTCAGAGCCATGTTTTAGGTGATGAGAACGTATCTTTTTTCAGCAGAGGATTACTCTGATGATTTTAGAAACATTTCCCAAACTTTGACTTAAATCAAATTATTATAATTATGAACATTATATCATATTCACTTAAAAAGTGAATCTTGATTATATTCACTGATTGCGTCTAAAAAAACGTGATTATATGAGAGGTACAACCTATGACAGCCCCACTTCCATTAGAATAATTTATATAACTAAAGCTGTACTCACTTTCATGGCGCTCTCATACTCCCTTCCTCTGAGTTCATCGATTAGATGAGACTCGTGTTTATTCAGGATTTCGTAGAAGATCTCTTTTCCTTGAACTCCACTGGATGCCAAAGGCCGATTAAAGAGCTCCCTCATGATCTCCTGAGAGGTGGGCAGAGCCCTGATTTTCTCATAACTGTCTGGTTGGATGACATTTTTGGAGAAAAGCTCATCCAGAATGACTGCAGTTTTCTTCACTCTCTGTATCAGCTCGACTCGATGTCTATCCACAAAGTGCTTGTCTGAGGAAAGAGGAAAAAATGACTTTACAATGACTGATTGGATTTGCAGATGACATGAAGCCATCAAAGTGTAAATTACTATGATTTATCAAAAACAGACAATTCATGACTTTGATTATCTGAGAAAATGACTTAAAAGTCTGAAACAGCAGTTTCTATTATTCAGTTGTTTGTGTATTGTTTTCATTATGGTGTTTTTAACTGCATGTTGGTCCCAGGATGAGTACATACTGTTGTTACAGCTAATGGGGACAAAATAAAACACAAAAACAACTCATACAACAGTGTTTTCAAAGGAACAGTGACCCATCAAGTGTTAACATCATCTGTTAATGTGTCTACATCTTATAATTATGAGATGACGTTTTCTTCAAATGCCATTCTGTCCTATCTGAAGTTTTATGATGATAATTTAGGAAATACACTTACTGTCTTTCCTGCCAAGGGTGACATGAGCAGATTGTTCTAACTGTACCCTGTATCTGTCCTGTGTTTTAAATGTCTGTGTGTAATGTTAGATGCCCTCTCCTGCTACTGCAGAATAAATCTACCTACGGGTATCAATAAAGTCACCTTGAACCTTGAACCAGGAAGCTAGAAACTTTTTTTTGATGTATGTGCCAGGTGAGCCGCTCCACTGGACTGAATAGGTGCTATCTTGGGATCAGGTATCTAGGTGTTATTATACATCTATGCTGGAGACCAATAGGGAGGATTCACAATGCTTGTTAGCCAGTTAGCACATTAACAACACAACCTGATGTTAAAAAGAAAAAAATATCTTGCACAAAATAAAAACTTGAGAAGACATCATACTACCTCTGCCCCAGCCTTCTGCCATGGTATCTTCACCAGCTGCTCCGGCTGAAGGTTTCCCAGCTGAAACAAAAGAGGGGAAAATTAAATTCCTTAAAGATGGACCTGACTGCTGTTTATGCCCAAAAATGCTTTTTATACACACAGCTAACCAACTCAACTTCATCTCCCTGGTTTGAAAACCACTTTTTTTTTCAAGTGTCCTGATTGGTTGTCCGTTTAAAAAAAGACTTCAAATGAAAAGACTGGTGACAATCTGTTATTTTCTAATGGCCAAGAGACCAAAACGAAAAGAGCAAAACCCACAATGTGCCTGTCCTGCTCAATAGTTTTTTACTTCCCCAGCCAGTCTGTGGCACTCAGCCCCGAGCCCATTTGTTCCTACTGGAGATGTTAATCAAATATATGGTTTCATTTTCATAAAGAATTCCTAAAACAGCTGTGCAATGTAGTTTGTTTTACCATCCTCAGTCAAACAGGAGTAAATATTGCATTTGTTATGGACTATATTTAGCTGCAAATTTGGTAAAATTCAATAATAAAACTGAGCTGCAAATCTGCTAAATCTCTTTACTGTATTTTATTTTAAGGTGTAATGTCTTATACTTTTTTTTAAGTATATTAAATTGTATTTGATTGACATTTCTTTCTCTTCTTTATGCTTCAATTATGTGTTGTTCCATATTTGTTCAATATCTTGCATGTTCTAGTGCTGTTTTTATGTTGTAGACGACCTGAACTCAGTGATGACAGGCAGTTAGTGAGAGGACTGTGTACATAGTACACCTACCTTCTGCCATTGTATTTTTATCAATTGCTGCTGCTGAGGATCAAGAAGCTGTAAAAAATAAAACAATGAATTTATTAAAAACTTAAGCTAAGATAAAGGCTTCAGAACAATGCACAGTATTGTTCTTAGACATTATGCACACCTCTGTTGTTTCATATAAATCTCAATGATTAACAACATGTTGTCTCTCTTTAATGATCAGAGTAGGGCTGCAACCAATGATTATTTTCAGTGTTGATTTATCTGTCGGTTACTGTCTTGATTAATCAATTAGTTGTTTGGTCTACAAAATGTCAGAAAATGGTGAAAAATGTCCAAGATGAAGACCTCAAATGTCTTGTTTTAAAGATATTCAGTTTCAATTTCCCATTTAAGAAGGTTTTTCTTAAAAAACAAACAAACTAAATCCATTATCAGATTGGTTGGCAGCTAATTTAACAGATACAGTTCATCAATTAATTGATTAATTGATGCAGCTCTAGATGAGAGCACCAAGAAAGCAAGACAAAGTAAATAGTACAGAAATTAGAACAGATATACAACACACATTATGAGGCTAAGTTAAAGATATACTATGCAGGAATTGTCAGTTACTATTTGTAATAGTATTACCACTGAAAGTGAAGGCCAATCCCAGATTCACTCTCTTTCACTATCTTTGCATTTTAATGGTGGCGACCATGAACGAAAAAATAGTCAGATCATAGAAATAGTTACGTAGTTTTGTAAAGAAAAGTATATTTCTCACACATGAACAATAGCAAGTATGTAATGGGTCCCAGATATTATTTTATTTACTGAGCAGGCTAAACTATGCAGGGTACCCCAGCAGCCCTATCTTTAACTTAAGTAAAAGCAGAAATACCACACTGTAGAAATACTCTAGTATTGCATTTCAAACCTTACTTCAAAGAAAGTACACAAGTATTTGTTAGACTCCTCCGTGTCTCCTGTCATTCCTTGTGTTTCTATCCTGTTTTCCCCACCCTCTTACTCCGTGTTTGTGCTGTCTGTTTCCCTTGTCTGTTGGTTCCAGGGCTGGGCGAGGCTTCCGGACATCTAATCACTCACCTCACAGCTGCTCTGCATCAAGTTGATTGCCACTGACCTCTCCTGCAGTGTATATATACCTGGTCTTTCCCTCCATTCTTTGCCAGTTTGTTGTTGTAACCACAAGAGGTGATTAATTGGCACAACTTTGTTGACCCTAGATTTTTTTTGTGTGCTTTTCCTAAATCTTTGGGGGTTTTTTTGTCATTCTCTAAGTGCCCGGCCATACTCACCTGTTTCTGTCTGCCACGCTCAGTCCCTGCCTCTTTATCTGCTCCAGTCCTCTCCACCTGGACATCCACTGACTCCCCTGGCCCTGCTTTGTGTTCCTCTCATCTACAACCCTGCTTTTCTGCCTGTCTTTGGATAATAAAACAGTTAACTGTTACCCCTGTCTTGCGTCAAAATTGTGGGTTCAGTTCCTGTTTCCAGCCAAAGCTTAACAGTATTAGCATCTACACATATTTAAAGTACCAAAACTAAAAGTAGTCCTACTCATTCTGAAGAATGGGCCATTACAGGATAGAGTAAATTATATTCCTGGATTGTAATCACTGATACATAAATGTGTACATCAGCTGGTAGAGATGGAGCTAATGCTAACATTGTGTACAGCTGGGTTAATTACTTCAAAATAATATACCATAATTCACAAGTTGATACTTTTTATTAATAGTTTGAATCTGCAAAATAACTGGTAACTAATGCTGTCTAAGTTATTGTAACAGACATACAGCACTGGCTTTCAAAATACAGTGGATTAGAAACATTAACTAGCATAACCTGAAAATACTCAAGTAAAATTACCTCAAGTACAGTAGCACACACACACACTGTGCCCCTCGTTGAACGTCGTCTTTGCTGTTTCTTATATTCTAGTTTCTGTTTTAGTAAACTGTCTTGTCAAAGCACTTTAGAGACTTTAGCTAGCAACCTGTTGTTCACATACTAACGTTAGAAAAGTGTCAGTTACTGTACCGTTAGCTTAGTTAACCGTTTTCACACAGTAATGGAGCTCAACAGGAAGTTAAAACCAAGAAAGTGAAGGCAAGAGTTAAAGTAAGTTTTACAAACCGTCATTAAACAACTTGTATCTTCAGCTGTCAGAGCTGAAGTCTGTCCAGCTTTTATGACAGCGGTAAACCGTCTCTCGTTGAGTGGACAGGACTTGGGGTCCAGGTGTGTCCCTCCCGGGGTGACCTCCTCTCCGTCTCCTCGGCGGTTGGAGTCAGTGCTGCCAGACGGCCGATAGATGGCGGTAATACAACACAACTGCAGAGGCACGCGACATGAAGGTGCAGAAGAAGAAGAAGGTCCAGGATGTCAACAACAAGCTAACACACAGGTGACCTGACAGTTTATCGGATTCTCTTTACACATCCATGACTGAAAGTTGTAGGTTATGTAACGTTAACTTAAATTTATCAAAGTGGCGTCAACAGGCCTGTTTTATTCCGTCTTCAGTGTTCATTAACGTCTTATTCCGGATGACTTTAGCTAACCTCTTCAGTCGTAGCGTTACCCAGCTAACGGAAAACAGGCATGTTGGGTAGTTCACACAGATCATAACTTATGTTTGAAAAAGTCTTAATAAAACTCAATGCATTTTTTTAAATTATAGCAGCTCTCTTTATTTAGCTACTAGTAAAATAAAAGTATAAATAAAGTGCAGATTAACAGAGTACAAACAGAATGAACTGTAATATATGGAAAACATGCAGAATGTAAATCAGTCGGAGGTAAATATAGATCCAGCCTAAACAGTGTGTAAAGAAAACGCCAAGATATTTATAGTATGAACATGTACAGCAGTTAAAGCAGGCAGTGCAGATATACGTAAATAATACAGCTTATGTAGTGCAGGTTTAAGTGCAAGGAATACTAATAGTAGGGAATTATATACAGAATAAACACCTAGGGGTGTGATATGAATATAGTGTATGTACCACAGATGTGACATACCATGTACAGTATAGACAGTGGCATAATATGAATACTCAATAGTACAGCGTGACCAGTAGTATAAAGTCATTTGTTTTTAGTCTTGAAGACCCCCTGCACTTTTGAACAGCTTAAAAATGTACTTATAATTGTTTTATTGGCTTGATTGTGTTTAATACTTATGTTTGAGGTCTCAGTGACTTCAGCTGTAAAACATGTTTAAATACAGCTAATCTTATATGTTCATGATATGCTATTGCTGTTGACACTTTATGCAGCACTACACCTCCCAATTCCCAAAAAATGTTGGTTGTCCATTTGTTATTCTGGTGAGTTGTAATAAGAGTGTGCTTAAAGGAAAAGTGTGTAAGATTTAGTGAGATTTAGTGGTGAGGACTGCAGCTTGGAACCATCCGAAACTTCTCCCGATAAGAATACCTTCAGTGTGAATTGTTCAGGAGGTGAAGCCGAGTGTGAAGCAGTCGGGATGAGAGTCAGCACCTCCAAATCTGATCAGGATCCTCCTGGGCGCCTCCCACTGGAGGTGTTCCAGGCACGTCCCACTGGTAGGAGGCCCCGGGGCAGACCCAGAACATGCTGGAGGGATTACATATCTCATCTGGCCTGGGAACGCCTTGGAGTCCCCCAGGAGGAGCTTGAAAGCCTTGCTGGGGAGAGGGATGTGTATTTATTTATTGTATCTTGCTTTTATTTTTTACTGCTTACAATCACTCAATCAATGCAATATCAGTATTGTTAAACTGCAGCATCTATACTTCCATCAGTCAGTAATGTAAAACCAGCCATTCAGTCTGTCTCTTTATTATATTCTGCTTCTTTCTGATGCTCCCTCATTATATGGCTTTGTGTTTTTATACTGTTTGCTTGTTATACTATTATTATGATTAGGCTGACTAACACGTTACCCGTTTCTACATCATTGCTTTAAACATATTTTTATCTGAAAGCTTTCGGTTTTAATGCCTGATTTGTACTTTTGTGATTTAAAACTTGTTTGATTTCCTTTTGTTTTATTTTTGCCTCTGTACACACTTTCTGTCTCAGCTCTGAACATTTAAAATAAAAAAAATAAAAAAATTGTTTTGTTGTCTGATTTTCATGCACTTTGCGAAGCACTTTGTGAGATGCTGTTTGATAAAGACGGGCAGAGAAATCATTCTTACACCTCCATATTCTGCTGTGGTTGCTGGTGATCCTCATTTGAATCTCCATCACAAAAATCCAGGTGTTTGGTTTCAGTCATCAAAGGAGGACTCCTGTGGAGCTGTTGACCAGTTGGGGTAAAACTCCCTCAAAGATGGACGTCTCTCAGAGTTAAACATCTGTACAACATGTCTGAGGTTCTCTTGAGCAAACAGCTGCAACACAAAGCCTTAATACAGCTCCTCTGATGCTTCTTTCCTCCACACTCCCCTCTGTTCACACAGGTGGAGTGGCTGTGCTTTTAAAAATCACCTAATGATGGTTTTCACCTTCTGGTCAAAATCAACTGGTTTCTCCTTTTGACCAGTAGATGGCGACAGATCCTTTTAAAACACAGGTCAGAGTTGTTGAGCGTTTTAACTGTAGAAAACATTGCTCATGTTCTACCCTCTCTCCACATGCTTCACTTGATCTTTTTTTTTTTTTTTTTACAAAACAATATCAGTGTTTATAACAAAAGCCATCTTTTGATTTGCACATACTCTACTTTATACTTTATCCTCAGTACATAAGTACAAAGATTACATATACCAAAAGCAGTAAAATGATTACAAAATTAAAATCTTGACCTTTTGTGCATGTTTTAAACAGGTGAAAATGAATAATGACCCTTTATTTTTATGAGGTACACACCACATCACTACCAGTACTTCTGCTACTACTACACTACTGCTACTACTAGTAAACAGTGCACATTTATGTGGGCGACCATGCACGTGCAGAGGGGGCTGGAGCACCTGCCCTTTTTGCCCCTTGACCCCCAAGTGCCCTTTTGTCAAGCTTCTTTTCTGTGTGGTGAAGGCCTTCCTGTTGCCCTTGACAAGAACATTTATTCTTATTAGCAGTTCATTAACAGTTCACTTTTATTACTTAAAACTGGTCTCTGTAACGCAAAAATAACACTAACAAGGCATCAACAAAGGTCAAAATATTAACTTTTTACTGTTCCAATTTCCCAAACATTCCTTTTTCATTTGCAATTGTCATTAATTCATAATAAAAAAAAGTATGATATGGACATTTTTCTTACTTTTACTTGGACTATGAATTACTGGATTTGACACGACACCTAAACAACACTACATTGCAGTGTGTTAGTTATTTTACATCACATTTTAGATCTACAATCGCATAAGGTTTGAGAGTGTTAATTATGTTTGATAAAATAGTAAATTGATGCTGATTAACTGACAGAGATTTGTTCCTAGATTGACAGGAAGACAGTGATATAAGGAAATGGAGATGGAGCCAACACAGAGTGCATGACACAGCAAGGCAGGAGACAGAGGCTGGAGTCACTGAGCCACAGTCCATAGAAAAGATGTGGGAAACAGAAGCTCAGGACAAGGAGACTAAAACCAGAGAGAGGTCATTCTCAAATCTACTTGGACTTCAACACCTGACTGACCCCGTCGCCCATGTCCTACAGTTCAATATTAAGTATGATGAGGCCTTTATCCAGATGTGTAATAACAACAAAAGGAGAGGAGACAATTAGAAAATAAGGAGAAAAAGAGAAGAGGGAAAGAAAAATGTTTAATTGGAACCAACAAAACATAAAAACAAGAGGGTGAATCATGGTGTGGTGTCAGCAGGCTTTGCATCTTGCCACGGGGACATGTAACAGTGAGGTAATATCTCTCCCATGTTCTTTTTAATGTCATGTTTGCTGTTACAGTGTGTTCTGGACAGGCCATTCAGGAGTATCTTCACCTCTGCAGCCACCTACAGGTGATTATGTTGCAGGGCATTAACTTGTAAAATCAAGGTAAGCTAACTAAGCCCGAGGACCGTTGTTATCTCAGACTAATAATTCAGAAGGCATTCAGATTCGTTACACAGGAGATGTGGTTCCATCCATCAATAATTCTTTATTAGCAATATCACAATATCTAAAAAAATATGAATTTTATGAATGACTTAATTTCAAACCAAAGAAACATCATAAAAAACAAGACAAAGATAACAGTGTCCAAAAAGGAGTAGGTAGAAAGAAAACTTATATGCCCCTACAGCTTTCTTACATTTCTTCTTTGAACACATTTATTTCAAGAAATTCCCAAATTTATTTACAACTATCCCCGGTCGACTTACCACCCAATTAAATAAATAAGTAATAAAACCAGTTTATTTACAGTCCGAGTACCACCCAGTGTTACAAAACAAATATGCACTCCCCTAACACAACCTTTCCTCGTCTACAAATCTGCCAAATATATGTTTTTGTGTAGTTGTAGTAGTAGTAGTGTAACTGATTAATATTTGTGCTTTGTTTCAACTCATCACGCAGCCCATTCCACAAGTCCACACCACACACTGAAATACACAGACTCTCTTAGTTGTACAAACACATTGTTTTTTTTTTTTTTTAAATTAAATTCTCCTCTTAAAATATAAACCCCCTCCCTGTCACAAAACATTTTTTAATGGTGCCCAAAGGTGAATTATTTCTTACTTTAAACATGATTATTACAGTCTTAAATTTGACCACATCTAAAAATTTCAGTGTATGTGACTCTATAAACAGTGTTGGTGTGTTCTCTGTACGCCACATTGTGTACTGTCCTGACTGCTCTCTTTTGAAGGATGTATAATGGTTGTAAGTTGCATTTGTCAGTGTTGCCCTAAACTTCTACACAATAATTCAAATGCAGGTAGTGCAAGTGATGAATACAGAATGTGCAATGATTTATGGTCCAGTATGTGTTTTGTTTTCCCCACAAGTGCAACGCTCTTTGCCAGCTCTGTTCTTACATGATTGATCTGAGGTGTCCAGCAGGTTTTGTCGTCTAAATCACACCCAGAAATTTAGTTTCCTGTAATTTTGCGTCTGTACTGTGGTTTCTAAACAACATAAATTCAGTTTTGTTTAAATTTAAAGACAAAATAAAAGTAATTAAATCAAGATAAACTTTTAAATCTGTCAGCATGTTTGACATAACTGAAAAGTCAAAGTTAGATAAAAACATCTGGTGAGAACCTTCATTCATTTCTACATACTGTCTTTAAAACATCTGCTGAATCTGGTTTTAAACATTACAGTAAGTCTCTTAATAAAAATGAGTCTCACCAGTCAGGGCAGGAAAGGTAACTCTATCCATCCAAATCTAAGTTGATCCATTTATCAAAATTAAGTGTCAACATAAGGACAACAGCTCTAATAAAACATTACGCTAAAAAAGCAGCGTTGTAGACAACAGACGTATCATTAACACTGATATTTCCCCACTGTTATCATATGAAGAAAACAGTCTGTTCAGGCAGATTGTATGTTTGATCTAAAAAAGGATTTCACCACAACATTCACTTCTGTTTCTTGAGGTCAGACATAAGAAGTGGCTCCTTTGTCTCAAGGATTTTGTAGAAGATGTCTTTGCCATCATTTCCAGCAGCATTCAGGGGACCTGAGTAGAGCCTCCTCATCTTATCCCGATTGGTAGGAATAGCCAAGATTTCATCATACGTCTCCTTGTTGGATGACTTTGTTGGCGAGGAGCGCATCCAAAATGGATGCAATGTTGTTCGCTCTTTCGATCAGCTGTTCTCTATGTTTATCCACAAAATGCTCCCCTGAGGGGCAGAGGGGATAAAAGTAAATTGACTTAGGTTAATATCTGGTGACATCAGTTTCTTTAGAGAGAGAAAAAAAGAACATTACAAACTACTGTCGATGGTTTGTCATTGTTTGAGTTGACAGTCGCACATTCAAATTTTTTTGGGATGTGGTTTAATCTCAATTCATAGTTTTGATCATTTTTCAATGGCGAAATGTGAATTCAAACTCATTTGAGAAATATACACATTTTCTGCTCATTAACATATGATGCTCGGCAGGACGTTGTTTTGTTACTGTCAGGTAATAATTCTTATCAGAAAAGGATTAAACATTATTTATATGCCACGATGTGGCAATCAACGTGTCCGTGTTAGTTTCCTCTTAGTTTGAACTTCAATAGCCTCTTTCCAGAAATCATGACTCAGATACTCAAGATAATCCACAGACCTTTTTGTGAGCAGTTTTATTTAGGAACTATGTTCTTCCTACCAAACTACCCACCACCTGTATCACCTTGCAGAAGGAAGCGTGCTTATACTGCTAGCTCACCTAGCACCACTGAGCTAGCTAACGTTACAGCTCGGCCGAGGAGGACACGTCACTAATGTTGACATCTCATGCTGTCACCAGCAAGAGTCTCTCGTCCATGAGTAGATGCAACTTTCCTCTGCATGGTAATACAGTTTGCAGGTGTCGTTTAGTAGGAACAAAATTCCTCCATGAAACTGCTCACAGCAAGGTCTGTGGATTATCTGGATTAACTCGAGATTATAGTAGACTATAGTAGAGTAGACTCCTCTAAATATAAATCATTTGTAATGTCTTACCTTGTGTAGGACCAGCGCAGCTCTGGTATTCATCTAAAGAGAAAAAAAAATGCAGAGGTAAAAAAAATATGGATACATAGCTGATTGAATGCCTTCATCTAACAGTGGACATCTGCTCCACTACTGACATGCAATAAAATGACAGTGGTACACAGGCAGTGTAGGTAGTTGTTGTGGTGGTATTTAAAACTGACCTTTTTTAATGTCACAGTTCCACACTGGCTGAAGCTCATTTTGTTGTGTGAGATTGAGCATAAAGTCTGTGTCCGGATTTTTAATGGACACTTCAAAAAAATTTGGGTCCGTGCTTTCATACATGAGCATTAATGTCTGTGAAAGAATAAAAAGAGGTCAGACTTTGAGCCAGAAAGCACCATCATGCATGTTTGTCTTCACTGTCGTGTTTTCAAATGAGGTGAAGTTGTGGCATTTACAGTCACACCAAAGACACCACCAACAGGACTGTTAGCCCTTAATGCCAGCCGAGGGTGTTT
This sequence comes from Cephalopholis sonnerati, assembly GCA_019142605.1. Taxonomy (NCBI): domain Eukaryota; kingdom Metazoa; phylum Chordata; class Actinopteri; order Perciformes; family Serranidae; genus Cephalopholis; species Cephalopholis sonnerati. The sequence goes on from JAGQAX010000008.1 coordinate 30,646,381, forward strand.
GGCATATGACTGGATGATGTGCAAAGTGTAGTATGTTGTCATGCATGTTAAGGCACACTTCATGGCATCCAAGTCAAACACCAGGTGAAATGTAGCTACATGTACAGAAGAAAAACACAGCTGTTTCTATATTACTATTTTTTTTAGCTTTCCAGAAGGATTGGTAAAACTAACTCAGAGACACTGTTGATTACAGGCGAATGGAAAAGCTATCTTAGAGAAATCAAGACCCACTGCAACCTCAAACACTTTATCACTAGAGTAGCTGGGGGAAGTAACAAGCCTACACTGCCACACAGCTTGTGTTACTTTAAAATATAAGTGTTGTTGCTGTTTCACTGTGCTCAAAAACAGTGCACTCCATAAATTTAAAAGCAGTTCAAAACATACTTCAGGGTTAATTTTTGCACCGTCCAAATCTGCTGTCAGGGTGAACCAGTCATGCATTTTCAGGGGCTTCACTGGATGTGGCTTTCGGATTCTTTTGTATCCATCAGATGACTCAATTTTATCCAATTCCTGTTAAAGAAAAAAAAGTTGGTTGTGTATTTATCAAATTATCTGTGGTGCCATTCGGTAACTGATTATGATTGGTATTGATGGCAGTTAGAGATGAAATAACCTGTTGTACGGCAGGATCAGGTGGGATCAGATAAACATGGAGTTTGAGGAATGGTGTGTCAGTCCTGTATATTAACACCTTACTGTTTATTTCCAGTGAAAGGCAAAAATATTTCACCAGGACCATTTTTAGAGAGAAAACTGGTTCAGACAGCTTGACATGGGACGATGTGACCTCAGACACTATTTCCACAACATCTCCACAGTCATCTATGTGTAGGACTGCAAACTTGTCTAATATTGTTGGATCATCATCTGCACAAAGTAACAGCACACACAGGTAGTGAGGAGAAAAGGATTGCATCAGTTTTTATACACATGCTGTCAGAAATAAATAAAGTTAGTATTTTATTATTTTCTTTATGTACACTTACCGATGCAGATCCAGTGTGGCAGGTACACTACATCTAACTTCCCAGCAATGACTGTGACGTCCATCAGGGGACCTGCAGGTATGTACTGCATGCTTTCTATCCTCTCCATGTGTCCACTCAAAGAGCAAAACTGGTACTTAAAGCTGACCTTTTCCTTACAGACCCAGCGCAAGCCAGAGACACTGCATTCAAAGTGTCCTGCTTCAGACTGTAGGCTAAAATGTGAATGAAAAGAAAACAAGAGGGTTTGTGTCAATGCACAAAAATACTGTATTAGAGTCACAAAGGAATAAATGTAAAAGTCGGAGCAAATTAGCCTTCAGTTTATTTGGTGTTCAATCTATTGCCACTATATTTGTTATATTATGTTAGTATAACCCGTAAGAGCACAGAGAAAGATTTTAGTTTCCCTTCTGTGAAAACACACTAAGAGCCAAGCTTGAAGGTTTCCTTTAGTTCCAGTTTTCTGTGACCACAGACTGTAAAAATAATGTATATAGCCACAGCGACATTACTTATTTGCTTGTGGGCTATTTTGAATCCCTGAGTTTGAAATTTTGGTCGTTCCTCTGGGATTTTGTGTATAGTTTGTGTATATGTACATGAAGGAACAAAACAGAGTAAATGTTAACTTGGAGAGTATCTGCCTTGATTGTAACTGGTGCATAATGTGGCATTAACACTATTATTGTAATATTGCATTAAAAAGATTTTCATTTTCCTTCTGTGAAAAATCTCAAGAACTAGTTCTAGTTTGCTGTGATGCAGTATTTAGCATGTAATCTTTACCTGTACACTGGAGCCTCATCTGCATCTGTACTGTTCACTACAGGGTCAAGTTTAGTCCAGTCACTGGAGTGCTGTTGCAGAGGACAGTCATTTTAACAAAGAAGTGAAGATGTGTCTCTTTGAAACAAAACATAAAGGAACAAATGAATGAATGTAAAGGATTACCGTAACGCTTCCACAACCCTCAGACTCCAAGCTTCCTGAGGGCCCTTGTGAAGACACATTCACAGTTTTTTAAAATATTTTAATCATATTAGGGGTGGGCGATATGGCCCTAAAATAATATCACAATATTTCAGGGTATTTTTGCCCACAAGGGGAAATTCAATGTTTTCACTGTGTTGTTGTTTTACACATACACACAGGTCCAAAATACACACACACATGCACAAACAGGACCTATACATGCATTAAATGGAGAGATGTCCGAGTGAGGGGGCTTCCCATGGACAGGCGCCCCGAGCGGCTGGGGGGGGGGGTTCGGTGCCTTGCTCAGGGGCATATTTTGGGCGGGGACTTGAGCCGGCGACCCTTCGGTTCCCAAGCCAAGTCCCTATGGACTGAGCTACTGCTGCCCCAAAATATATATATATATATATTATTAATATAAGAAAGTATAATTGCAACAAAATAAGTGAAACAGTTTTACTTGTTTTACTTGCCTTCAAATATTCAGTAAAAACTAAACAAAAATTATCTCTCATTTCTTTAGTTCTTTAGTTCAACAAAATAAAATCTACCACAAATTACACATTTAAACAGCTCCCAAATACAAAAAATGTCCCATGGAATCTATATATATAAATCAACAGGTGATTTCCTTCTTTTAGTAAAATCCTAAATGATTGAGTTGTTTTTTTCCACCTGGACCTTTATGCTCTGCCATTTCTCCTCTAATCATCACGCTGTAACCTGTGACAGGCTGTTATGATACCACAACTATCACACATTCACATATATGCAGTGTTTTGTCGAGCTGTGAGCATCATGTAGGTTTACATTACCAAAGGTTTATGACAAAATCACTTGACACAGACTTCAGTGTGTGCAGAGCAAGAGACGAGAGGGAGAGACGCTGTGCTGCTGCCAGAGGAGCCGCTGAATGAGTTCCCTCTGAGCGGTAACTCGCTAAAAGAGTCTGTGATGTCCAGGGCTGTTCATAAAACATTCAGGACACCTCAGTTTATTCCACACTACTGAAGCTGCTCCTCTTTCTGAAACCACCACAGAGGTGGTAATAATTTCACTTTCAGCCATGCTTTTTGTTGCCGTGGGTAACAGTATGATGTCAATATATCAACAAGTCGAGAGTATCATGATATGAATTTTTCATATGTTTAAAATTATACTGCAGTTAGCATGAACAAGATCATATGGCACACCCCTAATTCTATTGTAACTTTTTATATGTTTATGTTTAGCTGCTTTAACACTATGTCCTACACAGCTCTGCTCTGCTCTAGTTTGAGAGCAATATGTTATGTAAGACAACTAAATTGTTTTCACAAATAATACAGACATTATGTGACAGAATTACAAGTTTTTACCAAAGGACAATTAAGTGTTTGATAGTTGATGCTGTGCTGTGTTGAAAATTGGAAGAACAAACGCTTTGATTTATAAATTAAGCCTTTTCAAGCGGCAGAGCCTCAACAGTGTTACTATGATAGGTATAATGTTTACTGTGTTCATCATCTTACTTTAGCATGCCTAGCATGTGAACATAAGCTAATTAGCACAACACAAAGCTGAGGCTGACGCTGATAGAAATATCATTGGTTTTGAAGTCTAAAATCTATTAGATGTTTTTGAGACATATGATTGTGTAACGTGGCAGTCTTTGTCATCTTACCTTTGAGTCCTGAGCTGGTGTCTGACAGCATCTCTACCAGATCAGTCCTGTTTATCTTCTTCAAAACTTCACTGGTCACCTCCACAGACTGTTTGCCGTAGATCTCCACCATCAGCTTCACTAGTTCACGTCTGTCTGCCGTCTCCATTTGGTGTCCTGGGATTTTTGGAAGATCTGTCTCCCTTTCAGTGTACTGCAAGACATGCTTGAATCTTTCGAACTCCGCGGGACTTAAATCTTTCAGTGTTTCTAAAAGCTTCTCCATTAGTGGTGTCATGGTGACTTCCTGATGGATACAAAGTAGTTAGCGGGCATCTATGTCATATCTTCACTGTAGTGATGATGCATTCATTTATCTGGGTCAATCAAAGCATTTAAGTTATTAAGAGAGTATAGAAACAACTTATTTCAACCACATTAAGCACATATATCTGGTGAAGAAGGATTCTATGATGATTTTAGTGAGTATTTCTTATGTGTTCATTTCTGGAGCTTCATTAAAACACACTTTGATTGAGTTAATTTGATTCTATACACTGATTATCAATATTTCTCTGTCACTGTGCTACCATAACTAGTAATGATTCACCTACAAGTACAAGTACAAGTTCTTGTGGCTTCTACAGCAGATGTGATGTTTCTGCTTTAAAAACTTTTTATGCCTCTTCACTATCAACATGAGGATAATGTTGAACCTGTAAAAATGAAAGAAAAACTGAGTTCTGTAAAATTTGTCTGATGTGACATTACTCACTTTCTGGAGCAGCTCAGATGGATATTTCTCTGAGGAGAAAGAAAACAGAATATGAGTACTGAGTTTTGCCGATTCAAAATCAGACTATAAACAACTTTAGTCAGATTAAGTTGCTTCTGAATAAAATATGATGTGAAGGATTAATTGCAAAATATCACTAAAATGGGCTTGGAATTGACATCATAAAAACAGAATGAGAGAGATTAACACCCATAAATCTAAAGGACTGCAATACAAAAGCCCTGCAACAAACACTACCTTTAAAAAGATTATAATGTTTGAAATGTGTCAAAATATATGATTAAGATATTCAGTGTGTCAGACAGGTGTTGATTCAAGTGGTCATTTTTGAGGTCATAGTGTTTGGCCTTGATGTTCTGTATTATACTGCAAACTGTGACTTATATTTAGCTTCTCTTAAATAAGTTTCAGTTGACTTTAAAGAAAATAGAATACAAAGAATTCACTGCTTTCTCTGACCTTTGATTCTTGAGCTGGTGACTGGAAACGTCTTTACTAGACCAGTCCTGTTCATGTCCATTAAAACCTCTGCGGTCACCTCCACAGACTGCTGGCCACAAGCCTGGACCATCAGATTCACCAGTGTGACTGCAGTGTTTTCCCACTGTAGTCTGCTCAGTGAGATGTGTGGAAGGCCCTTCTGGAACTGCGTGAACTGCAGCAACCACTTGAATTTCTCGAGCTCCTTATAACTCAAATCCTCCAGTGCTTTTGAAAGAATCTGTTTCACAGCTGCCTGAAAAATTTAAAGGGTACTTTAGGTTAATGTGTCAATTCTGAACTGGCATTATTAAACATCTATTTCTTAGTATTTTATCAGTGTTAGTATTTTTAGACCTGGATTGTATCCACCTTATTCCTAGCCCCCATGATTCCTTGCGCAAATTATGTGCGCGACTTCCGGCGTTGAACCGAATCTGGAGATTTCTAATGGCAACAGTTTGTTTACAGTACTCTATTCTTCTTTCCAAGAGCAACTGGGAAATAAAACGTGGAACACTTGTGGTTTTATTTCTCATATCAATGGTAACCATGGCAACAGGAACGATCCCTTTTTGTTCTGGTCACATGTTCAACACACAGTTGCTGAAGACAAAAATTTAGCTTAGACTGGTTGTTAGTCGTTACAGACACGGACAGTGCAACAGGTACCAGAGCTCTGCAAAGACATTTTAGAAATTGTTAACATTGGTTAAATATCTGTTAAAAAATCTGTATTTGCTAAACTGCGGGCAAATTGCTTTCAAAAAGAAACCAGCATTGGCAGTTAGCCACCAAGAGTAGCCACTGGGACTAACCACAGTCTATGGGACTAACTGCTACTTCCTCTATCTCACAGGAAGTTGCAGACATAATCATTTCTAAAGTAGTGCCCTCAGGAATAAGGTGGATAAGATTCATTTCTTCAGCAGCAACAAAGCAAAAGATGATTCCCTTCATACTTTTACCCTTTAATTCCTGTAAACTGATTACTACCACCTGATCTAACATAACATTGTTTCTGTAACAGGGGCTCAAAGAACATTTTTACCCGACTTGAAAGTTAGTATTTTATTTTCATAGTTAAATATCTGAATAAGATAACTTATCAAATAAACAGATATTAGATATTTAGATAGGTATGTCTTTTTAGAGCTCCTTTATTGCAAGTTTAAAAAAAAAATCATAAAAGTACCACGACGTAGCTACTATGACGTCAACCACTGGTTTGTAGACTGTTGTTTTGAAGCCTTGAGTTCGGCATTTCGGTCATCACCAAATGGTTTTTTTAAGAGTCACAGGTGACCATATTTGGACGAGAGGGTGGAGCTGTGGAAAAGCGAGAGATGGATCTAAGACTACAGCAACGCATCACAGACAGCCTGTCACTCAAGCCACCCCATCATTAAATATGCGCATCTTTGAGCCTAAATTAAATGTAAACAAGTGAGTTTCAAAAAGTTCATCACCCATACAGTTGTTGTGAATGTTGAAATCAGCTACAGACACCAAAACTGTTTTTTTTTGTGTCAGGCTGTAAACATGTTTATTTTTGCTGTAACGCTGGCTTCATTTCTCAGCTCCCGAGGTTGCTGGTTGATATTTTTGCATCTAACTGGAAAAATTAAGGGTTTATTTCAACCAAACCAGTTTGTGATTTTTGGAACAGTGGAGAGATGAACCCAGACAGTTCTTGTGAGACTTATTTTGTGTCTGTTGTCAGACACTTAAAATAACAATCTGAGCCTGTCGGTGGCAAAAACAAGCACTAATAGTGGATGTGAATTGACAGTGTTCATTACATTATAGCCAATTTTGCCGCTGTTGGCTGCAGAGGTCTCGCTCAATCCTGGACCACTTTAAAAAATTGTTGTTCCATTAGTCACTTAAAGGGAAAATAGGGTCCAGGTCAGAAAACACAGAAGTTGACCTTCAACACTGTAAGAACCATCCAATTTAAAACCTTTGGTTTGATTTGTATCATCATTTATGATGTTCAGGATGAGGATGGTTTTCAACCTGCATCTACTGAATGAAAGCTGTGATGTGTAAAGTCAGACTCACTTTGTCCAACACTGCAGGTAGATGTTCATCCACTGAGTGCTTCTCTGCAGAGAGAAGGCATTTAAAATGACTCAGAGGATTATATTCTTACCTAACATAGAAAGTATGATCAACTTTAAAAAGGCTCAGTTACCTCAAAAGTAGATTAGACAAATTCACAATATCATAAACACTTTCACAGTCTAAAGCAATCCAACACAAAAGTCCTGCAAACATTACTTGACTCATTAAACTTAAAACATTCTGTGTGACTGTTATTGATTTAATTCATTATTCACTTGATGATTTATTGACCCCTGCTCTGTTTTTATTCACTCTGGTGCTGATAGAGTTTGTACACAAGCAGAGTTACCTTTTTCAAATTATAAATCATAAAATGTATTCATTAGATGTTTATGAGACACATGAGATTATGTGACAGTTTTTTCTTACCTTTCTTTTTTAGTTCAGAGCTGAGCTTTGACAACCTCTGCATCAGATCAGTCCTGTTCATGTTCTTAACAGCCTCCATGGTTAACTGCACAGACTGTTGGCTGTAGGTCTGCAACATCACATCCACTATTTCTGCTCTGTTTGTGGTGTACCTCAACTCTGGTGAGATGTCTGGGAGGTTCTTCTGAGATACAATCAACTTCAGGGACCACTTGAATTTCTTGAGCTTCTTGTTATTCACATCATGCAGAGTTTCCAAAAGCAGCTGTTTAACAGCTGTCATCATTGCAACCTGAAATAATCAATACATTTATAGGACATATATTCAATCCACTGGGACAATTACAAATGTGTTTCTTTGCACCACATCAGTGTTAATGTAGATGTGAGTGTTACAGGCAGATCACATAAGGTATTGATCCATTTGGTGACTGCTGTTGTATTAAGTACTGTTGGTTCAGTTGTTTTTTTATACATTGCTGTGTATATTTGTGTTATAGTATATTTTGCATTTTTTTGAGGAACCAAAGTACAAATCAAAAGATGATTCCCTTTTCCTTCTTCCTTTAAATTCTTATCAACTGGTTAATTGTTTTTCTTTTAATTTACAGGCTGCAGCTCTTTTCACAAAAACTGAAATGAGTCACAGTTTTTAAAAAACTTATTTTCATTACTTTCTGGTTTTATATTTTGTTTAATGCTTTTTGAAAAAAAAATGGTTTGAAGAACAATAAATAGATGTTTCTGGTGGATAAAGTTCTCTTTACTCTGTTGATGAAAAAAAGTCATGAAAAATGTACACGCTGACACTTCCTCATCTCATCCTCAGTGGTAAAAACATCATATCATTATTGTTGGATTCAATTACTGCTAAAGAGCTCAACCTGAACGCAGCTTCAGTTCTGTGAAAAATAAATAAGTGAACCATGACTCCTGACTGTATCATTATCTAAAATGTTGTTTTTTTAACCTGGATCTGTTGAATGAAAGCTGTTTTGTACAAAGTCAGACAGATGTGACATTACTCACTTTCTGGATCAGTGCAGATCGGTGTTCTTCTGAGTGTTTCTCTGAGGAGAAAAGTGGTAAAAGTCATGAGTCATTGATCAAACATCTGACAGTAAACATTGTTATCAGGCCATATTACCTTCTTAAAAATTACAGTTCACAAAATTACACTTTAAAGAGGTCAACAGTCATTTCTGCCTCTTTCCCCGACACATTTTTTAATATTTCACATTAGTCATAAACATTTGTTGTTTGTGCACCAGATGATGTGTCTTCTTTCCCTTTGCATTATAAATTGTATTATTTATAATGTAAAGAGAAGAAGACACAGCTTATGAACTTATGAGACACATGTTCACAAGTTTTGGAATTTTAAGTTGTTTTTGTTTTTGTTGTCTTACTTTTGGGTCCTGAGCTGCTGTCTGACAACCTCTGCACCAGATCAGTCCTCTTCATCCTCTTTAAAGCCTCCTTGGTCGTCTCCACAGACTGTTGGCCCTCAGTCAGCACCATTAAAAACACTATGTCCTGCCTATCTATTGTCTGCAGTACCATGAATGACATGTCTGAGCAGCGTCTGTAGAGGTCAGTCTGACGCAGGAGGAAATCATTGAAGATGCTGATCTCCCCGTCACTCAAACCAGCCAGTGTTTCCAAAAGCAGCTCTATGACAGACGTCATTGTTTCCACCTGGTAAATTCAAACGAAAAGTTCATGGGGTAAAAGTGCAATTTGTCAGCAGGGATGATTACAGATTTTTCTGTTATATACACATCTACAAATGTGTATTTATTTATTTTCTCTATCTCCAAAGTTTGGTGATTAAACTAAGTTTTTGTTTCATCTTTTTCAACAAGTCCTCTCGGGTTATTGTCCTTGTTAAAACTTTGTGTATGCTTGTGTATGTGGTGAAAAAGAAAATTGCTTGTCCGTACTTGTATATTTATATATTGTATATTTTATACACATTTTTATACATTACATTTTGTACACTTATTCAGATTTTTTTCATTATTAATGAATTTGCTGATTTTTTTCTGAATATTTTTTCAATAATGCATTAACAGAGATTGACTGATTAATAGGTTGCAACATGGGATAAAGCTTTGGAAAGAGTAAATGGTTCAACCTCATGTGCTCGCCTTGACTTAATTCAGTTCAAGGTTCTCCATCTAAATCATTATAGTAAGGCCAAACTGTCAAAGATCTTCCCTAATGTAGATGAAAAATGTGATTGTTGTCGCACTGGAAAAGCAGACCTGACCCATATGTTCTGGTCTTGTCACAGGCTGAACAACAACTGGGCCACTGTATTTCAGACTCTATCTGAGGCTTTTCACAAGGACATTCAACCCAGTGTTGTATTTGCAATCTTTGGAGTGCCTTGGGAGGGTATATTAATGACCAATAAAATGAAAGATGTGTTCGTCTTTGCTACACTACTAGCATGGAGAAGGATTTTGTTGGAATGGAAGTCAGAATATCCACCCAAAGCTTCTGCCTGGATGAATGACCTGATGTTGTTCCTCAAACTAGAAAAGATTAAATGCTCAATTACAGGGTCAACCCAAAAATTCCATGCAACCTGGGACCCTTTGATACTTTATTTTGAAAGACTTAAGACTCTCCTGCAAGACTAGGCAGGATCTGTAATCTTTATTGCTCATGAATGGCTCACTCAAAGGATCATATATGGAGCTCTTAAGATGCCAGTGTATTGTTGTAAGAGTTGTAGGTAAATTAGCCTGTATAAAACGATATCCACAGATTTTTTTTTTTTTATTCCTACGTATCTATTTGAATTTTGTATTTGTATTTGTAGTATTGTGTTTGTCTGGTTTACTTTTCATTTAGGTATTATAATCTGTGAACTGTTCCCTGTATATTATTTTGTAAAGGCAGTATGGATGGGTGGGGATAAAAATGAAAATGTTTTTTTTTCTTTGTCAATTGCTGGTATGCCTTTTTTTCTTCAATAAAAATACGTTATAAAAATAAATTCTGGATTAATAGTTTGGTGTATAAAATGTGAGAAAATTGTTAAAACTACCCACGACAATTTCCTGAAGTCCACTTTGAGTTCTTCAATAGTCTTCTATTGTCTGACCAACAGCCCAAAACTAAAAGATATTCACTTTAAAATGATACAAACAGAAAGGAGCAGACAGAAAATGGAAACGGAGAATGTTTGTGAATACAATTAATCACTTAACAGAATATTTGCAATTTATTTTATGTCAATCAGCTAACTGATTAATTGTTTGAGCTTTGTTTCAAGTGACATCACTCACCTTCTGGATCAGTGCAGGCCCACATTCATCCACAAAGTGTTTCCCTACGGACAAAGGAAATATAAATTAATGATTTATCATCAGGCTTTATAATCAGTCACTGTCAGACTGTTACAATGGTATTATTAAGGATTTACTGCAAAATGAGCAAAAAACCAACTTAACTGTAACATCATAAAACTATATTACAGTTTGATGTCTTCTTTCCCATTAAACCCTGTATTAAAGGTTCATATACTGACATGTAAATCAAAACAACTACAGTGCTTTGAGGAAACCTTATTTTCAGTTACAGGAATAATATTTGCTCTTTTGTTATATGTTATTGGTGTTTTAAGTATTTTTTATATAGGACACATACCTCCCTCCATGGTACTCACGCCAAAGGCTTCAGCTGATGATCCTGCAGCTGCAACACATTTAATGACAACTGTAATTGTAATAACAAAAACACTGTGTAAAGCCACTATATGTTCTTGTCCTGAGTGTAATACTGAAAAATCTTCAACATTTCAGTTTCAGATGTGTGGAAATTTGCCAAATTCCTAGCAAGCCATATTCAACAGTCAACAGTCATATTCAACACAGACTCACAATGAGCTCAAAACACACACATTTAATGGATCAAAAAACAAACAAGAACATGTGGCCCAATCATAAAAAATGTTTTCAAAGAAAAGATGTTGAGACACTTGAAAACCAAAACAGTTATAAAAAAAAAGGACCAATGTCAACAGATTCATTGACCTCTCAGAACACCTTTACTTTAAAGGCAAAATCCACAACCTTCACCTGTGAGGTTATCTTTGTCTAATCTCACATTTAGTTTTAAGTAAATTTGGTCTGTTAAATGAGTCACTTAATTTCACAGATATTTAGTTTTTAGTTGAGACTGTGTTTGAGAGGTGTTGTTTCATCTGTATTGCTTTAAACTATAAGCTGCTGATTTTGTAAGCGTGCACATTATCTATTATTTCACATTAAAGTGACAGTTGTCCTCTTTATCTTACCTTTGTGTCCTGAGCTGGTCTCTGAGAGCCTCTGCACCAGATCAGTCCTGTTCATGTCCATCAAAACCTCCTCGGTCACTTTCACAGACTGTTGACCGCATCTCTCCAACATCACATCCACCAGGTCTGCTCCTGTTGCTGTAAGCAGTTGTCTCCATGAGATGAGTTCAAGGCTCCTCTGGAAGAACGTGAACTGCAGCAGCCACTTGAATTTCTTGAACTCCCCAAAACTCAAATCACTGAGTGTTTCCAAAAGCAGCTCTTTAACAGCCCTCATTGCTGCCACCTGGAAAATTACAAGTATATGTTTATAGTGAAAATATGCTCATTAGATTTATCTTCTTGCACTGTATCGATGTCATTATTATTTTAGACACTTGAATACTGTCGTGTTTTCTACAAGATCATCTAGGCCACTGTAGATTTGATAATACGAACCCCTGATGGGAACATTAGTTGTTGATGATGAATTCATTGCATGACTTTGGTTTAATTTATCATCATTAATGTTTATATGACTTTAAACCTGCATCTTATTAAATAAAAGCTGTACAAATATGACATCACTCACTTTGTGTATTAGTGTAGACAGGTGTTCATCCACAGAGTGTTTTTCTAAGGAGACAGAAAGGACATAAAAACAGGTGACTGACATCATACAATACTGCTTTGTAGAAAAAAAAATACAAAAGGGTCTTTCACAGATTATTTATGAGACAATGTGTCCCCTTTCCTGAAATACGTTTCCATACTTCACATTAGACATAAAATATATCTTGCGCACCAGATGATGTGCCTTTTCTCTACAGAATAAATCTTATTATTTATGATGTGAAGAAAACAGCTTATAAACTTAGGTGACACATGTTAGGGACCAGTTTTAGGATTTTAAAATGTTTTTGTCTTTTTCATCTTACTCTTGGGTCCTGAGCTGCTGTCTGATAACCTCTGCACCAGACCAGTCTTCCTCATCTTCTCTAAAGCCTCCTTGGTCATCTTCACAGACTGATGGCCGTCAATCTGCACCATTAAAAACACTATGATCTGCCTGTCTGTCGTCTTCAGCAGCCTCCATTGGATGTCTGACCAACGTTTGTGGAAGTCAATTTCATTCTGGAGGAAGTTCTTGAACTTCTTGATCTCCCCGTCACTCAAATCAGCAAGCGTTTCCAAAAGCAGCTCTATGACAGACGTCATTGCTTCTACCTGATAAATTTAAAGGAAATGTTCACGGGGTAAAAGTGCAATTTGTTAGCTGGGATCATTAGAGATATGTCTGTCAACATCTCATCAATGTTTCATCAATGTTTTAGAAATGTGGATGTGGTAAGAGAACTGGTAATATTTGTCCAAATGATCTCAAACACCTTTTTTTCATACTGCATGTACATGTATACATTTCCAAAGTGACATCAAGTTAACTCATTTTATCATCTTTTATAAGTATTTTATTTTCATAAACAGGTCCATGACTTTATTTCATTGCCTGGGTGTAACTCTTTCAAAGACGGTTCAACAAAAACTGTAATGAGTGCCTGTTTAACCAGTTATATCTTCTAATAAAAAAAGTAAGAAACACTCATTTTATAAAAAATAGCATATTGTTTGAACAATAAATATTTCATCTGCTGAATAAAAGCTGCACTGTGTGAAGTCAGAGTGATGTGACATTACTCACTCTCTGGATCAGTGAAGGCCACTGTTTCTCTGAGGAGAAAAGAAATAGAAAAAGTAAATTATTTAACGTCAGGCTTCATGAACACTTATGATCCAAATGATTTCATACCAGAGTGACACTAACGGTGACGTAATAACATGTGGGGCCTCATAAAGACTTTCCAGCAATGTTGATTGGCTCTAAATGTATTTGTTTTTGCAATATACCCAAACTTGAAAGATCTGTAGTCTCATTTATAACCGTTGCATATGCACAAAACAAGGCCTGAAAAGGGGGTACTCCTTTCAACGAAAAAGTCATTACATTATATTCTGTTTCTGCCAATATATTCCCCTAAGTCCTACACACCTGACCTTTAAATAATTGCGGAACAGAGGGTCAATAGCTTTTAATAATATCTTTTAATACTGTGCATACATCACCAATTACAACTTTACTTGGGGGCTGGGCAGCCTAAGCTGCCAGAACCTTATTGTTATCCTGCATGTTCTTCTTCTTCTTCTTCTTCTTCTTCTTCTTCCAAGGAAATCCTACTTCCCATGCGCAAAAAATCACCAAACTTTGCACAAAGGTCTAGTCCCATGCCAGATTGCCTCAGCTGCAAAAACAGGCCAATAGTCAGTGGCACTACAGCAAGCCTCTAAATTTCAAAACTTTGAAAATTCATAACAAATCAACCATATGTGCTACAGCTTTGGAACTTTCACCTTGAAATTTGCTTTTCCATGGCATGGATGGCTACTGCATGGCACCCTGATGCTTGACTTAGTCAATTTGTGAAGCCACACATGAACTGTCACTTGCCAATTAGCTCAGTGAGATAGAGCATAGTCTCTTGTGCCAGAAATTGTGAGTTCAAGCCTCAACTGATGTAAAATGCACATTAGAATGACACCTTTTTTTCATCTTCCTACACTCTGCTTGTTGCTCAGAATTGCCTAATTTTGCCTAAAATTGCCCGGCCCCAACCATTGCTGCGCAGCAGCTATAATTTTATTCTATTTTTGTGTGTAAAATCTTCTGCAGTGAACACGCACAATCATTGCACTCCATGTCCTCATTATGAGTCCTAATCATAATGCAAGTTTGCCATAAGACGCAATCTTCCATTTTCAGATGATATCTCAGGGTTGGGGATAACACTGATTATCTCAATCTTTTGGCAAGGTGTGAAGCAATCAGTCTGATTGCTGTAAACATATTAACACTGCGATGACACTCGGCTGTTGCCATGATTTCTACGCATCCGCATCCATGAGGTGCTTTGAACTGACCATGTATGGTTCAATGTGGGCGTGTAGACAGAAAGATATGTGGCTGATCAACATGCAGACAATTCCAAGTTGATTTGGGATTTATAAAAGGAAAACTGCGCACTGAAAGGCAAACACTCCCTGCCACTCTCTGTCCAAACGTACACTTTTAGTATGGATCCTATGCACTGTTTTATGAATGAGACCCCTGATCTTTTCTTTTTTACCTCAGCTGATGGAGTCACTTTTTTAACATAGAATAAAATATAAAATATATTTTTGAATATTTCTGTTTTGCTTTACCTTTGATTCCTGAGCTGGTGTCTGATAATCTCTGTACCAGATCAGTCCTGTTCATCTCCTTCAAAACCTTTTTGGTCAAGTCCACACACTCTTCATTGTACGTCTCCACCATCGGCCCCACTGTGTCCCGTGTGTTTGCTGCTTTCAGTCGACTCCTCGAGATGGGTGGGTAATCCTCCTCCAGTTTAATGGGAGACTTGAAATAGTCAAGCTCTTTTGAACTCAAATCATCCAATGTTTTAAAAAGCATCTTCTTAGCCATCAATGTTTCTACCTGGAAAATTAATAGGACATATTATGCAGTACATGCAGCACAGGATGTGTGTTGATTGTGTGACAAACTACTGTGATTGGAAATTAATATCTTTGCATTTTTCACTTGCTCATTTTGCACCAGGCAATAAAAAATATAATTATGTGAAATATTTACATGAAACACCAAATAATAGAGAATGAGATAAATGTCAATACATGACCTTAATATGATCACTCAGTTTAACTGTTGCAGCCGCACAAGATGAGCCATTGTTGGTTAAAGGAATAACCATGCTCTGTAGAATTCTTCTCCATTTAATTTACCTGTCATTAATCTTTAAGATCTATAAATTTGTTTACAACACTTAGTTTCCCTACAACAGCTGACACAGAAGTGCCATCCACATTTTTTAAGGCTTAGTTTACACATAATTAAGGCCAGGACACTTTAAGTGACAGACTGTCTGCTGATAGTATGCTTGTCTTTTCAGTCAGATCCACCCCTCACTCCTCCACAGTGCTAGCCTCTCACCCAAATATGGTCACTTCTGGCTCAAAAGAAAGCCAGATGGCCAAAGCCAAAATGCTAAACATCACGGTAGCGACATCCATTATTTTTACAGTCTATGGTTGGAATTTATTGTCATTTGTGAGAATCTGACTAAAGCTGCTGTCCTTCACAAAGGAGCAAAATATAAACTTTTCAGAGCCATGTTTTAGGCCAACAGGTGATGAGAACATATCTTTTTTCAGCAGAGGATTACTCTGATGATTTTAGAAACATTTCCCAAACTTTGACTTAATTCAAATTATTATAATTATGAACACTATATCATATTCACTTAAAAAGTGAATCTTGATTATATTCACTGATTGCATCTAAAAAAACGTGATTATATGAGAGGTACAACCTATGACAGCCCCACTTCCACTAGAATAATTTATATAACTAAAGATGTACTCACTTTCATGGCGCTCTCATACTCCCTTCCTCTGAGTTCATCGATTAGATAAGACTCGTGTTTATTCAGGATTTCGTAGAAGATCTCTTTTCCTTGAACTCCACTGGATGCCAAAGGCCGATTATAGAGCTCCCTCATGATCTCCTGAGAGGTGGGCAGAGCCCTGATTTTCTCATAACTGTCTTGTTGGATGACATTTTTTGAGAAAAGCTCATCCAGAATGACTGCAGTTTTCTTCACTTTCTGTATCAGCTCGGCTCGATGTCTATCCACAAAGTGCTTGTCTGAGGAAAGAGGTAAAAATGACTTTACAATGACTGATTGGATTTGCAGATGACATGAAGCCATCAAAGTGTAAATTACTATGATTTATCAAAAACAGACAGTTCATGACTTTGATTATCTGAGAAAAGGACTTAAAATTCTGAAACAGCAGTTTCTATCATTCAGTTGTTTGTGTATTGTTTTCATTATGGTGTTTTTAACTGCATGTTGGTCCCAGGATGAGTACATACTGTTGTTACAGCTAATGGGGACAAAATGAAACACAAAAACAACTCATACCACAGTGTTTTCAAAGAAACAGTGACCCATCAAGCGTTAACATCATCTGTTAATGTGTTTACATCTTATAATTATGAGATGATGTTTTCTTCAAATGCCATTCTGTCCTGTCTGAAGTTTTATGATGATAATTTGGGAAATACACTTACTGTCTTTCCTGCCAAGGGTGACATGAGCAGATTGATACCAGTTTTTGTACACTAAATACAAAGCATGGAGATATTTAGTTTAGCTTAGTTTACAATAAGACTGGACCCATGGGAAACAGCCAGCCTGTCCAAAGTGTTTTTTGTACAGAATCTGTCAATAAAATGCTGCTATGCTACCAGGCTTTGTTGGTTCATACAATTTCATGTAAGAGTGATGTCAAAGCACAACCAGGGCACACTGGTGACATCACTGCTGTGAGATTCAGCATGGAGTTCAGTGTCGGCTTAATTGTAGTGTACTAGCTGTAGTTGTAGTTTACTAACTGTTGTAGGGGTATACTCACTGTAGTTTGTACTATAGTTTAGTGTCCCAAATGCTATCTAATGAGCCCCTATGTATATATTTCAACTACAAGTTTAGTTAGTTGTAGTATTATAGTTAGATAGCCGCACCTGAATTGACAGGATGTGCCAGCGCGGGAGAGCCAAGCCAAGGGTAATGGGGCTTCAGTTACCCGGATGGTGTACAGATCGCATGGGACTCAAATGGCACTGGATGAACGATTGGGCTAGGTGTAGGGCACCAAATGCATGAACCTAGTTGTATCCCATATCTCAATGTGCTTTGATATTTTGTATGGTTGGGTGGTAAAAGGATAGCCCCTCAGCCTTTAACCGTATACCACAAGATGTCCAACAATAATCCATTGAATTTTGCAACAAAAACTTACTGGAGGAAGTGTTGCTTCTGTCAGACAGATACAAAATAGCAGCTGAAGTCTCCTCCAACCCGTTATGAGTGTAGTTCTCATGGCTACTCCATGATAGCCACAAACATACCACTCTTTCATGCAATCAACCTGCTGTCCATCAGGTTGGACCCATCCAGATCTGATGAAGGAGGTGGCATTGAGGATACATTGATTGTCGCCAAATGTTTAGCGACTGCAAACTTGAGCATGCTAGAAAAAGAGCAGCTGAAATTAAGACTGATCCTGGTGAAGGACAATCAAAAACGCAAAGGACCAGTAACCAAGTGCAACAGTGTTTGTGTGAAAAGATGGAACCAGTGTCGGGAGCTGCGACAAGCAATGACCATGCAGCTAAATGAGAGGCTCAATGAATGCGCTCGCAATCTTAATGATGGTAAACTTCTGGCTCTACTTAGTGGAGGAGATGTGGTGGCCCTGGAACTGAAATACCACTTCTCTTGCTTGACAGCCTTGTATCACAGAGAGAGGGCGCACATTGCAGCAAAGATCAAAGAAAAACTTCAGTTATCTCAAAAAAAGGAATCATTTCCTTTGGTGTTCTCTGAACACAGTGATGAACCAGTTGTGTTCTGACTTGCTGAACTGGTTTCTCTTTACAAGAAGAGACTTGACCAATTTGGGATAGACATACCTGACATGGACTCGACTAGGCTGAAAGAAAGACTTTTGGCAGAGATTCCTGGACTGGAAGCCTACAAAAAAG
This sequence comes from Cephalopholis sonnerati, assembly GCA_019142605.1. Lineage (NCBI taxonomy): Eukaryota > Metazoa > Chordata > Actinopteri > Perciformes > Serranidae > Cephalopholis > Cephalopholis sonnerati. The sequence goes on from JAGQAX010000008.1 coordinate 30,664,717, forward strand.
GGCGAGATGTACTTCTGGTATTCAAAAAAGATATGGGTCCAGTCTTGTCAGAAGCATCAACCTATTCTGATGCCATAATTCTTGCCAAAGCTGCAAAGATATTGCGCAAGCACACGGTCGACTACAAGTCTAGGTTTGAGGATAATCTCTATGAGAGTTCAGTTTATGATTCCTTGCCTCCAGCTTTGCTACAGTTTGTCTGTATAATTGAACATGGGGCAGATATAAAATCTCAGCTGAGGTTTGGAGCAACTACAACTGACCTGGCCATGGCTCAGCTCCTTCAGCACAACTGTTTTTCCAAGCACAAAGAAGGTGTTGCCACACACCCTGAGACAGGGAAACCCCATTTCCAGTCTACATAGGAATGTCTGTTCATACTAGGACCAGAAAGAGACAACTCGTTGAAATGCTTCATGATCATGGTCTCAGTATTCCATATGATCCAATCCTTGACATATCAGCTCAGTTGGGGGATGTAGTTGTAAACAGATACATTGCAGAGGGCGTGGTTTGTACCCCAGAACTGAAGCAAGACCTATTTTGCACAGCCGCAATGGATAACATTGATCACAACCCCTCTTCTGCAACTACGACTACATAATTTCATGGTACTAGCATCTCAATCTTCCAACATACATCAGAAAATCAAGGCAAAGTTCTCATTATATCATTATACATTTCAATAAATTTGATTTTCTAAATGCAGAAGTTGATTTCTCATACTATAAAACATATGTTTTGATGTATTGACCTTCAAAATAGGATTATTGAAACAAAATCTAGTTCAAACAGAGTTGAGTTAAAATTACCCCTGTATATCGACATCACCGAGAGTGTTTCTTTTATTAAATTCCATTATATCATCATAAATTTCAATAAATCTAATTTTCTAAATGCAGAATTGGATTTTTCAAAAATATATGTTTTGATATATAGACCTTCGAAATAGGATGATTTAATCTGAATCTAGTTCCAGCGGAGTTAAAACCACTTCAAATGGCGGCCATCTTGGAAAATGGCAGCCATTTTGTTTATTCACATGGATAACGTACTTTTCTGATAAAGTAGGTTCTGAAGCACTTGTGTACCAAATTTGGTGCTTGTACCACCAAGTGAAAGATTGTTTAAGCAATCTGCTACACTACAAGACATTTTCCAACTTTTTCTTTTTTAATCTCTGCTTCTCCCGGTTTGCGCTGTTGGCTTTGGGTTTTTTTCTACCCAAAATGCACTGTGCTGGTTTTACTTATTTATTGTCCCTTTGTATCATGCTCTGAACAGGTTTTTATATTGGTATTTTAGTGGTTCTTATTTATTCTGCTTTAAATCCTGATCAGTGAGCCTGTGAGTACCTGTCCATGTCTGTGTTTTGTGCTGTTCTAACTGTCCCCTGTATCTGTCCTGTGTTTTAAATGTCTGTGTGTAATGTTAGATGTCCTCTCCTGCTACTGCAGAACAAATCTACCTACGGGTATCAATAAAGTCACCTTGAACCTTAAACCAGGAAGCAAGAAACTTTTTTTGATGTATGTGCCAGGTGAGCCGCTCCACTGGACTGAATAGGTGCTATCTTGGGATCAGGTATCTAGGTGTTATTATACATCTATGCTGAAGACCAATAGGGAGGATTCACAATGCTTGTTAGCCAGTTAGCACATTAACAACACAACCTGATGTTAAAAAGAAAAAGACTGCTTCTGCTAAAGAGCTCAATGGAAAAAAAGAAAACATTATCTTGCACAAAATAAAAACTTGAGAAGACATCATACTACCTCTGCCCCAGCCTTCTGCCATGGTATCTTCACCAGCTGCTCCGGCTGAAAGTTTCCCAGCTGAAACAAAAGAGGGGAAAATTAAATTCCTTTAAGATGGACCTGACTGGTGTTTATGCCCAAAAATGCTTTTTATACACACAGCTAACCAACTCAACTTCATCTCCCTGGTTTGAAAACCACTTTTTTGTCAAGTGTCCTGATAGGTTTAAAAAAAAACTTCAAATGAAAAGACTGGTGACAATCTGTTATTTTCTAATGGCCAAGAGACCAAAACTGAAAGAGCAAAACCCACAATGTGCCTGTCCTGCTCAACAGTTTTTTACTTCCTCAGCCAGTCTGTGGCACTCAGCCCCGAGCCCATTTGTTCCTACTGGAGATGTTAATCAAATATATGGTTTCATTTTCATAAAGAATTCCTAAAACAGCTGTGCAATGTAGTTTGTTTTACCATCCTTAGTAAAACAGGAGTAAACATTGCATTTGTTATGGACTATATTTAGCTGCAAATTTGGTGCAGTAGTGAGTAAAATTCAATAATAAAACTGAGCTGCAAATCTGCTAAATCTCTTTACTGTATTTTATTTTAAGGTGTAATGTCTTATACTTTTTTTTAAGTATATTAAATTGTATTTGACATTTCTTTCTCTTCTTTATGCTTCACTTATGTGTTGTTCCACATTTGTTCAATATTTTGCATGTTCTAGTGCTGTTTTTATGTTGTAGACGACCTGAACTCAGTGATGACAGGCAGTTAGTGAGAGGACTGTGTACATAATACACCTACCTTCTGCCATTGTATTTTTATCAATTGCTGCTGCTGAGGATCAAGGAGCTGTAAAAAATAAAATAATGAATTTATTAAAAACTTAAGGTAAGATAAAGGCTTCAGAACAATGCACAGTATTGTTCTTAGACATTATGCACACCTCTGTTGTTTCATATAAATCTCAATGATTAACAACATGCTGTCTCTCTTTAATGATCAGAGTAGGGCTGCAACCAATGATTATTTTCAGTGTTGATTTATCTGTCGGTTACTGTCTTGATTAATCAATTAGTTGTTTGGTCTACAAAATGTCAGAAAATGGTGAAAAATGTCCAAGATGAAGACCTCAAATGTCTTGTTTTGTCCAGAACTCAAACATATTCAGTTTCCATTTCCCATTTAAGAAGGTTTTTCTTAAAAAACAAACAAACTAAAACCACTAAATCCATTATCAGATTGGTTGGCAAGTAATTTAACAGATACAATTCATCAATTAATTGATTAATTGTTGCATTGTTGCAATTGTGTTTGGCACACGCTGAGGTCTTACCTAGACAGCATGTCTTCTATGAACGCATGTTGCTAGCTCCCACCTCCAAACATATAATATCCCAGTTTGTCACTCTCTTCAAGGTAAACATCTCCTCTACATATCTCAAGGAAGCATGGGGAAGGGAAACTGGCTCCGAAATTCCTCTTGAGCTCTGGGAGAATGGGCTGAGTAGAATTAAAGACTGTTCAATCAATGCCAGACTACAGCTGATTCAATTTAAAGTTATTCACCGTATACACTACTCCAAGGTCAAGCTGAATAAGATCTACCCCTCTCTCTCCCCTACATGTGACAAATGTAAGTCTGAGGAGGGCACTTTGGCTCACCTCTTCTGGTCGTGCCCTAAACTTAAGAAATTCTGGGAGGAGATATTTCAGTGGTACAGTGTTATACTAGCAAAGCGAGTGACCCCTGATTGTAACTTTGCAATTCTGGGTTGTTCTGAAAATTGCTCACAACTTCCATACGAGAGTCAATTGGCTCTCATGTTTGGCATGGTGATAGCTAAGAGGGTTATATTGAGGGAATGGAAGTCTTCATCCCCTCCTTGTTATAAAAGATGGCTCAATGATATGATTTCCTGCTTATATCTGGAGGAGATAAGATATTCTTTGTCTAACTCTAGTTCGAAATTTGTAAAGATTTGGGGGTCCTTTGTGGATCACATCAGGCAACAGGACATCTAAGTTGTACACCTACTTTATGATTTCTACATTTTTGTGGTAGGAGTACTATTAAGCTCCATCTTACATGCTTGGACTGTCTTAATTTAATGGACCTTATGTGTGTTTCTGCTTATTTGTTGTTGGTCACTCCTGGTGGTTGAATCTGGTTTCCTGTGGCTACCTGCCTTTGCTGGATTCTCTGTGACATTAGCATTGGGTAATACCCACACTGTTTATTTAAGTATGCATGTACAATATATGTTGTACAATGTATTATACTCTGTATATTCTGGCCTTTTGTTCGGGGTGGGGGTAGGGACGCTGTGTCTCGTTTTTTGTTTTTTGTTTTTTTGTTTTTTTTCCTGGTTGCTGTTGCTGTTGTTTTTCTAATGTTGTATATATCTAAAAATCTAAATAATATATATATATATATATATATATATATATATTAAAAAAAAGAAATTAGAACAGATATTCAACACACATTATGAGGCTAAGTTAAAGATATACTATGCAGGAACTGTCAGTTACTATTTGTAATAGTATTACCACTGAAAGTGAAGGCCAATCCCAGATTCACTCTCATTCACTATCTTTGCATTTTAATGGTGGCGACCATGAAAGAAAAAAATAGTCGGATCATAGAGATAGTTACGTAGTTTTGTAAAGAAAAGTATATTTCTCACACATGAACAATAGCAGGTATGTAATGGGTCCCAGATATTATTTTATTTACTGAGCAGGCTAAACTATGCAGGGTACCCCAGCAGCCCTATCTTTAACTTAAGTAAAAGTAGAAATACCACACTGTAGAAATACTCTAGTATTGCATTTAAAACCTTACTTCAAAGAAAGTACACAAGTATTTGTGAGGCTCCTCCCTGTCTCCTGTCATTCCTTGTGTTTCTATCCTGTTTTCCCCACCCTCTTGCTCTGTGTTTGTGCTGTCTGTTTCCCTTGTCTGTCAGTTCCAGGGCTGGGCGAGGCTTCTGGACATCTAATCACTCACCTCACAGCTGCTCTGCATCAAGTTGATTGCCACTGACCTCTCCTGCAGTGTATATATACCTGGTCTTTCCCTCCATTCTTCGCCAGTTTGTTCCTGTAACCACAAGTGGTGATTACTTGGCACAACTTTGTTGACTCTAGATTTTTTTGTGTGCTTTTCCTAAATCTTTGTTTTTTTTTGTCATTCTCTAAGTGCCCGGCCATACTCACCTGTTTCTGTCTGCCACGCTCAGTCCCTGCCTCTTTATCTGCTCCAGTCCTCTCCACCTGGACATCCACTGACTCCCCTGGTCCTGCTTTGTGTTCCTCTCATCTACAACCCTGCTTTTCTGCCTGTCTTTGGATAATAAACCAGTTAACTGTTACCCCTGTCTTGCGTCAAAATTGTGGGTTTCAGTTCCTGTTTCCAGCCAAAGCTTAACAGTATTAGCATCTACACATATTTAAAGTACCAAAACTAAAAGTAGTCCTACTCATTCTGAAGAATGGGCCATTACAGGATAGAGTAAATTATATTCCTGGATTGTAATCACTGATACATAATGTGTACATCAGCTGGTAGAGATGGAGCTAATGCTAACATTGTGTACAGCTGGGTTAATCACTTCAAAATAATATACCATAAGTCACAAGTTGATACTTTTTATTAATAGTCTGAATCTGCTAATGCTGTCAAAGTTATTGTAGCAGAGTGAAAACATACAACACTGGCTTTCAAAATACAGTGGATTAGAAACATTAACTAGCATAACCTGAAAATACTCAAGTAAAATCACCTCAAGTACAGTAGCACACACACACACTGTGCCCCTCGTTGAACGTCGTCTTTGCTGTTTCTTATATTCTAGTTTCTGTTTTAGTAAACTGTCTTGAAAAAGCACTTTAGAAACTTTAGCTAGCAACCTGTTGTTCACATACTAACGTTAGAAAAGTGTCAGTTACTGTACCGTTAGCTTAGTTAACCGTTTTCACACAGTAATGGAGCTCAACAGGAAGTTAAAACCAAGAAAGTGAAGGCAAGAGTTAAAGTAAGTTTTACAAACCGTCATTAAACAACTTGTATCTTCAGCTGTCGGAGCTGAAGTCTGTCCAGCTTTTATGACAGCGGTAAACCGTCTCTCGTTGAGTGGACAGGACTTGGGGTCCAGGTGTGTCCCTCCCGGGGTGACCTCCTCAGTGTTGCCAGGTGGGAAATATGGGATTATCGTACCAGAGACTCAAAATTATCGTATTTTGAGGGAAATTATCGTACACTCGTCATAACTAAAACAAGCTCACTGATGCGCCATAGTCAAATAGTCACTCTGGTGTTTAATAGCGCTCACAGCCACTCACGGCTTTGTTGCGTCAGAATGGAGTGGGTTAACGGCAGCTCACAGTTGTGTTAGACTAATGTGTCCCCCAGAAACAAATGACAGGTGGGAACTAATGAGCTAAATTATGAGACCTGGAGGCCACCTACTGTTAGGGAATAGACATAGCGGGCTCACTTTTTTTCACAGTATTCATTATAACTGACAAGAAAATAAAGAGTAATCTGGCTTTACTTAGTGAAATTTATTTTGCATAACTTACAAAGTGCTTACTGGTTATAACAAAAATAATGTGCAGAGCACACAAATTCGAACTTAAAAATTGCGAGCTGCCAAGGTATAACATAAAATAATGTGCAAATAGCACACATATTCAAACTCATTTTGCTTTGGTTTATCTCTTCTTCTTCTCCTCCTTCTCCTGCCTTTCCCCCTTTTCCTTCTCCTTCTCCTGCTTCTCCGTCTCTTTCACCTGCTTTTGCATGTCCAACGCGAATCGCGTTGTTTTGTTTTTGAATTTCGCTCGTCTTCCTGTCCGTGAGCGTCTCCTGGGGCGGGCGCAGCTTACCATTCAGCCAATCAACGTATGGATGTCACTCGTATCTCACGCTCAGCAAAGCACGATTGGCTGGTAACATGTCACATGGGAATAGATGCCTTCAGGGTTCACAAAAAAACTCAGTTTAAGACAGTTTCGTAGGCAATAATATGAAATGGTCAAATTATCGTACATTTGCCCTTTTTTAGGATTATTGATCGTACATCGTACAGAGGGCCAAATTATCGTACAAATACGATAATTATCGTACACCTGGCAACACTGGACCTCCTCTCCGTCTCCTCGGCGGTTGGAGTCAGTGCTGCCAGACGGCCGATAGATGGCGGTAATACAACACAACTGCAGAGGCACGCGACTAGAAGGAGCAGAAGAAGAAGAAGGTCCAGGATGTCAACAACAAGCTAACACACAGGTGACCTGACAGTTTATCGGATTCTCTTTACACATCCATCACTGAAAGTTGTAGGTCATGTAACGTTAACTTAAATTCATCAATGTGCAGTCAACAGGCCTGTTGTATTCCGTCTTCAGTGTTCATTAACGTCTTATTCCGGAATCCGGATGACTTTAGCTAACCTTTAGCTAACTTTAGCTAAAGTCGTAGTGTTACCCAGCTAACGGAAAACAGGCATGTTGGGTAGCTCACACAGATCATACTTATGTTTGAAAAAGTCCTAATAAAACTCAATGCATTTTTTAAATTATAGCAGCTCTCTTTATTTAGCTACTAGTGCAATAAAAGTATAAATGAATTGCAGAGTAACAGAGTACAAACAGAATGAACTGTAATATATGGAAAACATGCAGAATGTCAATCAGTCGGAGGTAAATATAGATCCAGCCTAAACAGTGTGTAAAGAAAACACCAAGATATTTATAGTATGTACATGTACAGCAGTTAAAGCAGGCAGTGCAGATATAAATCAATAATACAGTTTATGTAGTGCAGAATAAACACCTGGAGGTGTGATATGAATATAGTGTATGTACCACAGATGTGACAGACCATGTACAGTATAGACAGTGGCATAATATGAATACTCAATAGTACAGCGTGACCAGTAGTATAAAGTCGTTTGTTTTCAGTCTTGAAGACCCCCTGCACTTTTTAACAGCTTAAAAACATATGCTTGTTTTATCGGCTTGAGTGTGTTTAATACTTAATGTTTGAGGTCTCAGTGACTTCAGCTGTAAAACATGTTTAAATACAGTTAATCTAACAGCGATTGCTGTTGACACTTTATGCAGCACTACACCTCCCAGTTCCCCAAAAATGTTGGTTGTCCATTTGTTACTCTGTTGAGTTGTAATAAGAGTGTGCTTAAAGGAAAAGTGTGTAAGATTTAGTGAGATTTAGTGGTGAGGACTGCAGCTTTGAACCATCTGAAACTTCTCCCGTTAAGAATACCTTCAGTGTGAATTGTTCAGGAGGTTTTTACCAGGAGCCGAATTATCCTCCCCAAAACAAACAGACCAGGTGATTAAAACCAATAAAAACACAGAATAAAGCAGTATCAGATTACAAATCAGTGTTTCTGCTAAGCTGTTTGGCATGTCTGCACAGGCCGCTCAGCGCAGCACCTGCCATGTACACTTACCTTTTTTCTCTGATAACTTAATGTGCACTCACCTTATTTCTGATCCAGATGTTCAGGAGGTTTTTACCATGAGCCAAATTATCCACAGAGGTCTCATCCTCTCCAAAACAAACAAACCCGGGGATTTACATAGGTAAAAACACCAAATGAAGCTGTTTCATGCTACGTGCCACTAGCCCAGCTCCTGCTAATGTGTGCTCACCTTTTTACTCTGATAACTTAAGATCCAGACATTCAGGAGGTTTTCACTGGGAGATGAATTATCCACAGAGGTATGTTCCTCTCCAAAACAAATGGATTAAAAGCAACTTAAAAGCAACAACCCCATGGCAGTAAGTTAAACTCCCTGAACAACAGATATTCAGAGCTGGACCTGACTTACTCCTACAATCTTACATGCTACTTTGACAAGGATATTTAGTTTTTATTAAAGCTTATTTGTACTACTAGTAATCTATTTGGATGCATCAATGCTAAGATATCTCTTACCTGACACAATGCCTTTTCTTACTGATCATTTATATGACTGGTTGTCATTTTTAGTAATTTTTGCTTTTCAAACCCACAGGAGTGTGACAGAAATGAGTTGCACTTTTCATTTCCTGGTCTTTCGCAATGGCTTCTCCCATGGCCGCTTTCTGCTTGTCTTGTCTCGACAGTCCCTGTTTCTCAGAGCTCTCAGCTCCATGCCCCAGATCAGCCGAAGCCTGCAAGAGAGCTACAGGCTTCTACAACTGCCTGACCAAGGACACAGCAGTCCTGCACAGGTGAAAGAAGCCTACTTGCGCCTAGCCAAACTCTACCACCCGGATTCTGGAGCTCCGACAGCAGATGCAGGTACTTTTTGCTCAGGTTGAGCAGGCCTACCGTGCTGTGCTGGCACATCAGAGCAAGACCAAGCAACCTGATAGAGGACAGGAAGTGGAAAGTGAGGATAGGTCCAGAGGTTCAGCACTTCCACACAGACACTACCTCAGTTACGAGGGTGTGGGCACAGGCACGCCCAGCCAACGTGAGCGTCAGTACCGGCAGATCCGCGTCGACCGGGCTTCTGAGCAAGTTTTGAACTACAGGCAGAGGGAGCATGAGAGGGCAGCTGCTGCAGAGGGGGCACTGGTGGAACGGGACATGCGTCAGCGCAGCAGAAAGATCAAGATCACCCAGGCTGTGGAGCGGCTTGTGGAGGACCTGATCCAGGAGTCCATGGCTCGAGGAGACTTCAGGAACCTGAGTGGAGCTGGAAAGCCTCTCAACAAGTTTGAGCACAATCCATATGCTGATCCCATGACCCACAACCTCAACCGCATCCTCATAGACAATGGTTACCAGCCACCGTGGGTCGTCACACAACGCGACATCCGAGAGACCACTGCTCAGATCCGAAATAGGTTGTTGGAGGGCAGGGCCAGGCTCGGTGACCCCTGTGACCCCCGAGGAGCACAGCCAATGGGAGCAGTTGTGTGCATCTGTACAGGAGGAGCTGGTGAAACTTAACAAAATGGTGGACAATTACAACCTCATCGTACCGATGCTCAACATGCAGATGGTTCACTTCAGTTTGTCACGAGAGATTGACCGCGCTGTGAAAGGAGCCCGCCAACACCGACTGGACCAGCAGAGAGAGAGGGAGAAGGAGAGAGAGAGGAGGAAGGAGGAGAAAAAAAGAGCCAACGCCGTAATTAAGCGTAAAAATACTAAACAAGGCCTGATGTCTTGGATGAAGAATTTACTGAGATTGAAACAGTAAAACTCTGAATCTTAGTGAGCAGAATAATGATTTGAGATCAGTGTTTGATTAATTTATTCATTTGTTTTCACTGATATGAATCAGCACAGTCCACGGGGAAAGACAGATTTGTTCATCCGCTTATTCCTACACACTTTCAATCAAAGTCAAAAACACTAATTTAACTCTGTTACTGCTGTTATTGTCCAGATATGCAGGATTGTCAGTGGAGGAGTATTATTGAGCAGTCATGGCTGTGTTACTGTGAAGTGTAAGGAACTGCACGTGTTGATGACAAAAAGCATCGTGAGGCAATTTTATGGAGCAAGTTGTTTCTGTGAAATTACTCCTCTGAAAATACAAACCTAACACTGTAACTTCCGGTTGCTGTGTGACATTAAAATTTAAGGTAATTAAAAATCTTGTGTCACAGGGTTTTGCATTTTTTGAATGAAAAATGTTTAAATAGCTGAATGTCCTATTCTAGTCTGGCAGCTGCTCCAGTGTCGCAGGGTTGCAGATGACTATGGGCTCCTTGCTGCTGGCTCCGTCACGTGCAGCTTCCCTGTGCAGCGCCTGAGCGACGGCCCTGGACGGAGTCATCACCTTGGTCCAGTCGTGGGCAATGTACTGGTGATATGGATCATGAGAGCTCTCCAGCTTCTTGGAACGAATGTAGCTGAACATGATGCCAAATGTGAAGAAGCTGAACATGCCAACCACCAGGAGGATATACATCATGCCCTGAGACTGAGTGGGGGCTCTGGTTCCAGCCATGTGGTGCACAGCCTCCTGGGTGGTGTAGTTCTGAGGTATCAGTGGAGACAGTACACTTGTACCATTGAGGCAGTGCTGCAGGAAGGAGAGCAGGAGCGACTGCAGCTCGGTGGTGTTGATGTGTGGCATGGCTGACCTCTGCTGGATGTTCGGCAAACTGCAAATGAGAACGTGAGAACAAGATTTATCTCAGAAAAGATCTACTTTATACTCGCAAAAAAACCCAACTGTATTTCTCTAGTATTATCTAGCAATATTAATGTCTGAATAATTCCCCCAAACCTGCTCACGATACAGCAAGATGCAAGAAACAAAAAAGAAAAGCATGATGTCTGAGCTGCTTGAACACTAGATGTTTTCCCCCTACTTTGACAGAATGAATGCACCTTAAGACAATAGAAGAAAAGATGGAGGAGCTAAGCGAGAGGCATAATTATTCAAGAATAAAACTGTATCTCAGGGAATGAAAAAATTACCCACATCTCAGGAGAAGAAAATGCTGTGAAATCAATTTCAAGATGCTTCTATTTCTCAGACAGTTTACAGATGTGTATGTTAGAGACACTTAAGTACAGTGATTTCCAACTTTTTACCTTTAAAGGAATACTTCACTTTCAAAATGACCATTTGTAAATCAATTGGTCATGCCGTGTTTCCTCGAATTTGTGAAATAAACTCGTATTCTCGCAACTGAACAACTGATAAACTTAACAATTAACCCAAATAGTGAACACAATAACTGCAGGAAGTCGTAAAAAGAACTTTGAGCAGGTTATTTCCTGTGAATGAGTTTCCCTGATATTTTCAGGAACTAATCACACACATTTAATAACCCCATACTTCTCTTCTTTGTGCCTTTATCCTGTAAGATTTGCTCAGAAAAAAAATATATATATACATATAATTACATTTTTATTACATTTTTTTTTTTTGAGTTTTGAATTATCCAACATCACTTACAATTAAAGTCAAGAAGGCCTCACACGTCGGGGCCACCAGGTTCGAAACTGGTGCTTTTAGTGTATTGTCATATGTTAAAATTACACATTGTAAATGTAACACTGGACATACACCTTTCAGATATAGTTTTGGTGTTAGGAAACTGAAGGTGAAGCAATAAATACCTACAAACTATATGTGCATTATCATTCAAGCTTCGCTCAGTGGAGAGAAAAGCCTACCTTTCAAGTATCTGGAACAGTTCCTGCTCTCACTGGCAGCAGCAGACACCGATGATTTCAAGTCATGTATCTCCAGTAGCACTAAAACCTCAAATGGAAGTGTACATCCCCCTCTTGTCTTGGTCCCAGTGTGCCCTCCGTCATGCTCATGCTTTTACGCAGAGGAGATATGCAGCATTTTCAACTTGTCAACACTTTTAATGAAACGAGGAGGTCACAGGGCAAGGTCAAGAGCTCAGTGTAGTAAGGGGGTGTGGTGTAGCATGACTTAAACCACTGTCCTATACTGGTGCAGTTTGCTGAAATAAACAGTTTACTGTAGAATGGCATGTTTGGAGTTAGGACATTGTCTTTACATAAGAGCTCATTCAAGCAATGTTAATATGGTAAGATGACGTTAAATGGTCAGAAAAATATATCAAATTGGCTTTAATGCATTTACATTACGACTGCATGTGAAAACTAATCAGGGACAAACTTTCCATCATCCTATGTGGTTGGTTGCATTATCTCACATATTAATCAAAATCTCTAATGTTCACATTTTAGTAGGAGATGCCGTGCTGCAGCAGGAGAACAAAGCTGCTTTCAGACTGGAGTTAGTTTGGACAGTCTGCAGTACAGCTCAGACTAGATTGAGTTACAACACAATCACCTCCAAATGTCCTTTAACTCTCTGCTGTAAAAAAAAAAAAAAAAGGTATTTAAGCTTGAGATTCCTGCAGATATATATGTGTGTACTCATATTCTGTGGTAGAATTGGGGCACAGCAGAGTCACACATTCAATGTTGTATTTTCTCCAAAACAACATTTCATTCAAAACATGTTACACAGAATTTGCACATCTGGAGAACTTCTGTAGTTCTTTAACGGTGCATTGTTGTCAGAGTTAACAGTGATAAGGCCACATTCTTAACCTACAAAGCAAAAGCAGCAGGTGCAGCAGACAAAAAATGATTTACAAAAACATTTATTTTATTCAGATTAATTTACAAACTTGGACAGACATGGAAACACAGATAAGGTTGACAAAAACAGTGCCTGTTGACGCTGGTAAATAAAGACATCTTGCTTATGCCTAACAGTATGTAATGCTAACATCACGATATCAGGGATGCTGAATCTGTTTAAATCTCAGGATATAAAGACTTCTCAGATATCTAGAAGGTCATACACATGAATTTGAACAACTCTCCTTTGGTATTTGTCACAGTTCAACATGTCAAGGCCTCATTTGTTATTTGTAATTGGAACCATTCTGCTTCTGCTGCGAGGTCAGAGATGCAAAAGAGGAACTTAGTTGTTACAAAAGGCCTGGGCTGCATTAAACCCTGCATGTTTACATGTACAGACCTCAGCCCAGTGAGCTACCAGTTTGCCTGAAGCCATTTATTTTAAAGCTGCTGTTTTATGATAACAAATTTCTTCTCTAAAGAAATTAGAGCAATTCAGAGAGGTGAGGCATACTAATAAACTGTTGATGGTTTGTTTTTAAGTATTTTTTAAGTCTTTAAAGTTATGCTGAATTGCAACCTAATCACCAGAACAAATGTTGGCATTGTACGTTTCTGCACATGACAAAATGTCACATTTGTACATTATTATGTAGCAGACACACTGAAACTTCACATTTCAGCAGTGCTGTGGTTAATGTGGTTATATTTAGGCACAAACACATTGGGTTATGGTTAGGAAAAAAACATTTTTTGGCTTAAAACACTCTGTTCTATGGTACAATCACCACTGGAAATGCAGTGACAACTCATTAAGAAACCCCCACAATCGGTGGCATAATCGCTGCTGGCAATGCAGCCATGACTTGGTGAGAAACTGGTGGCACAACGACAGCTGGAAACACGGTGACAACTCCTCTAAAAAAAAAACTAAAAAAAAAAACACCTACACTGGTGGCACAATCCTTGCTGGAAATGCAGCAACGACTCAATTAAAAAAAAAGAAAAAGAGAAACACTTCTGGTAGCACAGTTGCTATTGGAAACACAGCAACAACTCACTAAAGCAACCCATACTGGTAGCACACTCACCACTAGAAACGCAGCAATGACTTGCTAAATGAAACACCCATGTTGGAGGCACAATTGTTGCTGGAAATGCAGTAGCGACCCGCTAAAAACTCTCAGTGGCACAATGGTCACTGGATCTGCCTTGATCTATATATAATATATATAAATGTACAAATGTAAACTATTCCTGGTTTGCAGGGACGTACAATGCCAACATATCCCTCTGCCGATTACCGCCTCAGTCATTTCATCAGTTTATTAATAGACAATTCATTTTGATGCGTCTTTGGATAGCATCACAGATTTTGCTTGCATCTCTGCACGTCATTGTATAGGGCTCAAAATTAATAAAGTAAATATCTGATCTTTAAGCAGTGAAAATAATTATTCATAATAATTATTAACAAATCCACAAATTTTCAAGCATTTAATATGTTTCACTGACACCTAAAAGAAATCTGCCCTGCTTACTGCCATCTGCACCTCAGCCTCTATTTACAGTTAATCATACAGGTTTCATAAGTGACTGAGCGCGACCAAGCCGTTCAAAATCAACCTCTTGTACAGTAGATGTGTCTTTGTTAACAAGATCATGTTATGGTGGTTAAGTGTGGCCCTTGCAGAGATGATCTTTTTACCTGGTGGATACAAAATGAAAAGCAAAACACCAGTAAAAGAGAAAGGCATGCTTTCACAGGGCTTAGTGTCATAATTTATTAACACATTTTTCTAAATCAGATGTTGTGCAAGCCAGTAAGTCTGTGTAAAGGTGAAAGACATATCTAACTCACCACTGATGCTACTCCAGCTGCACCCCGTCACAGTTGTCTTTTGATTCTAACAGCCTGTTACAAGGAAAAGTGAATTATTTAGATGTGAGAAACGACAGGCACAAAAAAATGTTTTGTAATCAGTATTTTCACTGTATCAAAATGTATAGCATTATTTTAATTTATTCTTAATTTGAAATGAATCATCCCAGTGCATCACATTAAAGACACGTGACTCACTGTGCCTGAGCCTTGAGAGCTTTACGGGCCTCCCGAGCTTCGTGCTCCTCGGAAATCTTGTTGTAACAGTAGACCAGAACCACAATTAGCCACAGTTGCAGAACCACGATCAGCACGTACATCATGATCTCTGCTATCACCGCAGTCAGCTCCCGATTGGCTGGAAAAGAGGAACCAACAATGTCTCATTATAGAGGAAGGGTCAGGATTGTGTCTCCTGTGTAGACAGCTACAAACATTTGTCCCTGAAAAGACACTCCACCATTGTGTCTTTCCTTTTGTGACGTCCTGCTCCTGAGAGATGGTTGCATAGAAGCAGTGGAATGCAAGCACTGTATGGTTCATCTGACCTTGGACCTTTTTCACTGCGTTATCGTCTAATGTAAAAGAGAATTTTCATTGGATCCACACACTGATTTATTGGTGAGACTCAGAGACATTTGTATGATCACAACTCCAAACTGCACTGTGCCTCAAACAGAGCTGAGAAACGGTGAATGTGGTTTTTCAAAAGATATCACATACATGAAAAAGTAAAGTAGTAGTTTTGAGGTACTTGTACTTTCCCTGAGTGTTTCTATTTTATGCTTCAGCTTCATCCTATTTGTTTGATGTCGGATGTTTTGATGTAATTTTGATATTGTTAAAGTGGTCCCCAGTCAATCAATAAATCAACATGTTGGACGTTTTCCATGGAGGCATGCAAGAAAAAACACAAGTTTTCTTCATGAATTCAAGGTAGCATGACATGACTAATTGATACACAAATGGTCATGGGTGAGCGAAGTATTTCTTTAGGTGAAGGATCTAAATACTTCCTCCACCACTGCTGACAGCCAGCCTTTTCACAGGTACACCCCACCTTACCTACAGCCACCACGTTGAGCTCCACCTCCTTCTCCACAGTGACGTGCTCATCATACTGCGGCAGGAAGAGGGTGCGGTGGATGGTGCAGCGGTACATCCCCGTGTCATTGAAGACGACGTCATTAATGTAAATGGATCCTGTTTGAATATCTCTCTTAAGTGTCCCATGCCACTCCAGACGGTTGCTGAAGTCTTCATGGAGGATATTAGCACTGGGATGGTCATAGTGGAAAATCTGAGAGAAGGAAGCAAATGGTAATTTTATGAATATTTGTGCACGCATCCCCTATTTTAGATTTCCTTCTCTAAATATACTCTACACTTCTATAACTTCTCTCTGTGTACTGTAGTGATATGGTGTTCAGTGTAGCATGGCCTTCTAAAACAGAAAAACAACAACAAGTGTTTTGTTCCGGTTTACAATGAACAGTGTATGTATGAACATTTTATGTAACCCACATGACAAAAGGCAGAATGCAAAGATCTTTTTCAACCTATATTCAGTTGGATACAGTACAAAGACACAATATTTATTGTTCAAACTCGTAAAATCGTAAACTTTATTTTTTTTTTTTTTAGTATACACTCATTCTGTATTTGAAGCCCACATCACGACCGAGGCATGTTTACCACTGTGTTACATCACCTTTTCCAGAGATGTATCAGAGACCCAGACTTGAGTAAAAGAACGGATACTCTACCAAAAAATGACTTGATTAAGCACCACACTCAAGTAGAAGTATTAAAGTATTCAATATTTTTTGTACTCAAGTATTAAAAGTAGTCTATTTTAGAATGTACTCTAGTATTGAAAGTAAAAGTGCAAATATGAAGTTTTAATTTGTTAAGTAGTTAAAAAAGAAAGCAGTCCAAAGTTTGAATATCATATTGTTTATGCAGTATCTTCAAACGTTTAGCCTGAAGGACACTCAAACTTCCTTTGGCTGTAGCAGCAAAACAAAGCTGGGGATGTACAAGATGTAGTACATGTACATGGAGTCTTAAATTCACTCTCTAAACAAACTTAGAAGGGCCAAAACAGAAGGGCTAAACAACAGCATTTTGACAGCAAACCATCAGGATATTTAAACCAATTCAGCACCTTCAAAGAAGGCACTTACATCACTTGTTAGACCAGCCAACCAAGAGCACCTTAAAACACTGAGCTTAACTCTTTGTAGAAGAGAACTCTTTGTCAGAAGGGTTCTGTTGTCGCACCACGATGTTGTGATAAGGCAGTTCGATCACTGCCAATGACGAGCCAGCTCCACCAAACCTGCTTGAAGTCAGTGGCAGAGCCGTCTACCGCTCTGGCAGTGATACTGTAATGGTCCGTCAAAATATTTATAATTGTAACGAGTAACGATGCTGCTCATAGAAAATGTGTCAGAGTAAAAGTATTCGACTCATCAAAAATATGTAGTGAAGTAAAAGTGGAAGTAGGAGAAAAAAATAAGACTCCAGTAAAGTACAGATATACAGCCTTTTAGTACTTAAGTATGGTAGTGAAGTAGTCCTACTTTGTTACTTTACATCTCTGCCTTTTCCTTTAACAACACTCTCAGTAAGTGTTTGGGAACTGAGGACACTAATTGTTGAAGTTTCGAAAGTGAAATTCTTTCTCATTCCTGCTCGATATACGACTTCACTTCCTCTACAGTTCGTGGTCTTGGTTGTCGTATTCTGAGCTTCATAGTGCGCCAAACATTTTCAGTAGGAGATGGGTCTGAACTGCGGACAGGCCAGTCTAGTACCTGCACTCTTTCAATGCGAAGCCACGCTGTTGTAACACGTGCAGAATGTGGCTTTGCATTGTCTTGCTGGAAAAAGCAGAGACATCCTTGAAAAAGGACAGGCATCTGGATGGCAGCATATGTTGCTCCAAAACCTGTACGTACCTTTCAGCACTAATGCTGGCGTTTAAACTTCAGCTGGTAACAATCTTGATGGTCCTTTTCCTCTTTCAGCTTGGACACGCTGTCCACGATTTCCAAAAACAGTTTGAAACGTGGACTCGTCAGACTACAGCACACGTTTCCACTCTGTGTCAGTCTATCTCAGATGAGCTCAGGCCCAGAGAAGTTGACACCGTTTCTGGATATTGTTGATTACGTAGCTTTCACTTGGCATGGTAGACTCATAACTTACATTTGTAGATGCAGCGACTGTGTTTACTGACAGCAAGTGTTCCTGAGGGGTCAAAGGTCACGGCCATTCAGTTTTGGTTTCCAGCCTTGCCTCTTAAGTGCACAGATCTTTTGAAAATATTACGGCTTGTAGATGGTGAAATTCCTTTCAATTATACGTTTAGCAATGTTGTTCGCAAACTGTCAGACTATTTGCCTGTGTAATTTTTCACAAAGTGGTGAATCTTGCACCATCTTTGTTGACAAGTGAGCCTTTTGATGATGCCCCTGTCATACCTAGTACGATACGATACAACTACCTGTTACCAGTTCACCTGTTTATCTCTGAAATGTTCCAAACGGATGTTTTTTTGAGCACTCCACAACTTCCCCAGTGTTTTGTCGCCCCTGTCGCCCCTTTTTTGGAACATGTTGCAGGCATCAAATTCAGAATGAGTGTATATTTATAGAAAACAATAAAGTTTATCAGTCTGAACATCATATATCTCATCTTTGTACTGCATTCACTTAAATATAGTTCAAAACGGATTTGCAAGGATTTGGGGTTGTATATAGCCTATAAAGATAAAATGTACAAACAGCATGATTCTGGATTTCTTGTATCAACTGCTAAAATGTCCGTTAGCAGCTGTCCAGTCTACAAAGTTCAGGGAGAGCTGACAAAATACAAATGTAGAGAAATGCAAAAATACAGAATAATTAGAAAAAATATACTAAATTAAAACCATTACATGTACTTCTATCTTTGGTGATACTTCATGGCACAGTTTAACAGATACTCAAGATACCCTAATAGCAGAAGAGAGCCCTTTTCATTCACAAACCCCGGCCAGATTCAACAGTTCCTTTAGTGTACTCACATGCCTGAACTCCTCCTCTCCCAGCGGTTTGAAGTGCCAGTCTACAGTAGCTCGGGCAGACACCTCCTCTCTTTTCTTACAGGAGATGCAGCCCAGCAGGAATCCTTCCCCTGCCACGGCTTCAGTCAGGGAGTCCACCTCCGAACAGCCGCCGTGGCACTGAGACACTAAACAGGGAGGGGAAGAACAAGAAGACAAAAAGGCAGATGTAGAAAAATTCAATGAAAATTACGCAAGAGGGGAGAAGAAGTTGGAGAGGAAGAACATTCAAGCATATTATTATAGCGATCACTTTTCGTTTATCATTTAGACTTTACCTCTCTTGATAGAAGGATGTGTTTGAATTAGAAACAGCAATCTAATGCAGCACTTGTAGCTATGAATATAACATAATGTAGGTCTAAAATACCTCCTCTGTGATGTAAGGCACATTTATTTACGTGGCTCCTTTCAACAACAAAGCAAAGTGCTTTAAAGTTATTACGACAGCATATAAAAGAATAACAGCAATATAAAAGGACACATATAAAAAGGATTTAAAATAAAATAGAGGATAACAATAAAATATGAAACTGGAGAATAAAAGTGACAGCACAGTTTGAGTAAAGGACGTGAACAAATATCCTAATTTTAATTTAATATATGTTTGATTTAACATGAATAGAATTAGATTTATCAGCCACAATAGTTGTATAGATTTTTAAAGTATTAGATAAGTTTTCTGTGTGACAATATCTCATGTCTCAGAGTGACAACAGCGTTTCTCCTACAACACTGATTGTCTGTCTGTCAACACTTAAAGATCTGTACTCAAGAAAATCTGTATTCGTGTCAGATAATGAGACCCATATTTAGTGCTTTGTTAACTGCAGGTTTAGTGGAAATATTTATCTATTAGGATTGTATATGACTTATTTAATAGTACAATAAAATAAAGACAGATTCACTCATCTGTTACTCATTTACATTTTCAAATGTGGGTTTTTACAATTAATTCACACTGAGTGCACAGTAATTGAGATTTACCCAGTCATGTTAAAACATGGGGAGTTTGAAAACTTTGTTTAAAAAAAAAAGCACTTATAGTTTAATAATGGCCTGACTAAACTTTACCCCCCCCCCCCCCCCCCTTTCTTTAATGATAGAAGCTCTGAGAATCATTAAGAGAAGGACACTTAAAAACTTTCAGCGTAAACCACCACTCATAATTCAAGGTAAGGACACATGATTTTGACTTACCAAAAAGACTGAAGACAACTAAAAGAGACAAGTTGCATATCATTTCTGCTGGAGCAACTTATAACCAGCCGTTGAACAAAATATTGAACTCTTCTTATGGCGAAAATATCTGTGGCGATTAAGACTGCATTACTGGCATAATGCCTCTTGGTTCCTGATTAACTCCATGGTCTTCACAACAAGCCAGTCCCTCCTTTAATCCAGAGTGTCAGTCCATTAGTTCAACAACCTTGCATTTCACAAAGGCCCAAAATGCCTCAGAACATACAAAGTGTTTATTTAAATACACTTAAGTCTCCGTGTTTCTTCGCAGTAGTTTTAAGTCTCCCCTGCAATCCCGTCTGACTTTAAGGCAGCTATATTTAGAGCGTGTGAATCCAGGAGAGTTGGACGTTGTGAGTGTTGAAAGCCAGCAGGAAACCTGAGATGATGAGATTTGATCCATAACTACAGCTTGACCGTCTAACGCCGGGCTACAGACGTGCTTCTTCTGATTTAAAGATTAACAAAGGAAAGTTCTCTCAGTCAGGTAAAGTTTCCAACATCATAAAGATTTTCTTTGTTTTTCTTTTTTAATTGAGTTTTATTATAAATATTTGCAGTCATTAATGAATAGTGTGAAATGTTGTAAAGGCTTTGGTTATTACCTTTGCTTGCCTAAATATGATCTTTGCTAAAATGTATTCATAGTGTTTTATGTAGTGTCTTTTATACTTTTTCTTTAATGATAAAAAGAAAAAGGAAACAGCAGGTCTGGCATGCAAAATCATCCCTGACATGTTTTGCTAAACAAATCCTTTCAGACAAACACATGCTCAGAGTGGATCACGCAAAGGTGCAGCGCTTAAAGGGATGCAATATGGTGCTTTCTTTTTGTCTGCAAATAAATGCTCTGTTCTCCTGCCCCTCTCCACAGCTCAGAGGTCACGGTCAGCTCACAGAACCCTGCAGCTGGCTAAGATTCAGGTCTTTGCTCAAGGACACTTCAGCACAGATCTTTTTACTTCAGTGTTTTGAATGCTAGGTTATTAGAAGTGTGTGTTAGCATCTCAGTGAGCCAAGTCTGTGCCATAAACTGCATATAAAGATGCACAGTGCGTCTTCACTTCCTCCCGCTGTACAAAAATGAAGCCAAAATATCCCGGCCAAGGAAACTATAAAATTTAATGGTTGGATGTTCTGCCAATTTATCAGAAATGACAGTGGAGACATCTTACAGTAGTGAAAGAACATTCAGTTCACGGGCAACAGCTCTAGAACATTCCTGCAGTCATAACTTGGATCATCCGTGGCATTGTATCGTGTGGTCTAAGTGTGTGGTCTTTTATTGTGGCCATCCCAAGGCACACCTGTGTATTAATGATGCTGTTTAATCCTCATCTTGATACGCCACTCCTGTCAGGTGGATGGAATATCTTAGAAAAGGAGAAGTACCAAAATTGAATGAATACATCTACTGAGTGCATAAAAAGTCTGAACTTAACTTAAACCTGTGAAAGATGGGAACAAAAACTTAAGTGTTGCATTCAAATTTTTGTTCAGTGTGGTTTCTCTTCTTATCTGCAATCAAAGGGTCTGACAGGCGGTCACTGTCAGAAAAAAACAAGGCCACTGAAGTGAAGGCCGACAAAACAGACACTGACTGAAGGCCTCAACTTGTGTGCTGACTACAGGGACAAAGAGTTTCACGTGGTCGGTACAGTCAGCCTGTTGACGTGATGAATGTAATGAGCTGTTTTTCTTTTTTAAAGGGGAGTGCCTTGTCACATGTCAGGTCAAATTAAACTCGTCCCACTCTGATGCCATACAAACATTAAAAAGATGTACAGTGCACAGGGGTAGGATACAGGCTTCTGCCAGCCAGGCTGTGTGTACGTTCTTGTGTGTGTATTTTAGCTGCGTTGGAGGTCATGGATGTTGTCATGTGATGTAACTAGATGACACAGGGATAAGGGTCCTTGCCTCTTTTAACCTTGTGATAGCCTGTGAATGATAATGACAATAAAAACCAGCCAGAGCAATCTTGAAAATTACACATATGTGACCAAGGGAGGGTGAAATAAAGACCTTGGGTTGGTGCACACAGAGAGGGGGGGGCTTCAAGGAAATGTTGATGTATGATAAACTCTGTGTGTCTGTGTGTGGGTGTGTTGAGTGTGTGTTGTATATATGGGGGGGTGGGCTGCACCTCTGTGACCCTACACACGCATACACACAGTGAGTGACACACCTCCCTTCTCGCTATGCTGGTGATGTTTTTTATTTTTAGAACAGATCGAGTTTCCAGTCCCCCGAATCAGCAGCCTGAGGTGCTCAGCAACACAACTCCCTGTATCCTGGAGCAGTTTGTCGTCCGCTTGGCTGCATATGTAACACAGTTCAGTTCAGTTCAGACACAGACGTTGCGTCTCTGTTTTGAAGTGGAGCCGGTGAGGTGTTGATTGCAGGAGGCGGTCACGGGGAGTGAGAGGACGAAGGATGCCTGATAAACCTATGGAGAATTTGAAATTGCCAAGTCATTGTGATGCTCTGCCATCGATTTGAAAGGATGCACAAGAAACTGCTGGCTGGAAACCAAAACTGACAGACAGGTAAAAGCAAAATCATTCAACAAAATGCATTTTTATGACATAGCTGTGTTGTTAATACTGTATCCTTCTAACAAGCACTACTTGGTAAGATGACTGACTTTGTACATGTACAAAGTACATGTACATTTTGCTGTACTGTAGCTTCTTAAGTTTTGTTGTTGAAGTGTGAGGATTTCTGACATAATGTGTATCAAAAAAAGTCTGGTGCATTGGTTGCTCGAACAGAAATATGCAAAGTATGTGCACATGATGACAGGGTGTTGCCATTAGAAATGAGATAAAGATGAAGTCACACTTCCTGTGCAGTACACTAAAACTGCTGGGGTCTTTAAAGTCCACAAAAGCTGAAAAGATTAGTCAATAAACCAATTGGCTGCAAACACAAATCTGCAACTGTTTTGATAATCTATTAATTATTCAAGCTGTCTTTGAAGCAAAAATGCCAAACATCTGCTTGTTCCACACTCAGTTGTGAGGATTTGTTGCCTGTCTTTGTCCAATGTGATGGTAAACTGAATATCTTTAAGTTTTGGATTGTTGGTCGGACAAAACAAGCGATTTCAAGATGCTAGCCTTGGGCTTTAGTAAACTTTGATCAACATTTTAAACCATTAACACGTATTATTTTCTCAATTAATTGGAAAAATACAGTTATTTTCTCCATTATTCTGGAAAATCAATAAAGAAAAGAATCAGTAATGAAAAGAATCACCCTAAAATCAACAACATTTAAGTTTCTCTGTCCAGTCTATGGGTGTATTTTAAACCCATATATAATGTCAACATTCATGCATCATCTTACTTAAAGTTTCTTGTCAATGTATGTTCTTTTGTTTTCAGCTTCAGACAAGGTGACCTGTCATTGGCAATACTTACTGTATGTGTCCTGGAGGAGAAGATATTTAATATCTCACAGGCTGCATCCCACTATAATAGTTCATGACACCACATGAGGCGATGCTGCTGCAGGAGGAGAGAGGTGAGATAAATCTGCATGCCATACTGTCTTTTTGTTGCTTTAAAAAGTTACACAATAAGTCACTAACGCTTTTTAAAAACGAATTTCTGCATAATAAAGGACCCACAACCCTCTCATACTATTCTGAAGAAATTTAGTGAGGCATGTTATCAGGTTACAAATGCATACAACCTTGTTAGACACAAGGGGTCGCTATGCCTCTGTCCATTCATTTTGGTCACATTACAGCTCCCTTCAAAGTAACTCTGAAATTATGCCAAACCTGTGGATTTACCTGTGATTGTTGCTCGTGGTGGACTGACAAAACAAGATGGTGACTTCATATTTATAGTACAAAAATCCGATTATTAAAACTGTATGGGACTGCTCCAGTTGTTTCTACTCTCAATTAAACAACATGACTGTAAAAACAATTTATTCTCGCAACTGGTCGATTTGTTTTAAATTGATATGAGGATTAAAGTTGCATAAGAATAAAACACATTTTCGATAGTTGGCGTTTGTTTAATGTAAACACTAGTGTTCTTCTCTCGCCACATCCTCTGGACAGTTATTTTCCCGGAATGTACTACAAAGTTTGTCGGAGGGGTGTTCGTCTTGCTTTGCTGGCAGCTATATTTGTTTGATTACATAATAATAAAGTATTTTTTAAAAATAATTTCAAGAATTATGATATTAAACGTGTTAGTAGCTTTGCAACTTATTAAAACACGTAGCAAGGATTTACTGTGCTTCATTAGATTTATCCGTACCCCCCACGTATGAAGTTAATCGGGCGACTGACTGGCGTCCCTTTTCACTTTTCGACAAAAAAGCTATTGTCTGTTACTTAAAAACCAAGTTAGTGCGCTACTAATGCTAAGCTAACGTTGGCCGTTAGCTTTAAATGTAGTTTAATAGCAGTGTTTTAACGCGGAGTGTTTTTAAAATGAAAGTGGAAGACGTCGGCGTTGTACTCTGTCTGCTGGAAGTTAAAACCTGCTAGCCAGATAGTCATCTTTTTGTGAGCTGTCGGCCTTCGGAGGTCGCGGGGGCAGCGTTAGCTAAACTTGGCTGTGTTTGGCGTTAGCTGGCTAAAGGCTAACTGTTAGCTTGAGCCGGCAGATGCTTCTTTACGCATCTAAGAATGTTGATGTGTTCCTGTGAGAAAGTGGATTTCAACATCACTCCCCGCACCGTCGCTCGGCTTGTTTTCGAGGCCGAGCAAGATAACAGAAACGGAGGAAACTCATCCAATGGGAGGTAGGAGCTCCAGCTTGGTCTGCCCAGGCTTAAAAGTTTTATTCTGTGCCTTAATATTAAACCCGATTTCTTTCTACAAGCCTGTAATCCATGGGTGTTAAACTGGACACAGTGTCGTGTCAACAGATGTGGTTGGGGCTGATTCCCGTAAATGCAGACGATTCATGCGCTGCGTTTCTTAATTCAAAGTGAACAGAGCAACAACAATATTGAGCAACGAACTTGATATCACAAGAGCAGCTGTTCCTGGACACTTGCTTCACACTGCAGAAACTTGCATTTGCTTGTGTGTGCAGTAGTGCTCCGCGTCTGAAATGGCTGTGGTTGGTGTGTAATGTAGTGCGATTATAGCCTGACGTGGCTTATGTGTTTTATGGCAAAAAGATGAGGCTGGTGTGGACCAAGGAGTGAAGGCTGCACGGGGATTATGGTGGATTACTCTGGACAAACAAGTCTGTGCCAAGATTGGTCTTGTTCAAACAGATCACAGCAAATACTGTCAGCCGTGCTCGGGCCCTTGCCTTGGAAGTGTCTGCTTTGAAGGCAAACAATGGAGTGACACACACAACCCTTCCTTGTTGGAGGACACATATGTAGTATGTTTTCGTGTAGTTATGACCTTGATAACCTGTACTGGTAATTAGGTCTTGCTGTTGGTAGTATGTATTTTCAAAAGGTGTCGTTTATGTTACTATAGCATCTGACAGTTGGTGTGTAAGATTGTGTGTTTGTCCTCCCTGGACAGTTTTTTTTAGGATCAGCTGTGTTTGTGCAAGTCAAGGTTTGGAATTTCTGGCATTTAGATAGACCCATTTTTCCAGGGACTGTGCTGTGTGGGTTTTCCTTGCAATACATGGGGGTTTATGTCCCTTGTAGTCTGTTTCTGTCCAGTGATAAATGCATAGTGACTGGTGTCAGTCAGTCCCACGTTCACCCAGTTTTGGCTATTTCTGAGTACTTGAAGGGAGAAAATCCTAGAATATACCACGAAAGTAATTGAAAATTCTTTAAAACCTAGACAAAAGAAAACATGTAACATAAACTACCAGACCATAAATAAATCCTATTCATCGACCCTCTAATGGGAACAGTATTCCATTGCAGATACATCACCATCATATGATACCTCATATTCCCAGAACTGGCAGAGCAGAGCGTATCAAAGACCAGACAGAAATAGCTCTAGCCTTGTTGTCATTTGTTTTAGTGGAAAAGTTAAACGATTTATACTTTAAGAAAAATAAAACATTTTAGAAAAGTGGTAGTCAGATGTAGGCCAGCCTTTTGAATGCAAAGTTTCTGCTCTTGTCACTCCTCAGGTAGCTACTTCCAGACACAGATCTGTGTTTGTCTGATACTTCAACTCTTGCAAAGATGAGCCCGATTATCCAAATGCAAGCTTGAAGTCTGCTGAAGGGAGGAGAGCAGAGGAGTACTGAAGAAAGAGAGTGACACCATATAGTGCAAGAGATGCAGAGAAGGAAGGGGTGAAGCTCATAAGCTTAACACAAAAAAAGAGGATAGAACATTTAGTCACTCTTTGCCAACTGGAAATGGATTGCCTAATGACCACAAATTGAGAAGGCCTGTGAAATTGTGTGACAGACTTCCTCCCAGCTTCCTGTTGCATTGTCTTTGACTGTGAAGAACACCTCCAATACTGATGACTTGTTAACTGCTCTGAAGTTTTACCACTTATGGGGAATTTTACTTGCCTGATGTGAAGACACTTCCTTAAGTTAACAGGAAATATGGAGAAAACTAAATTCTCTTTTCTTATGGTTAGTGTAGGTTATGTTGCCAGAGTCTATTTCCCCAGAGGAGGTGTTTGGTGTGTTTGCCAATCCTGTTCCTAAAATCTATAAAAATATATAGAACATCTTGGTCTGATAAGGATCAGTCTCAACTTTAAGATGCAACAAGCTCCTGTTGGTGCACTTGGCTGGACTGAATGAGAAAATTAAGCCCTGAAAAACTCTGAAGATGACTATGTCCTCTCCTGTGGGACTAGAAGGCATCACTCTGGCTCAGCCCATTCCTGTCCCGACGCTGACTATCCTGCCACCATCTTCGGATACAGAGTCCTGGTCTCGCTCACCTAGCCCCAGACCATCACGCTCTAGCCGTAGTCGTTTCCACCGCAGCAGGACCCGAACTAAAAAGCGAAAACGAGGAAGAGCAAGATTCCACTCCTGAGCAACAATGGGGCGAAACACCGCAAATTGTAATAGAGGAGACTGCAGAGAGGAGGACCATTGGACATCGGAGTCCTTCGCCCTCCCCGTCTGCGGCCAGTCAGATGGAGGCCGGAGAGCAAGGTCTGGATATTCCTTCACAGGACCTCCTCCTGCCACCATCTCGTTCCTGGTCCCGTAGCCCCTCCCCCAGCCGGCGCTCCCGTTGGTCCCTCAGGAGCCTGCTCAGCAGAGACTCTGACTGGGAGACCTGCAGGTTAGTGTGCTGGATTTATCCCAAATAACCAGCCAGTGAGTAAAGAAAATATAATGAAAGAAATAATGAATTAAAGCACTAGTGTTCACCTTTTTTTTTTTACTTTCTCTTGAGGCCCAAACTAAAGAGTGTTTTTTTTTTGTTTGTTTATAATATTCACTCATACAGCTGACAGTTCTCTCGTTGAGGATGGGCTCACTTATCTCAAAGCTGCAGCACCACATAAGGTTCAGTGGCTTAGAACAGAGCATCCACCCTGTCAGCACTATATTTGATTGTCTCATGGGTATTCTGCGCTCGTAGCTCTGTAAAATCTCAGCCAATTTGCATTCAGGCCTTAGGAGACCAGATTTGGCTGCAATGACTGAGTGGAGTGAGTAGCCTCTCATTTGTGCATGTTGGTGGGGAATAAAAAGGCCTTACATCTGACAGATTTACTCTTAGTCGACTTTGCTCAAATGCAACACGAGGTCAACTATTTTGGAACAGGGTGGAGTTAATTAGCTAATGGCTTAAACTAGAGAGAACAGATTACACCGTTAAAATCCTGACTAAGTTCAGTTGATTCATGGTACGCTATGACGTCAGACTTAAAAGCAGGCCATCACTCAGATGGTTAAATTTCAATGATGAGCAAGAAATGCCCTTGCTAGCCTGCACTAAGAAAACATACATATTGATTTGTACTTTAAAAGAACAGCAAAAGCTTTAAAGAAACATGAGCTCTTCAAATAAGCAAAACAGCAAGGTTATGTAAAGTGTCAACAAAGAAAGTGAGACCGCTGTTGTGGCAGGGAGGAAAAATAGAGCTGGGTCAGTCACAAGGAGCTAGCGGCGGGGTTCATGCACCATTTATCCTTCCTCTAAAGCATGACATCACCTTCAGCCAATGGGAACAGGGCTCTTCATCTGATGATGTCATGTGAGTCCAATCAGAGGAGGGTCTGGGCACCACTGCAGAGGGCAAGCAGAGGGTGATCCTCTCTTGTGCTCCATATAAACAGCTGTGCCCTTGTCCTCTTCATTTACACATCATTTTATTGACCCAGCTATGTTGTTTTTCTGGAAATTAATGAACTTTAATATTCAGATGACCCTTCCAATTATAGTTTTACAATGGCCTTTAGTGGAAAACATAGGTTTATATAGCCTAAAAAGCAAGAGAAAGATATAGTTGTAAGCAATGTTAGGTAAATCCTTACACATATACTTCTTTTTCAGAAAGGCCCTTCTGCAAACCATAATTCAGACAAGGCATAAGAGAAAGTAATAACCCTATTCATACTTAGCACCAAAATTAATATTTGCTCATGAAATCCTCAGTTTTTAGCTCTAAATTCAGAACAATTTCGTATTTTGATCGCAAAAAAACCACTGAGGACTTTGTATTGTTTGAATGGCATGACGAACTCCTAAGGCACAGTTGATTTGGAATTTTCAAACAACTGTGACAAGGCTCTAACGTCTTCCCCAGAGGCGAGGTGCTAAGCTGCCCTAGCAGCCTCCTGACAAATGTTTATTTTTCTTGTTTAACAGTGAAAAGTTTCTATGCGGATGAAATCAGCTGTGGGGCGCTGATGAAAAGGTCACTCAAGATGCAGTGGAGATTAATTTTTAACCAGTGGCCTCATTACTGACTCTCGATCAATTCATTCAAAGTGGTCAGGGCAATATTCACACTCGACTTTCATCATGTCAGTGGGGAAATAGTGTTGTTATTTATAACAGTTCTTTATTTGGACTCCTCATAGAAACATAATGCAGCAACTCATAGTTATGACTATGTTCAAGCATCGTTTGATATTGAGAAGAGCAGGAGTTGTGCTTGATGGGGTGAAATCCTGCAAGTGTATTATATAGGTGTGCTAATCTGACAATTATATCGTTACCATGTAGTGATTTATAAGTGTAGAAACTTGTGTTCTCACTATTTTATTGAAGTAAAGCAGTGTGTGACCCGCTTAAACACTGGTTGGATGCACAACCAGGTCTTAAGACCATCGTTGGCCTATTCAGACTGTATATCGGTGGTCTTAAGGGTGTACAAGTCTGAACAATATGCTGTATGCTCCTGTTCATGCCTTCAAACCAGGCCTGCTATCAAGGCTCGTTAGACACAGAAAAATTAATTATGTGTCAGTTTTCATCCACAGTGAGCATCCAGTGGGTGCTATTAAAGACAGATGTGTCTGTGAAAGTAATCAGAGGGGACTCCAAAAGATCTAAGTTGCTAAGCCTGTGTGGCTGTGATGATGATGTGTTAGAGGTGACTGAAATTGTCTCACTTTGTGTTAAGTAGCTTTATCTTCTGTGTCTGTCAGTTTCCACCTTAGGCAATTGAAGGATTTTAATTGAGGACATCTCATATATTTTGACCAAAACATTTGTCCTGACCTTGGCCAGAAGGGAGGACACTGGTGGAACAGTTCAGGTTAATATCTCTGTGTGTTTTCCTGAAGGCTAAATCTATTAAGCGTTCTACTTAGCTAATATCTTGATTGTAGAACAGTGTTAAATAAGGGCATAACTGCTTCTGATGGATTCCTCACAGTTTCTAGATGCTCATTTGTTGAATGCGCTATTTGTTCCCAGTCTTTGGGTGTTGGTGTTGAAATAGTTTGTTGGTGAAACATTTTCACCACATTTGAAAAGGTTAAAGTTGCCTTCACTTGTTTTGCACAACTAGCACAAACAGTTTTCTATGGTACATCTGAAAGGGTAATTTCAGTTTACACAGAGACCTTGTTCTACTTTTTTAAAAAATGTAAACATGTTGTGAAATGGTCATAATAACAACTTATCACATGTTTAGCTTTACAAGTATGTAGACTGATAGGCTTCTAATCCGAGACCAGTCTGAAGTCCAGTACAGCATGAAGAGTGTAGACATGTGTCAAAAGGTCATGCAGCTTTCTGTCAGATACATTGCTTGAGATGGTCTTGGCAATACTGACTTGTTATTGAAGACACAACATTGCATCTTTTTATCATTGTATAAAATAATGGATGTAGCTACTGTGATGTCACCCTTTGGTTCGTGGACTCCCGTTCTGGGGCCTCGAGTTTGGCATGTCAGCTGTCGCCATCTTGTTTTTTTTGGAGCCAGAAGTGACCATATTTGGACGAGAGTTGTGAGCTGTGAATGAGCGCAGGGATGGCGTTGACTCACAGACTGTAGAAACACCTCAGCAGACAGCCTGTCACTCCAGCCACCCTGCCTTTAATATGCATAACCTTGCGTCATAATAAAATGTAAACTGGTGAGTCAAAAAATTGTATCTCCCATAAAGTTGTCATGAAGCTTGCAATTAGCTGTAAACATGTGTATTTCTGCTGTAAAGTTGGACATTTTAACATGAGTGTTTACAGGGATTTTGGAGCCAGCTTCAAGTAGCCATTCATGAACTGTAGTTTTTAGCACTTCTGCATTGGTTTTTCAGCCTTAGAGGATGCCTCCTGCTTTTTAGTATAAAGTGCTTTGTAACCAGTCAACTCTAAGCTCAATGCTGGAGCTGATGCTTTTATTAAAACTCTACATGACTGTATAATACATACACATGGACATACTATACACATGTACACTCACAGAGACAAAATCTAACTTAAAATGACTTAACAGACTCAAAAACAGTTTTTACTCATGGGCCATCAGGCTGATCAATCAAAACATATGAAATTGCTCTTCAGGTGCAATCCAATTAATTAAATGGTGCAATCCACTATTTATCAAGTGCTGTTCATTACTTTATAGTGTAATACTCCATTTATTTTACATGTACAACAGCTTCATACAGCTTGTTTTTTTACACAATTTATTTCCGACTTTATGAGCGATGATGTCTGTTTTTTACTTGTTTGTTTACTGACCAGTTGGCACCTGATCAGATGTAGCTCCAATCTTGTTGTATATTCTTTGTACTATGATAATAAAGGCTTTCTGTTCTATTCCATTATTGCAAAGGAGGTTTAGCACAGCCGAATCAACAACACAGTGACCTGCTGACTGATTGATTGTAACTGTGACCTCTCTGTCTTTCTGCCACACCGCATCAGTTCAGCTTTGTGACTTTTCCTCATCCACGTAGTCTGCATTCAGTTGGTGTGTTTACATACGTGTTTTGATTTCAGAAATTCAATTAATATTGCTGGTTAGGTCCAGCTCTATTGTACCCGCAACCTGTTTTTGGTAATCAGCTTTGTAGTTATATTCACTGGTTTGTTTTTTATTATGATTAGTGTGTACCCTAGGCATGTGTCCATGTACACTGTTCCTCTGTCTCTTGCTCAATTGAAATAAGAGATTTTCTGTAGTCAGGAAGGAAAGGACATAAGAGTAGCACCTTTACCTCTGGTACACCCACTTCCTGTACATTTTTTCAGCACTGCTTTTAAGCAGCGTTCCATCTCAGTCTTGCACCTTTTTTAACATCCACCCAGCACATGACACTTGGACATTATTATGGGCCATTGGTGAACCTCAGAAAAACAGATTACACAGACTGAATGGTGGAGATGTCGGCCTGGCTCAGCCCAGCATGGATTATGATGTGGACTCTAATCCAGAGGGATGGACAGAGAGATTGGGGGTTAAGGGATTGCATGGGCTCTGGGCTTTGGCCAGGTGGATTCACCACAGGCAGCCATGGTCGATGTATTTAGCCTGTTCTATTTGTATATGATGCTACACTTAAGGGCCTCCTCCTGATAGTGTGATGGTGACATTCATCCCAAATGATAAGTAACCTACTAACATCCCTTTGGGGTTTCAACCTTTAGTAATGGCTGTCTCCGCTATTTATTCATCTTTTGATTATTTTCTTGAATAATTGTTTGGTATACAAAATGACAAAGTTAATTCAAAGGTGCTTGGTTTCCAAGAGGCCGAGGTGTCTTCAGATTGCTTGTCTTGTCCAACCGGCAGTCCAAATCCACAGATATTCTCTGTATCAAAAAGAAAAGGCATATATTCACATGTATGAAGTTAGAATTGATGATTTTTTTAAATCATAAGTCATTAACACAGTTAACACAGTCAATCTAAGTCAATTAACACAGTATCTGGATCCCTACAAATGAATGGGAGAAGTTGATTGCTGAGGTTTGTTTTGATCATCTGTCTGGTTAATAAATAGAGGAAGCATATAGAGCATGCAATTCCACATGCTGCAAAAGGCATTCATTGCAAAGATAGTACAGTTAGTAAATGTTCTTGTGACCTCCTGTCCGTGAGGCGCTGGTCCCTCTGAATTCAGATAAAACCTCTGTTTTGACTCTGCCTTGTCGTCCTTATCGGTGTCCCCCCGTTCAGCACCACCTCACCGTAAAAAAAGCAAGGCCTCACTCAGCACATGGAGCCGCCTCCTCCCTCATCTTCCTCCCTCCCTCCTCCCTCCACCCTCTCCCTTGTTGCAAAGGGGATTACGGATGGACGCAGAGACTGCAGCCCGTTACCGGGTCATGCTAACGGCATAGGGAGCAGCGGTCGGTCCGGTACCTGGCTGCGAGGTGCAGGGGTGTCAGCCACAATGAGAAATTAACATCCGACCGCGGGACGGTGGACGATGGGTGCATTTCTACCCCGAGGCTAAGCGACGAAAACAAGGCAGAGGAGCGGACATACATCCCCGTAGCA
The DNA here is from genome assembly GCA_019142605.1 of Cephalopholis sonnerati. Taxonomy (NCBI): domain Eukaryota; kingdom Metazoa; phylum Chordata; class Actinopteri; order Perciformes; family Serranidae; genus Cephalopholis; species Cephalopholis sonnerati. Next base: position 30,697,683 of record JAGQAX010000008.1, read on the forward strand.
CCTGGCTTGCTGTAGCTGCAGGAGCACCATATTTCATACAACAGCGAGCCGCAGCGTGTGTGTGTGTGTGTTTTTGTGGATATCAGTCGGATCGCAAACGCCTCATGACATGTTCGAGTAAGTGGCATAACAGTCTCCTGTGTGATGGATAGCGAATGCTGTGCAGTGATCTGTCTGTGGTGCTCATCGTTCATTTGGCGTGGTGAAGTTAATCACAGCGTTGCAAATCCCACTGATAACAGAGGTGGGACAGGCGTAGTTTATGTAAAAGCACAGGTGTGCAGCCACAGTGTAATATTAGCTGTGTAAACGGATGGCTAGCTGTGTGTTTATGTTCGTCCTGTCGGTGCTCCTTCGGTCACACTGTCTGACTGGAGCCCCTCCACCCTGTTTCACTGACCATAGCAGCCTCCATCCTTGCAATATACACTGAGTCTTCATCGAAACGTGTTGTATAATTAATGTTTGACTTTCTTTTGTCTCTAATGTGCTTGTCTAGTGAAAGTGTTGTGTTTACTGGACTGGTTTGTTTTGGGTAGCCGGTGTGCTAGCTTCCCCTTTAGCCGAGCGGTGCTAACGTCGCTTTAATGAGTAACAGGAGAAAGGACAATATTAAGGTTAACTACACTGTGCACCAGAGAGATGGCTGACTAGATGTGTGTGTCGAAAGTTCTGGCAATGCTGCCGGTTAGCTTTTTAAAAGATGTGCCGCTGACGGATTTAGCCTCGGGTTGTAAACACATGTTGACACAGATTCACATCACAGTGTCCTGGTCACGCTCGGTGACTTACTAACAGCAGGTCTCTTTATGTGCGTTTACCTCAAGATAGCTTGATTGTAATTATTCCGCTCAAATTAACATTGCTGCAATAGATGTGTAATATTTAGGGTATCATTTACCCTTAAAACGCACCTGATGAGGACCAGGGATTGACGCCCAGTTTACTGCTCCTTGTCCCAGCCCTGTTGCCTGGGAGGTGTTAACTTTGACTCATCCCCTTTTCTCTCCAGTTCCTGTCACTGACAGCTGGTAACCAAGTTTGGAGCAGTACTCGTGTCATTTTTAGGAAAATATTTTCTTCCTTTATTTAACCAAGTAAATACTGAATGGATATTATGATAAAAGGGAGCATTTAGCGTCTTGTGACTCCTCTTCCACATAAAATGGACCGACCATGGGTCGCCTACTTCAGTCAAGAGGAGCTGGTCATTATATTGGAGAGCTATGAAGGATATAGAAAAAATATTACTGCAAATAGCAACACGCTTGCGGAAAAAAAGACTAGAAACGAACACTGGCAGAAAATTACGAATCTTCTATATTTGTAAGTAATATATTTCTTTCACCACTCAGTGCACTCTCAATGCCTAGCGTTTATTTTTAAATAACTTTTAAAAATTTTGTTTTGTATTTCAAAATGTGTTGTTCTAACATTTATAGGTAATACAAATGAATATAAAAGCAGTGACGTATTTTTCAGAACCAAGAGTAGAAAAAATTAGTAAGAAAGAATCTTGTATTACAAATATAATTTGTGTCAGCCTTGTTTTCGTTTTGTAATATTTTGTAAATTTTTTTTTCCATTTTCAAGGGCTATGAAACAAGAGCCGTAACTAACTACTGTAGCGTTTATTTGACAATTGCACATTATGTAGCTGTTAAACTTGTTGCAGCATATTTAAATGTTTTGTTCAAGAATTGCATTTAGGTGTGACACTGTGTACAAACAACATAGACAGCTGCCACACTGCAAAAGTATAGGCAGTATTTAGTTAAAAAGCTTAACAAGATATGAGTTTCTGAAATGTTTAAAACAAAGTAAGAACGTGAATTTGCAGTTTCAAGTCCTTGTGTACATTGCTCCAGGAAAAGGTAGATTTTAAAAGCTTTTTTGCCAAACACCGTCTTAACACCACTCTGGCCATTTAAGACTCCAAGTGGGATTGAGAGAGACAAAAATGAGAGCTAGAAGCAAGGAATAAGGAACTGAATTGTCTGGGGGATTCACCATTGGGAGGGTAGGTGGCTCAAACATCATCATCATCATCATGGAGGTGGTGAAAACATGACAGCTTGTACCAAAGCAATGGTAAACATGGGGAGAGTTTGAGGAAAGAGGTGGTCTGGTTTGTGTAGAGCAGGTTGGCTCAAAGGGAGTGAAGAGGTGATGAGTGCTTGGTTTGGCTTCATTAATGAAATTAGCAACTGTAGCTCAGAAGGAGCCACTGCTGGTGCTCTGCTAAGTGTGCGAGCAGAGCAGTCATCATGTTGGAGGCTATCATAATTGAGGTGTTTACTGATTTAAAGCTAGCACTCGGGCAGCTACTTCTGATTCATGGTGTCTGCTCGTTGTTAGGGAGTGATAAGTAGTTGTTTGTGTTTGAAAGACAGGCAAATGTCTAAGCTGACTAATGATGAATGTGGCAGTTGTTATACTTACAGAGGAATGAGGTGAAACCATGGAAACTGTGTGGCGTAAATATAGACATTTTCACGTGTCACTGGCTTGAACATACGTTGCAAATGTTTTGGCAGCAGTAGGGTGACCCTGATGAGGACAGTAGAGACTGAACCATTATATTGTCAATTAAGCGTATAGTGTATAAAATGTGTAATACAATAAATGACAATCTAAGGTAAACTGTTGTCTTGAAATTTGTTTACTTATAGTAGTCGATTCTCATTGTTGTTATCGATCACACTTCTGTCAACTGACTAATCGTTTTAGCCCTGACCACACTGTTACTTCAAAGCAAAGACTTGCTGTGCAGCCTTTTTCTTTTTCTGTGTCTAATGGTGCGTTTCACTTTTGAAATGACCAGATCTATAATTACAGCATGAACTCTCTGAAGTTCTTCATAGATTTAGTAGTGCTTTGTCCTAAAGGAAACTGCAGGTCTTGTGTTTTGTAGTAATTCTTCTTGATTGGACAGTCCTAAGACCCATTAGTGAATGGCTTTAAATACCCTCACTGTCTGGCTGCTGTACCAGTCAAAATCAGTTTAGCGGACAACACTGGCTGCACATGGTTTTTCTTGGTCTTAATTAAGCAGACTGAGATGGCATGCTATTATCACATAGGAAACGCCTGTAGCCTTTCCTCACAGCATGGCATGAAAGGCATGTCAGAGCAGAATTAAGCAATGAAATATGAAAGAGTTTCCTCTGTTCTCCTCAGAGTTAAATCTCTCTCTCTCTGTCTTTTTTTTTTGTCTCCAGTACGGCCAGTAACTCTCCACGCAGCACCCCGGGCAGCTCTCCCTCCCTGCGGCGCAGGGTCCTTGGGGGTGGCAGGGCCAGTGAGAATGAGGGAGGAGGAGAGAAGAGCAGTGGTGGTGGAGGAGGAGGTTCAGATAGCCCCCTGCCCTCCATACCCTCTGCCTCCTCCCTCACATCTGCCTACCCACTTGCTTCTCGCCACTTCAGCCGCAATGCCAAGGTAACTCAGAATATCTGCTGATCAAAGTGATAAGTTACAGATGGGTGCTAAGCTGAAATCCTAAAACTACTGCTGCAGAGAGGTCTGTAGGTATGCACATGTGGAGAGAGCTTTCTGCCAGTGTCAATATACAGTATGTTTGCTATGTAAGCTTTATATGTGCCAGTAAAAAACCCGTTTCTGTTTTTATACCATGACTATTTTTTCTACAATCTTGCATTGCATCTTCATCAGAGACTCACGTCATTTTCATTATGTTTGATCTAAAACAATAATAAATAACAAGCTAACAGACAGTTGCACATGGAGGCACCATTCTGGCACAGTTTACAATCAATCCAAACTTGCTGCTGCACTTTCAGACTTTTCAGGAGTTTATAATAATAAAAAAAACATTTTTGAGTGGAGGGAAGTGACAGTAAATTGTCATCCACACCAGATATGTCGAGTGAATGTAAATGTTTGCTCTGTATTTGCGTTGCCTTCCATTTTAGCCATGTGAGTTGTTAGAATGTTGACTTTGTCTGTCAGTGCACTGTAAAATGTTTGCTCTCTGTAAATTTACCTGCATGGTGACTGTAGTTCTGTGTGCGTGAGGGTTTTGTTTAAGCTTTCACATCTCTTTTATTTCAGGCTTATTGTATAGAAAAGAACGGCTTGTTATTATACTAATGATTGTTCATTACAGCCTGTCGCTGACATGTACCTTTTTTAAAATGGAGAAGTGCTGAAAACTGCAAAACCTCAAGGTTACATAAAACAGACGTAGTCTAGGGACTAAACCAGCAGGATCACATGCATACAGATACCACAGTGGGTTACTTAACCAAATGTGTGTGGACAGATTTTACAGTCTATACTGTAATGTTTTTATTGTTACAGAGAAATGTGAGTTCTGTTCACGACTAAATATACTGTTCTTTTCTTTACAGAAAATGCAGAGCTGGTATAATGTGAGTATACATAAACACCCCGTAATTAGGCATTTTTACTCCAGGGCGTGTTTCTTTTGTTTCTAGGGTCTTTGTCTGTTTTTAGATTCAGGTGAGCAGCACAAGTTGACATTTAGACAAGAGGCGGAAGTGCCCTCGAAGCCTGGAAGCTAGCCACAGAGCTCTGAGGTCAGCAACGGAGTTCGGCGGAGCCAGTTCAACTTGAAAATAGAGGGTGAAGCTCCCCGAAACTGGGAAGTTGGCTACGAAGCTCCGCGGCCACTCTGTTGGCTTCCCAGCGTACCAAAATTATTGCTGCAGCGCCAGTCTGCCATAATAGTTTCGGTGTCTGGTCTAGATTTTTTTAGTAATAGTCTATTATCATTTCTAGAGGAGCAGTCACATGTACACACACACACACACACACACACACACACACAGACAGAGACAGAAGATTAGCTCTATATGTGATTAGAAAAGAGCAGAGGAGCTGAACTGCTTTTCAGTCTACTACTTTATCCTTCGAGCTTTTTCAAATTTACATTTTGTTATTACAAATAAAGTAGGCATATAAAAAACTGTTGGGTACTGGTACCAAACTATGGGTACCAAAATGGTACTGGTTCAAATTTGAATGGTACCCAACCCCAGTCTCATATCAGGATATCGATCAATACTAATATATTGCCAAGCCTTATCTAAAGTAGAATACAATGCTCTCCTCTCTCTCTCCTGTCCTCACCCTCAGGTTCTCAGTCCTACATACAAACAGCGGAATGAGGATTTTCGTAAACTCTTTAAAAAACTTCCTGACACGGAGCGACTTATAGTGGGTGAGTGAGACACATCTGCATCAAAGACATACTCTGTGTATGCTAGACTCATGTGACACCACACAAGGGCTGCCCCCTTACAGTCAGAGATTCAAATCATCAGTTGGACAACCCTCAGTCAGTGTGCAGTGTACTTGTGCGGATGTTTCGGTCTCCAGACTTATCTGCAGAATGTGGCACCTCACTCTTCGTTACAGGCAGCTGCAGATATGTAGACAGCTGCCCGGATGAGGAGAGGCTTTGCCCTGTCAGGCTCAGAGATAACATTATCTTTTGATCCATGCGTAGAAGTGGTGACTTAACTCACAGCAAGTTAATACGATACAGTGTCTGACTTTTGTTTGATACCTAGTGTCGGCAAAAAATGTTGTTGCATGTTTCCCATTCATCAATGCGTAGTTAGCTACCCTTTTCAAACTCTCAAACTGTATATGGAAAAATAGGAGCGACAGTCAGATAATCAGCTAAATCTGATTCGCCTGACATAATTCTGAGTCGGGTGCAGCCCCACGCCACACATTTAAGAAGATTAAAATAATACAATTAATCTCTTGATTTGTTGAAATGATTTTTGATACGAGCCGGTGTCACTCTTTTTCATTGACCTTTATTTCTTCTCCTGTTTCTTTCCTCAGACTACTCTTGTGCGCTGCAGAAGGACATACTGCTTCAGGGCCGCCTTTATCTATCAGAGAATTGGCTCTGTTTCTACAGTAACATCTTCCGCTGGGAAACCACTGTAAGTCATGCACGCACTGTGTACACATTTGCACACGCACAGTCAAACAAATGCCTGTTGTAACCCGGTTAGTGTCACACCTGCAATCAGATAAGAAGCCCTTTTAATGCACTTGTTTGCAGATCAATATAGATATGCTCTGGCCCTCAGTGAGATAAGAATATCGTGCACAGAAATACACACTGAAGCGTACACACAGTAAATCTCTCTCCGCTGTATAGATCACTATCCTGCTGAAAGACGTGACCTCTATGACCAAGGAGAAGACTGCCAAGCTCATCCCAAACGCCATCCAGATCAGCACTGACAACGAGAAGGTCAGACTCAAGCAAAAACATTATTTTAAAAGAGCATTGTTGTTTAATAGATGCTTAACGTTTAATGTATCTGCAATGTATTGAAACATTCTCTTTCCTTTACTGTAACTGCCAATACAGAAACATGAAAAGTGTTAGCTGTTTATGCTGTTTGCTTCAAACAATCGTTTTTTGCTAGTGAAGCAGTATGAAATGAGCTGACTCAACCGTATCTCCACTGGCAGTGGCAAAGCAAACATCCCAACCAAGGAAAACCATCAGTCTAATAACATTTGTCTTCTTTCTCCCCTCTGTCTTCCTTCCTTTCCCCCCTTTTCTTCCTGTCTGCTGATGTTCTCCCTCTCAGCACTTCTTCACATCTTTTGGTGCAAGGGATCGCAGCTTCATGATGATTTTCCGTCTGTGGCAGAACGCACTGCTGGAAAAGGTACAATCTCCTCTCCAATCCTCCTCCTCCTGCCTAGTGTGACATGACTAGTAGTTATAATCTTATAATAGACCAGAGTGTCAAGGAGCAGGAGATGGCCACAAACACAGGCTTGGGAGAACAGTTTAAATCACTGTTATTTGCTGCGTTTGAAAAGAGACATTTATTTGAACAGCGCTGGTGCAGAAACACAGTGAGGTAGTGTTAAAGCACATGGTAACACACAGCCAGATGAAACTTATTGACATAGGACTCTGTTTAAATAAAATGCAGCACATGGTCTAAAGTGCATGGTGCAAGTGCATTTAGGGCATGTCAGACTCTACTTTTGCCAGTTAAACGACACATAATCTGGGTGCAAAGTAAGGCACAAAGGTCAAAGGGGTTGTATTTAGTCCCTTAATTAACATAGGTGTGTTTTGGGCCTAATATGAACTCAACCAATTGGAGTGTTATCTCCCATTGCCTTTAAAAGCCAGGTGCACCCACTCCTGGTGCATTGCTGTTTAGATAGGGGATTTTGCAAGTTGGAGAAGCAGGCAGGTTTCTGCTGAAGAAATGCATCTGCTTGTGCCAAAATAAATGTGCGGAGCAGACTATCTACAGGAGCGGCATTAATCCACCAAGCTCCCTTATGGTGGAGCTGGCATCACTAGATTGACTGCACAATGCTGACAACTGTAAAGTGATGTCAGGAGACGGGCAAAACAAAAGCTTGCCGCTTACTGGGAACACCATACTGTGTGTGTGTGTGTGTGTGTGTGTGTGTGTGTGTGTGTGTGTGTGTGTGTGTGTGTGTGTAAAAAGCAAAGTGTATGCGCGTTGTAAACCAACCTATGCTGGCACGTGTTACAATCTGACTAATGTGCCCTTTAAATAGCAAAATAGCAAATACTGCCCCATTAACTTTTGACCAGGTTTTTGTTGGTCAATGGTGCAATCATTTTCTGTTGCCTCAAAATCATTGTGCCAACAATGTGCCTGACCACATCTCTACAAGGCTATGGGTGCAAGTACATTTGCTGCTTACACAACATTGGCGCTTGTTGAGAAAATGACAACTGCTTCGGTCTGAAACTAGCAATGACAGTTGTGCTGTGTGCTGTTTTGCTCCTGTTGTACTAGGGCCCTTAATGTTTCACCTGCAAATGGCTATCAAATGAAACTGCCAAAAACAATCAACGAACTCTATATTGTGATTGGAATCACAGTTGCTAACTTTAAACATACTAATTTGGTGATATGATAGATTAAATTTGTCATCACAGAGTTCAGCAAAATTCAACATAGTCTTTTAAAAGCACAAATCTGACCAAAAATGAGAGTAAAGACCAAAAATGTGTTGTTTATTTAAATGCCATTGGTTCTAAAAGATAAATCTGATGTGTGCCCCTCATGAATTCATTCAGTGTTACGCTGGTAATAAAGTGGCTGTATCCTGAGTGGTTTGATGTCTCCCATCATTAATCAGCCATTTTAATTTGATCCTAATTAACTTTTGAATGACAATATTGTATTTATTTTTCAGTCTCTATCCCCCAAAGAGCTCTGGCACATCGTACACCAGTGTTACGGCACTGAGCTGGGCCTCACTAGTGAAGATGACGACTATGTCTCCCCCACCGCCGAACACATGAACGGCTTACTGTAAGTATTCATATGTAAATACATGCCAGTACATGGCGCAGTGCATGTAATTTGTTTACTTGTATTGTTTATGTATGTATGCAGACATGTTAACACATTTAAGAGTGAAAGAGTTAGTAATTTGTGTGGTGGTAGTGTGGAGTTGGGAATTTCATTCTGTGTAACTTGAGAATGTCACAAACATGGTAATTGACATTCTTTTAACAAACATTTTTGACATTGAAGTGTCAGTTATGTAAATAAATACAGTACTACTGTTTCAGAGGGGACGAGATAGAGAGGCCAAAATTTATTTTATTGTGTTTTTATTTGCTAAAACAGAAAGAGTAGTCAAGAAAACAATCTTTTTTCTGAGACCCTGTCCAAGTCCTTTATGAGCTAGTGTTTTTGATGATAGCTAGCATAACAATTGCATTAAATGCCTGGTTAGTCAAAAATCTACCCCACTCTTGTCTCTAAGTTCTTCAACAAACACTTGGCTGTGTCTTTCTCTCACAGAATTTCTCTGTATGTATCTCTGTCTCACGCACTCTCACTTCCTCTCCCTTTGTTCCCTAGGCCAGGAGACGAGTCAGTGTCGGTTACAGACCTTCTAGACCTGAGCTCAGTGTCAGTTCCCTCTACGGGCAGCTCTCCTCCTCCCCTGGTGCCCTGCAGTTCAGCCAGCCCTCTCTCAGCTACCAACCTCGGGGGCTCCTCTCCCCCTTTCTCCGCCTCCTGTCTGCCCATAGAGGTGCCTTCGTCATCTGGACGCAGACTCAGCTCTGATCCCCTCGAACCCAGCCCGCCCACCTCCCACAGCTCGCTGCCATCCACCACTCCCACCAACGCCTCTGCCTCTGCCCTGGCCTCTGCTGCTGCCTCCTTTGTGAGTGTTCCTCTTGACATTCCTACGTGCTAAGGCGTGCAACATTGCAAAAGCTAGTCTTCAGTGTAGTGTTATGCAGTGTCTGATCTCATTAGATGGCCTATTTTTTTATTACTTCATGTGCAAGACAGCTGAGCAAGAGTAATGAAAGACGTGCACCTCATGCACGGCTGTGATTGTTATGCATATTTAAAAACTACACATTATCCCATACAGCAGTGGACTGAAAGTACCGAATGCTTCAACTCTGTAGGGACTTCCACTTTAATAATTAGATTCAGCACAGACAGAGCAGAGAAGTCCACTCAGTAAGACACCAGCCTGACGTTTGCAGACAGCTGGCTAGTTAGCATTAGCTACATGGCAGAGATAGACCAAATAATGTACGATCCACACACTGCTTCATTAACTCCCATGGCTTCACCTCTCATAACCAGAGATAACGCCTCAAACCAGGGTCTCTTTTCAGTCTGTCCCTCTTGTAGATGTGACTGCAAGATACACTACTATATAGCCAGAGTCAGCTAGTCGCCTAGTGACTCTAGAGTCACAGTCCCTTAAACTGCAGCAGGTACACCTAAATGTGAACTATTTACGCTACAGTTAATGGAACAGTGTAGATGCTGTCTTTATTGTTACTTTTGACTGAATTGTTATAATGAATTTGTCATATCATATTTCTAAGCAGTGTAATCACTGCTCCACTGATGGATCTGGTGGATTCTGTGTTTGTGTAAAGCCGGTGTGTTAGCAAGTAAATAATGGCATCTAGCCAGCTGTAAGCTGTGTTGTATTTGATTAACAAGTATGATTTGTACACTTGCTAACATATCAAGTGCAGGCTGGCATCAATAGTACTTAGTTGTTTCATTTTAACCATCCGGTATTTAGTGAAGTGGGCTGTCGTAATAGCCGCAATGTTGTAATACCGTGCTGTTGACAAGCCAACAGCAGGGTATGGCAAGCGGTTGCAACTACTTCTATGTTTGTGGGTTTTTAGTTTTTTTTCATGGGAGCACCACATAACGAAACTATGCTACAAATTCCAGCAGCATGATGCGGCGGCCAAGTGTCTATTCTGCCCTGAGCGCTGCAAGTTTGCCCTTTTTTTTTTCTGGTCGCTAAAGGCTGAAATATATTAAACTTTTGGTAAAACGCTGCTGCTACTCGGGCCGGGCAGATTTCCCACCACAAAGACCAGCCGTCACATTGCTGAACAACAACAATGGAAGAGAAATTAATATTAAACCTAAACAGACTGGCCAGTCTGTCCTCTCTTCCTACGTGCTTTATCCTTCCCTTCATCCAGAGCAAATATGCTGCCTTGTACAAACAGTTTTACTTCTATGGATATTCTGTATCATAGCAACCAGACGCAACCAAAGCATCTCTGCTTAAAAAACACTGTGCCCCCTCTTGCCCCACATTGTCCTTAACAGTGAACAAGAATTTAATTTGTTTTAAAACTTTCATCTTTGTCATTTGAAGGCAATAAAATACCCTAACAAAAAAATGTCACTAATACTATATATTGGGCTCTTGAGCAACTCTTATCACAGCAGAGGAGAGTCCTTCACTGCGGCAGGCCTAGTAAAACCTTGATACAAATCTGGTCCTTTCTGTATCTGTGAAAGTTTTTTTTTTTTTATTATTAACTGAACTCAAATTACTGCATTAAAAAAACAGATGCTTGATTACAAAAATAAATGATTTAGTACATGGCAGGCTTCTTTGTGTAGTACCCTTTCAAACACAGTAACAATGCTTTGATAATGCAAAAGTTGTGCACTAGATCATAAAAAGACAAATAAAATCACTTGAAAACGGAATAAAATGAAGTGAAATACAATAAGATTAAAAATACTACACAAGAAATACAGGGAGTGTTCAAGTTAGGATGTAGAATACCGTGTAGTTGCTCCGTTTGGTTCTATGTACAATCAGTTCTGCTCAAAAACAGCCACTGTGGTTGTTTCCGCTGCAGTCCTTATCTTGATATGTACAGATCAAGCCCAAGCAAAAGCCCAAGCTAAAGTGAATAAATGGAGTGCTGTGCTGACTGTGTGCCGAATTTCAGATTAATCGCACGGCTGCAGTGTCTGCTCAGGCTGCGTCAACACGAGGTCAGCTCAGCTGAGGCCCCTTTCCTCGCAAGTCATATGACAATGGGGTGATTTCTCTACAAACCTCTTGCTAACTGTCCTCTGGTGTGCGTTTTTTCCCTCTCACTGCATCAGAATCTGGAAGAGGGTGGAGACAGCCTGTCCGAGTCAGCCAATCACATGCTGCCCCCGCCAACCACCAGTCTGGGAAACCTCTCCTCATTGGACATAACCAACGATGAGGAGCTGCCCACAGACCCCAGCAACTCCTCTGACACGCAAGAAGAGAGTGAGTGTTGTTTGGGTGAACAAACCACCACAAGAACCCAATAGAGAGGAGAAGGAGTAAATTATATGAAGATTAGAATTGAGTACAAGTATTTTAATGGTAAATTTTAAAAAATACATTTATTAATTTAGTTTAATGATGTACTTTGTTAATTAAGTGAATAAAAATCAGACAATGTGCAACATTCAGTTCTGAACTTGCAGCCAAAGTTTTCAACTCTGTTCTCTATAGTTGCGGTGTCCTCTTTTTTTACTGGGCTTATTTAAGGTTTTTAGTTTTAATCTGGCTGTTAACTATCATAGTTTTATTATTTAACCTTCCCATGACTTTTGTTAATGATACGTTTCTTTCTGCTTCATAGCTTCCACCTCTACTTCCTTCCACAGTGATTTCAGGGAAGGTTGTTGAAACATTAACGTGGAGAGATTTACAGCTCTGTGGTTGAATCTGTCCTGTAGTAAATCATATGTGTGTTGCATGTTGATTTGGCAGATTGTCAGATGATTTACCCAAAATTGCCTCCAAGCTGACAAGTTTATGATGTGACTGCTTGGAGGTCCTAAAATTTAGTGCATAGCATATTTCATAGCAGAAGATGTTAATGTGTAAACCAGAAACTGCTCGGTAGACCTCAACCCGTTCAGCAATAAGCAAAGACATACAGCAGCAATCTGTGTTTCCCCTGAATTCATTGGGCAATAAAATCACTGTCATGGCAGGAGTAAGTGTGATTGTTATAATAAATTATAAAAACATACACAGGTGACTTTAAATTTTCGTAAAAGTTTTAAATGACCTGCACAGGATTTATAACTCTGAACAAAACAGGGACAAATGTTTAACCACAGCTAAAAATATTGAGTCAAAATATGACATAAGAAAAAGTGAGTCATTTCTTATTTTCCTCTTGACTTGCAGGTGAGGTGGAGTCGTTCTGCGCTGACCTGAGCGGGCGGCTGCACATCAACACTGCAGTCCGCATGAGTGTAGACAAGCTGCACGACCTGCTCTTCTCTGCTGACACACATTTCATCCAGCACCTCTTCTCCCAGCGACACTTTACTGGTAGGGAAAACACACCTACACACTCGGGCTGGCAGAATGATCTAATGTTACTTTTAATTAAGATTTCCACTTCCAATAATTAAAACAATATAATAGAGATAAAATGATTCTTGTGCTTCATTATGTTTTGCAACGATGCTCTTGTTTTATCTCGTGTAATAACTCCAGCCAACTCCTTTCCCTTACAGCGCTGTGCTCAGTGTTGCCAGCTGGATTTAGTGACTTTTTAGACCCTCGTAGTTAATTATTTTCAAAAAGTTACTAGCTACAAATTTAGTGACTGATTAATACCATCCAGGAAAAAAATGTGAAATACATTTAAATATATTTTATAATTAATTCCCATGCATGTTGCTCAGAATAATCCCCTGGTCTTCTGCCGACAGTGCAGGTTCTCTCCCTCTCCTCTTGCGCCGTCTTTATATTTATTTATCATTTATTTTATTTATTTATCTCATTTGTTTTTACATGTATTTTTATGCCTCTGTGCCAGCGACGACTGTTTTTAGGTTGTCTGCCCCTTCATTCCATCTCTGTTAAGGAAAAATCTCAAATTTGGACTTAAGGATGAACTGGTTAGATTTTGGTACTCAAAGATCAGTGCACAACGTGTTTTGTGCATAGCTTAAGAATTGATATGCTAATTATAACCAAGTTTCACACAAATGTTTAATAGGATAGAAAAGGTCAGCTTCGCTGTGACATCTTGATGTTTTGCAAAAACACTTTCTGGCTATTATTTAACTCCAAAATTCAGGAACTGCTAAACACACAGAAAACTTTGCATCAGCTTATACACAGTTTTCTTTATACTTAGTCATCTCCCAGTTTTAATGATGAAATGTTGAGGCATGGCTGGTTTCTATTGGGTCACTGATGTTTGAGAAATCTCTGAGCTCTTTCTCAAGCTGTTAAACTGTGTTCAGCTTTTATAATTATGTGAATTCCTACATTGCCCAGAATACATTTCAGCAACCAGCACAGAACTTGCATTAACTTGTTTCATAACATGAAGCGCAAGAGAGCGGGTTTTTCCTGTTGACACAGTGACAGTTAGGGCCCAGTGTTTGTTGTTGCTCTGCTGCTTACTGGAGTATTGAGGCTGCTCTGGTGTAAAAGACACTTTCATTCATGTGTCTGTCAGTAGAACCTGATGTTTGCTGTTGATGGTCATACCGTGACATTTGATGCGCTGCCAGTATCTGCCTGTGCTGTTGCTACAATGTCAGTTATCTAGTAGAATAAGAAAAACACACCGGTTGCAAACATTTCTTCATGTAGTCTTTTACTGTTTTTTATCTGTGGTGTTTTTGCTTTTTGAAAGTAACTGTGTTGCCCTTGTGAAGCAGCTGTGCTACTCGGTCCAGCTGATAAATACAAATGTTGTGAAGTACATGCACCCGCCCCTCAAAGACATGCTGTAGCCCACGGTTTTGTGCCACTAATGAGGGTGCCAAACTAGCTGTTTACGCTGTGTTAACCACCCTCTATCATGGGTTCTTCTCTTCTTCGTGACATTTTTTTTCATGCACTGTCACTGTATAGCTATTCTTTTATTTAATAGACTGATACTAAAGGTCATAACTGCATAAATGCAAGGTTTATCTTGGACTTTTTTTCAGTAGTAGTTTAAATGAGGACAGAGGTGAAGCCGTGGAGCTCCTTTGGCCAGTGGCTACCACAGTTGGAAGCCCAGCCCGCTCGGGAACATTGTTTAGCTCTAATTGGGGCATTTCTTTTTTTCTTTTTTTTCATGAAAGAGCATGGAGTGAGTCTCCTGTTTTCTCTCTTTCTCCCTTCAGCTCCTCTGGATCACTTGGTCTCTCCTTTTCAGTTTTAAATTCTCAAATTCTCCTGTCCTTTCACTCCCTTATTTTCATGAAATCTCTTGGGACTTTTTGTTTCTTGTGCTCTCTTATTTGCTCATCTCTTTTCTCTCTCTGTCTCCCTCTTAGACCTATCAGTGGGTGAATGGCAGCAGGACAGTAGCAGTGGGAATACCAGCCGTGTGCTTAGCTACACCATCGCGCTCAACAACCCCCTCGGCCCTAAGACTGCCCCTGTGGTGGAGACGCAGGTCAGTCCTTGACACACACCAGCCTTTAATTATTTCATCATGTAGCCCTTTGGCACACAGGCTTTGCTAAAGGCAAATTACTGAGACAGAAACACTGTGCTTACTTAGCTGCAACTGGAGTGAAACTTTCTCTGTAGTCGTATGTAGTTGTGTCTTTGGGATATTTTTCTAATTTTTTATTTCTAATGGTTCCAGTTTGTGATGCATTTAATGTAGAAATAAAATATCTACAGTCTTGAAATAAGGCTACATCTGCTCTTACCAAATAATTGCTATTACACAATTAGTGCTATACCTTCATATGTCCTTCAGCTACAAGATAGCTCCATTTTATCAAGCAGAAGTTCATTTTAAATATTTATCAAGCTTATGTAACACTATTCCATTCAGACTTACATTCATCTTTGTTTTCAGAATTGACTTATCACCTCCTTTTTAGCACTTATATTTGCTGTGGTGCTATACTACTACTGTACTAATTATTGATTACAAAAGCAAAACCAGGAAGGGCAGGTAATGAAATCGGCGAATGTTTGAACACAGAGTAACACCAGCAACACCAACCAGCCAGCCTTTGACCATTTCCCGGAAACAATTAAGTATTTACGCTGAAAACAAAAGAGAAAACATCAGGAGCATACAGAGACTGGAAGCTGGGCTATGCTGGAAAAGTTATGGTTCACGTGATGTTTAATCGGACCACGTCGGAAATCAAACATGTTTGTAGTATTTCCAAACATAGAGTTATTAGAGCTTTGATTCTCTGCCTGAGCCCAACTGTGACCTGAACTGACCTGCTAGGGCGCTGCCTGTTTTGCCGGACCTGTTGGGCTCGAGAAGCATAGCTGGCAATAGACAAAACTGCCGCCATGGTTTGGGCTCAGGCTGGGCTTGGACAGAAACTGTGCAGGTTCATGTTAGGTCAGATTTTTTTTTTTTTTTTTTTTTTTGAGCCAATTAAAACTCTAAATGTAAGTTGGAGTGAAAAGCCTGCTGTCATAAACAGGGTAGGAGACATGATATGGTTTCAACAAGGGGAAACATTTGGTTGTTCATATCAAAAGTGGCAGAAATGTGCAAAATGAAAAGAGAGATCTTTGGTGAGATGTTAAAACCCTGCTAACTCTCTGACTTCCGCACAGCTGGCTAATCAAGGTTTGAAGAGGCCGTGAATATCTGATTGTCAGTGTCAGAAAGCTACAGAAACTGTTGTACAGGAAAGATGTGGGGAGAGCAACAAGCAGCAGTTCTGATGAAGCATACTGATGTCTTCACAGAAGTTAATTATCAGTGAAAGAAGCTGTAACTAGCCGACGGGTCAGTTGGTGGTTTTGTTTTGTATCAGAGGAAACCAGAATGTTTGCAAACCATTAACTTTGCTCCTCCACTTTTCTTCCTGCTTCCAGACGTTGCATAAGAGCAGCGCCCGGGGCGAGTGCTTTGTGGTGGACTCAGAGGTCATCACCTCAGGCATCCCTTACCAGGACTACTTCTACACTGTCCACAGATACTGCCTCACCTCCATCAACAAGCACAAGAGTCGCCTCAGGTAGGGTTGTTGTTGTCTTATTGGTGTAATCATTGTGGGCGGCATTTTTGAGCTCACCCATTGGCTGTGAAACCCACAGTGAAAACAGAAGAGCCACGAGTGACAGTCACACTCAGGATCACACTCATGTTGAATGTGTTGCTTTCCTTTGAGAGCTTATCGATTTCATGACACATCCTGTGACTGAAGTGTTACATTTATTTCAGATATGCTTTGTAGGGCTGTCAACAAATTGTCTAAATTTAATTAAAAACAGACATTCAGTTGTGAAATAGGACTACCATGGCTGCCTGCCAGCAGCCCAGGCCAACAGGAGACACATATCCACATATCAACAGATATCAACAGGAATCATTAATTTGATATCGCTCAGAGAGACAGCGCTCTCTCAGTTTCAGTATCAACGACTATGGCGCAGCAAGAGAGGTCGGCGGTCTTTAAACAAATGTTTACAGAATAGGACATTGTATTTGTTCATTTTGGGTGCGTTTGTAAATCCAATCTGAAGGTTTACACTAAAATGCTGTTTTTTGAGAAATAGAGCTTTCTGTTTCTATTTTACGAGACATGCTTCTGTTGAAAATGAATATACAAGTACTTTTGTCTCGTTATATTGGGCTCCCCTCTTATGAATAAAATGCACAAAATAGATATGTGGGTGGTTCAAACCTATGTGTTTTTAGAAGGAATACACACATATACAGGAATACCACATATTGAAAAGCCAGTAGCGTCAGTGGGATATGAAATAAATAGGCCAAGTGCAAAATATATGCAAATCCAGGAGCACTGAAAGAAAAATAAACAATGACCTATCTAATGTACGTGAGCAGCTGCTGAGCACAGGTGTTTGGTTTTCCACTGATGACCTACAGTATACCCTACTTGCCAGTCTCATACGCAACACGAATTCAACAGTCACATCCAAACAGTGGAGATAGAGGGGATGAGCGGCATCATGTTTCATCACCTCTTTACGTTTAATCCATAGAATCCTTGTTTACACGTGCTGTCAGTCTGCAGCAAAATAGATGATGCAAACTGTAGCTGAGTGGTTAAGCTACTTAGCCCGGGGACCAGAAACTCTCATATGAGTTAATCCCATCAGAGCTCTCTCTCCCTTGTGCCGCCAAGTGTCCCCTGCTGCTTTCCTGATATAACTTAAAAAAGTCAGTCCTAACATGATGCGCCTACCTTTGTCTTACAGGCCCCTTTTGCTCGACTTTGTTTTCTCACCTCTGCAGATGTTACTGGCAAAGCCACGTTTTCTATTAGAAAAAGTGTCCTGAAACATTCAAATGTCCCAAATGGGAAAAATTCCAGTTAAATATTATCTGTGCTTATTGAGCTTAAAAACATTTGATAGACAGGCCATATGGAGAATGACATCATCACGGCATGTAGATTTATAATATTTTGAATTGTGAAGAAGGTAACTTTTACTTATACATTATATTTCAGATAAAATAAGTTCCATCAATAGACTCACATGCATAATAACTCTGTGATTTGTGTAAACACAAATAATTTCCTCCAGCTTTTGCTCTAAATATTCTCAGAGAAAATAAAACAGAATAAAAACTATTTGCAAACAAACAACAAAAAACATTCAGGCCTGTCTGGCTCATAACATTCTCAGGCGTGCTGCTGCCAACTTGAAATCAAATAATTTCTGTTCTCTTTGTGCCTTTCCTTAGATGACATAAAACAGAATAAAAACCCTTTGAAAACAAGTGACAAAAATAATCATAACCTACTGCTGGCTCATATAATTTTATTTATACTTTTTTTGCAGAAGTAAAGCGTGCAGCTGTCGGCTTAAAATAAAAGTTGCCAGATGTCTCTCCACAACTTGCAGTGCGCGTACGCCTTGTGACCTTGTCCTATCCAAGGCGACTTTGCTACTCTGTTTAGATTTGATGCTGCAGAGAGAACTGTCTCTTTGCAGGTACACTGGAGACGGTGATCGAGCAGACTTCCTGGGTAAAATATTTCAGACATTGCGACCGAAGGGATTTAAATATGACTTTTCCCCCAGATTAAAAAAAAAAGTTATTACTGGATAACATGAACCCTGGGCCGAATGTATTGTATTTGACTTTATGGCTAACCAGCATTTTACCACTACAAGTATAGTGGGTGAATGTATGTATGTCAGCACCTCAGGATCAAAGAGCATGGGCATCTTTCTTCTTTCTGCATTTTGCACGGATGTTCAACAGTCACACAGGAAGGAAAACTAAAGGCAGACACAGAAGACTCTTCACTGACAGTAACCACAGTAGACTATTATGCAATGTGGCTGCAGTGTTTCATTTAAGAAAAGGCTTGACTCTTGTGCTGTCTGCCTCTCAGAAACTGTGTCACAATTTTTTTTCCAATAATAATCTGAATAGGATCCAAAAAAGTGCGTGTTAGGCTAATGAGTAATTGTTTATAATAAATTTATTGGCAAAATGTGAAATCTTAGCATGTTTTAGCCCTCTTTTCTCAATATAGTGTCATTACTGTGTGAATCTTTCACTGTGAGGTTATAGAACGTAATTTCTGTTATGGTTTTTTTTTTTTTTATTTAGGTCTTCATCATAATCAGGACATAGGGCAAGGGAAACCATCTTAGTCTGGCCTTTTAATGATATAAGACAACAGAACAAGACTAATAAAACTTTGGAAACTTAAAGACACAAACCATATACAAAGAAAAATGGTACAAAGAAAAACGTTCCTGAAACTGAAGGTGCTGCCTAATTGATCAACAAGCTAATTATTACCATATTAGCCAGCTGTCAATGTTACATACCGATATTGAACCACTCCGAAGCAGAGACCAGAGACTCCCTGTTTCATTTAATGAAGCCTAATCTGCACAGACAGCTGTTTAAATCACAGATATCCTGCTGTATATGTGTGTTTTAAATGTTAACCATACCTACTTTGATTGATCAGCTCCCAGTCTGTCTGTGAGCGGCAGGTTCCACTCACTCACTGCTGTGGGCTGGGAAATAAAATTAGTGAATGAATAAATACCAACACAGTTGATATCCTCCCACGGTGCTGACATGAAAAATATTCTTATTGAGTAAATGTGTGCGGTCAGTCAGCCTGGTGACGGCAGTTCGACTGGCTACTGTCCTCTCAGCTGCTGCTGTTGTGGACACGTTCGCTGGCTGCAGGTCAGAGTCGATGTGGATTTACACTACTATCCTCATGACAATGATAGTAACGCTGTTAATCTCGTTGTGTAATAAAATATGATGTACACAACATAAAAGAGAAGTGCGGAGCAACACTTTTTTTCTGTGAAATACATCATTTCTGTCAAGTGACACTCATTAGAAGTGATGAATCGGGCTCTAGGGTTCAAAAGCTCCAGTAGTATGTTCCGGGGGAACTGTTAAATAGGTCAAGCACTCCACACACGTCCATCAGTCTCCAAATTTTGGTGAACTGCTTGTTGTGCTTTTTTTGTGTGATGGCTTCTTTCAGAACATGGAAACATGACATCTTAGCCAATTAGTTTGCTGCAGTGCTCGTGTAAAAACTTGTAATCGTCAGTTTGATTCAGACATTTCAAAGAAACATTTTAGAAATTGCAGGAACTCGTGTCAGCCACTCACACAAGTTCCTGCTTGTTGTCAGGCACTGGTTAAAATTCTTGGGAAATGTATGATATCATTATAACTGAGAACGGCACTAATTTAATGTAAGAGTAATATCAAGCTGGTTGAACCGTCCATTATGAGACGTGTGTGAGTTTTTTCTTTGTAAACACATTAGATGATCTGTATATTTGTTTTTCCTCTCCACAGAGTTTCTTCAGACATCTGCTACAGGAAGCAGCCGTGGAGCCTGGTGAAAGCATTGATTGAAAAGAACACCTGGAGTGGCATTGAGGAGTACTACAGACACATGGGTAGGTCACATGGTCTGCACTCACCCCTGTACACAGTGTGTGGAAACCAAACTGACCTGTTGAGGCTTATTTCCCTTTTGTAAATAACTGAACAAACGGAAAGTGACACTGTAAGCAGGACACACTTAACATGGAAGCCAAATGCACAGTTTCATGTTGCAGACCACAAAACATAGAAGCTCTACTTATTGTCCACTTTTTGTTTGCTGTAGCATGAATATGTGTCATGTATCGTGTAACAATACTCAAGAGACACTCCTACTTTCTCTTTTCAACATGAGAGGATGATGAGAGTCTGCTCATGTGCTTCATAGTTTATGTACGTATATTTTTTATTTGACAGCTAAACCAGTTCTATTTTGACCTTTCAAGGCTTGTAAAACTAGGAACAGTTGTCTTCGATAGCTTGATTTTATTTAATGTCACTACACACTTGAATGTGTTCTGCTTATTGTTACTTCACCTGAGTCTAACTTTATTGTGCTAAAACATGTATGTGCAGAGTTTGACATTAGAAAGGTGTCACACTTTTATTTACCGAGTTTGAGAACAGTGCCTATCTATGAGCAGGATTTTGGAGCTTGGAAGACAAATGGAAAAATATTTGAATTTATGCATATTTTAACAGATTTCTTTAAACATGTTTATTCATCTCACATTGTCATACAAGAACTTTGGTCACATACAACCCACACATACTTAAATTTCTTCATTTGTGTGTTCAGCTGTGTTTAGGACCTGTTGTGACAGTTTCAGAGGAAGAGCCAGTGTTTGTCCTTTCACCTCACTTTTTGTGTTTTAATCTCTCCATCTATCTATTCTCCCCCATGCAGAGAGTGAGGTGTGCAAGCTGGAGACGCTGCTGCAGACTGAGGTTTCCGTGGTAACCACAGGTGAAGCAGTGGGCGCAGACGCCGCCAAGACCCCACCAGCCCTGCGCCGCCGTAAACGCACCTGCTCACGGCGGCAAGGGGAGAAGGAGAGGGAGAGGGAGGGAGGAGGCATGGGTGCCGGAGACCGAGGGGACAGAGGAGTCGGAGAGGAGAGGGACAGGAGAGAAGCCAGTAAGCCAACCAGGATACAGTTGTTGTGATGCTTTGGGTCTGTGTTGGGAGTTACAATCCTTGACACCAACCTTGATGCTCATGTACTCCGGCAAAAGCCTTCTTCTGCGCAATAGTGCCCTCTAGGGGTTTTGCTCGGAGTTACATGACAGAAACAGAAACATTAACTCTTCCAGGGGGAAAAAAGACATCTGAGCTCACTGATTGCTTTTACAGGAATACTTCACCCACAGTTTGTTTATCAGTTAGTCATGCTCTGATACCTTAAGATTATTAAGAAAACTTACCTCCATGGAAAATACCAAACATAATGATTCATTGATTGATTGGGGACCACGTTTAACAACAGCTAAACTGTAACAAAAGGATTTAGTGAACATACATGTGTTTTGGAAGTACTGAGCAAAAGACTGGTTAAATGAGACTTGGATTATACTGCACCAGTTGTGTGAGAGTTTGTAAACTAATGTTTTGATATAGTTTTGCACTTGTTAAACATGGTCCCCACTCATCAATAAAGGAACATGTCAGAAAAACAAAGGTTTCCTCATGTGTTCAAGGTCACACAGCATGACTAAATAATTTGGAAATGGTTATTTTGTGGGCAAAGTATTCGTCTGTCATCAGAGTCAAAATGAAAAAACACAAGGCGAACACACATAATCAAACTAGACTAGGTGGGATCTTTAGGGTAATGGGATGTCAAGAAATACACAGAGGAAATTGTAGACAAAATCTGGGACTGAGAATGAAAACTGGTCAAATTTACAAGTTAATCATTTTATTTTGATTTATTTTTTGCTTTGTTTTGCCTTATGGAACGTTTATGACTTGGAAAAATTACTTAAAAATGATAGTATTTTTTATGTAGCTTAGAGTTGCAACGTTTAGACAACTGATGGAGTATCTAATTGACAGAAAATGAATCTGGAACTACTTTGATAATCAGTCACTTAAGTCACTTTCAAGCAGAAATGCCAAAGTGTGATCTTTCCAGGTTCTCAAACGTGAAGATTTACAGCAAACAAGACATGTAGTAAGGTCACTTTAGGCTCCAGGATTTTGTAACAGGCTTTTTTTCTACTGTTTTATAGTATTTTGTAGGCCAAATGATTAAGTGTTTAATCAAGAAAATAACATACAGTACAGCAACGAATGTAATTGTTGCAGCCATAATTTAGTTACCTCTGTTAGAAATCTACGTTGTAAACATAATGATCACTAAACAACCGGTCTTGTTTTTTGATTTTTTTCAGGTGCTCAGTATATGAAGCTGGGAGAGCGTTCACGTGGAGGACCCAACAGTATATCCACCATCCTCCTCATCGTCAGCTTCATGTAAGTTCAAGTGTGTGCACTGTGTGTTTGTGGCATTAAGTTTATTAATTACAGCAGACTTTCTTAATCCTGGGCTTCCCTTCTGGCTGTTAAAACTCAAAGTTGTTTCCACTTTATTTTCTACTTTACACTAAAAGTCCAGTGTTATGTTTTATCAGTTTTTACAGTACATAATTTAGTGGAATTTAAGAAGTCCCTACCTGATCAAATCCCTGGTTTGATTGTATATTTTTGATTATATTGGCTTTCTGCTGTCTTGGTTCTATCCACGTCTGAATGCTCCCTCATTCAGACACATTGGATATCGATCCTCTGCATACTAACAGCCTCACAATGCCTTTCTTGCTATTTCTCTTCTTTTCCCTTCCTTTCTGCAATACTTCTTGTGAATAGGATCTGTATCAGGTTCGTATGAGAGGCTTTGATTTTACACCACTGGCTGCATAAATAACAACTATGTAAATGATGCAGGAAAAATCCACCCTTTTTTATAATCTTAAGGTGCACGCAAATCGAACATAGAGCAAATTTTTGTTTCTAATTCTTCAGCAATGTTTCTGCTGGGGGGACTTTTTTAAGTCTTAATTTTTTTTTAGGTCTGTATTTGTTTTTCATAAACATCCAAAGGACTCGACAGACTGTTGTAGTTTCAACTTCAGTTGTCCTTCATCTAATAAGCACCTTTAATTCACTTTTACGGTAGAATGGTTCATTTGAGGGCGGCCCCCTAAGCAGTCATGTTTTTTTTTTGGTCAGTCAATGTGCAATGTATTTCTAGATACGTCTCAGTCCCCAAAATAAGCTGCTGAGTAAACGCGCCTCGTTTTCATGCTGCTCTCTGGTACAGGCAGCCGCAGACCCAGACTCAGGTTGAGTCTAAAGCCTGTTTTTAGACTGCCTGTTTAAGGTGGAAATACCAGGCCTGTATGCTGCGTCATCGTTCTGTATAAAAAATATGATTGTGTAATGGGCGATCAGAGTTGTCTTGCTTCTGGTCCATGAACGGCAGTAGTAACAGCGCCGAAACAATGTCTGAATATACCCAACAGCTGGCATGGGTGCAACGTTTTGACAGTGTGTTATGCATGTGAGATTTTAAAAGTAGCTGTTAGCAGTTAGCAGCTAGCTCAAAGAGGAAAACCAGAGGCTGAAAATGTCTTCATATTGTGAAAACAGTAAGGTCAGGTTATTGCCATGTTACGCCATTGTCACTGTTTATAAAGTGTTGCCGATGCCTTTGTTATCTCTTACACTAGAGGCCAATGCTGTTGTGATATGTACCACTCCCGTCACACCTCGTTTATTAACACTGGCATACTGTCTGAAATCACACATGGGAGCAGAATGATGTCGGCGTTGTTTGGTTCTGTGTAAAAATGCAAAGAGGGCATGAAGAAGGGACTTCTTTGCGGCTGTATAGCGCGATCTCTGTGTAAAACGGGAGTAAGTGGGACGGAGGCAAGGCTTTGCAGGTCAGGCTCTTAGATAATTTTATCTTCTGACCTCTGCTTAGAAGTGGAAAATTACCAGCGCACGGCAACTCAATACAATCCAGACTCTGGCTTGTGTTCGTTATCTAGTGTTAGAAAATGTTGTTGTACATTTTCGAGCCGCTGTTAGTGTAGTTAGCATGCATTAGTTTAGAGGGCTAACTTGTCTTGTGTACTACATTACATAATGTCACTGTCACCCAGAACATTCCTAATTCCCCTTTACACTCTCAAACTCTGTAGGACAAAAATGGAAAGAACATTCAAATATTCATAGATTCATGTATCGTAAGTTCAGTTAAGCATCTCCCACATTTCCCAGAATAACTTCCAGTCACATGAAAGAGCAAGATTTGTATCTTGATGAGGGTTCAACATATCTGAGTCTTGAAAGTAGTCCTAAATTTAGGTATTTAACATCTACATTTGATCAGTTATAAACAGGAAACAGTAACTACAAGACCAGCGAGAAATTCTGCCAAAGAATACAATGTGCAGTGTAGCAGTAACACTAACATTTGTGTCAGGGTGGATTTTTCCTTCAATAAAATCACATTGTGTTGTGAATAATTTCTAGGTTGTGATTGAACTAACAAACACTGAGATATTTGTGTGTGCTCACCTTGTGCTGGCAGTATTGACATTTTACTGTTGACATCTTAGTGACGTTCTCTGAGTTATTCATTGTTAAAGCAGTTTCCCTGTTTTTGAGCATTTTCATAGCGGTCAGTTAAGTAGATGTTCGTCTTTTCTCTCTGTCCCTGTCAGTCTGGTGGTGCTGGTGGCTCTCAACATGCTGCTCTTCTACAAGCTCTACGCTCTGGAAAGAGCAGCCCATACACTGGAGACATGGCACTCCTATTCTGTTGCTGACAGGTAAACACACCTCACTGTTTTCCACACAAATATAGACTCTCTGTTGTGGTGTTAATTGGCGTTTGGTCTCAGGCTTATGGAGTTATTCTTGTGGGATCTCAGGTGGGAAATATCCCACAGAGTATTAAGTTAATGCAAAGCTACATGCCCTCTCTTGGCTTCTGTAAGGTAAGTATATGAAAAACTAATATTTTATCATTGCTGACAATAGATGACATGATTTCTAATGCTGAACCCCCAAAGAAGGTATCACCTGGTCTCTACACAGCATTTTGAGGTCTTTCAGCTCATTGTTTTGGTTGTTTGGCCTGCATACTAACTGTTTTGGGTCACTCTCGCTGTTCTTATCAGCATTGTTTCAGCAAAATAGCTAAATAAAACACTGCCCATGACCTGCCCAAACAGCAGACAGACAACATTAGCAACTAGCTAGTAAACATAGTGAATCATTTAGCTGCTTAAAGGGCTAGTTCAGATTTTCTGAAGTGGGATTGTAAGGTACTTATCCAAAGTCCGTGTATAACCTTCAGTAGGTGGCGGTCGGCGCACCCTGTTTGAAGGAGCAGTCTACTGCTGTGGAGGGTCAGCAGTGAAACGTATTGCAGCCACTTAAAAAAATCAATATCAGTTTAAGTGTGTGCCATTAAGAGTATTTTCACTGCTTTACCTAGCTATTAGACAGCCTGCACCAACAGGGAACTGAAGCCATTATCTTTTCTCTCCTCAATGCCACCAGACTTCTTTGACAAAAACAGTCATTTTACCCCAGAGAACATGGCGATTGCTTGGCCGCTGCTGCCTTGATTGGTTAGTTTGTGTCATTGTGTGACTTTGGGGGGTTTTAAAGGGTTAGATGGATTCACCAAAGTCACACAATAACACAAACAAACTAACCGATAGAGGCAGCAGCGGCCCAGCAATGCCCATGTTCTGCTAGGTAAAATTACTGTTTTTGTCAAAGGAGCCTGGTAGCATTAAAGAAAGCAGAGAATGGCTTCAGCTCCCTGTCTGAAAGGGCCTCTGATGGCAAGGTGAAAGTAGTCTAAATATAGCGTACACTTGGATTGATATTGATTTTCCTTTTTTTAAGTTTGCTAAAATGCATCTTGCTGCTGCTCTCATCTACAGCAGTACATTGCTGAGTGTCTGTGTTGGTACTCCTGCCTGTTTCTCCCAACTGGGAGCGCGCTGACTGACATTTATTGTATGTATTACATTGAATACACACGAGTACCTCTACAACCCCATTTAAAAAAAAATCTGAACTATCCCTTTAAGAGCCAGATACTTTCTTGGGGAGTTGGTGGAGACCAGAACAGAGCTTAAAGAGAGTATATATTGGGCTTGCATTCATCAAGTTGAGATGAGTGGATGTGTAAATAGGCATCTGTTTGCTAAGAAGGTCATCATTTAAAAAAAGTGATGATGTGTCAGTGTTGAGGTTACAGCTTGTTTGTGCTGTGCTATTTCAAGTTTAAGAACCATGACCTCACATCTGACTACTGGCAATAGAAACTTTAATGACTCTGCCTTTGTCTTGTTCTCTCCCCCACTTCTTCCTCTCCCTTTCCTCCCTCCTCCTCCTCCCATTTTCTCCTCCTCCTCTCAGTCCTTTGCCCCAGACAGCTGGAGAGTGGGCTCAGGTCTTGCAGCTTCAGAGGCAATTTCACCAGGCTCAGCTCAGCAAATGGCAGCAGATCCTGCAGTCCTCTGTCACGCTTCTTGACCAGGTATGTGTGTGTGTGTGATTGTCTTACTTGTGTGAAGCAAAGTGCTTTCAGCGCACCTCTGCAGAGACCAGTCAGCAAGAAATCTCATGCGCCACACAAACTGCTTGTGCTCGTAATGTGCTGGATCGTCGCTGCATTATGTAATCCGGTATATCTCACTCGACATCTCTCTCATTCCCCCCATCACCCCATCCATGTTTATTCCCCAGATGAAGCAGTCTTTAGAAAAGCTCCACCGGGGCATCGTGGTCCCAGAGGTGCAGCAGGATCCCCCCTGATGAAACCCTCACAGAGTCCCTGACTGAGGCCTGAGCCCTGCCTCTTCTGGTTAACAGCTCCCCCCTGGCGGTCTCCCATTTCTGAACACACCTTGGTGGACTGGTAGAATAAAAAGGAGAAACACAGTTTGCCCTTTGCCTCATCTCCAAATTGAAAACCAGGAGTGGGATACGCAGGGGGACCACATTACCCACAACTCTCCTCACCTGACTGACTTGAAATGGCGACGGTCGCCTACAGCCTCAACCAGTAACAATTTCTCACTCAGACTGGAAGCTATCAGGACCACAGCAATAATTTACCTACAGCTGCAAGTCACCTGTATGTAGTGTGTGTGTGTGTAAACAGGCCACTGGTGGGCCGATTTCAGACCATTCACCCCTCAAGACTCAGAGAGACATTTCAAAATGGCCAGCTGCATTTCAGAATAACTTCATTTTCAGAGCCCACCATTTTATGACTATCATAGACTTCAGTTCCTCCTCTGACATTTCACAGGGATCAGTGATTCTGGAAAGTGGGACCTCGTCCTCTCAGTCCTGGGAACAGTTAGACACCTTTGCCGCTAGTGAACGCCTGCTGAAACAAAGTGGGGGGGGCGCCACCTGCTGTGTGGATGTGACGAGCAAAGACCCAGACAGAGAGCGGAGAGAGGGAGCAGGACGCCTCTCCCGCTCTTTCCATCTGGGATTTGTTCCTCCATGTCCGAGTTGAGCCCCCTCAACGGCCGTCATGCCTCTGTGAAACTGGGATGAGGAACTTTTCAACACCAGACACTTTAATTTTCACCTTTTTTTAAGATGTAAATTATACATCTGAAGATGAACCTCAGACACCATCCCACTTCTCCCAGTCCTTTTGAGGTTTTATCTTATTTCAAAATCAGTGTGTTGGGTCGTTTGTTAGGACAGCGAGCTGCGTCTGACTAGACTGTTACAGTATTTATTATTACCGATGACTTTTGATCTGAAGTCCTGTCCTGCTCTTATAAGAAGTCATTTGGGTATTTTGTGCTCTGATTTGCTGTTGCAGTGCGGACCAAGAGGAGCTACACGAGAATGATTACTGGTCACAGCAATAAAGACAATAGTGATGCTAGTACTTTTTGAATGTTTCAAACAAAGTAGTATATAATAATAATAATAATGATGAACTGTGTGTGAATGTGTGTAGAGGCAGTGAAAAAAAACAAGCAAAGAAGGTAATGACTTGACAGATGTGTGCGTGAGTGTTCATGAGGAGTCCTTAATGTTTCAGATGTTACATTTTCATATTAGCATTTGTTGAGTTTTTTTTTTTTTTTTTTGAGATTTCTCTTTCGCGTTCGGTTGCTCATTCTTTATGTCAATGAGCTTAACAGTTCAGGATTTACCGTAGACTTGATGAGGTGGACACTTAAACACCAGAACTGTCGGCTACTTCGTTGTCCAACTGGGCCGGACATCTCACAAAAGGACCAACCAGATTTTTGTAAGCCCAGGTGAAGAAAAAGGGAATCCGTTTTGCAGTATTGTTTATTTGTGTGTGTTTGTAAGATTAATTTGACTTACTTGTCTCTTTTTATCATGTTTATTTTCTATCTTTATTATTTTTTCGTTTATTTTCAGCCTGTCCTCTCCGTCCACCGGACTCTGGCCTCCGATGATGTGAAAACATCACTTTGTTTTCTTCTTCTTCTTCTCATCGCTCAACCCCACTCTTCCTCTCTTTCCTCTGTGCTGTTCCCCTTCATCCAGCTCTCTCTCTGTTTCAATGGAAATGGCGGCTACAGAAGCATGTGGGCCACGCTGTGCATGGCCATCCGCAGATAACAAAATGGTGTAATATTTATTAAAGGGGGGGGGGGGGGGGTGTTCAGGGTAGCTTGAGGGAGAGAGAGAGATGGATGAGGAGTGGGGATGAGAATGTACTGTAAAGATGTGATTGTACACCACGCCATGGAGAGAAATGAAAAGTTCTAAAACACGCAACAACTCCCTGCTCATCTTTGAGTCTCTGTGTGTCGTTACATTCAGAAGATCTGGGTCACATTTTGCAGTGAATTGCGGTGTAATGGTTATTTCCTCTGTACATTCATCTGACTGTTATTTGGTCCAAAATGCCTATCACAGTATCCAAAAGTTGTCATATTTAAATTGTTGTCCAACCAACAGACTAAAACTACAGAAGACAAAAAAGCAGCTATTCACATTTGAGAAGCTGGATCCAGTGAGATGTTTTACTCTGGTAATCAATCATCAGCATGATAGTCATACTTGAGTCGGCAAACATCATCAAACAAACAAGTTTAAAGTGGGATTTATACTTCAGCTCTATGCAGAGCCTATGTCGTCAGCTACACACGTCACCTACGCAGTTGTGAGCATTAATACTTGTGCTGTTGTGTGTGTGTCACTCTGCAGTTACATCTCCAAAATACTAGTTGGTGGCAGGGTTTCTGTGAAGTGCTGTAAAGTTCAAACACATTAAACATGGCTTAATAGCATCAATCCTAAACAGAAATGCACAAATCAGCTTCACTATAACTCGCAGCATTCACAGACAAAGCACTTGTCTTTATCTGGACACATTTTCCCCACAAATACAACATGCTAATGTTTTTAGCACAAGCCTATGGCATTTTACATTGTATAAATTAGCCTAGAGGCTAGTGGACTTTTCCTCTACTCATATGAAGCCTGGGACAATGGCAACATTTAACAAAGGTAACGTTACAAAATTCAGCTCTTTTACAACTCACAAGGTTCACTGACAAAACAACTGTCTTATACTAAACACATTTTCCAAATACATATAACATGCTAACGTTATTTGCACAAGCCTTTGGCATTTTACAGTAAAGCCAGGATAAATCCCGATGTATAAATGCCAGAAGGATAAATTACAAAGGAGACTTAAATGCTATTTTTGTGGAGGCTTTATTGTCTTCACAATTTGTTGTTTCTCATCTATGAAATAAAGTAAATAAAAGCTTTGTTTCCACTGAGGGAAATGGTTTCAGCTTACAAAAATAGAAAGGAGGTCTGCGTCACCGCGATGTGTAGTTACATTTCAGGGGAGGAGCACGTCAGGCTACTGTATAGGGGTAGGGCGGTGATTCAACACAGAAGTATAAATCCTCCATAATTGATCAAAAAATCTTTAACAAATTATTTGACAACTCTGGTTTTTATCATTCCTAAATCCTCTAACTAAAGTGGAAACAGACAACTTTTCAACTTCCCCCCTTGTGTTTCCAAGTGGTCATAGTTATGGTGCTGCTGTCGAGAGGACAACCGGATGGCTTTCAGTTTTCCTCAGAGCATAGCAGCTACCACAGTTCCCACAGTAACTTTGGATGTTCCACCATCTGCCATTTTTGCTACTGAGGCAATAACTGCAAAGAACTTACACTGATTCTCTCTGGTAACTGGGGATAGGTAGTGATAGCTACTGGGGAAAATAATACAGCCATTACACTGTGCAATCAGCATTTACTTCATAATCATCAAGTTAAAAATATACTATGCTGGATTTTCCTAAAAAGAAAAAAACAATGTAAGGGCTCTTACAAAAGTAATACCTCTCTATCATCAGTTATGACCCACTACCCGCACAGCACTCAGGTGAGGTTGAGGCTTAAAAAAGGTAGCAACCAGGTGCCAGACCGTAAGCAGCAGGCATGCAAGAGACACAGCACCAAAAAAATAAAAATATAGTGAGGTGAAACGCCAAAGAGTGACTCTATGGTTGGCTTTAACTTTGGCTTTTGCTAATGAGCATGTTTACAAACGTAGATAAACAATCCTGCATAATATACCTTTGAAGCAAAAGAACTTTATTGCCACTTAAATTTCTAGAATAATTAATGTCATCACAAGTTCTCAGAGTCCAAGTCGATGTATTGAAATGTCTTGTTTCCAAAACACAAAGCAGAGCTCCACAGGTCACTGAAATCTTTGAAAATGTTTGGATTTCAGGGAAAAATCAAGGCCTTGAATGATTTTTAAGATGGATATAAATAAACCTGGGTCAGTGAAAGTGTTTGAATTTATATATTCTGCCACTTCTGTATTTATATATTCATTGTAAGGCAGCACAAGTGTTCACAGATTGAAGCCTCTCTAATCGTAGCTTGTGATCTTCTTATCATAGAAATTCAGTTGTATCAGTAATCGACATTGGTTCGTGTCTTAAATTATGTTGTATAGGAAATTTGGCCATAAAAGTCATTGATGTCATCAATGTTTAAGAAAGTGGAGGAACCCTGACAAAGCTATTCAGTTAACTGTCATATGACGAATAAAAGCAGCTGACATTTACTGATTATTAATGTAACTGTAGATTAATTCTCTGTAGACTCTAAAGTAAACTTTGTACAGTTAAGATAAAGTAAATGCCATTCCTTGATCAAATCAAGGACTGATATTGCTTAACATTACTGAGTTTACACAGCGATAAAGAGATCGGCCTCTGTAATTTAACAGTAATCTTATCCACAGGGAAATTCTCTGTTCATGATAATCCAATCCTGAAATTAAAGCGCTGACTCTGAGGCTTGTAGAAAGAACGTGCTCTTCCCGACTTCACATTTTCAGCCATCTTTCAACAGATTGAGATTTTTTCTGTTTACTCAGACTGAGCGTCACACTGGCTGTCTTTATAGCCAAAGGACACCTGTTTGAATCCCTGAATCTTCAGGGGGAAATGACACCAAAGGAATATTAAATTAAACTCCCCAGGGTCCAGTTTTACAAAAATTGACTTGAAAGGTTAAGTATGTCATTCTGGAGAAAGGTAGTGTGTTGAGTCTCTTTCCTAAGTTTTCAAATACAGACATTTTGGGTTGGCGGTTTGGTCCGACTACCAACCAAAGGTCATTGGTGTTTCACAACCATGGAATGAGACTCAGCAATAGACTATCTTTCTCCAGGTTTACACACTGCACCTTTTTATCAACCTTTTTCGTGGTGCCACTGATCAGTAGGTGTCATCAGATGTTACCATGGAAACACCATTACTTCATAATATTGTGCATAACTGCTTTCCTGGCTTTTACTCAACGTCATAACTCGGGTAGAGCAGGGAAGACATTTGGTGACGCAAATCTTGGGTGTCTATCTTGAAACTGTGCTGATTGTGTAGATGTTCTGTTTGAATTTGTAGCTTCTTTGCAGCAACATCTACATTTGAAGCATTGTCTACTGTCATGGCTACACGTGAGTCTGGACGGACATGGATGTAAACTGTAGCTGCAACTTGACCGGTTGGTGAAGGCACTCAGCCAGGAGGTGGTAATTCTAGTTCAACTCAGTATGTGGAAATTAGAGTTGAGAGATGAGTAGATGAGGCTTCACATCTGCATTTTAAACCTTCATACTGCAGATTGAAAGTTAGAAAAAAGCAGCTAAACAAATAACGTGTCCTTTAATGTCTGGACATAATCTCTGAGGGGAGAGAGGGGGTGTTGGGACATTTCCAAAACCTTGTCTATGACCCTGACTGTGATAAACACTATTTTACCATGTGAAGAAATCTGTCCGTCTCCATGTGATCCTCTGTACAAGTTTAACTATATCAGTTAATACCTAATGACCAGGACTGTTTTTATAACGTCAACATGTTTTAAAAACATGTGAATGGAAGTGTGAACTGAAGATACGTCAGGCTGAAATCCCCGGCACCTTCCGTTCATGTTAGATGGAAAGACTTGAAATGAGACTCGGCTGATTTTCTCAGCAATTTTATTTTTTTCCTGTGTATCACCTTTTTTTTTTTTTTTGTGGCAAGCAACATTTTCACACCTACACATAAAGTGAAAACTGCAGTTTTATTCACGTGGACACAAGCAGACCAACAATGTGGGGAGCAGTGTGGTTTTCATTTCACTGGTTGGTTCATCTGTGCAGGAAAAGGCATTTAGATGTTGTTAACCGATGCAGCATACCAAGAAAGTAAATCACCTAGTAAGCAGTGTGTAGCATTGCTTGAGATAAATTTATCTTTTAGTTTGTATCTTATTGGATGTTCTGTTTCTGTCCCGTACTTTCTATTCCATCTGTAAGCATGCAGTTACTCTGTGTTAAATTATCTGTTCGTGTGTGTCCCCTTCTCAGTATCTCAAAATGTATCAAACTCAGTTTTGGTACAAAAGAGATGAACAGTTAGCATGCAGAATGGCAGTGTTTCGCTGCCATCTAGTGTTCACTGATAGTCAGTGACAGGCTGCCTGGAAAGAGAAGACAGGACAGCTGCTTCTACAAACACTCAGGATTTGCAACAAGGCTTCAGCTCTCTCTTTTTTGGTTTTCACTGGCTTCACCCTGGGAGGCACACTGGACAGGTTTTGTGGTACATTTGCCCACGGCAGTTGAATATTAAGTATATAGCAATTAGCCAAGCCCTTAAGTTTCTACAAAAACACTAAGACATTTGTGTGAAATTACACATCAGTGGGGAAGTTTCCACTGTAGACAGATTAACTGACGCTTTAAAAACACTTCGGATAAATTGGTAAAGCTGCATTTTATTCATATGTTTATTTTTGGTGTGCTACAAATTAGCCTGGTGGAATAAAGTGGGCGTCGTCTTGTCATATGTCACAGGAAGTCACACCAAGGCTGCAGGGCCTGTTTTTGCTCCTCACCGTCATACTTTCTGCATCACACAGCCGGTTTTAACAGGGTGTCAGTCTTCTAAAAGGCTTCGATTAAAAGGAAATTCCACTGAAATGAACACAAAAATAATCCCTTTTTTAATGGCTGATTGGTCATCATGAGTTCTGGGGGATGTGGGGGAAACAAACAGGACCTCATCTCACTTGCTTCCCCAGTTCAATATGAAATATTAAAAACATTTACAGTGCCTAATGGCTGCAGGTCCCTTATTACTGATAACTCCAAAACTCTCCAGTGATGAGCTAAACATTAAGCATAATTCCCATTTAATACAGAAAACATTTTGCTCAGTGAGCAGAGTGAAAATCTAAAATTAAAATCTGTATGTGAAGAATGTTTAAAGACAAAAACTAAAAGGGTTAGTGTTGTCAGGAAGGACTGAACCATTGACATAAGTGTCCTAAAAGTTTAGACATAGGCAGTATATGTGGTTAGTCTCACCAGTGTTTAAAATAAATCCTATATGAAAAATCTTTCATATATATTTTGGCTGTGAAAATGTTGATTCATCATTTTTATGTGGAACAGCTTAATAAACGCACAGAGGAAACACTGTCACAGGTTCAGGAGAACGCTTATCAGACTAACTCACATCAGAAGCATGATGTTGGTCATTTTGATTAGCTCGAAGCATGCAGATAGTGGATATACAATGTAGGCCTGTAATATATAACATTATCTGTGCATACGTATACACCTATATACAGTTCAACCCTCTCTCTCTCTGTCCCGTTGCATCACGACCTGATGCGTCCCCTCAGTCCCTCATAACCAGATACAATTCGGTCCTTTTCATCCTTTTGCAGAAAGTCATTGAAAAGAAAACTTTCAGTGGAGATCTTTCTCCTCTCTGTGGTTTGATTTTCCCATCATGTGGAGAGGAAGGCGGGATGTGAGTGACGGTGAGAGGAGAGGGCATGAAAGAGGGAATGTGAGATTCCTCAAGGAAGCAATTTTGAAGTCTTTCTCAACCTGAAGGAAAAAAAAACATAAAACTGTCAGGGAAATGAATTCGTAAAAGAGTCGTCACCTTTCTCAAAGCACAAACAACTGCTGGTTTGTAAAGAACACAAAGTGCTAGCTAAAATCTAAAATGTGTTTAAGGGATGTCAAAGTCAACACAACATAATATTTTATGTCAGTATGTAGATAAAAATAAACTTGTACTAAGCAAAAGAGGCATGAGTCCAGAGGGGAAAAGGACAAATCGGCCTAGAGAAAAAAGTAATAATAAGTAATTTAAGGGCACAATTTATCATAATAGGTTGAGGGTACAAATTACTTAATTGACGAAGGGAACAAAAGAGGTACATTAAGAACACGAATGGGTCATTTGAGTGCAAAAAAATCAAATGCTCACTGTGACGATTAAGTAAATTGCTGGAAAAAGTCAAGTGTTGACACACTGAAAGTGTTTTCAGTCTAATGTTTTGGGAGCTAAAATCTGAGCCTACTCTTTTACTTTTTTTCTTACATTATTATGTTTCTTTTGTGTGTGTGTGTGTATCTGTCTGTCTACAGTTAATCTCCCAAACTACTGGAGTAATCAGGCTAATATTTTGTGTGCACGTAGCTTACTGTTTGCTTAAAGATTTCTCATGGTTGCAGTGATTTATAATGATTGAAAAACCAGTTTTATTGACTGTTAAATGCCATCACTGACTGCTGACTGTTCACTCCTCTTCATTGGCAACAGCAAGCCTTACCGTCTGTTACAGCGCACGTTTTGACCTTAGTCGTGGCTCAATAACTGAAATCCTAAAAGTTTTGGCTCATTTTGGACCATCTGCAGATTAATTTCATGCTCTGTATGTTATGATCCACTCAAGTTAGGCATGATGAACTAGTCCCCATTTTGTTATCTTTGCCTCCATCTTGACTGTAAGGGAGTCGGGAGGTAC
The DNA here is from genome assembly GCA_019142605.1 of Cephalopholis sonnerati. Lineage (NCBI taxonomy): Eukaryota > Metazoa > Chordata > Actinopteri > Perciformes > Serranidae > Cephalopholis > Cephalopholis sonnerati. The sequence goes on from JAGQAX010000008.1 coordinate 30,733,216, forward strand.
AATTTGACCGGCCACAGATGCGACAAGCATTTGTTTTTGTCCGCCACACGGCCTCAGATCACACTGTTAGACTGTTAAGAGGTGGAGCGCTTTGCCTGCCTGTTGCCTATGTAATGTTGGTCCTGGAGCACAATGTGGGATGTTGATCCAGGAGCATGTCCTACTGGGCAAAATCACGTCGTGCATCATCTGACACCAGCAAACTGTCAGAAACCGTCTGGGGAAGCTCATCTGCATGCTCATCATCCTCACCAGGGTCTTGACCTGACAGCAGCTCATCATCGTAATGGACTTATGAGGCCAGTTGGATGTAATGCCAAACTCAGGGAAACAACATCGGAGATGACTAATGGAAGAGATATGAACATTCAGTTCACAGGCAACAGCTCTGGCAGACATTTCTGAAGTCAGCATGCCAATGGCCGCGCCCTCAAAACTTGCGAAATCTGTGGCATTGTGTTGTTTGATCAAACTTTAGAGTAGCCTTTTATTGTGACCAGTCCAAAGCACACCTGTGTGGTATTGATGCTGTAGAGTCAGCACCTTAATATGCCACACCTGTCAGGTGCATAGAGTATTTAGAAAAAGGAGAAGTCCTCACTATTATGGATGTTAACAAATTTGTGACCAAAGATTGAGATTGAGTGCATGAAAAAAGTCTGAGATCTTTAATGAAACCTGTGAAGGAAAACTCAGTCTGCTTTGTCCAGTGTGCCGTGGCTCCATCAAAAATAGACGAGGCGTGTATTTTTAATATCCTCTGAAACATGCTGCGGCATGTCTGCTGGAATTACAACAATTGTCTAGAGTTGCTGGGATCAGCTCAGGCTGCTTGGCAGAGATCTGCACTCTGCTGAGTGCTTTTCTAGTTGAATCTGCTGTCCTGCATTTGTTGTGCACCCAAATATCTCTCTACTGATTGAATTGCTCCATTTTAAGTGAAATAATTTGGTTTATTTTGGGAGGTAAGTCAGTCATTTTAAGATCCAAATGTCAAATGTGGCATGCTGGCTAACTACACGCAAGTAAAGTTGGCTAAAGCAGAGGTCCCCAACCTGAGTTACCATCTTAGATGCAATATTCTGTATAGGAGAACATATATTCCAAAGAAAACAAACCTTTCAAGTACTAGAGGGTTGCTTAAAAATGTTACTTTCAACCCAGTGCAGTGGTGGCAACATTACAACAAATGTAAACACATTATGAAATCATTGTAACATATAAAAGAGAAAACAAAGGAAAGTACAAGAAGATTCAGACATGCTGTTTAGTGAGAATCCAGACCTACCGGTGCTATTCTGCCACTTGTACACCTGCACAATTATCTTTACTTTCCGACGCTATAGCTAAATACTCCGCCCTGAAGGAAAGAGAGTGGTGGAAAGGAGAAACAGGCAGACAAGATCAGTGAATCAGAATCAGAACAAGACGTCAGTTCAGACAAGGAAAAAGGAAAATGTTTGTTATTTTTTAAAAGAGCAGACTGAAACAGATTGCGTCGCTGCTTCCCAAACAGTGTCAGCAAAGAAAAACAAAGGTGAAAGCGGTTGGTGTGAAGTCGTGACATTTGGACGACCCAGCAGGATCTGGAAAAGGAGGACTGGCACTGGAGAGAGGCTGGCTGTGTTTGTTTGTGTGCTTTAAAGTGTTACTCACGCGCTCTCTCTCAGAGCTTCCTCCCCTGCCGCTGCGATCTTCCTGTAGCAGTATATCATCTCAACCACAAGCCACACCTGCAGTCCGATGATGGAGACGTACATCATCACCTCAGACAAGATGGATGCCAGTCCTCTGGTGACTAGAGAGACAGAGGGGGAGATAAGGTGGGATATATTGTATCAGTGTGCTTATAGAAAGGGGATGGGATTTAATTTGTACCATGAAAAGGATGAGGGCTGCCCAGGCCATACATCTTTTAAATTATATGAGTCATAAGTCACGACCTTCTGGCCTGTATTACAGAGTCATAATTCACCACTGCCTGAATCCTGCTGCAGATACAGTTAAAGGGATACGTTGCCGATTTTCAACTTGCTTTGTATCACAACACTTTGGGTAGTATGTGTAAATGAACAGCACCCAGATCCCCCACTCCTCTCTCAACTCAAATTCCAGATGATTTTTTGCTGGTTCAAGAGCTCAAACTACACATTGTACTTCTGCTACATGATGAACGTTAGGGCCCTATCTCTTTGAGCAACTGGCTAATTCAGCTTCCCTTTTCCCTGCTCAAACATTCAGTACAACCCTCCTCCCCATGTCCTTACGTCGTGGCACCACTCTCACGATGATAATCTTGGTGGCGTTGGTTTGAAACTCGTAGTTCGGATACATGAGGGTGCGGCTGAACATGCACTGGTAGGTTCCTGTGTCATTGAAGGTCACATTGAGGATGTAGATGGAGCCGTCCTGAAGGTCGTCCGTGTGCTTGCTGCCGTTCCAGTCCAGACGATCGAAGAAACGTGAGTCACTGATGTAGGGCTTTTTCTCTTCATAGCTGTATAACTGAAAGAGAAGTGCAGAGTGGAATGTCTTTGAAAAGGAGGCGAAGAGAAACAGAGACTGTAAATGTTCAGCAAAGTGACGAGGGTTACAGGCATGAAGACGTTTCTTCGGGTGTAATCCATTTGCTACAAATCATGTGACCTTCATGCCAAATTTCAGCTTTCTAGGGCAGTGGTTCCCAACTGGTGTGTTGCAGCCCAAAGGTAGGTCATGGGCTCATTTGACTGGACCGCAAGTGACTCACAAACATGCCAAGTTTGTAAAAAACACACTTTAGTTTAGGTACAGTAAATTTCCAGCACAGAGCTTTTATTTTGAAGTGCTGTTTCCTGCTGTAGAGTGAGTGACTAACAGACAGCTACTTGGCAGAGACAGCAAACTAGCTCGATGATATGGCCGAACGCAAGTATGACACTGAATATGTTAAACTGTATGGACCTTGAGCTAATGACTAAGGAGAAATCTGGACCCTGTAGCTGGATCAGTCGGGAACCACTGCTCTAGGGCAAAAACTGGCTGTCATAGGGTGGGGACATTTTGGTGGACCAACCAATCAACCACCCGACAGAGCAAGCTACAGAGCTGCTGGTTGCAGCTGTAAGTACCGAGCAGTTTCTTCAAACTGGTTTTTAGCAATATTTATTTCCTATCATTCACACATCTAATGTAACTCTCCAGACTAACAGTATTGGCTCGTAGTCCCATTTACTGTAGTCCCAGAAAGCTGCTGTTTGCTCCTGGATGCTGCTGGGCGTAAAACAAATGACTGAATATTCATACCCGAGTGTCAAGTTTGAATTTCAGTCTTCCTGTCATCCTCCCCATCACCACTGCTGCTGATTGTATGTATCGACTGAGCTGCAGTTATGACCTGACCTTTGCTCTTCCTGGTGAATTAGTGGATACAGACTCTAAATGGCAGCAGAGGGCTAATGGGATCTCTCCCACTAAAGGACTATACCGTAATGGCCTCTTTGCTTAGCCTGGTGAGGACTCCTTAGTTCAGCAAAAGCGCTGCCTTCCAGTCGACACACGGGGGGAAAAAAGCCTGTCATAAAAAATGCAAGACTCTGCTCTCTCTCATGATAAATGCATTGCAGCCGTTTCCCGGAAAAGAAGACAAATGACCCCGTTGTGATGGATGTATTTGGGGCTTTGTGCTGATTTTATCTATTGCTTTATGTGGATACATGATAACTTATTACATCAGGGAGAACAGCTGATGCATTTGATGTGACGGACATTAGTTTAATGGTGAAACTACTAACATTTCTTTCAGTACTGACAATGCTAATTTGATTTCTGATTTCCCCCAAATTTAAACCACAACCAGCACAGCCACTACTTCAGCAGCAGGCTTTGCCCTCGTTAGATATGTGGGAAAATCTAGGGAGTCTGTTTCCTTCATCAGGTCTTTTTCAGGAGGTTTAGGGTTACAGCCCAGTTACCAGAAGCAAATGTTGGCATTGTAAATTTCTGCATCCTATGAATACATGACATTTGTATGTTTCAATGTATAATATCAGCATTTCCAAAGTGACATAACATATGAGCTGACTGCTGCTTGAGATTAACAAACAACAAAACCAGTTGTTTTTAGCGACCCATTGCTGCATTTTAACCAAATCACAGTGTTAGGTTTTTTACTTAGACATCGACGGCTACTCCAGCCAAGACTTTTTTTTAAGTCTAAACATGATCTTTCAGCACCACAGCCAAGTGGTTTTTGTGCTTTAATCTAACCACACATTAAGCAAAGTATATCTGCTACATAACAACGTACAACTGTAACATATCCGTGGTTTGAATACAGGTACAATGACAACGTTTTTTCAGGGCAATAGGGTGGCATTTAACTCTCTATAATTATAGTTTTAAATGTAATATAGAAACAAAATTTCAGCCCTCTCAAACCATTAAGAACGGCTGTGTGAGATATTCCGTTTTTTCATCCTTTAGAGAGGTAATGATCACACTGTGATCTCCAACATGCACTGGGGAGGCGGTTTGCAGCTGAGTGTGAAGCCTGTTGGGAAAAGAGTCAGTACCTCCAAGTTTGAGGCCATGGCTCTGCGCCACAAAACAGTGGATTGCCCCCTCTGGGTTTGCAAGACAGTTACTGCCCCAAGCAAAATAGTTCAAGTATCCTGGGGTCATGTTCACAAGTGAGTGTAAAATGGAGTGTGAGATGGACAGGTGATTAGATACAGTGTCAGCAGTGATGCAGATTTTATCTTCTAATCTACCTCTCTGCACAAAGGGAAGTGTATTTTCCAAGTCTTAAAAGTTTTATTTGCCCTGTTGGTTGTCATCCCTTTGTTCTCAGGGTCCTTTGACTCTTGATATGAGCTAACATAGTTGAAACATACATTGCACATTTGGTGTTTGAAGAAAAGCACTGCTGAGAACATAAGGTTTCAAGGTCTCCTTAATGAATCCTATTAAGACGTTACCGAGCTGGGGAACATAGCTACGCTCCAGCCTTGTTGCATATCTTATCACTACTCACGTGGGTAAACTCAGTCTCATCTGAAGCCTTGAAGTACCAGTCGACGGTAGCCTTGGCGGGCACCTCGCCCCTCATCTTACAGGAGATGCAGCCCAGTTTGAAGCCTTCGTTGGCCACCGCCTCTGTGTCTGAGTCCACCTCCACACAGGCTCCATGGCACAGAGATGCTGTAGAGTGAAACGAGGTGGAGAACACACAGTTAGAAACCTCCAGTGTCACTTTATTGTTCTTTGTGTACTTGCAGGTCACAGGGTTTTAGAGGTAAGAGCTGTGGGTGGCCATCATCCTCTTTTTCATGTACCCGTGACATGATTGAGAGGGTGATACATGGGCAGAGCTCTGGTGTTTTCCAGTATCTCAGTACTTGCAGGCAAACTGTCTAAACACTATTTTACAAAACAGATTAGCTACTGTAACTTTTGTATTTTTGCGTGCTTGCTCCCAATGCTCATTGCATGCGTTTTTTTTTTTCTTTTGTATCGGGCATAGCTTTTTTCTTGCATATTTTTTATTTCCTCTCATCAATCATAGATGGTTGTGAATTTGATTAATTTGCTATATAGTTTTGTAGTTATTAACATTTTAGGTGTGTTTAGTCCGTGAATCTGAGGGGAAATAAAGAGGTTGCAGTGTGCAGCACTAGTTTCTTGCATTCTGTCAATTGGTAACTGAGCTAAATTCATATATAGAAGCGTGAGTCTATATATGCCATCATCATCATGACACATACTTCTCATCGGCCAGGAGTTACACACCTGTAACTCCAAATGTTTCTTTCTCACACTGCACCTTGCAGTTTCCACTGAGGCCTCAGCATGGCTCTCAACCAATGATCTTGTGCTATTCTCAACTTTGACCCCTGGGGATGCATTTGTTTCGAATCGCAAGATGGGGGGGAAGGGAGATGAGGGAGAGGACAGGAAACACAGCGCTGATCAGATAAACTGAAATCATCAAAAGTTCGGTTGAGACTCACAGAGGCAGCACATCCCTCGTGGCCTTATGTACATAAATATCTAAAAACAAAGGTCTGACTTTTACTCCCTGGGATACAAAAAAAATGCAGCACCAAAGAGACACTTTAAAAATAATCACACAAATAGAAATGCCACAACACTGCAGAGAAACATGGAGGGGAGGAATGATGAGAGAGGAGGGAAGAAAGAGAAAGTTAGCACAGGCGTCAGTAGGAACAGCCATTTCTGCAAAAGCATGGGGGAAGAGAGGGAAGCAGGAGGGAAGAGGCCTAATGCTGGCTGATGCACTGCAGAGAGAGAAGAGAAAGGGAAGAGAAACAGGGAAGGAAAAGGAGAGAAAGTTAAGAACATGATGTAAGATTTCACAGGCCCAAAACGGACCCATTGTTATTGTATCTAAGAGATGGACCTGTGTATTGAAACCAAAGACAGACCCGAACCCAGCTGGACCCAAGAATGAATAAACCTGAGCCTGAACTTGACTGATTTAATTCCAGATTCACTGGTTGTAGTGGACCTGAACAGCAGTGGTGCCCCCAAGCTCAACTAACAACCTAGGGTATCCATTGGTACCAACCATGCTGGCATTGCTTGTCTTTGTTATAATGTACCTCTGGATCACAGTGACTATGTTTACCTGCACAATAATATATGACCATATTCTGATTTTGATACGGGTCATGTATACAACATATTCTGTTTGGATGTTCTGAATTAGGCCTTATGCTGAATAAGTGGAAAAATGGCTCCAGCCGTTCCTTTTTTCCCCTGATAAACGATGTTAGGACATCAACCCCTGTCAAACAAAGCCAAGAATGGTGTCGACATGTAAACGGGAATATGGGGCGTTCACATGCCGCGTTCTGTGCCCCCTCAAATTTATCTATTTATTTTAAAACTCCTGAGCCCCTGTTTTTCAAGGTGTGACGGCTGGATGGCTGAGATAAATAACTTTTAACTTAGCAGCACACACCACATATTGTGTGACTGTAAATATCATCCATCCATCAATTTTCTAACCGCTTCAGGAGCCTATCCCAGCTGACATTGGGTGAAAGGCAGGGTACAGGTCGTACAGGTCAGGTCGTCAGACAGGACTGACACATAGAGACAGCTCACACTCACACCTACAGACAATTTAGAGTCACCAGTTAACCTATCCCCAATCTTTGGACACCACGCTGACACAGGGAGAACATGCAAACTCCGCACAGAAGGGCTTTTACATCCGTCCTACAGACAATATTTTAGGCCTAATACACACTTGCAAAACAGCGCCTGGAAGAAGATCAGCTCTGCACTCAGGATTTCTCAACAGTGGGCTATGATACGGTGCTGATAAGGTCGCTCAGCAACGTCAGATGCAACCTGCCTCAGCGCCTTTGAAAGAGAAGCACCCAGTGTCTGACCTCGCGTTTTCCAGGTGGTTAAAGATGCGGCATGTGTACGGCCTGTCTTAGTGGAAAACGCCTTTTTAATTAGCCATGTAAACAGCTTAGTAGGAAGATAGTCTTCTTTGGAATTAGGGCACATATCGTAGTACTTTGTGTATGTAAACGTAGTCACTGTCTAAATCTGGGAATGCTTGTATACACAGCTTTTGTGGTCTTGTCATTGTTTTCCCAGATCTCTGCCATTACTTTGGTGAGTACAGTGTTTATTCACTGATAGAGACAGTAACCAAAACTGTGATCAAGTATGATCAAAATGATAATAAACCAGAATTGACCTTTACACAAACCTGAGATCCACCATGATAACAGAAGTGAGCAAAACTTAAATGTCTAAACCTAAATAACCAGGTTGGGTTCAGGCCGGGGTTTTGGGGTTTTCTGGGTGCGGGTCTGCTGAGGACTACTAAATCATAGCAAACAGACCTGAGGCAAACATCATTTTCAGACACCGCTCCTGAACTGCTGATAGAACAGGTGCACTTTTTCACAGAGAGCAACGCAGTGAGTGGAAAATACATTTTTGTTTTCTATTTTTCAGTTAATCTCTGCTCTAATTGGCTTTCTTGTCTGCTCCAAACTTGATTGTTTGTGTTAATTACAGGCTGCTGTAAACTGCACCAGCTGTCTGCGCTGCAGCTAATCCTCAACAGAGGTCGATGAAAGTCATTCATCACTTAAAGCTCCTGTAGAATCTCACAGGGAAAGCATGTGAAATTCAAATATTAGAAATTTTTGCAAGTAGATGCCACCAAATCTTTGTTTAAACATTAATATGCGATGATATATTGACTCAAGTCTGTGAGAGATTCTATTATATCAGCTTTTACTGTGTGGAAAAGATAGAAAGACAGGCAGAAAGAGACACCAGACAGACACAAGAGCAAGACATCCCATGCAGAGAAACACAGAGGGGTTTGAGATGGCTGGCATATCGACTGCTCAGAGAAAAGGAGGTGAGACCTGGAACACAGACAGAGGAGACACATTACAACAACAACAACAACAACAACAAAGCACATGTTTGACGGACAGCGGGAAATAAATTAAGAGGATGTCTGAAGACAGAAGAGAACACTTGAGTAGCAGGACAGGGAGAATGTACACGAACAGAGACAGATGCAAATCTAGCAGGAACAGCAGCACACACAGACAGCGCGAGGCGGTGTTCTCGAGGGAGGTTGGTGACGCAGCGAGAGGCAAGATTGTGCAAGGTGGGCAGAGATGCTGCTGACTGTCCGAAGCTGAGACAGCGAGTTAAGAAGACAGCGAGAAAGAGAGACTTAGATGCAAGCTGACACAAAAGGAACTGCACATCCAAAGTGCAGACTAAACAGAGTCAGAGTCACCAAACTGCCTCAGCAATGATTCTCACCAACAGCAGCAGGACACACAAAGCATCAAAAATGCAAATCCATTGCGTAATCTGTGGACTGAGGTTCAGGATTATGCAACGGATATTCCAGAAATTGCAGATTAGGAGTTTTTTTTCCCTGATGGGGGGTTGGCTGCTTAATCCCTCATATCAGCTGATGTATACTCCTGAGGCCTACAAAGCAAAAAAAAACCTGACTTGTAGCTTTAGCTGCACAAAAAACCATCCATCCACTGAGGTTAGCTATCTTAGCATGTGGCTGGGAGCTAAAGGAAATACAGAGAGGATCAAGGTGATTTGCTGAGCTGGCCGTAAGACAGAGGGAGAAGGGAAAATTGGATAAGCAAGACAGCAAAAGACACTGGGGAGGACAACATCTGTTTCCATGACTGGGTTACCACAGAAAAAAACACACACATATACCGTAGGCATACATAACCTGGGGAAATGCCAAACATCCATGACATTTCCCCCGACACCAAGCAAGCAACTTTCCACTGGAACAAGTAGACCATTGAAGCACACTGCTCTGAGAGCATCTGTTTTATTTCACACAACAAAGCTGTCGTGACTGAGTGATGGCACACTGGACTCCCTACCTGCTTTTATGTCAATTTCTGTCCTTGTGTTCTTGGTAACCGCTGCTGCTTTAGTTACAGAGCACATATCTATTTTTTGGAGTCCAAAAAACCAAAACAAGACATCCAAAATGTGATTTACAAAACAAAAAAATGACACAGAAGTCAAAAATAAAAAGTTAAGAGGACTTCTTAGTGGCTGTCAGCACACGTAGAGAACAATAACGTGTTATTAATCAAGTCTAATTTTAGAGTTTTGTCACATTTCATTTTCTTTTCCTCTCCAAATTCGCTTTCTCCTCCTACTGCGACAAATAACACAGACAAAAATGTAAAAGTAAGTCAACAAAAACAAACAAAAAACACTAAAGATTATTTTACAGTCTTGTCTCCTATAAGTTATGTTTAAATACCTTTGATTCGCAACAGTAAATACATTTGAGAGAAACACAATGCCACCCGCAGTTATGATTCTCCAGCATTACTGTGTGCATGTTTTGATGCAGACTGAGATCTTTGTCTGCTGTGTAGTTTCATGTTGATCTCACTTCATTCCTCTCTGTTGTGAGCTCACTTCTCTACAATTCACGCACAAAGGCTCTTAGTACTGCATGTTCAATGACATTTTGTTCTTCAACATGGATCTGAATCTGTTTTGAAGGAAACACAACGCGTGCATTCATTCTTTTCTCAAAAAATCCTCGACTCAGAGGTCTATTTAACTTGTTTGTGACACTCAGAGGTTTTCTTGTCCCGCAGCAGCCTCGACGAAGCTTTTCATGAGCGGACATGTTGACTCGTCGAGGCAGGGCAAGCACAGGCGTAACCAACAGCACGAGTGACGACTTTATTACATTGAGGAGCCTCAGCTCTGGTGTGTACTGGCTCACTACACACCAAAATGGTGTGAGGCACATTAATGTAATGAGTTACACCTGCGCTTTTTCTGCTGTAAGGAGCCCAAATGTCTGCTGTGGAAAAAAAGGCCCACAAACAAGAAACCCTAAATGGAATACAGTCATTATTAGTTTTTGAATTTGTAACGGCAAAACTGTGAAGATTTACATTCCAAAATGCAACTGTGGTAGGGATGTTCAATCATGAAACTGTAGTGTAGTTTTTTTTATAGCCTTACATTAGCTTTTTTAATTCTGACAATTGCATTGAGGCTTCAAAAATCAGTGGTGTTCATTTGTAAAGATTATCTTGCTGAACAAAACGAGTAAGTATCTTAAACGTTTTCTGCAGGAGGGAGGAGGGAACCAAGGCTATGCTAACTTTTGCATCGGCCATCAGGAAGACGTCATCCCTGGAGCACTCTCTTTGCCTGATCTGAAATGGGACTATTAATCAGCTAACAGCTAAAGACATTTTGTGTCTTCAATACTTGATTTCAGACGGCAGTGTTTTGTCATGACAGGTGACGCACTGTTCAAAAACCTCTCCCTACACACACTGAGAAAATTATCTGCGTGTCCTGACTCATAATGTGCCTTTGTCCTTCTCTGCCCTTGTGCGGCTCGGACACACACACACACAGTTCCGAGAAGCCCTACCTCAGTGTATGAGTATGCCTCATGTCTCTCCTCTTACTGGTCTGTCTCCAGGCCATCAGCTCCCTCTGCTTTTTTATTTCTTGAGTGATTGTTAGGGTAAGTTCAGCTGTGTCATCTTACTCTTCCCTGTATTATTCATAACAACTAAACAGCCTGCACGGCTGCACGTTCACACGGTAGGCTCAGTTTTGGAGACTGTTAATAGTCAGAGGGATCTTTTGCGTTTGTCTGTGTTGGTGGAAATCTGGGAAACTCAGTTTTCTAAAATTCTGTCACAGTCCATCTAAAATGGACAATATTTGGTATTAAAACTACAGTTGGTCACTTTTTATTAAAATAAGTGTTTTATAGAAGCTGACTCTGTCGGTATATTCTGGAAGAGGTAGATAAGACAGATGAGAAAACAAATTATGTCAGTCCACCTCTTCCTACTCTAATGGCATTTGCTACGGTTTACCACGGCACACCAACAGCAACCAGTCAGTCGTATCAATCACAGCTCATGACTGTGACCTTGCCACCATGTTGGACACAGCCAACCAAAGCACCAAGCACCGCCCACCAGCCGGACCAACTCTCTCATTTTACAGCTAAACAGTACACTAAAATATGATCCTGAAAACATCTGAGGTGAGTAATGAGCAACACAGTAACAGAATCTTGATTTATATGTGATCAGTGCTGCTTCATTTGACAGTTTGACCGCAGTTCACGAGCTGACATGATTAACAGTTGCATTAGAGACTCCTCGGCTCTGATTGGTTATTAGAAGCGTTACAAGACAATAGAGTAGCCAGAGGAATATGATTTTTTTTCATCCAAATTAGCTGAATTGAAAACAGTTCATGTTTTCATCTGGTCAGTAACAAAGTATGTATCCCAATAAACACAAGACACCTGCAGCTACATATTAAGCTATAAACTAATAAGTGTGTTATCAAGTGCAGTTATTTATGTCTCAGCAAAAACATGTGATTGTTTTGCTGGTGTTAACAATAATAACTGATAAACCGACGAGATCTCAGCTCTAAAAATACAAAGCGAGCTGTGTGGAAGGACACCTCGTCCTTCAAAGCCCCCTTCACTCCCTTGACTCCCACCCCCCTCCTGCAGCTACAGGAAACCCTGGTATTACAGATCTCTGTCACACAGCTGGATGAACAAGGGCTCAGGTGTGTGTGTGTGTGTGTGTGTGTGTGTGTGTGTGTGTGTGTGTGTGTGTGTCTGTGTGCGTTAGCAGGACGCATGCAGCCTGCAAATCAGGTCGCGGCCCAGTATCTCACTCAAGATCTGTGGGTTAGAACAGATCTCGCAATGAAAAAAAAAAAGCCTGAAATAGAATCCAAATGAAAGTCTTTTCAGAATTATATTCACGCAGCGTTTGAGGCTTCAGCGTCTGACATTAGCTGCAGATGAGACACAAGTGAACCACCGTCATACTTTCTAGAATCACACTGTTGCTGTTGTTGTTTTTGTCCAGGCTGCAGGGCCGCTCAGATGGAGTGCATCAATCAAGAGCTCCATGTTTACAATGTTTGCTGATTGTACAAGGGGATAAATATAGATCCAGACATCCTATATACTGAGTTGCAGCAGCTATCGCACGTTTTGTAGAGCAGGCTTGTACAACCTGATGACATAATATTTCATCAGGGTTTGAAAGCTCACACAACCAGAATAAGAGGTGACTTAAGTTGTCACAAAAAAGCTTGAAGAGTACGCTATGTTTTAAATTATTTAAATTTTAAGGGAAGATTGGTTAGAATTTTTTTTTTTGGCTTCATTGTTTAATAATCTGCAAAAATGTTGCTTTCATAACAAATATCCTTCATTGTCATGTGTTATTTCTCTAGTCTAGGCCAGAAAAACTACACTGAACAGTAAATATTTTACTCGTAAATTCCTCAAGCAAAAATGCAGCCCATAAATCAGACTTAGATTTTTCAAGAACTTGCTCCAGTGCATCGCTTGAGTAGCTCTAATTAGTTTAGGTTCTTCCCCTGCCACTTAAAATGATGATGAGCTTCTCCATAATGTGATTACCATTTTGTGCAGCAGCAGTGGTTGGAGTGGAGCGATGGAATGGACGTGAATCCAAATGGCTCAGGGCAGAGGAGATGGTGTGGTTGTTCAAACATCCTGTTGACAGTGATCTGCTTTGACCATAAGTCCGCACTCGAGCCATTTGCAGACTAAATGGCTCCGTGCTCCAAAAGAGTCTCTCTGCTGCATGCATTAGTTAAGGCTGCCATCAGATGCATTAGGTTTTATGAGGTTCTGGTCTGGCTTGAAAGCATGACCACACAACTCCGTCGATTTACTGTTTATGCCTGTGAATAATCGTGCCGTGTTTAGAAAGAGAGAAGTCTTTTGGCACTTTGAGCATCATTCACAGTTTGTTTAATACCAACGTGTTGTCAAACCCCTTGACTTGTGATCTCAACACCAAAGGTCCCCTTAAGCGTGTTTGGGTGACACACTGGACTTTTAAGTAAGGGCTTATTTATACTTCTTTTATGTACGAAAATAGATCCTTCATTTCAAATGTTCTGTTGCTGCTCACATACGTCAAACGTTTTTGACAACAACAAATGAGAAAACGGTGGAGGAGGTCTTGATAATGTATCTTTTAATAGAGCCAACGTCGCAGACAACGGTGGTCTGTGAAGCCAATAAATACTTGTGACAAATTCTTTTCACTACATTACCGATTTGCTCTGTGTCGCCATTTCTAAAATATCTTCTTCATGTCTTATGGCCGGGTCTCGCTTGAATCTCACACTATCTCCACCATTTCTCTTTCATTCGTATATGTAAGCTTTCAGAAAATGTGCACAAATACGGATGAAATGAACGCAGAGTACTGACAAAAGGCTCCATCTGTGGCCTTAATACGTGTCTAACACTGGGCATTAATAAGCCTGAAGTGGAAGGGTCCCACAAACACAGACCTTTACCCGGGAGAGCAGTGTTCATGTCCCATAAGATTATAAAGCCAAATTCTACTTTTTTCTTAAACCTAACCACGTGTTTTTGTTGTTGAAAGAAAAGAAAAAGTCAATTTGCGGTGTTGTGCCGACGTAGTACTGTATGCAAACGTTAAATTTCCTGTGAAAACAGAAGTGTATTATGAAAGAAGAGAGTGCATGTAACAGGCAGAGCACCCAGGGTACCTTATACATCGTATGTGACAGTGGAAAGTCCATGACCGAATGTCAATATGTGACGAGGTTGGCCAAAAATGTGGTAACCAAAAATACCAGGATGTTCTGCTACATCTGGTCCGATTTTGCGGTTGCATGCTTTTCTGGCTATTCTGACCCACAATCCTCTGGCAGCAGAAAATACATCACATTGACTGAGCTGCAAACAAATGACATCTTATTGACAGCTGACTGACAGCTGTCGGAAGTCGCAATGACTGATGACAGCACATTCAAGCAACTGATGACCAGTTGAATAGTAATAATAGGAATATCAATTGTTTAGGTAAACAAAATAATAAATACCACAAACAACAATCGGACACAACTATGGAAATAACAATGACAGAGAAATGCAGATGTAGTTTCACTGCCACAAATATAGTATGTTAGAATCAACAATCTATGCTGTAACAACTTAATTACACACATTCTCTACGGGTTGATCTCCGTCTCTGGTGAGTGGTGTTTGTTTATCTTTAAGGTAACGGATATAAAAGCCAGAGGAAGACAAAGTAGTATGTCCTGATTTTGTGCATACTGCATGCAACAGTACGTACTTTTCGAGGGCAGCTGTAGTACCTACTTAAAGTAAAAAGAAAAAGTATGCCATTCAGAATGCACCCATCATGCGAGCGTAGTCACTTTTCAACAGGAAACAATATGGCAGCCGGCAGTTAACAAACAATCTGAAATTACAATGAAACAGTAAGTTGAAATATGTTTCTGAAAACGTTTAGGTGAGAAATAGGCAAAGAAGTAACAGTCTTAATTGGCTCAAATTTGATCAGCGCTGCTTAGTTTTACTGTTTGATCTGAGTTTTGTTGGCGTCTGATAGAGAGGATCTGATCTCTCTTTCGATTTGATTTTATACTCTTTGTGTCGGTGGTGCCGTGTGGAAGCACAATCTGTAGTTTAATCAACAGCCTGAGAGCCCGCAAAAATCCCTGCTTTTTGCCATATCCCGCTAGTTTGAGTCGAGTGATGAGCTGTGAGATCTGCGTGCTGGCTTGATGGACGGAAGTTTACCACAGTTCATTCACACATACTAATCACATTCTTATGATACACAGCTGGTTGAGAATTAGCAAAGTATCCCTTGAACCTCATGTCACAATGTGTTACAGCGTCACATAGAGACATAACAGGGTGCCCTGTGCGTTGTTATCACACACCGAAGGGCGTGATAAAGCGCTGGCACATTACAATCTGCAAATGTTTTACTGTATTTTTGGGCGAGCTGTCCCTTTATTTCTTCTTTTTGTGATTGTGATTACCCTCTGCAGCAGTCGCCAAACTTAGATGAAGCTTATTGTGACAGAGCGTGGGTGGGGCTTGTGATTATCATCCTAGTTAAAACTGTTGTGATATGCATGTTTTGTCCCTCATAGAGTCTCTGGCCTCCAAAAACTCCTTGAGTACCATCTCTGGTTTTTTTTAGCCCATGCAACTGCACATGTCAAAATAAAAAAAAAAGCACAAGCTGCTATTTTTTTATCAGCCTCAATCTGTTCCTCTCCTCCTGTTTTGGGAGGTTCCGTCCAATATCCTGTCTCGTCTTATATCCTCATCCTCACTGCGTCCGGCTCCAGATGTGCTCACTCGCTTCAGTCCTTAACTAACCCGCCGGCTCCTCATTCAAACTGTCTGTTTCTGTCAATCGAGGTTGTGTAACCTTCTTACTTTCTGCCAAGCGTCACTTCTCTGTTCACTCATCTGCTTCCGTGGCTCACTTTTCTGCAGCTTGTTTCAACTTCATATCCTGGGAAAAAAAACTGCCACTTCATGTCACAGCATTACTATAATTATCATATTCTTTTATATTATGAAGCTGTGTCGGCTTGTGCGTGTGTGGTTTGTAGTATTGTTGTCCGTGACTGAGTGCGAGACAAAGAGCAGCTGGCTGACTGTGGTAAGTGCTCAGTTAATCTCTCTTTTACTGCTTTGGTTCCTTTTTGTGCTCAAATTTAAATCTCAGTTCTTAAAATGAGATTATCTGTAACAACAACATGCCAAGTAAAAAAAAACTTCTGGCATGTGCATGTTTTTTTTGAGGTACATATTAAAAACGCTCAAAATTCTTTTTTTAAACTTGGCTCTGGTTTGTAAAAGAACAAAGTTAAAAAGCATTTAAAGGCAAAATTGTTTTTTATTTTCCACGATTGTAGCCATAACTATCCTCTAAAACCTGTTTAAATTGCCTGCCACTGCATGCCATTGATAATTTTACATTTATTTATGTTTCCGGATAGACCAAGAGGCCATAAATAAAGAGATGCCGTAAATTTCCTAAGACAGGGTTGTTAAAGATTATTTCTTTGCGGCGTTGCTTCTCTTCCTGTGGGTGTGAGGAGACTGACAGTAACTTAAAGGTGATGGATTATGTAGCTCGGGCTATTTTCATCTCAGCGCGAGGTGTTTTTCACGCTGTAAAATAGTAAGTGGCGGTAAATGGCTTCTTGTGAAGGTGGGAAATTGAGTCGTGATATCTCAAATAAAACAGACACCAGCAGGAGTGGAGAGGTTGAGGGCACAAATTTAAAGGAACATTTTCTATTTTAGTTCATGATACTAGTTGTTTAGTTTTGCCAGTGGTAATGTATAGCACTAGCACATGCAGTAGAGACCTGAATTGAGTGAAACATGCCAGCTGCATGTTTCTCATACACTATTCCCACCAGAATTAACGCATGTAAGCAGGTCTTTTAATACGCAATAGACTGCTTTCCCATTGGCAGTAGCCCATATCCATTAAAAAGGCTCTGTAGTAGTATGCCTTTGTTTTTGTGTTTGTTTTTTTTCTGGTGTGTCACGTTTGATGTCACAGACGGGCCAGAAAACAGTGTCAGTGAAAGCAGCGTTTAGCCCAGTGAAAATGTTATGATGGTTACTCCTTTTTTATATCTGTGACTAATGCAGTCTTTCTCTTAAACTCGGTGCAGACTAAATTGTTGAACGATGTTTGAGCGCTGCTTGTGGCGGCCCGTCATTGCATCACACTGGCAAACGGGCTAAAATTAGCACGTCCACCTGGGTGTCATATTTCCATCACTGCCGATATAAGCTGATCAGAGCTTGAAAATTCCCGTGACTACTGCTGAGTCTTTTGATCCAGGAGTAAAAACCGATGATAACCTTTCCCATTAAATACACAAGCCAGATGTTAGTGGGGTTTTTTGTTTCGTGGGAAAGTGTCTCAAGTGTGAATAGCATCAAATGAAAAAGAAAAGTGTCTTAAAGGTCCAGTGTGTAGGATTTAGGGGGGTATATTGGCAGAAATTGAATAGGCAGGTTTCCTTTAGTGTATAATCACCTGAAAATAAGAGTTGTTGTGTTTTTGCTACCTTAGAGTGAGCCGTCTAAATCTACATATGGAGCAGATTCTCGTCTACAGAGTCATGCACCACTATGTCTCTACAAAAGCCCAAAATGGACGAACCAAACACCAGCTCAAGGGGCATTCACGCTCCTCCGGGATGAAACTGCTTTTTTTTGTGTGGGTTTTTACAGGTTTTAATGACTAGGTCTGTTTAAGGAGTTTGGCTCTCAGTACAAAAACCTCCTGAATAGCCTAGGTGTTAAATTATCAGGGAAAAGTTAGCAGGTGCTGGGCTAGCAGCCTGTCTCTGATATACCAAACAGTATCAGAGAAAGACTGATTTTTTTTGCTTATGTGCAACTGCTTTTGTTTAAATCACCGGGTCCGGCTGTTTTGGAGAGGAGGAGAGCTCTACGGATAATTCAGCTCCTGGTAAAAACCGCCTGAGCATCTAGATCAGAGAAAAGGTGAGCACACAGTAGCAGGCACTGGGCGAGCAGCTCGTCTGCGAGGTGCCAAACAGGGAAGGAGACACACTGATTGTAAAGTGAAACCTATTTATTCAGTGTTTTAGCACTTTTAAACACCTGTTTCATTTGTTTTGGGGAACAAAACCTCTGCTTCAGCCGGTTGCAATCTGCAATCTTCATCGCTTGATGCAGCTAAATCTCCCTAAATCTTACACACTGTTCCTTTAAGGAGAATCTTCAAAGAGCAGTTTATCACTCCTGCTGTAATTGCTACATTGACTGGACACGTCCATTCGCCTGATGTAGTGCTGCACAATTTGCCGATTAATCAATAAGTCATGTCACAGTAAATTGATCCGCAACTGTTCTGATTATCAACTAAAGGCAACTTTTCAAGCAAAGACTCCAAACATTCTTTATGCCCTCTTCTCCAACGTGTGGATTCGCTGCTTTTTCTTTGTGTTCTAACACTGCTGACTGAAACTGTTGCTCGGACGCCTTTAGGAAGTCGTGGCAGGCACTTCTCACTATTTAATGTTGTTCTATAAACTAATTATAAAGCTGTTTATTTGAGAAAGACACTGGGATATTAATAGATAATGAAAATAATCCTTAGTTGGAGCTCTAGTCTGCAAACACACACTCACACACATACACACACACACACGCATAGACACACATGCCCCAATGTAACACACAGGGAGAAATGAATGATCTAGATTGTTCTAGACCTTTGAATACACAACACTGCTGTATCTGCATGCATGTGTGTGTCCTCCATTTTAACACCGCCACATGGCCTCATCTCATTACTCTGAAAAAACAAAACCTGAACAGCTGGGCTATTAGCAAGCAATCCAGCCCAATGATGAAACACTCATTCACACATCTGCATCTGAACACACACACACACACACACACACTGGAGAAAACCCTGTAAACATTGCCTACAAACAGAGCAGACAGCGTTAGATTAGAGAGGGCAGCTCCGGACAACAGGAAACACCTCAACAACAGTCACAAACTGCACAGTCAATGAATGGAGGGGAGGGATTGGATGGTGGCTCGTGTGCATGCCAAGGTGTTGCCGTTGCGGCGTCGCCATGGCAACACAACCGCTGCTCACTCACCTTGAAGAACCAGGAGGGCCAGAGGTACCAGCAGCAGCAGCTCCTGTACTGCAGACATCCTGACAGGAAAGAGAAGACCACTGGCGGCTCTCAACGGCGTCAAAACACACACTCACACACACACACACTCACACACTTCAGAATGGGAGACACCAGACAGATCTAGCCTACAACAGCTACTCCAGCTGAGGGATGAAAACCTCTAAGATGCCCAAAAGACGTCCTGACTGTGATCAAGAGTCTGAGAGGTGAGAGGAGGGGACTCTGGGTGTGGTCCGCCCTGGTGTCTTCTTCTCCTTTTTTTTTTTAGCTCACACAAGGGCTAGAAGGAGGGGTGGGTGGGTCTTCTTGCTGATCTGGTCTTCTTAAGCACCTGAAAAACCTGACAGCAGCAGTGTGTGCCCTGCTCGCTGCCTCGTCCCTTCACCCGTCTCAGGATCTAAATCACTCTGTTGAGCTGGAGAGTTTCTCCAGCCTCTCAGCGTGTGAGCGTGTAGAGTTACCAGAGGGAGGAATCACTCCGAGTTTCAGGTTTCGGCCCCTTGTCAGCTCCAAAAGGGCCTTTGTTCAACTATTTATACTCTGTGGCACACCCTCAAGCCTGTTTAGCTCCACAAAGAGAATGCGTGTGCACCAAATAATGCCAGTATGCTGACACACACACTGGTGGGTGAATGGCACCGTCAGTGATTAACCATAAAAGCTACCGGAAGACTGATATCTTAGGGATGATGCTGAGGAATTTGTGCTGAAAATGGAAGACGCAGCCTGTGAAGGAGTCGTGCAATGGAGAGTTACAGAGTGATTGTGCAGTTCAGAAGTCTGTTAAGACGTTGCATGCATGAATGCCTTCGACAGGAAACATTTAGCTGCACTTTTCCCTCGTGTGCGACTGCAGATATGACAGCAAGGAGGGTTGGTGCTTGATAGAGCCACAGTCTGAGTGAAAATGCAAATGGAAGCAGTGTGAAGTATCCTCTTGCTTATTTCCACCTCTCTTTGGCTTTGGAACAAAATACAAATATCACCTTTTTTTAATTGTTATTGCCTCTTATCGGTGTTATTGCTTTCCTCCTGCAGTCCAAATCGCAGTTGCACAACTACATATCTCTTTAAAATAAAGCTCTAGGCAGTGATCTAGTGCAGAGTCTGTTTACTCCTGACTTATTCAAGTGAAATCATCCGCTCTTTGTGCACATCAGTTAAGCCATGTGGTTTGTTTAGCTGCTGTCTGCGCGTGGTGCTCAGGCAGGCTTGAATGCAACAGCGCAGGTGGCTCTGGTGCTCAGATGGGTCACCAGCACATGACTCCAGCCTGAAGGCGGATTGAAAGGCATGCATTGAACAGCTAAGAGGGGGTTTATTTACGCCGCTGCCCGCCCATCTGTGCGTCCTTTGGGGGCTAAAAAAAAGTGCGCTATTTCTCTTGTGCATTCCAGCAGTGTGTCTGTGAATTATAGGGAGTTACTGTGTTTTAGGATGCTCATAAAAGAAACTACAATCATCTAGTCTGGAACCAGTGAATTTGCTCACAATGCATAAAATCCTGTCTGTCCTCTTTTTAAAAAAAATCCTACACAGCCGAGCGCAGCGTCCTTTACCTGTCGCCTTTTTAAAAAACAGTGCGCTTTCCCCCTCACTGGTATCCTTGAAACGTCTCGTCCTATTGATGGGTCAGAGGTGGACGGCTTCCATCCCGCGTCAGGCAGTCAGATGCTGGAAGTCTCTCCGCTGTCACACCGGGGACCATCGCAGAGATTTTAGGATCAAAGCACGACACAGAAAAAAAAGACCAAAATCTCCTACTTCTTCCTCTTATTGCCTTCAAGGAGAGACGCGCGGTGGGAAATGTCTTTTGGAGAGCCGCGTGGACGCTGACCGAGACGTCAGGATGAAGAAAAGCGGAAGAGATACACACAAACACAGGGGGAAAAAATCACTAATCTCCAGAAATTACATGGTGTGTCAGTGGAAGGATGCCGCGCTAATCAGTCTTTGGGATGGGTGAAGGCTGGGGGAGGGAGGTGCATGCAGGAGGAGGAGGAGTAGGAGAGAGGGTGTGATGCATTGCAGCAGAGGGATGGAGAAAAAAAGAGGAGGAGGAGGAGAGAGAAACACAGTGCCGTTGTTATGGCAACAGTGATTTTATGTGATGGTTTCATCTCTTCCAGAAAACCACCACGTGTTGGCAAAGAGAACAGTCACCAAAATAACAGAAAACTGTGGAGGCTTGTGTATTATAGCATAATTATATGCGTGTGATGTCAAGACAGAGCTATTTCACATTAATCATTTATCTATTTATTTATTTAAGTGATTAATGGATCTACAAAACACTTATTTCCAACACAGGATTCAAGATTCTAATGTTTATTTATCACACACACAAGTAATATGTGTGGTAAAACACAAGTGTATTAAATAATTAGATTATAAAAAAGAAATGTGAAGGATACAAATCCAGATTATTTACAGGTTAAAAAGGTACATTATTGTATTTTGTACTTTGTACAACAGGAGTGACACGAGGACTGAAAAGCAAATTAATAAAGTGGTATAGCGGTTAACACAGTGGCCTCACAGCAAGAGGGCTGGTTCGATCACAGGTGCCCTTCTGTGTGAAGTTTGCATGTTCTCCACGTGTCAGCGTGGGTTTTCTCTGGGTACTCCAGCTTCCTCCCACAGTCCAAAGACATGCAGGTTAACTGGTGACTCTAAATTGTCCGTAGGTGTGAATGTGAGTGTGAATGGTTGTCTGTCTCTATGTGTCAGCCCTGTGATAGTCTGGTGCCCTGTCCAGGGTGTACCCTGCCTCTCATCCAGTGTCAGCTGGGATAGACTCCAGCCTCCCCGTAACCCTCAGGAGGATAAGCAGTTACAGAAATGGATGGATGAAGAAAATAAAACAGTAAAATGAACATGTGTCACAGATAGTGCAGGACAATGCAAAGCAGACACAAGACATGTCAGATCTTTAACCCACAGCGTCTGAGATCTGTAAAAGTAACCAGTTAGTTATGTAGCCCAACACAGTGGTTCCCAACAGATTTCTTCTTAGTTCAGGGTCCACACATTTTAATACATACAGTGTTATACTTTGGTTTGGATATGTTGTCAAGCTAGTTTGATGTCTCTGTCAAGTAGCTGTCTGTTAGTCACTCACTCTACAGCAGGAAACAGCACTTCAAAATAAAAGCTCTGTGCCGGAAATTTAATACTTAAAAATAAAGTGTCATCCAACTAGCACTGAGAGACAGAGAGAGACATAGACTGTAACAAAAATGGACGTAGCTACCATGACATCACCCATTAGTTTGTAGACTGCGTCATCTTGGTTATTCGGAGCCGGATGTGACCATATTTGGAAAAGAGGCTGGAGCTGTGGAGGAGCAAGGGATGGATCTGACTGAGAAGCCGAGGACACTGTCGGCAGGCAGCTTTTTATTCAAAGCAGCTCGCCCTTCATACTGCACAACTTTAAGCCTCAATCAAATGTGACTCTGTCTCTGTATAGTTGTCACGATTGCTTAAAATAACTAAAGAGACCAAAACTGCTTATTATACCAGGGTGTAAGCTTGTTTATATCTGTTCTAAAGTTGATCATTTAATTACGGGGGTCTATGAGGACTGACTGACCTCTGGAGACAGCCTCAAGTGGACTTTTAAAGAACTGCAGTTTTTGGCACCTCCGTGTTGGCTACAGTGTATAGCTGCAGACACACTCCATTTGTAGCGCACATGACACGCCCCTACAAACCACGCCCACCACTAGTGCAAGACAAACCCACCTTCATGACGATTATCTGAACTGTGTCACAACTCAACACAGTGAACAAATATGGGGCCAAATACAGCATTAATCCATCGTCCATCGACGTGATTCACTTTATAGGTAACAAGATATTATCCTTCCCACCCTTACTTTAACCTCAACTACCTCTATTTTAACCTCATACTTCATAGCTAGCTAATCGCTAATATCATGTAGCTAGTGTGAGTGAAGATTCTCAGTCATCCAGGTCATGGTAATCATAAGTGCTATATCGTAGGCAACTGGACTTGCAGGAGTTCCTTGAAGACGTTTCACCTCTTGTCCAAGAACCTTCTTCAGCTCTAAATGACGGGTGCGGAGTCGCAAGCTTTAAACTCAGCGTGGGTGTGAACCCCTACAGAGTTGTTAAGGTCACATGTGAGTCATTGACCCACCTGGCCATATGTGATGTGTGTGGTTAGTGTTAGGGCCCATCCACACGACGCCTTGTCAGGGTGAATTCGCCAAAGTTTTTAACTGGTTCGGCCTTTCATCCCTATGAAACCAGCGTTTTCGAAGGTCGAAACCACATCTGTTTTCCCTCATGTGTTAGAATTCGTTTTCGGCATCTTCTTGTTGTGCTTGTTCTGGATCTTCTTCTTCCGTTTGTATACACCACGCGTTTTCTTCTCCGGTTCAGAGCTTTTTCGTGGCACGCTATCTCCTGGCTGGCATATATACTGCAGCCTTTTTATGCAGTTTCAGTAGCTTCATTTTGACACCTGCATTCTTGAAGTCGGCGCCATGTTTACAGAACACTATTGAAATCCGATCATTTTACTTTAAAGAAAAGTCTTCATGTGGTTATAGCCTTAGATGGGACCAGGTGTGAATGGGTGTGAAGTCATCTGGGGAGGGGCAAGACTGCTTGTG
Organism: Cephalopholis sonnerati; assembly: GCA_019142605.1. NCBI lineage: Eukaryota > Metazoa > Chordata > Actinopteri > Perciformes > Serranidae > Cephalopholis > Cephalopholis sonnerati. Next base: position 30,756,975 of record JAGQAX010000008.1, read on the forward strand.
GGTGGGTGATAAGTGGTGTTTTAGGCCACCTCCTCTCTACTGGTCATTGCAGTTTGATGTACGTGGCTTCTTTGACGCCTCTTTCAAACCATGTTGTGCCATGCACTTGTGGAGTGGTTGTTTTGTTTCACCGATGTACACATCTGTGCATTCCTGGCTGCACTGGCTGCACTAGCTCATGGGAAGGTAACATAGGTGCTCGAGCTGCATCTATACCCACTCGCATTCTTCAGCCGTTTGGCGAGAGCCCTATTCACTCTCATGAGTTAACAATGCTTATTTTACATCACTCAGCATACAGACACAACACCACTCTCTTTTTCCTCTTAAAACCCACCAACCCTCAGCAGTGGTGTGTGGCACACTAAAAAGAAAAAGGTGAGAAAGGTGGGGACACTTTTATTTTAATGCCAACAAGGTAACAAAAACAAACATACCCAGCAACGCCTGTAGGAATAAAAGGTATCATTGTTATGTCAGTTAAAGTGTGTCTTGGCAGTTAGCAGACAATGGACTGGAGAAATGGACTTCACATGACTCTTGAGTAATTTTACAAATACCCCCCCATCCCACTTAAAACTGCACCCCATGTGGCCCCCGATTAGTTAACATCTCACTGCCTCTTTAATACAGTAGTTTTTTGTGTGTATTTATCCCTTCTACTTTCGCTCATTTAAAATGTACGTTGACATCTGGCGGATGTCTGGTGGATTTTTAAGGAGTTTCTCACCCTAAACAGTTTGTCATCAAGTAACTCATAACTACACGGAAAGTTTCTTATTTCCTCGCCTGTCCTGTCTATTTCCACTGACAACTGCCACGTTTCAACCACACTTTTCTCGCGACCATTACTCTCAGTCTGAGTCATTACCCCCCACTCCATACTCACACACACAAATACACACACACTGACATGACCACAGGTGCACTGACTCGCTCTCTGACTCAGCTTAGAGGGAAGTCAGTGCACTGAGTGTGTGTGCGCGTGTGCTGAGCTCTCATTTTGGCCATTTCATTATGCCAGCAGTGAGGATTACTGTGCTGATTGCGTGCCTGTCCTCATCCTGACAAATGCACCATTCCTGTGTGTGTGTGTGTGTGTGTGTGTGTGTGTGTGTGTGTGTGTGTGTGTGTGTGTGTGTGTGTGTGTGTGTGTGTGTGTGTGACCGTCCTGTCCCTAATTCCACCAACATCCCTTTTGATTTTTTTTTTAATATGTGGATTAACTTCAATCACAGCAACCACACTAGTGAGGATAAATATCCAGTCATGCAGTGAGACACATTGAAGATTTATTATCTTTTACAAATTTAACACATTCTCAGTGATTCTTGTTCAAAAAGGCAGATTTGATGCATCAATCGAGGACAGTGATTTGAGTTTTCTCTCTCAGTTTCAGCCACTGATTCTGCATTTGATTGCTCATTGTTTAGATTTAAAGTTAAGCCAATTCAATGCAACATGGTAGTAAGATTTTTTTGTAATTAAGGTTACAAATGGTGCCTCTTAGTGGTCTCCCCCTTCATGCAGCTGCCCTCCGTGACCATTAGAGGGCGGTAAAGTATTAAAAAAAAAATAACTCATTATTTCAAAACAAGGAACAAAAACGTTTTGTATAAGAATTGACGCTTGAAACTAAGAAAAGAGAACCAGATGTTTACCTTTCTGGTAAAGAGGGAACCTGTGGGTGGGGGTTTACTTTGTTTTTCTGATTTAAAGTGAACTGATCCTGAGAGGTCACAAGCACAAAAACAACAACACATGACAACATGAGATATTCAGCCAAAGAGCATGAGGAGGAAGGGATAGTAATAACACAGTCATATAATGTCATAAGCACCTTGATATTCTGTCACCTTTCTATGTAATATTATCCACAGTCAAATACAGTTTGTGAATTAGCGGACAGGTAACTCGTGCAGGGGGCCATGGATGTAAATTATTCCACTAGACATCAGGAATAAGACACGGTTTGTCTTCTTTAAATGTATATACAGTAGGTTACAGAGACATACAGTGTGTTTTGGTTTGCTCTGGTTGAAGGAACCCTTCACTTTACAATCAAAGTCAGTTGTGAATCTTGTTTTAATGCCTTCAATACAATTTGCCAAAAAAATAAAATAAAATCAAGCAGTTATTTCAGGGATATATTTGACCCTAACATACTGCTGCATCCCAATCAGTTCAGGGGCTGGGACAGTTTAGTTGTTTTTTAAAAACACCTGATGAAAACGACATAGTCATGTGATATTTCCTAACTTTAGAAGTACATGACAACTGAAAGCACGACAGTGACAGTGATAGCTCACAGACCATCTGATGTGGGGTGTATGTTTCAATCACAAGCTGCTATGCTCTGTTTGACCTTAATTTTTATCTTGTGTTAAAAGTTCATTGTTTTGGATTTAGGCTGATATATTGGCAGAAATATAATATAATGAATGTTTTTTCTTTAGAGAATAATCACCTGAAAACGAGAACCGTGTTTTCATTACCTTAGAATGAGCTGTTAATATAAAAAAAAGGCAGCAGATCCTCATCTACGGAGATCACCATGTTGCTCCGCCATGTTTTTACAGTAGCCCAGAATGGACAAACCAAACATTGGCTCTAGATAGGACCATTTGTGTTGTTGCATTTTTGCCTTAGCAACCGTGTAATGAGCAGTTCTGGAGAAGCACTGATTTGTAACGTGAACTGCTTTATTCCGTATTTTTAGGGATTTAAATCACCCTGTCCATTTGAAGAGAAAGAGACATCTGTGAATAATTTGGCTCCTGGTAAAAATCTCCTGTGCAATAAACACCGAAGCAATTCTAACCCAGAGAAGTTGTAGCTGGTTGCAACCTGCTATCCTCACCACTAAATGCCACCAAACCTTCCTAAATCTTACTCACTGGCAGACTGCTAGTTTGTGTACGTTTTGTTAGCATTGCTTGGTCTAGTGACTTAACAGAACAGTGTGTAAGGAGATTTAGTGGCATCTAGTGGTGAGGACTGCAGATTGCAACCAGTGGAAACTTAAACCGATTGGAATTCCTTTTATGTTCATTGTTCAGGAGGTTTTTACCAGGAGCTGAATTATCTGCAGACGTCTCTTCCTCTCCAAAACAAACACACCAGGTGATTAAAACTGGTAAAAACACTAAATAAAGCAGTTTCACGTAAAAAAAAAAAAAAAATACTGTTTCTTCTACACTTTGCTACGTCACAGACCGGCCACTAGCCCAGCACCTGCTCTGTGTGCTCCCTTTTTTTCTCTGATGACTGCAGATCCAGTCGTTGAGCAGGTTTTCATCAGAGCGCTGAATCATCTGTAGAGATCTCTTCCTCTCCAAAACAAACTGACCCAGTAATTTAAACTGGTACAAAGCCTAAACGCAGTTTCATGCTGTCTGGCTTGTTGGGGCTGCGAGTGGCTGCTTACTACAGTGGCTGACGCAAAAACTCAAATGGCCCTATCTAGAGCGTATGTTGGTTTGTCTGTTCTGGGCTACTGTAGAAACATGGTGGTGCAACATGGTGATCTCCGTAGACAAGGACACTTCCTATGTAGATATAAATGGCTCACTCTAAGCCAACAAAAACACAACTATTTTTATTTTCAGGTGATCATACACTAAAGTAAAAATACTTATTATTTTTTATCCCATTTCTGCCAATATATATCCCCTTCAATCTGGACATCTAAGATGCATCAGATAGCCTGGATCTCTATTGCTGAGCCTCTGTTTCAGTCAGATGTTGACAAACTCAGCATCTGTACATCAGCAGGACAGTTATGAGCACCAGCAGGGTGGTGACGGGCACCAGGAGGAGAGCCATATACAGGAGCCACGGCTCTGGAAACACCACCATACCTGGCTCTGAGAAACACAAAAACACTGATATGAAGTGTAATCATAAAATTAAATCACACATTTTCACACAGAGTTGGATTTGTTGTGATCATTTCTCAGGTTACAGCAAATTGCAATCAAAGGGAAAGCTCATCCAAAAATAAAACTGTACCAATCTGCATTACTAGGTACCATTAGGTCTGTAATTTCTCTGTGTAATGTGTGTGAGTTGACCATCTAAGAACCAAAATATGAAACATTTCTTCAGCAGAAAGCGAGTGCTTGATGCTGTTTAGGATGAACTCACCGGGGACAGCTGATGGACACATTCGTGTGACATTTCTTTCACCATCTTCACCATCTTTAGCCACTAGGGACAAAAGATCAAACGAGAGTTCACTTTAATGTTGACATATTGCAGGATGAAGCATTGACCAGTGAGGCATTTAAAACTCTATCTTTCGACTAACTCAAAGGCTTAGAAAAGTATTTCACTTCTGGAAATACAGTCTTTTTTATCAAACTGGACTGTCAGTGCCAGAGGTAGGCAGCCTGCAGCTCAGGAGCCACACGCGGCTCTTCAGCTCCCTGTAACTTTGACCAAAAATGATATGGAAATGAAAAACAATTGTTTTTTTTTTAACATTGTAATTTTCGTTAATTATTGTTGTAGCCCTAAAGTGATTCTTACATTTTCTTGTATGAATGTGTAGCCTACACTGAATAAAAATAAATAAATTAAACATCTCATCAGCTTTTGTCCAGCATTTGTCTACGGCCCGGCGCAGTAAAGTGAAGACTTCAAGATAAAATCCAGTAGGTGGCGCTAATGTAACTATGTGGATGCCAACCGCCATTAAAAAAAACAAGAAGAAGAAGACGAAGACGAAGTAGAAGAAGAAGAAGACAACACAGTGGAGGGGAGAATGGCGATGTTTAGATTTCTGAAAACGACAGGACCTATCAGAAGACTGTAGAAGTTTAGGATAGCAGTGGTCGGGTAAAACCAGAGGGAGGCAGTATTGCGAGTTAAAGTATGCTAACTGCCCTGAAACGCCAAAGAAGTAGGAGGAGACGACGGAACGTTTCAACAGCAAACAATATGGCACCCACAAGGTCCGCTAACGAGCGTTCCTGATTTACAGGTCAAGGTAGGCTAAAATATGTGTTTGAAAACATTTTAGGTGAGAAATAGGGTGCAGTAACAGAATCTTTGGTCATATTTTATCAGCACTGCTCATTAAATTATTCTTAGCCTCCGTTTTCACAATACAGTGAAGACAGTGGTTTATGCTTCTTGTTCACAGATTCCACAATTAAACAACGCACAAAATATGTTTCTGAAAATTCCCACTGTCATAGAAAAGCTGGGAAAGTCTTTGAATATCACAAATTACATATTCCCAGCCTTTAAAAGTAAAAATATTGAAAGTTTCGAGAAAGGCATGGGTTTTTTTTGTGCGCAATAAAATTGTTGCTGTAATCTTACGTGAATATCCTTCCACGTAATGTAACAGTTGCAGAATACACCTCATTGGTGCTGTCAGCGGTCACTTACGTAGGTAACCTGTAGCTTTCGGCCAGGAGCAGATGTCATCAGGTGGTGTCCAACCTTCACTGAGTGTCTCGACCCCAACCACAACACTCTCTGGTTGGTGGGTCGGCACTGGTGGCCAGATCACTGCCCATCTGCTCCTGGCTTCCAGCTTTTCTCCTCTCTCCTGCTCCAAATCCAACAAGAGGCTCATTCAGCCTCCTCCCCCATCCTTCGAGCGTCCTTTCTTGCTCTTCTCGTCGAGGGCCAGAGCTGATAGTGACCGCCACAGTGATTTGGCAGGGAAGCCTCTGCACCCTACCTCTACTGGGAACAGCCATGCCTGCCATCCTCTGTGTTTGCACTCTTGGATCAGAGGCTGGTATTTCAAGGCCTTCCTCTCATAGGCCTCCTCAGCGCCCTCCTGCCACGGCACCGTCAGCTCAGTGAGGATGATCTTCCTGTCTTTATCTGACCAAAGCACAATGTCCGGGCGAAGAGCTCTGTGTACCACCTCTGAGAACTGCAGTTTCCTCCCCACGTCGACCCTCATCTCCCAGGAGCTGCCAGATTGCAACAAGTTGGACTTTGTTGATTTCCTTGTCGGGACAGGCCTGGCTCCCCCCTTGATGAACGTGATGGACTTCCCTCCTTCAGTGCTGGTCTGCCTCTCTTTGCACCTCTCCTGCTCTAATGTATCAGCAAGGAACAGGAGCACCTTATCGTGGCGCCATCTGTATCGGCCTTGGGTGAGAGCTGTTTTACACCCAGTCAGTACAAGAGCCAGTGTCCCCTTTTTGCCACAGAGACTGCAGTTGGGGTCCTCCCTCAGTCCCCATGTGTATAGGTGTGATGCTGAAGGGAGGGTGTCGTACACAGAACGCAGGAGGAAAGAGATGCGGTGCGGCTCCAGTCTCCACAACTCTGCCCATGTGATCTTGCGCTTCGGCAAATCCCATTTTGTCCAAGCGCCTTGGCAAGCTTGTTCCACTGCTCTGGTGAAGCGCTTCTCCTCTTCATGGGCACAACATAACAATGTAAAATCTTTTTTCTGTAGGTTTCAATGTATGGTAGCTGTCATGTGTCAGTGTGTGACATGGTTTCCTTTACCGTCACATTTCTTAATTTTCTCCCCACGTTTTATGCCAGCTAGTAGAAGTTAGGTTTGAATAGAGTTTGAATTTGTCCCTGTTTAAAAATGCTAGGCAAATTGTTTGTATTTAGTATTTTCTTTGGTAAAGGCAAAAATTGCCATTGCCATGAAAACAGTTGAATGGGACCGAAATTAATTGACAGTAAAATGACTCTACATACTTGTTGACCAACAATAGGTTCACATTTTTTCTCAAGTTTTTCCTGTCTTAAAACAAAAGTGTTTAGCACTCAGTGCAGATGAGCAGGTGTGTAATGTGTGCATGAAAACTGGATCAGATCAGGAGGGAGATTATTACCAGGTGGATGGTACTGGAAGAGGCTTTTTGTTATCAGATCTTTGTTCAGGTGCAGCTGACACTCATATTCTCCTTCACTCCTCAGAGAAATGGTCTCAGACAGTGTGGTGTAGGGCAGAGCATCACCAGCATCTCCTGGAGCAGAGTCAACAGGTCGGAGGTTGCAGCCATTATGAAAAATGGACAAAACAAAACCAGGATCCCAGGTCACGTTTACTTCACACGAGAGCAGGGAGTCATTGTGACCGTTGAGGTTAAACATCATGGTGTCTGAAAAGAGATGCAGGCAGATACACAGGTATATACACAGCATGTGGAAGCACATATAGCCTGTTTACACCTGGTATTAAAATGCATTTTGGTGATCTGTTCACAAGTGGAGAGTCACACCTGTGTCTATCATGAGTCTCCAGCTGACTGCTTAGGCTCAGATTTTGTCACTGCCTGTGTCACTAAGGCTAAAGGGTAAAGGGGTCCAGGTGCACAGCTATTACGCCCACACTCTCCGTAGCTGCTCAATAGCATGCTCGCTAGTCACATTAGCGGTTGTGTTGGTCCAGCTGGAGATACTGCTGTCTGCATAATCCAACGCATCGACTTCCATTGGGAAAAAAAATGGACGGCTATGCAATTCTTTGTCCAACCCATCATAAAATGGTCAAGTTATAAAGCATTAACATGCTGTCACCAAAACAACCACCTCATCCAGCATTAATTAAGTCTATGTCAGAGAGGCATCAGGATGCGTTAGCATTTACTTTGCAAAAGTATCTCAGGAGTGCGTCTTGGTGGTTGTTTACACTTGTGTTTAGTGATGTCCTCTTGTGATCAGATCAGCCAATACACATGTTAGTACCAGGTATAAACAGGCACATAGACACTTGTATTGTTCTTCTCTAACCTATAAACTCAGAGCCCCATTCACTGCACAGTCATGACTACTATAAAGACCTGTGTTGATGCACATGAGGAACTTGTAGATGTCAAAATTAGTAAAATGCCTTCATGTTGTTCCCTCCTTGTGAGGATATTTGGATATCAATATTGGAAACAAAAAAATCTAAAACCATATATTTACCATAAACCATCAGTAAAGTTTTATTTCCTGTCTTCCTGAAACGGTCCCCCTTCTCTGTTGTGACAGAGACTTTACACTGGTACTTCCCACTGTCAGCCCACTGGACATTCTTGAGGCGTATGGACTTGTTTAAAGTGTTTGGACTGGTTTCCAGAAGGTCAACACGTCCGACATATTTCTCAGTGGGGGTCCACAGTTTACGATCGTCATTACCGTCCTGTGTGAAGTACCAATACAGAATCGCTGAGTTGACCTCTTTCACTTTGTTGGAAAGATTTAGATGGCACAGCAGTGAAACATCACAGCCCAGAGCAGCGGTAAGCAAAGGAGGCTGGTGGACTGTGACCTGAGAGTGGGTACCTGGAACAAAGGTATAAAGATAAAACATTGACAGGATGTTGTGTAACCATATTAATTTCCTGCCCAAAGAATCCTTCACAGTATCTTTCTCAGAAATGCTCCAACTCCGCTTGTGTTATTCTATTGAATTGTGTGGTAAGTATTGTGTATATAGCTAAAGATAGCGACTGACCGCATGCATACAAGTAACTGCAAACCAAATGCCAGACATGATGTTTGCATTGTACATTTCTGCAAACCATGGATATGTGACATATGCACACTAATATATAACAGATAAGTTGAAACTTTACAATGCTATGGTCAACGTGTGGTTAGGTTTAAGCACAAAAAACTCTTGGTTATGTTTAGGAAAAAATCATGTTCTGGCTTTAAAACAACAGTTTGGGGGCACCATCCCAGCTGGAATTTCAGCGATGTCTCCCGCTTTCTGTGGCACTACTCTTGCAGGAAATGCAGCAATAGACTCATTCGAGATAAGCCTGGCCTGCGCAGATTTGATCACCGGCGTTCGCCGCACAATGGATGCCAGCCAGATTTGTGTCCGATTTCATCCCGACTTGCTCTGATGTTTTACAAAAGTAAACAGCAATAATCTTGCGACAGCGAGGTGGCTGCAGTTTTTAGAGCTAGGTGCTGCATTTGCTCTCCACTGACTGCAAGACCCAAGGCATGATGGGAAATGCCTGGCTCTCAGTCACAGCATACAAACACTCTGTTGCCCACTTCTCCCAGTGGTGCAAGGACAATCATCTCCTCCTCAATGTCACCAAAACCAAAGAACTCATCTTCGACAACCTGTAAAAAAACACTCCTCATGAACCCATACACATTGACAACCAGCCGTTGGAGATTGTGGACAATTTCAGATACCTGGGGATCACACTTGACAACAAACTAAACTTCAACCAACACACTTCAGACATCACTAAGCGCTGCCATCAGAGAACCCACATCATCCGTAAACTCAGATCATTGTCCATCAAACCTCCCCTTCTGCTTCTTCTGTACCGCAGCATCATTGAATCCATTCTTCTGTACTGTGCAACCTGTTACTTCACCATGCTGCCCCTCAATAACAAAAACAAACTTCTCAGAGTCACTCACACCTGTTCAAAAATAATTGGCCTCCCAACTCCCAGTCTGCCAGCCCTCATTAACACTGCCATCATCCGTAAATCTCTGCACATAGCCCATGACCCCCATCACCCATTACACCCGTATTTCACCCTCCTCCCCTCTGGTCGAAGGTCCCAAACTGTCCTGCAGAACATCCCGGTTCTGTAAAAGCTTCGTCCCCTCTGCCATCACAGCTCTGAACGGCAGGCGGTAAAGACGGAAAGATGTAACGGTTTCTTTCTTTCTTTTTTTCACATATTCTTTTGGTGGTGTATGTGTGTTGTCGGTGTATATGTATTTTTCCGGTGGTGTATATTATTGTTGGTGTTTTGTAACTGGAGCAGAACTGTGAAAATGAATTTCCCCCTGGGGACAATAAATTATGAATCTGAATCTGAATCTGAATCACCTGATCTAACAGCTGATTCATTCAGACGTTAATTCAACAATGACGTTTTAGATGAACATTTCATTTTCGCTAAATTTCAGAGACTTAGATTTGATTTGTCTGATACGAAGGTTTATTCTGTTGACAGAAACATGTTGTGTGACTGATTGTGACGTCTAGTAGGCTAGTCAGACTAAATACATTCATCATAAACTATACGGAGTCTATTGCATGTTAACAATGGACTATTTTAATTATTGAAGTATTTAGCAACGGGATTTGTGGTAAGTGGGACGTGAAATAACATCTGTACAGATGTGAAACCCTGACTATATCTGACTGATCTTTGATGAAAGCTGCTGTCTTGTATTTCTATCCTCTGAAAACATTAACCAAACAATCAAACACAATTTATTTAGCCTGTGTAGTTTGAGAGGACAGGTCTGCTCTGCAGCAGCAAACTGATATAATGCTGATGTTCATGACAATTCATGTAAATAGGAGGTTGAACCGCTTTTTATGGCACTATCCTGGCAGGAAACGCAGTGATTTTTTTTTTTGTCAAAAAGAACAGCTTTTTGTGGCACTGTCTCTAGGAAAGGCAGCAATGTCTCGGTAAAAAAACAACCACCTTTTGTGCCACTATCCTGGCAGGAATGCAGAGGTGTCTCGGTAAAAAACCAACAACTTTTTGTGCCACTATGGGTCGCTAAAGAAACAACTGGTTCGTCTGCAGCTTGACAGGTGTCATACTGTCTACCCTCCTCTCCACCCTCTGATGACAAAGTCAGCTCATACCACTTCACTTTAGAAACGTTGATATGATATACACGAAACGTACAAATATAGCATTATTGGGGTTTGCAGAGATGTTGCCTACACTGCTAACATTAACTTCCGACGGCCAGGCTGCAAGCAAAGACCTGGATGTTTGTACATGCAAATTTATAGTTTTTATTAGGAATGTGATCAGTTGATGTTCCTCTTAACTCTTAACCTCTTAACTGTTAGGCATTTCCAGTCAATTGATAGCTACAATATCACTTACATACATAGATTACTGGTGGAATGGTTTATAATCTGAAGTTTGGGGTTCTGCCATCTTTTCAGAAACTGGACCCAAAAAGTTCACCACACACTCTCTCTGTTGGACTCAACTAATAAACATTAAAAGAATAAAGAAGTGAAATTAGACAGTTTTTAACAGAAAAAAAATCCTCAGTGGTGTTATTGGGGATTTTTCTGGCTTCAGTATAATAGTTTTCTTGTTTTAGGTGTAGTAGGAGGATACGTGTCCACTTCCCAAAACATTGGCAGACAACAGCCAAACAGTTAACAAAAACCTGTCAACCTGTCAAGTCAAAGCTTACGCATGACAAGTTTAACTTTTAATAGTGATAGCCCAATGTTGCTGCATAATATGACTGTACAAACACACACACACACACACACACACATTTCCTGTCTGCCTTTAAACTTGTACAGAAATACCTCACTGAAAGATGTTTTTTTTTTGCTATATGACAAGAGAAAACAGAGGAAAAGGGCTGTAGTATTGGCTTTTACTTTTATAGAAAACAGATAGAAAACCCATAACTACCAGAATGCCCATGTGATTTTTCAGTCGGAAACAATATGACGGCCAGCTGGTAACATATGATCTCGTGCAACAGTTAGACAGTACACCATAATGTGTTTTTTATAATATTTGAGTTGAGAAATAGACAATGCTGCAACAGAATCCTGGTGAGTATTTGATTAGCACTGCCTAGTTTTACCGCCTTTGTTTATACAATACAGAGAAAACAGTATGCCGCCTCCTATCTGTTCACAAATTCTTGAATTCCAGCCAATCGTATAAACTAAAATACGTTTCAAAGAGATTAAAGGCAAGAAATGGGCAATACAGTAACACAATCATGTTTTATATTTGATCAGCACGGCCTAGTTATGCTGTTTAATCTGATCTGTTTAATCTTATACGTCGTTCTACTTCTATAGTCTTTGTGCCCGTGGTGGCAGGGCATACAGACATGCAGAAGTACAGTCTGTCATTTGAGCAACAGCCCAGGAGCCCAGTGGATTTGAACTGAGAGATAAGTAGGGAGATCTGGGTGCTGATAGGATGGAGAGAAGTTTCAGCTCAGATAGCATCCCTTTGATCACGAAGTGCAAAAATAGTAAAGAAAGGTTGTTCTAGTTATTAGTATTAAAGTAAATCATGGGAGTTTTAAAACAAATTTTAGCTCATAAATCTTTTCTTGTGCTACCCACAAGCCTTGTAGACTTTCACCATGAGTCAAAAGATACAACAAAAAAGTCCAAAAATGGTTCAACCAAGGTTAACGTTGGCCTATAGATTTCTGAACAGTTTTTCTAAGTTATAACAGAAATAACAATTGTTACACTCGTTTTGAGCCCCCTACACCCACTGATGTTTTAGGAGAGGAAAAAGATAATTTTCCAAATAAAAAATAGAAATTACAGAAGGTTTGAAATTAACTCAGAAGCTAAGATGTGCCTCACACGATGTGAAATATCCACTAATATAAAATCACATTTGGGGTTCTCGCTCCTGTTATTGATCAAATGCAAAATTAAAACAAGTTGTTAGAGTTGCATCTGCCTTCTTCATCTAATCTAAAGCCTGTTGTTGTTTTAAACTGAAATTGCAAATGAGCCCACAAAACATCTGTGATCAAACACGCACACAGTTTTGAACTTCAAAATAAGAAAATTCCCTTGAATTTTTTTAACAGCTCAGGATCTCCATCACAAATGCGCATGTACATTTTTCATCTACAAATCAAAAATCTTTATAAACTGTACCTGAGACCATAAGGTAGAGAAACATCTGTTGTGTCCACCCCCATTTTATCACTGTGAAGCTGTGATGCATCTCAGCCAAAATGATCTTTGACATGTCTCTCCTAAAAAGACCACGTTAATTTCCTGTTCGTGCAGAATTTAAGTACACCCAGTGTCACACCACTTCCTCAGAGAGACACAGGTTATATACCAATCTCCTGAGGCTCTCAAAATGTAAACAAACGTAACGTGCAGGTTTACACTTCTGTTATTGTTGTGATAGTGGGAAAGATGGTATTTCCTAACTTCTGCAAAGAATTCCACTTTTTTTTAAATCGACGTAGTAAAATTATTCTCAGAACTCTCAGTGTGGTATTGAAACTGAAAGCATAGTTACAGGATGTGGGTCTTTGTTTTTGATGCAGAACAGGACTTTTTTTTATTGTTAAAAATTATAGAATAACAAAACAATCTCCATACAACTACTGTCACTTGTTTCCTCTGGAGCTTTCTACCCTGTCACATAGTCTTCATGAGCAGATGAAGTTTGTTTATCTGCCATGTAAAATTCTCCTTCATATGATGTCTTAAAATTTGAGCTTGATAGTTCATTTTTGATCTTGAAAACAGCAGTCAGCCAAAAGAATCTCCAGCAAAGTTCCACTTACTTGCTTTTTCGGGAGCCTCTTACTTTATTGCAAGCAAATAGATAGAGACTGTTGTGTCGACTGTTATTAACAAATCAAGAATGATCTCTTGAGCTCATTTTTTTAGGCCAGTGTGAAGAAGAACTGCTGATAGAGACTGTGTGATCGAAAGCTCCAGAACAAGCATGTAAGTAGACCTTAAGTGGAGATTTTTCTGTGTGCTGCTGTTTCAAGGTCAGGAGTGCATTTCAAGGTCAACTGGAGGGAGTATCAATTCCCCGGCTGACCTTTATTGCCCAGCATACAGGGCTGACTTTGTTTCTCCACTGCTGGATGTACAGTCTGATGCACTGCTGACAGACAAAGATGCACTTTTTCCATGTGTTCTCCCACACTAGAAAATATGTATGTAAGGTTCTTGTGTCATCATCTACTCTCAATATGTATCAATTGATCTTCAGTTGAGCCTTCAATGGAAAACACTGTGGAGGATGTGCAATAAGCCCTCATCAGACAGGCATCGCAGAGGTGTGAAGAGCCCCCCGTCTCTGCAACACGATATACAAAATAACTCTTTGCACCCACTTGCACTCTGCACTGTGTCACACCTGCCTGCGGTGAAGATGAACACTTTAGATTCAATCTAGGCGCCAGAATAAATGTCAGCATTCTACATTTCTGCAAACCACAGATATGTTATGATATAATGTAGCAGATATGTTAAAATGAAGGTCACGATATTGTAACCCCAGTTCTAGTAGCACAGGCAGAACCCTCCTCTTGACTCTTTGGGTGGTACTCTGCTTTAATCACAAGCACACCTTCGCTCACTGAAGTTTGCATAATCATAGCTGGACAATCAGGACATGCCTACCTGTATATGTGTGGAGCCCACAGTATATAAAGGAGACATATGACAACATCAGCATCCAACACTCTCTTCAGCAAGCAGTGTAGGAACGAGCCAGAACATCAAAACCACTGACAGATAAAGTGATCGGTGTAGGCCGCAGGGTGCAGCAGGGAAGTAGGGGGCCCCAGCCAACCCAGATAGTATGCAGCTGAACTGGGTGAAGCTATGGCCTAACCTTGCAGGGGTCGAAAGACCAGCAATAGACATCCTGCACACCATATTTCCTGCGTCGTCATGGAGCACATAAACATATAGGTGTCTCATTCGTAGAGTGGAGTCCGCTGTACCACAGCTGACATTTGGTCAGTGGGCGAGAAGAGAGAAAGGATGCTGATGTGGTCATGTGGCTACTTTACATACTGTGGGCTCTGCATTACTTGATTGGCTGGCTACGTCTGCAAATTTCAGTGGGTGAATGCGTGCTTGTGTTTGGAGCAGAATATTACTCATTACCCAGAGAGTCCAGTAAAGGGTGGAGCCTGTGTGAAATAGAAAACTCTCTTTATTTACGTTCCAACACTGCTGTTGTTAACATGACATTGGGATTTTGGCACAAACTCATCAGTTATGGTTAGGGAAAGACCATAATTTGGCTTAAAATACCTGCTTTAAAAATCTCAGTTTCACTGACCTAAAACTCGATTTGCATGTAGCTGAGAGGCCAAAACATAAAGGAAAATATCCGTTACCAAAAATATCTGTATATATGTAGACAGGGAGTGGGAGAGTGCCAGTGGGAAGCCATGCCCACACCACACAGAGAGTGACAGGGGGAAACAGGAGACCCTGAGGAAGAGCGAAACGGGTAACAACAAGGGAAACAGCTGAAAGTATGGCAGGCTGTAACAGAGACATGGCCTTGGGGCAGATATTTTCTTTAATTTGATTAAACACAAATATATTTTAGAGTGTGTACCATGTCAGTATATAATTAGCCAAAAAAACCCTCTTAAAGGGTTGCCCCAGGAATTTTTTATTGCACTACTATAGAGTTGGGGGACTCGCAGAGACAGATTATAAAAAACAAAACGAACAAAAAAAAGGTCAAATCGAAGGAGCGGAGGCTGCGATAGTCCCTTTTATGGGTCAAGTTACATAAAAAAAGCTAGATCCTACATTTCCCATAACACAACTCGATAGCTTTCTTAAGCACTACTCTTTCTTTACGTCATCTTTGCTCAGGGCATTGACAAATGACATTTAATAGTTTAAACAAGAGATGTCCCCATCAATTCTTTTTTGTCTCCTGATCCCGATATCTGCTGACACCGAGTCCTGATCTCATACTTCTGTTTTCCTTGATAATACAGCTGCACACTTCAGATACTTTAAAGTTATTAAAATCATGCTTGGCAACTAAATAGCTCTGCATGCATTAAGAAAAAAATCCCTGCATCCAAGCCTGTTCCTTAATGTTAATTTATTTGTTGTTGTTTTTTACAAAATGATGGCCTCATTGCTGTCTCAGGAGAATTTATCTCTCACTTAGGCCCTGAACAGCTGGAGATGCCCTTTTGTAATTGTTCTTTATGAAAATGAATCTTTTCGCTTGCAGTTTTTGTGTTGCTACGCACCTCATGTTTCTGCTCTCTAGGCACCCAGTGTTTTTTCTGGAGCGCTCTGAACTCCTCGAGTTGAAAAAAACTTCAACTTGGAGCGGAAAAACACCCCACATCATCTTTTTCCCATTGAATTATTGGATGAGTTGAGAGGCGGTGGGCCTTCTGTGGTGGTCACAACAAGTTTACAGTTCGTAAACACTGGAGGAGAAACTAGTGGTAGCGGTTGCTGGATACCCAGAGCTGTACAGCCTGATGATAGACAGCAAGTTGTCAAATCGCCCCCAGGTCATCCTAAAATATGCCTGGAAACGGCCATCAAGGAGGTGAAGCTCCTGGACCAACTGGCGGTACTTCCAGTCATCCACCCTCTTTCTTAGGGTCTCATGTTCCCACACAGATCTCTGTTTCCCTGTGCCCAACAAACTATTTACTGACAGCCTCTCACCCTCAACCAGAGCTACAGCAGGTACCCTCTGCCTCAACATTTTAGGAACTAGATACAAATTACTGTCAAAAAAATAAAATAAATAAACAATAGATTGATCACACGGGAAGGTTAGAGTAAGGATGTGAGTCAGCCGACCTGAATGGAGTGTATGCCATTGAGTGTTGATTTTAGCCGTCTGTGCATCCTTTGCGCTTGTAAACTACATTAATATAATACTTTTAATACTTCTTGCTCACGGGGCTTTTGTTGTTGCACTTGCGGTGGCGTGGTGAGTGCAATTGTCATGAGCTCTGCACCGCTGAAATGATGGTAAAATGGTAAATAACAGATAAACAGTCTCATAGTGCGTTTTGCTGCCCTCTATGGTGTGCAGCTGTGGGCGGGGCTCAGACCCTGCTCTTACACAGGAGCTCAGACTGATAGCAGAGAGTCATAGCCTTGACGACAGCTGCACTCAGCATCGCTGTGCATGACAAATGATCTGATCAGGCTCCAGAAACTCAATACAGCTGATCCTGATCACTCACAAAATGCCTTTGTTGGCTCGGATGCTGATCTTTGAATCGGACTGGGACATTCCTAGTTTACAGTCCAACAGACTAGCTTTTTGTTTGTTTTGTAATTTGAGTGAACCGACCCTTCTTTAACTCAGCTTCAGAGGACAGAGAGTTTTTATGTCAGATACTTTATGTGTGTGGCCTCTCTGTCTGTCTCTTACTCTCTTGTTAGCCCATCACCCCTTTATTCTCTCCCTCCTCACCTGTCTGCCCAGCAAGGTGTAATTAGAGCTGATAAAATCGGGCTGATAGCTTTGATTGCACAGCCACTGTCACTTTAGCATAAACAGTAGAGAACAATATTGACTCTCTTAAACACAACTTATCTCCCCTGCCTCCTATTTACCCAGCATGCAACATGTTCTGGGCAGGAACAGTTAAGGGACAGGGTGACCTTATCTCCAGTTTTACGTACTTCTCTTTAATAGAGTACAATAGGATATAGGATTTAAAATGGTGTTTTTAATATTCTGAAGTTATGGCCACATGTTATGGAGTGATTAGCCTCACAGTCTAGTATTTAAATCAGTCGGCTGGATGGGTGTTTTCAGGTGGGATATTTCTGTCAGGCAATATTACTCATCAATTTTATTTGAGGATAGCCACCATCTGCAACTGCATCTACAACAGTGTGCCTTTTTTGACCTCCACTCTCTAAGCATGGTAGTTCTTTGTCAGAGGTTCTTGATATTAAGAAAGCATGGTAGAGAAGGCTGCTAATGCTTATCTGATAAAGTGACCCTCAACTGCCTGGGCTAATGTCACTGAACATTTGTTTTCTTGATATTCTCGATTAGTCATTTAGGTCAATATTTGTAAATAAAAATGAGATTTTTGTTTTGTTAAAAAAAAAACATAATCTATATCCAAAACCCTGATAAGTAAAACTCTGAATTTAGTAGTACAACCCTTTGTCAGTCTTAATTACAGTATGTAGACAAAATGACACACACCTGCAGCGAGGTACAGAAAGAATGAGTGGCCATCAGAGGAAACACACAGAGCCTGTTTATCTCTGGTACTAACATGTGAATTTGGTGATTAAACAACCACAAAGATGCGTTGTGATCCCATCACTCAGACCACTTGTAGAGGTGGTCTGGGACACATTTGACCATTTGATGCATTCGATCTTTCATGGTGTAAATGCTAATGCGTCCTGATGCGTCCCTGACAAGGTCTTCGTCACCACTGCAGGACTCTGTTTTGTGGTGACAGCACGCTAAAGCTCTATAAGTTGCCCTTTTCATGAAGAGATGGAAGCAGTGTTGACCGTCCATCGTTCTTGCCGTGTGGAAGGAGATGCGTTGGATTCTGCTGACAGCAATATCTCCAGCTGTGCCAACATCATGGCTAATGTGACTAGCAAGCATGCTAGCAAGCATCTAATGCAGTGGTTTCCAACTGGTCCAGCCACGGGGTCCAGATTCCAGTCAATAGTTCAAGGTCTATGCAGTTTAATGTATTTATTCACTGTACTAAAAACTAAAGTGTGTTTTTTACAAACTTGACATGTTTGCGACTCACTTTTGGTCCATTCATAATGGACCCATGATCCACTTTTGGACCATGACCCACCAGTTGGGAACCACTGTTCTAGTGAGAGTATGGGTGTAATAACCAGAGGTGAGACCTGGTTATTGTTTTGCAAGTCACCAGTAAGTCTCAAGTCCTACACTAATGTCCTAAAGCAAGTCCGAAGTCCTAAACTTGAGTCTCGGGCCTTAAACAAGTCGTAATGCGCTCTTCACCAAATGTAATGTCATTTAAACATCAGAGTAATGATGTGAACTAAGCATTAGCTCACTATGCTAATACTAGCCTCGACTTATTGTTCTCTGTGCAACTTCAAATGTCAAATGAAGTTGGTGGTTGTCGCCGCAGTTATTTTTTTTTTGAGCACCAGATAGTTTTAGTACGTGAACAAAAAACAACCACAGTGGACATGCTGACACCATTACCTCTCCTCTGTGGTTGATGGGTACATTTGACTGTGAGCAGCAGAAATGATGGCTAATCTTCTCAGCCAGTGACTCTCAGTTGATGCCTACTATATCAAGGCTGTCAACCCAGAACGACTCGATGGCCAACAACTGTAGCTGTGTAGTGCAGCAAATGGATTGAGTTCAATGTCGGGTAGACTGGTACAGTAGGAATGACATTGGTCTGTTTTAACCTTCACTGTTCCTCTGCTCTTTATTCCAATCAGTTTATCAGGAAAAGAAACGTGCAGAGGGGAGATAAGAGATACCAGCACAGCTTATGATATGAGTGTATATATGTGTGTGTGTTGTGTGTGACCTGCGCAGGGGTGACATTGTTGCTACCTGAAGTACCTTTTTACGCAGGCAGTCGTACTCAAGTGCGTCTTTGAACACAATATGTGTGTGTGTGGGTGTCTAAAGGCATTTGTGCGCATGTGCATATGAAAAGGGGAGTTGTCATGTATAAAAGGCTTTTCCAGAAAATCTGTCCTGTTTCTGGCCATCTTGTCTGTGTATATGAGAGAGGGAGAAACAGGGTGCGTGTTTGGGAGTGGACCCTAACTGACAGCCAAAATTTCGGGGGCCAAGAAGAAGGATCGAGTGGTCTGGACCTCCATTGACTTAGGAGAGCAGTCCCCTATTACACCTGCAACCATGAGTAAAAAGGTAAGAGACCCTGTAGATAAGCAGTTTACAATTGGTTGGGCTTTTGGGTAGACTACTGGATCTTAACTTTTGTCTCTGTCTAGAATGAGACAGTATAATTTATATAATTTGCTTAATGTATACTACTGTATCTCAGCTATAAACTCCCCTGTTTTAATGATGTCTGCACATGTAAATAAAGTTAAAAAACATTTGACCACAGTAAAAACTTTAAAATGCATTTCCTGCGATTGGCATGGACATAATGTACTCCAGTGCATAAGTGTCTTTTTGTTTATTTACTGCAAACCAAATGTGTATGCAAATGTGTTTAAATGCAAATCAGGATACAGACATTTTAATTTCATGAGCAGTTAGAGTGGTCGCATATTCACATATAATGAAAACAGTCCCTCTGACGAGCACAGAGCAGATACAGAAACATGCTACATTTAGATTTCCTGTAGAAGCGGGACCTGGTACAACTTCCTCACAGAAAAAAAGCATAAAAAAAATAGAATCATCCAGCATGCAACCAAAATCAGTGGCAATACTCAAAGCCAACTCTCAGGCCTTTACATTTAAAAGTTGAACACCCCCTCACACTCAGCCACTTCAGAGTACCTCTGGCCAAAAAGAAAACTTTTATTTCTACTGCAGTAACCTTTCTAAACTAGACCAAATAGACTGTCATGACTTGTCAATGCAGCTTTGCACACCCACTCTTATATATTTATATAGCTGTTTGTGTTTTAATGTAATTTTACGAGTGTTTCATGGATGTATTTTTAATGTTGTTCATGACACCCTAACTTTTCTCTCAAGACTTTATAATCTTGAATCTTGACTATTTTACCAATCGCTGTCTGTGTTTAGGACACGTACGACATGTTTGAGATGGATGGAGATATGGACAAGAAGAAGAAGAAAAAGATGAAGAAGAAGGAGAAACTGGAGGGCATGAAGAAAGAAATGGATATAGTAAGTAAAGACAGAAGCCTAGTACTGTGAGAATATGTTGTTATGAGTTCTGTCCAGTTGCAACCAACCAGCCATGAGTGAATCACCTTCATTCACTCCCATCTGCCCTTTAAAAGTTTGGGTTCTGAATTAATGTTGTGATGTGTCTCCTCCTGCAGGACGACCATGAGATTACAATTGAAGAACTCGAAATGAGGTACAACAGTAGTATTACCAAGGTGAGACATTTCATTCACTTAAGTCTCCTTTATGTTATACAGTTACTTCCTCTTCTCTTCACCCATATCCAACACTCTCTTTGTTTGTTCTCTCTGTGTGGCTGCTTTAGGTTCAAAGACACTGACTGCGTTTACATGCACTAAATATTCTGTTTTTTGCCCTTACTCTGGAAAAGACAGTATTCCCACTAAGCTGTTTAAATGGCTAATAAAAATAATGGTTAATATCTAACTGATTTTAGGAGAGTTTTTCAGACCTAATTCTTGTGCATGCATTTTAGATTTCTTTTGTTTTGCCACTAACGTAATATATTTTTGAATGCTGGTGGCAAAAAATGATGAATGGCTGGTTTAATATTTCATTAATATTTTGTAGCATGGCATTTGCATTACTTTTTTTCTATGTATTTTATGGAATTGTTGATTGTCTATTTTACCATCCTGAGTGGTTTGGATGGTCAACTACACCTGTCACCACAGAGCTTGTCAGCTGGTGTGCATGGTCTGTGTGGTTCCAACTTTTTAAACATTTTGACCTGATGAAAATCCAAGTAGGATTCAAACATTGTCTTTATTTAACTTGGGCGGCATGGAATAAATGTGAATGCGTTACTTTTTCTTCATTTTACACAGTGTTTTTGATAGCCTTGCACCTACGTGATGTGCCTTTAATTATTCTCCACTGGTGGACTGTGCAGCCACCTTCTTGAAAAGGTGGGCGTTGCGTTATTTCTTTATATCCAAAAAGCTATTGATATCTAGGTGTTTTTATAATGTTTAAATGCAGGTTTGTTTCTACTTCTTACCAGAAATATGGGCTTTTATTTAGGGCATGCATCTCTACCTACAGCTTAAACTACTGGCTACAACTATTGTTTACAACGCATTAATGACAACGCAGAGCTGACCCTGAACAGGCAAAAGGTCATTTGTCGCAAACTGCTGTAAAAGCTCCAGTTGAGACACACATCATGATTGCGCTGTCCATAAATGCACAAAAACCATGATAGCACCGGCATATATTACAAATCTTAAATGGAAATGCTACATTGGGGGAAAAAAGGCCTAATGTGGAATATCTAAATGGAATATGGCGTTTACATGACCCGTATCAAATTCAGAATATCGTCATTCAGTGTGGAATCTTAGTGTGCATGTAAACGTAGTCAGTGAGCTCCATCTTTTTTCCAACTACACTCATCTATTCAATCTGTTTTTCTGCACTCCATCCACAGGGTTTGACCACCACCTTTGCCCGCCAAGTCCTGGAGAGAGACGGTCCTAATGAACTGAAGCCTCCCAAAGGAACTCCAGAGTATGTGAAGTTTGCTAGGCAACTGGCTGGAGGACTGCAGTGTCTGATGTGGGTCGCAGCTGTTATCTGCTTCATCGCCTTCGGAATTGAACTTGCAAGAGGGAACTGGACCTGCTTTGACGATGTGAGTTGTAGTTGCTTTTAGAGTTTTTCTACTTTTGTGCAATGGGGTAAAAAGAAACAGAGAAAGAATGCATCTGTGGCTCCTGTGGATCTTTAAGCGGGAGGGATCAGAGAGGGACGGAGACAAAGAGACAAGGAAAAGGAGGACAACATTTTAAAAGTCATTTTACCTGTTGTAATGGATGCACCTTCTTTCTCACTCCAGCTGTACTTGGCCATTACTCTAATTGCTGTCGTCGTGGTAACTGGTTGCTTTGGTTACTACCAAGAATTCAAGAGTACCAACATCATTGCTAGCTTCAAGAATCTGGTGCCACAGGTAAGTTGCACATAAGTCAAAGGTCCAGTGAGTAAGATTTAGAGGGATTTAGTGGCAGGTACTGGTGAGAATTGCAGCTTGCAACCAGCTGAAACTTGTCCTGGTTAGATTCCATTAGTGTTCATTGTTCAGGAGGTTTTTATCAGGAGGGAAATTATCCGCAGAGGTTTCTTCCTCCCCAAAACAAATGGACCTGGTGACTTAAACCAGTAAAAACACTTAATAAAGCAGTATCACATTACAAGTCAGGGTTTCTCTGATAACTTAAGATCTAGACGTTCAGGTAAACCGGTAAAAACACTGAATAAAGCAGTTTGATTTTATAAATCAGTGTTTCTCCGAGGCTGTTTGGCACGTCGGAGATGGGCCATTAGCTTAGCACCTGTTAATGTGTGCTTACCTTTGTTCTCTGATAACTTAAGATGCAGAAGTTCAGGAGGTTTTTAAAGGGAGCTGAATTACCTGTCTCTTTCTCTCCAAAACTAACAGACCCTGTTTTTTAAACCAGTAAAAACACTGAACGAATTAGTTTCACTTTAAAAAGCAATGTTTTTCCAACGCTGCTTGTCACAGAGGGGCTGTTCACTATGGTGGCCGATACGAAAACACAAATACATCTACAGCAAGTGTTTGAGTTGTCTAATTTTGGCTACTGTAGAATCATAGTGAAATCCATGGATGTGGACTTGCTCCCTCTGTAGATTTACACGGCTCATCCTAACTTACCCAATACACAAGTATTCTTATTTTCAGGTGATCATACACTAAAGAAAACACTATTCTAATTTTCCATATCTTCCGATATATTCTCCTAAATCTTTCACACTGGACTTTTAACCAACGAAAAAAGTGCAGCTCTATTTCCACACATAGTTGGAATTTAATATGAACAGCTTGTTTGTCATTATATCTTGTTTTCATCTCTTTAGTTTTTCCTTTTCTGACACTCTTATGTCCTTATGTGTTCATTTTTTCTCATGTTTAATTTTACTTCCATATCTCCTAAAAAAATAGCAAGCCATTGTGATCCGTGATGGCCAGAAAAACCAGATCAACGCCAACCAGTTGGTGGTGGGGGATTTGGTGGAGATCAAAGGAGGCGACAGAGTCCCTGCTGACATTCGCATCATCACCGGTCAAGGCTGTAAGGTAGATTACACATACATACTGTCAGCCTTCCGCACATATGGACTCATAAAACATGTCATGATACAAGCTTAAGATCAAACTTTGAATTTTCCACATTAAGGCCAAAAATCAGTGTATATTCTCCAAATATCTACATTTAGTCAGTTGGTACTGGTAAATGAAATTAACCTGATGACATTCTGTTTCACTCTCTGCATCAGTCTCGTGCCGCTTCATATCTAGAAATTAAAATCCAGATGGGGCCAATCAGGGATCAGCACTATAGTTGATAATGTAATAATGAACAATAATGGCGGCTCCTAAAGCAACAAGTACTCTAAGTACTAGTAACTCTTACATTATTAAACATAGCAACAAATGAAGTTATTGCAACAATAGAGTCAATTAATAATGATTAAACAAGAACAAGAGTATGAATTCACAGAGTTTCTGGGAGGAAAAGACATTTTTGACTTTCCTCCGACTGGATTTGGCAAAAGCTTGACTTCTCAACTGGCTCCACTGGCAATGAAGATGTTTTCCGGTGTTCTGTTACGCCGATTGGCTGAAGGAGTTTGTCTGTTATAGCGAGTACTCCCGCCTACTGAAAGTGTTTGGGCTGGCATCAAGACTGATAAAGAGAGCAAAACAAAATGCTAATCTGAAATACCTTATTAAAGCTTTTGATTACAGCATCCTCAGAGTAATGTGCTCAGTATTTACACAGTATTTCACAGCATGTGAGGCCTGGTGGTGTAACCAGTACCTAGAACTCATATTTTAGGGGCAAGTGTGGCTCAATCATTATCAGACATCATCCTCTTATCACGTGGAACCTTTTTGTGAATATTGTGTGCCAGGTGGACAACTCATCCTTGACAGGTGAGTCAGAACCGCAAACCAGGAGTCCAGAATGCACTCATGAGAATCCACTGGAGACCAGGAACATTGCTTTCTTCTCCACAACCTGTCTGGAAGGTACAGTGCAGTAAACAATACTATACATACATACACAAGACTGGACTAGATAGAATCTATTTCGTCATTTATTTGTTGGTAGGTGAACATAAGAAGAACCTTTCGTCTCTCCTCTCCAGGTGTAGCTACTGGTATGATCATTAACACAGGTGATCGCACCATCATCGGCCGGATTGCCAGCTTGGCGAGCGGCGTCGGCAACGAGAAGACACCCATTGCCATAGAAATCGAACATTTTGTTGACATCATCGCAGGTCTCGCAATCTTTTTCGGGTTCACCTTTTTTGTGGTGGCCATGTTCATCGGCTACGCCTTCCTGGAAGCCATGATCTTCTTCATGGCTATCGTGGTGGCTTATGTGCCAGAGGGGCTACTTGCTACAGTTACTGTGAGTCACTGCAACAAATGTGAATTTCCGTAACACCATCGTTGTGTGACGTCTAGTTTCCATCATCACTTTTAACATCAGATCAGGGGTCTCTTTTATAAAACAGTGCAGAGGATCCATACTAAAAATTCCACCTCACTATCTGCGTCACCAATTTCATCATATGGGCTGTAGGCTCTGTATTAACCTGTCGGTCTGTAACAGGCTGTGTCTTTTGTCAACAGGTATGTCTGTCGCTGACTGCTAAACGACTTGCCAGGAAGAACTGTGTTGTGAAGAACCTCGAGGCTGTGGAGACGTTAGGTTAGTTTGCCTGAGCACCAGACACTTCCTGTTCAGTGACATTTAGAGATGATTTGACTTGAGAAGTTTGGTCTCTATTAAGCGATTACAGCACGCCTGCAGGAGCATCATTTACGGGGATGATACAGAGGACATGTCCATCGCACTTTTTAAAATAAAAAAAATAACACTATGTTAAAAAGAAACAAAAAAAAAAAAAAAGACAGGAGAAACTGTACACACTAGTCTGTGTAATTCTGAAGCTGTGGAACATAGACTGTACATTAATATTGACGACATGACGGCTCCCCCAAAAATGAAGCCAAAACATCTCGATCGCCCCCTGGTGTCTGGCTGCAGTATAGGTCGTAAACCTCACTCCCTTAATGTTAGTTGATGGAACATACTTAAAGATCAAAGTACACTTCAAATAAATTTTTCCCAAAGATGGTTTACGTCATTTTAGGTAGTTCTTATCAAACTGATGTTTGTTCAAGTGTTGTTTTTTTCTGTTTAGTTTGGTTTTATTAGTTATTTAATGCCATATAAATGGGGCGTGATATCATGATTGACAGCTGTGTGTGCCAGTTGGTGTGCTTGCGAGATGTCAGACGGATGTATGGGTGGAAACTCAATATCGCTGCCATCACTACTGCACACACTCTGGCTTCAAATTACATCACCAGGGCAATATGGCAGTGGACTTATCTGGGATAGTTTGGCTTTATTTCTGTACAGTGAGAGGAAGTGGAAACACGTCATCCGTCTTTATATGCAGTCTATGGCCCGCGCTAAAATGTATAAAATACAAACATCATTCCAACTTCCAAATTACATAGAAAATGAATGGTGAGTATGGAAATGAGAATGAGCTAGCAACATAAAACAAATTTCAAAATTGGTGTTAAGTTTTTAAAAGCGGTAACAGAAACTATTATTGTGGAGCATTGAGCATTAACTTTGAGTTTAAACATTGTTAAAGAGATACATTTTAAAATCTTGAGCTTCAAAGGGTTTAATACAGTTTAAAATGTTTTTCAAATCATAAACATAAACCACCGCACACTGAACTGAATTACGTACATGGGGATGGTACCAATGAAAGCCTTCCATTCTGTACGTTTTTTGTCAACCTTGTGTTGAGGTACAAAGCACACCAAAAATACATCCTGCAACTACCACGTATCTTCATGGGTGCTGCCAAAGAGAACGAAATGGAGATCTTTGAGATTGTAACTTCAAACTGTTTGTGTTTAGGCTCCACTTCAGTGATCTGTTCTGATAAGACGGGCACCCTGACCCAGAACAGGATGACTGTAGCCCATCTTTGGTTTGACAACCACATCCACGCTGCTGATACCACTGAGGATCAGTCAGGTAACACACAAGCAAAAGCTTGTTCAAAGCATTTTCTTCTGAGATCAGTCACTACTGTTGTAAGCAGTGTTACAATGTAGCTGTAATATACACTATATTGTGCTAACCTGTGGGTTGCTATTTCAACTATTATGTGTATTTAAAAGGTGGATTGATGCTTCTTCACATTTGAGTCATCCGTCACTAATCATGTGATTGTGTGGTTTCCAGGCCAGAGTTTTGACCAGTCATCAGAAACATGGCGTTCACTGGGGAGAGTGGCTTCACTGTGTAACAGAGCTACATTCAAACCAGATCAGGATGGTGTGCCTATTCCTAAGGTACCAGTTCATAGTTATGACGATTAACATCCATGCAAACATCCATGTGGCGCCATACTGAGCGGAACAAATGTTACGTCTTGCTCTAGCTTTAATTTTCAGTCTAAATTATATATTGCAGTTTTACCCACATTGTTCATTTTGTATCAACCCTATAGGACCCACCAAAGACCCATTTTTGTTTTTTTAGGGGGGGAGTGGTTTACATTATCTAAAAGCAAGGTGTGTCATAAATATGTATTAAGCATAGTTTGGTTAAGCGCTTACTCAAAGTTAGAAAGTTTGAGTCTATAAGGGCTTAGAACATTATGATGGAAGTATATGATGGCCATTCCCATGCTCAATTATATCTTATAAGTTGCTGTAGCAAGTTTTGGGATCGATACCATTTGTGACCCAGTTTTGGTGCCAAATTAAAGCATTTTTTTCAACTAGAGAATTCATAAAAATGGTCAAAAATTCCTCCAAGATACCACATTAAGACACCAAGACCCTAAGGAACACCATGTGCTCATTGAATCCACAAGAGTCTCAGCTTTCAAGTCATACCCATTTATGAACTTACGACACTATTTATGGACCTCATATGCTGAAATGTTAAAATACAGTAGGTGACAATAACACACTTGTACTGAATGGGACAAGCATAAAGTTGGCATGTCTGTAAGGGGGAGACACATGGGTACCTACAGCACCCATTTTATTTAGATATCTTGAGGTGAGAGGTCAAGGGACCCCTGTGAAAATGGCCATGCCAGTTTTTCCCTCGCCAAAATTTAGCCTAACTTTGGACTCATATTAAGCCCCATTCCCAACAAGCTAGCATGACATGGCTGGTACCGAAGGATGCATTCTAGCTTTAAAACTCGGCCCACTACAGCCTCCAAAGGACAGTAATGCAGGCTAAGATTGCCGGTAAACCCTGCGGCCTCTGAGGGTTAAAGAAGCCATTTTGCCCCCTTTTTTAAAATAGAAATTATTCTAAGATAAGATTTGTTTATTTTGTCTCTTTGTATCTCACTCTGACGTCTCACACAGAGGCTCGTGGTGGGAGATGCATCAGAGACGGCTCTGCTGAAGTTCACTGAGCTCACTATAGGGAACGTCATGGACTACCGTAATCGCTTCAAGAAAGTCGCTGAAGTGCCCTTTAACTCCACCAACAAGTTCCAGGTGGGAGCAAGGCTTTTATCACCCATGATCAATAACTATTTGTAAATAACAGGCAAAAGATTTTTTTTTATATGTAATTATACCATCTGGAGTTTCCAACTTTGATAATGTGATCATACTGTACTGTAATCCTGGGATTCACTGTGGCTCTAACTGCTCTAATTAATTTTATTCTGCTTCTATCAACCCCTCCTCTCTGTCCAGCTGTCCATCCATGAACTGGAGGATCCTTTGGACCTGCGCTACCTGTTGGTGATGAAGGGAGCACCAGAACGTATCTTAGAGCGCTGCTCCACCATTTTGATAAAAGGCCAGGAGCTGCCTCTGGATGAACAGTGGAGTGAAGCCTTTCAGACAGCTTATATGGACCTGGGAGGACTGGGAGAGAGAGTACTGGGTGAGATAGTACTACTTATGACCCTGATGTGACCTAATTATGTGACTTGCAATATTGAAAACAGTTTTGTCCTACAGTACATTTAAAGAAACAAAAAACAAAAAAAGAAAACTCTTGGTTTTTAAAGGAATATTTCAACCCCCTAATGATCATTTGTACATCAATTATCCACCGTAACTAGTGTAACGTTACATTTGTAAAGAAAACTTGGCCTCTGGTGAACCAGGAATCAAAAAATGGAGAAGATTCTGGATGAAGTCATAAGAGTCTGCATGTGAAAACATCAGTTTACAACTCCCACACAACCCGTGAAGTATAATCCAAGTCTCATTTATCCAGACGTACGCTCCGTACTTCAGACAGAAACTTATCTATGCTCTTTACAAGGGCAGACTCCATTGATAAAAAAAGTAATTTGACCTTGCTGAACACAGGAGCCTGTTGCTGCTATCAGTTAGTTTGTATTATTGTGTGGCTTTGGTGTTTTTAAAGGGTTTGTTCGGATAAGCTTTACTTTGAGTTCAGTTTTGTGTGGAAAAAGGGCTGTCTGTCTGAAAAGTACAGAGAATACGACTAGATAAATGAGACTTGGACTATACTGCATGAGCTGTGTGAGAGTCTTAACGGATGTTTCGATATAGTTTTGCTGTACTTAAACACAGTCTCCTATAACTTCAATTTATGAGAAAAAAAAATGCAAATAAGTTTTCTTCACAAATTCTGCGTAACATGGGATGAGTAATTCATATACAAATGGTCAGTTGTAGGGGGACGTATTCCCTTAAGCTAATAACAAAACAAAAAGAAGACATCTGTTCCCTTTTCCTCTCCCAGGTTTCTGTCATCTCTATCTGAATGAGAAGGAGTTTCCCCGTGGCTTTCGATTTGACGCTGATGAAATGAACTTCCCCACGTCAGGATTGTGCTTTGCTGGCCTCATCTCGATGATTGACCCGCCAAGAGCTACTGTACCTGATGCAGTGATGAAATGTCGCACTGCTGGTATCAGGGTGTGTTCACATCGCCCCACATGCACGTTTAAGCTGGTTTAGGTCTTTGTGTGCAAAAGAAGGCGTGTTCACTTTGTGTGTCTACGTTTATTTATCTGTCTTTGACTCCTAATTTATCTTGGGACTTTAGGTTGTCATGGTGACTGGAGACCATCCAATTACAGCAAAGGCAATAGCAGCTAATGTCGGTATCATCTCAGAAGGCAGTGAAACGGTGGAGGATATTGCGGCAAGGAAGCGCATACCTGTCGAACAAGTCAACAAAAGGTATTCACAGAGCAGAGCTACAGAATCCAACATCATCATTACATAAAGATTCACAGGAGATTAAGTGGACTTTCTGAATGCGTGCATGTCTCCAACTATTGGCTGAATGTAACTGTGTCCATCGCTGTGTTGTCTGTGTGCAGGGACGCCCGTGCTTGTGTGATCAGTGGCGGTCAGCTGAAAGAGATGAGCAGTGACGAGCTAGACGACGCACTGCGCAATCATCCTGAGATGGTGTTTGCAAGAACATCCCCTCAGCAGAAACTGATTATTGTGGAGAGTTGTCAACGTCTGGTAAATGAACACACACACCTCTCCTTTGCCCGCCTAATCCTGAGATGACTGAGTGAAACTTAAGTCATAATTTCAAAACGATTTGTATCCAGATCAAGTTTTGCAAACATCTACACACTATAAAGCTAATAAAGCTGGGAGGATCGTGCATGAGGAAGCAGCGAGGAAGAGATTAATTTGCATGTATTCATATCCAGCGTGTATGATCACCAGGCTACATTTTCAGGCTTGTGTCAGATTGTTTTCATCTTTCAACCCCCCCCCCCTCCAGGGCTCTATCGTCGCTGTGACAGGTGATGGTGTAAACGACTCTCCGGCTCTTAAGAGGGCTGATATTGGTGTTGCCATGGGAATCGCTGGGTCAGATGCTGCCAAGAATGCTGCAGACATGATCCTGTTGGACGACAACTTTGCTTCTATTGTCACTGGAGTGGAGCAGGGTGAGACTCAGAGAGGAGAAATTCTGTGTGTTTTGACAAAGCAATCTTAACCATTGGCAGAATCAACCATACTTGGATGAGAGGGTAGCAGTAACCCTAATGCTAGCTGCTAGCATGGTTAGCACAGAGCATTTACAGCTATGGTTAACTGTGCTGACACTAATGCTATTTTTTGCTGTGGAAAAACAGACATAAAGCCATTAAAACAAAATGTACATAGCGAAATAACAAAACATCTGACTCCTTGGAGGGTCTGCTGGTACGATCAAATGCTAAACAAGACTTTATAGGTGACCAAAATGTTACAATTAACTTTTAAGAACTGAAAACACACTGAAATAGTGATGGCTACTATACTGGGGTTATGGTATGGTTACTAGCCTAACCAATATTGTCAATGTGGTAGTAACTTGTCGGTGTATGGCACCACCTGTTACTTAAGTGGCCACGTCCTCAACTATACACAAGATAAGCCTTAATAGTACTGCAGGGACATTTTTTTTAGGCTGACACAGAAGTTAGCATTGCACTGTTTCCCTCGACAAAAAGCAAGTTGGGATTTCTTCCTTTGAATTATTGCAGAAAATAAGCTCTGTGGCAGATAATCTTCACAAATAAACATCACTTTTATGATTTGTCAAGTGTAAATGCAATCGCCAGAAGTAAAAAGCTAACGTTAGGCTATAAATGAACTACAGTACAGTCACATGACTTAACATCGCCACCATAGGCTGTAAAAACAGTGTTCAGCGTGATGACGTTCTGTAGTCGCATTTGGCCACTAGTTAGCAACCGCCTTTTTTAAGACGTCTAAAAGCTTCAAAATTCACGAGTCATGTATTTACTGACATATTTTATGTTGTAGAACAAAATGCGAAAGTGTCTTGAGCTTGTGTAAACCACAGACCCTGTTTCGGGCATCTAACCAGAAACCATTTCAAAACACCCACTGGACTTTGAGACGAGAGAACAAAGAATGCTAAAATACTAACTCATTTTTAAGACTCATTGCTGCACATATAAACATGCGAGTTCACCCTTGTACAGTTGTCATGAATAAGATTGTCAGCTATCAAGAGCAAAATCGTTTTTTGTACCAGGCTGTAAACACGTTTAGTTTTTATATTTATATAAAATTGGCCATTTTAACCCGGGGATCTGTGAGGATTCACTCGCTTTTTGAGTCAGCCTAAAGTGGCCATTTGAGGAACTGCAGTTTATGGCACAAATTTTTCAGCCCTGGAAGTTGGTGCTTGATATGAGGTCTATTGCCTGGTAGACAGCTCACTTGTTATCAGTTAACCAAAGAATGGCTTTTGTTCATGTAATGGTGGTCATACGTGGGGTGAGACCATGTAACCCTGTCTCTGTTCAAGGATGTCTCCATTCTCCTTATCCTCCCTCTGTTATTTCAAATATTGTCAATGAATCTGAAATAAGACATAAAAGTACATAACAGAGAATGTCATACAGTACCAGCCACTAAAACTCAGTGCTTTATTTTAAAAATGATTACACATTGTTATCTTGGTGGTAAATACATGCAGTAAAAGTACACATAGAAGTGAAAAACTATACTTAATGAACAGTCTGTATATTTACAAAATCTATATTGAGCTTCTTTATTGACTTAAAGCGTGTGTTTTCATGTAGGCCGTCTTATCTTTGACAACCTGAAGAAGTCCATTGCCTACACACTAACCAAGAACATCCCTGAGCTGACTCCGTATCTGATCTACATCACCGTCAGCGTGCCTCTTCCTCTGGGCTGCATCACTATTCTCTTCATCGAACTGGCCACTGACATTGTGAGTAATTATGTCATTAGTACCAGTTCAGCAAGAAAGCAAGTCACTTACTTATGGTTATTTCACTGAATATTTATTTTCATTAAAGATAACAGTGTCTAATATTTGCAATATGACCCAAACACTTTCATTTGGATCACCACACACCACCCTTATTCTTTACAGACAGTGATGTAAAGGACCTTGATATTAAATCAGCTACATCATAATCTTCCTGTCAGCTGTATGATATATTATTTATTTATTCCTGTAGTTCCCGTCTGTCTCTCTGGCTTATGAGAAAGCAGAGAGTGACATCATGCACCTGAAGCCCAGGAACCCACGTCGTGATCGTCTGGTAAACGAGGCCCTGGCTGTGTACTCATACTTCCAGATAGGTGAGACTCTGTTCATGTCTGTGCTGGTCAAAAAAACAAAATATGCACACTGTATCTTACCAATGTAATAACCTCAGTTACATTGGACTGATGGTGATGATTTCATTAATGGCACATAGAAAAAGAAAATTAAGGAAAAAAACAACACAAGTAGTAAAAGAATATGCAAGACAGTCCAAAAGCTTTTAAGGCTTATCACGGGTCAACCTTAGTATGATTACAACAATCAAGTACAAGACACCTAAACTGAACACAATTTTGAATATGTCATCAAGTCATTATCCTTGAACAAAAGCCACATATCGTTAAGAAAAGTAATATGAACCTAAATTATAAAAACAAAATAAAATAAAATATGTAACTTAAGAAAATTAGCTAAGACTGAACATAACCTAAATACCAGATCAAGGATTATCTAAAGATTAGATTATTTTAAATACACAGGGACTGACCTGGGAGCTGATTGACACTGTTCCATAATATAGGTCCTAAATAATTAACAGAAAATTTTAGGAGGGTTACAACAAGGGCAATGTCAAGATGACTAAACTGTCTGGTCAGAAGAGTGGAGATCTGAGCTGAACTAAAAATATTTTCAAAAAAAAAAAAGTAA
The DNA here is from genome assembly GCA_019142605.1 of Cephalopholis sonnerati. Classification (NCBI taxonomy): domain Eukaryota; kingdom Metazoa; phylum Chordata; class Actinopteri; order Perciformes; family Serranidae; genus Cephalopholis; species Cephalopholis sonnerati. The sequence continues at coordinate 30,790,117 of JAGQAX010000008.1, forward strand.
GCTTGCAATCTCATGGACAGCTTTGTCCATAACAGGGTGCTGGCATTTTTTTATAATAATAGTAACAATGCATTTTATTTATAGGCGCCTTTCAAAGCACTCAAGGACACCTTACAAGACAGTTTAAAAAAAACAAAAAAACAATGTATCCACAGTTCATAAAATCCAACAATTCTGTAACATACAATAAAAGTCAATAAAACGACTGGGCAAAAATCATCATGATATAGTCATCATCAGTGCAGGTCACCATATGTGTGTCTCCATCAAATCAGACCGAATATGCCAGCTTGAAAAGGTGTGTTTTCAGACGGGATTTGAAAGTGAAAAAGAGTTAATATTGTGAATGTCCTGAGGGGAGAGTTCCAGTGGCAGAGGGCAGAACGGTGGCGATGTGAGTTGGATTGCAGAAGAGGCTCTAAGAGGACGGGAGGTGTGTAGATATGAAGGAGTTCAGACAGATAGAAGGGGGCTTGATGATGAAGGGTCTTAAAGGTGAGAAGCAGAATCTTGAAGTCGATGCGACAGTTTGATTTTGAAACAACAGTATTCAGTAACTGCACCTAAAATAACGTGACAGTTAGCCACTTTGTTAGCATGCAGGTCACAGTAACATTAGCCATAATAGCAAGAAAACTAGGCCCATCACTTTTTGTCTGACAATGATAAATAATAATGTTGATGCAAATTGAATTATGCTGGATTATTGGGGTAGGAGCATAGAAAAACTGAGCATTCGTATACCGATTTGGACATTGATTACCATGGCAACACTCAAAGCTTCAAAGCGTTCGGGTCAGCCCAAATACCCACCTTTCAGATAATCCCAATATTTTTTGTGATTTGTCTTCAGACGAAGCCACCATGTTGCTTCTAAAAACCATTTCAATTTGAGTGATGGGCACACCGTCCATCTCTATCTAGTGTCTGCAGTAATAATTAGCAGCAAAAATGATTAATTATAAAAGTAGTTTTCTTTCACTTTAAACCAAATTGCAACCTCATGCACCTGTGCGTTAATTCAATCAGTTAACATTTTGTGTAATAGAAACACACTATCAACAAATACGACAGCAAACACAGTTTGAGAGACAGAGGCAAGGTCATTTATAAAATGTGAAAAAGTGGAGGGTCAACAAGTGAGCCTTGTGTGACCCCACACAAGATTTTACCTTATGAGAAGAGCACTTCTAAATTGAAACATACTGTTTTCTATTACTGATGTTCCAGTACTGAGCTTTGGAGGCCATAGGAACTTATTTTGCCACTAACTAGTGGTACATTTTCATGATAATCTGGATCAAAAACTTTTGATGAGTCTAAAAAAACTGTACCGTGTAGTCATTCTTTCTAGGGCTGATGTCATCTTATGAATAAACGGTAAAATAGCTATATACGACAAATCCATACTGGTGTTTACATAAGTAACTAATCAGTGACTGAAAGTACTTAAAAATGTTTACATGAGGATACTTGGACATCTAAGTACATTCAAAGTTTCATTTCAACTTGCACAGTCAGGCCAGTGGGTCAGAAATGCACTTGTCCTTATACAAATTGTTGTATTTGGCAGGTTATCAAATAATAAAGACTTAAATAAACGGTCATAATAAAACGACCCAGTTTTACGACTTCAGCTCTCAAACTTACAGCAAACTGCGCAATACATAGTTAAAGATTTTCCCTCTAATGCCACCCTACTAAACTCCAGTTTCCAGGATAACTGAAATGCTCATTTTGTGCTTTGGCTTAGAAATTTTGTCGTCACCCGCTGCCATTTTTTGGTGCCCAGTTGGTACGACAAATGAGCAAGATAGCTCACTACCCCATACGCTCTCTGAATAGTATCACACGGCCGCAGGGCGAGTTTTTCATTTCTCCTCCTGTGTTTTTTTTCCAGGAGCCATCCAGTCTTATGCAGGTTTTACAGATTATTTCACTGCCATGGCGCAGGAGGGCTGGTTTCCACTCTTGTGTGTTGGCCTGCGTTCTCAGTGGGAGGATGTTCATCTTCAAGACTTACAGGACAGCTATGGACAAGAATGGGTCAGTCAGTACAGACTTTTTGTCTCTTACCTTAGTCCTGAAGAAAGTGGTTGTGTCCAGGGAATATTTTGTATCTTGTGTAATAACCACATAACTTCTCCCTCATGTCGCCTGCTCACAGACCTTCAGTCAGAGGTTGTACCAGGAGTACACCTGCTACACTGTGTTTTTTGTCAGCATTGAGATCTGTCAGATCTCAGATGTCCTGATCAGGAAAACTCGACGTCTCTCTGTGTTCCAGCAAGGCTTCTTCAGGTCAGTAAAGACCCACCTTTAACACGCATCATTAGACATGTTTCTTAAAGGGACAATTCAACCCAAAATAAAATTAAAAAATCATTTTCCTCTTAGCTGTAGTGCTGTTTATCAATCTGGATTGTTTTGGTGTGAGTTGCTGAGTGTTGGAGATATCTGCCTTCGCTTGAACATAATGGAACTAGATGGCACTCTGCTTGTGGTGCTCAAAGCGCCAAATTTTTTTGGAAAACTCAACAGCAGTGTCTCTTACCAGAGATCATGACCCACTTACTCAAGATAATCCACAGACCTTGGTGTGAGCAGTTTCATGTAGGAACTATTTTCTTACTGCTGAACTACATCCAACAGCCATATCACTGCACAGCATTTAGTTTGTATCCACTGCTAGCTCACCTAGCCCCACTGAGCTAGCTAGCTTGACCGCTCAGCTCAGGAGGACGCCATTAATGTTAACATTGTGCTATCACGAGCACGAGCCTCTCGTCCACGAATAGATAACTTCCTTCTCCTTCCTTCAATCAATACGTTGGCTATTTTCTGTGGAGGCATGCAATAAAAACCATGTTCTTCACACATTCAAGGTAACACCCTGTGACTAACTGATACACAAACAGTCATTTTATATAAAAGGCTGCCAACAGAGGTACTTTTTTTCGATGTTTTTGTCAATTCATTTTATATTATATATATAATAAATGAACCTAAACCTAATCTTGTTGTTTATTTGTGTACAGGAACCGTGTCCTGGTTTCGGCCATCATCTTCCAGCTCTGCCTGGGTAATCTGCTGTGTTACTGCCCTGGCATGCCCAATATCTTCAATTTCATGCCTATCAGGTAAAGACACGCAGTGGACACCATCTGAACCCAAACCTCAGACTGGATTAGGGAGAAAAAGACTGGGTCAAAACCTCGTAGGTGGCATTCACTCAGTCACAGACTTTGACTAGCTGTTGTGGTCCAACCTAAAATTAATGTAAATTGAACAGTACACTTAGACGCGGTCACACAGCAGAAGGGAGCTGCACCCACTGATCATTTGACACAACCCTCCCCTATTCAGCTCCACTCGGTGATGTACGACCCCGTGTGACTGGTGGATGCTGCAGCCATCAGCCACTATCGGAGAAAAGTTCCACCGATAACAAAAGTTTGAAAAAGTCCTACTGGTGCCAATTAATCGGTTCGACCTCTAACTGAGTTGGGGGTTGTTCCTAATCTGAGATTACAGATTTTAATTAAAACATAATAAATATGGAGCCTGCAGGCAGAAAGTCATTTCCCCACATTTGAAATTAAAAACAATCTGTAGCTTGTGGTCTAATGTTAGATGTTGTGTTTTTCTCTCCAGAGTCCAGTGGTGGTTTGTTCCTCTTCCATATGGTATTTTAATCTTTATCTACGATGAAATCAGGAAATTAGGAGTCAGAAGATATCCAGGAAGTAAGCCAGGATTCTTAATCCCTCTGTCTAACCAATTCACATCCATTCATCAATCATTATTACACCTCTGCATCTATTCAGTGTTCATTAATCTATGGTTTGTCTCTCAGGTTGGTGGGATCAGGAATTATACTACTGAGACCACAGAGTCTCTTCCAATCATCCGTCCATCTGCATGAAAGCATTGCTCATAAAGAAAATGCTACAAACCTAGAGGACCTGACCCAATTCACCATACATCTATATTACTCTGTGATCTATGTATTTATAGCTGAACCTGTCTTTTAATATTACCATCATCATAATGTTCATGAGTCTAAATAAGTAAAAAGGCAATGATTACTGAAAGTCATCAATGGATAATTCAAACAGATTTGTTGTGTTCCAGCTCTTTGACTGTGGCTGCATTGTATTTGTACTAATAAAGAATATTAAGACTCAAATCAACAACAAAGAAACAACTGGTTTTTGTTTTGTGTGAGTTGTTAAACATTTATTAGCCCTTTTTTACTTAAAAGTCACGCTACAGGGCCGCTATGAAGTTTCATCACTGCTACAAATGCAACTGTAGCCACTATCACTGTCCTCATTCATATTTTAGGAAAGCTGCAAATTATATTCAGCCACAAAATAAATTTGAAAAGCTGCAAACAGAGTGGAAGAAAAGAGAGTTGTTGGACAGAGATAATACACCATCTCATATAGTTGGTTTTTAGAACATTGCAGAACGGCTCATTGCAGGTAGTTGCACCTCTCAACTTGTCTGGTTGTGAATCTTTGGTCTGAACTGGGCCTAACGGAATACTTCACCCATAAAATGACCATTTGGAAATCAATTAGTCATGTCGTGTTACCTTTAATTCATGAAGAAAACTTTTGTTTTTCTTGCATGCATCTATGGAAAACTGAACTTAATGATTTCTGATCATTTTGGGGCCACATTTAACAACAGCAAAACTATATTAAAACATCTGTTCGCAAACTCTCACACAACTCTTGCAGTATAATCCAAGTCTCCTTTGTCCGGTCATATGCTCAGTACTTCCCAAGCACATGTATTTTCATTCAATATTTTAAAGCTGAACTGATAGTGAAACTTGTCTATGCTCTCATCAAAGACAGGCTCCAGTATTTTATTTATTTATTTTTTTCAGGGAAATGCATGAGCATACGGCTGAATTAATGAGACTTGGATCATACTAGGGCTGCCCCTGACTTAGAATTTTCCTAGTCATCTGCATGTTTACAATATTAATGTAATTATTAAATGATATATTTTGGGCGGGGCAACACAATGGTTTGAGTTGAAGGTGTGAGAAAGAATAGTATCAGTAACATTGTTAACACTGTGCTACATTACAGAGAAATACAAAACTGTACTAATGAACCTTCATTAATATAGGCCTATATTTTATCTACAAGTGCACGTCACACACTGAGCCGAGCCGCCTGTTAATGACGCTGTGGGCTAATGGGCATGTAGCTACTTCCATGTTTCACATGATGCGTCATGTTTGTAGTCGACCAATGAAGATGAGTTTACATATCACCTTGGGTTGGTCCTTCACCTTCTCAAAATGATCCCACACTTTGGATTTCCTGCCCGACATGTTATTAACTAGCCTGTGGAATAACTACAGGCGCCAGCCCTGGAAATTAACCTGACTCCTGTCTGATTGCTGAGCGTGGCCACTTCCTGTGTCTGTCCTTTCAAATTAAATTCCCACGAGGTGTAGTCATATAGGTTTGATTTATTTTAAAAAGGTGCAGGTCCTAATAGAGTTTCACATTTATTTTCTCCTACTCTAAGCAACCAATGACCTTTCTGGTCGACTAACGTTTGGTCGACAGTAAGGGGGCAGCCCTAGATCATACTGCAGCTGTGTGAGAGTTTGTAAACTGATGTTTTAACATAGTTATGTTGATGTTAAACGTGGTCGCCAATGACTTCAATTTATTAAGAATGTTTAACTTTTTTTGATTGGCATGTGACAAAGACAAAGTTCTCTTCCCAAATTGAAGGTAACACCACAGAGTAACTGATACAGAGATGGTCATTTTGCGGGTGAAGTATTTCTTGAAGGGCTGCTTTTACCATTTTGGGATTTTAACTACCAACAGAAAAACAGTTATGAAATATGGCCTCAAGAAAAGACACTCCACCAAGTGAAACATATAGCATTCCTTTGCACCTTTCTATTTTCACCCTTCACCATTTTGTCCACCTCTCTCTACTCAGCCTCGCACAGGATGATCATGTTGTCACAGTCAAATATCCAGGGGGCAAACATTTATCTTGTGTTATGTATGTACTCACAAGTACTCATATTTGTCCTTCTCTCCACTCCATATGCTCCTTTGTGCTTCATTTGTGCTTCCTTCATCTCTGTTCTCTACTCCACTTTCCAGATGGCGATCTTTCCATCTCGGCGTGCAGAGCCGCTCAAGACGTAGCGGTCCTCAGCTGAGCAGAGGGTCTGAATGCTGTCTGAATGGGCCTGCAGCTCCTTCGCCACAGTCTGGCTCTCTGCGTCCATCACCAACACCTGACTTCTCAGCTGACCATCACACTGGCCTCCGACACCGCTCCAACCACGACAGCCCACCCAGACCTGAGGAGAGGAGAGGGCATCAGATAAATGTAGCAGGATTGTTCCAGAGCCACGGGGCCCTGACAGGAAGCGCTCTGTCCCCTTTAGTTTTCAGCCAGGCCTCTGGATCAGACAAAAGTCCCCTACCCGAGGACATCAAAGTAGGTCCCTGCTGTGTACGGCACTAAAAGGTTGATATCACAGCTCACCTGGTCCTTGACTCGAATCATACAGGTGACTCCTGAACTGTCCGGCAGAGAGATTCTCCTGGATGGACGTCTGTGGTTGTTTGTTTGCCAGAGAAACAGCTCCCCTGAGTCTGCACAGCCCGTCCACAGCTGACCTCGCTGGAACAGACACACAAAAGCTGGGAAGTCACATGCAGACTTGTAGCATGTTAAAGTATGTGTCATAAGTATCTCAGTTTTGATGGCTGCAGCGACTACTTACTCCAGCTCCATTATCACTATCTAGGTGCCAGTGTTTATTTTTTCTTCTCTGAACTGTTTAATGCTGTTTTCCATAATTGTTTTCATTTCCTAATTGACTGTGATACTGCTGACTGAACAGACTGAATGACTGACTTGCTAAACCACTAAATGGCCTCTAACCTGCTTAATTTATGAACATATTAGCTGAGGTTTGCAAAGTCACCTCTGGAATGACGATGAAGCAGCTGAAGCTACTGGGCATGCTCCGTACGTCATCAGGAAGTACCATTCTTCTTTGTGGTGTTCCACTCTTTTTCAGTTCCACAATGCCGTCACCACAACCTGCACACACACACACAGACACGGTTTAACCAGGCGGCAATTTCCAGGGGTTAAAAATGAAGCCGACACTGACATGCCCAAAACTGCAGTTCCTCGAATGGCCTCTTGAGGCTGAGTCAATCCCCACTGACAGCCATGTTAAAATGAAGAACTTTGCAGCAGAAATAAACGTTTACAGGCTGGAAGAAAAACAGTTTTGGTCTCTATAGCTAATTTCACTGTTAATAACAACTGTATCGGGGTTAAAATCAGGGATAATTAAGGGCGTGGCTGCTTTGATGACAGCTGGTTAGGCAATGTAACCATGGTGTAACCCCAGATTCACAGAGAATAGACGTAGCTGTCGCTGGCACTGTTTCAGTGTGTTTTCAGAAAGTTAATTGTAACGTTTTGGTCACTTAGAAAGTGTTGTTTTCATTTAGTTGTACTTAAAGACCCTCTAAGGAGTCGCATGCTCCGTTTTTATGTTAAGTGCATTAGTCAGGGGGTCAGGGGTGTAAGTCCTGTACAGTCACCAGCCACTTTATTAGGTACACCTATTCAAGTCCTCATTAACATTAATATCTAATCAGACAATCACATGGCAGGCAACTTAATGCATTTATGCATGACTACGTGGTCAAGATGATCTGCTGAAGTTTAAAACAGGACAGTATAGAAAAGAACGATGATTAAGTGACTTTGGACACTGCGTGCTTGTGCCAGACGGGCTGGTCTGAGTATTTCAGAAACTGCAGATCTGCCTGGATTGTCACGCACAGCTGATGCGAAAAAAAAATTCCAGTGAGCTGCAGTTCTCTGGGTGAAAATGCCTTGTTGATGCCAGAGGTCAGAGGAGAATGGCCAGACTGGTTTGACCTGACAGAAAGGCAACAGTAACTCGAATAACTGCTCATTACGACTGAGGTGAGGACAACATGTTTTGAAAATTCATTAGTAAAAATGTGTGGGAACCCTGAAACTTGAAGCAGATGGGCTACAGCAGGCATGGGCTTACACAAACTGGAAAACAGAAGATTGGAAAAACGTTGCCTGGTCTGATGAGTCTCAGTTTCTGCTGCCTTCAGATGGTAGGGTCAGAATTTGGTGTAAACACATGAAAGCACGGATCCATCCTGCCTTGTATCAACGGTTCAGGCTGCTGGTGGTGTAATGGTGTGGGGGATATTTCCTTGGCACACTTTCTGGTCTCTGAGCACCATCTTCTGATGGCTATTTCCAGCAAATCGTCTCAAACTGACAATGAGTTCACTGTACTCCAATGGCCTCCAGATCTCAATCCAATAGAGCACCTTTGGGATGTGGTGGAACGGGAGATTCACATCATGGATGTGCAGCCTGACAAATCTGCAGCAACTGTGTGATGCTATCATGTCAATATGGACCGAAATCTCTGAGGAATGTTTCCAGCACCTTGTTGAATCTATGACACCAAGAGTTAAGGCAGTGAAGGCAAAAGAGGGTGCAAACTGGTACCAGCAAGGTGTACCTAATAAAGTGTCTTACTGTGTGAAAACAATTGTGAAGGAGCAGAGAGTGACTAGAAATGTTTGCACTTACAGCACCACAGTGTGCCATCATAGATCTGTATGGAGGACAGACGATCACAGCAGAGGTGGAACTGTCGCTTCACTTTGAGACTGACAGAGTCCCACTGCAGAATGGTCCCATCACAGCTGCAGGAGTATGTCTGCTGACTGGGAACGACAGTTTGAGTAAAGCTTTCATGTAAAAAGACTGATTGTATTGATGCCACACGTCAGATTACACCTTTAGACTCACCTTTATGAAACTGCTTTTAATGTTTATCAACTCAATAAAACTAATAAGTGACCTATAGATAACCGTCTCTACCTGTTGTGTTGATCTCTGGAGTCCGCTGTGAGTCCAGTCACTTCCTGTCTGTGCTCAGTCAGCTGTTTGTTGCAGGACATGCTGTGAGTGTCAATTATGTAGATCACAGAGTCCTGAGAGCCAATCCACACCTGCTCCTGGACCAATCCCAGCATGCAGTTCTACAAAGAAGATGTCACACTGGATCTCAGTTTTACTTTCCTTAGAAGATGGTCAACTAACAGGCTCAGAAACTTTATAATTGATAGTGTTATGTATATATTGCACAACTGTCAATGTTTCCTTTAACTATGGAGTTTACAATCATTTCTTATAGAGGAACTCCACCAACTTTACTTATCACAGGCTGTTGATATAAACGTCACTCCTAGAAGTAGAGTACAGCATGTCTGCTCTCACCAGCTGCGACTCTCCGACCTGGATGCAGTCCTGCAGCATGGACCAGCTAGCTGCATCAAACACAACCACTTTGCCTCCACTGAGAGCCACCCACAGTTTCGGGTTCATCTCACCCTCTGAGTCATTGCAGGTCAGCTGACCTGGATTAAGTGAGACAGAGACAAAGGGAGAGAGAGAAGTGGACCAGTGAGTTGTGAGAGCTGACTGTATACAGTAAAAAATTATGCAGCAGGGTGGTTCAGTGTGTAGGGACACCACCACCATTAAAATGAGAACCTCCACCCTTTTTCTGTTTTAGGCTGTGTTAGACTGGCCCACATTATTGACAGATGTTTTCAGCGAAATATTCTCCAGTTAATGAAATTCCACAGATAAGGGATGATATGTGTGGTTGATCTCATTAGGGGTATGCACACATTTCCCACCTAACGCCAGAAATAAAATAAAACCTTCACCATCAGAGTGATCACACAAACAATGCCATCACTTTCACAGTCAGCAGTTCATTTCATTTCCACTGGGTGTCCACACCTTGCAGGATCACTGAAGGGTGCGTCTCTGACAACCAATCACATCTGTTAAAAGAATGCATCACACCTAGCAACGGGGTCAACCACACCTCCTCACTGAGGTAAAAGTTTCTGTCCCTTCCTTGCTCAGAGTTGCGCTAGGAACTTTCCCACATCACTCCAACTCTAGGACTACTTACTAAAGGTTTTAGTCTAAGTTAGGAGCTCTCAGAGAGTGTTCTCAGAATGTTTGTGGATACAGACCCTGGATCTTAAGTTGACAGAGAAAACATTGAGCACACATTAGCATGTGGATGGCTAGCTTGGAAAAATGCTGATTCGTAGCGTTAAACTGCTTTATTCAGTGTTTCTACCCGTTTAAATTACCTGGTCTGTTTATTTTGGAGAGGTAGAGACCTCTGTGGATCATTCGGCTTCTGTTAAAAACCTCCTGAACAAAGAACACTGAAGGAATACTAACCGGGAGAAGTTTTAGCTGGTTGCAATCTGCAATCTGAACTCCTGCATGCCACTAAATCCCCTCAATTGTACACACTGGATCTTTCAGTAATTTTCATTTATGTCCAATATCCTGTAAACAGGTTATATGGGCAGGGACTTAGAATAAATAGCAATCAATACACACTATATGACAGCATGCGTCAGCCACATCTATCATTAACTCAAATATCTCTTCACACCAGGCCAGTAGCCTCTGGTGCTCTTTGTTCTCCGTCACAGTGTAGACAAATGAGAAACCAACAAAGACTGCTATTATCCTGCCTGCTAACACGCAGCACAACAAGACTAATCAGGTTATGTGGAAAGGTTTCACTTGAGCTTTTGCTGCCATACAAACATTTACAAAGTGCATGATAATCTCTGTGTTCAGTGTGTGAACACATAAACTGATTAGAATTATACAGAAACGTCTTTGTTGCTCTGAACTGTGAACAGCGAATATAATGGGGAGACAATGAGAAGACATGCTGTGTGGAAGCGGGGCACTAAAAATCACTGTAAATTTCTCCACATACTGAAGTACCTGGTGTGTATAGCAGCACATGTACAGTCTGAGGTTCAGCCAGGTCCACTGATGGGTTGATCTTGTGTTTCAGAGTCTCTGAGGTAGTTTTAGGCACCATCATGGGCACTGGTCAGAGAAGGTGAATGGAGAGGGGATTAAAGAGAGGACAGGAGACAGAGTGAGAAAGAATCGTAAAATACTCGAAGGGCACTCTGTGAATGTAGACCTCCACCAAGGCCAACAGTCCAGTCCTCTAGAGTTGGGTTTTATGCACCACAAGGTGCATAAAAGAGGCTGGGTACACCCTGAACAGGTCACCAGACTATCACACGGGCTGACACATAGAGACAGACAACAATTCACACTCACATTCACACCTACGGACAATTTAGAGTCACCAATTAACCTGCATGTCTTTGGACTGTGGGAGGAAGCCGAAGAACGTGCAAACTCAACACAGAAATGCTGCTAACCACTGCACCACCATGCAGTGACTATACTATAAAATATAAAATATATTTTCCCGGTGTTGGCTCAGGAACACAATGTGGGATGTTGAAGAAGGAACATGTCCTACTTGGCTGAATTACATTGTGCATGTCTGGAGATATTTCCCTGATATCTCTGGTGGAGTTTATCACAGATGATTCACATTTGGATGTGAGTTAGAGTATTAGTTGCATGATATGTGTTTCATAGCTACACCTTAGTTTGAGAAAAAAGAGTGGCGGTTCTCTCATGAAACCACTGCCTCCGAGTGCTCCATTACGACTGCTTTCTGTATTCAGTTACAGACCCGTAAATGTGGATTGTGATATGAAGTAACCATCATTGATTAATTCGGAAACAGATTAGTAAGTTAAATAAACTTTAGTAAACAGTTATTTTCCTGTTAACAATGAAATGATAATTACTTTTAGTTGTTTAGTAATCATGAATGATATTATGTTAACAGTTTGTTGCACACATTATAACATTTTATTTACTGTATTTAGTATTTATTAATGGTTAATCATTGCTTTGTAAGCCTTCTATCAACATTATTAGATGGCTATTATAAAGCTGCTCCTGATGGATATTAATACCTTGTTAAATGGTTAATAAATACAGTGTAGAGGCATCTATAAATACTGCAACTTTATGGCCACCAAATGACCTTTATATTACAAGTATTATAATCATTAGTTACAACTTTATAATGGTCATCTAAATAATGTTTAAATACAGTTTATAAACCAGTAATTAACCATTAACATATACTTTATGTAGTATGAAAAATGTTACTATGTGTGCAACAATAAACTGTTAAAAATAAATTATTTGTAAACATTATTAATTGTCTTTTTAAAATGTCATTTACTCAAATTTAAATATCAGTTTACCAGGTTATTATTACATGTCCTATTGTCATACATTACTATGTTTTGTCACTGTTGAACGTTACTGCCATCTACTGGATTTTAAGATGTATTGCATTTATTTCACCAAGGCCAAATGCCCTAACTTGAAATGTTAATGAAGGTGAAAAATAATTAATGTATCTGTCCCGTGTTTCAGATTTGCTACAGCCCTCCAGCTTGTATCATAAAAATTAGGTTTCTACTTCATCTGTTATCCTGACAAACAAACCAAAGTGAAAACCTCCTTGAAGGGAGTAATGGAGCTGAAGTTATCTGGTGACTATTTTGATAATTAATTAAATATTGAAGTCATTTATTGAGCTCAAATGCCAAACTCTCTCTAGTTCAGCTTCTCAGTGGTAAGGATTTGATGCTTTTCTTTGTATTATGAGATAGTAAACTGAATATCTTCACGCTTTGGACAACAGCAAACTCAGGCTTATAGATGATGTAATTCTCTGCACTGTTTTCTGCCATTTTATACATCAAATCATTAATCAACAATCAATCATCATAGATTAGATGCAGTTCTATAAAGAACAATGGTGACTCAGATTTTGAATCAGAATGTGTATTAGGAAAATGACACTATTTGTGTGTATAGAAAGAAAAAAGATCAAGCAGCAGCACAAGAGTGAGCCCACACCTTCATGTTTGATCTTATCGAAGTAGGCCAGCTTTGAGGCAGCAATGATGGACCTCTGTGTCTGCAGGCAGCCCATGACAGCATCCATTAACAGGACGTTGGTCAGAGCCTGAGTCATGTACTGAGGGTCCTAAAGAGACAATACATAAAACGTATGTTGAAGAAATGTTTGCATAGTAGATTATCATATTATTATTATTATTATTACATTTATTAACACAAGGTTTGCAAAATAAAAATACACTGCAAATGGACTTCCACAGACAAGGAAGAAACTAAATTTATCAACACTATATATTACTGTGAGCAGCAAAGACCACTAGAAGAGTGATGGTGAGTCACACTAACATCAGTCTCTGCACATATTTGCTCCATAACTGAACCCCATGTTACAGATTCACAGGTCAGGTCAGAGTTTATTATTCCAGTGGTGTGCCATTAGCCTTTGTTGTACCTTGTGTTGGTCGGCCATCTTGCGTCCGGCCCACATCTCTTTCACAACGAGGTTCCACAGTTCGGTCTCTGTCTTCAGATTGGCCTCAAACACCTCGAGCCTACCAGAGGTTTGGATACGAAGGGAGGGGATACGAACAAGTAGAAAGGGAGCTGAGACGATCTTCACCTCCTGCACAAAGATGAAAAATCAGTTATTTATCAATGTGAGAGTGCTGAGTTAGAAATTAAGATGCAAAGCATGACTCTGCTCATCTTAAGTGATAATACTGGTATAATTTGAAACCAGGGGTGCGTTCTGAATTGCATACTTCTTCTTTTTGCTTTTAGCTGCAGCTGCCCTTTGAAAGCATGTACTGAGTCATGCAGTATGCACATAATTGGGACTACATTCTTATAACATTAAACCCCGAAGTTTGGCCCTCTTGCTTTTATATCCCTTACATCTGGGATAAAACAAACGCCACTGACCAAATCCTCCAGAGACGGAGATCAACCCAGAGAGCTCTGCAGTTGTTACTTGGCAATGTATGTAGTTTAAAGTTAAAGTTAGAACAGCACAGATTGTAGATTCCAATATATTATATTTGCAACAGCGAAATTACATCTGCAGTTCTCTGTCATTGTTATTTCCATAGTTATGTCAGATTATTGTTTAGACTAGAGACATTAGGCATTCAGAGTATGTATGGCTTTCATAGGTATATTGACAATACGGGGGCTTCTCCAGAGCAGTTTCCAGAACAGAGGAGCTCGCCATCCAGTCGCTGAAAACTGTAACTCTTACAGAAATCTCCTATTGGCAAATTGTTTGTTTTTTTTTGTTGGCATTTTGCCTTTATTAGATAGGACAGTCTGAGCGTGAATTTGGAAGAGAGAGGGTATGACTTGAAGCAAAGGGCTGCAGGCTGGAATCAAAACCGCAGCTGCTGCAGCAAGGACATTGCCTTCATATATGGGATGCCTGCTCTACACACTGAGCCACCAGGTGCCCATGTCAAAAGATTTTGATTTTGATTGAACAGGATGGATTTTTCTACAATACTCTTCAATTACTTTTTGTCTCAATGTGGCCTTTCAGAGGAATTTTTGAACATTTTTATTAATAGTCAAGTGGTAAAAAATGCTTTAATTTTGTACCAAATCTGTGTAACAAATGGCATCAACTGCTGCAACAGCTTAGGAGACATAATGGAGCACGGGAACTGCCATCATTTATTTCCATCATAATTTTCTTAGCTGTTATAAACTCTAAACTTTAAAACGTTGAATAGATGCCTAACCAAAACAAAATGTTTCTTACATATTTATGACTAGAAAAGCTTGACACACAGTGCTGAGCTGCATCTCTAATTATTTTTAGGTTCCCAGCTTTCAGATGATGTATGCCACTTCTGTGAGTCCTGTATTGTAGACCTGCTATGTCCCCCTAAGGATCTCCTGTCCCCCCTAAAAAAGACAAAAATAGGTCTATGGCAGGGAGGGAAGGAGTGGAGGAGGTTAAAGTCACTTGACCTTTATGTCTCTGAACTTTGTGATTTCCAGGAAGCCCGGTCGTCCCTCGGACAGCAAGAACAGACGTTTCTGCGTCATTGCAATTTTCCCGACTCCATGGGAGGTCTTGACACACGACGACAGTTTGTAGACACACTCGCTATTGTCAAGATGATCTATGACCTCAGAGGGCAAGTTGACATCTTGCGCCTCAGCCTCCGTCTCCTTCCAGACGGTGTAGAAGACTCTGAAGAGGTCAGGGTCCACTTGCTTTGGCTGGCCTGTGACACAGAGAGAGAGAGGTGTGTAACATGGTGCACGCAGACATACAAACACACAAGACAAAGACGTGTTGACAAGCTGAGGGGGAGAACTGTGCTAATACAAGCTGAAAACATGTACATTAACCCACTTACACAAACAGATTAGTTTAGTTCCACGTTCAACCTCAGATATCTCAGAATAGTGTGTATTATTGTTCTTCATGTGTTACTAAATGACCGTCTGAATCCACAAAGTGCTGTGATCAAAACAGACTCCCAGGCAACAATTACAAGCCATTCAGTCTGATGTTGAGTCCAGTCACAGTTCTGTTTTTATTCCATCTAGCCGTGCATGATTGCCTTTTACATCAGATAAAAGTCAAAACAAAGTCGGGGAAAACCATGTGGAGAAAATGGCTTGAAGGACTGTGTGTGAAGCAGCTCATTAATCGGTGGAGTAACAGGCCGTGAGCTTTCGACTTTATGTCTGAATCCATATCATGACCCTTGTCACTTTATGTCCCCTCTCTGTCTTTCTCTCGTTTTCTGTTGCTCTAAACTGAGACTTCACAGCAAGTCCTTTTTCCCTTGACCTCTTAGTCTGGCGTTCATGTAGTGTTTTATCATTTTTCATTTTTTATTTCTTTATTTATGCACTGGTTTGTTTGGAAGGTGCTCTGGGTAGTGACTGAATCAATGAGATTTGGATATCAGCGGCTGAAATGAGTTTCCTCCATGGGGTGGCTGGGCCTTAGAGTTAAGGTGAGGAGCTTGGACATCTGGAGGGAGCTCGGAGTAGAGCTGCTGCTCCTTCACATCAAAAGGGGTCAGTTGAGGTGGTTTGGGCATCTGATCAGGATGCCTCCTGGGTGCCTCCCATTAGAGGTGTTTCGGACATGTCCTACTGGTAGGAGGCCCCGGAGCAGACCCAGAACACGCTGGAGGGATTACATATCTCAACTAGTCTGGGAGCGCCTTGGGGGTCCCCCAGGAGGAGATGGAAAGCATTGCAGGGGAGAGGGACGTCTGGGGTGCTTTGCTTGGCCTGCTGCCCCTGCGACGCAGCCTCAGATAAGCGGATGAAAATGGATGGATGGATGGATGAATGGATGAATTCAGTGACAGTTTCAGCAAATATGACAAAGTAATTTTTTATAAAAGTTACCAACCACAGCTTTAATGGTTCCTCTTTTCCACAACACTGATTTTAACCAAAACAAACAGTAGGTGATCAAAGACTTTAAAGTCCTTGTTGGGTGATTAAATAAAAATGTTATATTTTCCAAACTGATTCCTTTCACTTCACTTGGAGACTTGTTTTGCATTTTAAATTTTACAGTCTGTGTGTGTGTGAGCTAAAGTGCATGAGCTGTACAGACTACTTCACGCTCAGAACATTAAAGGAGTTCAACGGATCATCTCACTGCTGATTGATTCCACCGTGTCAGCAACAAGTGATGTAATCGATTTAAATGTGTTTCATGTATGCTAGCAGAGACAACAATCACTAAATAGTAAAAAGATTAAAAGTAAAGATTAAAAGTAAAAGATAAAAAGATTCCAGAAAAATGACCTAAGAATCAGATCTCTGATTTACACACACGTCATCCTGCCTGTCCTCACTTACCATCATCGGTGAGAGCATCAAATAATCTGTGTATGGTTGCTATGTCCTTAACAATCCTGCACTCCTGAACGCAACGCACAAACTCCTCCTGATGCAGATGCTTTCGGGGAAGCTCAAACTTCTTGACATGGTCGTCAGGCTGCACCAACAGCTTCTCATTCTCTGTCTTCACCTAGATGAGGAAAAAAAGACTAGATGACGTCCATCATTACTGCTGAAGCACCACCAGAGGCAGACTCACACAATCAAACATACTGCCTGTCAAAATGGAGTATGCCCTCCAACCACCACTTTAACAAGTTTGGAATAACGGCTGTTTAAACCGACTGACCTTGAGGATTAGTCTCTTGAGTTCAGGCCGTCTTTCAGCTTGCTGCCTCTCGTCTCGATGCAGAGAGTCCACGAGCCATGTGACCAGCTGCATGGGGAAGATGGCGGTGTCTGTCTTGTAGAGGTTCTGGAAATCAATCAGGGCGTCCAGCCGCCGCCAACACAACGTGTTGATGAGACCACGCAAGTAGTAGAATCTGCAGAGGAAAGATTATTGTATTCAATCCTTAAGTCTTTGGAGTAACAAAGTTCTTTTAAGTGGAATAAAGAAGATCAACAACAGTGAAAATAAATGTTACTTATTTCCACTCTCTGTTGTTCTTCAGTCCCTTCAGGATCTGACACCACTTTTTTGAGACTGTTGCAGCCTAAAATGCCCGATTTCACAGCAGCTGTTCTACAAAATTGTGATGCATGTTGCAATTTTTTCCTGTGAAAATGCAGAAGCAAGTGAGACAATATTTTTTTCTTGTACAATTCATTACAAATTGAGGGCAGCTTGTTTCAATGGGAATAAACTGCACTGTTGTGAGTGTTTTAACAACCAAAAAAAAGCTTACACACCATGTTGAAACATTTATTTGAGACATTTTATTCCCAAACTACTTGTGATTGACCTAATTTATCACTGACACTGACTGCATACAGCAGCCTGTTTCATGGTGAGTTGTGTAGGGATAGAAATCAAGAACAGGTTCCAGTTGAAAACCACTTAATCTGAATTCATCTGAATTGAAGTGACTTTTTAACAAAACAAAATGTTCGTGGTTCGAACCCCTTCTGTGTGGAGTTTGCATGTTCTCCCTGAGTCAGTGTGGGTTTTCTCCAGGTACTCCAGCTTCCTCCCACAGTCCAAACACATGCAGGTTAACTGGTGACTCAAAATTGTCCGTAGGTGTGAATGTGAGTGTGAATGGTTGTCTGTCTCTATGTGTCAGCCCTGTGATAGTCTGGTGACCTGTCCAGGGTGTACTCCACCTATCGTCTAATGTCAGCTGGGATAGGCTCCAGCCCCCCAGTGACCCCCAACAGGATAAGCGGCTATGGAAAATGAATAAATGACTGTTCCGATTGCGACATTGCTACATCCAGTAAGCGCTGCCTGCTTTACTGCTTTACAAGAAATGCTGAAAGATCAACAGTGTAAGTTGTAAAACACTTGATCGTACAATTCAAATTGAAAGAAGACAGAAAAGACAGGGGTGTTCCTGAACAGATGTCAAAAGCAGCCTGAGGGATAATAAAAGCAGAGTACCTGGCCACCAGAGTAGAGTTCTCATTTTGGACAGAGAAGATGGCTTTGCCGAGCAGTTGGATCAGCTCACTGTAATAACTTTGGACAGAGTGGAAGGACAGAGAGGCTGGAAAATCTGGCAGCTTAAACACCTTTGCCGGCTTAGGAGGAGTTCTCAGCGCTGGGAGACAAAGAGGTGGGGAGCAAATGGACAGAGAGGAAATGTAGGGAGGAGGCAAAGGGAAGACAGGGAGAGAAATAGAGAAACATTTAATCTTCCTTTCCGACTTCGTCTATATCTTGACAATTTGTGCCCCTGTCGGTCTCACCAGGGTCAGACATGATGATCCTGGTCAGCAGTGTGTTTCTTTGGAAGCTGAGAGTTTGGTCGAGGTTAGGGAGGCTCATCCCCAGTCTTTTACTCAGTTTGCTCTCTGTAATTGAGCTCTGCCTGCGGGCTTGGATCTCCTGCATGGTGGGTCTGCGAGGGATCTCAACCATAGCCTTCATCCTGGTCGACACATGACAGAAACAAAGCAAGGGTACTTAATTTTTTTCCTATTTGGTGCCTCACCACAGCAGTGGACTCCAAAATGTTGTCAGTCGCTTTGCATATTCAAGGCTGAGGTTTGGGTTTCACCTGTGCATGTCAGAACGAGTGCTGAGTTCCATTCGAGCAAAGTTGTCCATTTTCCTGTTCAGACGATCCTTGAGGAAGAAATGGAAGATGTGCGTCTCCAGCACCTGCAACGTAACCATGTTAATTTGATGATGGGCAGCAGGCTCAGCATCCCAAGTCTGCTGAGAGATGTCAGCTGATTTGTTACACATTCAAGTTAAAGAAATAGAAAAATATCACTTGTGTAACCAAAGCCCTATTTGCACAGGTATTACCTGTATTTTTGTTTGTATCCACAATTTGTTCTTATTTCGTTTGTACCCACAGATTTCTGCGATTCACGAGTGTTTTGTTATTTTTGCTTTTCTCTAAGGTAAGAGAAAGTTTATGTGCAGGCGAGAGCACTCATACCAAGATAAGAGAAACACATCTTGTTTCAACAGTCCACAAAGAAAAGGAGGTTAACACTGCGCATCACTACTAGAAGTGCTGTGTTTTGTAGCGTGGAGTTTGAAATGACTGTGCACATTATTACAGGAGATAATGTCAGGAAATCTGAGTAAAGTAAACAGAGTAAAATACATCAGGTCACCTGGTAACACTGGTCCTGTGCAAATCGAATAGGGCTTAAGATAAGACCTACCTTTTTGTAAAACAGCTGTTCAGCTGGCTCTCTGGTTTTCAGGAACTCTTCGCTGTTAAACACTCGATGTTCATAGTTCAGATGACTGCTAACATCCCTGTTATATGCACACATGTATACATTGACAAAAGATGTATATAAGGGAGCCACTCTGTTAGATTTCAGTACACAAAGATCACACAAAGAACCTGAATATGTTGACAATCAGTTCCAGTGTGATCCTCTGGATGTCGTGGTTGAGATTGTGTTGCCACGCTCTCCTCTGAGCCCGCTGCTCACTGATGTCAGCACAGCTTGCATGGCTGCACTGACACAGGTCAAAATGTATCTGAAGGGACTGACACCTGCAAAAACACAAGTCCATATGCCGCCATTTTGTTTGTATGTCTGTATAGTATTAGAAGAACATCATCAGTAGTCGTATCATTCTTTGCATCACAGTGAGCACCTCTGTGTGAAGCAGTCCGCAGCAGCCGGAGGAATCTCTGGTAGGTCAAGAGTCTCCGAGTAAGAAGTGGAGACACTTCCCTTATCAATGTTGATGAGGATCAGATCATCTGTTTCCTGGATGGTAGAAGATCAAGAATAAAATAAATGTCTTTATCTCTTTGTGCATTAACTGATATGCTTTTAATTTAATGGGGCGACCGTGGCTCAGGAGATAAAACAGGTCATCTTTTAATCACAAGGCTGGCAGCTCCTCCTGCATGTCAAAGTGCCCTTGAGCAGGAGACTGAACCCTCACATTGCACCTGGCATGGCGGCTCTACCACCATTTCCACTGGTGTATTAATGTGTGTGCATGGGTGAATGAGAGGTATTTTGTAAAGCACTTTATGTGGTGAGTTACAAAGGTACTGTGTCCATTTAAACAAATATATGACAATATTAAAAAATGTTTTGTGATCAAGAAAGATTTAGTGAACAACAAGACACAAATGTAATGTGATTAAAACTTACTGAAACAGTGTTTTTAACTGATGTAGATTTTTTATTCTTATTCTACATTTAATAATGACACAAATTTTCTTGTATAAGCAGTTTTAACTGATTTGAAAGGTTGGGTACTCACAGCAGCAACCTCTTCAAAATGGCTGACATGGCAGCCCATGAGGAAGGCAGTAGGAGCCATGAGAAAGTCCAGCATGCCTCTGGCCAGCACGGGAACATATGGCTGCTGCCACACCAGAGGCTGGCAGAAAGATAAGGGAGGCTTGGATGAATAAATTCATAGATCAACAGATTAAAAGATGGATGGCTTGATGATTTGGGAGAATTCAAAACCTTTCAATGTTGCAGATACCTCATCATCAGATTATCTGCACATCATCACGATCATATCATAAGTGATATTTTCACAGGTGTGGCAGCACAGTAGAACAGTGCACCACCACTCCAGAGTCTGATAAATCTTCCTGCAGGTCTTTTGCAGTCAAACAAGGAGTTTTAATTTGCCTTTTAATCAATGCTACAAGCAACTCTCTTGGAAAGTTGTCTTGGGCTTCAAGACCTCAACTTGAACTCGACAGTTCCTGTTAACTGCCATTTCTTAATGACACAAAAAAAATCTAAATCAAAATCTAACACTGCTTTGCAGACAGATTTTAAACTGACCTGAAGATAAAGCAAGAAGCTCTCTGCCACCAGCGTGAGTCTGGCCCAGTCAGCAGAAAATAACACCACCCGCTGCTCCTGCAGGAGACAAGACAGCACCTGCAGAGACAGGGACAGAAAAAGGGGCAAACAGTAAAGAGACAGCCTCCTCCTGTTTCACTAACATCACCACAACAGGTGTGTGCAGTACCTGTAGTAGCTGCTGTGGCCTGAAGCAGAAGAAAGGCAGATGGAGGTCTAAATCTATAGCTGGGTGGTCTTTGTCCTCTCTGGACGGTAATACAATGGTCAGAGGACGCAGGGTAAACATCTGCCAAACATACACAGCATTGTAGTCAGAGTTCTTTCACATTCTGTCTGGCTGCATCACATTGAAAGGATGGACTGAAAATTGATATATGTACACACACACACACACACACACACACACACACACACACACACACACACACACACACACACACACACACACACACACACACACAAAATAGTGCTTCTACTACCATGAATGAATGTAAACATTTTTATGACCATAGTAAACACACAGCACACACCAAATGCAGCTGTCCAGGAGGGGGAACAGGCACCAGCGCCAGGTTGGCTGCAAACTCCTTCACTCTCTCCTCCATGTCGGATAAACGACAAGTTCTCAGCTGGATTAACAGACTAACAAAGAACAGAGAAGAACAAACAGAGAGATATGAGGGGTGGAAGTGACAAAAATTAACTGATAAAAATGGAGGTGATGAAAATACATGTGAATTCAGTCATAGAGTGGTAAACTGAATGTGAAATGAAAAACAGAGTGATAAATTATCAGTGGATGTGTGGATGTGGACATCCCACCAAATCCCAAAATCTGGCAGGTCAATAGAGCATTGCTTGATGTAAAGAACAATTGAATGAATAGTCGAATATTCATATTAAACAGCCAAATCTGATTCTGACAACTGACAAAATTATGAGTCAGGTAAAACCCTAATAATTAGCTGAGCAGTTTGGGTTAGTAAATGCTTTCTTACCACGACAGACAGTCTTTGAGTGCAGTGAAGTAAGGATACTTGGATATGACACAGAAACCGTAGGCAGAGAAAAGTTTAGAAAACCTAAAGGACCCAGGTCCATTCTGGAGGAAAGACGTCTCTTCCTGTAAAAACACAGGAAACAAAGTGAACAGCGAATCTCTGTCATTATTTTATATTATATTATCATCATTTATTGACACGTGCTGACTGGTTAAGTTGCCAGCGATTATGGCCACTGTATCTAAAATGAGTTTCTATCCACATTAGGTTAGAGATCTTAAGCCTCATTTATAAGCACTGCGTACGCACAAAAAAGGCTTGAAATGTGTGTATGTCACTCTCTAAGCATGAACTGGGACTTAAAAAGAAAAACTTGACGAAGAAATGTAAGTAAAATTAGGGAAACTCTGACTCATGCATATGCACATTTTAACCATGTGCAGCTGAATGATGCCAGGCTGTGGCAGGTGACAGGATTCAGGAAAATCTGGCTTTCCTTTACCCGATGATAAGCGTGAGTCATTTTCAACTCAACCAGGTAAACCAGGCTAACTGATGAAAATAATGTCGTCTGTTGTGGAAATCCAAGGTAGCATTAAACCCAGCATTAAATAACTGAAGTACACTGCGTCAACAGTTGTCATTAAGCTCTTCTAATACTGTGCATATATCACCAAGTATCATTTTAGTTTTCAGATAGTTTTTGTGTGTAAAACGGCTACAGGAGACATTAGTGTGCTGTCAGACGCACAGAGCGCACTGGAGACACTGCTGTACTCCGCTTCTCACCCGGCACATCTTCACCACCTGCACGTGTGGATTGTGTAAAAGCAAACATTTAGTGTGGATTCTCTGCACAGTTTTGTAGCAGCGGTTGTAGCAGAAAAACACAGTTGGGATTTAGTTTAACTGTTGTGTATGAAGTATTACTTGTAGCACTGTTTACCAGTATCGGTCGATAACATTGCATTACTACTCCACGGGTCTTGTTGCCAAAGACATCAGTGAAAACCAGGAAGTGGAATTGTTCCTCTTTCTCTTCACTGGTTACTTGGAGCCCACCTGGTAAGAAGATGAAAATATTAAAACATATTAACACAAAGGTGTGATGATGCTATTATTACAAGATGTCAGTTTCGAAACTGTTCGGCTGAATCGTAAAAAAAAACAACAACAACCAGTATCTCAATTTTTGAACCAAATTTGTGCGAGCATATGCATGCCAGGGGATGTCACATACCCGGGAAGCAGAGCTGAGGTAAAGCCATAAGGTCGATGTCTTTAGGAACACTGACATCTTCAGTTCCTCCTCTCCCCACTGCTAAAATGATACAAAACTAAATTACACAAATCAGTAACGATAACACAGATAAAATTAGAGACCTTGACTGAGTGGCAGCTATGTGTGGACAGAAGCACCAGACCAGACAAGCAGGTACCACACCTGGGCTGGGAGTTGCTGCAGCTGAAGGAGGTTGTTCCTTTTTCCTCCTGAGAAAGGAGCGCCGCCTCTTCCCATGTGACCTCACTGTTTCACTCTCAGACTGCGACCTGGTAACAAAGGGAGGCGCCAGGACATGCAGTACCTCTGGCTCCAACAGGAGACGCTCTGGAGTTTCATTATTGTTAATGGCCTGAGTGGGAGAGAGGCAGGGATAGATCAGAGGGGGACGTAATTTTTATCCTAACCAGTACAGTGCAAATCTCCGCCAGGCGGCCATCAAGCTGATCATGACCTCTCTAGATGATACACACTGCGATGGTAACGAAGATGAAACTGTTTTTTTTTTTTAAATCTCGTATTATGCCTAACGTCGAAAGGTGTCAGTTGAGTTGGTTCGGGCATCTGATCAGGATGCCTCCTGGGCGCCTCCAACTGGAGGTGTTTCGGGCACTTCCCACAAGTAAGAGGCCCCGGGGAAGACCCAGAACACAGCTGGAGGGATCATATATCTCATCTGGCCTGGGGGTGCCTTGGGGTCCCCCAGGAGGAGCTGGAAAGTGTTTCTGGGGAGAGGGATGTCTGGGGTGCTTTGCTCGGCCTGCTGCCCCTCCGTGACCCAGGCCCCGGGTAGGCAGCTAAAAATGGATGGATTATGCTTAACATACCTGCATCATACATATCAGGTAAAGAATTAATTTACACATGCTCCAGTTCAAAATTAGACCAAGTTGCGCCTAGTAGCTAGTGGAACCATGCAACATCTGATTCATCCTCACTCAGGAGGAATACACTGACAATCCAGGGACGAAACCCAACAATGGTCTTCATTCACCACAACCAGGAATCAACAGCAGTCTTTGGAACCGCTGGATTACACGTGGAGGCCCAGGTAAGATGGGCTGCGACTATCAGGACACTGTATGTGTGTGTGGTTGTTCACAGAGATGCACACTGTTCTTCACAAAAGGGGCAGAGGAACTACTAGCTCGAGCAGCAGACATGGGGCTTGCTGCTTCAGAGATAGGAATGGGCTGCTGGGAAATGAAGTTCTTAAAGGATAACACTGACACACAACAACACACAACATGTCCAGCAATGGAACAAAGAATTACATTATACTGTTAAGGAATACAATAGAAGCAGTGACAAATGATTTTTTAAATCTGTTTGTCCTGCAGAGTGTATCTGTGACCAGATGGGAGCTGCTTGTACTCGCTGAACAGGGGGTTACTGCGCCCAACAAGGACTGAACGAGCCTTCTTTACAGCTCTGACTTTGTATGGACAGGAAAGCTCTTGAGGAATAGCGCCAGCTATTTCACTGCACAGTCTCACCATGCCCTCCAACATATTCCTGTTTTTCAGTGTAAGAGACCCAAACCAGCAGGTAAAAGAAATGTTTAAACAGACTCAATAAAACAAGAATAAACCCTTTCATAACAGAGGTGTAAATATTAAAACCTCTGAGGCAAAAATGTGGTCTGCAACAAACAGTACGGCTTGTCATTAGTCGATGTTTTGGCTACGTGATTTTGTTGAGGAGTTGTGGCCCCTACCAACCGCTTAAGAGGAGGTAGGGGTCAGCAGTCAATGACGGCATAAAACAGTCAATAAAACAGGTTATTCTACAATTACGGAACAATCACAAGAGGTCCTTGAGCAGGCAGTTATACATATGCACTCAGAATATTAGGCTGATAAAAACTGTCTTGAAGCTGCTGAAAGAACATTAAGATGTCATCCTCACACATGTCCAGTTACATGAATCCCTCAAATATTGCTTCTCTTAATTCAAACATGCAGCTACAACTGGCGGCATGATCAAGCCCTGAAAGCAGTTGCAGAGACAGTAGCCTCTGCAGTTATTGCCAGCAAACAACACCACCCAAAGAGGATCATCACCTTTGTTAGGGCTGGAGAGAAAAACACCCCTACAACCAAGATCAGCAAATGGCCTCCTCGCCTCAGCAGCTGACTGGCAACTGAGAGTTGATCTTGGCAAGCAGCTGCTGTTTCCAGAACACCTCTCCGAACTCCTAACACTAACTGTGCCCTAGGAGGAGCGCATGGACGAAGCCCAATAGCGAAAACATGCCAAGTGCCAGGAGCTGACAGAGCAGTACAGGAGGCAGGGCTAGAACACCCGCCTGTGAGCCTACCGAGGTGGGATGTCAGGGCTTTGCAGGCTGGTCACTCTGCATCACCATCACCAAACTGGGGATAGTGGGCCTGGCTCCAAAGAGGGCTGTCAAAACTATCATCAGTGCTGCAGAGAGAGTCAATAGGTGGCTGAAGAGGGAGGCTCTGTGGTCAACTGCTGCTGGGATGCAAGCGAGAGACTGATCACCTCTGGCTGTGTCGTCTGGGTGAGGGTGTCTGATATTTGAAAAGACCCAAAACACCCGATGACCTCAGGATACATCACTGATGCTGCTTATATAATCTACAGGATGTATTCCATAAGCTAAGTTTTGACTTTCAGGCTTTTTAAATCAGCCACTGGCAGACAGTTTAAAGTTTGCATTGATGCTGCTTTCTCCGCTAGGCACAAGTTATTCAGTCAATGATGACAATACAGGCTACAATTATCAGTTAACAGTACATCTATCATACATGTGTGTCAGGGTGCATTTGGATGCAAATACCTGGGACACCTCCCTGAGTTTGTCGCTTGATGCTCCCACCACCACACAGGCTTCCAGCAGAGCAGGAGGCAGATGGTCCGTCATAGCTGACACCAGTTAGACCAGCAGAGCTGGGCCAACTCTGACCTGCTGGATCACAACCACTGAAACAAAGATGAGTCAGAGAGAGGAGCCAAAGAAAGGTTTACATGAAGAGATACAGATAACAGAAAATGGCTTGTGTGTAATAAGGCAGACGGACTGTCACGGTTCTTTCATCTTCATCATTTCTGCATGAGAACATCTATCAGCTGGATAAAGTCACAACACATGACACACATTATCACTGCTGCTGTTCTCATCAACAACAACTGTCTAAAGACCCACTCAGACATTTTTTTTCCACGACTCAGGGTGTACAAATGGCATCTCTGAAAGTTTAATTAGATTTCATTACATCAGAGATTATAGAGGTGCAATTATATTTTCCACACTGCTTCTTATTGGAGCTGCACGACACTGTGAGTCAGGATATTCTGCAAAATTCTGCAAAGTTCTGCAACGCACCATTTTTTTTACACGTCCCTGCAGGCACTTACATCCTCCAGTGTTCAATTTGTTTTAAACAGAAAAAAACTTGATTAAAAAAAACGATTAAAGCTTCAGTAGGTAACTTCTTGTAGCAAATATGACAAAGCTATCGTTTTATAACCGTCGCAATATCCTGAAAGAGATCATCTGTGAAAAAATTTTTAGGGGGTTTTGGGCAGCTGCCCTTAAAAAGTATGTACTGTTTCATGTACATAATTGGGACGTTCTACTTTCTTACAACATTGTGCCCTAAAATTCAACCCTCTTGTTTTATATCCATTACCCTGGAGATAAAACAAACAGTACTTACTTTGTTAACCAGAGAATTCTAAAGTTATAACTGCACAGATTTTAGATTCTCACATATTATATTTGCAACAGTGAAATTACATCTGCATTTCGACAGTATATAGTTTTGTTCTACGACTGTTTATAATATTTATGATTATTTTGTTCACTTAAACAATCAATATTCCTGTAATTACAATTCTACTGGTCATCAGGTACTAAAATGTGCTGTCATCCATCACTGAGACTTCTGACAACTGTCAAACAGCTGTCAACAAGCTGTCAAGCTGTTATCTGTTTGCAGCTCAGTTGATGTAAAGTATCGTCCACTGCACAGAGGATTGTGGGTCAGAATAGCCAGTAAAACATGCTGGCTTTCAAACTGCAAAATCAGACCGGATGTAGGAGAACATCCTGGTATTTTTGGCATACTGCATTTCACATACTATGTATTGGGACATAGTAAATCATCTTCATTTATAGTATATAGTATGGTAGTATGGGTATTGGGATGCACAGATTCTCTCTACCTGGCCGCCATGTCGGAAACAGTCCAGTCAAAACCAAGTACCGCCCACCACCCACCTTGATTCATATTTGATCGGTGCTGCCCTTGTTGTCTTTGGTGTGAAACAGAGCCGAGTGGAGGTACAGAGGTCTGGTGTTCTTTCAGACGACTTGAATTACAATATGCTCCATTGTTATTTATGGAACTTTTGCCCAATGACGGCAAACTTAAACTGCCTACCCCAGCTTTAATATGTTGATGAAATTTTAGGAAAATCTACTAGAAACACTTAACAGCAAAGTGTTTTACAGAAAAGAAGGTTTGAGATTTAATTCACAGTCCAGAGATTTACTGTGTCTGCAACTGAATCACAAGCTTTACCTCTCAAGCTGACTTCACATAAGAATAGCATTATTTTCCCAATAAACACTGTCCAAAATGCAGCATCACTGCCATGATCTGAGGGCAAACACTGACAAAATTGTAAAGCAAATCCTATAATAGTCAGTGTTATGGGCAGGCAGTCTGGGCAGCGCATTCTAATCAACTTTACTATAGTACAATGTCTGCATTTATCTTTCTAATACACTGTAATAGCGATTAGAGCTGTGTTAATCTGTCTCAAACAATGTGTTGCTTATCAGCCTTTAGTTTGTGATCCATGAAGTTCAAAAGAACCCGTAAACAACTAAAGAAAAAAGCTGAAGCAAGCTGATTCAAGCAGCGCAGTGGCAATACATGAAACAGGATGTAGTTCGTTATTCATCCACATAATGTGATAATTATTCTGCTTCCTGTCTTTGCTCTTCTTCTTTCATCAGCGGATCTACTTTTTATTTTCCAACTGAATCACCACAGTGAGGAGCAAATTATCCGAGATCACATTTTGCCTGTTTCTTGGTTCTTTCTTTTCTTGGAAAATTAGGCTCATGTGTGCAGAGGAGGACGGACATGTGCACACAGAAACACAGAGAAAATAACTTGTAACTGGGCCACAGTAAATGGGCTGCACGGATGAAATGTTAGCATCAAGTCAGCCTTAAAACAGTCCTACAGAGACGGACTTGTGGCGGGGTGCAAGACATTTCACACTTTCCTTAAAAAAGGTCCTTTTTTCAGGCTGAGCTGAACAAATGTTGTAATGTAAAGTTTTTGTCATTATTTTACCCCTACACTTTGTGTGACCGTTCACTTGTTTGAACTTAGATGATATCAAATCCTCAGCAGCAAGTATGTCCAGCATAACTGAACTAATAACCCATAAAAGAGCATCTCACATGACCTGCTGCTTTCCCTATTGGTCCATGGATGTGACATGATCATAATCACATACAGTACGATCATATGATCCTTGACAAACAGAGCACATTCCACATCAAACCATAACAAAACAATAAAAGTGTCACAGCTTCTGATACGACACAAACAATCTGACATTTCTATCTACAAAAACATGTTGAAGCTTGAATACCTGAAACAGCTGGGGACTTAAAAATAGTAACTCACCTCTAAAATCCATTTACAAATTGCCATGTGTCTCTATATATTTCATTTGACCTATTTAACTAATGTTCAGACTGATACAATAAACATTTTGGGACCATTTAGTAGTTTTTAGGTTCTTGGTTAGTCCTAAGAGTTTGTAACTGTTACTGTATAATACATGCACTTTTTTCCTAAAAATGTAGACATGTTAGAAAACATTTATTTCAAGTACTATCTGATTAGAGTCTATTATAAAGCTTCAGATAGCTTATCAGGATGTCCCACATTACATCTTCACTCGTCTCATGATTTGTACTTGTTTTTTAACTGATTTTGTGAATAAACTGAAATCTGAAACTGAGCTGAACTAAATCCTACAGACCTAAAGTCATGGATGGATTACTGAACGGGCCTATCGGGCACAGGCCCAGGGACCCAAAGTGTCAGGGGCCAAACTGGCCTCCATCTGCAAAACATGCCAAATGCCGACCAGGAGGAGACTCAAAAAGACAACAAAGAGACACAAAAGGACCAAAAAAGACACACATATACTTCAAAGAACAAACATACTGACCTTTAAAGAGACACAAAACAACTGCAAAGAGACACAAATTGACCCCAAAAAAGACACAAATATCCCTAAGAGACACAAACTGACCTTTAAAGAGACACAAAATGACCTTTAAAGAGACACAAAGCAACACAATACATGCAAAAGAACTACAAAGAGACACAAAATGACTACAAGGCGATGCAAAGGAACTACAAAGAGAAAAACAAGGACCAAAGAAACACAAAAATATTTCAAAGGGGGACAAATTGACCTTTCAACAGACAGAAAATGACTACAGGGAGATGCAAAGGAACTATAAAGAGACACACAACTACCAAAAAACACACAAATATAACTACAAACAGCCACACATGGACTTTTTAAGAGATACAAAATGACAACAAAGACATGCAAATGTAGTATAAAGAGACACAAAAGGACCAAAAAAGACACAAATATACCTCAAAGAAACACAAATGACTTCAAAGACACACAAACTGACCACAAAGACATACAAAGGAACTACAAAGAGACACAAAACAACCAAAAAAGACAAATATAAATACAAAGAGACACAAATTAACCTTAAAAGAGATACAAAAAGGAAATCAAAGACATGCAAAAGAACTACAAAGAGATGAAAAGGACCAAAAAGACCCAAATATACCTCAAAGAGACACAAATGACTTCCAAAGAGACACAAAGCAACTACAAGGAGATGCAAAGGGACTAGAAAAAAAGAGACACATGAGGACCAAAAAGACAGAAATATTTCAAAGAGTAATAGCCTGACTTTTCAAAAGACACAAAATGGCCACAAAGACACTCAAAGGAACTGCAGAGACACAAATTGACCTTTAAAGAGGCACAGAGTGACTACAGGGAGATGCAAAGGAACTAGAGACTCAAAACTACCAAAAAAAGACACAAATATAACCACAAAGAGCCACACAATAACAAAGACATGCAAAGGTATTACAAAGAGACACAAAAGGACCCAAAAAAGACAAATACACCCCTGAGATACACAAAATTACCACAAAGAGACAAAAACCCCACTAAAGATGCTGACAGGTACGAAAGACATGCATAAAACAACAACAACAAAGCCTGTGTCTTGCTCCTATGTAGGACAGTTGATGGGGCCTGTTGTACGTCTGTGCCCAGGGCCTCATTGTCTAATAATCCGCCTATGTTGAGGTGGTCATGCATGCAAAGGGATTTAAATTCTGCGTAGTCTGAATCAAATGTGCCCTTAAATCACAGGTAGTGTGAAGAGACAGAACTGGAGCGGAGAGAACTGACACAGACAAGCATTTACACACAAACACATGAGAGGGGTCACTGTCAAATCAGTTAGGTGGAAATAAAAAGTAGTGCAAAGCAACTGACACTTTTAATGTCTCTAAGTTAAAGTCACTGCTTTGAGCTGCTCTCATGCAAATAAAGTGTATCAAACAGTGTATTTTTTAGTTTGACTTTAGCCATTTATATCTCCAGCATAGCTGCATGACAACAATCAAATGTAGGTCAGCTAATCTGACTCACCTGATGAGGAAATACTGTCACACACTGTCACACACTTTATAACAACATGTCAATCTGTAGCCACATTTCTGCCAACATGACATAAAGTTAAAAAAAAAAACTACAGCAGTAAAGTTTTACAAACTAAAGTCAGGACTTTACTGACACAGTTTTACTGCGACATGTGACAGTGAGTCACAAGCTGCACAGGTGAGAGGATGCTTCAATCAGTCTCTGCTGGGACTCGACACGCTGTTGAATCTCCACATTGTTAAAGTTAGACTTCTCTTACCTCCTCACAGACCAACATACGGCTCCTCAGTCATCCCCCCTCCACTCTCATGAGGACAGTCCGGACTAAAGTCTCTCCAACTGCGCAGCAAACTCCGGCACGACTAAATAATGGCACGAGCTCGTCCCGGTTTCCATGTTTACCGCCTGTCACTCTGCTTCCTGTTTCTCTGTGTGGAAGTACAAACATGCGCATTGATGATTTGAGGAAGCTCACTGCAGTTTCATACAAAGCGTGTAATGAAGTTCCTTTTAGATATTTTCATTACTTACATTATGTGTCTATATTTTGTCATAATTTGGCTCTTCAGTGTTTTGTTTGAAACAGGCTCAAACATTAAAGGTCCAGTGTGGATTTACTTTTCATGGTGGCTTTGCATCTATTTTGTCACCAGTTTGTTTCTTGTAGTTCCTTTACTAAGTAGAAGATATTCATTCATTAAATTATTCATCTTCTGTAACCACTTATCCTGTTAAGGGTCGCAGGGAGGCTGGACCCCATCCCAGCTGACATTGGCTGTTACCATGTGTAACACCCCTTAAACACTATATAAGGGCATGTGTTGTGCTGTGTGCAGATACTCAAGAGTTGAAGCAGTGCCACCAAAAAAGTCTGTAAAATGAATAACTTCTGCAGTAGAGAAATGACCTTACTATTAAATAAAATAAACTAAAAAAAATCAGCAATGCCAAACATTTGTGAAGCTCTAAAAGCCGTGCCAGTCGGAGTGGTGGAGGAGATGTTCAGATTCTTGACTTAAGTAAAAGTATCAATACCACTCTGTAAAAATGCTCAATTACAAATCATTTGTTTTGAAAAAGGAAGAGACCCCTTGTTAAAAACCTCCTAAACATCTGGATTTTAAGTCATCAGAGAGATAAGGTGAGCACAGATTAGCATGTGCCAGGCAGGGGGCCTGTCCACAACGAGCCAAAATCTGTTGTAATCTGATTTAATGTCCACCTTAAGGAGACGCCTGGCTACAGACCCAAAGTAATTTGTGTAAATAAAATTGAGTGGATTTGCTTTGTTTAATCCTGTTGTAATAACTCACAGTGGCCTGCAGATGGCGGTGGTGGCCAGACAGAAGTCCATGTGCAAAGTGTGTGCACTGTAACTGAGGTTTGCTTCACATGTAGTTTTTAAATAAAGATACAAGATACAAGAAGATAATAATAATAAAAAAAAAACATTGGACAGAAATGATGAAAGATTACATAACCACCCAAATCATTTAACAAATAAATAAACTTCATTTAAACATCAAAACATTGCTTACTTTTTTCATATAAAACAGTAGTTTATATTTTATAACATCTACTGAGGTGCTGCACTGGCACGGTGCATCAGTGGTTAGCATTGTTGCCTCACAGCAAGAGGGTTCCTGGAACCCAGGGTGTGGGGGGCCCTCTGTGCGAAGTCTGCATGTTCTCACTGTGTCAGCGTGGGTTTTCTCTGGGTGCTCCAGCTTCCTCCCACAGTCCAAAGACATGCAGGTTAATTGGTGACTCTAAATTGTCCGTAGGTGTGAATGTGAGTGTGAATGGTTGTCTGTCTCTATGTGTCAGCCCTGTGATAGTCTGGTGACCTGTCCAGGGTGTACCCTGCCTCTCGCCTAATGTCAGCTGGGATAGGCTCCAGCCCCTCTGTGACCCCCAACAGGATACGCGGTAATTGAAAATGAATGAATGAATGAACACAGCAAAGGGCTGCAGGTTGGAATCACAAAGGACTCAGCCTAAATGGTGCTCACACTCTATCTGTTGAGCTACAGGTCGCCCTCTAACCCTTTATTTCTTAACACAAAGTCTGTCTGTATCACTTCTGATTAACTGTAAATACAATACACACCTCCCACTAAAATCAATAATCAATTTCCTGTAGTGTATTGCTTCAATTGTGATATAATTTCATCTCCTTTTTCCCTTTTACAATAACTAAACATTCATGGAAGAACATACAGAGAGCTTATGAAGAGTACACACAAATAACATGAGAGACTGTTATTAAAAACACAGACACAGGTAAAGGTGCATTATAGTATTTTTTTTTCAAATAAGTGGTACAAAAACACCTTGTTCACATTGTACAAAAGTCTGTGCAGCAGCAAAAAGAACCCAAAATCACTTAAAAAAACACACCAGTGATTGACTTTCAAACCACAACGTAGAATATCATCCTAAAAGTCTTAACATTTGTCTAAAATCAAAACTATTTCAGTAAGTCTGTTCCGAGAAACTGTTATTCAGTACATTGGTTTAGCACCAAATATGGAGTGTTTCCCCCAGAAAAGCTTCTTGGTGCGATGGAAACGTCTCTGAAACATTCAAACCAGCTGAAGTGAAATTACTCACTGAACTGACACCGAGTTAATGTGAAAGGAATGAAGGCTGTGGAGAGAACAAGAGGCTTTGATTCACCTGCCTGTTTCTTTCTGGTCCTCTGATGAAACTGTAAAAAAGAAAGTTTAAATGTGTCCATGAAGGAATATTCCTATTCTACTTTGATTCAGAGGGACTTAAGGTTTAGTATCTCACATTGCTAGCTTAACATTAGCAAAGAAAAAAAGGTGCTTAAAAAGAAAAAACAGGCCTAGAACAATTCCCAAAGAACACAACAGCACACACCTCGTGTCACACACACACAAGCAGAGTCTGTATTATCATTTACACGAAAATTAGTGATATGTATGTAATTTTGTTTTAAGTCTCGCAACACTTTCCCTTCAATATATGATGAAGAAACCCCAAAACTGAGGATTGTCCTTTTGTAGTGCTTGTAAAACAGCCTGTGTAAACCTCGAGGCTTTAAAGGCACATTAATGCTCAACGTTAGATACGCGTACACACACAGACATGGCCCTCTGTCCATACTATGTGCTCATGTTGTTCGTATTTCTGCACCTTTTGGTGGAAGCTTGTGGATGTGGACAAAACAGAGCAGTGCCACCTTAAATTGTGGGTGCAGAGTAGCATAGTTCAAGAAGACACAGGACACAGGACACAAAGACCAAAACAAACCACTGCCGCCTACCATGCTGCCTCCATTAAAAGATTATTATTGTGACCTCCCTCACCATCTTCATGTTTGTTGTTGTCAGAAACGTCTGACTTTGACCCCTGGTGGATATATTTATGTAAACATAAAGGACACACAGAAGAATGGTGGCAGTAATTGTCTTAACATTTGAAATGAATGTCTCTATATTCGTACATAAAGGGAGTATAAATGAGCCCTAAGTCCTCGGTGACAGCGATCTTACCATAGAGGGCATTTTTCTGTCATCACAGGCGAAGCAGTGTCACAGCTAGCAGGATACAAGGTGCCAACAGAAGCTGTTGGTGTCACCCATAAATGGAGTAAAGACGTCTCTCAAGGGCTTGATGATGACAGAAATCTTGCTTCATTCAGGTCATAAAAGTCATGAAACCAAAAAAATCTGTGCAATATTTTCAATAGTTTTCACTTGGGGTGTGTTAACTCTGAGTACAGCAATCCTACAAGCAGGAGAGTGAACAGAGAAGATCCCGTGCTTTTCTTTGAGGCTCATTTGGTACAAATACCCCAGCCAAGTTTGCATAGATCAGCCGTTGGCCTTGCATTTAAGTCCTCTCATCCTTTCATGATGCAGCATTATGGGCTTCAAACAGTTTCAGACCATGTGACATTAAACCTACCCAATTAAAAAAAAATAATGCTCTGATTAGGCTGCTCTGGACATTTATACTAACTCATATTTAAGAGTTATGAGGTTCTGCTGAGCCTTCAGAGCGGAGACTGGGTCTGCCAACAGAAACAGCAATCCCTTTAAGACAGTACATTTCTATATATATTTTTTTTGTTGACTGAATATGTGCCAAGATGAACAGGTTTCCCATTTCCACTGTATCTGGAATGTAATTTAAAAAAAACACTTCTTAAATTAATTTAATAGAAAGCAAAATAAATGGTACCTCCAAAACAAATCACACTGAAACCCAAAAAAACACGAGGTCAAATTAGAGGGGCCATGACACACTATTGTTTAAGGCGTAAATTCACAACAAAATAATCCTCGCTGAGACAAACTTTACATTGCATTATGTTGGTAATTAAAGTAAAATAAATGTAGATAATTTCTTAACTAAATTATGTCATGTTTCATGTGTGTCATGGCATGAAAAGAGAATATGGCATTTAGAATTTTGCTATGTTTTTGTACGAGCATTAAAATTTGCCATGTAACAGATTCCAACGCCGTAAATGTGAAAAAAAAAGTGTATGAAATTAAACTGTTTTGTTAAGTCTGCAGCAAATGTTGGAGGCTTTACCTGTAGTTTGGAAACTTCCTGGCATTTATAGAATAACAATATAATATTTAGGCGTTCCATTAACAGACTGGAGGAAATAATACATCAGTAGTCGTTCTACATGTAATGCAAAGGCACACACTGTTACAGCACTGATTGTCCATTCAGCGTTATGGAGCAGCTTCTGGGAAGTAAATTATCCCACGACGTCATTCTGCAGCATCGGTGTGACAGTACTGTTGAGGAGTGAGATGGAAAGTGCTCTGTGTGCTTCCCATTTGTGTTTTCACAGTAAAGGTGTACGATTGTTTCAGTAGTCTGAGCTCTTAGTCTCAACAGTCATGTGGCTCTTCGGGCCCTGTCTTACACCTGGTGCACAGAGCAGCCAACTGCTTGTTTCAGACCAATGCAGTTGTCCTTTTCCCAGGGCCCTGTTCAAACAACCTATAGCACATGGTCTGAAGTGCAGGGCCCAAGTGCATTTGGGCACGTTCAACAACTTTTGCTGGTTAAATGGTGCATAATCTGGGTACAAAATAAGGCGCATTTGCTGCTTACACAATGTAGGCCGTGAACATGACAACTGTGTCACTCTGAAACTAGAGCTGAGGTTCCACTGAGCTGTGCACCACTTTTCACTGACTCTAAGCTACAACCCTGAGTGTTTTAATGGCGTACTTCTATCCATCTAACCATGCAAACATATATTCGTTTTAAGGTTGAGGTAGTAATAAGTCAAGCATAGCAGCCCAACACTGAGGTTGTTTCTTCTTTTCAGTCCTTTACTCCAAGAAGATAATCTATCTAAACCCATCCCACCCAGACTTCTGTAGATCCAAGTCAACTTTCGGACATATTTTCCCTCATTCGTCTTCTTTCCTTCTTCAGAAAGGCACAGACATTTGGTACAATCCCCACATGCTGTGGCTTGTGCTTAGTGAGGGGAAACCTAAACAATTCTTTACAATGTTCACGCTCAGGCAACAGAGTGATTCTCTGTCTTCTTCAGACTATCTCTGTCTGTGAGGTTCAGCAGAGCCAGCCTCTGGTCACTGGTCCTTCCTCCATTTGGGTCTAAAATTCCAGGTAAACCCACCAAGCCCTGCTCCTGCTCTGAGCTGCTGGGCTCCATATCAGGATAAATGACGAGGAAGCAGGCGGTAAGGAAGCCCAGGAAGGCGCCCCCAGAGGCCACTGCAGGGATGACACGTACACTGCCAACTGCGTCTACAACAGCTCCGAGGGCCGATGCAACCAAAATCTGGCTGATATAGACCTGGAGGTTAAACAAGACAGAATGATTCAACAGTATAGTGTTCACTGCAGCGAAAGTCATGTTTATGTCTCCTAAAATATCTGACCTTGACTATACTGACTTGTATCTGTGCTAAGTCACCAGAGGGGTGTTTTCACATTCCTCCACTGAGGGGAGCGATGTCTGTGCACTTCCGATTTTGGTGCATAACAGACTCCTCATCTGAGTCTGGGTCTGACTGAGGCTAAAACATGTATGACTGAATGTCTCCAGTGTTTCCGCTAATGCTAACGCTAGCAGCAAGCAGCAGAGGTGCTTGCTGTAGTTTTTTTTAATATTATGTGGGAAACCCATCTGAGACTAAATATGCATTAGCATACATACTTTACTTTAAATGTGTCTGGAGGGGGACTTTGACTTTAGAACAGATGGGAAAAAACAGTGTGAGTGCTCACCTGGCAGGATAAGATAGCGCAGTCAATACCAAAACCTCTTCTCGTGTTTGCTGGACTGTGGTGAATGTACTGAGCAGAAGAACAACAGAGGAGAAAGTGTCACTTCAACTGCACATTTCAAAGATTGTCAGTGTGTAGGTTTTAGTGTTTTAGGCTTTTAGGATAATATTTAACAGCATCATGATGTTGACTAAGCTTACACCTTCCTTCAATGCTTTGGGGCAGAGGCGTAAAACAGTACTCCACCTGCAAAATGACTCTCTGGATATCAATAACTCACCGCCTGTTACCTTTAATTCAGGAAGAAAACTTTGTATTTCTCGCATGCCCCCCTTGTGAATGGAAAATCAAAACAAGGCGAACATGTTTCATGAATTGAAGTACTCAGAGTCCAAATTTAACAACAGCAAAACTATGTCAAAACATCTGTAACAAACTCTGACACAACTCCTGCAGTATAGAGCAACTCTCATTTATCCAGTCATTTGCTCAGTACTTTGCAAACACATGCATTTTTGCTAAAACCTTTTGCTACCTTACACCTTAAGTGTGCCTGAGCATGCATGTACATCACATATGAGCTGCTCTTGATGCTACCTGGCTGTCCATAAGACTGTTTATAATGATGTGATTTAATTCATAATGTGTTTGGGAAGTACATATGACTGGATAAATGAGACTTGGATTTCACTGCATGAGTTGTGTGAGAGTTTGTACACAGATGTTTTGTTTTGCTGTTAAATGTGGACGATGTTTGCTTTAATTCATGAAGAAATTTTGTCTTTTTTGGGTTCTTTGTTCACCATGTGCTCAATTGTGTATATTAGCAGTAAAGGAATACTTCATACTACAAAATGACCATTTGTAGAACTGCTACATTAGAAAATGTCTGAGACATATATGAAAATTACAAAATTACATCTGCTTCAACTGCTGTAGTGTGCCCACACTAAACAACTGAGTTAACTAGATTACATCTTCACACATTTCAAGGTCTTGTTAACCGCAAAGCCTCAACTGATGTACCAAGGCTGGATGATACTCAGAAACTCTAAAACATGGATGCTTTTTATTTATATGTTTTATGATATGGGGACACAATGTGTGCATGGATGTGTGTGTACTCAGTTTGTGTACGTACCTCTTTGATTTCATGGTACTGCCCGAGTAATGCATAGGGACAGTAGGAGATACTCATGGAGATGATGCCCATGCTACTGATCATCACCATGGCAACATAAACATTAGGAAAGATCGCCATGACAGCGGTTCCTATGGTTAAAAAGATGAAAGCTGTTTCAGTACATTACATTTAACATCATTCTGCATAGCCATTGGAATACACAACAGCTCCCAAATCCACTGTACTTCACTGTGTGTGTCAGCGGTTTGTTTTACTGTGGTAACTGACCTAATGAGAATCCCAGTGTTCCAACAATGTAGATAATCTTGATGCTCAGATCAAAATTATCCAGGTACTTCTGAAGGATTGCTGAGTAGAGAGACAGAAAGACACAGACAGAGAAATATCAATTAATGAAGACAGTGTAGGAGAGCAGGTTAGAAAGGATCGAAGCACTATTTTTTCAAAGACTTCAATCAAAGCAAAAAAAAAAAAAACACTTTGAGAAGTGCCAGTCCAGATTTTCAGAGCGAGGGCATCAACGTAACCACACACACTCATTAAAATTCAACACTGACTCCTATGGCGAGCACTGTGCTCCTATTTGCCTCACATCTACTGACTCCCTGGACAAGGCCTGAAAGGAGATGCAGAGACCCCTCCATACTTGCTCCAACTCAACAGAGAGAAGACCGATATAACTGTCTTTGGGCCACGGAGAGAAAGACAGAGTGTCAGCTCTCACCTCGAATCCCTCTCTCTTATTACTAAGAGTCACACAAGAAACCTGGTGTTTAAACAACAATGCTAGAGTCAGGGAAAACTCATCTTTTAAATAGAACCACCTGAAAGTAGCGCAAGGAAATGATGCCAATGGGAAATAAAGTTTCTCTTTCAGGTTTCTGCAGAGCGATGCATTGATGCACCACTGAAGCAAAAGGGAAAACAATCTGTGATAAGAAGCCAGGTCACTGAGTTAGGTCATGTCAAGTTTAGCCAGGCCAGTATAGGGCTTTTGTGGGGGTTATAAAAGTGGAGCAAAGTAAAAGTAAACTATGATATCAGGAGGGACATCATCAAGGCGATGAAGAACAGAGAGGGAGGGTGCTGTGGGGATGTGTCAGAATTAAAAAAAAAAAAAAAGAAATGCTGAGCAATTTCTGATTCTGACAGATTTCATTATGATGACTTGATGAACAAAACTTTGGTCAAATGTCAGATTTCGTTATATGGTGCATTTGAATTTTAAGGACTTTTTAAGCACTTCGCAAACCCTGTGTATCACTGACCACTTGTTTCGTATGTAAATACAGCAGTAAGAAGACTTAAATTAAAATCTGAACATTAAAACAGCGTTTGTGTTTTACCAGAGCAGGCAGCAGCAGTAGCAGCATAGACCACCAGGCCCCAGCAGCCCATCTGTACTCCTCTGTGATAGTTCAGTAGCTCTGTGGAATTAGCTGGTGCCTAAAAAAGCAGAATAATTTCAGTTATATAATCATACACACTTGACTTGACAACTCACACTGTTATGTTTATAATTTTCATACATCACGACTTTGTGAAGCACGCTGGATTTATTCATCCTCTACTGTGTTGTATCGATGGTACATAAAATGCAGTCAGTTAGCAAAACTGACTTTAAACAATAAGACACACAGGGGCAGGAGGGTGTGTTTGTGTGCATGTGTGTGTACCGTGGGGTCTCCATGGTAGATGACTTGCCCCATGAAATCAGTATAAAACACAGCTTCGGCTATAATGGAGAACCATGTGAGGAGGTGACACACACACAGTCTCCACAGCTGCTTCGGCATCTATCAAGGACAGGAAAGAAACAAGGAATTAAGACAGGGAAGTACATCAATATGAAAGACATTTGTAATTTTCCTCACCTTCAACATGGATAACCAGAGCAGTCGGACAGTTGTACCCTTGTCTGGTCCTCCTTCACTGCTGGAGCCCTCAGATGACAGACTGCTCGCTGACAGCTGCAACTCCCGCCTGTCTGCACGCCGCTGGAGTTCACTCAGATCATTCAGGCTGCGGGAGGTGGTGATTGGCCGAGGGCTTGATGGTGTGGCCCTTCGCAGTCGATGGCGCTGTGATCCCACTCGTCCGTAGTAGGAGAAGGTGAAGGAGGGCTAAAGAGAAAAAAAAATTAGCTTAGCATTAGCTTTTTAACATTTGCACAACTAGTGCAGTGCCCGTTTAAAACACGCATGTTCAGCGGGCTAAGTGCTTGGTCTGCTGCTTGCAGATTTCTTGAGAGTCACTCATGCAAACAATTTTGAACTCAACGCAATGTTACTGGTTATGATGCACACTCAGATTTTACTCACAACATAAAATGAAAATATGATGCCTTTTTATTCATTCAACTATCCAGCATTACATCCAAATTAAAAGCTCCTCCTTATTCAGACGTTAAGTACATTCAGGTACACTGTGCTGATAGCGCTTCACTGTCACTCTTAACTTTAAGTTAAAAATATAAATGCAGGACTTTTACTGTGCTATATTAATAGTTTTACAATCAACAGTTAATGGTTTTACCTCAGAAAAAAAGTTTTAAGTAATTCTACAACTGCAAATAGCCTACTAATATTCCCAGTTAAAGAAAGGGTAAAAAGTAAAGCAATATGATGTTGGCCTGGGGCCCCAAATCACTAAATACGCCCCTGAAAAACACAACTTACATGGATAAATGTGGTCAGAAACACGGGTGAAATACACTTAGCAGAGATATTAATTTCCAAAAAGGCGTATTAGTTGCTTTGTCATAACCAGCTTGTTTATAAAGTAGAGCATGGATTTAATGAGGAATTTTATTGGAGGGAATGTCATTAGTGTTCAAAGTCAGTACAGCAAACTTTTACAGTTAGATGGACTATGGTGCAAGCAAATGTTCCAGTACAGAGAGTAATTCAAAATGGTAACTGTGATTGTACCTGTCTGTAGAAGGTGTGTGGGTATGGTCGTGATGAAGCTGAGGTGTTGGAGAGGCGGGTTGGGGGCTTAGTGGAGGAGTGGCCTTTCACTGCGTTGGAGTGGTCAGAAGAGGACAAGCCTGCACTGACACCATTGGCGGCCTTGATCTGCTGAGACAGAAGAGAGGCACAGACATATGTATTAAAGACACAAAGGGAAACTGAGGACATGGGACTACATATGTGAAACACAGTCAAGAGGTTTTCTGTTTCTGGAGAGTTCCATATATCAAAGAATTTGTTGCTGTAGACATTTGATGACATTTATTCCCAACACAAATAACATGCACCACTGTAGCAGCTAATTTCACCTGTGTTTTAAGATGTGAGTCCTTTGAACTGATCTGGAGAGAAGAAGGGCCGTTTATTGGACCCGTAAGCTCAGGCCAGGCTGGATATGTCGGCTCTAAGATCACCATCCCATCATTAGGGGCGGGTGCTCCACCAGGAGAATGACGAGCCGATATTGTGGTCAGATGGCTTGAACACATCTTCTAGCTCTCCCTGCGTCTCTGGTAGAAAGTGATGCACCTCTGGCAGGAAAAGTTGTGAGTCTGGATCGAGGTCAGAGTCCAACTCGATCGTAGCATCTGGCATGGCTAAGACTGAATCGCTTTTACTCCGCACTCGCTCCACAGCAAGGAAGTCCATGTCCCCGTCCTCAGGATCTGATTGGTTGTCCTCTCGGGATGGGGCTTGAGCGGAAGCATCTTCCTCTGCGATCACATCAAGTAAAAGTTGTGAGTGGCCGACGGGCCTGAAAGACAGCT
The DNA here is from genome assembly GCA_019142605.1 of Cephalopholis sonnerati. Lineage (NCBI taxonomy): Eukaryota > Metazoa > Chordata > Actinopteri > Perciformes > Serranidae > Cephalopholis > Cephalopholis sonnerati. The sequence continues at coordinate 30,832,557 of JAGQAX010000008.1, forward strand.
GACTGTTAGACTCCCCACTTCCTGTGACTTTAAGCCGGCTGGATGGAGCGAAAGGTCGCTCAGGGATACTGAACATGTGCAGTGTGACAGAGATGATGAAGACGATGCCTGCGAACAGGAAGAGGACCTGTTCCTGTGATCTGAATGCTTGGCCCAGAGCTGTGCCAGTCCAATCTAGACCACCCAGCATGTAGCCCACTGCGCCGCCGAGTCCTGGAGAGACAGGTATGGACACAAATACACAGGTCAGTTATTGTGCAAAGTAGATTTTTGATATCAACAACACAATGAATCCCATGTACTTAAACATACATTCCTTTATTAAAAACATTAAATAAATTTAAATTTAATTACTGATTCCTTGATGATCTGCCTTAAACCTAAAGTACTAGTCTATGTGGGTTTATTAAAATTTTGTGGGCGAGGAAACAGATATTACTACAGCCTACAGTATATCAACATATTTCTCCTCCATTGCTGTTGTTGTTCAGCACTTCTACACGTACAATGTGACGGTTGATTTTTGTGGGAGGCTATTTGTCCCAGCCCAATCCACTGTGATTGGAAAGCTGGGTAAAAAGTGACAGTGATGAGTTGAACATTTTTCAACTCTTGGTGTCCATAAACACAGATTCAGCTTGGATAGTGAAGATGAGGCATTGGAGTCTGACATCGAGTAAGTCTATAGAGAGGATATGGAGGCCTGAGAGGAAAATCAAATTTGGAGAGACATCCTTTTTCTAGATACATACATACGTACATACATTCAATACAAATATCAAATGAGTCAACTCCTTTCATTTAGGCTGAACTCAATTAAATTGTTAAAAAGTTGTTTCTGTCTGCATATGATATGGTAAATACAGCCTGAGCAAATAACCTTTACATCCCATAAATTCCCGTTAATTCCCATGGATCCTTTCCACCTTGTATATTCAAAGAATTGTGCAACACTAGTTTTGACATATATGCATGCACTACATATACATCTATTTTTGAGTGGGCGATTTTTATACAGGTCTACGTGGATGGTCTGTGTCTGTGCGTGTCTTACCAGCAGAGAAGGCATGAATATTCAGGGCCATATCTTGCTCTTCAGTATCAGCAACATCAAGAAGGTAAGCTCTGATTGGTCCCTCAGAGGCATCAGCACAGAAGTCCAACACCACCACACCGACTACAGTGAGGACGATACCAATCGGCTGGCTGCTGGGAGTATCACCAATGGAGAGGCCTGACAGAACACCACAAGGTACATACAGAAGGGGTCAAACATTAATTATTATCATTTCTGAGTGGTGATCTCCTTTGAAAACCTTCTACTCACCTATTAATGATCCATTTAGGAACAGCGCCACTCCCAGCAGCACACCTACACACAGGGCCAGAATGAATGGTCTTCTCCGGCCCCAACGCAGTGTACATCGGTCACTGGCTGAGCCAATCACAGGTGTGAAGAGGAGGCCCAGGATAGGACTGAGGAACCAGGTTAAACTGTAATATTGCTCAGGAAGACCTAAAAAACACACACAAACAAAATAATAGATTCAAGACTACAAAACCAGTTACAGGCCCAATCCCACTTCTTACTTTTACTCCTACCCCTCATTTTTCTAGTGCTCCTTTGCCCCTCACTACAGAGTTTAGGGGTTGAAATCTTACCCTGTAAATGAGACAACCCTTCAAGACTCTGATACGTCATGAGTATCATCACTACATCGATGCCATTTACATAAACAGACACGAATATAGCAAAAATGGTATTGTCACAATATTTGCCATTTCTCTGATGGAGAAAGAAAAGCACATCTCGTGATTCATTCACAACTTGGGTTTCACGTCATCAATCAATCAAACAAATCATCAAATAAAAAAAGAACACTGCTTCAATACAAGACTGCTAGCATTGCTCTGGCTAACATTAGCACCTACCCTGTCTGCACTAACATCAGAGGGGCTGTTGGCTGCAGTCTTTGCCGTGGGTTCAAGTCCAACTTTTTGGCCAAGACACAGGCGATGTGAGGCGATGTCACAGTCAACCTTCCTCACCACTAATTTTGTCTGGGCCTTAAGTGGTAGGGGCAAAAGGTGTATTAGGACTGAACCACAGTATACTACGGTTGAACTAGATGAAACCTGACTTTTTTTTTTTTTTATTTTAGTAATGGCTTAAAATGACACAATGCTTTACCTTGCATAATGTGCCTCTATCTCATCACATCTGATCACAAGGTTACATAATAAGCTACATCATTACAGCAACATATTGTATAATGCTGAAAAGTCTGTGCTTTCACAATATTATAGCCCTGGAGACTCGCCTGTATGTCTTTAGCAATGACAGTTAAATAGAATAGAAGACATTGGAGGGCATTTAATGAAGCAGGGATGCAAACAGAAAAACTGAGGGAAATGTGTTACATGCGGAAAAGGCTAAACAATTCACTGGTGATTTTGTTTAGGCAGTATACAAGCTTTGCTGCATCTAATGTCATTTGCCTTTTGTTTTCATTTTGCACCTCAGGCACCATCTTTCTGCTGAGGCCAGGTCTTCTTACAGTGGTCTTTTAACATTAAGCTGTGATGTTAAGATCTGTGAAACGTCTTCATTGAGTTTAATTTGATTGTGTTTTTAAAATAAACCCTGTCTTTAAGGGCTTAAATTCATCTTAAATGTTCATTGCAAGGCTGTGCTATGTCTTGACGTCTTGGTACAAATCCCCTCAATAGGCTAACCTATTCATACGTTTGTCATGCAGAGACTTGCAGGAATAACTTAAGAAGTCTGGGTAGAGAGGTTTTTTTTTCACCAAACAAATACGTGAAAGTTTTCCGTTGTTTATTTAAAAAAAAAACGTAGCACATGACAGCTCTTGCATACCAATGCATGGCTGAATAACCACTAGTGCTCTTACACAGCTTCCTTTACCAACAGCTTGCAGGAACAGCTCAGATAACAAGGTGGCCTTTTACAACAACACAACGCAGAAATATGCACCAACCAGCCAGGAAAGTGGTGAAATCACCTCCAGTTGGCCAACATATGACAGAACAAGACTTCAACATGCACTGCAATCAGGAAATACTCACCCTTTTTATTACAGCTTTTTCAATATCAATATTGTTTGACAATTTTCAGTGCACTGATTTGGGCCAAATACATGTGAAATTCACGAGAGACAATACACTATCAGCTGTGAGTTAGAATAAAAAAATAACTGTCTCAGCTGGATGACAATATCCTGATTTTCCACCCCTTATAAAGAAGTGGTTTCAACATAGAAAATCTGATGGACTCAGACCCAGCTGGCTGGGTGAGCAGGCTGGTTCTCACGGGAACTACATGTTACCCATGGTGCCTTGCTCTGCTCCTGTCTTCCCTCTCCCTTAAGTCAACAAAACAGCAGATAACTTTCTCGCAGTAGGAAAAACATTGCTCTCTGTCTGTCTTTCCCATTGCTGCTCACCCTTTCTCCTGTCGTTGGGCTGTCAGCAAGACTAAGAAGGAGGTTTTTTATGAGTGTGTCTCCGCTTTGTTTGTCTATGGCATGTGGATGAGGATGCACGTGCAAGTGCATCAGGGTGGGTGATGATATACACACTCAAACCAATGGTTTAACATTATTCCACTGATCAAAAGGAGGTGGTAACGTCTCAGCAAAGGCAGGGAAGAAGAAGAGGACTGCATGAAAGTTAACCTGGATGCAAAGAATGCAGATTGCGACTATTTAACAGCTGCTGATGCTGTGTTAGCACATGATAACTTTTAACCCTTTTCTGGGAAGAGCCCGTGTGTCTGTGTTCCCAGCTACAGAAAGTGGGGAGTAGGATAAGCAAGGATGTTAGCTGAGAAGGTGATCCTTCAGTGTGGCCCAGAGCACATTAGCGTACACACTGCTGAAACCATATGTAGCCCAGACTACCTCTGAATGTGGTCTGAGCTATCAGATCCCAAGACGCATTGTGGCTGCACTGGATGCATTCACACCTGTACTTAAAGCTGTCCACATGTGATCCGGTCTCACAGGACGCATATTAAGACTAGGTGTAAACAAGCCCTTTGTATGTATTTACAGTGCGGACTATAGTAAAGTAAACCCCTATAAAAACACTGTCGGTGTTTCAACTGTTTAAACTAAGTGTGCTTCCTCAAGCTTAACATGTATCATGTTTTTTTTTTGACTGTGGTGTTGTCAGAAACTGCTGCAATACGGCATGTAAAGAGCAATGAAGTGAAGAAACTGCTACTATTTCTTTAGGTGATTTTGTTTCGGATGTACATACCTCTCATTTTAAAGTATTCCACTTGGAAAAGATTCATCCCAAACAAAAAGTGTGAAAGGTTCTGTTCAACTACTTCAGACCACTCACTCTGAAGGTCTGGCTTTGGGCTCTAAAAAAACTGTAAATGATAAATTAAACTACAAATTTAACTGCTTTGATGCATTTTCCAAATAGATTACTGGTATAATAACCAAGCAAAACTGTTGGCCTAAAAAATGCTTACAAAAACATCCTGAACGGGGTTTGCTTGAAAGTTAACACAATCTTTCTTACAATATTGTGAATAGAGAGGAAAACAGAGGGACTAAAATGTGCTGTGTTAGACATTCTTGTCATACCTTGCCAGGGGAAAATGCCTTTGTTCCATTTCTGCTATGGTGGCAAACCTGACATCTAACTGCATAGCCCCCAGTTGGCTACTGCTGGGCAGACAGGTTACATGACACAGTGGCACAGCTGGGGAAATCAATAGATCCAGTCTGGCTAATGAAACAACAGTTTGATTCCACAGTGTTGGTGCTGTTACCTGACAACTGTTACAGCTGGGATTTAGACCGATGGGCATCTCTTTTTGGAATCACTGTGCTGTGCTTCAACACAAACTAAACCCAACTATTCTTCCATACAATAAATGAAGAAATAACACAGCTGAATCTGGGCAAGCAGTCAGTGTGGGTCGTTCCTGACACTAAGCAGGGGAACCACAAATATATCACAGGAAGCCTGACAGGGTAAACAAAGCGTGCTACACATTTCACCTACTGTAAACACCAACTTTGAAACATCATATGGCTACACTGATAGTAATATAACCCTACCATGGTGTACCTTCAGTGAGAGGGGTCTAATAACTCTGCTACCTCTGAATAAACAGAGGAATGCATATTTAGACAGGCATGTGTGCTTATCAGTGGTGCTTGGCCTTCTGTAATGTACAAGTTGTTCTGCTAATGTCTCTGTTCCACACTTAGCACAGTTGTATTCTGTCAAAAACTCCCTCTGCCATGGTGCACAAAATGTAGGGCTGCACTTTTACCGAATATTTATTGCAATCACAATTTGGTCTTCAAACAGTTAAACAAATATGATTGACAACAACATTCGCATTTAACATGCATGCTCCGCTCATAAACCCTGTTTTCATTTGGCTGCATTCTGGGATGGTATTTTAATTTTTAGTTTGCCTATATCTTGATCAGAATTGTTTATTTATATTTTGTTTCTAGGACAGGACTTAAACGATTTTGAGGCCAAGGACCCCTTAGCACAAAGAGAGACAGAGCAGGGGCCACCTACTACATAAACTGTATAAAACTGGGTTGCCCTTGAGAAAAGTCTCTGATTATTTTCAGGTCGTCTTTCTTTTGCGCTTGCCTGTAGCTGCTAAGTCAGCAGCAGCTGAAGCATAGCCAGGTGCACAAGCCTCACCCTTTGCACTTTTGCTGTGGCTCACAAGAAAGTCTATATACTTAAACTGGCTTTGTAACTGTGAGATAACTGTGGGTAACAGTTCTCCTATCATCAGTGTTGTGTACTGTAGATGAAATGTTTAAGAGATGCACTGAGTAAAAGGACCAGTCTTAATTTGATGCAAAGATTTGTACAGTAGAAGAAATATAGCACAACATTAAAGTAAAAGCAGTGTTCTGCTTACTGTGAAAGTGCAATACAGATTTTGGTCCCTAGAATTAATGAATAATCGTGATCCCAACATTGATCAAAGTGATCGTGGTTATCATTTTGGCAATAATCGTGCAGCCCTATCACAGTGTGATAGTTACATTTTGTTTGTGGAAATCCCAGGGCTGCCAGTAATGCAGAATTTTCAGATGTAGACGTCTACGACAAAGTGACATCACGACAACATTTAACACAGAGAAAGAGTGTGTCTGTTTGTGTCTACATGATAGTGTTGCATCTCCTTACCTATCTGCAGCAGCACTGGCGTCACCAGAGCTGTCTCCATGGCGTAGCAGAACTCACGTCCAAACATCACCGCCCCGTGCATTACCCAGCGATGCAGAGGGATCTGTATAACTCTGCCTTCTTCTTCCACTTCCCTCTCGCTCTCACTCTCCTCCACGTCTTCCTTGGGTTTCATTTTCTCCGGCAGGCCAGAAGCCTCCCTCTCCTCTGCCATTACTCCCATTACAGTCTTGTAATGGGTTTATTGTGCCGGATGGTTGGTTTATATCAGTGTATACCACGTATTGCTATTATTTCCTATATGTGTGTGAGCAAAACTATACTATGCTATCATAATATGCTAACAAAACATGTAACGTCCATGGTTTTCATTTTGATCACTTACTGTGAAACAGAAGCAAAAGATATCCAAAATAATTAATCAGAGAGCATCTCTGCTGGTCAGTGCCTTCAGGGTTCAACGTCAAAGAATTGCAAATAGTTGAGTTGGAGGCTGGAATCATCATTATAAAGAGCTTAATGCGTCCAAAAAATTGATGTGGTAAAAATAAATTCCATTCATTTTATCCTGTGGCCATCATGCTGATATGTCACCAGTTGTACAGTTCAGGAGCACTGTGGGAGAGCGACAGTGTTCCTCTTTTGGAGATTCAAAATTCAGGAAAAAAAGCAGAGAAGTTGTGCGTAGCTCCAGAGGTATGGGGAGGAGCAGGAGCAAAAGAGGTGGGAGAAGAGGAGTGGCAATACGTGTGTGGTGAGTTCCAGTAGCTGAGTTTGTGGTGAGTTGTGGGAGGGGTGAGAATAGGTCTGTGAATGTGTTTGCTGTGTGCTGGAGATTGTAATCTTTAAGAAGGATTGTGTAATATCAGAGTGTGGCTCAGCAGAAGTCTTTGTGTGTGTGCATGTAAGTGCACTTCCTGGCAAGTCAGGGTCAAAGCATGCGGTACCTTCTTGGCATAGACCCACTGAGTTATACAGCAACCTGCAGAAAAACACACACTGGTTAGACAGTAAGCTAAAGCTCTGAAATAGTATGAGGGGTATTATCACCTTGGTGTTAACATTAGCTGCCCTGAGTTATTCTCTGGATTTTAATTATTCTCTACAGACACTGACAGGCAAGACAAAAAGCACACTGGTCAAGGGCCATTTACTAGAGAGCTCCCATTTGTAAAAATGTTTCAGGACACTTGGGAGACGAAATAAAAATTCTCTTGGCTTAATAAAAACGCTGCCCTGCCCCAATAAAGTACACACGCACTAAATTTAAACTTAATATGTAACTCATGCTGTTACAACCAACTAAAGTTGTGTAATAAGTTGATAGATGGAACAGACGTCACATTACAGACTTGAGAAAAGGATGAAGCAATTTGCCACACCTTATGATCTGAGCTTACTATGAAAGTCATGAACCTTCTTGGGTCTGTTACACTCACTGACATCACCTTTAACCTGGCAGACTATAAAAAAAATCATCTGAGGCATGAACAAAAGCCACATTAAGAAATCAACCTTTGTTACAACACCTTGGTAGTTGCATCATTTTATAACGGCAAAAAAAGGTAGCTTTGATGTGACTGATGTGATTTGATGTGACATAGTTAACCTCTAAGTCTCTTGACTCAGCCACTTTTACGCTGTCTTAAGTATTTCAAATAAAGGTTAGGATACATATTAGTTAATGTTTAAACTAAATAAACCAAGCGTAAAGACGCTCCCCACAGCTAGGAGACAGTCCTGTTAAATTCTATGTCTTGATGACTCCAGAGTGACCCAGTAACCTGCTCCTGACCAGTCTACACACGTCTTTAACAGCCCCTAATGTTCAGATGAAAATGGGTTTGATTCACAGGATGTATTGAGGGTGTCTGTTTGACCAGTGGGGACATGTTTAGCTCGGGGGCAGCTCCCTTTAGGGTGACACTGACATACCTGAGCCACCTGCCGATCTCCTCTACAGTCTACGTCATTAATAACGAAGGCATTATCAGTCATTTTTAGCGTGTGAGGATCGTTTAATACAAACACCTGACTCTGGACACGTTAGCATAGTCATGACTTGCGGCTAACGTTACCTCGGCGAGCTAATAAATTATAGTTTGGCAGCTAACGTTAGCAAGTTACGACAGAGAGAAGCAGTTATATTAATAAAGACAGGAGGATATAACATACCTGAGAGTTTACTCCGCTGATGTTAAGCAGTCCCGCGTTACGTTAAAATTTCGATAATGTAACAATAAAACTCTGGGTTTGGGTTAGCAGCCTGGCTAACGAGGAAACCATCTGCTTCACTACACTCATCAATCTCATTGGTTTCCACAGTAACAAAGCGGGGCGTGGTCGTGAGGGGACGCGTGTGACGTCACCAGGATAGTCACCTGCGGTGGGCGGGGAATGACAATAATAAGAGTTTACTAAATTAGTAATACAAATAGGAATGCAATACAACGACAACAAATAATAATAATAATAATAATAATACAAATAAAATTGTATTAGCTTAATAATTTGAAAACACGCATTATATTTCAAATTGAAATAATAGAACATTAGTTTTTTTTTGCTTTTTTCCCTCAAAGTTCATTCCTCAAATTTAAATTTTGACGTATGAGACTCGTTTTTCATTTGAATAACACGAAGGAAACAGTAAACAGAACTCCCCCTGCATAGCCAGTCTCAAGGTCAAATGCATTTGACATCAAAACATTCAATCACCCCCATTCAGGGAAGAAATATGGCATCAAATAATTTATCAATTGTCTTTCTACACATGTCATTTATATTTTGGGATGTTTTTAATGGTTTAATGTATGTGGGCCAAACAAAACGTCATCTCAAATTGATAATGGCTGAGCATAAGGCTGCCATAAGAAATGAGAACATAGATTATGCCATTGTTGGACAGAGCAAGGAGACAAAACATGGGTCAGTCACTTCCCTTAAATTTGTTGGCATTGAAAAAGTACAACTCAATCCAAGAGGGGGTAGTTTGATCAACCAACTTATGAGAAGGGAAGCATTTTGGATCCATGAATTGAATACACTTGAGCCATATGGACTTAATGACACACATGATTTGAGTCCTTTTCTGTGATATAATAATTAACCTCCACAGATAATTTGGATCCACAGGGAGAGATGAGCCCTTGTCACTTTCCTGTCACTCCCCCTGTCCATCTAACAGTGTAGAGGGACAGAAGTAGGGCCTGCAGACTGTCTTTCTTTATAAAATCTTCATCTCAGTCATCTACATAGTGGGATGAGGTTAAATGAAATATGTTTCTTGTAACTCTTGTACTCTTTATGAATCTTGAATGTATTATGCTTTTTGAATAAACTGTAAATTATCTTTTCAAAAAATGTTTTTGAAGAATGTGAAAAAAAACATTGAAAAAGAAAAGTGATATATGCATGTATACTTAGCACACCTGTGAGTGCTCATGTGATTCGCTCTTAATAAAATCACAGTAGTTCAGTTCTGTGTGCAGTGGTTTACTGTCTGTTGCTGATTTTAACATGGAAGAACCATTTGCAGAACCAGAGAGGTGGTCTTTTTACATTATATATTTCTAATTCAAACACCAGAACTTCTTTCCCTCAGTGTCAGACAAAGAAAACAACTCTGTCCCCAGACCAGGAAACACCAGTTACTGAAAGCTGTATATTTTAATGACACTGTACATGAAAGTCCAACTAGGGACAAAAGTTGAAAATTAGCAATTGCAGCACATCAGTTCTCAGTCACTCTGTATTGGAACTATGTTACATTGCATTGTCCCTGTCAAATAGATAAATACATTTAAATTCAAATTTAAAAAATCATAAAAAGCAAAGCATTTCACTCTCTCGAACACTGCTTTATTCCCTCCCATAATTTCTCCATTATACATTTAATGTCACATTTTCTCCCTGCAAGAGGTTCTGATGATTGTTGATGTGTTTACTTAATGGCATATGTTATCAAACTTTTGTTATAATAATAATTAAAAAAAAAAAAGATTTACAGCTCAAACATTCACACTGTAGCTGCTTTTATTCATCCAGGTAGTCTGAATTTGAGATTTGGTCGCTTACTGGTCTTTGAAAGGGAGTGCAATGCTGCCCTCTGCTGAACAAAGTGGTTCATATTCCCAAATATTTTCTTGCAGTGGATCTTCTAGAGTGTCAACTGTGTAATCCAGGCAAAAATAAAAATATATCAGTCCCACTATCTTTCCCGGTGCAGTCTGTTCGACATTTAGTTCCAACTGTATATGGCTGAATTCCTTTCTGTTTGCCCTCAACCAGGCAGTACAGTAAGAAGCTGATCCAAGTCTGTTTGACAGTACATGTTCGGCTCTGATGAAAGAGATGCAGAGGTCCCAGGCAGGTATCAGGGTGGTTATCAATATCTTCTTTTGCTAGTCCCGGCCAGTTCTAAGATATTATGCATAACAGAACAGAACAGCTGTCATTGTTGCTCCTGCAACTGTGCTCACTCTCAGCCAGAGGGTTTATTTAGGCATAGCAAACGGTACGAAAAAAAACTTTAGTTAGTGTTGCAATAGTGGATTTTTGCTATGTTACAAAAAAAAACAACTTTTTCAGTTTTTGAAAATGATTTGACTTTAGGAAGTGTATTTGGACAGTTGAAAGGGGAACTAAGCCCCTTGCCAAAATTCATATATGTCATAATTGTGGTCCAGACAGTCAAAAAAAATATGAGTAAACCTGAACAACTCTCTCCCGCATCCAAATACTAGAGTGCTAAAACTCAAATTATTATAAAGTCAAGAGCTGCCTTTTGGAATGAAGGCCAGATTGGGGGTTGCTGGGTGTGCTGTAGCCTATCCCAGCTGACATTGGGTGAGAGGCAGGGTACACCCTGGACAGGTCACCAGACTATCACAGGGCTGACACATAGAGACAGACAACCATTCACACTCACATTCACACCTATGGACAATTTAGAGTCACCAATTAACCTGCGTGTCTTTGGACTGTGGGAGGAAGCTGGAGCACCTGGAGAAAACCCACGCTGACACAGGGAAAACATGCAAACTCTATGCACTTCCGCCCACATACAACTTAAACAAACACAAATAGTTTGTCTCTTAGTTAAAAAGTATTCAACTTTCCATTGGTGTCAACTTTACGCTTCTTTGCTGTGGCCATCTGCGACATAGCAGGAAATGTCTCTTGCTCGGTAATCATTTGTTTTCTTGTTTACCTTGTGTTTATGGAAACACATTAGTTCTGTGTGCATACTACTTGGTGCATGTCTGTATGATAGCCCTGACATTGTGAGGGGAACAGAAAAAATGCAAAGTGAATTTGCTCGAGTAACCAATGTTATGTGGCATGCCACATTCAGTATATTTTAAGAGACGTGCTGCGGGCCGTTTAAAATCAGTCCACGGGCCACAATTAGGTCCCGGGCCGCACTTTGGACATGCCTGCATTACAGCATAGTCACTGGGCTTGTTATCACTGGTCAGCATGTTGCAGCATCCAGAAATATCAGCCACCTTTCCCCGGGCGACTGTGACATCGCAGTACTTTCTGCTCTCTTCCCTCCATGTGAAAGGGGATTTACAGTGTGTGGTTCTTCTCCTGATTGTCTAGCTGCGGTGAAGAGGAGATCTTGGTCATCATGATCGTATTATTAGTGATGGCGTTCGCCGTCCCTCCTGAGGCCTTGGAGCTGTGCTGCATGCTGATGATGTCACCACTGGTCTGCTCGGGCTCTGCACGCCGGAAAATATTTCTCATGGTGGCCTGAGGGTGAAAAGGGCAGTAAATTATTCAGTGAATGGACGAGTAAATAGGCGAATAAATGAGTGATGGATGGACAAATTATGGCCGGAGGGCAGGATGGATGGATAGATAGACAGGTGGCAGAGAGGAGGGATGTTGAGATGAACGGGGTGAAGTAAGGTGAGGAAGCAAAGTGCTCCAGTCATACCTGGAAATTATTTGTAACAAAACAGTAGACGACAGGATCCATACAGCTATTCAAACTGCTGAGAGTGACAGTCAAGTGGTAGGCTATCACATGATGAGGCATGTCAGGATGGAAGTACACCACCACCTGCAACACAGGGAAACAACACAACTGTGAAATTGCACACAGTGTTGTTACATTTAATAATAAAAAAAATGCACGAAAGCAGCAACAGATGTTGCATTATCATCTTGATAACACAGTTGTTAACACAGGCTTTTTGGCTGTGACCTCTTCAAATAAAGCAACGTCTGTCACAGCAGATCTGCGGTCTGTATGTCGACTGTAGGAAGATCCACCACTGCCGAGTATGGACATGAGTTATGAGCAGCTAAAACGGAGAATGTTTTTTTTCTATCTTAGACTGTTAAATTATAATTGTGTAGAACATGTATATGTGTTTTTCTCCGTTATTCCTTTAGTCATCCTGTGACCCCTGAGATTTATCCCGGGGCTGCTTGGGGGGTTTTAAGTGCAAAGTGCAAGTCTAGTGCAAAAGATGTCCACTGTGGGGTTCCCCAGGGGTCGGTGCTAGGTTCGATTCTCTTTTCAACTTACATGCTCCCTCTTCTGACATCAGTAAAAAAAAATTCCTCTCGTGCCTTCAGCTTATCCAAAACTCTGCTGCCAGAATCTTGCTCCAAGTTATATAACAGATCTTTTATTTTATCTATGTTCCAAGATCCTCAGATGCATCTTTTCTTGTTGTTCCGAGGTCTGGATTAATTCACAAAGGTGTAGAGCCTTTGCAGTCAGAGCTCCACGACTGACCACAAATTACCTGCCTGAAGAGATCAGGGCTGCAAAGTCTGCCTCGTCTTTTAAATCACTTCTGAAAACCTACTTTTTAAAAATTGCCCTTGGGTGATTTTAACTGCTTTATTATTGCATGTTTTACTCTTTTATGTTTATTCTGTTTTATTTGCCTTGTCTTTTTTCTAAAGCGCTTATTTACTGTGTTTTAAAAGGTATAACTAAGGCTTATTATTATTATTTTCCTTTATTTTTTTTAACCTGTAGTGCTGTTTATCAGTCTAGATTGTTTTGTTGTGAGTTGCTGAGTGTTGGCGATATCGGCTGTGGAGTTGTCTGCCTTCTCTTTAGATATAATGGAAGTAGATAACACTCAGCTTGTGGTGCTCAAAGTGCCAAAAACAACAACAACAAAAAACAACAACAACAAGATAATCCACAGACCTTGTTGTAAGCAGTTTCATGTAGGAACTATTTTGTTCCTGCTGAACTACACCTGCCAACTGTATCACCTGGCAGAGGGAAACACACATCTATTCATGGACCAGAGCTTGTGAGACATAAACATTAATTGCATCCTCCTTAGCTGAGCTGTAACAGCTCAGTAGTGCTAGTTGAGCTCGAGGGACATGCACGCTTATTTCTGGGCAGTGATACAGTCGGTGAGTTTACTTTGATAGACAAAAAATAGTTCAGACATGAAACAGCTCACAACAAGGTCTGTGGATTATCTTGAGTAACTACATTGATGGTGATGGTGATTGCCGTTGAGTTTTTCAAATGTATTTTTTGGCACTTTGAGCACCACAAGCCGAGCATCATGCAGTTTCATTACATACAAGAGAAGGCAGACATCTCCACAGCTAATTTCTCCAACACTCACACCAAAACAATCTAGGTGGACAAAGAACACTGTAGGTAAGAGGAAACATGTATTTTGTTTTTTTTGGGGGGGGTGAACTGTTCCTTTAAGGTTCACAAAAACACAGTGATGATATTTAAAAAAAACTTGTCACACCTGTCTCTAACTCACCTGTCTGATGTGAAAGGGTGTGAAGCAGACAGTGAAGATGATCAGCACTGTGGTCAGCAGCTGGACAGCCCTCCTCCTCCTCTCCCTGAGGAAAGACAGTAAAAACCACCACTGTGACATCCCATAAACTGTAAGCCTCCTCTGCTTTAAGTGCAAATGGAGTCATTTTCTCGTAGTCCTTTTATTGGTATGGTATGGTATGTTCTTGGATGCGTAAAACATTGGCAATTTTAAGTCTTAAGACCAGAAACATCATGATATGCTGTACTTCCTTACTTGTGTCTTTGTATGGTGATAACATTGGTTATACCTGCTCTGCTGCATCAGGCGACGGTCGGCTAGTGCCCACATTATCCGCACTGTGAAGACCACAATGATGATGAGGGGAAGAAAGAACTCAGTGATGGTGAGAAAGAGGAGCTTTGAGAGGCAGCAGCCCGGGTGCTGGAAAGCAGTGGAAAGGAAGGAGTAGGTGACCACGATGGCAAACAGCCAGACAGATACACACACACATTTGGCCACACTGGAATTCCTCCATCGACGAGAAGCTTCAACCTGCAAGGACAAACCAAAATATGCAGTTTTAAGTTCCCGCATCCATCCAATTCTGTCACCAAACTGCAGGCGAAACCCACCTGTACGATGGCGAGGTAGCGGTCGACACATATGCAGGTCAGGAACAAGATGCTGCAGTACATGTTGACAAAGTAGCTGAAGATGTGCAGGTAGGAGCAGGTGAGACAAGCTCCTCCACTGTAGTACAGCAGGATGCGAGTGGGCAGAGAGAGGTTCACCAAGAGGTCGGTCACCGCCAAGTTGATGGTGTAGATCACTGAGGTGGTCTTTTGCTTGGTGCGGAAACAGAAAACGTAAAGTGCAACTATGTTGAGCACCATACCCACCTGTGAGAGAGGAGAGGAGAACTGGGGAGTTTGTACAGACTTGCATGGTCAGTTTGAGTTTTAAAACTCATATAAGAATGTAAGAATATCAACTTATACTGTAAGGGCTCCTGAAACAGCGCCTACCAGGAATATGAGAGAGTTTATGACCATCAGCGCGATCCAAAGGCCGTAAAAGTCATTGTAGAGCCCCTCGTCTAAATGAGCCAGTCTTTGTAGATATGCCTCCATGCCGCTTCTGTTACTGGGACTGTTACTTACAGGCACAATGGAAAATGAACTATTGATAGAAAGCCAGGACTCAGTGCTGTTGAAGTCCATCATTATGGTGGTGACGACGATGATGATGATGATGTTGATGTTGATGTTGATGATGATGGTGATGGCGATCCAGAGTTGGGGCAGAAACTGTCAGACAAAACCACACAATGTTGTGATGCAGTTACCATTTACTTTAAATTTCAGTCTGAGTACAAACTACAAGATTTTATTAAAGTCTGATCATTTCTATACCCATTTATAGCTGTTCAGGGGCTGCAGGCTTTCCCAGCATGCATTAGGCAACCGGGACACACATAGACACCTACAACACCTGGTGTGTATGTGGTAATGTAAACCCTATGCGAACACAGAGCTAACATGCAGAGCAGGGCGAGGATTCAACCTGTTGTTCTGAGGTTATGTTCAAACTACCATTCAATTAATGAGTTGGTTTATGATAAATCCTGACATACTGTATGTGTGTGTGGTACACCAGCTGCACAGTGGCTCAGAGGAAAGAGCTCCAGAGGATCATAAACACGGCTCAGAAGATCATCAGCTGCCCTCTCCTCTCTCTGGAAGAGAGCTCAGAACTAGAGGGACACTTCACACCATGGTCACTCCCTGTTTGAACTATTGCCATCAGGCAGATGGTAAAGATCAATTAAAACAAGGACAAACAGATTCAGAAACAGCGTCTACCCAACTGCAATAATCACACTTAACAAAGCAAAAATGCAATAACAGGTTTTTAGCGAAATAAGGGACTGTACAAATGACTGAGGAGAGAATGTATGGTTGTGTGTTTGCTTTTTATTTATTTTTGGCTGTATTCTTTTCAGTGCTGCTTATGGTTTTATATGGTATAGTTTTATGAGGTGATGCACTGACAGGATGGCACACAATTTCATTGTACGTGTGACAATGACAAATAAACAATATTCTAAATATTCTATTCTAGCAGCAATTACTACCACTATTACTACTACTACTACTAATAATAATAATATATTTAATTTTGGATGCCTTTAAAGACACTCAAGGTCACCTTACAGACAAAAATAAATAAAGAAAACTAAAACAATTGATCCATATCAGCATCTTTAGGATATGCTTTTATTTTATGCAGAAAGTCTCTGCCACCGTCAAACAGCAAGAGGCAGATAATGACAAACAGCCAGGAGAGGGACTATGAGGATAACGCTGTTTACTCAGGAATAAATCAGCAGTGTGGAAATTTTTGGGATTTTGGAAAAAATATGGGTCAACAGACAAAGACGTCATATTTCAACAATGCCGCTGTGAGAGAAAATATGACGTAACGTTACCTGTCTGGTCAGGTGACTCACTCCGTTAACCTCTCACTACAGCAACATTAGCTCACTACAGCAACATTAGCTGTTCGGCTGAAAAAACCTGCATTCACACTGAAATTCAACTCTGCTGCTCTGTCAGGAGACACAGTGACTTAAGCTAACGGTGAGTAACAAAAAGTATAAATAATACATGTAATTTATTAAGTTATAAATAGAGGAAAGTTGCTAGCCGCTAGGCTAATTTATGCTGCGTAACGGTGCTAAAGCTAATAACGGGTGACTAGCAAAACCAACTGACATGTCTGTGAACCTTGACAGTTATAATTGAGACGAATTTTATACTTTTGTTAAAGAATGTAGTTGTTAATACATGTTTTATGGCCGTTGGGAGAAGTTTGCTTCAAGGGCTTTAAGCCAGATAGACCTGAAGTTTTATGAAAAAGATGAAAAAAAAAAACTTCCTGTAAGGTCTCTCTGACAGAAAGCACTGAAGCTTAACCTATCCCATTTGCTGTTTTCTGTGTGTGAGTAGAATCAGTTTCAAGTGAACTTAACTGCACTTTACTGTGGTTACAAGTACTTATGTTGTAGAAAAGAAATGGTTGGCAGCTTCTTCTGTAACACATTGTGTTAAATGATAATATAATATCGTCTCATATTGAATGCAGGCCCCTGAATCGCATCACATTGAAATCGTATTGTGGCAGACTTTGCACATATCATATTGTTGTCCAAAGAATCAATATAATATTGCATTATGACACCCTTTGTTATTATAGGGTGCTGCTCACACTTCCTGCTGTGGTTAATGAACATGAAGCGATTAAGTTGGACTCAGCTTGAGACCTCAAGGCCAATGGTGTATTTGCATGCTCCTCGGATGGTTGTTCGTCCAACTTTTGTGGGTCCATAAGCTTTAAGTTGTAATGTGGAAACAATATGGATGCTTTAATTTATTTACTTATATACTTTTATTAATCCCCCGAGGGGAAATTCTGTGTTGTCATATACATATACACACAGGCCTGAAATACACACACACATGCACAAACAGGACCTGCATTAAATGGAGAGATGTCAGTGAGGGGGCTGCCTATGGACTGGCGCCCTGAGCGGTTGGGGGGTTTGGTGCCTTGCTCAAGGGCACCTTGGCAGTGCCCGGGAGGTGAACTGGCACCTCTCCAGCTACCAGTACATGCTCCCGAGCCGGCAACCCTTCGGTTCCCAGCCAAGTTCCTATGAACTGAGCTACTGTGTGTTGTATTTAATTGCTCAGAGCATTCATGTTTAAAACAGTTTAAAACATGGATCAACTGATTCATAAAATCTTAAGAGTTGTACAACTATAAATCAAAAAATCAAGTAAGATTTTAAAAGAGTTGCAGCAGCGTGAAGCGTAAATAGAAAGTAAAAGCATAAAAAAAGAGCTTCAGACCTGTTTGAGGAAGTCAGAGCAAGCTTAAGTCCAAAGTGAACAGATATGTTTTTATATATTTAGTGAGCTAGCTTCCCGTGATATGTATAGGTAGTGTGTTCCATAGCTTTGGGATGTGTTTGACAAAGGCTGCATCCCTGATCATCTTCCAGCCGTTGCTGGGAGCCTCCAATAAACCAGCAGCAGATGATCGCAGTGTTCTTGGGGGCAAATAGTTAACAAGGGAGTTAGTAACGTAGAAACTAAACTGCAAAGAAACTACACTGATACTTTTTGGTAACTGTGGATAGCTACTGATAGCTACCGAGAAAAACAAATGCAATATCCTCTTTCTGTTTTGGTTGCGCAACGGTTAACCCACTTCCTCTGTGCTATAAGTCGAGTCTTCATTTGTACCTGGTGGCTGACAGACTTGCACAGTGAAAGCCAGTTATATAAGGCACCAGTCTAGATGCCAGTGGTGTTATTATTTTACAGCCATTACATCATGCAAACAACATTTATTTCATAATGATGAGTTAAAACAAAACTTTAATGACTCTGATTCCTAGATAACCTCCTAACACACACGGACATTCACACGCATTCCTCTCCGCTCCCCTGCCCTGACGTCCACTCACTCCCCCGTCTCTGACCTCAGTGTGGTTGTTGCTGTTGGCATGGCCACAGTGACAAAGCCATTTTAAACCAATATCAGACTTATTTAGATTATTTATTTATAGCCAACTGTATTTATTTATGCCTACAGCAATGTTCTGCAAGGGGGGTGTATTTATTTCAAGAAGTTTTGATTAAGAATTGGAAAATGTAGATTTTAACTCTTTCTGGCACAGATCTTTCCCCTTTTCGTAAAACACAGGAATAACACATCTCCCCCTTTCTGGCCATGACGGGACCTTTTCATTGCAGTCATAACAGAAAAAGAAATCCCGTGTGGTTTCACCTCATTTAAACAGCTCAGATCAGATCAGATCTGGACCACAAAGAGTCATTTTGTGTCCGTGTAAATCAGTGCTAATCTGTATGACCTGTTAATGTTTATTTACCTCCAAGAACGATGGTGAATTCTTCTCCTAATTGGGATAAACAGAGTGGGTTTGGGTAAACTGGATATGTGTGTATGTGTGTGAACAGGATGATAGCTCTTGCCCGGATATTTACAGTTTTAAGTTCTGGGACATTTCACTTGATTTATAAGTCTATAGGTTTACATTAATGTACTGGGTGCAGCACTGAGACCTTCTTAACCACCGTAACACATCCTCTGAGGATCCTAAAATAACTGCTAAGTGGATAAAGGTTTTGTCACAGTGACAAAATGCAACATGCCATCGTCAGGTTTGCTGTCATCTTCGGATTCTGCTGTTATGAGAGTTAATAAAATTAGACCCTCGAGTTAGCTATGTGATCCTGTCTGTATGATGCTTTCAGCTGTGAGGAAGAAAATATGCAAATATGAACTAGAATCTACAAGCCGTGAATGTTACAGACAGCAGAGGGCAGTCAGTGACTGTGCCTCATACACTGTATCTTAGTGGGATATAATGTGAAATCCAAAGACATTTAGAGTAAAACAAACAAACAAAAAAAACTCAACTGTGGTCACATGAGATTAAACATCATATTTTCCATGGTGCATCCCAGTGAGTGTCATCCTAAGTGTTGTCTGGAGGCTGGAATGCTACCCTGCCCCTCCATGACAAATGTAGTTTAATTGCTCATGTGAGGCCCAGACTGGATAGGTTTGTGTTGTGTATGCTCGTGGCTCACAAGTAATCTCTCACAGCAAAATAATCATCGGGCTGATGAAAAATGTAGTCTGTTCAGGCTAATGAGAATAACATGCTCAGCTGAGGGTGAGGCATGAATAATGTGATTCATCTGCATTAACAAGATGAGTCCAGCAATAGAACATTAAGACCACTGAAGGAAATAAATGGGTGTTTTCACAGCGACATCCCCTGATATTGTTCAACTTACTGGGAGCTAGTTCATCATCGTTAACAGCGCTAACGAGTGTTATGAGCGTTGCTCTGAGGAAATTGCCAGTTAAACCACTTACTTCATCTGTTGAGAAACAAATGACAGTGACAAGCAGTGCTTTCCAGTGGTTTTCAATTATGTGCTGTTAAAGCTGGTCTTTGGAAAAATGAATGTTGAGCCCCAACATATTCTGACCTAATTATCCAAACTAAAGCACCCAGCGTGGTTGGGTGTGGTTAGAAATGTGCTCTGTGGCCACATCAAACGGTGATGTCAAGGTCTAGTGGCGTCCATCTTTACATCACTGCAGCAAGGTACAAAATCAAACCACTGGAGGTCAGCATAAACAAGATTATCTTAAAGACTCAGTGCTGTAATTAGCAGAAAATGACACACCGTCCCTGAGTGTCCAAAGGTGACGCTAGGGGGTCTTTTTCTCGAAAGAAAAAAAAACTAACCACTGGGATTACTTTTGAAGACATTTATGCCATTATTTGAAACTTTGATTATGTTTAACATGAACATCTTAACTTGCATCTGACCAAATACCTGCAGAACTCATGACGTTCCCATCAACCTCAGCTAAAGTAGGCATTTAGTGCTAACATGCTAGCACCTCTGTGCCTAAGTACAGCTTGACTGAACTGCTAGCACGGCTGTTGACTCTTGTTTATCTGGCTTCTCTACTTTAGTAGCACAAAGAAGGGTGAATAAAGCATTTGAGCTTGCAGTGGACGACCATTCCTTTGCAACTACTCCACATTTTGTGTAACATTTTATACTATGTAACGTTAATAATTTGGCCAAAAAAAAAAAACAGCCAGAAAAATCAGTTTTGAGTAAGATGATAAATCCCAAATGCAGATACCAAATAAAATGTTTATACCAACTGTTGGTTGTCGTCAGAAGTGGTAATTGAACATGGATGAAATACTGGAAAACAAACTTGTGTAGGCCTCTGATTCGAGTCCACACAGATAACACAATATTAATCTAACGCATCACTGCTGCTATCCTATTGTTGCTCTTCCTCCTCCGACATCAAAGACTGTGGTGATGCAATGACTGTAAAGTGATACTGCGAGGAGGGCAGGGGGCCCAGAGGCAGATCACAAATAACACTGTCCAAATAAATTCCAGCAGCGTGGGAGTCCCATTTGTGTGTGTGTGTATGTGTGTGTGTGTTTGTGTGTGTGTGTCAGATTGTGTGAAAGAGAGAAATATATAGAAAGGGAGAAAGACAGTGGAATACAGATCTCACGCTGTCCTGCATCAAATTATAGCTTCAGAAAAAGCCCCTCAAGGAAGACGGAACATTTTTGTTGGTGCTGTAACTCTAATTTTAGTGATAGTTGTACTTGTAGTTCACAGGGCCCTTTACTCTGATTATGTAACATATTACAAACATGCTCTGGGATGGATTATGATTGTAACTCCTTAAACAATGTCAATTTCTGGAAAAAAACTGATTAATACCTGCTCATTCAGTCTATTTAAAGGGGAACTATGCCCAACAAGTCTTTTCCACATCCAAAAGCTAGAGTGCTTAACCTCAAACTTGTGATGTCATAGGGTATAAAGTCTAGACCTTCTAGTTAAGATGTTTCAGATGACGAGGCCCTTTCCAACAGTGCCAGATATTTTTGAAAACGGATATTTTCTTCTATTTTTTGTTCTCACGTCCAGTCGCAAAATGGAAATTTCAATCACAAAAAGCCTTCAGAGGTGCAATTTTTTCAAAACTCTGACTACTTTGTATTTGTTTGAGAAACTATGACATCATCTCCTCATTTCACACATGTTCATTGTTGCATTGTGGGATGAGTTGGCACCCGAAGACATATGTAAAGAAAACTATAGAAAAAAGCTCACTTGGGTTAAAAAAAAAGGAAAAACACACACTCTATGGCAGTGGTTTAGTTCCCTGCCTTTCCAACTATACGTTACACATGCTCGTATCCTCACGATACATATTTAAAACATTTTCTATACTCATTTATTTATTTGTTAATAAATGACTAGGGTTTACATATAACCCTTACATTTATTTGTTTTTGACACATAAATGAATTAAAATTTGACACATAACACAGTAAAATTATTACACCCTTTAAAATCAAGAGGGCTGCGCGCCCCCTTGTGGCTCTCTGGCGCCCCCCTGGTTGGGAACCAAAGCTCATAACCAGGCTCCTATTTATTGTCCATGGAGCAGCTCCAGACTTTAGACTTGATGACATAACAAGTTTGAGACTGACATCTGTGGTTCCTGGCTTTGAGAGAGAGCAGCTCATGTTCACAGATATTAATTGAATTTTCCATGGGCTGTAGCCAGGCTCTGGAAATAACACGTGTCCCATTTAATGAAACAATTGTGTACTTAATATCTTGTAAAGTGAATGTAATGAGTCTTGGCATTACATTTGTTCTTCCTGTCTTTTAAAAACGATATAGTTTATAGACACAGTTTATCTACAGCTAGAGACAACTTACCTCGAGAGAAAAAAGGAGACACTAACCAGTCGAATCAGTAGACTGGTCCGAGACAGGTCAAATCTGTGTGTGGTGAAGCTGATGTGTCCTCATGTCTGTCACTGTCCAACCAGGTGATGCTGGATCCTCTCCAAACAAGGATGCTTCAACCTTCAGTGACCTTTGCACCCTCGAATCATCTCTGAACATTCACTTACGTCAGTCGCGTTTCCGTCTGGAGCAGGTTCAGCGTTTCAGTAAGGATTTCATCTCTCTTGTCAGCGTGTCAATTGTGTCTCTCCTTTCAGATTCTCGAGTCATACCAGTAGGCTGTAGTAATCAACACACTCCTTCAGATCTGTGCGTCTCTGTCATTTCTGTCACTGTGTCAGCCTGTCTGCGTCTACTCAGTGAATTGTTTTCTAGATTACTCCAACATCCTCAGATCTTCTGCTGTTGTACGTCTCACTCCTTTCAGTGTCTTCTTTCTTCTCTCTTTCTTTTTCTCTCCCTGTTAGCATCATTTTCTCTCCCTCTCTCCCTCTCCCTTCATTGACTCTGTCTTTCTACTTCCCTCCCTCTCACTCTAAATCTTCTCTCAGCCTGGTCCTCAGACAGGAAGTCTTAGTATGTGTTTACATTCTGCCGGGACACGCACATGCATGCCATGTACAGTATGCACTCACACCAATGTTTGAGTACACATGCACAAATCTACACACACACCAGATATCACAAGCAAAACTAGTGCCTTAAATATATTATATACTGTGTAGTTTCATTGGGTCTGTTACCAAACCATCAAATAACAGGACTGCTGTAAAATACAAATGATGAAGGATTTTCGTGTTCCCTCACAGAAAATAATTATAATTCTAGTATGTAACAATTGTGAAACACTACTAAATTCAGCAGTACTTCACATTTCAAGACTACAGTGATCTGCTTTTTATAAACACACCTGACCAGTGCCGAAAGAAAGTTACTTTGCTGTTCAGCATTAGCTCACTAATGTTGTCAAGATTAGCCTTTCTTTGTACAACTTCCAATAATGAACGATGTTGGAAGATGTTGCATTTCTGTCTGTAATTTAACACCTGCATGCTTTACATATTGCAGCTAGTTTTTTGTTGACCACTGTGTAGTTTTTGTATGTGAACGAAATGATCTTTGATGTAATTTTTCCCAGTTGGCACTTAGTAGTTCTTCATGGTTCTCTTCTGCAACATAATTGGATGCTGTTGGATTGGCTCAAACAAAGTGGATCTGGGGAATTAAATATTGACTCGCTGGAAATTAATAGCGTAAATGGGAGTTTATTCAGGAAATAAAGGAAAATTAATTGATCTGTGGCATATTTTTTAAATAAAGTACTGTTAATTTTTGGGCTTGGGCGAAGGTATCAAGTATTTTCAGATCAAAAAACTTCAGTTCAAGTGATGATATGTCTTTAAATGGAAAATGATCTCAAAAATGCCTTGAGTCAAGACAAAAAAAGACAAGAAATCTCATTACTGTGATTTTAATGTACAATGATATATTCAGGAAATTGAATAACATTTATTTTGAAAAACCCATCACCACCTGTATTTAACCCCAAAATCCTCAAAACACTGACACTTGACTGTGAGAACTGAATGCTTTTGTCATAACACAGAATCATAATGTTTAGATTAAAGAATTTTAAAACTAAATGAAGAAGAAAAGAAATCACCTGCATGGGGCGACCTTTAACAGCATACGCCCCATGTAGGCTGTGAAACAGCTCGGGTTCGATTCCAACCTGCAGGCGGCCCATGTCATCCCCGTTTTCTTGCCTCCCCCTCTCCTGTCACTCTCTAGCTGTTCTATAAAAAAAGCAAAAGCCTGCATTAGTTGCTGATACTTCCATAAATCTCCTCCTTTTTGATACAAAATTAAATAGATAAAAAAAATTTGGTGTCTTCTATCAAGGAGGAGAGATTTGGTCAACCCCAATCTGTACCTTATGATAAATGTGAATATGAATCAAGAGTGATGTATGGGATTGAACTGGAAGACAAAGACAGAGAGCGCTCTGATTTGTGCTAGATTGAAAATAAAAAAAAACCCTCAAAAAAGACGTGTGTATCTGTGCGCTGGAACACCTCATGTTTCTACAAACGTTATCATTAATAAAGGTTTAAAAAAAAAAGCTTTTTTTTTGTATCAAGTGTGATTGTAATGCAGCACCAGTGCCCTGTCATAATTCACAGTGATATATTAAAAATAAACTTAAAACACAAACTCTTGAACCCGAGCAGACCTGTTCATCTCACTCTGCTGAGCTTGAACTACAAAACAAATCAGGCTTAACAAGTGATGTGATGTTCTTTTCATCCTGACACTTGTTTTTACTAAAAGTGAAGAAACAGAGACAGAAAATATTATCTTAATGGGGGCAATCACTTCTCTCAAGATGATTAAACCTCTGCTGTCTGTACTCTACTGTGTGAGGAAAATTAAGAGACAGAATATAACATCGGTAGATTCAAAATAAAAGTAAATAGTCAAGGTTTTGGTTATTGCATTGTGGAGGTTATCTTAAGAGGAGGTGGACAATTTGACAGAAAAAGAAACAAAGAAAAAATCAATTTCTTTCTTTTTTTAATGCACTTGACTGTATAGTGAATGTGTAAAGAAGCAGGACATCAGGCCAAAAATCTGGGTCTCCTTTAGGACATACTGTATAAGTGCTCTGTGTATCGCCTAAATACATGAGTCTGAATACAAAGACGCAGGACCTAAAAGTTGTATTTAGATGTAAGGCTCAAGTCTGTCTCTTTATAACGTGTCCCCGGACCTACGCTCCATCCATCTTGCAGAATGAGACAGGTTTGTGTCTCCTGGTTTCCTGTCTAGAGGATCATCATCACTCACAGCTTGTCAGCGTTCCTCGGAAAGATCCGGAATAACGGATGTCAGGAGAAGAGCCATGGATCAACCTGTTACTGAGGACGAGCACAAAGAGAAGGAGCAGGATGGAGAGGAGGAGAGGGAAAGAAGAGAGAAAGAAAGGAGAGAGGAGGTGTGAAAGACAAAAAAAAGGATAGACAAAGCAAAGATAGGAAGACAGAGTGAGTACACTGTGTCTGTCTGTACGTATAGGCGAGAGAAATGCATAACTGTGTGACTCGGTCCAACCAGAGGAACTGGAAAGCTTTGTTTATGTCAGGAGCCATCTGAATATTGATGACAGACGAGAGATGACGAGGTTTCTGCACTTCTTACTCATCCCCCTCCTCCCTTGTCCTCTCATGGTTTATTCGTCAGAAATGAAAGAGGAATGGATGGAGGATTACGGCTGTCCTGTAGGAAAAGCTTACTTTCTGGCACTGGTGGCGGTTATGAGAACAGATGTGAGGAATTCGTTGCTAGCACAAATAATTGCAGAGATCCTTCTTGTTGAGACGCAGGCAGAAAAGTACACTACTTGCCCACCACATCTCTTGTCAACCATTGCCCACCATTATTTATGTTCAACAGAGTGAGACTTTAAAGGTTTTGTATGCAACATTCAGAGCATAAATACAGCAGCCAATCACTATTTGCCATGTAAAGATATATGGTATGTAAAGGTGTAGTGATGGCGTCCTGAGCAGAGAATAAAGCCGTGCTACCTCTGTGTGTGTGTGTCATAATCTGAGCTTCTCTGTGGTTTGTTGTTGTAAGTGTGGCCGCTCAAGCATGTTAGTTCATATGTGCCCATAAGGCGGTAACCGCTAATATTGGGGCGGGGCTGTTACAGAGGCATAGCCTGTAGTGGCGTTAGCACCACTAGCCGCTAGCCTTCGGCTTGGCCGCCTACATGTTGAGCAGTTAACACTGTTAGCTCTGTTAGCACTGTTGTCATTGCTTAGCACTTTGTATGGACCTAGCACCATTAGCTGCTTGCTGCCAGCTCAGCCACCTACATGTCAACCAGTTAACACTGTTAGCTCTGTTAGCACTGTCGCCATTGCTTAGTACTGTGTATGGAGCTAGCACCGTTAGCTGCTTGCTGCCAGCTCAGCCAACTACATGTCGAAGAGTTAACACTGTTGTCATTGCTTAGCACTGTGTATGGAATTAGCACCATTGTCTGCTTGCTGCCAGCACAGCCACCTCCATGTTGATACGTTGACACCATTAGCCCTGTCCTCTGTCTGCACTGTTGCCATTGTTTAGAGATGTTTTATGTTGTTAGCACCACTATCTGCTTGCTGCCAGCTCAGCCACCTCCATGTTGAGCAGTTAACGCTGTTAGCTATGTCACCACTGTTGTTGTTGTTTAGGGACGTTTATGGAATTAGTACTATTAGCTGCTAGCCACTGGCTCTCCCTCCTCCATGTTGACAACTGTGTCTGCATATCATACGCTCTGACTTAAGCAAAGAGCCAAACCCGCCTAAAATTGGTCAAATTTGTTGCTTTGCACCCTTTGACCGAGTCCTGTTTTAGAAATAATTAATCTTAATTCTTGAAAAAAAAAAAAAAAAAAGATTGATGGAGAAATTAAGTTCCTTTTTGCTGTGAGCTGATTCTCTATATTGTATCCTGCAAAGCCACGTCTCCTGTCACATCTACACTCTAATCCCCGCTGACGATTGTTTAGCCAAATGTCACACTCGCAGAGCACGTACACACGCCTACAGAAACTTTGTGATATGCCTCAGACTTGCTGTTTAATTCACTGTCAGGCTGACAAAATACAGGTTCACAGTGCTGTCCTCACATTTCTGGATGACAAATCTACACACGCGCACACACACACACACACAGTTTATACCACAGTTTTGTGTCTCCGGCTGAGATGCCCAGTAGCAAAGTGGTAAAGTGATGTTCATCACTGTCTTCAGTTTGATATTAAGCCTGGTAGGTAGCCTAATCATGATGAATATCACCGACTAATGGTCGCTTTAAGACATTTAACTTGTGGTGTGTTCAATGTCTGTGAGTGAAACTAGTACAAGAGAATGTGAGAGTGAAAACTGATTGTATGGACACAGCAGAGAGACAAAACTGGCTAATAACAGGCAGTCATTCATAAAATCAGAAATAAATAGTGTAAAAAATAGGCTGTATCAAGCTGTACTTAATAAATGGAGTATTGCACTAAGAAATAGTGGAGTGCACTGTGAGAGCATACCAGTTTGCAGTTTCTTCAGTCACATATTGATATAGTTTTCACATTGCTTGTACAACAGCATAACTGAATTTTGGTTTTGGTACATCCCCCCAAGATTTTCAGAAGCCCCATCTAGTTACTCCTATGAAAACATTTCTGGAGGCGCCACTGATTTAGACTACTGTATAAACAAATGTCGCCATAAAAACCTTGCTCTCCTTCTTCTGGCTCCCTGTGTGCTTCAATGTCAAGAGGAGAACCTGTCACACCTACCTTTAGCTTTTAATCTTGATTCACCTTGATCTAATGAGAAATATCATGATCACTCACATGCAGAAACAAGTCAAAAGACTGATAAACCATCGGCACAGAATAACACACACTCTTAAAAACAAGACTTCAATTCTGAATGTTTATTTTCAGACACACACATTGTATTAAGACAATCCAGCAGTTCAATGAGATAGAAGTACATTAAAACACTAATTCAGTGATTTTGCATAGTTTTTTCTGATCTAAAAAAAAAATCTACACCAAAAAAAAAAAAAGAAATTGCTGGCATAACCGGATGATTGGATGTGCGCTGTATTTTTATGATGGCACTTCAGGTAAAAAAAGAAAACACATACAATAATGCTGGCCTTTTCATAACTGACCAAGTAAAACATCATTGAAAAAATATCGTACATTTATAAAATCCTACCAGCATCCATTCATTTTTCCTCGTGATGTTCCACCTCACAGTAAAACCAGACACATTAACGCCCCTTTGGCTCACAGAAAGGAAACACAGTGGATCATAAAACTCTCTTATAACTTTTACGAAGGCACTTGAATCATGTTGTCAACTTGACAATTGATAAAATTCAGCCACAGTCATTATACTGTCCATGCACACAGCTGAAGAGGAGCAAAGCCTCTCTGGTAAAACAGAGAAGCTTTTCTGCAGTACCACAAGCAGGCATTTATTCAAACAGCAAACTGGCAGTGAGAGGTTTTAAGAAGACACTGGAAGAAAAATCACCTGAGTGAAATGCTAGACGACTACATCACTGGATACTGAAGTGAACTCTTCCTCCCTGCGTTACAGTAGTGTTTCAAAATCAACATGTTTTTATATTTTCCTCTTTAAATATCAAAATATTTCATCATATTAGCTGTTCTTATCTTTCCCTGCTTCAAGAACTTTTTTTTTTTTCCGAGAAGAAAAAACAGGAAGATACACGGCCTAGGTGTTTTATGTAAACATGCTATGATCAGGATGTGATCAGTTCATCCTGACGTGTAAAGTACAGCATCCTTTGGCGCACCCAGTAGCTCCCCTGATACAGCGGGCGCCCCATGTACAGAGGCTGTGCCCTTGCTGCAGCGGCTGCGGGTTTGATCCTGACTCATGGCCCTTTGCTGCATGTCCTCCCCTCCTCTCTGCCCCTTTAACACTAAAGCTATCCTACCAAATAAAGCCAAAAAAATAATCTTAAATAAAAGTACGATATCTGCTGAGCTGCACTGGACGCAAGTGGTACTTCTGTGTTTGTGTGTGTACAAGATAAAGACAGATAAAAGGAATGAGACAAAGTGAGAGAAAGATGGTGGATATGTGTGTATATATGTGGGGCTGTGTACATCAGTCAGCCTCCTGTCTGTAGTTTAGGACGTAATAGTCGTGGACGTACATCAGGACGGCGAACGGCTGACCAATAATGAGTGAGATCCACACTGCAGCATTGCCGTAGTCGCCGCGCAGGAAGTGCCCAACAATCCAGGCTAATGGAAGCTGATGGGTAAATAAAAATAGAAATTAAATAAACACAGTGGGTGATTGGGGTTTTAATGACTAATTACAGTGTCACATTTTGTTTCTGATTTCGGTTGTCCGAGTCTCAGCACACTCTAATGAACAACAAACCAACAAAGTCAGCAAAGACCAAGAGGTAATGATATTGCCTGTTGTCCTGCTGTATTCACCATAATACATCAAATATGCCCTGTTGTGTTAATGAGGTTATTAATTAAGTTAATGACACTGGAGCCAAGGCCAGACACAGGGAGCACCTTTTGAAATGTCCCATAGGAGTCAAAAATCCACTTGTCTTTATTTTGACTTTTAGTATCAGCGGGCTTCACACATAAACTACTCACCTTATGCCAGACTACCTCCAGCCTGCCTACACTACCTTCTTTTAACCTTATCAAACATTAAAAAATAATTATAAAAATCATGTATTTAGATTACTAAGGGTGACCTCAGATAACTCTCCATTCGACGATTAGATCTAAGAAGCCTGATTCGACTGCCAAACTCACAGTTGAGTCGTGTAGTTGCAGAAAAATGTGGTAATGAAACAAAGGATTATTCCATTTGAGCTGTATAGGGGTGCTGATATTCTGAATTTACATAGAACTGCTTGGCTTCTTCCAATAAACTAGAACTACTGCCTCGTGTTTGGATGCCTCTGCACACCTCTCAAGTTGCAGTTTACAGCTGTAACTGTCCAGACTCATATGTAGCTGTGACAGCTAACATTACTTCAAATATGGATGTTGCTGCAAAAGCTACATATTCTAAAATGTAAATGCTTCATACACATCTCCATTTTGGCAGCACAGACCTATACAGTCAGTTTCAAAGTGGCCAGAGAGGTGTTTTTGCAGAACATTATGTGAAGTATACCTTCGACCTTTTGAATATAAAATGTCATCACTTTATAATTATATCCCGTCAGACATTTGTGTGAAATTCTGTCATAATTTGTGTATGAATTCTTGAGTTATAGCCAAAAACAGACTTTCTGAGGTCACAGTGACCTTTGACCAAAGTTTAATTTGTCCATTGTTGAGTTTAAGTGGACATTTGTGCCAAATTTGAGGAAATTCCTTGAAATACCGCCTTCACAAGAATGAGATGGACACAAGGTCACAGTGATGTTTGACCATCAGAATCTAATCAGCTCATTCTTGAGTCCAAGTGGGAATTCCCTCAAGGCGCTCTTGAGATATGGAGTTCATGAGAATGGGACGGGACGGAAAACCCAAATGCTTCCAGCCATGGCTACTGCCACTGTGGAGGCATAATCCCGATATATAATCTACCTTGGTATAAATGTACTAATCAGAGCACTCACATAAGAATGTGACGCTTGCAGAGTGCTAAATATTTGTGGAACTTATGAATGGTTAGCTGTCAAAATCAACTGAGGAAGGTGTTTAGAAAGAGCAGTTTATGGTTTGTGGCTTGAATCTTCCTCTCACTCTTTCTCTCTCTGAGAGAAAGCCAGAAGTTCTGTTTACAACCAGGTAAACAAAGCAGGACCTGAACTAATTGACATGTTCGTCTGTGGATCTCTTCCACTCCCTTTTAGTACTGCGGACAGCTCCACTGCTGCAAATAGGCTTCGCACACACACCCACACACACACAAATAGTGCTGGATGGGATACATCCTGATATAATATAAGTTCCTATGCCAAGTCAAAAAGACAAAGTGATTAATTGGGTGTTTTGGCTCTTTTGTCTGGTATGACATCATACCAGACAAAAAACATCAACATTAGGCAAAACTATGTAAGCTCTTAGTTAACAACACCCTTATAGATTACAATGCATATGATGCAGTTTAAAATGAAATAATTTCCAGGCTTGTTACGACCACAGTTGTAAGTCTATTTCATCAGTGACATGTGTTGGTTCTTACCTGCGCCATCATGCCCATGAAGGCCCAAAGTCTGAACATCCTGAGAGGAACACTGACCAAGTACTGACAGCGAAACAGACAGGAAGACAAAAATCATTGTATCAAATAATCTGTGTTCTCTACAAAATATAATCTAAGGGTGTTTTCACATTTGGTCCTTTTCAGTCCTCTAAACGGACTCAGAATGATGACTTAGTATTTTTTGCACCTCTGTGAACACTCCAAGAGAACTTAGACCCCTCTGAAGCAAACAGAACTCAGACCACCTCCTGAGGTGGAGTACATCCAGTTCACTTCAAGTCTGAGGTGTGTACACAAAGCGCTCCAGGTTCACTTTGCCGTTGTATTTAGCCCTCTAGATCATATGCTGTTGAACTGGGATGCATGAAAAAACAGACAAAACCATGTTGGCCTGCATGTTGGCCCACATCAGAGCTGAAGTTGACCAGAGAGAGAACTGAGTCCTTTTCTGTTGTTCCACTTCTTGGTGTACCTTAAGAGGACTGAGTTCGGTTCACTTAAAAAGGACTATATGTGAAAACACCCTAAGACTTTGCACAACAACCTGAAAGATGACTCAACACAGGCAGTCAAAGTGGTCTTTGTCTCGGCTCTTACCTCATGGAAGAAAGCTGACAAAAAGAAGACAGCTGATTGGCTGACTATCTTACTAAATCCTCTCCTGAGCAGCGGCTTGTAGAAATGACTGCAAGACAAAGAAAGGAACAGATGTTAAAATAGACAGATGGACATTTACTGTAAACCAGGATGTCAAACACACTGATAAAGACTTAATTGTTCTGTCAGTCGTTTAGTATTTGTGTGATACAATATGTTGAAACATCCTAACTCTCGTATGTGCAGTAATTCTCCCTCCCTGACAGGAGTTCAAAGTAAATAGGCTTTAAATAGCATTTCATTTGCTTTGTCTTGTTTAATATAACCTCGCTGCATTTGCTCCTGCTGCTGTGCTAGTGTATGTGGAGCTGGCTGCGGGCGCCGTATTTATTACCAGCACTTACTCTCTCGCAGCCAGATGAATCAATTTCCCAAATACATCAGTGTGCCTTGTTAAGTCTGTCTCCCTGCATCAAACCCGCCGCTGTCCCCTGTGTTCACTTCTATAAATTTCATTGCTCCCTCTCAGTGTGTTAGTGTGCGAATAACTCACCGTAGACACCACTTGTGCACAGGGATGTTCCAGTTCTGCCAGAAATATGTCACCGTCTCAGAGTTCCTGAAAGAGAAGTCAGCAAATACAGTGCTGAAGCATTACAGGGTTTCAACAATGGATCTGAGGCAGTTTTATCAATAATGAACATGAAAAAGTCTAAAATCTTTGTCGTCATGCAGGTGAAGATGAACAAATAGTGATAATCCTGCAGTACAGAAAAGGTGTGATGCATAAAGTGACTCCCCCCATTAGCTCACATACACTTTTAAATGTTTCCATTCATGAGTATGCATACAAATCCATTCCTACACACACACACACACTTACCACCAGTCCTTGTAGAACTGTCTGTCTCCAAAGCGCAGCAGCTCAGCGGTGAAGTTCATAGACGAGTGGAAGTACCAGTAGAAAAACATCAGCCACAGCAAGTGATTAGGAACCTGGAGAAGGGTTAGAGGGATGGAAGGACCCAAATGAACGAGAGACATTGAAGAGGAGATGTCCAGACTAACTGTTAGTAAACTAAGTAACTGTTAGTGTTGTAGTTGTAGCGGGATCTCCTGTTAGGCTGAATGCCCAGAGAGCACTTTTTTTTTTATTAGTGCCTGCTGTTTTTTTAAATTGTGCCCATTGAGTAGAGAGCATTTGAGGCTACGTGCTGCCGCCTAGCATCTTGTTTCAGAGCACTCCAGCTTTTTTGCGCAGCCGCTCCAAGTGCTTCCTGTTAAAATCTCTAAACTTTTCAGGAAGGCGCTGGTGACGTCACTCTAGCTCCTTTAGCTGCTGTCTATCTCAAGCTTTATGATGTGTCGCTCAGAAACTATCACGACAAAGACAAGGAAGCCCATTTGTGGGAGCAGATTGGCCAGACACTTAATTGTTGCTGGTGAGTGTTTTTATGCGTCAACCCTCTGCAGCACATTATAACGCTGGGTTAAATGCTCCTCAGCACCCTGCCTACACTTTTCTGCCAAACAAAAATGCTATGTGGAAACACACCGTCTGAAATGAATGTGAATATATTTTAAATTCAAAACAGAGGAGGACAGAAGAAATGTGTTATTTTATGTGCTGGTCTTTAATTCACAGCATGTATAAAGACAAACAGCATGACTATCTTCACGTAGTACTGTATTTACGTATGTTTTTACTCACAGCTAATCTTAGAAGTCTCTCAGTCATCCTGGACAGATCCATGTCCTACAGAGGAGAGGACAGACCCACAGATTAACAAATGATACACAGCAGCACTTTGCATCTGAAAACAGCACAGTGCCATGTTTCGTGCAGTATAAGCAGTCACTATCATTATGTCTTACTCACCTCTAGTGGTTTCATGGAACTTTGAATGACGGGAATCATCCACTGATAGACGGAAAACAAAAAGCAGCATTCAGACATAACTGGGAATTTTACATATTGGCCTCGTGTTTATTACTTCCACAGTTCAGGCATTTGAGGCAATATGATCACACAAACAACTAAAATCATGTCATTAAAAACTTGAAATGTGAATGAACAGACAGATACAGCACCACACATCAGCTCTGGATACATTATAGGACTGTACCTGTTGAGTGAGACCAACTAACAGCTGGATGAGGAACAGCTGGGGACAAAAACACACATCAATAAAGTGAGTGATTGACAGAGGGTATTGGGAGCACATCAGATAATAACCATCCAGACTTTCTGAACTTTTAAAGATCTTTTTCTTTTAGTTGTGTATCGTTACTGGATAGTTATTACACTATACTGTCTAGAACAGAGGTGGTTTACATGTCTGATTGTCTGCCTACTGTTCTTTGCCCCAAATTTCAGCATTTAATTTTATGGGTAAAATATTATAAAAACCGTTAATAAAAAAAACCCCAAAAAAACTACAAACTAAAACCCAGTATCTTCCCTTAAATAAGCAACATTTCTTTAAATTCATCAAAGCAAACACTCGACCCCTAAAAGCTGCGCAGGTGTTCTTGCTCTTAAGTACATTTTTGGGAGATGCTTGTAAAAATGTGAGAGCGTTGACAAAAATACCCCTGAGCACTTCGATCAATCACTAGCAGGAAGAGGTGTGGGGGGTGCTTTTTGACTTGAACATACAGCTACAGCAAAGGTGACATGAGATATTTCCTCACCATCTCAAACAGTCTCCTCAGCAGGAAACCCATACGAATATTAGGAGAGCGGGGGAAGTTGAGCTCGTAGCACAGAGTTGGAGCAAAGACAAAGTAGTACATGTCTACAGAGATGGAGAGGATGCCAAAATGAAACACATAAAACAGAGACAGTGGAACATGGTGGAAAAAATGTTAATTAAGCTTCATAAAAACACAAGAACGGTGTATTTGGGTACCTCTGATGGTGAGGTTGCCAGGGTAACACACCTCACGGTTGCTGTTGAGGTGTGCTGACGGACCTTTAGGCAGAATTCACACACAAAGAAATGAGACAGTGTCAGATAACTTTGTTTTTTTTTTATCAGTCATTACATACAAATACAGAGGAAATGATTGAATGCAATCAAGTGTACATGTTGTTACACAATCAAATTTCCACACAGCACTGTGACACTTCCTGTAACTGTCAAACTTCCATCTTATCTAGGAGCTGCAGGACCCACTATCTGCCATTAGATGTCACTGTAACAGCATGAGCAGGGGCTGAGGGTTCATTTTGGGTAACAAATTTGAAACATACACAGAAACTGAGCTTTCATTTAGCAAAGAATCATTCTCAATTAGGTGGTAAATTTAGTATTTAAACCCTTTCTTGCCAAAATATGTCGGTGCACGTGTGTTTGTGACTTACAAGACAGCGACCTGGCCAGTTTCTTGGCCTTGACAGTGCTCAGCTCTCTGCACCACAGGTTGACGTCCTTATAGGAGTAAAGCTTTAGGAAGAGGATGGTGTAAGTACCAAGAGCGAAGGCACCACCAACTGACATAAAACAGAGAGAGGGAGAGAGGTGATAGTTAACACTAAGCTGTAACGTGACAACATGTAAACAACTGATGTACTGTATGAGGGGATTAGAGGCAGAGATAAGGGGTAGAAAATATGAGGGAAGAGGTGAGGAGAGGACAAAGAGATGAGGAGACCAAAAGAGGAGTGCACATTACACCTGTTTGGTCTTTACACTGAATACATGTTAGTTTTTGTATTGATCTGCATCAGACTACCAATCAGAAATGCTTTTAGTTTATGAAGCAGGAAGGCCCCTCAGATCCTCCGCTTCTTCTCTTTTAGCTGTTTCACAAAGCTGAACAAAAACATTTGGCACTGCTGTTTCAGCCATTACACTCCATGCTGCTGAAAGAGCCTTACAGAGGATCTGAAATATTCATATTAATATTGGAACTTGGGTTTTATGTGGTGTTCTAAAATTTTAATATTTATTTAAAGTGATTTTATTGTCATCATAATTTGTTCAACCCATTTTTTTTGTTTTTATCAAAATGTTATTGGTGATCATTATGAGTTATTTTATTTTATTTTCTATTAACATTTTACTATTTTCAAAGGAGCAGCGTGTAAGATTTAGGGGGATTTAGTTGTGTGACGATTTCAGATTGCAACCAGCCAAGACCTCTGCTTAGAATTCCTTCAGTGTTCATTGTTGAGGAGGTTTGTACCAGGAGCCGAATGATCCGCAGAGGTTTCTTCCTCTCCAAAACAAACACACCAGGTGATTAAAACTAGTGAAAACACTAAATAAAGAGAAGAGAGGGAGGAGAGGAAAAGACAGGAAAGGAGAGATGCCAAAGTGGGTGTGGTTAACAGTACGGGGTCATCCAAGGGTCACCTTCCTCTGTCTTCATCAGGCTGCCTGACAGAAACCATGGCCACCCTCCACAAATGACACAGTTCACCCGTGATAAATTAGCAACACTTTACACAACAAGATACACCAGCACACTGTACTTCAGAGTGACTCAGTCAAAACATCATAGATCCAGTTTCAAGAAAACTTCCCTGATGTGCTGTGTTTGGAAGGTGATATTAAAATCTTATAGGTTACTGATTACTAGTTAACTAGGATGGGCATTTTAGGCAACTTCTACATTTTAGTTCTTGCAGTAAATTATTATAGAGCACTCGCAAAAAACAACAACAAAACAAACCACACAACAATTTGAATGTAAATTGGCCAACAATGAAAAACAGGCTTTTAGTACTCTGATGGTACGAAAATTCCTTACTGCAGAATTAGCAAAGAATGTTTCTGCTATCAACAGTTCCATCTGGGTGTTTTTTAAATGTCAGTGTTTCATTCACAGGGCCAAACAGTGTCGTCTTGTCTGCCTCTATCATGTGACAAAGCCACTGTGGCCTTCAGTGATGCACTGGGTCAGAGGGCACCACGGCATGCAGTTAATCGGCATTCTTTTTTTTTTTAAACGCCTTATTTTTTCTGTCATTAATTAATCGAAATTTACGTGTTATTTTGACATTCCTATTTATTATATTTTATTACACTGCTGCCAATATATCCCTTTAAATCCTTCACACTGCAGTGAACCTTTAATATCCTTTTTATCAGTGCCTTGTAAAGAACTTTGAATTGCTATGACTTGTTTGAAAGGTGCTTTGCAAATAAAATTTAATCGATTGATTGAGGAGAAAGTGAGCACAAAGTGTAAGAAGGAGGAGATTAACAATAATAATAAACAATAAATTAATACTAATGCTAATATTAATAATAATAAATGTTATTTGTAAAGTTCTTTCCTAGACCCAAAGCAAGAATAAAAAATAAAATAAAATAAAACAATTAAAAACAAAAACAATCAGGCCTGAAAGCATGTCAAACAACAGATAGATACACACAGAGATACAGGACAAAAACATAGAGGAGGTGCAGGCAGTGGTAGCTGATGGAGGGACAAACAGGGACAGAATGGAAAGCAGGAGAAAACAAAGAGAAGGAAAGCTTTAAAGAGTGGGGAAAAGAAAGAGGAAGAGAAAAAGAAAGGACGTCATTTGATCTTGAACAAACAACAAAACAAGCCCAGTAAAATAAATCATCTCAGCACAAAGTATGAGAGCAGTCTAACTATGCCAAGGACATTATTATACAGTAGCTGTGTTTACCAGTGTGTGTGTGTGTGTGTGTGTGTGTGTGTGCGCTTACAAAACTGTGTCAGTGTTGGTTTTTGTGAGTCAATATTAAAAAAAATTACTTGATGTTAGATTAATTCATGTATTTTGAAATCTTTTAGTGTGCACTTGTACACACACACACACACACACACACACACACACACACACACATAGACACAAACACAGGCCAACTGAGCAGTTTGCCTACCAGGGCTTTATCAATATTCACCATATGCTTGATAGCAAAGGATCATGCTGAACAGAGAGGACGACACACACCAACAAGCCTATACCCACACACAGTCATACATGTGCACAAACAAACACACTAATAAAAACTGTCGTGCCAACAGGGTGAGGTGGAGGTTAGCACACCTGGCATCAAACCACAGCAGATCTTATCCATTAACCATCTGCCTCTTTGGCTCTATGTGGCTTCTAGACAACTAGATTGGCTCTAAATACGACTACTGTACATAGTTATCATAGAAACACAGAGAGGTGGAGCATAAGTGAGAAAAATCATTCCAGAGGAGCCAATTATCACCCTCTCACTATTTCCCACCAAAGCCATGAATATGTCTTTAAACCCCAAACCATCAATGTTGAAATTTAGAAAAATCTGACTACTATTTTTAGTTTTTCTCTGCCAGCAGATTCCAGCATGACAAAGACCTAAGGCCTGCACTACAGAGCAGGGTTAGGGGTTGGCGAGGTAACTTCAGGGTTAACCCTGGGTTTTCAGTACTATAAGCTTGTTAACTCTTTACTGACAGCTAACCTGCTCCAGAGCAGTTGAACGTCAGAGAATCAGCTCACAACCTGTCATCACTCCGATCACTGACCAGTCACATCACTGGACAAACTAGAATTACCACCTTGAGGTTGTATGCCTCCAGTCAAGTTGCAGTTACAGTTTACGTTCACGTCTGTCCAGTCTATGTAGCCATGATGCAGATGCCTCACATTCTCTACCCCTGGCAGCACAGAATTTAGTTTCAAGAGTTTCAAGATGGACGCCCAAGATCAGTGTCACCAATTCAGAATCTGACCAAATGTCTCCCCCTCTGTTCTTGAGATATGCTGTTGAGTAACTGACCAGAAACGTGTTTATGCAGAACATTATGATGTCACAGTGAAGCTGACCTTTGACCTTTTGGATATAAAATGTCATCAATTCATCATTTTATCCTATCAGACATTTGTGTGAAATTTTGTCCTAATCTGTGTATGAATTCTTGAATTATGGCCAAAGACGTGTTTTGTGCGGTCACAGTGACCTTGACCTTGAGTCTAATTAGTTCCTTCTTGAGTCCTGGTGGATGTTTGTGCCAAAGAAAAGAATCCCCTCAAGGTGTTCTTGAAATATTGTATTGTATAATAGTTCAGCCACGGCATCAGCAAATATGCAGACATGGACAAATGTCCATAGTGACAGGTTTAAAAAAAAAAAAACCCTGGCGCTGATTATTTATATTATTGTGGCGTATTTATTATGAATACAGTCCATCTGATGCTCGTTTTGTTTAGATGTTTTGATGTTTCATCGCGGCTACAAATGCAACTGTAGCCAGTATCTCACTATCACTGTCCTCATTCATATTTTCAGAAGCTACAAATTATATTCAGCCACAAAATAAGCCTGAAATGCTGAAACACAGTACAGAGAGTTGTTGCATAGAGATGATACACTGTTTCATCTAGTTGCATTGGTGTGAACCAGCAGGTTTTTAGAACGTTGCAAGACGACGCATTGCAAGTAGTTTTCCTGTTTTAACTGATCTTGTCACAGATCTTTGGTCTGAACTGGGCTTAAGCCTCCTGTTAATATTTGGAAATATTTTTAGTGTTTCTACATCTTATTCATTTTTTTTAGATTATAGGCTATCATTTACATTTCACTCTGATGTCTTCTTGCTGTCCCTAAAACAGAACATTACTGCAGGTAATTTGTAAATGAGATGAAAATCTCATAACATATAAATGACTTTGTTCATGTTTCAGAGGATGTCACTCATAATTAATAACCCCGCCTCTTTCACATGAAGGCACTTGTGGCTGGATAGAAAACCCACAGGCTGAGCTGAGCTAGCTGATAACCAGCTTCTTGATACCAGTTATCCAGACAGCCAAATAATGAACAGCTATCCTGCGTATGTTGAACCTGCCTCGTAGTACAGGCCTCAGGAGTTTCAGGATCCATAGATTAAAATCAACATGCTTCACTCTCTGTAGTACGATGCGCCTCTCCTCTTTGGGGAGTGCTTTGACCTGGATGAGAAGTTCAAACTCGTTATACTGCTAGACATGCCAGGCTCGGGTCAATCAGGTAACATGATACCTACTGTATGTGCCTCAGATGACTCAATTTCACACACCTCCCTTTCAAGCCTGTGCCGACATGGATAATTATCTAGGTTTGGATCTGAGATGTGACCTTAGGAGCCTAAAAAGGTACACTGTGTTTGATCAGCACCTGTGTGAATTATTCTGCTGTGTGGAGGATTTCTACTTCTCTCATTCATCACACTGACGTACGTTTACATGCACAAAACATTACATTTTTGTCCTTATTCTAAAAAGGACAATATTCCTACAAAGCTGTTTACGTAGCTAATGCAAATTAATATTTGACTAACACTCATTTTTACATGCAGCCCTGCATTCTCTTATTAACATGTTGTGCTCTAACCATGTCATGTATGAAGTCAAAATCTACAAAAGTGGAATGGCTGGAGCCACTTGGTCGGTGTTTTGATATTTACACATATCAAAAACCTGTTGATATCAAAGTCTTTAATGGTGTTAAAAAGTAGGTGTGTTTCTTGTACAACTTTTCTTTCGGGCATTCATCTGCACACCAGCCTTGCAAACTGTTGGTGGTTTGTACACAACATATCCATGACAACGCACAAAGCTGACCTTAAACAGGCAAGAGGTTGTGTGTTGCAAACTGTGGTGAAACTCCCAGTTGAGACACATATTCCTTACACGCTGTATACATGCCCAAATAATGTTATTAAAACGCGAATAATGCCGGCAAAACCATGTCTAAATAGCAAAATGCTAAATTTGGAAATTTGGAACATCTGAACAGAATATAATGTTTGCATAAACCGTATCCAATGTAAACATAGTCTCTGAGTGTGCCATACACCTGTCCCAAACTTATGTTCCCTCATATTTTACTTTTACTTTCTTTCTTTCTTTCTAACGACATCAGTAGAGATCAGTTTCCCTCATCACTCCAATATTCCTCAAAAGAAATTTAAAACAGTTTGAAATGAAGCTTTGTATCAGGTCCTTGCTGAATGGCTGAATACCGGTTGCATAAACAGTGTACAGTAGATGCAAAGCTCCCTTTACACACACATATCAGTACGTATGCACACACACACAAACACCTGCCCTCTGTCGTTGCCCTTCCTGTGTGAACAGCAGCGCAGAGAGGAGAACAGACAGACAGATGGACTGACTCCTTTACGCCTTCACCTCCCAGTGAGAGAACAGATGAGAGGAGAGGAGAGGAAATATACCAAAAGAGGAGAGGAGTGGGGAACTAAAACAATAATATTCTTGGACCAAATAAACATTATAATGTGTGCAAAGTGACACCAGTAACTCATTCATCTGTCTGGCTCATGATCAAGGTAAAGGTAGAGGTGGTGTCCCGACTGAAGTTTGATGAAAGCAGGACTGAGACTGTGCCAAAAATCTGAGCTAAATATATTATGTCAACGGTGTGAAACAGTTCTATTGTGGAACATTTGTGGGTTAGGTGAGGGGTGCGACCTTGGCAGTATTTTACATTTTCAAGTTCATTATGACCAAATGAAGAGTAAAATCTGTATTTTTTTTATGTAACCAAAGCAATGTTACAGGAAAAAATCTGTAATTAAAGTGCAATTATGAATCAAAATTAAGTGATTACAAAGGGTTACATGCAAATATATGTACAGATATTTTTAAAAGCTTACATGAA
Source organism: Cephalopholis sonnerati (assembly GCA_019142605.1). Classification (NCBI taxonomy): domain Eukaryota; kingdom Metazoa; phylum Chordata; class Actinopteri; order Perciformes; family Serranidae; genus Cephalopholis; species Cephalopholis sonnerati. The sequence continues at coordinate 30,873,983 of JAGQAX010000008.1, forward strand.
CAATATAACATTCACTCTGTTGCTTTGCATCAGGAATGCTGTATTTTGGCATCTGGAAACGCAGTCAGCAAAGCTGTTGGAACAAATTTAAGTGCAGCACCATCAAGGGTAGGATGGCTTACAGGGAGCTGTCTCTTCGTCCAGACAGGCTCCATTCATTCGGCAGTATGAGCTCAAACTCCTCTGCAAATTAATTCAATGTGCATGGTTCTATCTCTGTAACCAGGTGACCACACCAAGGTGACTGTCCATGTCGTCAAGAAGGCCTTTAAGAGCTGGAAATTCAACAATATTTTCCTACTGTAGTCAGAGAAGGGCTCCAACGTTATTGTACAGAGTAAAGCTTGTCTACTGGCGGGGAAAATACAGTCAATATGCCAGTATGTTGTCCAGTTTGAAACATTTGTTAAAAAGTTGTAATGTAAAAATTTACACTACTTTGAAAAACTATTTTAAATAGTTACATTACTTATTACATTCTTAACGGGGTAACTAGAATGGTTATGAGTACTTAATATGGACGTCAGTACTCATGCAATTTATGCAGTGACGCAGACCTCCTGTCTATTTCTGTAAGCTGAAACCATTTCCCTCAGTGGAAACAAAGCTTTTATTTACTTTAATTTCACAGATAAGAAACAATAAATTGTGAAGACAATAAAGCCTCCACAAAAACAGCATTTTAAATCTTGTGTGTGATTTATCCTGGCTTCATATGAGCAGAGGAAATCTCCACTTATCGCTAAGCTCATTTTTACAATGTAAAATGCCATAGGCTTTTGCTAATAATGTTAGCATGTCATATTTGTTTGGAAAACGTATAACTAGTATATCTATCTAGTATAAGACAGTCGTTTTGTTGGTGAACCTTGTGAGTTGTAATGGAGCCGAATTTTGTAACGTTACCTTTGTTAAATGTTGCTGTTGTCCCTGGCTTCATATATGAAGAAGAAAACTCCGCTAGGCGCTAGGCTAATTTATACAATGTAAAATGCCATAGGCTTGTGCTAAAAACATTAGCATGTTGTATTTGTGGGGAACATGTGTCCAGATAAAGACAAGTGTTTGTCTGTGAATGCTGCGAGTTATAGTGAAGCTGATTTGTGTACTTGTGTTCAAAATTGTCCCTATTAAGCAATGTTTATGTGTGTTTTGAATCAACTCAGCTTTACGGTACACACACACATACACTGACAGGGCTGACTGTTAGCGTCACATGGTTAAGCATTAAACATTTATTAAGGGGTTTAATGACAAGAGGGGAGCCGTTTCAGTGTCTGTATGAGTTTGTTTGGACTGTTGAAAAACTCTGTGTTAGATATTAGCTAATCCTGCAGTGTTAGCTTTTGCTAACCAGGGCAGACGTTGAACTGACTGGGAGGAGAGCGACTCCAGAGATGGTCCTTTAATGCAGCATAAAACCTGTGTAACAGCAGAAAGCTTGCTTATTTTTTCTATGTTAAATTTGAATTTGTGGTTTGGTCGGCTGACTGAAGCCTGGTTGTGCAATAAATCTTTTTTCAAATTGCATTTGTTGTCCGTTGTTGGCTAATTTACATTCCCATTCTTGCGTTAGATTTTTTTCTACAAGTACTCTATAATAATCTAATGAGCGCACTTGAATATGGAAGTTACTTAAAATGCCCATCCTGATTAACTTGTAATCTGTAATTTACAACATTTGAAAGGGAACCTCGCCAACACTGCACATCAGGGAACTTTTCTTGAAACTGGATCTATAATGTTTTGACTGAATCACTCTGAGAGGTACAGTGTGCTGGTGTATCTTGTTGTGTAAAGTGTTGCTAATTTATCATAGGTGAATTGCGTCACTTGAGGAGGGCGGCCATGGTTTCTGTCAGGCAGCCTGATAAAGACAGAAGACGGCGACCCTTGGATGACCCTGTACTGTTAACCACACCCACTTTGGCATCTTTCCTGTCTTTCGCTTCTCCTCTCCTCTCCTTTCCTCTCCTCTGTTCTCCTCCCCTCTCCTCAGAGCCAGCTGGAAATAATCCAGTCATGACCAACTGGTCCATTACCACTAACCGACTCCAATTATGGCTCGGTATAAGGGATGCCTTTTACTGCACTATCAAACTGGTCGACTGTTTCTCTGAAGGGCAAGGATGTGAATGTCCCCTTAATCTTTATTAAAATTACATTATTTTCTGTTTTATACACATGGCAACTCTGTTAACTACCAATGAATGGATAATGGTTTGGATGCTACTATTTTAGTCAACTGCTTGTCGTTATGAACAGCAGGTAGCAGCAAGGCTGCAGAGATGGTATTTTAATAACAGTAAAACAAAAAATTTACCTGGGGTCATGGAGGGGACCAACAGGACCAGTGCAGCAGGGAATGTTAGCATGATTGCCAAGTTAATGCAATGGACCAGAAATCCCACACGTTCAGAGAATGAGCCCTGGGCAGAAAGAGAGGCAAAGAGGGGCAGCAGGAGTTTTTTTTAAACATTAAATCTCAAAGACAACAAGTTTATTCTAAACCATCATCACCCGACTGACTGTCTTTATTCAGTTTACAGTCATTTGTTGTCGAGCTTATTCTAAAAACGACGAGAACACATCAGTTAAACATTAAAACTGTAAATATTTTTTGCTTTGCATTTGAAGAGATCTCTAGAATAAAACCAAACCACATTTCAAGTTATGGTGGCCTACTAAAGTTTTAAAAAGCTCGCAATGTTCCATATTCATGCCAAACAGACAGAGCATAACTGAATATGCCCTAAATGCAGATGGTGAAACTAATTCCTCATTTTACCATTTAACATTTGTGGCTGCAACTGGGGAGGGTCAGCTACTCAGTCGGTTTTAGAGAACAGTTTTTAGAAAAATAATCCCTCATGGGACTTGTGAGAGTGCTCCGAATTCAACAGTTAAAATCCACAGCGCTCTGATGTTTAAGTGCAAGATGGGGCCTCTCCACTCACCTTCGACAGCTGCCTTTCTGTGTAGAGAGCCACCAGAATGAACACGTTGGACACTGTCAAAACACAACCACAGATGCACGTCAGTTCCCGGAAAAACAATCCAGATTACATTTCTTACAGAGCCACTTCTGAAGGGACTCTGCAGTATGAAAGTCTGACTGTGGATATTTCTTTATTTAGATAATTCTTTTCAAAGCAGTATTGGTTATGACATGTTGGCTTCAAGTCTAATGTGTGTCCTGGTTTGGTCTCTAGTTGGGTATTTAAGTGAATTAAGATTTACGCCTGCCTTTTTAGCAACTCCCTGCTGCCTCACACACACACACACACACATACACCACACTGTCTACCACAAACACACACACACACACACACACAGTTTCACATGATTAAACAGCGACACCTGATGAAAGAAATGAGCCAGCACTAACAGAGCATATGTGTTGCACAGCACACGCCAACTGCTAGTTAGTTAGAGTGACAAGGCAATTGAGCGTGTGCATACACATACACACACTTCAAAAGAGAACTTGCTTTGTAAAAAACAGCTACAATATTCTGATTTTAGGAATAAAAACAAATGAACAAAAAAAAAAAGTATTAGTATTGAGAACCAAAAATGGTTTGTCGAAATGACTGACAGTCCTGTATTACTGTATTCTCATTGTCTGTAACCTCTGCAGAATAATAGCACGGTGTAATTAGCAAGCTAGCTACCTAACTAGCTAGCTGCGTCATGAGTAAAATTTAATAACTTAAAGCTTCATCCACACATTCTTGGCACAGCGCAGGAAAGCACATTGCTATCATCAGGTGAGAGGCAACCTTGTCTCATTTTCGGTAGCCACTGTAATGTTAGCATAAAATAAAAGCATGGTGTAATTAGCAAGCTAGCTGGCTAACTAGCTGACCGAAACCAAAATGGCAGTTATGGACAGAGGAAAGAGAGGATCGCCTTATCAGTTTGTGTGAGGAAAGACAAGCTTTAAAATTCGTAAGTAATGTTAATGACCATAACGTGTTACAGTGTCCAACGGGTGCCGCCACCGTTATGAGGAAAAAGTGGAAATAAGACACCGTAACACATAATGTCCACTTCAATATCAATCAATGTGCAGGTGCTGGCACAATAACAAAATTCTCCGTTTGGTTATCGGCGCCAGTAGGATGTTTTACAAATTATTGGTATTGTCGCCTCACAGGAAGAGGGTTCCTGGTTTGAACCCAGGCTGGGGGCGCCCTTCTGTGTTTGCATGTTGTCCCTGTGTCAGCGTGGGTTTCCTCCTGGTACTCCAGCTTCTTCCCACAGTCCAAAGACATGCAGGTTAATTGGTGACTCTAAATTACTCGTAGGTGTGAATGTGAGTGTGAATGGTTGTCTGTCTCTTTGTGTCAGCCCTGTGATAGTCTGGTGACCTGTCCAGAGTGTACCCTGCCTCTCACCCAATGTCAGCTGGGATAGGCTCCAGCCCCCCTCCCGGCCCCTAACAGGATGAGTGGTTATGGAAAAGGAATGAATGAATGATATTGGTGGAACCTGGCCCTAATTGTAGTCTATGGCTGTGCAGCCTCCACCAGTCACGCAGGGACATAATGATACATCCCTGGCTGGAGTTGAAGAGGGGAGAGGAGGGTGGTGTTAAATCGAGCAAAACAGAGCTTGATCAGTAGCTACAGCTCAAGAGAAAGCAGGTCACTTTGCTGAGTGACTGTGTCTACAGCTCTGTGTCCACTACACAGTAAGGTACAGTTCAGTTGGTACACTTTTTTTCCATTTCCAAAACAGTGAAAAGTTGTGGATGGTACCAATTGAACCGTTCGTACCGTCCCCATTTTTGCACAGGTGACAGTCACTCTGCTCAGGGCTGAGTTGTGGCTTATGTAACCACTGTTCATACCATGGAGAGTTTTACATACATCAATAAACTGCAACTACAATATAAAGGATGTTTATAGCCCTGTAGTGTTTCTTACACTGCCCAGTCATACACTAGGTTTTGACCTGGTCTTGTTTATTTATCGCTGTGGTTTGTAACTTTTACGAAAATAAAATTTTTAGTCATACTTGCTGAAACTATCAATATATTCTGAAATAAGTATATCAGACAGATGGTCTTTGAAAAAAAATCATGTCCCTCCTTCTCTCTACTGCTCCTAATGGCATTCACTAGTATCTACGACGGTTCATCAAAACGACCAATCAGAGCCGAGGAGTCTCTAATGCAGCTGTCAATCATGTTAATTACTTCCTATTTTTCACCTCAAATGTTTTCATAAACATATTTCAGTGTACTATTTAGCTGTGAATGAGAACGATTGTGACCTGGCCGCCATGTTGGAAATGGTCAACCAAAATACAAAGCACTGTCCACCGGGCAGACCAACTTTCTCAGTTTCAGCAAATATGAAAAAGTTACCAATTATAGCTTTAATGCGCACTTTATTATGTGTTAATTGTTGCCACTAAGCCTGATTCAGTGTGGAGCTGATTGGGCTGAATTGTATGTCGATTTTTCTTTTTTTAAAATCTTGTAGCAGTGTCAGTTTAAACTGCGGAGTAACCCATTGCTGAATGAACTTAAAGAAACCACAGCTATGTAGATTGCTCATTACCCTGACTAGACCAGGCTGAGCCACATTGATGGCACATAATTGCAGCAATTGTTCCATTTTAAGACCCTAATCAGTGCATTAGCATGTCAATCAATCTAATCTGGAGTGAGCAGATGTGTTAACTGTCAGACATTTTGATTACTGGGTCTTATCATTCTGTCATCAGTGCATCTATCCATCAGCATTGCCATTCCAAATCAACTTGTTAATGGTGCAGTCACATGCTTGTTTTTGACTTCATGGTGTATTTGGTTCTATGAGGAGAGACAAGAAGGCTCTGAGAGAAAACTGATGCCTTCCAAGCAAAACCTTTTTTCATGTGATGAAAACCAGATTTGTTCATAAAGCAAGCTAATCATGCACAAGCACATGTGTCATTTACACTGGGGACACTAGGGACGTGTCCCCACCACTTTTTGAAATTACTGATTTTATCCTCATCATTTTTAAAAAAAAATGTCCATTACCCAAAAGTAATGTTAACCAAACAAAAACCAAAAACTGGTGCTGATCAGTAAGGCTGTCCTGAATACCATTTTTTAGGCATGGAAGCTTGAGTGAGAAATATCTGTGATTAATTGAAGCTTGGAGTATGTGGAAGTGAGAGTAGAGGACACCAGTCAATAAACCTAAAACAACATGACAGTTAGCCACTTTGTCAGCATGCAGGTCACACATTAACCCTAACAGCTGGTACAATGAATATTTTGCAAGACAGCTTAACTGTTGCTTATAGGTTTCAGGTGATTTGGGTAGCTTGTTGTAGATTTGTGACATATGCCAGTTTCCTTTGGTATATCTGGCACTTGACTTTTTGGGGTTGTCTTTGCAAATTTTGAAACTATTCCAGACACTTGACATTTTCAACATCTTGCTAGAGTATCTGTCAGCCTGTCACGTGAGGTAAACTGTCTTTCAGTAGAGCTGGACTGCTAGTGGCTGACATTCGATGAGAGCGAGTCTGAGTCACAAAACTTTCACTTACTTTAAATTTCCATGAGAAGTCTGACAATTGAGACAATTACGGTTGATGCATAATGAATATTCTGTCAGATAACTAGATACCTAGTCCCAATTAAACGCCCAGTCCCTTTTACTAGCCCTGCGTGGCTACACATTTTGACGAATAAAAGCCTGTCTCAATTAGACGCCTGGTCTGGTTGCCAAGCAGTTCATTTTATTTAGATAAATTCTTCAAATGTACACAACCGGGTTGTTGGTTTAAATTATGTGTCCATTCCTAGATTATTTTACCCTGTGAGTAATTCATATTCCTTTAGTCTGTAAAGGTCCTAGGATCAAAAAAATCAAAAGGGTTTTTAACAAAAATGAATCCAAGTTGTGAGTATTGATTTAACAGGATAAAGTGGTGTTGTCTTGGTTTGCTGGGTGCTGTTTTTCATGAGTGCCGTAACTCACTCTCTTTCTCTGATGCGCTGTGTGTCAGAGCTCGATCAAGTTTATGGTTCATAATTGATATATTATCTGAAGCATTATTTTTTAACAAGTAATATTCATACTGGTTTAAATAAACAATTTGATTGTATTTCCTGATCTTTGCTGAACAACAGTTTTGTGTGAGAGGAATTAAAGGCCTGTCCCAGATATGGGCGTGTTGATTACAGTAATCTAAGCAAATAATAGCCCGGGGCTACTGATTGAAGATTTACAGTAGATGGGTAGATAAATCCAGTTAAATCCAGAGGTTTATAAATGACTCAAAATTACGTAATGTGTCATTGAAATGAATAGGCGCCACATGCACATTTAAAGAGGTTACTTCCTCAAACAAACAAGGGAAGGGAAGAATTAATCATGCCAACACGTGTGGTGACTCAGCAGGGATAACATTAAATGAGTGAAGTTGATCTATGGGAAAAAAATATTTGAAAGCAATTCACAATGCCTGAGAGCTTCACTTCATTATATTCCATTTTATTTTTATATTTGGAATTGACAATTGCTGCCTGAATTTTGTTTTGTGTTGAATTTTTGATGCAAAATTTGTTCAAAATTCACCAGAATGTAGGAAATGAGGTGGTTGATGCTTAACTTTTCCCTCAGACCCTCAGCTTAATATGTGCCACTCACCCCCATGTTAAAATGTTAAAGTTTTTTCCTGACCTGCAATACTTATATACTCTGACCTCATACTGATCCCTCCAATACACTGCCTAAAAATGCAGATTACCATTTAAACAAATGTTTTTTCATCTTTTGTCGCAAACACTTTTCAACACAGTGAAACAAGTGTTGCAAACAAGTGACGCCCTTGTGCACAAGTGAAAACTATTTTATTGTCACCATTTGCAGTTAGTTAGATAAAGCAGGTATCGCTTCACCAGGTTTCTGCAAAAAAGTTTCTTTATAGTTACACAACATTCTGTATTTAGGCAAATGTCACATTTTATCTTACCTTAACAGCACCTCTACAACGTAAACAAAAGGCACATACAGCAGGGAGAACAACTGTCTGAATTTCCTCTCAGCAGTTTCTTTAAACACCGGGACAACTCACATTTTCGGAGAATATGGAAATTTCAGCAAATTACAACATTATAATTTGCAAAAATGTCACTCATTTAAGCATCATTTTCTCCACTGAAAAAGTCCAAAAGTTTAGTAAAACCCTCTACTAAGATTTATGTTACATTCTTCATCCCAAACTTTACTCTACCCAAAGAGCAGAGACCTCAGGAAACGCATAGCACACTAATGTTCTTTTTTTTATCTCTTTTGGATACAGGCCTGTTGAGCATCTTTGACAAACAGCAACTATTGAGCTCAGTCGAGCATCAAACTGGAACAAACAGCACCATCTAGCACCTGTTAGACACACGTAAACCTTTCATCAGGTATCTACAGAGCAGCTTTTGGCAGATATTTTGGCAGCAGTAGACTCGTAGTGTAGAGGGATACCTTACACTAGTGTCTGCTTTCTTTTTATTCCAGTGACTCACAGGCACAGTTGCCTAAATTTAAAACTCTCCTGGCTGGTTTTCCAAACTTTACCCATTTTGTTGGTAGGCTACCATAAACTGTAGACTTCTCATTTACTCTGGTGGGGTATTTGTGTGTAGCAGTGTGTGTGTGTAAGTTGCTGCAATGACTCTAGAAGTACCGAATGCCCTCTGGGAATGAGCCGCTTTACTGTCCATGCTACCGTAAACACACTCCCATTCTCACCTGTCTCTTAACTATCGTCAGTGCGGTCATTTACCCTAACTCCATCCATCTCCTCCTCCCTCCCTCCCTCTCCTTCTGCCCTGTGCCGATGCAGCACTTTACATCAGCCGTCTCTCCTCTCCTTCCCCGCTCCTTTACTCTCCCCCCTTTTCCAACATGCCTCCATTTTTTCATCCCTGCATTCTCCCTCTTTCCAACCCTCTCTATAGAACTTAAATCACTTTATTTTCTCTTCCATTTAAAGCTCCCAACATCTTCTCTCTTTTCAGCCCCACTCATCTCTCCTCTCCTGCTCCCCATTTCTCTCACTCTCCTCCTCTCTGCAGCACAGTACCAGTGTGCAGTATATAGGGCAGGTGATTGTCCCTCTAGAGACACTGTAAGCTGCACCACTGCAGACTTTCAGTGCGATATACCATAAAAATAAATAGTGGGAAAACTTTGAATGTAGCGTGCGCCTGAGAGTAAACCAAGGCTTGAAATGAGGCAGATCACACCACCAAAAACTTGAAACACCTCTTTAAACACAGTTCAGTTATTCTACCTAATTATAAAAATGTTGTGAAATCATTTCAGAAACAAAGAATAAAATCAAAAAGTTTATTTTTCTTCATGACATACTATCTGTACTCATGTACATGAATCTCACTCCCATGTGTCCCATATCATTTTTTAGGCTTTGGTGGTTATGAGTGATTCCAGTTTTGGTTCAACATCTATCTCTGTTTTTCATCCTGGTTTTCTTTCAAGCTCAGTTTTAACACAAGTGACATTTTATGTTATTTTCTACCCTTACATGAACTATAAATTAATGTTCCTGATGTTCAACAGTTTTTATCTTAATCACAGGAATTGTACTGTTTAATTTGATGACTGTGATTGTGTTGCTACTTTTCTAGCAGGTGATATATGAGACAGATGAAAAGGTTACCTACCAATCACCAGGCATGCTGCTGGCCAGCTGTAGGGATCATTCAGAAACAAGGAAATCACCTGAATAGGGTCCACCAGAACACCGTACCTGATAAAAACAACAAAAAGAAAAGGAAATGGCAGATAAAAAAAGACAAATCTAAATTTAAAAAGGTACTTTATCCAGCCTAACCCACTTCACACAAATGTCTAATAGAATAAAATGATGAAGTGATAACATTTTATAGTCAAAAAGTCAAAGGTCAGCTTCACTGTGACATCATAATGTTCTGCAAAAACACTTTCCTGGCCATTATTCAACATCATAACTCTAGATACTCAATTGGTGACACTAGTCTTCAGAATCCACCTTGAAACTATTGATTGTATATATCTTCTGTGCTGCTGGGTTGAAGATGTGAAGCATCCATGTCATGGCTACATACGAGTCTGGACAGACGTGGATGTAAACTGTCACTACAACTTGACCTGCGGCGTATAGCCTTGATGTGGTAATTCTAGTTTTTCCAGGAATCTGATTAGTCAGTGGTCGGGGTGTTGACAGGTTGTTAGCCAATCCTCTGAAGTGTGTGAAGCATCCACATTTTGCCAAAAAATACACTTAGTACCTTTTATTAAATTCCTTCAAATTCTTCTCTACATATATTAGATGAGTTTGGACAAACATGGATGTAAACTGCAACTTGACTGGTTGGTGGAGGCGCACAACCACAACCTACAGTAGTTTCTAGGTCTGGACTTTATAAAAAGGTAGCAACTAGGGACCAGAGGAACAGGAAGCTACAAAATCATGGACACTGGCTGAAAAAATCTGGGGTTAGCTTGACTTTTTTTGTTTTAAGAAAGGTGGAAGCAAGAGGGAGACGACATGCAGCAAAGGGTCACAGGTCAAAATGCTGCAGAGGACTGTCTATATGGGATGCACGCTCTAAAAAGTGAGCTAAAAGTTGGCTTTCACTTTCACAGGTGATGCTATGTACAAACAGTAACCAACAATTCATGCACAGTATACCTTTAAAATGCCTGTGTAAACTGCCGAAATAATGAAGTGTTTTATCAAGTCAATTAATGAAGTCAATTTCTTCTAAAATTTAAGTGATTAAGAACTGTGCATCAGCTTCAACTTTATTTTGTCCCTAGAGGGCAATTATTTGCACAGCCAGTAAAAAACATACATAAAAAGACACGGCAGAACACAAGGATATAAATACTCAATACCAGTGCATGATACAAGAGAAATGGATGATTTAAGTTTAGTGAAATGTTTACGATTTACCCCAGTATTGGTTTCAGTTTATGTTTAATATATATATAGACTTTTTACAGCTGACATTTTGACTTGTTACAGCAAGAAAAGTGCAGGTGTGACTACTAACATTATTGATGGCTCTGTTACTTGGCCCAGTATCAGCTTGCACAATACCAGGACCCTGAAACTGCTGTAACAATTACAACTGTGTTTTTCTTCAAGAGATGTCAGAGTGCTTTGATGAAAAAGATCTACTGTCAAAACTGAGCGATAAAGAGACGTTACAGAATTAGTAAAAGCGCTCTAAAAGAGCAGGAAGAAGACAGTCGAGAACCTGGTACTTCTGTTTGATATCTATCATCATTAACATCACTGGAATGTCTGTTTAAGAAGGACATACTGGGTACAAGCATACAGGAAAAAAGACAGGAGTAAAAAATGACACGCCTTCCAAAAAAAGTCCAAACTTACCTTAACAGGTTTTCTAAGAAGAGTCGAGCATTACTCAGCACCTGTAACACAAAGCAAGAGTTCACCCAACTGTCTCATGTATGTGTCCACAATAACACCCTCTTCTTTCTGTTTCTTTCATGTGTTCATATTGTCAATACAACAAATATAATCCAATAAATTCACCCCTTCACATCAACCCTCTCCTCCAGAATATCTGTCTCTCTCCCTCTGTTGCTCCCTTCTTTCCTACCTCCCCCTGTATCTCATCTCTGCTCCTCTTCATCCTCCTCCTCCTCCCCACATTCTTGTTTATCTCTCCTCCTCGCTCTTCCTCTTTCTAAATGGATTGTAATATCTCATTACCCAGCACAAAGGCTCTGTGCCTGGGGATGGGACAGAAGTTCAGTGGGAATGAAAGCAAACCTCCTGCGATGAACACAACGATCTGTGTTCAAAGCCTGGATTAACAGAGGGCTTTGCTAGCCTTGTCTCCCCTCATATTCCCTCATATTCTGTCACCTCGCCCCAGTGCTGGGGAAAAGGTGTTGAGCCTGACATGGATTATTTTGCTGTACGTGCACATTATTTTAATATTTTAAGAAAATGTAATTTAACAACAAAAGGGTTTCTCCAAATTAGCTATCTTAAATAAAGCAAGGGGTTTTTAAGTTTTGGTCATTTAAAGCAGTAGTACCCAACTGATGGGTTGCGTGTCCTTTCGAAATGGACCGCAAGTGACTCGCAAACACTTTATTTTGAAGTGCACAGAGCTTTTACCTTCAAGTGCCATTTCCTGCTGTAGAGAGAGCGACTAACAGAAAACTACTTGACAGAGACAGCAAACTAGCTCAATGACATGTTCAAATGCAAGTATGACACTGAATATATTTAACTGTGTGGAACTTTATCTAATGTCTAAGGAGAAATCTGGACCCTGTGACTGGACCAGTTGGAAAACCACTGATTTAAAGGTTGTGTATGCAACATTCAGAGCATGACTGTAGCAGCTATGTAAAGGCATAGTGGAATAATGATGCCCTAAGCACAGACTGAAGTCGTGCTACTTCTGTGTGTGTTGAAATCCAAGCTTCTCTGTTGTTTGTTGTGGTGAGCCGGTCTGGCTGCGTATGTATTTCTGTGCATGTGTGTATCCCACTAGCTAGCTCAACGCCACTTTGCACTGCTCTCATATGGCAGTAACCGCAGTAACCATTAGCTCTGTCAGCACTGTTGCCCTTGCTTAGCACTGTTTATGGAGTTAGCACCATGACAAGTCTTTATGTCTTGTTACTTTGTTTTTTTTGCCGTGTAGTTAAGCTAGCAGAAAACCAGATTTGACACAGGATTAGACACAGTGGGTATTTAAAGAAAAATTTGGAGTAATTCATTCTCATTATTTGTAATTTTGGTTTCTACGACTGTATGAATGCATATCAGTGGATTATCTGCTTAGTATTCAGATTCTGTTTTGCAGGGAGTTATTCTGTGAAACAAATGATGAGCACAAACTGGGTATTATGCCAGTGCACACTTGGGATTCACTCATATTTTGCTTTCACTTATTATTAATAATGTAACCTGAACATAATTACTGAACTCTTTTTAAGGAGACTGAGATGTGCAAAAACCAAACACAAAGAAGCTGTAAAATCTATGACATCATTGGATAAAGCAGAAGCAGCTATTAGCTATGCACACTACAATGCCAGGAGATTAACCATAGCTTTTGTCTTACCAGCATGACCACACACCAGTTGAGGATCCCTCTGTAATTACTGTAACCACTGGCTGAACTCAGCAGGGACTCCTGTGTCTTATGACAGCTACAGAAATAAAGTACAGGGATAAATAGGTGAGACAATCAAGAACAATCTTGTGCTTCAAAGGGACAGTTCACCCCAAAACCAAACAACAAATTTTCCTTTTACCTATAGTGTTATTTATCAGTCTAAATCAGGGGTGTCCAAACTTTTTTGAATGGGGGCCAAATTAGATAACGTGGAAATACCTAGGACCAGCTGCTTCTTTCATCATATGAGTTATTAAAAAGAATCCTTAGCTTTGAACTGCACCTGAGAGTGGTGGCTCTCGCTGTTGACTTTACACTTATTTGCTGTGGCCATGTCTGCTACTTAGCAGGAAGTGTCAGCTGTTAGGTAACAGTTTGTTTGCTTCTTTGCTGTCTGTTTATGAAAACACATTAGTTCCACCTGCATAGTTCCTACTTGGTGCATGTCTACAAACTGTATGATAGTTCTGCCATTGTGATGGTAACGCATGGTAAATTAGACCTGGTGTCCTCATTTTTGGACATGTTTTTGTGCCATGTAGTGGTAGTAAAACCACAGCTCACTAAGGATGCATTCACACTGGCGCTATTTGGTCCGCTTTAAATGAACCATCATCCGCTTGAAAAGGTTCGCTTACAGTGGGAAATGCAAACGGACTATCCAGCAAACCAAAGAGAGGAAGTAACATAAAGCGCAGTGCATTTTGGGTAGATAAAAAACAAAAGCAACAGTGAAGTGGGAGAAGCAGAGGTAAAAAAGAAAAAGTAAAAACAGAAACCCCAAGACAGCATAAATTCGGTGTTGCTCCGTTATTTTCATGGTGACCAAGCTGGCTGAAGGGGATGGATTTCTGTCTTCGGTCCTGGCTGATCGATGATGAGCTGGGTTTTCTTCTTCCTCATGCTTTTTTTCTTCCTAGTCAGTGATTGTTTCAGGCAATACCACCCCCAGACGAGCAGCTGTTGTAACTGCGTGACGTTGTCCAGGCGGTTTGGTCCGCTTTAAAAAGTGCAGTGTGAAAGTGAACCGAATCAAATGAAGGTGTGAAATTTTTCGGCATCCCCTGCCCAATCGAACTGAGTCCCCCGGACTATCCTGGTGTGAATGTGCCCTAATTCATGTAAAAACAAGATGGCAGCCAACCCCAACATGAAGAGGAAAAGGTACAAAACCTGATCAAATTCAATGGTTGAAACTTGTTTTTATATTATTAATAATGGTTGTAGATCAATATGGCAACAAATTTGACCAATTTTAGCAATGGCAACAAGCTAAGACATTTATTAGAAAGTACTAATTTGCAGACATTGGGAATTTTTCATCTGCCTGTAGAAGGACATTAGACCTTTATTGTCATCTCATTTGAGGACATTGGAACTTAGTTATCATTGACAATGTTTAGTTTTTTTATACTTATCAGGTCCTACAGTACTGATCCCAATAACAAGGAGAAACTGAAAACGCTACATAACAAAAGTTCAGGTCTCAGGAGGAAACCGACACACTGACCTCCATATTTGCAGTTTTGGTAAGTAAAAAGAAAGGAAGATAGATTATACCAGCAAAAACAACAGGCTACAGCCAATAGTAAAATGTGGCAACAGCTCAAAAAACTACAGGTGAAACTGGTCAAATTCCCAAAGGGGTGGTTCATTACGTCCCATAATAACATGCTACTTTTATTTTCATTTTGGTACCCCACAATTAGGTATTGGCAACTGATTTATTGTGCACTAAATACCAACTGGTGCTGTGTCAGCTCACAGGGTTTACTTTACTTTTATGTAACTGGCCTAAGGGGATTATCTGACCCACAATTCACTCTGTTCATGAGGTCCATGTTAGATACGCCCCTGATCAATGAAACAGCCCCAGTCACACACACACACACACACACACACACACACACGGTCATGGACCAGGGTAAGTGCTGGAGTGTTTGTTACTCTGCCAAGTTGTGGGCATGATGTTATGAATTTGGGCGTTTTGGGCGACAACTGACAAATCAAACGGGCTCGTTCAGGGTGACCTGGGGCGACCCTGACCAGCCATTAACCCCTCTCTGTCCAGTGCACATCCAAACTAGCTAACACTTTAACTTGTGCTAACCAACGTCAATAAAGCACGAGCTGACAGTGAGGCTACGTCAGTGCTTTTGAAGCCAGCGTCACATTTTTGACCATGAAATTTAAGTCTTTGAACTTCCGATAAAAACAGCCTGATAAGTTGACTTAAACTCACCTCAGTCTGTCACTTATGTCATTCCTGCGTTTCTTTTTCTCACTCTTTGACTTAGCCCGGGCTGTTTCCAGTGAGAGCTCTTGTTTCCCCTGGATATTATCCCCGCTAATGTCAGCGGTCACTGAGCTGTGACAGTCCGCTGCAGACCTCCCGTTCATCGGCAGCAGGCTCACTCCTCTCCTCGCCGCAAAAGTCGCCCTTCTCCTGCGAGTCAGAGTCCCGGTCGCCTCCGAGTCACCCATGATGACAAAAACAGCTTTAAACCCACTTTAAGTTAACTTCAACAGTTTACTTCTGATGGTAGCATGCCTGTTGCTACTCGCGTGGTGGCCCAGGAGAGGGAAGTGAAAAGAGCTGCACAACAATCCGCCCAAAGCTCAAATATCCGCACTGTTGACATGGGAGGTAGGAGTGTATTCATGACGACACATGAAGTGACAGCCGCCCAGTACTGTAACTTGTCTGACTGTTGCACACTGAAAGCGACAGGTGAGTCAGACCCTGAGGGTCTATTCAAAGAGGAGAAATGAGGAAGCATTTAACTGTTTGGGCTCCTCCCAGAATAGACCCAAATACAGTACAACTGTTGTGGCTCTGTGTTTCTGATGCATTAGAAGACCCAATAGAGTAGTTGACAAACAATAACACCTCAAGATCCATTTAGTACAGGGGCTTCCAAACTTTTTTTTAAGTCTCTTTATTGGGTTTTTGGAGGACAGATAATGTGCACATTGCAAAGACAGCACTCTGAATGCCACACAAAGGCAACATAAAGTAATGTCCAGTAGAGACAACTGTAGAGAACAATAAAGTGACAAATAATACAATATAAAAACAAAGATATAAGGAAGAAAAAAATGAAAATTAAAAAAATAAAAACACACACTTTGGCAACCAAAATCTTACAAAAATGAGGGTGTGATGCAACATGAATAGGCCCTAGTCACCTAATGTCACGAGCATAGGTTATGAGTCAGTTCCCCTCTGCTGGGTTGAGAAAATGGTTTCCAGATTTTCAGAAAGATGTTTTCCTTGTTGGCAAGTTTATATCGAAGGCCTTCCACATGAATCATGTTGCCAAGCTCCCTCAGACATTGGTGGAAAGAGACTGACTTTTAATGTTGTAGAATAAGGTGTTTTGCTAGCAGAGTGCAGAGAGAGAGCCTGAGCAGAGTTATTATCAATAACAGAGGTCACAGGTTGCCCAAATATGGTAAGAAAAGGGTCTGGCGTTTTTTTTTTTTTACCGTAAACCTTTGACTGTATGACAGTCCTGCCATCATGAAGTGAACCAAAAAAATTCAAAGTGATAGTGCTTGATTCACCAATATTGTGTGCTGGGCCACATTTTATATTAAACAACAAGGCTTGGCCGTTAAAAATTGTTAAGCGTCTTTGGACCTGCCTGATTTAGAAGCTATTGTTGAGCATTACCGTGTCAGACTTGTGTCTTCAAAGACTTAAAAGCTGGACAAAAATCCACAAATAACACTCTTGCATATCCTTAAGATGTTTAGTTATGATGTTAAACTTGGACAGCAGTGTCTCTGCAACTTTTCTAAGCAAACTGAAGTGGGTCTAAGTGCCTGTTTACAGACGAAGTTAGATGACTGCCTAGAACTCTCTCCATGGTCTTAAAAAGGATGGCAGTCATAGCTATTGGCAGGAAATTATTCAGTATACCTGCTTTTAGGCTTTTTGGAGCATTTGGGCAGTGTGTGTGTTAAGACTGGGTGATATAATAATCACAATAAATATCAAATCCATATTTCTTTCAAGTTTAAAGGCTGATTATTGCTTCTGAGTGAAAGTTGAAGAAGCCATACGATTAATTGTGGTTTAAACTATTACTTATTGTCAGGACATGACAAACACTTGGCAAACAGCAGCAAAACATTTCCCAAATCTGAGGTAGATTCAAAGTAGTTATAATCAAAGATTGACAAAGATATATTAATTCTGGGCAGCAGCCTGTCAAACCCTTTGTACAGACATTTTAAATGTGTTTGGAAGTGTTTTAGCTGACAACGTTAACGAAATAAATAGACAAAATCTCAACTGTGGTCAGTATTTTCTGTATGAATTTTAAATGCCCAGTTTGTAATTTTTGCTTTTTCTCAATCAAGTGGGACCTTTAATTGTAGGGCACAGTCTTTGATAAGAGTTAGCCATTTTATTAACACAAACAAATAAAACATTTGAGTCAAAATGATAAAAAAAAAAAATTTGTACTTATTAGTAAAAATATAAAAAAGGAATACAATTAGCGACACTAAATCCCATCATTCAGTAGAGACCTGCTGGTGCTCTAATAGCGCAAAGTAACTGTGTAACACAACTTAAATTCCCTTATCAGTGTCCATAAAGAGTGAGCTAATTTCAGTGACGTTGCATCCATTTTTTTCCACATACATCCTGTGTGTGAGGCAACATGAGTATGTGTTCATCATTTTGTACGCCAGTCTTACAGAAACATATTAGTCAGGTGGTGTACGGCAACACTTTCCCATTTCCACTCACAGTCTGTGAGAGACAACCAAACCATAATAAAAGATATTCTCAAATGGTCTTCAACGTTCAGAGTGTTGCTGGTATAAGGGGGATGGACGGATATATCTGGCTTGATGGCTTAGTAGGTTTTGTATCTTGGTCCCTCCTTAGTAATTGCCCGATCATCTTTCTACGGTCACTCTCAATACTATCTTGTCTTTCTATTTTCTCAGATAAATGTGAGGTCATGTTCTCTTTTCTCATTACCTCAAGAACATACCACGAGGGCCATGTAGCATGTCATGATGCTGCTTTATCCTGGTCAGAAACCTGACTTGCTTTTCTCTCCTTAAAGCTTGCACTGAGGGGAGTCCTGCCTCCAACAGGCAGGTTAGGTGTAGAAGACCTCACCCCAAGTCATGTGGAGAGATTCAGCAGACTTAGTGGGTATTTTTAGCCAAACCTCACACCCATACAAAACAGCTGATTAGAGAGCAGCCTCGGAAACCTTCAGTTTGACACAAAATGGGACCACAGTTGGTGGATAAGACGACAGTTTGTTTGTGGGATTTTTGTTCTCTTTTACATGTAGAGCAAGTTAGGTGCGGGCCTTTCCATCGATCTGTGCCCTCTTTGGTTTAACATCAGAAGAATCCCGTGCCCATTTGCCAAATAAAGGACCTGCCAAACTTTACATAAATTATTCCACCACTAGATGTATGGATATAAAAAAAATAATGCTTCTACTTTTTATCCATCCATAGTTTTGCAGTGTCTAATGAGCACTACAGCCTCACTCGTCCACTAGTGTGACTAACATGAACTGTTAGTTTTGTTAAAGATACAGATCTCTTTTTACTGTATGGTCAAAGTACTGTAATGATTTGGGATTTCAGCTATCTTCCCTGAAACTGTAGCAAACAGGATAATCACATCACACTCTGTACAGTAAGTTACTCTTTGTGTATAGCAACCAAAAGACTGTTTGAAAGCTTTCATTTAATGAGAATGCCCTTTCTGTCTGTTCTGTGTGCTTATCCATACTGTGGTGGGAACTGATCAGTGGCATTGATCCAGCTTTATCAGTCCTTACTGTCTATAAGGTTGTCTTTTAGAGTAATGAGCCTGTCTGCAGTTGTTGGGATAAGAGACCTTGGGGAGGGATCAATAGAAAACTTATGACTAATTGTTTTAACTCTTAAACTCCTCCCTGAGCTACAGTGCTTTCCCCAAACCATTAAAAGATATTTAGCTCCATGTCAAGTTGCTTTTTTGGTTTTCATCTTGCTTTTTTGTCTTTTAGTTTGTGGTGACTGTAATATAATTAAAAGCTGGTTTATTGTTTGATTATAAAGGACAAACGCAGCATAGTTCCTCCAGAGTTGCAGCATCTGTCTGGTGTCCTTACTAACAGCTTGTTATAATCTTTCTCAGGGAGGCTGAGCGGTCTGATTCCACTGAAGGACGACTCATCTGCCACAGCGGTGCAACAGCTTCCACAGCATTTCCTATCAGCCTGCACTATGAGCCAGTAGAGGGAGTTCAAGACTTGAGTGCTGTTTCAACCTTTTGGTGAGTCATGCCATTGTGTCATGTTTTATTTTAGGGTCCCAGTTGCAAAGCCTGGAGTCCATGTTTTGTGAAAGCATTTTCAGTGTAACACCCTGTTCATAATCCAAAACATGTATTCTTATTAAATAATGCATACATGTATAAATTAGTATCAGTAATATAAGTGACTGGTTGCTCATGTTTTGATGCACAGTTAAGACGGCTCTGCTGGTAAATTTAGAAAGTTGGAAATATGAATCAGAGTTGAGCTTCTCTTTCCAATCCTATACTGTGGAAGCCACTGTGTTGCGTGCGAGTCTGCTAATGCTCTACAGATGAAGTTATTTTTGATAACAGCTAGCCATTTAAAATTTAGAGAATAAGAGGTTTTACCTATGCATTATTCATGCTTTCTGTAGGGCCTCAAAAACTGAAGCTTTCTACAAGCTCTCTGTCTGAGCTGCGAGAGGCAGGTAGGAACACAACAAATTTCTCTTTTCATATGTCTCTTGTCTTTTTTTCCTGCCTCCTGCTATAGAAACATGACCTTTAAATTACCTTTTGCCTATTTAATACCTCTTTTTTGACTTCATATATCTGATATGTATCTGTCTAGATACAATACGTGGTCACTTTCACCTTACCACCATATATGACATTTTGATATCTTATTGCAGAATCACAGGCATTGATGTATACAGTAGCAGCCTAGGGCCCAGATCACACAGGCGCCGCACTGCCTTTATTTTAAAATTAAATGCCACTCATAAAAAAAAAAAAGAAACACTTGCTGCGCCTTTTTATTGTTGCCAACCTTCCTATGTGATCAATCTGCTGTTTATTTATTTATTTGAGTTATTCGACAGTAATTAGTATCTAGTCCCTAAAATGTTGAGGCAGAGGGTACCTGCTGTAGCTGTGGTTGAGGATGAGAGGCTGTCAGCAAGTAGTCAGTTGGGCACAGAGAAACAGAGATCTGTGTGGGCACATGAGACCCTAATAAAGAGAGTGGATCACGGGGAGTACCACCAGTTGGTCCAGGAGCTTCTCCTTGATGATGGCCATTTCCAGGCATATTTTAGGATGACTCGGAGGCAGTTTGACAACCTGCTGTCTACCGTCGGGCCGTATAGCTCTGGGTATCCAGCAACCGCTACCACCAGGTTCTCCCCCATGTTTACCAACTGTAAACTTGTTGTTGTGACCACCACACAAGGCCTGCCTTACAAATCATCTGATTGGACAGTGGCAAAAAGATGACAAAAAAAGAGATGACATGGGGCGTTTTTCCACTTTGAGTTGAAGTTTGTTCAACTTGAGGCGTTCAGAGTGCTTCAGGAGTGCAGAGGTGCGTTGCAACACAAAGACCGCGAGCAAAAAGCTTCATTTTCATTAAAAACAATTACAAAAAGGTGCCTCCAGCTGCTAAAGCGCTTTCCGTGTGCTCAGGGCTCTTGGCAGGGCAGTCTGTATTTCTTTTTCCTTTTCTTACTGTTGGAAAGCTAGTTTACAAAATATCATTGCATGGTCAGGGTTTAGCCTTAGCCTTGCCCCAGCCCTTAAAAAACAGCTCCAAACAAACAGTATCTGGACAGGGGTGTCTGCATACTTTTGGCCACCTGTCTCTGTGGCTCTATCTACTCTGTTGCATTCACGTTGTTGCATCTTTCAGTGGGTTAAAATGTTTACATCACAAGCTACTTAACCGCGCTGGCACTTGCTCAAGGCGAGGTGGGAGAGGAAGAGAGGAGGAGTGTGTGATTGAAAACATTAAGATATAAGGCAATTGATGGAGAGACAGAAGATAAATATAGAGACGAGGGAACAAGAGAGAGAAAGAGGAAGATGGGGGGGATACAAAGAGAGAGAGAGAGAGAGAGAGAGAGATCTCGCTTCTATCTATTGAATATCTCAGTCTTTCTCTCTCCCTCCATCTGGAGAGGCAGAGGGAGCGAGAGATAGTGTTTGCCCTTGCAGGTTGTAATGAAGCTGTGGAAGGATAGATGACTCACTTTAACACAAGCAGAAGAGAAATACACACTCCAACATCACTCAGCTGACCTGACTGTGTTTGTGTGTGTGTGTGTGTGTGTGTGTATGTGTGTGTGTGTGTGTGTGTGTGTGTGTGTGTGTGTGTGTGTGTGTGTGTGTGACAGCCTGTGCGTGTACATGTGTGCTTGTGATGGTAGGACTGTGACAATAGAGACTGATGCTGATTATATAGGAGACTGGATGGAGTGATAAAGGTGCTGCTAGATGGACAGACAGTGACAGAGACGTATGTGCCTGTGCAGCCATGTGTGTCTGTGCATAAACCGGAGCCTGCATATAAATCTGTGTGCAGATACAATACATGCAAGTGTGCACTTTCCCGTGAACAGCCTCATATTAGTAAGTGAAGTACCTATCTGTACATGCACCTGTGAGTGTGTGTATATGCGTGTGAGGGATAGAGAGTGCATCATGGAGAGACAGATAGAGGCGTCATCACGCTGTTAGAGGGCTTGGCGCCACGTCAGCACTTCTACAGTTCAGCCAAGGACTCCTGCACGCGCTGTCCATCCATCTCTGTGTGTCTGAGGGAGGCAAAGGGTGAGAGGCAGAGGCAGAGGGAAAGAGATGGACCTCCTGCTAGAGGACTGGAATTAGGAGGAGAGTGGGAAAATAGTAAATGATACCAAACTTCCTCTTGTCAAGGACCCTGGAATAGATCTGCTGTATGTAGCTGCATGTATCAAACTTAACCAAGCTGCTAGCAGAGCTGTCCCGTCCAGACCATGGTCAGTTCAGTGTCCTGGCCCTTGCGGCACGCTGTATTACTGGACTCTTAGCTCATCCTTCCCCAGGGAAAAATAACCAGAGGGCTTCTCTTAGCTTTCTAACAGTGGGATAACCTTCTCAGCCAGGAGAGTCAGAAGTACAGAGCAACTTCCTGTTTTCTGATATATCTGAAAGCCTATTCTTTTAAAGAACCCTGCAGGGTCCTCTCCTTGCTGAATCACACTGCACTCTGGAAATCCTTCTGTTGTGTTTTAAAGACAGACTTTTTCTCCTCAGCTTTCTGTGCCTATTTTTTGAAATACACACTCACTGTTAGAAGGAGATGTTGTTGCACCTACCAGGAGAGTGCTGTGGCTCTGACACTGGGGACTTTCAGTTAGAATATTGGTAATTTGATGGATTTCAGTCTTGATTAATAGTGTCTGCCCGAAATGTTTTTACTCCCAGATGTCATCTAAGATTTTTTTGCTAGTGAAAATTAGTTTTTAAATAAGTATTTTACTGCTTTACTGCAAAACTGTGCTGTAGAAAGGTGCAAATACTTTTGAAATTGGTGCGACATGACCACAGAAAAACAGAAAAAAACGGCTTTGCCTTTGCAAAAATGTAATTTTTCGCTAGCAAATGAGTGGGGAGATCTGGGCCCTGATAAGATGGAGGGAGGTTAAACGTAGTTTATTTACACGTATTACCCACGATGTTATGATACAAAGCTGGTTAAATATCAATTAAGTATACTTTTAAGGATTTATATCATGATCAAATAACCAATTTTTGGTTATTTTAAATAATTCAAAGTACTGCATTTACCTAGTTTTGAGAGGGAGAGTATCACATTTATCATGCCTGAGGACAGCATTTGTATTTTGTCCATTCACATTATTCAGAGCAACTTCCTTATTTGCATCAGAGCCTCACAGCCAGTCAATAAACTCTGCTTTCCAGTCAGCTTCTGCAGTTTGCTGTTTATTGAATTTGGACAAACTTATTACAAAAATACCTGTAACAGCACTTCAGGAAAAACAGCTCTCAGTCAAACACTATGTTTGCCTATCTCAAACATTGTAATTTATCTTAATGACATATATAAAAAACCCTCCTTATTATGTGTTAAACACCGCTGTCATTCATGGTGCCCTGTGATGTTAAACACCTGGGTCTCATTGGCTGTAAACACATGCTCCATGCTGACAAAGTTGTCAGTTTGAGTATGAATCACAACCTGTCAGATGTCACGTTTGCTCTGAACCCCTCACTCTCCACCCCGCTGGCATTCAGTGATGTATTATATTGAAAGAAAGATGGCAAAACTCAAACTCAGAGATAATTATATCATGTAGAAGGTTACAGTCAGAGCAGTTTACCACTGTTGTGATATTCATCGGACACATGCGAGCAGCAGGCAGAGTTTTATGCCACCTAAAATAGTTTGACTTGCTTCAGAATATTAAAGGGCACAAGTGGGAGTTAGACAGAGAGAGCTGAGAGGGACAAGACAGTTTGTTTTCATACACATGCATTTTATCTGTGCATGCATGTGTGTATGTGAAGCAGACCATGCTTAACAGTTGGCCCGGGGAAATGTCATTCACTACTCGCTATATGAGCGTGATGTAAAATGGAAATGATTTTGTATGGGACAGAATGGAGAAACATTTTATCTGTTTCATTTGTAGCCTCTGTGTGTTTCCTAGCGTGAAATAGGTGAGTTTGGACTCCCCGGCTAAAAGAATTTCATCATATCTGGTTTCAGTGGAGAGACCTTCAAACCTGCATGCTGTGTGAATTCAGGGTCCATGCAGGAAAAATAAACAGAGTTTGGTGAGGATGTTTTTTGATGTAAAAAGTCCAGTACAAAGGGAGGGAGTGAGGTTAGCATCTTGGCTGCTTCTTGAAGTTGCTTTTGGTCATTTTACAGCAAAGTGACTGTGAATGATTCAGATCAACCATCACAAATACACTCACTCAGTAGACTCTGTAAAGCTCCATAGAGCTGAGGGAAACTGCAGTGATGATTACCACTATCACTGTATCACATACAACTCATCATGTGATACATTATTGACCCTGCATTCATGTGGTGATGCAATAATCGGAAAAATTAGTTACTGACTGGGAAAATCACGTGAAGGCCCCTTCAGGTTGGAAAAACAACTTGTAAAGTTGGTGAAAGTTTTGGTACATGAGTTGCCAAGTTGGTGTCATCTATGCAGTAATATGGTGGACGAATGTAAAGGTTTGGTTGATGGCAATGAATTTATGTATTGCATGTCAATGTTTTGTTGACATGTAATTTGTAGTGTTGTATGAGGTTGTAACCATCAGCTGCTGTCCATGCAGAGTGACCTAGATTAGTAAGAACAGTTATTAAACAGCATTAGTCAGGTAAAGCAGTATTTAAGTAGTTTTAGGGGATGTACTGGTGCACGCACAAGTCAGGGTCAATGCTTTAATAGTCAAAAAACATTTTCCTTGCACTGTCTGTGCTGCAGCACCTGTGTTCACCCTCTGTCCATGAAGGCTCCATTTAGCATCTCTCTCTTTTAGCTCCTCTCCCAAAAAATTCCAGTCTGCTTTGATTGGTTAGCATTTCCGAATCTCAGCGTCTGTGCACTGTCATTGCAGCTGGGGAATTAAAGTAATGTGGAATAGAAACAATTTTTACAATGGAAAAAACACCAGTTAAAGCTTCTAAACCCAACTAGACACGTTTCAGTGGGAATATGATGTTAAATCAGGGAGAAATTAAAAACATCGGCAACCAATAATACATGTTTTCCTGACCTTAGTATGTAGCTACATTTAGCAGAGTTGGGAAATGACTGCTAAAGAGTACAGTGGCACTTTCTACCATGAAAAATTACCAATAAAAAGCTTCTAAACACAACTAATATGTGGCTACATGTAGGAGTGTAAATTACCAATTTTATCACGATACGATATTTACCGATACAGCAATGTCTGCCACGATATGATTTTGATTCGATGTGATTCATGGGCCATAGACAAAACAACAGTTTTTTGCTAGTCACTCATTATTAGTTCAAGCATGTTTACATTGCATAAATTAGCCTAGCAGCTAGCAATTACATGTAGCCTTATTATTTTTCTTTCTCACCATTGGTTTAAGTGACTGCGTCTCCTGACAGAACAGTATGGTTGATTTTAGCCTGTATAACAGAGCAGCTAATAGTAGTGTAGTGAGAAGCTAGCAAAATGAGATGCAGTCCAGGCAGGTAGCGTTACGTCGTGGTTTATCTTGTAACAGCATTGATTACATATGGCATGCTTTAACTTTTGACCTTTATTTTCCAAAATATTTCCACGCTGCTGATTTATTCTCGAGTAAATAGTGTTATCCTCATCGTCTCTCTCTTGGCTGCCTGCTGCTGTCTGATGGTGACACACACTTTCAAAATAAAAGCGTATCCTAAAGATGAGGATATAGATTGATGTTTTCACTTTGCATATGATACTGAATCGTTGATCATTGAATTGATACATCAATTCAGATCAATGGATTGTTACACCCCAAGCTACATGCAGCAGTGAAGGCTACATAATGTAAACACTTGCAGTAGCATGCTGGGAGCAAAAACGGCACATTATGACATCATACCGTAGCCAGAGTTGAAAAAAGGAGAAAAATGTGTCTTAAGTGAACGGAAGGTTAAGTGAATCAGGTTTCACAGTGATTAGTTAAACATAACATACATTTACCTCATTATTTGAAACTTTGCCCACTATTAATATGAACATTCTTCACTGTAACACTATCTATAAGACAAGGTATATACGGAGAAGCATAATAGGTCCCTTTAAAGATAATTATCTACAATATATTTCAAAGGGAAAAACTTCATCCATATAAAATCATCAAAATTTTTGGAATAATTAAACAGGTTATTGGTTGCTAATATCTCTGCAGGGAATATTTATCCTTTTATTTATTTACAAAAATGAATGAATAGTATTTTTCTGCTAAAATATACATTTACTGTGTGCCATATTTTATTTTGAGTTTTAATGTGGGCATTGATGTCATCTATTGTATAGGACCAATATACCAATATACAACACAGCTTGATACTGATGGCAGCATTAGTCATTCTACTATTGGGAATGACTGAGTAACACACACACACACACACACACACACACACACACACACACACACACACACACACACACACACACACACAAACCAGGACTATGGCAGTATGCTGATCTGTTGGAGGTGACACTTTCTGCACTCGTTAATTCATACTCATGAATTTTCAATGGGGTGCCACATTATGATGTCATAACATCTTCCCTTTTTTCTTTTGCTGTTAATTGTGACACTTTTCCCATGAGAGCGTCACCACAGAAAATGTTTTTATTAATTGGTTCTCCCACATCTGTGATTCACTCCTATTTAGTTTTATGGAAAATCTCACAAAATTAGAGTCCCTGAAAAAAAAAACATACACGTACATAAATACAATACAGTGAATTGATAAATGCATACATTTTTGATTTGGCTATCCTGAAAAACCTTGTGAGTGTTTCTTAAATACTAAACTTCAAAACAATAAATAATGCTACTGGTGGCTGCAGGTTAATGAGCCATATCTACTGAAGCTAGACAGTTGAAAACCCCCTTTCTCCCACAATGTGACAACTGTGTGTGCTGATGAAAAAACAGACTGAAATTCAAAATGTAAAGATATTCTTTTGAGGCTTCACGAAGGTTCAGCAAGCCTCAGGAGAAAACCAACTTAAGTCAATGTCATGTGCATACACTTTAGCTCACATCTAACTCGGCAATTAAACCTCAACATAATTGCATTTGGTGACATTTAAACCAAGAAAAAACTCATACAAATAAAGTGTTAATTCTTATTAAAGGTTTAATATAAATGTATATAGCCTTTAGATGATTTGACAGTGTCCAAATGGTTATGGAAAACTTCATGGAATTTGAAATAGCAATTCAGAAGTTTTGGAAATATACATAAACCCAGAAAGTTTTGGAAAAGTCATGGAAAACTGCTTCAAAAACAGTATATCTATCTACCTAAACTTCAATTAAAAGCCTAGTCCTGATTAAACACCCAGTCCCTTCTCCGCTTTGACAAATAAAGCCCTGTCTCAATTAGACGCCTGGTCTGGTTGCGAAGTATTACATTTTTTCTAGAAGTTCTTTGGATGTTCCTTCCTCATTCTCAGCTCGTACCTTGACGAGACGTAAATTTGTGCGATGCCAGGAAAATGGTGATTTAACGATATAATGTCAGGCTTCAGTTGGACAAGTGTAAGGCATGGTTTGAGAAAGACAGGAGTCACGATAATTGTGACTGTATAGGTAAATGTGTCTCTGCACCATTATTGCAGCTGGGGAACAAATGTAATGGAGAATAGCAGCACTTTTTACCGTATAAAAATCACCAGTAAAAGCTCTAAACCCAACCAGGAACCGTCCAGCGGGAATATGATGCAAAACCAGGGAGAAATTAAAAACATCGACAGCCAATAGCACATGTCTTCCTGATGTTAGCATGTAGCTACACGTAGCAGAGCAAGCAAAGCAAGACAACTCTACTTCTGTAAGCACCCTAATTCTCACTATTCCTACAAGTCATGTGAACACAAGTCAGCTTTTACAGGCCATGTTCCTTGACAGTCAGATAGCTGCCATATTTGAGTAAAGTGGAGGAAGAGGAGGAGGAGGAGGAGAGCAATAGTCAAGACCACGACGTCAATGACCGGCACCTACAGGCGAAGCTAGCTGTAGGCTAATTTAGGCAGTAAAGTTTACTTACCTGTCGAAAAGAAAACAGGCAACTTCAGCATCCCTTTTAAAATCTTTGTCCTTCAGCAGCTCTTTCCACCCGGGAAAGTTTTTTGAATTTGCTGGTCACGTTGCCTTTTTGATTCCCTTTTGCGCTTTCTTGGCAACAAGGATTTCGTCTCCCGTGATGCTGCATATGCATGATCCTGCATTATGCTCAAAGAGTGGGACTTTGTTATGCTGCAGTAGTGCAGGCTTTCAAATCTGCCAGGGAAGTAGCGAAGTGCCTCTTGCTCCTCTTCTTGGGCTTCTCAGTCATGCAGCACTGGCCTGGCTCTCAAGGAAAATGCAGAAGGCGGGGCTATTCTCTGGTAGTGCTATATGTCCCTCGCTGGCGGATGTATTTTCAAGATGGCAGGACATTACGGAAACCCCTAAATGACTTACCCACCCAATGTACAAACAAATCCGAAAATAAGTCAGATTATTGGTAGAGGTAATAATAAACCCATGATGACATATTTATGAATGCAGACATCGATTTTTGCCAATAAACAACTGAAAACGCTACACAATGTCCCTTTAAGGGCCTGGAAAAGTTATGGAAATGTTTTGATAGAAATGTGTATGAACCCTGTTTAAAACTTTGATCATTCTGAACATTAGCCCCAGAGTCACATATCAGCTCTATGAAGGAACAAACAACACTCTCATCAACTTGTCAGCTCCATATAATTGTCACCGAAAAATCAGCGCTCATTAGCGGTGCAGAATACTACACAAGATGCTAATTTGTCAGTTTGTGACACCCGTATTAAGTCAGATTATCTGGTTTCATAAAATATAGCAGTGTCCTCCTCCCTTAAAAACTAATAGCTCAAAATATGAGGCTACAGTGCTTTCACTTTAACCTTTGTACAGGCACAGATAATGTCTCCCCCTTTATCTCCAACACCCTCCGGTCTGTGACTTCAAAATAGGATACTACTACAACTTGTTTCTTTTTTTACCTTTAAAGGGTACTCAAGGGTAAACTGTTGGAAAATGGGAAAGGTGGGGAAAGATGGAGATTTGAAGGGTTATGAGAAGAGAGGCGAGGCGTCCTTTAGTCACGGGGTTATGAAGCATTTTATCACAGCTTTTCTCTGACTCTGCAGCTCCTCTGACATTATCAACCTCACACTTTGTGAAAGCAAAACTCTCTGAAAAAACTGCAACACTGCAGTCCTCAAACAAACGCCTCAAACATTTGCAGATTCCAAGCGTTTTGTAGCCAAATGTCTTTGTATGCAAATCAAGGATCAATTCTGTTTTTGATGAAAGAAAACGTACAAGTTCAGTGTGGCGGTCTGCTGTTGTTTACATTGTGTTCTGGCTTTTAACAGCTTCATAATCAAAGGCTTCTCTCTCTCTGCACTGTGTCTAACTCTGAGCTGTAATGGAGGAATAAATTGAAGTGCTGAGATTTCAGCATACAATTATGTTTTATCTTCTGCTCATTATTTCATACACACGAGTGCACACAAACACACACACACACACACACACTGCTGTGCATACATAGGGTATGAATGCCGAGAAGGACATGTACAGTAACAGTATGTATATGCGCTGACACAAATGGACTGTGTGTAGCCAGATGCAGTTTTTGAGGCGTGCGTCTTGTCCTTAAAGGACTCCGAAGCATTTTGCTCGAACAATTCTGATGTAATTCACCTCAATTCAGTGATTTCGCCACGCTCAGCTCTTTTGTAATTACACACTTTTCACTGCAGACTCAAATTAATTAAAGTAGA
This sequence comes from Cephalopholis sonnerati, assembly GCA_019142605.1. Classification (NCBI taxonomy): domain Eukaryota; kingdom Metazoa; phylum Chordata; class Actinopteri; order Perciformes; family Serranidae; genus Cephalopholis; species Cephalopholis sonnerati. The sequence continues at coordinate 30,903,796 of JAGQAX010000008.1, forward strand.
TCTCCAGTTGTTGTCTGCCCTCTCGCCGGCTGCTGATAAATCACATCGCCATTCAGTGATGCAGTCGAGGAGGTGGATATATTGTGACTGTCCTATTATCCATACAGTGAGTTAGTGGTCATGGGGTTGATTTATGGATATAGGACAGCTTTATCCTCCAGTATTAGTCAGTAATGTTGGCACAGTTTAAGTGCTTGTGCTGTCAGTGCGTACACAGTACGACTGTGGACATGTGGAGGCTGAGGGTGTTGCTACGGATCTGACTCCATTTGTTTGTTTATTGTAGTAACATGCTATACCTCTGAAAAATGAGAATGAAATTTGTTAGGGCTGTAGTTTACCATTGCTTAAATAATAATTTCATTTTGTGATTATTTCCTTGATTCATTGTTTAGTTAAAATATCAGTGAACAATGTTTTATGACTAAGTGGATAAAGGCAAATAATAAAACAGCTAGAACAGTCTGGTGAGTTGGGAATTACATCAGTTTACTGTGATTCAGCCTATAAAACCAGGAAAAGGCAACACTTACAATATCCAAAAGCAAAAGCCGCTATTCCCATGGAACTAATATTACCAAGAGACAAGAGCATTTGGCTCAAAAATTCTTACACGAAAGAGTCATAATTGCAGTTGGAGGTGTCCTGTCAACAGTGTTACAGACGTCTCTTTTGTAATGGTGGTCTATAGGAAAAATGCTAGATAGATAGAATTACTTTTTTTTTGTTGAAATACATCTGTCATTCCTTTCTTGTTGTTTTAATACATCTGTCATTCCTTTCTTGTTGTTTTAATACATCATTTTAATAATTAGATGCTAAAAATCACAACAAAATCTCATTTGCTTCTACATAGGCAGACTTTAAAAAATTCTATTCAAAAATTAAATCAAACCATTACCAGCAAAGCCTGTATTATTCTTTATAACAGGTCCCCGTGTGCCTCTGTAATCATTTTTAAGTTGTTTTACTGCAGCATTTTTAAATGGTTAAATATTTAAGTCATACCCAATATGTATACATTTTGTATAATAAAATGTGCATGTTTGAAATAAACTAAACTAAACTAACACTTTCCACCCGCCTGCTGCTTGCTACCATTGTTTTGGTTGGTCAACAGTATGTCTGGCTGGTGGATTTTTCATCTAACTGTCTGCTTGGCTGGTGAGTCAAAAAGTTAATTTTAGACACTGCAGACAAGAATTTTTGACACAGTGAAAGATGAATTTGTCATTAAAGGAGTTTAAAGCTGGATTTATACTTGTGCAGCAGGGTCTACGCTGTAACCTACACATGTGGCCTATGTTGTTGTGAGCATTTATTTTTGTGCGGTGGTGTGTCTGTGTCACTCTGCATTTACACCTCCAAAACACGAGTCGGCGGCAGAGGTTTCTGTGAAGTGCTGTAAAGTTTATTGATTCAATACACACATTAAACATGGCTTATTAGAGACAATTTCAAACTCAAGTACACAAATCAGCTTCATAACTCGCAGCATTCACAGACAAACACTTGTCTTTATCTGGACACATTTTCCCCACAAATACAACATGCTAATGTTATTAGCACAAGCCTATGGCATTTTACTTGTATAACTTGGCTGGTGAGTCAAAAAGTTAATTTTAGACACTGCAGACAAGAATTTTTGACACAGTGAAAGATGAATTTGTCATTAAAGGAGTTTAAAGCTGGATTTATACTTGTGCAGCAGGGTCTATGCTGTAACCTACACATGTGGCCTATGTTGTTGTGAGCATTTATTTTTGTGCGGTGGTGTGTCTGTGTCACTCTGCATTTACACCTCCAAAACACGAGTCGGCGGCAGAGGTTTCTGTGAAGTGCTGTAAAGTTTATTGATTCAATACACACATTAAACATGGCTTATTAGAGACAATTTCAAACTCAAGTACACAAATCAGCTTCATAACTCGCAGCATTCACAGACAAACACTTGTCTTTATCTGGACACATTTTCCCCACAAATACAACATGCTAATGTTATTAGCACAAGCCTATGGCATTTTACATTGTATAAATTAGCCTAGCAGCTTGCTAACTTCTCCTCTACTCATATAAAACCAGGGACAACAGCAACATTTAACAAAAGTAATGGTACATAATTTGACTCCATTACAGCTCACAAGGTTCACTGACAAAACAGCTGTCTTATAGTAAACACATTTTCCAAACAAATACAACATGCTAACGTTATTAGCACAAGTCTATGGCATTTTACATTGTATAAATTAACCTAGGGAAGAGTGGAGATTTCCTCTGCTCATATGAAGCCAGGATAAATCACACACAAGTTTTAAAATGTTATTTTTGGGAAGGTTTTATTGTCTTCACAATTTATTGTTTCTTACTATCTGTGAAATTAAAGTAAATAAAAGCTTTGTTTCCACTGAGGGAAATGGTTTCAGCTTACAAAAATAGACAGGAGGTCTGCGTTGCCGCGACGTGTAGTTACATTTCTGGGGAGGTGCACGTCAGGCTACAGCGTCAGTTCAACACAGAAGCATAAATTCAGTCTTAGTCCATCACTGTTACTTGTCTCATCATGTTAATAGTTTGTAAAGCACTGTTATACTAAATCTAAAATTCCCATTAACAAATAAAGGTCTGGCATCTTTATTAGGTTACTAACCACAGATAAGGTAAAACAATGCAGATATAAGTACTGTATATGAACTCTGCATGGAATATTAAATATGGCATAGCCTTTTATAACTTGAATAATCTACATTATCAACGGCATATGATGTATTTCCATACTTATCCATGCCGGCATCAACAAATACATCCAGTTTAAGCATGTGTTGATGCTGCTGTGTTTGTGTTAATGAAGGCAGAAGATGGTGTTTATTTGGAGCTGCTTAATTAGCAGCAACAGTAATGAAGCCACATGGGACACAGTGTTGGTATCTGGACGGCCAGGATAGGATGATTATTTAGACTGGATTTGTCCAAGAAGCCGCTTTTTTTTTTTACCCACAAGCACAGACGCAAAACACACAATACACAAACACACACAATACACACACGCTTTCTTCTCTTGATCTGCTGCCAGTAGAGGTGTGTGCATGAAAACATCCATGTGTGTGTTTTATTCACGTGTTTGTTTATCCCTTTATATTCAAATGTGTGTCTGTGATTTCCTGTGTATGTATCTGTGATTATGTGTGCATGTGTGTGTGTGTGTGTGTGCTTGCTATTTGAAGTAGAGCTACCAGGGGCATAGCAGGGATTATTTGCAGCCTCTTTATGAAGGGTTAGTTGATTGTAGAGATGTTCCTGCTAACTGCTTCAAATCTGCGGGAATTTCATCTCTTCCTAACTTTCATTCACTTAAGTGTCCCATTAAATATGAGCCAGCTGGGATTTATGTAACTGTTATTACAGTAAAATATAAACTGATAAATTGCAATGATTCATAGAAATTTGCTGGCAACAACGAAAAACTTTACTCCGGCATTAAACACGTTATAAGAGCTCAATCATTTAAATTGGTCCTGGGAGATGCAGGAAGTTAATTCATAAACAGCAGCATCAAACTTCACGTCCATGTGGGTGTTCAGAATAATGAGGTTTGTTAAATTTAAACAGGTCCACTTATTTATTTAAGAAAGAGAAGAGCTTCTCCCCCTAAGTTGACATGAGAAAGTGTGTGCGCACATGTCTTTTTGCACGTTTGCAGCTACCTGTATGTGTGTGTTTGTGCGTGTGTGCATGTTGTGGAAAATGCCAATTTCAGCGATTCAACTGACGCAGGCTGACAGTGAAGGAGCAGAAACTGCAATGAGACTGACAACAGACACTTTCTCCCTCTCTCTCACACACACCAACACCCACACAGACACACCTCACTTATCGTGAGCTATCGTTCTCTCCCTCCTCACACTCTCACCTAACCCTTCTCTCCTTTTCTTACTCTCCCGCCCCCCCCTGTCTTCTCTGCATGTCTCTCCTCTTTTACTCCATTGTTTTTTTGTTGCCTCTTCCTTCTCCATCTGTCCCTTCCCAATATTGCCTCTCCTTTTTTCTCTTCTCGTCTTTGTCTCCTCTCCTCCGCCTTCTCCACCTTGTCCTTATTACTGTATCTCTTTAAGGGACTGTTAGCCCCGAAATTGAAAAAGTACTGTTTATCCAACACATTCTCACTCCAAACTCGTATCGTATTGATGTTTTGGTCATGGACACGTCCCCATGCCACATGCAAGGTACCCTGGGGGTGTTGGTTGTTGACGTTCTGGGACGCCGTGTTAATTTCTGCCTGTTACATACATTGTCTTCTTTTAAAATGCAGTTCTGTTTACATACAGTCTCTTTCAAAATTAACGCACTGCGTCGGTACAACACCGCGAGTTGACGTTTTTTTCCCTCCAATGACAAAAACGTGTGGTAAGGTTTGGGAAAAATAACAGGGTTCGGCTTTCAACACTTACGGGACACAAACACTGTTCTCTCAGGTGAAAGTTGGTGTTTGTTGGACCCATTCACCTCCCTCTTGCCCAAATCAGACTTTTGCTGCCTTAACTTTCGTCCTTGTCCTGCCGCATTTCCCTCTGATGCTGCTGGGCACTGATAAACCATAACGACAACCAGCCGTGTATCGTGCTGACGTTAAAGGATGTCTTTTTCGTTGGTTTCTGACACCAAAAGTCACTGCCCAAACCGCGGATTTCGACGATTTCGGAGTGAGACTGGGCTCATTTATCAATCTAGATTGTTGGAGATATCGGCTGTAGAGTTGTCTGCCTTCTCTCCAATATAATGGAACTAGATGGCACTCAGCTTGTGGTGCTCAAAGTGCCAAAAAATACATTTGAAAAACTCAACAGCAATGTCTCTTTCCAGAAATCATGACTTGGTTACTCAAGATAATCCACAGATCTTGTTGTGAGCATTTTTTTTTTTTTATTGGAGAGAAGGCAGACATCTCTATGGCCGATATCGCCAAGACTCAGCAACTTAAAACTAAAACAATCTAGATTAATAGATAGAACTACAGGTAAAGGAAAAAATGTGTGTTTTTGATTTTGGGGTGAACTGTCCCTTTAAACAATTGAAAGGGGTTTCATATAGTTGTCTGTGTTTTAGTCAAAGGTCAGTTTTCAGACTTCGAGTACTCATTTTGCAAGCAAACACCTGGGTGTAGATACTTGTTGTGCGTCTGTGTTGTTTAGTTCCTCATTTCAAAACTGTAATCCAAAACTTGTGGTGACAAATATGTAATTTTGGACTGTAGCATGTCTGCCGTTTTCGGAGGTGATATAAAAATGAAAATAACCAGTGTATTGTAGGACTTCTGTGACCTGAAAGTGACCCTAGTTAAGAATACTCTTAAGATCAACAGCATGGTCCCATGGCTTTTATGCTGGAGGGCTCAGTGTCTTAGCCGAGGGAATAGTTCTGCATCACTTTCCCTTGTTCTGCTTTTATTTAGCATAAGGCTTGTTTGCTGCTGTTGTGTTTTGTCTCAGTGTAATTACTTTCATTAATATTATGCTTGCACATGTGGAGAATCACAGATAATTTATTGTCTCAACAGCAAGAAACTCCACTGAGACGCGGCTAATTTCACAGATGTTGAGTTGTTTTTCTAGTCCCTGTAAGCTCTTTGCATCCATCTATCTAACATCTATCTGTCTGTCTGTCTATCTGTCTGTCTGTCTGTCTGTCTTACAAAGATTACAGCACTGCATTGAAAATAATAGCTTGAATAAAAAGGTTATTTAAGTTCCCTTCAGCGTCTTCAGGTGAACAACAGAGACCCATGAGAGCAGCATGCCGATACTATACATCTCTGTCTGCATAGGAACCATGATACTGTGCCAAGGTTTATGAGGACGATATCTTAAAATGATTTACAGCTCTCTACAGCGCTGCTGTAAAAATCCATGAATCATCAAGGTTTGATTTTATTACCATCAAGCTGCGAGAGAAAAGTTCCCATCATGGCCTGAGGGTGGAGGTATTGAGCTCTGCATCGTTTCTGCTCTCAATCTCAGTGTGCATGTCTCTTCAACCTGAGGAAACTGCGCTACAAGGTTAACATCTGTAGGAGTCAGGAAGAGAGGGATGCAAGGAGAGGAAAAAAACAGCATGAGGGGAGAAGGGGGAAGGGTTGAATGAGGGAGAATTAGAGAAAGTAAAGAGAGAGGACGAGGGGAGAAAGAACAGAAAGGACATCCGATTGTGTTTCTCGATGGTGAGGGAAGATTTTTGAATATATTAAAATAGAAAATGGAATAGAAAATAAAATGTAATTTAACGTAGTGGAAAATAGCATGAAGAGGGGAATTAAAAAACAGGAACTAAAGATTGATGATAGAGAGATGTAAAAAGAGAGATCTGCTGAAACAAGAGATCAATACTTTACTGTTGGGTGCTGAAATGGTGGTGGCAACTGTCTCCCTGAGTTTCCTCCTTAGCTAGACACACACACACACACACACACACACACACACACACACACACACACACACACACACACACACCTCCCCCAACAGACCAGTACTGAAGCCAAAACACACAATATCTCACACACATGCTTACAGCCCGAGCAGGAGAGTGTCTAAAGCTGTTGAGACGACAGAATTAAAGGACGCCTGCTGAATAAATGTAACAGGTCTCGCCTGTTTTACCTTTAATCAGTCTTCATCAGACGTCATTTGTATAACACATTTATATGCAGAAGAGCTTTACATACAAAATAAAACTAATTTGAGAAACAAAAAAACAATTGTAGCATAAGGTAAATGCCACATGATACAACTGAAACATCTGCACGACATCTGTGTAAATCCCATGCACTGATGAAGGTCATGAGATGTGGCTGAAAGCTCCAGAAAAATTAACTTTTTTCAATCTGCCATTTTTAAGATTAGTATTGAACCATGAAGTTCAACAATATGGAAGTAGAAGAGATCAGCTCTAAAAGTACATAAAATATGGAAATAACATGTAGAAAAATGTACATGACATATAAATCATTGTGCAGTTAACAGTAGAGATGTATGTGTCGATCGGCAGGTGACCGTAATTGGCCAATTTTCAGCTCAATCACCCATGACTCAGATATAGCCAGTCTTGTGCCAACAAGAACTTATATGCATGTCCCGTACGATGGTCCACATTGCAAACAGCAGCACAAAGCTCATGCAACCCGTTCTTAAAAGGTGGAATTTCATACATGCGGCACATGACTTGAAAGCTACTGTGTTGAAAGACTGGGATATACCACCCAAATCTGTATTAATCACGGAGTTGATAAGTAGCTCAGAAGTATAATATAGCAAAGCTAATGCTAACCGTTCCATGTAAGTGGATGGAAGATGCTAAAACAGTTAGTTTCTTAGTTTGGAGGTGAAAAACTCAGTAGAAACACAAATGTGGATGGTCTACCTTAGTCTCCTAGTTAGCTGATTATTCAAGATAACTAACAGACGATTGGGATAGTTGATAATGAGCTCAAAAGTTTTACATAGAAAAGCCAATGCTAACTGTTAAGTGTATGTGAATGGAAAATTTTAAACGAATTGAGCCATAGTGCGGGAGGTATTGTTAATTAAAAACTCCTGGTTGGGGTTGTTTGACCTAGTGTTCTAGTTAGTCTAGTTAGATTTCTTCTCTCCATTTGATAGATTTTTTTAGTTTATTCCATGGAAACTAAACATTTTAATGCTAGCGATATAAAGGAAAATAATTTGGTAAAGTCACTTGAGCTGAAAGGGAGCCATCAGTCCAGGTGATGCCATCAATCCTTAGAAATGACTTGAGCAGCCAAATGAGCTGTTTTTGAATGAGGTTGTCTAGAATTATGAACATTTAATTTCACTCAAACGATTTCCAGCAGCTTTAAAGAAAAGTTCCTAATATGTTCGTGCATGCTGCCAATTAGAGTTCTTAGAAAGAAAGAAAATCTGAATGAGACTAAATGAAATTTGGCAGGTCAGACTTAAAAAATCTGCAGAGAAAAATTGCATCAGTGCATCTTTAGTTTACAGTAAATGTCTATACTTAGGAACTAAGACATTTGTATTTATTCCCTGGCTTTGCTGTCTGGTTGAACAACTCCTCTACCTCACTTCTACCCTCACCTGTATATGATCCCCCTTACACCTTGTGTTCAAATGTGTCTTGTATCTACACTGTATCTAGATATGATTTAACCTGATTACACACCTGTAATTAATGTGTATCTCCAGTGTCCACATTAAGATCAGATCACTTTGTCCAGCTGCACAACCGAACAGTTGCAGTCGTTCTTTACTATTTACTCAGCCATTGCTTCATAGATGGATCGTTTTGCTTGTATCCTTTCATCTGGCCAAATTGAAAGCAGGCACTTGGTCTTGTCTTGACTCTGGCCTGTAAAGTATTTCCCCACAGCCCCTGCAGTCCAAACAGGCCCTGCCCCTGCCTGTCAACAAGTTATTTAATTTTTTTTTATTATTATTGTTATTTTAAAATTCCTGTTACATAAGGGTGCACATCATGCATCACTGCTGGGTCATAGTTTTCTTTGTTATACACAATAGAGACAGTCAGGAAGATTTAGAGGGTAACAACAAGGTTGACAAAGATGAAAGAGGCCTACCTGATTGCAAAGACAGTGATCGACAGGAGGAACATTACAGATGAGGGAGACACCCCGGTAGTGTTAGCAGCAGATGAGAGAGAGGCCGCCGTGCGCCCCGCAGCTTCAGCGTCAGGAAAAAGAGAGCCTGACAGCTTAGGTATTTTTGCCCACATAGTTGTGGAGTGAAAATACAATTGCATTTACTCTTTGTTTCAATGCGGTCACATTGTGTCTCTGAGCAGCTCTGGAGGTGGTTTGGCTGATCAGATCACAGTCCGTCCTCAGTGCATTTATACCTGTACTTTCAAGTAGTCAAGCACTATTTGCTGTCCGATCACCTTCAGTACATTCTAACACAAGATGTAAAGGGGGTCTAAGATTCTCTCTGATTGGGAATTCTTTCCTCATCCTCATCACTTGTCTCCTCTTCCACTCTCTCTACCATGAAGTGTGCTCGTGGTGACGCCTTGGGCAAAAGTATGTTTGTGACATACTTCAAAATGCACCTTTCTCTACATATTATCTCTTTATCCGTGTAGTATAAACAATCTCTGCAGTTTCACAGTTACAATACAGTATGCATTGGCAACACAGCGAGATTTACTACGAGCAGTTTGTCAGCTGGTTAGAAAGAGTTTTAAGGAATCTGACAAAAAATTCTGTTTCATAGAAAATAAGGCCACTTACAGACCTTGAAAATTGATGTCATTGTCTTGCAGTTCTTGGAAGTGTTGATCAATACCAATTAAGATTAAATATTTGCATGGTTGCACCTTAAATCTACACAAAAATATTTATTCCAGCTCTTGAATTTATGTACTGCAGTCTTCATGATAAAGTTTGCTGAAATTCACAGAGGAGGACATGCTGATGAAAACAGGACCCACTCAGCAGATCACCTCATCCGCAGCCACTGTCAATATGAAGACAGTCTAACCCTATTAGTTAGTCTGTCCTGTCAATTCATTGCATCACTAAAGTGTAGCTATGGTTGTATTATTGATCTTAAGCCAGCTGAGAGTTATCAGAGCACACTGCAGCCTCTTAGTCCTCAGAGTTTACTGTTATCTCTCCCCCTCATTTGTGCTTTTGAAAGAACTTGAAAGCAAAACACCAACCCATCCTGTCAGAGTTCATGAGCTGGAAAGATGAAGGTCAAAAGCACATGCCACCCTCACTGGCTGGTGTGTGAAAAAATGCCCACCTGTGGAGAGAGCACTTTGGCAAGAGTGTCACACACAATATATTTCATAACAGTGCAGTCTGACACAAAGTCTACAGTCATTCCTCTACATCAGGGGTGTCCGAGGTCATCGTGCCTCATCCTGTGAAAGACAATACTTTAAAGCTGCTTCACGTTGTTGCCAGACGCCTAAAACCAAAATTAAATAATGCCTCCAACATTATTGTTTTTAAGGCATAATATTGTACTTTAAAATCCAGATTGTGACACAGCCAGAACTGAGTGTGCAACTTAAATGAAGGCTGTGCTGTGGTGACTGCAGTGGGCTCTGACTACAAGCTGGTGTTTTTGTTACAACATGCCGACTACTACAAGACACCGTACGCCCTAGTGTGTACATGAAAAAAAGGAAGTACATTTTTGTCAAGCAGTAAACTGCGGGGCTGAAAAATGAAGCCAACATAGAAGTGCCAAAAAGTGCGGTTTTTGGAATGACCACTTGAGGCTGGCTCCAAAAGCGAGTCAGTCCCCATAGACCCCCATGTTAAAATGTCCAACTTCACAGCAGAAATAAACATGTTTACAGCTTGGTACAAAAAAACATGGGGTATGTATGGGGCCTTTATTAGCCTTTATTAAGGCTTAAAGTTACGCTTAATAAAGGGCGGGTCGCTTTGAGAGACAGTCTGTCTGTCCGTCTCCACAGTTCTAGCCTCTCGCCCAAATATGGTCACCTTTGGCTCCAAAAAACCAAGATGGCAACAGCCAAAATGTCAAACTCAAGGCTTCAACAAACAGCCAACAAACCAATGGGTGACGTCATGGTAGCTACGTCTATGATTTTTACAGGCTATGATTTTTGTACTTTAACCAAACAAAACTTGGGGCAGCTGTGGCTCTAGAGGTAGAGCAGGTCGTCCACTAATCAAAAGATCGGTGGTTTGATCTCTGGCTCCTCCGGTCCGTTTGTTGAAGTGTCCTTGGGCAAGATACTGAGCCCTAAATTGCTTCCGATGGCTGTTTCATTGGTATGTGAGTGCATTTAAAACTGAGCAGCAGATGGCTCCGTATATAGTAGCCTTATCCACCAGTGTGTGAACGTGTGCGTGTGAATGGCTGAATGCAACATGTCATGTTAAAACGCTTTGAGTCATCAAAAGACTATACAAGTTTGGGATGCTCCTGGCGACTAATTTCTCTGTCAACTAAACAAAAATTTTAATTAAGAGTAGTCGATCAGTCTAAAAAAGGAAAACTTTCAGAAAACAGTCAGAATTTAGCAGTTTATTGTAAGTATTTGAAACATTGGCCCAGAAAATATTGTGTGCATTAAGAGCTCTTTGAAGCCTTTAATCACAATCTTCAACAACCATGTTGGATTTTAAATGCCGCTGAGGTACGAGACACTCTGTGTCGTGCAGTATGAATGTCAACATGATGGCAACTTAGTCAAAAGTCAACCACTAAAATAACATTTGAAATAAATAAATTGCCTCTGGAATGTGGGGCACATTGAACCTTGCAGATTATCTGACAAAAATGATAGTTATTCACTTTAAAGTTGCATAACAGTTAAGCAACAGTTATTTCTGCCGCCGACTAGCGAGGAGGCACATTCCCTTATACAAGTGCATGTCCATTTGACCAACTTGACAATTAACTTACAAAATTCAACAGTTTGATACTTAAACCAAAAATAATCTGTCAAACAATTTCAAAAGAACTCTCACTAGAGTAACTGTGTCAGATTCAATTTCAATCAACCCAAAAGGTTTTTCCTTTTTCAGTCACATGGCCAATGTGACCTCTGTTCAGGTTGAAGATGGGAGCACTTATGCCAGGAATTAGTCGACGGTCACACATGAGCGAAATTAACATTGGTGAATAACAGCCTCTAGCCTGAGCAGAGGAACATTAAACATTCGCTTCCTGTGATAAAACAAGTTCCCAACTTTGGCTCACCTGGAGTTAACCTTTGACCAACTATAAGCGGCGAAATCGTAGCCTCAACCAGTAGCAAATAAGTATGTGTGGAGGAGACAGATAGTTGACATGTTTAACCAGCTGATATTGTTTAATATTGGCCATTAAAAATACAAACTGCCCCAGTGCTGTTTGGCTGGCAGTCAATGGGGAGACAGGCAAGGAATGTAAGAAAACATACCAGTAACATTGTATTTTGTGGTATTTATTAGCAGGCTAGGTAGCATTAGCCATCAGGTGCTGCCCACATTCACAACGAATATCATCTCCCTGCCTGCAGTCACCCATGTGTGCCGGTACCCCTACATGAGGTCACAAACTCCATGGACTAATTAGAATAATAAAGCTGTCATTTGTCCCACCTCAGCAAGTTTAAAAAAAAACCCAACATAGAGGCAGGAAGATGTCAATCAAGCACCGTTTGTATACGCCCACACAGTCCCGAGGAGAGGTCTAATTAGCCAGAGTAAGTGAAATCACCTGTGTGGGTGGACCATGAGTTTGCAGGATTTAACTATATTGTAATGATGGATATAGAGTATTAAATTTATCATGACACATTGTATTATTCTCAAAAAATATGTATAGCTTCAGGTTTAGAGTGATCGATCCAGCTGTACTGCACATCATCAGATACTGTGGAAACGGATGATTTAGCTGTTTAGTTCATTATATTTAGGATCCCACTGTAGTTATAGGTGGATTCTCACCTGACTTGAACCAAACCTCATCCACACACAAATGTTACCACTGTCAGTCCCATCATCCAACCATTTTTAACCTCATTTACCTACCATTAACATACTGGTTTGACAGGCCAATGGCGGCATATCTGTGTGACAGTGGTGTGTAGTCACTGAAAATACAAGCTGCTCTTTCTGAAAGTGCTGCGATAATGGCATCTGATGAAGACACAGAGGAAAACACCAGATTGCAAGAAGGCGTTAGCGATTGCCAGCACTTAATTACAGGCAATTAAAGGCATGTACTGTATATACAGAAGTTGTGGGAAGTGAACCAAAGGGACAAAAGGAGGACTTGATCTGCCTTTGAGGCCTGTCTTTAAAGCTAGACTCCACTGACATATCTCGCTGAACATGTGAGCTGCTGGTCTACCGCTGCCTCAGTAAGTTGATTTGGTGTTTGTTTCCCCTCTCTGTATTCTGAGGTTTTCATGGGTCCGTGAACACAGCGCAGGTGCAACTCTTTATGAGTTTAATTTTTTCCTTAGAAGTCAACACCCATAACAGTTTGATGAGTTTGAGTTGTGAAACCTTTCAATCAGTTTGTGATTGTATTGATCGGTCGATCAGAGCTGATCAGGTCAGATTGATGCGTTAGAGGAGCAGCTGCTGCAGAGGCAAGTAAAAAGAAACTTTTCTGATTTCTAATGAATGTGTGTGTGGGAAACACTGGAATGGATCATTGAAACTTTGATCATACTAAACAAGTTGTGAGACAGTTTGTAGACTTACCCAATATAAGAAGTTTGTTTCGATCTCAATCCCTCTTGGGTTTAGGTCGTTATTTGCTTTCCTCACTTCCATTTTTTCCTCTCATGCATGGAGCTGAACTGCCAACCAAGTGATTTTATTCACCAACGGACTTTACCATCTCCCACGTTGATTCGGCATGCTGATTCTGCTGACAAGGGCCAACAGTGCGGTGCACACCACAAAAATTAGGGCGACAGACACTCAAAGATGGCCTGACATTTACCAACCACCGACCATTTTCATTGCCTTTCTGTGGTCCTTATTTAAAGTAATCATCGCTCCATCGAAGGATCTTTTGAGCTTAGGGTATGTTCAGGGTTCCCACAGTCATGGAAAACCTTGATAAGTCATGGGATTTTGTTGTGTGTCAGGAAATTGTGACAGCAATCTTCCATGGTTAACCTTCTATACCATGTAAATTTGCTTACTGTAGCTGATGATGTAACGTAGCTCTAATATACATTGATGTGTGACAAGGTTTTGTTAACCATCACATACGTTTTTTCTCTCTCTTCCTTTATGTATGCCCGCTGGCTGAAATTATGTTTGAACAGAGTTTAAATCTGTTTGAAAATACCAGACAAGTAGGGCAAGGAAAAAAAATCCTGAAAAGAAATGGAAAAGTTGTGAAATTTTATTCCTGAAAGTGTGTTGGAACCCTGCATGTTTTGATTTGAGGTATATTGACTATATTGACTATATTGACGTTACACAGGAGCATTAAATGTTGAAAATGTGGGTCGTGATAACTTCTGAAACCAATCAATCACCTTGGGGTTGAAGGGTGTCCTTGACAGTTCCAGGTTGCAACTAAACTACAGAAAAGTCATAAACTACAGCATCAAAGATGTAAGACATTAAGTAATGTTAAGGCCTTCAGAGGTAACGTAGACTGATGCATGGCCCTGTCTGTGGGCTCAGATACAGACTTATAAATTATTTTGCCTGTGAGGAGCTAGTGAAGCAGTCAGTGTGAATGCCGAAGAAGCTGTTGCGAGAATCATAACACATTGTGGGAAGATTACAGCAATTCAGGAAACATTTTCCGTTTAGGAAAGTGGTAAATGGAGGTGTGACGGGGAATTTACATTTTAAAGTGAGTCTTTAGCACAAAACCAGTCAATTTTGTGTTACAGACTTGTTTTGTACTTAAAAAAGTGTCCCTCTGTGCTCACAAACCTTGACTGGCAGACTGATTACATCTTAACTTTTTCTGTGCTCACTCAATAGTATTGCAATTAATAAACTTTTGTATTATCCGTCACTCTGATTTATGAATAGATGAGAAGACAGTAACTATCTGTATCCTGTCTCTTTCCAAAGACACTGACAGACACAAAAGCGTCTCTTTATATCCATCCTTCTATCTTTACAAGGCACAGACAGACAAAAAAAATCTAATTTTACACATACAAAATCACAAACAGTTAACTTCTTGATGAAAGAAAGAACCACTGCTTCTCAGGGGAAAAATGTTTAGACATTACTCTTCCTGTCCTGCGTATGTGTGTGTGTGTGTGTGTGTCTATGTGTGTTTGTGTGTGCTGATTTGTCTCTTGACAGTGAGTCGTCAGTCCCTGCTGTGCCTTCTGGCTTGATGAGAACATCAAGAGGCCTTTCTGACTCATGGCTGAGTGTGAGTGTTTATGTGCATGTGTGTATGTTTTGGTCCGTCTGTCTGTCTCTGTGCCTGTCAGTCTCCTCTAAGTGGATGATGCTTCATACAAATTCCAGATGCTTTTATATAAATCAGTCCAACTTGTTATTTAGGAAGAGCCACTTTGTAAGCTGCGCGGGAGTGTAGTTCTATAAACCATTCATTTCATCTCTACCATTCTTTGGCATTCTTAAAAATAAGTGCAGGCAGGTAGTGTATGTTATTTTACAAGCCCAGTGTCATTATGTATAATTGACTGTTGGTACAGTGCAGTGCATTGATCAGACTGGATGAGACAATTACTCAGGTTAGTTTCCCCGTATAGGATAAGTACTGGCAAGGACAGAGCAGAAAGACTCCAGAACAACTCACAATAATGAGCCTTTAGTGTATCACATTTATATAAAAAGATAGCCTGCTTAAAAACCTGGCAGAAAGAGGACAGCACAGGCATCCTATTACAGTCCTCTTTTTGGCCATCTGTTGAATATAAGTCCAAAAGTCACTATCGTATTGATGCACAGCAACCAGTGGCACCAGTCAGATGTGGGTTTGATCCTACGTCTGTGTGTGTGTGACAGCTATCTTGCTGAGGTGTTGCGGCTCCCACATATATGGCGCTAACACAGACAGCATTTGTGCTGCAGTCCACAGAAATGCTGGAGGGCTTTTTATTTGATGGCAAAAGTGTTGGGTTAAAAATAGATATATTTCTCCATGTCTGAGATATTTTACAGAAATAGACTTTTGAAACTGAAGTGAAAGGTGTAAAGTTGTTGGTATGATGCCAATATGACTATCAACAGATCATTTTCACTGTGCTGCAAACGGCACGTGTCACACGGAAAGAAAAAAAATAGGTGAGACTCCCAGTCTCTAGATGAGCCTCAGCTGAGCCACAGCCGAGCTGCAGCTGTGTTGTGCTGCTCACGCACGCAGTGTGGCTGCTCTAACCTGGTAACATGGGCGCTGAGATAAAAAGCAAGAGTTTGCTCACGCAGGCAGTGTTGCCCGGGCATCAGACACCAATTGCTATGTTGTTACTATTTTTTTCTTTTTTTTACTTTGTTTGTTTCAAATGCATAAACACAAAAATTAAAAAAAAATAAAATTGAACTGTGCCAGAATACGTTTGTAACTGGACTGAGACCACCTCTTCAAGAAGGTCTCGTTCCGGTTGTTTCAGTGCACACCCGAGTGTGATTGCTGTGTTAAAAACTAAGCGCACTTAGGGGGCATCTGAACCTGAGTTCAATTGAACCGAACTAAATAGGTAAGGTGTGAAAGCACCGTAAGTGTACAGCAGCTTGTGTGCCGAGAGCATCTGTCCATAATTTTAAATGAACCTGTGTTGTTTTGGCCTTTAGTTTCAACATATCAAGAAAATGGGCTGAAAAAGTGTCTGAAAGCAGCACAGCTTCAGACTGGGCTGTTGATTAAGGGAGCCGTTTGCTTCAGTGTACATGTAAAAAAAAATATTGCTTTATGCAGCTTTAATGATGTTGGCTGCCACAATAAGAGACTCCATTTTTCAGTTTTGTCCTGAGCTGAACAAGCTGTTGAGCCACTGCATTAGTTTAGAGCTTCCCTGTGTATTTCTTTCATTTTACTCCCTTCTTTTCTCTTTAAACACAATACCCCCGAGAAAGGCTTGCTGCTCACCCCAAGACACTACATTTTCCTCTGCAACCTTATCAATTAAAAAAAAAAAAAGGAAAATAATGTACACCACCCGCAGTTATTTGCTGTTCTGTAATTCCACGCCATTTATCAATACAAGGCTCTTGCAGGGTGAATTTCCATAAACCTGTAACAGCACTGCTTTATCATTTAATTGGTCCCCAGTGAGAGAGACACCTTAACATGCAAATAATACAGAAACTCCGAATTAAAAGCAGAATACACAGGCAGGAAAGCTATTGAATTCACAAGTGGTTGTCTGACAACTGTGGTGCTCTTGCTTAAAGAGTTTTTAATTTTCTTCAGGACGCCAGAAGTCCAGTATGTGAGGAGATAAGTGCACCTTTTTTTCTCTTGGTGTTGATGATTCTGAGGTTATTATTGATTTTACAGCAGCCTGGGACAATACTCGACTCCTGCAAGACATCAGAGGACAGACACAGCGGTCACAGAGAAAGCAAGCAACAGGCAAAAGCTAATGTTTATTTGCAGTGTATCACATTGCCAGAGAAACCGACGTACTTCAGAACGTTACTTTTTAAATTGTGAGGTTTAGATTAAGAAGTATAGGTAGGTAATGTAAAATCCTGAGCTCTGATCCCTACAACATAGTGTCACTCACAGAGGATAAACCAACCTAACAGGGCTCTGCGTAGTCCCCTATGATGATCAAACAGACAACATTTAAAGTGACATTTTTCCTTCATGATCCCTGTAGGTCAGACGCAGACCTCAGGTCATTATCGCCTTCTGGTGTGACATTGTTACATGTTTTCACTGCAATGTGTCAAAACGTCTAATAACTGTATTTCTGCTACATGTAACCTGTGACTCCGTATCCCTGAAAGTGACAGTGACTGGTAGGGTTGAGGTTGGATGACTTTGTTGTTTACTCTCCAGGGAGAAGTCCATTTATCATACTGAGAGGAGGAGGTGTGAGAGGGAGTAGTTTGATGACATGGGCTGCTGCACCAAAGGGAACTGCTCTGTGTGTATATACAGTAGGCAGTATGTGCATGAGACGTATTTGTAACTTGGCACAATGGCGTCATTGCATCTCTTTTCAGTCACGACAGGTAAACAGAACATGTCAGTCTCATTTTTGCAATGCATCTTTGTTAAACATACCTGGACAACAATTTTAGTTCCTCAAAGTTAGGGCTCAGGTCAAATAGGACTCCTAATTTCCTGGAGGCCTGCTTAGTGTGTAAATTGGCCAAAAAAAGAAATCATTGTGTGCGATTGATCCCACTAATCCTTTCTGCGATACAGCTGTAGCCAGTGGCATTACTGTCCTGAGAGGAATTGTTTTGATTTGTTTGTTTTTTACTTACATTCATTTTTAGAGATTGTACTTAAAATATTTTCTTTTTGTCACAGCGGTACACACGTGGCTGTCACCTAGTAACGGTAATGGTAGTAGTATGGTATAATGACCTGTTTCATTAATCAAACCATATTGATTGTAGTACTCTTTGTGTTCTGCACCATTGCACTATTGTCCTACTGTCATTGTGTTGTTAATTTTTAGCTGTGACCAGCAGCTCTGTAGGTCGCACAGTCTGTTGGTTGAGCCACAAAACTTTCCTTAACTTTGGCGGCCACAGTTTTTACCCCAGCATGCTGAATTTTGGCATGGAGGTGTGTGTTTGCGTACATGCCAATTAGTTGAATAACTAATGAGCCGGTTGTCGTAGGGAGGCATCATTGTACATGTAACGAGTACTTGTGAGGTTGTGTGTTTGTGAATGCCTGGACGCATGTACGTATGTGGTCGTAGCTGTTGCACATCTTTTCCATTTTTATCCAAACCATGATCTTACTCTTAAAACCTCAGGGTTATCTGGCCTAAACCCTTAAAGGCAAACTTCTCCCAACAGCCATAAAACATTCATTAACAGCAACATCATTTCACAAATGTATAAAATTCATGTCAAGACTCAATGACAAAACAATTGTTTTTGCTAGTCACCCAACATTAGCTTAAGCACTGTTACATTGCATACATTAGCCTAGCAGCTAGCAGACCTTTGCTCTACTCATTGTTTAGCAAATGACATGCATTATTTGTACTTTTTCCTACTGACTGTTGCTTTAAGTCACTGTGTCTTGCAACAGAACATCACAGTTGAATTTCAGCCTGCATGCACATTTTTTAAGCTTGTTAAACAAAAAATCCAAAATACTTCCATGCTGCTGATTTATTACGTAGTAAATAACATTATCCTCATGGTCTTTTTCTTGACTGCTTGCCATTATCTGCCTAGCAATGTTTGATGGTGTCACAGAATGACAAAATAAAGGCATAACCTAGAGATGATATTGATTGGTGTTTGGTGTTTTTTTTGGCCCACTGCTGGCATCAAGCTTGTAGAGAAATCTCTCCTCTTGTATCACTTTTAGAAAGTGTTGAAAAGCTTATTGTAAAGAGACACTGTTAGCTTGAGAGGCAAACAGTTGCCTATTAACACGTCCAACAGATACAGAGCAACATTAGCATTCAATGCTTTTAGCTGTGTTTCAGTCTCCATCAGTTCGTTTAGGCTTATTTATACTGCCTTTACATACAGAAATAGATATGTTCATTTTAAATATTGTGACCTTTACTGCCCACATACTTCCGTTGGCCCTTTATGTTGACCTAGATACAACAGATGGTACTAGAGGGCAGAGTCAGAAGTTTCTGACGCTACAAACATGGCGACGGTGGAGGAGATAGTGATAATGTACCTTTTAATGGAGGCAGCATTGTAGATGGTGATGCTCTGTGAATCCATTAAATACATAAGGACATGTGAACGGAGAATTCTTCTCACTATATTAATGATTTGTTTCCATTCTGCCATTTTAAATGGTCTTCATTTTGTCTTTTGGTTGTATCTCGCTTAACTATGCTACGTTGCTACCACGCTCTCTGGTGGTACGGCTCTGTCTTGTCCGTACCTGTAAGCTTTGGGAAAACGTGCAAATACAGATGAAGTAAATGTACAGACAAAGGCTACGTCCGCATCCATATATGTATAAATGAACCATTAAGGTAACTATTTAGCTGTTTGGCTCCTAAATGCTTCACTATGTTCACCAGCTAGATGCTAACTTTGTTGGTTGTTTGGCACGGTGCATGTAGCACACAGTGGCTTTGTCATAGCTTTTGTTGCTAAAAACAACTTCTTGTTGCATGTGTATACCGAGGGTTTGGGAGAAACAGCATTTAATTCTGTTTATGTCCTGTACATATGGCTGAAACAACAATGAAGTTGACCTTGACTTGACTTTATAGCTAATTCTGCAGCTAATTCTGCAGCTGATGAGAGCCGTCAGTTGCAGGCCTTAAAACTAAAAAGCTTTGTACAGTTGTGGGCAACTGCAGAGTTGGGTGAGTTCATCACTACAAGTGTCCTCTGTCACATTACATGTATCCATGTGGTCCACTTTGTCTAAAAATATTGATGAGTGCAGCTTTAAATTTGCATTTAATTACCTTGAATGCCCGACTTTGTCCCACATGAGGCACATATTTACCTTTAAAGGCACTTCTTTATTATTTACCACCAATTTATCAGAGCTTTTAATTAAATCTTGGATGTTGACGTTAATGGTATTAACAAACTGGTAATTATGGTAACTTCTGCATAAACGCAGCATTAGCCCCCAGAGTTAAAGTCAAAGAGTTAACAGAGTACAATAACTCAGGCCGCAGTTTGCTACTGCCACGTGAAAAGGGGCTAAACTACCTCAAGGCAGCCTCTGCTGTGAGTGTCACAGCGTGGAAACCCCAGGTTTAAGAGCATTCACAGTGGTCGAGGTTTAACAGTGTCTTTGATTACCTGTGTGGACAAGGACATGCTGACTTAGTTCTTCTGCACTCTGACTGATTGGCCCCCGTGGACAGATGGACTCACTGATTGGCCCTCGGCATACAGAGGGCAGCAAGCAGGAAGTCCTCATAAAGAGAGAGGGATGTTCAATCTTCCAGCTCCCCAGACAACCACAGCCTGCCTGCTGCTGAGCCTTATCTAATTCTTGGGTTCTGTTTCGGCCTCTTTCTGTTGCTGTTTGTCTCAGTGTTTAAGCTCGTTCCTGTCTTTTTTCCTGCTTTCCCCGCTCCCTTCTTCCAGTTGTGTTTTTATCTGTCTTTCTGTCCCTCTAAGTTTCTCCCTGCCTCTCTCTAACAGTCTCAGACCTCACACTCTCTCATATCTCCTTCTTTTTTTAATTTCTTCTCGCTGTCTGTCGACAGCACTGTCCTTTTTCCTTCCTCTCTTCTCTCTTTTCCCTACAGCAGCTTTCAGAAAATTGTCTTCTGTGTGAAACGAGACAGAGGAGATTGGCTAGCAGTATTAGAGCGAGAGTGAGACTCTGTAAGGAGGTTGTAAAAATGACTCCTCCATAGGGAAATACCCACAGCTGTATTAAGATCTCCTTGTCTTTTAAACGCCTCCCATTCTCCAGCTAATTGTTTTGAAGCCAGGCCTGTAAATCCCAAGCGAGATCTGGCACTACTCATTGAATTAGCCTGGAGTTACAGAAATATCTCTCTTTTATCAATCTTTGAAAGAGAAATACATCTTTTCACCCCCCCTCCCCTTCTCCTTCAATCTGTTACAGTCCCTCTGTATTTCTCCCTCCATTTTCTGCCTCATAAAAAAAGGCATTTCTGCTTAATTCATTTCACTCAGCAACAGGAAAAAAGACAATGTGACAAAGATTGTGAGGATTCAGATCATGTCACCAGACTTAATCCACTGAGCCACAGGGATTCCTGCTAATGCTGTGGTATCAAAATATGCTTACTCAGAACTTATTATTTCCAGAGGTGAAGACCCCAAATGGCAGATACCTTCCCTCCTCTCAGATAATTTGTCATCTTCACCTCAGAATGTGTGAAACCAGGGTATAGCTTACCAGTGAGGCCAGGGTGTGTGGCAGACTTTGATTGAAGTTAAAGCCCAAGCCCACTGGAAGCAATTTACTGAAATGCGTCATTTGTAGCTGCTAATCTGAGGCTTGTATGACACGCTGCAGGTGGCAGATTTGAAGTGTCAGCAGCAGTGACACTGCATTATTTCCCCACAATAACAGGTACTGTTATAGAACACTTTTCGTGAGACAAAGTTTGACAGAGCATATTGCTCATGCTTTGACACTGTGTAGAACTTCATAAATGTTATAAAAATTTAAATGTGCTCTGCTGTTTTTCCACAAATGAAATTTAGAGCAGGCATCAAGGTGAATGTCCTGCTTTAACAGTTGAAATATGGCCTGTCAAGGATACCTGCCTTTTGCCCAAAAAATCTGTTTTTCTGATCTGTATTTATGTATATTTATTTATTATTGAAAACAGCTACATTTAAGAATGAAATCAATTATTTTTAACTGAACTACCAAAACTAGTCGATCCACCCAAGGGGGCGAAGTGAATTTGTGATGTTAACTATGAGCAAATCCTCCTGACAGTGTGATGTTGAGGGAACTGAGTCCACTTTTGGATTGGGGGGATTGGCTAGCGTGGGCGTGCGAGGCTCAGTGGTAGAGTGGGTCGTCCACTAATCAGAAGATCAGCAGTTCAATCCCTGGCTCCTCCAGTCTGCATGTCAAAGTATCCTTGAGCAAGATGCCGAACCACAAATTGCGCCCGATGGCTGTTCCATTGGTGTGTTAGTGTGTTTAAAAACTGAGTAGTAGGTGGCACCCTGCATAGGTGATACGTAAATATGTCATTTATAAGGACTAATATCTCCAGGAGTTTTTATCACACAATCATAACAAAAATACTGACGGAAACCTCATAATTTTCACTTTCCAATGTGTCCACTGCCAAATAATGAGATTTTTAGAATACCGTAATTAATTAATAATACCTTAATTCATTTAGCCTGCCTGTTTGTTTTTTAAGTATAATCCAGAGATATATTCTCCCTCACAGTCATGTGACTTTGAAAATACTGCTACATTTGTTCAAATTGTACAACAACAACATTAGAGATTGAGGACACTTGTTAGCCTGTTCCAATGTATGCTCACCAAATACTAGGAGGGACTTTTGCCTTGCCTCTGTAGGATCCTTCCAGGGAAGGATTCTTGACTTTGAGAAACACCAACTGTGATTGGTATTTTGGTCTTTTTCTAAACATGAAATGATTACCTTTCATTATGATTATTTAGTGTAACTGTTTATGTTGTTCCCCTCCCTCATGAATATCAGTGGGTTGGATGTTGTAGATTCCTGTTCCTATGTTTTTGGGACCTCTTTTTTTAAATATGGAGGTGTCTCTATTAGGGCAGGGTATCAGTACTCGATACCTTTATGGTATCGACCAAAATAGCTTGATAACAAGTAGTATCGAAACATCTCCAGTCAAAGGATATTTGTATTCAATCCTTGTTGTGCCAGTGGTCTGATTCTGGACCGTCCCCTCTCCCTGTCATATCAGCGGACATTCTGTTACAGCCATCTCCAGAGTTGCTGTCTTCCCAGTGAACAGTCAGCTCAACGTCTGCCCAGCCACGAGCTACACAGCTGCAGTAGCAGCCTAGCAAACTCACACCGACACCAAAACGACTCGACTCTGTTGTTAAACCCGTTGATGAAAGGCAGTGTGATGCTAACAGTTGGCCCTGGCATGGTGTGTGCGTGCAACCAACTTTCCCCTGTGTGAAGCTCACACTTAGCAGCAGCAGCAGCAGCAGCAGCAGCAGCAGCTTCAATTTCTTTGGTAACCAGACGTCACAACCTAAATCCAGCAATGAGACATCAATGCTTAATAATGTCAGCGGCCACCTGGGTTGTTTTAAGAGCAAAAAGAGAGGTGCTGTGTCAGTGTCTTAATTCTCGGGTGCTGTTAAATGAGTGTCATTACTCTATCTATCTATCTATCTATCTATCTATCTATCTATCTATCTATCTATCTATCTATCTATCTATCTATCCATCCATCCATCCATCCATCCATCCATCCATCCCCCCATCCATCCATCCAGTCATCCACCCACATTTCATCCACCCACATTATGGGTATATAATGAAGTACTCAATTAGTATTGGTGTTGCTATAAAGGTATTCGTAATGTAAGTTTTCAAACGATACCCAGCCCTAGCCTTTATGTACTTTTATGTATGAAATGTAAACATGTTTTGCCAAACACATATTTGTGCGTAATTTAATTTTCCCTCTTTGTTGGTTTTTATGTCTTACTGTATCATCATGTGATGATTGAATGACCAGTGTTGGTATTTAAAGATGGCATCTCTGTATGTATATACAAGTCTGAACAAGAGCAACAGCTCGAAACATCACTTGCTGATGTGCGGACCTTTGTTTATTTAAAATAATCATCGCATATAATTGAAGCAATAAGCTAGCTAGAGTTCTAGATGTCAGTTAGCAAGCCAGCTATTCTGACTGTCTGGAGGTAACATCCTCCTAGCTGGCTAGCATGTTAGTGTTGCCTATAAATGTGGAAGGAGAACTGGTTGCAGTGTTGGAGGTGGGGCCCTGTTCATTCCTATGAAAGTTACTCAGTGATAAATGGAGTCAATATGTCGACCCCCCCGGATTTTCCATATCATTAGACCCATAGAGCAGGCGCACTAAAGACTTCCACTGGCCGAGGGGGCTAACTTCTGGATTAGCTCTCTGCTAACTTGAATTAAGAAAAAATGATTTAATCATGCAACTCTTTTAGACTATTTTGAAATGTTATCAGATCAAATAGAACAAATCCTGATACTGAAAATGATTTAATCATGCAACTCTTTTAGACTATTTTGAAATGTTATCAGATCAAATAGAACAAATCCTGATACTGAAACAAGTCATTTCATGGGACCTTTGCTGCTTGAAAACATTTATAGACATCTCTTTTGATAAAAAACTTTGTGATTAACCCTCTGGAGTCCAGGGTGTAACTGGCCGTTTTTGACTACTTTTGATTTTACCTATATATTTTACTTTAAAAAACTGTTAAATTTGCCATGTTTGGTATCATTTTTTTCAGCACAACCTCCTGTGTGTGAATTTACACTTATTTTTCATTTTTGACATACTATATTAACACAGTGGACCTAAAATCACACAGAAAACATAAAATCCGAGTAGAAAAAAGTTACATTTTTTAATGAGAAAACCACAAATATGTTTAACGAACCATTTTTATAACTTAGAATGGAAATATAAATAGTAAATTTCAAAACCTATGTACAATCTTATCACAAAAAAATGTAATTTACCACTATTAACACAAAAATTGCATGCAATGCCTCAGGCGTTTTTTGTACAATATTTACAAAACAATGTAACTCCTTACATGTGGCTCACTTAAAAACTGTTTAATTTGCCTTGCTTGGTGTCATTCTTTTCAGCACAACCTCCTATGTGTGAATTAACACTTATTTTTCATTTTTGACATACTATATACTATATCAGAGCTGATGCGTGGCTGTGCTGCCCGAGCCAGCGGAGATCTGGACTGTCAGTCATGCTGCGCCGTGCCGTCCCCAGGGCGGAGCTACGTCTCCGCACACACGCCGGAGCCTCCTCTTCCTCTCTCTCCTCCTCCAAATCAAACGAGGGATCGTTTGTTTCGCTGTCAGAGTCCTCCTCACTCTCCAGCTCACTCTCCAGCTCAGACTCGGGCTCCGCCACGTCTCCCTCATCTCCGCCCCCCGCGCAAAAAAGATCCAACGCCTGCTCCACGTTCAGCAGTCGCCTCATTGTTTTGTTACAAAAAACAAAAAACGACCGCACAACAAACTAAATGCACAACACTACACACTACACTACACCACCACACACTAACTATGCACTCAAAATACACTAAATGTCACTAATCACTCAAATCTCAAAACTCACTATCGCTATCTCTGTCTTTCAATATCGCCGCCAAACTCCCACAACTTTCCTTTTTCCCCAGCAACCAATGCCGTGGTTTGACATATGATTTGTGATTGGTTGATGTAGTGCATTTATCCACCAATGGGAGAGGGTGTGTGTGTGTGTGTCGAGCACTTTCTGCTCGCCAGCACTTTCCTCTCGGTGTCTTTCTGCACCAAACGCGCATCGAACGCGATGAAAAATATTCAGGAAAAAATATTGCGTAAATAATTTATCATTAATCTGGTTTTATTTGGCCTAGAAACACAATTTAAAAACCAATATGTAGTTT
Source organism: Cephalopholis sonnerati (assembly GCA_019142605.1). Classification (NCBI taxonomy): domain Eukaryota; kingdom Metazoa; phylum Chordata; class Actinopteri; order Perciformes; family Serranidae; genus Cephalopholis; species Cephalopholis sonnerati. Next base: position 30,929,544 of record JAGQAX010000008.1, read on the forward strand.
GAGGTCCGCACTTTCGACACAAATTGAAACGGAGACTCAGCAAGGCAGCGTCTTGCAGCTACATCGCGTGACGGCGAGTCATGTGACTTTGACGCGCCGGCGCGTCAATAGACTCCAGAGGGTTAAAAGCTCCAAACTGATGTGTTCATGAGTTTTAAGTCTTAATGTGGGAACAACATGGACGCTACAAAGTATTTTATCGTTTAGAGCATTGAAACGACACGTCGAAAACAAAGTTAGAAGAATGACTTCCTAACTCAGCAAACAGGATCATCTGAAGCGCATGTATATGCAGCAAATTTTCCTATAGCCTAATGTTATTAATTAGATATTTAATCATTTTGTTAAAGATGATGATTTTTTTAGCATTTAGTTTTTTTTGGCCTGTGGCCACTGCATCAAGAACAAGGCCTTTGCACATGGGGTGTCCACTCTAGTAAGTAAGCTTGTAGGTGCCCCTTTAATCTTTTTAATAATATCTGGTTGACTCAGACGTGTGCTCCTAACACTAGAGGAATCAACCTGGTTCATAAATGTATTGATACCATAATCAAATGTTTAATGAATATTGTTTTACAGGGATTCTAAATGCATGTGAAACCAAAAGCGTCTGATATTATGTCCCAAATGAATATGTTTTCATAATACTTGAGCCCAAGGACAACAGACCAATTTAATTCAACTTTATCACTAAATTAGTCGAGGAGACCTTGGTGAAGAAACTTCCCTACAACAGCTTCACAACAACCTTGAGCAGTGGTGGTGTACGGAGGAGTCACACCAAGGTGAAAAGACTCTACATCAGGAGGTGGAGATGGTGCCAAGAAAACAACAGAAGTGAAGTAAATTGTTGCTTTCTGTACATGAGTCAACTTCAGCGCCGAGCCAACAACCTTGACAAGTTGGTATATTTATACACATAAGTCAAAGTCAGTGTTTACAATGTGAGTCTAAGCCAAGGGGACTTTGGAGTAAAGCGTTGCCATCCGTTTGTATGTAAGTCAAATTAAGCCAAGTTAGTTTGACTGATATGGATATTACTGGGCTGGATATTACCATAGAAGCAAGTTTTTTCCATATTCATGCTGATTATTTTGGTCTCTTCACACAAAGCAGGATAAAATACTGCCTACTGAACAGTTAGAAACCAATCATCGGCTTTGATGTGAAGCCTTGGCAGACAGCAAGGGTGAGAGAAGCGAGAGGGGCGGGAAGAGAGAACGAGTGTTAGTGGGGAAAAAGAAGAGCAGAGAGAGAAAAAAAAGCGGCGCACAGATGAAGGGAGCGAGAGAGAAAGCCGGAGAAAAGTGTGTGCGTACTTGAGAAGGACCCAGCCACAGAGTGAGACTGAGAGTTAAAAGAGCGTCCGTTCTGGTCAAGATGAGATGGTTGATTGTGTGTGGATGGCATCCAGGAAGTATCTGGAGTGAATTGGAAGAGCTTCCCGTCCTTTGAGAGCATCTCTTTTAATCATGGCTGTTGGGGCTGTGGGAACCAGCCTCGCCACGGAGAGGACACTGTTAATTAGACGGCATGTTTCTGCACATCCCTGTAGAGTCAACACCCTGCTCGGCAATGATTACACTCTGTTTCTGTCTCACAAACACACACATCTCACAGTCATGCTTGTTCTCTCTGTCTCACTCAACTTTTTTATTAACATGCAAATATACAAATGTCTTACACGCATAAACACCAGTGATTTCATGTATACAAACATTCAAGGGATGAGCTATTTTTCCTAATTTGTGACCACAACCGATGTAATCACTCTTCCTCTTCGCCAGTAACGTTTCTGGCATGTGTTTGGCATATGCCATCCTGATTTTTGGGGGGGGGGCTTTTCCTCCTGCAACATTGCACAATTATCCCATTTATGTGAGTGATGCACCAGCAATTCAGGCAGCCAGTATGTGGCCTTATTTTTAACTTGCCTTATGTTGCTGTTGAAAACTCACTCATAAAAAATCTGACTTTGAAACGTCTATTAAAGCTCACACACACACACACACACACACACACACACACGGCGCTAATTGGTATTCAGCTTAATGAGTCATTTGTGTACAGATGCCTTTGTACCTGAGATTCACAGTTTGTTGCAGGTGCATCAAAATTAACGTGGTAAACTCTCAAAAGCGAAATAAATAAGCACAAGAAGCCTGAAAAAGCAAAAACGGAACAGGGATTACAAGTGGAAGATGTACCACATGGCCAAAAGTATGTGGACAGCTAAAGATTAGATCCATACCCCCTCCTCTATGAGCTTGTTTAACATCTCATTTCAAAACCTTGAGCTTTAAAATAGTGCTATGACATGATAACATGATAAGTGGTTATGGAAAGTGAATGAATTCCTGCTTTTATTTGAGAGGTGACAGTCGTCGAAAAATAATCAAATGTGAAAGTATTTGAATTTCATCATGTATGAAAACAATCCTCTTTTAAATGCCTGTATCCCTTTGTATCATTCTGTGCTCCATCTCTAAATTCAGACGTTTCTGTGGGTCCCTGAACGCAGCACAGGTGGAGCTCTCCATGAGTTCTTTTTTTTCCTCAGCAGCAGTTTGTGACTCTGTGGGTGGAAAATTGATCTGTTGTTCCATTCAGAGCTGATCAGATTAGATCGATGGATGGATGAGAGAAGTGCAAGTGAATGCAAACTTTTAGGCCCAGCAGAATGAACGGTTAAGTTTCACTTTCAATGCGCCTGACGTCCTGCTGTTCTGTCTCTGCCCCGAGTGCACTCTGTGCTCTGACAGTGTGGTGCTATAACTGAACGGTGTACAAGTTCCAATAGCGCTTCTGATGAACGGTCCAGCTCCAAAAGCTGAAAATCCTGTTGTGGTGGCAGATGTTTAAATCGTGGCGGGCTGCCACGAATACATCAATTTGTGCAAAACCCTGGTAACTGAATGTTTGTTTCATCAGTGGTCATGGTTAGGTGTTTTTGAGGCCTCAGACTCCTTCACTGTCTGCAGGCAGGCATGTCAGGGTTAAGATACTGTAAGATGAAGAACTTGTTGATGTTCAGTCTCTAATGTTAAACACGTTGGATCAAGGGCTGCACATGCTCCTGTATGACATGTGAAATACACTATACACAACTGAATCAATGATTTTTTTTTACTGTGTGTTTCTGGTATGGCTGTTTCCACGCAGGGCGGCACGGTGGTGCAGTGGTTAGCACTGTCGCCTCACAGCAAGAGGGTTCCTGGTTGGAACCCAGGGTGGGGAAGCCCTTCTGTGCGGAGTTGTGTTCTCCCCGTGTCAGCGTGGGTTTTCTCCGGGTACTCCGGCTTCCTCCCCAAAGACATGCAGGTTAATTGGTGACTCCTAATTGTCCGTAGGTGTGACTGTGAGTGTGAATGGTTGTCTGTCTCTATGTGTCAGTCCTGTGATAGTCTGGTGACCTGTCCTCTTGTCCACTGTCAGCTGGGATAGGCTCCAGCCCCCCTGTGACCCCCAGCAGGATAAGCGGTCACAGGAAAATGAATGAATGAATGTTTCTATGAATGCATGCTGTACCAAGACCTTCTCTGACGTCAGATTTCTGTTGTATTAAACATATATTTAAGTATGATCAACTGTGCCTCATCGAGTTTAGTCTAGTATTCATCAAAAGTACACGTTTATCTGCATCAACAGTGAAGAGGCAGACTGGAAACAGTGGGAGAGAGATCTGGGTATGACTGTGCAACAAAGGTCCCCAGGCTGAAATTGAACCTTGGATGTTGCTGTTATGTGGCATGCGCTGTAGCCACTCAGCTACAGGTGCTTGGATTGCATTGCTTTCTATTGGAGTGACAGAACTAGCTGTGAGTGACACACCACTGCACGTGAGACAACGTGCTTCTGTGTACTCCTGTCACCCTGTTTGAAAGATGTGTAATAGACAAGAAACAGCTGATTTGTGAAGCTGAAATAAAGTGTGATGTTTACGAAAAACCTAAATATGGTGTCAACAAAAGAACCTGTTCTGTTGTTTGTTGGTCTGAAACTTGGCAGGCATCCTGCCTAGGTGTCACGCCCCCCACCATCCCGTCAGCTCATAAAACAATAACATATGAAACGTACAAATGTAACATATCCATGATTTGTAGAAACATACAACCGACATTTTCTTCTTGCGACTGATTTGTAACAATCATCCGCATCTACCAGTTTTTCTTCCATTTAGTTTGCAGTGACTCAGGAGGTCTTTCGGCAAAAAACCGAACCCATAATAATTTACAATAGTTAGCTCATTATCTTGCATGGTAGCTTGCTGTCATCGTGTGTGTGTGTGTGTGTGTGTGTGTGTGTGTGTGTGTGTGTGTGTGTGTGTGTGTGTTAATGGGTGAATGAGAGGCAAAAAAGTGCTTTAGGTAAAAAGCAATGTAAGCAGTGCATTCACTGAGTACTTTTAGACTGTTGAGTAGGAGTAGAAAACAGATGTGCGTCCGTATGTGTGAACAGGGCGTAAGAGGCCGAGCAGCCAGGTGTGTCCACATACCGCTGGCCGTATAGTGAATGTAAGAGGATATTTTTCTTGATAGTACTACAAGTTCCAGGTGTCACAGGTGTCACAAATTATCATACATTTTCATAAACATCTTGCTTCCTCCCCATCGTGCTTCTTGTCGTTTTCTGCAAGTTGTTCTCTGCATCTGTTTTTCTCTGTCACCTCCGTCTCCTTGTGAGGCACACACAGATCCTCTTTCTCTCATGCGTACACACCCCTCCTTCTCTCGGCTGCTCCAATGAAGCCATCACTTTCTGTCGGCATCCCAAGTCAGTTGTCTGAACACTGCTCAGGCAAGACTTAGAGAATTACATTCATCTACTGTGGTAATTCACACCCTCACTCTTTGTCCGTCTCCTCTGTCTGTCTATCTCTGCATCTCACCATCTTTTTGTCTGAGTGTGTGTGTGTGTGTTTGTGTGTGTTCCCCCCTATTTCTCTCCCTCTAAACGACTTTTGCAGCAGAACGGTTTATTTATAGGGCCAATTAAATCTGGAGGAGACTCTGTGGGCTTTGGTGGAAAATACATCTAAAAAAGCAGAATAGTTTTACATTTTATAATCTTGAAGGCCTGCAAGAGCTGTAAACTGTCTGTCATGTTGGGTAGATAGATTGTATTTGATCTCAGACAAACACGGAGGGAAGGAAGGGGAAAGAAAAATGGAAAAGATGGGGGATTTGGAGAGAGAGGGATAGGGCAATGGAGAAAGAGAAAGACAACATGAGTGTGGGGGAGTGAATCTTTTCTTAATTTTGTAAAAGTCTTTTCTGGAGTCCCGGGAGAGTCGACAGCAGGTAAATGACATTTTCTGCAGGAAAGGAAAGTAGAGGAGAGAGAAGGGGGATAAGATTAACCACAGCAAAGAACACACTAACTACACAATGCAGCTGCTTTTACACTCACAATCTAATTTTGTCTGTATGTGACTCAGATCTTTGGGGTGGAGAACATGACGTTAGTTTAGGTACTTAGCTAATCATCGCGCTCAGAAGCTGAAGAAGAAGCTGTTTTCTCTGGCACTGACTCTGAGGGGTCTGACAGCTGTTTGCTAGACACATAGTATTGATGCGCAGGTCAAGACAACACACTCGTGTGATTCAACATTATGTTCAAAGACCACAATCATTTCAAAATAATGTACCAGCCAGACATGAAGATGGAGCTCAGCCTTTTCAGTGAGATTTCACTGTCTGTGCCTTTATGAACCTGGAACAGCTGTTCACGCTGTGCATTAACATACCGGCCACATCAGCAAAAAGGAGGTTTTCTCTAGTGAGGAAGTTTAAGCAACTGCTTCAGTCACAAAAGACTGGAATGTACGAGCACTGCAAATAGAAAAGTACTACAATTAATGTAAAATGATCAATCAAAAATGTTTTATTTTGCGTTGTTACACCTCTAACAACACCCACCATGATTTCATGACAGTGTTGGACAATTTTTTCACGTGAAACTGTGTATTCAGTGCTTTTACTGGTTTAACTCACTGCGGGTCTCCCAACAGTTCAGCCAAAAAGAAAACTTTATTTCCATTTGCAGTATTATATTTGGCGATGTGACTCTGTTCTTGGGCCTCTCTGCCTTACCTTGGGCCTACGCAGAAAGCCTCTTCCATGCGCCTACGTGGAAATTCTAACCCCGGATGTCCACTGGATCCGTCGCGTGCGTGATTCAGCCGTGGCGCGGGTGCCGGAGCTAATCGCGGCCACTCAAGTCAATGTAAGCTGCTCCACCAGAAGCGCTGCGGCACGTCCTAGCCGCGCTCTAGAAGCGGCTCGGTGCTCCGCTTCGCTAAAAATACGCGCCGGGTCTATTTTTTGACAGACGCCACGCGACGACACGTCAATTTCCACAGACCAAATGAGTCAAACAGGAAGTCAGGTGCAGAAAAGACGAGAGTATCTGGTCAATTTTCAAAATAAAAACACCCGTGAAAACTCTGGAGCGTATTTCACATCACTACAACAACATGACGTCAAAGTTTGTGGCCCCCAGCAGGTAGAGAAATCTTTTCTTTGTTTGTTGATGTCTTTATACCTCCAGTGTTTCCGCAAATTATCGCGTGACATCATGATCTCACGATCTGTCAATTCCAGCTGCTCGCTTACACGCCGCTATAGATACGCTTCCAGTGGACATTGACGCCCGGCACAGGACGGAGCGAGTCCATGCCGCGGCCGAACTGCGCATGTGACGCATCCAGTGGACACCCGGCGTAAGGTAGAGAGAGCACACCTCCCTGCCCTTCCATGCGTATTATATTTAGTAGTATATTTAGTATTATATTTGGCGGCATGGCTCTGTTCTGGGGCCCCTCTGCCTTTCCTTGGGCTTATGTAGTAAGCCCCTTCTATGCGCCTACGTGGAAAGCCTGAGGCGGAGAGAGCACACCTCCCTGCCCTTCCATGTGTTTACATGGAAAGCATCAAACAGAAATGACATTGATAAGTCAGACACAGCATATAAAGGAGGAGCTGGTTGCAAAGCAGCTTGCAGAGGAAGCAGCAACAGTAGGCAGGCCACAGCAGTTTAAACAGGGCACCATGATTGAGATTTTTCAAATGGTTGCAGAGAAAGGAATCATGTGATCTGTCAGCTGACTCTCTTCCATCAATCAGCTGCTCCATCAGTTGATTGGGTGACTATGATGACATGGATTGTAACGAGTGCTGTCCCTGGCTTATTTCGAGATTTTGCTTACGTACACAGCTCAAGTGTGGATGTGGAAGATGTACGTAATGTGACTGGGGAAGGCAGTGAGTGTGGTGACCACAGCGGTGTCTGTTGTGTTCACTGCAACGATTTTACACACAAACGCTCAATGAAAACTAAAGTCAAGCTCGGTGTTATATGCACAGTTTTAGATAATATTACTGAAAACTACTGAGACTCTGCTCTGCAGTTATTTAATGCTATTTGATGTGTGCATTTCAACAGCTGCGGTTTGCTCCACAGCTGACAATGAGTGTCAGCAGCATACAGTCCGGCTCCCTCCTCACTCCGGGGGGCAATGTGATGGTGAGACAGTGCTGATGAAATATTGAGCAGAATTTGATTTGGGATTTGAGTTGGCTGATAATTTTTACAGCTGAAAAGTGTTTATGGAAAACGTATGACTCACAGGCACAAATAACACTGCTGGTTTGAATGTTGAAGATGAAGATGAGTAACCTGTAATATGAAGTGAATCTTAAAGGGGAACTATTATGCTTTTCCACTTTTCTGACCTATAAATGTTGTTACAGTATGAGATACTCGTGTTAAAAGATGCCAAAGCGTCAAATAATGAGGTTTATGCATTTGGACGTGAGCCCCGCAAGTTGTCTTGGGTGGCTCTGCACGCTGTGTTTTACTGTCTTTTTTTAACAGAGTTGTCCGATTGACGTTAATGCGTGCCGGACTTACTGGGCATGCCCAGGAATACGTCGCACAGGTAAGCAGGTAATGACAACAACAAGCTACGGCTAACGGCTAACGTTACTTACCATTCAGAGACGTCTTGAAGTAACCTCTGTACTTGAGAAACTTCAGGCTGTCCAGTCTCTACCTCCGGATCGGATTCGGGATCCAACACATACGGCTATATTTCAAAAGTTGACATTTTCAAAAGTGAAATTCTCTCAATTTCCGCACTGGCAAAATAAGGAGGTGGGGCTCGGCAGCGCTCGGCAGCCCTTCGGAAGTCCTCGGGAGTGTGACCAATCACAGCGGAGTGGGCTCGGGGCCGGGGGGGTGGAGTAAATAGCACAGACCATTTTCGTGGGGTTGCGGGAAATACAAGGAAGCGATGCAGCGAGAGACACAGCGTCCCAAAGATCTACAAAGCTTTCGGTGCGGGTAATCGTGTGTAGCTGCTCTATAAGAGTCCAATTATCAAATACAAAGGCCCGAAAATGAGTATAATAGGTCCCCTTTAATGTGAAAGGAATCATCATATATAAAAAATTAATTTCTACAATCTGGCTTCAATTCGCCACTTCACCATTTTACTGTTATCTCCAAAATGTTCGTGTGCATGGGTCAAAGCTTACCTGCAGGTGCGCACAATCTCCCATTATATTTTTATTTGTAGATCACAACCTTTGCATGGGAAGCGGCGTACGCCTCTTTCAGGCCTTGTTTGTGCCTACGCAATGGTTATAAATGAGACCCCAGGTCTGTTTGTTTTAGAGAGGAAGAGACCTCTGCGAATATTCAGAACATCTGGATCTTAAGTTGTCAGAGTTAAAAGGCCGAGCACACATTAGCAGGTGTTGGGCTAGTGGCCTGTCTGGGATGAGCTGAACGGCATCAGAGAAACATTGATTCGTGACATGACACTGCTTTGTTTAGTGTTTTCACTCTTAGAATTACCTGTTCTGATTGTTCCGAGGAAGAGAAAATTTGGCTTCTGGTAAAAACCTCCTGAACAATGAACACTGAAGGACTTTTAACCAGGAGTTCACGCTTGGCACAGGCGAAGTATCACCTGGTTGCAATCTTCAGTTTTACAATTTTACCTACATTCTTTCCCTTTAAAGAGCAACATGTAAGGAGACATTTTGTCTTTTCCTTTGAACCACTTGGAATTACTTTTCAAAGACCTAGCCCCTACTCATTGAAATAGTCCTCAGGTTTTGCTTGCGTGGCCTTAAATTCTGCTCCAAAACCATGTGACAAGGCCATCACCGTTAAATGCCGTTAGTGCATCAAGGCTGTTAAGGGGCGGACTTGAAGAGAAACTCGTGGCAAAACTTGCCCTCAAAGCCAACAGCAGCCCCAGAGCCAGACCCTGACAACATGACTGATGCTAGCTGGCAGCTGGCTACACACTCCTACTGTTAGAGAGGCAGAAAGATAGAGAGAGACAGCGGGGAGAGATGAATGATTCGGGTCAGTGTCAGAACAGGATTGATTTGGATCAGAACCAAAACCACTGATGGCTTATTGAGACAGAGAGATGGATGGAGCGATGGAGAAGGAATGACTAATAGATTTTAGATACAGGATGTCAAGCTGCCAGTTGGCTTCTGCTGGATGAAGGAGGTCATTGGAGGGGGAGGGAGGGTGTGTTGCATGATGGCTAGATGGCTAAATACCCCACACACATACACACACATCTTACAGCCTTGGCTGCCAGTCAGATTTGGACCTGATGCTTTTTAAGCGCTGCAATATACCGCATAATTAATTACATGCCATGATTAGGACATTACATCTTGTACACAATAGAGAGTGGCAGAAAGGTTCGGAGTGATGGTTTCTGATGTGCACTCAAACTCCTGGTGCTGTAAGTACATGGTAGGTGCCTCATCCCGCTGCTCCACAGAGTATCCCATCTATTGTCCGACTATTGTCCGTCCTGCATTGTCCTCTGTAGCGGCCAAATGCCCAGAGCCACTGAACACAACACTGGACACAATGGACGGACGCAGAGAGGAGCTGAGTCTTGGCAGAAAGGAGTTGCACACACACTCACATACACACAATAAACACACATACGGTATGCAAAACGCACATATGGCACACATGCTCATACACACTCAGACATGCACGTACTATACACATACACACATTCATGGGCATAAACACACAGCTGCTCAAAGGCACAAAGCTGGCATAACAATGGCAGGCAGAGAGGGCCAGACTCGTATACAAGCCCCTATGGGGTTGGAGGGGGTTCACACACTGCACACACACACACACACACACACACACACACACACACACACACACACACACACAGACGCACACAGACGCACACGGACACAAAACAAGGGCCTACATCCCGCAGGCAGAGAGTAGAGAAACAGAGAGGGACAGTCCACAGTCAGAGGATCACAATATAAAAGACAGACACTAGAGAGAGGATGACAAAAATGATGTTGATGTGGGGAAAAAAAGAACGAGAGAACGATATCAGCTCCATTGAGAGACAGAGTAGCAGGGTCTGGTGGGACAGTGCTCTTCCTGTATGTTTCTGTAGCTCAGACAGTGTCAGAAAAAAAACACTGGTGTCAAGTGAATTATATCATGAAAGAAGGGAAAGTTGTACTCTCATGGGAAGTGTCTGGCCGTCCTGTCTGATAGGAAGTTAAGGAAAAGGCAAGTTGAGCAAAGATATTTCTTGGTCCTACCAGTTTCTGATGTTTGGGGCATTGACAGAATAACTTGCCTCAGTTTTGCAGCACAATCAACAGTGGCATCTATGAAACACCCAACCCAGACATCAGAGGGAAATGTTGGCATTGTATGTTTCTGCAAACCATGAATATGTTACATTTGTACATTTCATATGTATCATATCATTGTAAAGTGACGTAGTATATGAGCTGACTGGGAATTGGAGGGGGTGGTGAATGGCCTGTCACTAGACAAGACACCTGCCAAGCTGCAGACCACTGTTTGAGACCAACAAACAACAAAACCGGCTGTATTTAGCGAGTCATTGCTGTATTTCCAGCAGCTTTTTAGCCACCAAACATGGGTGTTTTTTGCAAAGCATCACTGTTTTTCAGTGGCTTTTTAGTCCACTAATGTGGGTATTTTTTAGCGTACTATCACTGCTTTTCCAGCAGCTTTTTAGCTACCAAACGTTAGTATTATTTAGCGAGCCATCACTGTTTTTCCAGCGTCTTCGAACTGCCCAGATGAAGGTGTTTTTTTGCGAACAGTCACTGTTTGTCCAGCAGCTTTATAGGTCCTAAACTTGGGTGTTTTTAGCATCCTGTCACTCTTTTTCCAACTGCTATTTAGCCCCAAAATTTGGGAATTCTTTAGCATTTTGCTTTGTTTCCAGCAGTTTTTAGCCCACAAATGTGGGAGTTTTGTTTGCGAACCGTCGCTTTTCAGCAGATTTTTTAGACCCCTAACAGGGATGTTTTTCAGCAGCCCATTGCTGTTTCTCAACCAGCTTTTTAGCCACCAAACATGGGTGTTATCTTTCATCTCATCACTGTTTTTCTAGTGACTTTTAGCCTCCAAATATAGGTGTTTTTTTTCCACACCATCACTGTTAATGCCAGTGGCTTTTTAGACCCTGACATGGGTGTTTTCTAACATCCCTTCACTGTTTTTTTCAGTTGCTGTCTAGCCCCCAAATATTGATTTTATTAGCGACCCATCACATCACCCCCAGATGTGGGTGTCTTTCTGCGAACCAGCTTTTAAGCTCGAAAACAATTTTTTAGCTCCAAAACACTGGTGTTTTTGACACAAAAAGTGGTTGTTGTTTGACCAAGACATCTCTGTTTTTCAAGCGGTTTCTTAGCCCCCCAAACATGGGTGTTTTTTTTTGTGAGCCATCGCTGTTTTCCGGCTTTTTAGCCACCAATTGTGGGTTTTTTATTACTTGTGGGTCAATTATTACTGATGTCACGGAGGTTCCACAAAGAGGAGCAGCTTCAATAGTGTGGAATAAACTGTGGCGTCCCCGGACTTCACAGATTCTTTTAGCGACTTGCTGCTTAGAGGGAACTCATTCAGCGGCTCCTCTGGCAGCAGCACAGCGTCTCTCTCTCTCCTCCCTCGCCGTGGGCACACAGGAGTCGGTGTCATCAAGTGATTTTGTCATAATCCTTTGGTAATGTAAACCTACATGATGCTCGCGGCTCGACAAAAAAAAACCAACTCAGTCATTTAGGATTTTACTATAAGAAGGAAATCACCTGTTGATTTATATATTTAGACCCCAGGGGACATTTTTTGTATTTGGGAGCTGATTAATGTGTTATTTGTGGTAGAATTTTTTTTTGTTGTACTATGAATATTGTATATAGAATCTGAATCTCACTCTGAGTTACTGTTGTTGTTCAGAAACTAAAGAAATGAGGGATCATTTTTGTTTAGATTTTACTGAATATTTAAAGGTAAACTCTTAACATGTAAAACTATATCACTCATTTTGTTGCAATTCTATATTCTTAAATTAATAATTAATGATTTTTTAAAAATAATTTGTCATATCATCAAGAATATTGTAACCACAAAAATACCCTGAAATATCGTGATATTATTTTCGGGCCATATCGCCCAACCCTAGTATGCAGAAATATGAAATGCCGACCTTTTTGTCTGGCGACTGGATTCACAACACCCTGGTTGTGTTCATGCAGCTGCAGTTAGCCTCAGACTGGAAAGTAGGAGTGCATTTTTTATGAAGAGAGGGGCCAGACTGTTGACCGACATGGAATATGTGAAAGGTTAATGCATGAGTAATACTGGCCATCAGCTGCAGCTGGTAATCTCACTGCGTAAGACTGACTTTTGTCACCACAGCTGGCGTGCACACACGTTTCACACTGGTTGGTTTGGCATCACTCAAGGTTGCACCAAGTCCCTTTAAAATTAATATCAGAGAGAAGATATGCAGACAGGAATCATGACGATGGCATATGCAGTGTTGTAATGTGAATTAATTGTCCCAACACAAGCTTGATGACTGAGAATACAAGATAAATCACTTAGTAAGCTTGTCTTTTTTGGCAGTGCTTTAGGAACACCATCAGTGTCACGACACATGACCAAACTGAGAAACTCTTACTGAATTATTAAAGTGGAACATGTAAGACTGAACTGAGCAGCGTGACTGATGGGCTTTTGGCATCTGCAACCAAAAGTGAGAGACTGGGTGTTTGTGGGTAAGAGTGTGTTTGTTTGTGTGTGACAGAGAGAGTATTCAGGTGGCAGTGCGAAAATGCGTGGTCGCACGAGGGTAGCACTGAGAGAGAATGTACCGATGGATGTGCTTTAAAACGCAATGAATGTGAAACACGTGTTTGATAACTGCTCTGTCTTGTGGCTCAGATCCTGTTTCCATATGACATGATGGGCACAGCAAAAACTGTTGAGCATTAAAGGGACAGTTCACCCCAAAATCAAAAACAGATTTTTCCATCTACTAATTGACAAGAGGCTCATGCTCGTGACACATAACTAGGGCTGCCCCCGACTAAAAATAGTTGTCATGTAGGGCCATTAGTCGACTAGTCGCCCGCATGTTTATGATATTAATTTAATTATCAAACTATATATTTTGGGCGAGGCAACACAATGGTTTGAGTTCAAGTTCTGAGAAAGAATAGTATCAGTAACATTGTTAACACTGTGCTACATTACAGAGAAATACAAACCGTACTAATGAACCTTCATTAATATAGGCCTGTATTTTATCTACAAGTGCACGTCACACACTGAGCGAGCCGCCTGTTAATGACGCTGTGGGCTAATGGGCATGTAGCTACTTCCATGTTTCACATGATACGTCATGTTTGTAGTTGACCAATGAAGATGTGTTTACATATCACCTTGGGTTGGTCCTTCACCTTCTCAAAATGATCCCACACTTTGGATTTCCTGCCTGACATGTTATTAACTAGCCTGTGGAATAACCGCAGGTACTTCCTGTGTCTGTCCTTTCAAATTAAATTCCCACATGGTCCAGTCATATAGGGTTTGATTTATTTTGACAAGGCATAGCTCCTAAAAGAGTTTCACATTTGTTTTTGTTTTTTTCTGTGACTAAGCGACCAATTAAATCTTGCCAACTAATGGCCTCTCTGGTCAACTACCGTTTCGTTGACTATTAGGGGGCAGCCCTAATTACACATTAACATTAATGGCATGAGCTGTAACGTTAGCTAGCTCAGTGGTGCTAGGTGAGCTAGCAGTAGATGTATGCTTCCTTCTGTGCCATGATACGGAGGGCTGGTGTCGTTTAGACAAAAGAAAATGCAGGTAACTGTTTACAACAAAGTCTGCGGATTATCTTGAGTAACCAGGTCATGATTTCTGGAAAGAGACATTGCTGTTGAGTTTTTTAGATGTATTTTTTTTTGGCACTTTAAGCACCACAAGCCAAGTGCCATTTAGTTCCATTATATACGAGAGAGGGCAGACGTCTCCACAGTCAATATCTCCAACATTTGGCAACTCACACCAAAACAATATAGATTGATAAATAGCACTACAGGTAAGAGTGAAAATATGTATTTTTGATTTTGGGGTGAACTGTCCCTTTAAAATAATGGTCCAAAATGCAACAAAACACATTAGCTCCAGCTCTTTATTTAGTTGAAGCTCCATGTTTCCATACACTCTTCTCATGCAATATTTTAAAACGGATGTGCCGAGAAAAAAAAGCTGAAAAATATAAAAAAAAGAGGCACATTTCTCGGAACAAGCAGTCATTAACCTCAGTGGCTAAGTCAACACTCTGCAGCTGCTTCACAGCAAAAGCCTTTTAATGGCTCACTGGAGGAAAGTTAATTGTGAAGCGACTTCAGGAACTGTCAAGTTTGTTACAGCTCTGAAAACAGATCATTGTAACATCAAAAAACTTTTTAAAAAATATGCCTCTGTCAGTGTTGCCTGCATGACGACGCATACAGGTCACCATCACTTGATTGAGGGCATGGACCTGTGCAGGACCATGGTGAGTCAGTTTGGTTAACCTGAATGTAGTGGAAACCCAAAGAAGTCTGTTTCCATAAAGCAAGACATTTTCTTCCTGGGGGAAGTCGCAGGAAATTAAAGCACTACTCACTCTGTTACAAGTGATGTTTGTTGGTATTAAAGTTAAGTGGGTGGCAACACATCCAGACCTTCATCAGACCAGCAGTCTGCTCTGTGCTCTTGTGAACATTTCATGCTTCCAGTTCATCTACTGTACAGTATATCTGCTTGGAGAATTGGAGACACTTTCCCTGCAGATAAAACAAACAAATTGCAAGACAACAAGCTTGAGGCCAGGGCTTCAAAAGATAGTGTCAGGGTAGAAATATGTGTATGTGTGTGTTTGTGTGAGAATGCGTGCGCGCTTTTGTGTATACACAGTATACCATCACAGAGGCAGGAAGACACAAAGACAGACTCTCTCCATCACTTACAGGAAGCATTACCATCTTACTGTTAGCTACCATGATGGTATCCAGTAAATATCTGTCAGTGTGTGTGCGTGTGTGAGTACTGTATTCTCTTTAATAGTGGTATCTATTAATGTGCATGTTTCGAGATCCCTCTAACCATCAATACATGCATCACTTCTCTCTGTGGGATGTCGTCAGTGACCCTGGCAACAGTTTAAAATGAATTTTTCCACCCAGCAGATGTTATAATGAGGAGTTTTTCTCTCTTTACACTCAAAACGCAAACCTGCATTTTGCAAATGGGGTCAGAGTGAAGGTTTGCAGGATCATCTTCTTTTTGTGTCTCTCTCTACATATCGTCTTGCCAGTCTTTCTGCCTCTGCATCTGTCCTTCTGTCTGTCTTTCTCCACCTCTTTTCTCTCTGCCTGTCTGCCTGTTAGCGACAGCAGCTGTGCAGGGATACATCTAGCAGGAAATTCTCTGTCTTGACTAGCTGTCTTCTTGCCTGACAGCAGAGAAGCTGAGAGCTGAAGAATCAGGAAGCAGCTTTTATCTTGTCTGTCTCCTGCCTTTTGCTCCCAACTCCCAACTCTGCTTCTGAGAGGAGACGCTGAGAGAGAGACAGAGAGGGAAAGGGGGAGGAAGAGGAGGAGGAGGAGGGGGAGGAGAAGGGGGGGATAAAAGCAGGACAGAGTGGGGAAATGATATTACACAGAGAGAAATGAAAGAAAGAGAAAGCGAGACAGAAAGCTGATGCCGGAGTCTCTCTAAGAAAACGCTATTTCTTTCTCTCCGTCTGTCTTCCTCTCCTTCTCTGTTTCTCTGGCTGTTTTGATGTATTCAGACAAACCCACAGTGCTCCGATGGTGAAACAGGCGTGCAGACACAACACAACAGATGAAGAGTGTCAGCTGGTGGTTAGAGGCTCACACATGCTGCTTATCTCTCTCTTTCTCTTCCCCAACTGCATCCTCACTCTCTCTTTCCGCTCAAATCTTTTGTCTCGCTCTCGTTCCTCCTCTACTCCCTCCCTCCCGGCTTAGCTGTTGGAGTGAACTTGAGATCAATCATCTACCAAACATTTGATCGCCAACAGAAGATCGCCAGGCGGGGATGTATAGACTGTTGCAGCTGAGCCATTAGCATGCAGCCACTCCTGTACTTATTCGGGCTGGAAGGAATCCCCGTCTCGAGTGGTTCTGTAACACTTGAGTTATTATTTAATCATGCTGTAGTGCAATGCAGAAACACATTAACTGGAGCTTCTGTTGTGTTGCAAATGGTTGCATGAGTGTGTTCATCATACACAGTCACAGTTCATGGCAGCGTATAACATATCCAACACGTTTTCAGTGGGAGTGATGCTCAGGAGGCCTCGCAAGTTGTCCTTAGAAACAAAATGAAAGTAATTACAACATATCATTATGAATATTTCACAATAAAAAGTATGATTCACTTCTCAACTTTATTTTGAGGTAATATTTAATCCATTCAATTAGAGGCAGGTCGTGGTTTATTTTTTTGCCCTGTCATATTGACCGAGCAAGGCTGTAGCCATAAGCCCTTTTTAAATAGGAATTGTGCATGTAGGTCAGCATGTGATGTAAACAGTGACGTCCTTAACTGTTCCCGTCATTTGACGGTTAATTGGCTCTTCATTTGCAAGGGCAAGGAGGGCGCGCAATTCCTTGTCTCCCCAGTTGCTCATCTTTATAGTTTCTTTCAGGTTGGTGTTTCCCTCTTGCTACTAGCTGCTCATTCCTGCTATCACCTGTTTCCTGTTAGTCCACCCCCAGTGGGTCGCATGTGTGGCGTCATCAATAGCCCCTCCCACAAGTCATCAACAGCCTCTCCCGTGGCGGAAGGGCGCCTCGTTCTTTTTAAACCAAAGAGGTTCCGCCAATATGTTAACCTCTACATGGGGGAAAATTGGGCACCTCAGATCAACTTGCCAATCCGGCTCTGTGTGTCTAAACGCTCGCAGCTTGCCTGCAAAATGGCCCAACATTTGCCGAAAATCTGGCAGTGTTAAAGGGGCTATAGAGTAAACATTGACTTATCAAGATCAGCAAAAATGATCGAGGTCATGTCCACATATTGTAAAATATTGCGTCACAAAAGAATACCAACAAACATTTTAACCAACATGATGCAAGCATAAACAGCAGGGTCCTGATAATACTTGGGTGCAGTGCCCAAACTTAATGCTGAGACATGTTTTGTTGTGGTCACGCTGCCTCTGTCCTCTCGTCTGCTCTCTGTTGGAGTTTCACTGTTGGCAGGGCTCAGCGCCTCCACACAAATGCATTATTTTATTCTCTATTTATTTGGAATATTTAATTGATTTATTTTTTAGCATTCCTTCTCTAATCTCTGAATATTCTTAAAAAGTAAAAGTTTATTGCTCTTTGTAAGGGTGTGTTGTCATGCTCCTATACTATCAGTACATCAATGACATAAAATGGTCTTAAAATTACATTATTTTCATTTATTGCAATTACACTGACCACCTAAAGTAATTATTTTTAAAGACCTATACAGAAGTTGACTAATTCAGTTGAAGTAGCTGCCCTCTTGTGTTCCATGCTGTGTTTTTCATCAGCAAAAAAACTGTTTTGATGAAAAGAGGAAAAAAAGACAGACACTTGCTCCTTTCCACATGTTGGTCAAATATGGTTTCATTTTGAAGGCAAAACTGAAAATAGGCAAATGTGTGCATAATTGAAAGCTACGATTTCGCATATCAAATGTCCTAGTCTTTCACAAATGAAATGTGGCAACCTTACCAGGAGGTGGCCGTGGCTCAGGAGGTAGAGCAGGTCATCCATGAATCAGAAGATCAGCAGGTCTGATCCCCGGCTCCTCCAGTCTGTATGCGCAAGATACTGAACCCTAAATTGCTCCCAATGCCTTGGCCACCGGTGTATGAACATGTGTGTGAATGGGTGAATGTGACCCAGTAGTGTAAAAAGTGCTTTGAGTGGTCAGAAGTCAAGAAAGGCGCTATACAAGTGCAGTCCATTTACCATTGGCATAGTGGCCAACGCTAGCTAACCAGAGTAGACAGGAGGTTGGATAGTGAGCACAATGTTTTTTGCATGTTTCGCATGTTAAGGAGGCTAGCTGCTTGTCTGTCAGCAAAGCCAACAGAAAATAAAATAAAAAGGAAGATATAACATTTCACCACCTATGAATGAATAGCACTTGGAAATACGACGCTAAAGC
Source organism: Cephalopholis sonnerati (assembly GCA_019142605.1). Taxonomy (NCBI): domain Eukaryota; kingdom Metazoa; phylum Chordata; class Actinopteri; order Perciformes; family Serranidae; genus Cephalopholis; species Cephalopholis sonnerati. Next base: position 30,948,120 of record JAGQAX010000008.1, read on the forward strand.
TTGTAAGACCATGGAGTGCTGGACTAAAAAGAAAGCACCTCTTGTATTTCATGTCATTTGTGTTGTTGTCATAAAAATGTACTGGTTAGTTGCCAGTTAGTGACTGTCAGGCTTTTAACGCAACAAAAACTGACATCCCTCCTTTTTTTTGTAGGTTATGTGAGGCCTTGTAGCTCGTAGTCCTCTCTTTTTTCCTCTGTTACATTTCAACCACGATGTAACGTGCAGACTGAGACCACTACATGTTCTGTATGTTCATTTTAGGTCAGCTGAAGGACACCTAAACACGGCCGCATGCTCTGGCTTTTGCCAAAATCCGAGCTGTCACCTTCTGACTGGCACCACACCACCACACCATCATAAACACCATGTGGTGACCCCATGCATTTTTCTATCAGTAAACACTGTGTGCAGTAAGTCACAGAACGTGTTGCTTGTTGTATGCACTTCTACAGTCATGGGTGCTGAAAATGACACATGGTTTAAGGGATCACGGTGGCTTCACAATGCCTGGCTCAGATTTAGAGCCACTCTAATCTACAGTCAGCACTTCTGACAGACATTTAATGGTTTTATTGCTCTGTGGTATAGCTGAAAATGGCTGCATTATTGTATTCGCGAGACAGACACAGAGATGTATGCACATATGCAGGAACACACACTCACATGCACAGACTCGGTACAATAATGACCTTGACTAAGTAGCTCTCCAAATTGTAAGTGACTTTTAGAGCACTCCTCTGCTTTTCCCTGCATTTGCCTCAGCCGCATTCCCTCTGCACACTACACTACAGTGTCTTTCACAGTGGCCTCTGTGTGTATGTGTGTGTGAGAGAGAGACTCTTCATTGTTTTATCAGGACATACATTTTGTTCAAACTGCATTGACAGAACAGAGCAGGTGGGGCCTCGTGACAGTTTCTATTAGGTTTGTTTGTTTTGTTTTTTCTAAAATGGCCTTAACATTACAAGTGCTAATGGGTTAACATTTGGTAATACTAAGGTTTACTTTATAGTAAGGTGAATGACTTTTATTTTGCACCACCGGAAGATATTTAGAGCATCCACTGACATAATTATAGATGTCGAATTACGTTAACTAACGCTCCTGCACTTGGGGACGATGTAACTTTTGACATCCAGTGTTTCAATCAATACTGTGACTCTAACATTGCTTGTAAGAACAAATAGCTGTTAACATGTAGAACACAGATACAAGTTACTTACACAAAAATTGTATCCAAAATGTTCAAGAGATTTGAGTGCTATCTGGTTCACACTACACAATGTTTCTGTCTGTTCCAACAGCCACTATATCAGATTGTTGAGTCAAAATCATGCTGTGACATGGCTGATGGACATGACAGACTACACGATGGTCCACCACCAATCATCCCTGATGTTGTCAGCTTATTCTTTTCCTATTTGTATTATTATTACTGTTATTGTTGTTGTCACTCACTGCTCTGTCCAGCACTCACTGTATTTCCTCATTATCTGTGACACAGAGGGAAGTCTACACCTTGTTTATCGTCCACAGAACGAGGCGGCACGCCGACATATTCAGAACAAAATAAAACAGGCTGCAGTGAGAGTCTCTCTCCATGGGATATTTAAAAATAGCGGGTTTGTGCATTTAGTCCTTCTCAGGCAAGCTCAGGGGTTTAGTGTTGCTGGAGCACTTTTTTTTTAGAGAGTTAGAATATATGCAGTTCACATAACATGATCGAAATTAATATATATAAATGCTCTTTTCTAAAAGTGTATGTCATATAAAAACTAAAGTAATGGTTAAATTTAAGGTGTGTTGATTGATTCACAAGTTTGTCAACTCATTGCATTGAGTAACATTACAAGTTAACGTCCATTCCATCCATTTTCTAACCACTTATCCTCTTGAGGGTCGCGGGGAGGCTGGAGCCTATCCCAGCTGACATTGGGCGAGAAGCAGGGTACACCCTGGGTACACCCTGTTGCAGAACTGACATATAGAGACAGACAACCATTCACACTCACATTCACACCTACGGTCAGTTTAGAGTCATCCATTAACCTATCCCCAATCTGCATGTCTTTGGACTGTGGGAGGAAGCCAGAGTACCCAGAGAGAACCCACGCTGACACAGGGAGAACATGCTAACTCCGCACAGAAGGGCTCCCGTACCAGGGATCTCTTAAATGTGGGCAGGAACCCTCTTGCTGTGAGGCGACAGTGCTAACCACCACACCACCATGCCGCCCCACAAGTTAACGTTCGACCTTAAAAGTCGCCAGTAGTCAGTCCAGTGAATTATTTTTCTCAGACTTGTTGCAGCAAAACATCCTTTCACTTTATAGCTACAGTTTCCTAATAAAACTCTCCACAGTATGAACAGTGGTTACATGAGCCTCAAAACCAGCCACAACTCAGCCCTGAACAGAGTGACCGTCCTCTATTGACCAGTCAACAGACTGTTCACAGCTCCACCTTTTAGTACCAGATCTGTGTGCTAGGTACCCCAACAGAGGGGGGACCAAAAATGGGGACAGTAGGGACCCGTTCTATTGGTACCATCCACAACTTTTCACAGTGGAAACAGAAAAAAAAAAAAAAAACTAAACTGAACTGTACCATAGTGGAAACAGGGCTTTGGATGTGTAAGGGCTGCTAACACATCGCAGGCTAACCTGCTCAACTTCAGACCTTGATTACTGGTTATCAAATAAAAACTAACTTTTATGTTTCCAGGTGATAACTCCAGCCTTTGGTGTTCAGTTTACAATAATCTGATAATATAATTGAGAACAAAGAAACAAAACATACCTAACCTGATGATTATTTATTCAATATACTGGTGGTTTCTTTTGCAGCACACAAAGTTGTATTTCTTTACATTTTCATATCTCAAATAGCTTCTCTCAGATTGTTGCCCACATGTTGGAGCTTCTGCTCGTCTGGATCCAGCTTGTAATGAAAAAGGTTTTTTTATGGAGCTGTAAAAATATATGAGGGTGAGAATGAGCCTTGCTGGTGATTTGACAAGAGTGGAAATGTCTGTGGAACAAGGCCAAACTTCAAGGAGAACTTTGACAAGAGATGGGATGTTCCTGACCCCACTGCACATGGTCAACTCTGAGTCCTCCAACGAAATGTGAGAGTGATTCCTGTCATATATACTATTAGTAAAACCGTAGGGTAGTGTTTTCAGGTGGGGACAGGTGTGTGTGTGTCTGTGTGTGTGTGTCTGTGTGTCCATCTGTGCATGTACATGTGTGTGTCAGCATGTGCTCTTTGTACATCTGTTCATTTACTCTCAATGTTAGTGCATGTGTTGTGCTCTTGTCTTTGTAATGTGCCCGTGTGTGTGCGTGTGCGTGTGTGTGTGTGTGTGTGTGTGTGTGTGTGTGTGTGTGTGTGTGTGTGTGTGTGTGTATGCATTGGGGTCACTGGTAATTTGAAGTGTGAACGCTTGGTTTCTCCCCAGCATGATGATTTCCTCTGTCAGCAAACTGTGAGCTGGAAAATAGACCCGTATTACGATGAGATTAACTTTAACGGTCAAGGATTCCAGATCTTTCCAGCAAAGTCACTGAAGATTAGGACGTTCAATGACGCTTTTCTCTGCTCTGCACTTGTGCAGCTTTCGGCTGTGTTCAGTTCAGTTGAGTCCTCTGCTGTTTTGTTTGCTCTGTTGAATTCTCCCCTCATCTCTTCTGTGTAGATTTCATTTTGTGCCGTCTTACAGTAGGTGGCAGATTAGCTGCCTGTGAGAGACAAACAACCAGAACAATTGTATGTTTAATGCTTGATACTGACAGAGGGATGTATTCCCCATCTGACTCAGAGCAGGAATACATCACACCTGCACCTTTAATTATACGGCAGCATGCCATGAAAATATACGCTAACATACACTTACCAAAACGCTGTACTTCAGTCAGGAACACTTTAGCCAAAGAAAACTTTATTTCCATTTGCAGTATTATGTTTACCGATATGGCTCTGTTCTGGGGCCTACACAGAAATCCTCTTCCGGAGCACACTTCTCTGCCCTTCCATGCGCTTACATGGAAGGCCTTAAGGCAGAGAGAGCACACCTCTCTGCCCTTCCACATGCAAATGAGGAAAGCCTGAGGCAGAAAGAGCAGTTTTTGTGGTGTGCCATGGTGTCTTGTCTTGCTGGGGGGGCACTGCCATCTTGGAGTGTCTTTGCCATGAGGAGGGTTTCTTGGTCTACAAAGGTGTTTGGGTGGGTGGAGCATGTCAGGTAGCATCCACACGAATGCAAAGGACCCAAAGTTTCCCAGCAGGACATTGCACTGTAACAAGATGATCAATGCTCTTCACTTCACTTGCCAGTGGTTTCGATGTTTTAGCTGATTGGTGTAATTTGCAGTTGAAGATGGTAATAAATTGCAATATATTATATATAAAAAACATTTTAAATTGTTATTATATTGTATCGTATCTTAAATGTTATGATAATATTGTGGCACGGGGCCAATTCATGCCACAATACCAGAAATTTAGATATTGAGTGCCAATAAATTTCCACGATTCTCAACACCCAATACTCGATACGAAGTAAAAGAACAAAAACAAAACAATAAATCCAATGTACTTAAATATACACTCCTTTATTAAAAGCATCTAAATTTAATTAAATTTCATTTTAATACTAATCCCTGATGATCCACCTCAAACACAAAGCACTTGTCTATGTGGCATCATGAGATGTTGTGGCTAAGATAACACATTTCTCCTCCACTGTTGATGTTGTTCAGCATTTGTGCATGCAAGATGTGACAGTTGGTATTTGTGGTAGGCTATTTGTCCCGCCCATATTTGGTTTGAGGGCTGGGTAAAAAAGTGACAGTGACCCAAAGTTGAACATCTTTCAACTACAGCAACCAGAAAAAAATACACCAAACGTGGAGCAGTCAGCGAAGAATAGACGCTCAAAAATCATCACGCTGCAGGAGTGTAAATACACGGCGCTGCTATTGCAAATAAAAAATGAAATACGCTGGACCCAGGAAAAAAACACTTCTATTTCAAAGAGTCCGAGAGGAGCTATCGCTGCAGCTGAACTTGTCCCTGTTCTCCACGTGTTGCTGTTGTTCTGTGCTCCTTCTTTTTTCCTTTCGCATTTAACCACAGCCTTGAACACCTGTAGTCATTTACTCTGCCCCATTAGGTCTGTAAGAATGGCACCTGGTACCTATGGTAGGGTTAAGAGACGGATACTGTCACATTTTCAGAATATTAGCATTGACTTTATAGCAAAATATTGATACTTGTGACATACCTAACGAGGCCTCTGGTGATTCCCACCCCTACATATTACCGTTTTCACTCCTGACAAATTATTCAAACAAAGACACCCACATCCTTAGTTGTATATAAAATATGAAAAGTATGTAATATGTTACATCTGGGAAATATCTTTATAAACTGTAAATGGTTATTAAAAAGCTCTACAATCTAAAGGGGAATACATCACTTTGTTTTTGTTAAAAGTGTTAATATGTTCATTTTTTAAAACCTTCCCAAACCTGTAATTTAACCCCCAGGTGAACGAGAGAGAGATAGAGGTTTGCTGCATAATGTAAAGACAAAATTTTAATTATTGAAGCTGCTCCTCCACGTACCTCGAGTCTGCTCACACTATTAAAGATCTGAAATGTCAATTTATTTAACATGTGCTCTAACAACTCTGATATCAAAGTAAGCCTTGAATTACTGGAATATGGACACAGCTCGTGGGTTTCATCTTATTATGAGCGAAAAAAGGAAAAAGAGCTGTATTTGTCTTTTCTTTGCCGATACGGTGGATAAGGAAGATTAAAGACGTCTTGTCCTGACAACTCGAGAGAACAATCTGACAAGACTTAACAAAACCCATCACAGAAAGGTAGAACTTCAAACAGAATCAAAACCTGCAGACGATGAAGGAGAGATGCAAACACACCACCTCAGGCTCTGTCTCTCTGCAAGCATGCCTGTCTGTCTGTCTGTCTGTCTGTCTGTCTGTCTGCCTCCATACCTGGCTGTCTGTCAATCTGTCTACCTTTCACTCTACCTGTGTTACAAAGTGGCATCTATCCTGCCGCACCAACTGCAGCCAATTCTTCCCCTCATGTTGCAAATTAGAGATCAGCTGTCATGTTGTCATTAAAAAGCTGTTTCTCGTTCAGCTGCTCCGTATTACCCAGTAAACACCACAATTCCCATATCTCCGCTGTGTACCACACAATAAAGTAAAAATATCTTGAAATAGCACTTTGACATCGAGTCAGATTTAACAACTGTAAGGTTTGATTAGCATCTGTGTGTGTGTGTGTGTGTGTGTGTGTGTGTGTGTGTGTGTGTGTGTGTGTGTGTGTGTGTGTGTGTGTGTGTGTGCGTGCGCGCAAAGGTGTGTATGTGTAACTGACAGTTAGCTGGCGGACAAGCTGTCACAGCTCTCTGCTCTGCCATTTCCTATGGACTGATCATTATAGAGCTGTTATCTCTCTCTCTCTCTCTCTCTCTCTCTCTCACGCACACACACACACACACACACACACACACACACACACACACACATTGTGGATGTGATAGTGACTGCTGTGTAATACTGTACATCACACTCCAAGCTCTGTCATCACAACCACTTTAATTAGAACTTGGGAGAAGTGTGTGTGTGTGTGTGTGTGTGTGTGTGTGTGTGTGTGTGTGTGTGCTCGTGCTGTGATTTTCCATCCAGTCTAATCAAACTTGCAGTAATCAAGTCCGTCGCTGACAGAAGAGATGCAAACTTTACTTTTATCTTAGAGGCATCTAATCACAATGGCCACATCTTGTGTTTTTATGTCTCATACAAAGCCCACATTTTGTTTATTACACCGCACTACAAACTGCTTTCCTTCTCCTGAGTCTGTCAGACTGAACACACTTATGCTACAGTCATATTTTAAAGGCAATCTCTGAAGACACGTTTAATCATACACTGAAAATATACAAACTGTTTAACATACTGTAAGTCGTAGTTGTAAAAGTTACACTTGCTTGCACCTGCACTCGCTCTGCACGATGGTATGTTGGAGGAGCTAATGAGCAGGTTAGTTGAATTAATGAGTAATACTGTCACTGCTTGCTAACTGGCACACTCTGCCTGACTCTGTGAAATGGTGTGTAGAGAAGCAGGGGTGTCACTTTTGGCTAGTGAGCGTATCGTGCCAGAAATTATTCTCAGAACTTTCTGGAACTATTTCGGGTTTTTAACAGCCTTAAAAAAGGTTGACTCCCTGGCTGGCTCTCAAACCTACTGAATTGTTCTGTAGTTTACACAGTACTTAATGTATAAAGCCAAAGGATGGGGTGCTAAACAAGCAACAGCTACACGACTTAAAGGGACAGTTTACACTAAAGTCCAAAATACATACTTTTCCTGTCACCTGTTGTACTATTTATCAGACTAGATTGTTTTGGTGTGAGCTGCTGCATGTTGGAGATATCGACCGTAGAGGTGTCTTCCTTCTCTCCAATATAATGGAACTAGATGGCACTCAGCTTGTGGTGCTCAAAGCACCAAAAAATACCTAAAAAAAAAAAAAACTCAACAACAACTCAACATGTCTCTTTCTAGAAACCTTGAGCAGTTTCTTGCATTTTCTTTTTTCTAAACTACACCCGCCAACTGTATCACAGCACAGAAGGAAGCTTGCATCTAATGCTAGCTCACCTAGCACCACTGAGCTAGCTAACATTACAGCTCAGCTGAGGAGGACACCACTAATGTTTACATGTTATTAGCAGGGCTGTCCCTGAATAGTCGACCAAATGTTACTTGACCAGAAAGGTCATTAGTCAGCAATATTTCATCAGTCGCTTAGTCAAAGAAATAAACATATCACCTGATATGTAAAATTAAACAAAAGCTATAACTGAAGAAGTATCAGTTGCATGAAAACCAAAAGTATAGGCAGGCCAACTGTAGAGTAAATAACACCAGAATTCCTGAAGTCACTGGAAGATGTAAAGAGCTGGATAGAAACCAGAGGATCTGCAACCTCTGTGACAATGATCGTGTGGGAGATGAGTGTCATATTTTGTTTGAATGTCAGAATGTAAGCATTATGTCTTACAGAGAAAGGTACTTGCCAGAGTATTATTCAAACAGACCATCTATGTTTATATTAATTTTGTTATTACAGTCAGATAAGCCAAAAGTTATTTGTTAACTCAGTGCTTTTTGGAAGAATGCGTTTCCTTTGTCTGAGTAACATTTGTTGTACTTTAGCCACGCTGTGTGCCATTGTTTTGTTATCATTGTGTGCAATGTTTATGCTCCATACCATGTGATGTGGTTTTGAGTCAAATGAAAGGCGAAAAAAAGGCAACTGTAATGTCTTCCAGAAACCACGACCAAGTTACTCAAGATATTATAATACACAGACATTGTTGTGAGCAGTTTTATGTTTCCTTTCTACCGAATGCCAGCTATATCAACTAGACGAGAGGGTCGTGTCAGCACGTGATGTAAACAATAATGGCGTCCTCCTTGGCTGAGCTGTAATGCTAGCAGTCGATACATGCTGCCTCCTGTGAGACGATACGTTTGGCCGGTGTTGTTCAGAGACAGAAAATAGTTCCTACATGAAACTGCTCACAACAAGGTCTGTGGATTATCTTGAGTAACCAGGTCATGCTTTCTGCAAACAGACATTGCTGTTGAGTTTAGCAAATGAATTTTTGATACTTAAGGTATAATTATTACTACTTTTTTTAAAATGTGGAATAATTCAACTGCTGCAATACTCTGTGCAATATTCCCAACACCACATCATGCATATAATTATTAAACATACAATGCACATATTTGTACATATTTCTTATGTTTATTCTTATTCCTGTCTTTATTTTATTGATGTATGTATTGTAGTAACCATTATCGCATCATACATATTTTATATTTCTGAATGTAACACTAGTTTATACAGTGTAATGTAGCACGGTGCACATATTTGTATATTTTTACACACAGACTCAGCAAAGTGAAGACGTGTATTTTATTACTTCTATCTGAAGTACTGATGTTTACATTGTGTCATAATACACATTTTTATTTCTATTTTCTTTAAATTTATTACTTTATTTTTACATACGTCAATTTTCGTACTATGATTTTGACAACCCGAGTGCCAATCTAGTTCCTTTACATTAGGGCAGACATCTCTTTGGCTGATATCTCTAACACTCTGTAACTCACACCAAAATAATCTAGACTGATAAGTAGCACAACAGGTAAGAGGGAAAATATGTATTTTTGATTTTGAGGTGAACTGTCTCTTTAAACCTGAGTTTTAAATTTGCTATAACAAGAGTCAGTGAAGTTTTGTAGCCAGCTAATGTTAGGTGGCTACAAAGCCACAGTACAAATGTTGGCTAAATGCCTATCACCTGTATGCTGCACAGCCAAACATGTGGTTCTAAGTTTGGTTTCATAAAGAACACTCACAGGGTTAGTGACTACTGGCTGTAAGTAAGTAGGGTAACTACTTTTGCTGGTGAGCTAACTGCTAACACGCTAGCCAGCTGGGAACACGCTAGTCCTAGTTTAACTGTCTATTCTCTCTTTACTTTGTCGTTAACTTTCCCTTTGTTCCAAGTGAAGTTAACATTTATTGTATGTAAGACGGATACGAACATATCCTGTTCTAGGTAACAGTTAGGGCTGCCCCCGACTAAATATTTTCCTAGTTGACCAATAGTCATCATTTAGGGCCATTAGTCGACTAGTCCCCCGCATGTTTACGATACAAATTTAATTATTAAATGATATATTTTGGGTGGGGGAACACAATGGTTTGAGTTGAAGGTGTGAGAAAGAATAGTATCAGTAACATTGTTAACACTGTGCTACATTACAGAGAAATAGAAGACCGTACTAATGAACCTTCATTAATATAGGCCTATATTTTATCTACAAGTGCACGTCACACACTGAGCGAGCCGCCTGTTAATGACGTTGTCGGCTAATGGGCATGTAGCTACTTCCATGTTTCAGATGATATGTCATGTTTGTGGTCGACCAATGAAGATGAGTTTACATATCACCTTGGGTTGGTCCTTCACCTTCTCAAAATGATCCCACACTTTGGATTTCCTGCCTGACATGTTATTAACTAGCCTGTGGAATAACCGCAGGTTCCAGCCCTGGAAATTAACATGACTCCTGTCTGACTGCTGAGCGTGGCCACTTCCTGTGTCTGTCCTTTCAAATTAAATTCCCACATGGTCCAGTCATATAGGGTTTGATTTATTTTGTAATAGTAATAGAGTAGTAGAGTTGAAATAGAGTTTTACTTTTTTTTTTTTTTTTCTGTGACTAAGTGAGACCAATGAAATCTTAACGACTTTCTGTTTGACTAACATTTGGTTGACCATGTGGGGGCAGCCCTAGTAACGGTAGCTAATTTGTGTCAGCATCATCAAGGATATTGTTTCCTATCAAGTCTGACATGTTAGCACTTCACTAAAGTGACTTCTTCACTTTAATAAAACAAATACTCTTCTGTCAATTGTGGGCAATAATGATTTATGGGTTGGTTACATATAGAAAATGCAAGAAGCTTACTGCCTCAGCAACAAACAATGGCTGTAATTAGCCACATTTTTTAACTGGAACATATATGCAATGATAGCAGAGAAGTATGTTATGGTACTGGAAAGGTGTGACATGTTTATTTGGATGTTCTGATAACTTTTGCAGCTGTAAAACAAGCTGTAACTGTTGTAAATCTACGCTCACAGCAGCTGTTGTCTGCAAATGAGCAAAGTATGTCACTCTTTACCTATCAGGTGGTGAGAGTTAGACACTCAGAGGGACTTGTGTTCCTTGGATGCTCTGCGAGTACCTGTGTGTTCAGGCAGTGTGGCTATCAACAACCAAGTGTACATAATTTAATTTAGTTTAACGTAAGTTATTATGGTAATCTTTCGTTTGAAATGCAGCGTATCACATTTCTTTCTTGCCCTTTTAAGACACCTAACAGATTTTTCTGCCTTGCTCTGTCTCCAACATCAGAAGCCAGAGCACAGCCTTGCGTGTTGCGCTATGTGTCTGTAATTCCCACCGACAACTGTGTTAATGGATGACAATAGCAGAGAGGAGAGCGCCATATGTCTGAGCCTGGGGCAGCGCGGAGAATGGCAGGGCACACAAAGACGAACGGAGACGGGGGGGGCGTGAATGAAGAGGGGAGGAACGAGATAGAGGGATGATGGGGAAGAAAGGGGAGAAATGGGGGATCCAGTGAAACAGGGAGGAAGAGAGGAGGAGAGAATAAAGGAGGGAGAAATGTGAGGTTGAAGGGGGAGCAAGAGATGGGCCTGAAGAGATGGGAGAAATGGGGAGAAGATGAGATTGAGGGAAGGAGAAAGAAAAGGAATTAAGCAAAGGGCAAATGAAAGAGAAAGAGAGTATGTGGAGAAGAAAGACGGGGAATTTAAAAAAAAAAGAGGAGGAGAAAGGAAAGGAAACGGGGCAAGAGCGGGGTAGAGGAGGAGCACTGGAAATAAAGAGATAGATAGGGTTTTCTTCCTTTCCACCCTGTTTTCATCTGCATCTAAATATCAGCGATCTGACTGGGATCATTTCAGTTGTGGCCAGAGGTTTTTAAGTGCTTGATTGTTGGAGCAAATGTGCTTCCTGACTTGAGTGAATTGAGAGAGTGCTGCTTGCAGTGCAGCCACGATGCTGTAGGACTCCAGCACTGAACGATTTGACTAGTAAACATTGCTGCTCCTGTGCCTCTCTGTTAATAAACTATTTTATTACAGCTTGCAAGAAGTTATCACAGATTTACACCCTTTTATGGTTTGTGTCATTTATTTATTTCAAATAGTGAGGTTTCAGTTTTCTTTCATTTGTATTTTTCCTGTTCCCTTTGTTTCAAATTTACAGTTATTGCTTCAGCTTTATATATTTTTTAATAATTTCTATATACAATATAGTTTATTTTATATAGATAGTATACAGATTATTTTGGTTGTTATTGCTCTATGTCAAATACAAATTCTTCTTTTGCAGACAGCAGTGCATTTATATTGTCTTGATAATACTATTGACAATTCATCTAGCTGCTTTTATTATCCAATAATCTTTTTTTTTCACATAAAATGTTTTATTGCTCATTTTTTTATTTGTTGTCTTTAAAGTTTATTATCCAGGTTATCACACCCCAAGCTGATGTTGGACAATAACAATGTTTTGTTGTGGTTTTAAAGGTATCTAGTGTAGGGGCGGCACAGATAGCGTACATGTGATAGTATGAAGACCATATAGGGCTGGACGAAATGGAGAAAATCAAATATCACAATATTTTAAACCTAATACTTTGATATTGATCAGTATTGTTGGTTTGACTACTGGTGCTGTCATGAATTAGATTTTGATAATCATCAGTAATGTGGATATAATGAATAAGTGGGTAAAGGCAAATAATAGAACAAAAAAGTCTGGTTCAGAAAATTACTTTACTTTACTGTAATGCAGACTTTAAAGTTACTGTAGGCAGAAATTTGGGAAAGACGATGAAAAATAAGCAGAATTTTATAGTACACCATCCTCCTGCAGCTTCCTCTCTCTGTTCTAAGCCCCTCCCACCACACAACCACAGGCACATTCACGTGCTACATACAGTAACCCAGTGTTTCCCATGCATTGATTTATTTCATCTTATTTTATTGCACAGTTGCATTCAGTGCATTAACTCAACCCCTCTTTGCCTTGCGCTCCCTCTCTCTGTGTATCAGACCACAAATGAGACAACAATAAGCTAGTTATCCCACAGTCCTTCTGCCTCACTCCCCGCCACTGTGGACTGCTTCACCCAGAGAAGAGCTGGCTGCAGCTCAGGAGTTGAACCACCTTCAGTCGGCGGCTGTAGCGGCTCAAATTCAGCCAATGCAGACCTCCAGCACCAGGTGTCATAGCGGGCTGGTCTAAAGGCCTTTGCACATTGAGGCTGTTTTTCGTATGCGTGTCTTTAATCCGTCATCCAAAAAAAATCATAACGCACAGACACCTTGCATAGTCATGCGTTTTATTGTTCTATTCATTATGAAAATTCGCAATATGTGACAAAATGAACTGCCCCTCTCCACTGGAGTTACCAATCTGGTTGTCACCACTCCCTCCCTCTCTGTCATTTGGCACCGTGGCTGCATGAAGGGGTGGAACTGTCCTCTGACTGCCCTCCACATTCTGCGTGCGGTCCGCATCTCCCTCCTTGTCGTCATCATCCACTTGAATATTACTATCTGACCTGTAGAAAGTGAGCTGTCTGAGTCATGATTCTGTGTGCCCCGTTCCTGTGTCTTGTCATTTTCTTCCTTTATTCTCTCTAAAACCTCTGACGGATGCGAAAAACACAAAAAATCAAACCTGTACAAAGAATTTTAATGAGAGATAAAGGTTTCGGACTCTGTGTGCAAACGTGATTGACACAACCTGAAGTCGTTTTTGTTTTTAGACGTGACAAATTTGGATGCCTTACCTGTGTAAAGGCAGCAACAGAAAGTATGCGGTGTGTGGGTTTGCGCTGGCTAATTTTGGGTTGCTGCAGCTACCGATTGAGGGTCCTTCAACAAGAACTGCTGCCCGCTTTCCTCCCGGTGAGATGGTCTTTAGTGTTGAGGCAGAGGACACAAGATGGTTCGAGGCTCTAGCTAACATTAGCTACATAATCTTCACGCAGCAGCTGTGAGCCTGTAGCTCTGGTTAGCAGACGGCTAAACATTTTCTCTTCATTTCTGAAACGCTTTGCCGATACTGACATGTTTTATTTTCTTTATTGTCAGACTCTCTTTAGGCACTTTGATAAAACACTTTAGGTTGTTCTTTCAATGTAGACAGTTGTTGCAGTTGTTGTAGCAGCTTCCTCTGGAGGATTCTCTGCCAGTGAATCAGGCTTTCATCATGTAAAGGGACATGCACACACATCTGCTTTTGTAGAACAGCCAATAGGCACGCCCTCTCTCTGAAGTGACCTGTGATTGGCCAAAGTCTCCCATAGCTGGCTAGGTTTTCTAAAGCCTGAAAACAGAGCCAAGAGGAGGTGTAGAAGTCCAATTTTTCCTCCAGTCCACATGAATTACAGTGTGCTCAGGTTTATTACAGGATTTTTGCTCAATGACGCTAAAATTAAACTGCCTACACCTTCTTTAAAACCAGGGAAAGACAAGGATATCAAAATCTACGACGATATTGAGTCTCATGTTACAATATTGATTTATTGCCTGGCCCTAACACCAGACATGCAGATTTGTTTTATAATCAGCTTTATGTGTAATGTATCTATATCTTACTGCACAAAGGAGTCCACATGTTTTTATTCTGAAGAATAATCATGACTCATTTACTTAAGTAGAATTTAATTAGAAGAGTTTGCTTCTAATCATCTCTGAATTTGACTTTCACAGTTTTTATGGCGTCACACATTAGTGTCAGCCTGGTCTAAAACAGATTTACATTTGAACAAGGTTATAAAACCATCAGAATTCAAAACTGTCTTGATATTTGGAATCAAGAGCTTATAACATGCCCCCATTCTGAATAACTTTGGATTACAGTTTTGGTGGTGTCGGTCTGTAATGGCCTCTGATCAGGAGTACATCTCATCTCAGTTGCCAGAGCTGCACTTGTAGTGTTCATGAAATCTCAACTTTTCTCTCTCCGTCTCATCTCCTTTCATCTTCCCATCTCCTCCTATTTCAACTTCCTGTGTTACTCTTGTCCTGCTGCATCCAATCGCACACAAACTCACACGTCCACATACACTCGGCTTTATCTCGTCACATACAGCTCCAAATTATGGAGTTAAGCGGTCCATTAACAGGAAGAAGAGAGGGAGCCAGCATGTCAGATATCAGACAGGACAGCTTGAGAGAAGTGGAGGGGACAAAAGAGGAGAGGAGAGGAGGGGAGGAGGAGAAGAGGAGAGGAGGGGACATCCTATTGAAATGGAAATGGAACAGGCCAATTAAAACATTTCACTGGGAGCTTGTTTGCATCTCCAGCTCAGCTCACACAGATTATATATACAGCACATTATGGAGTAATGAATATGTATAAATTGAACTCTTCAATTATCACGCCACCACTGGGTCTCAATTAATACACTATACTTCTCAATCATAATCTGCATGAGTATATTTCTCGCTCATGATGTAAAAGCATTCACCTTTAAATGACTTCACACTGAGACTGAAAACTGATCCCACACAGAGCGTGTTTATCTATTTAATAACATCCAAGTACAATATATACTGTCGGCTTGTCAATTTCAATGTAAACAAATAGACTTATTATTTATAAAACACACAGATGTATGTGAGGCAAGAGTACATGGGAGCAACAATAGGTATTAAATACATAGTGTGGTGTTAACGTCCTAGTTGTAATATATGTAAATACACCTTTGGAATCATTACTGACTGGTAGTGAATATAAATAATGAGTGTAACCTCTGAATGCCTCAATTATTTTATACACCTGGGACCTGACAATACTGTTCCAATAACCAACAGCTAGTTGCTGCTTAATTATTGCAGACACTGAAAATGTTTCTCCAGCTGGAGCAGACAATTTTTCTTAACAAGCAACCCTGCTGTCATTTTTCTATTCTAGTTTTAGTCTAGTAAATGTGTTGGGCAACAGTTGGAGTCCAACACAAAGTTGAGTCTACGCAAAGTTAAGTTACCCTGCCATGTAATAGTTCTTATTCAAATTGCGTATAAGGCTGATCAACATGTATTGTGATTTTTAGTATGGTGATTCAATAAGGCACTAGACCACGGGACAAAGAATAATAAATAATACACTGTATCCACCTTATTCCAGCCCCCATGATCTCTTGCGTGAATTATGTGCATGACTTCCGGCGTTGAACTGAAACCGGCGATTTCCAGTGGTAACAGTTTGTTTACAGTACTCTATTCTTCTTAACAAGAGCAACTGGGAAATAAAACGTGGAACACACCACCTGTTATAGCTCAAACAGGATTTTGTGATCATACTTCTGCCATCTCTGACAGCCATCTCAAAGCAACCGGGCACGCTAGCAATTAGCTCACCTTGCTTCATTAAAACATTGTTAACTTTAACATGTCCTGAGCTAGCTTAAGGTAAACATCTGCTCCTTCTAAAGATGATTTATGATCTCTGATGACTTGTTAAGAGATGCTAACACATAATTCAGTATTAACTGTAGCTCCATGTAAAGTGAATAAATGTGATGTTTCCCAGCTAATCCTCCGCTCGTCTGCGTTACCCACGCAGTTTACACGTTTTTTAACTTCTGATTTATTAAAAACTGTTCTGAGGGAAACATGAAGCTGAATTTAGCAGCAGACTTCAGTAACAGTAATATAAAGTAGGAGGAAAAGAAGCCCTGATGACTAAATACATATTTCACAGTATGTTGCTGAGTTTATTCTCTAATGTAGGTTGAGAATGAAGTCAGACGGGAAAGACAGGGATATCATGTACTGACGTTGAGTGACGGACCTGTCAGTCTACGTGTCATTCTCTTCTGATAATTCTGATTTAATACTTTTTCGCTGTGTCTCATGAAACTCTTGTGGTTTTATTTCTCATATCAATGGTAACCATGGGAACAGGAACAATCCCTTTTTGTTCTGGTCACATGTTCAACACACAGTTGCTGAAGACAAAAATGTAGCTTAGACTGGTTGTTAGTCGTTACAGACACGGACAGTGCAACACGTACCAGAGCTTTGCAAAGACATTTTAGAAAATGCTACGTTATCATTAGTTAAATATTTGTTAAAAAATAAATCAGTATTTGCTAAACTGAAGGCAAATTACTTTGGAAGAGAACCGGCGTTGGTGGTTAGCCACCAAGAGTAGCCACTGGGACTAACCACAGACAGTCTATGGGACTAACTAGCTTAATGCTACTTCCGCTATCTCACAGGAAGTTGTGCCCATAATCATTTCTACAGTAATGCCCTCAGGAAGAAGGTGGATATTGTAAGATACATTTCCAAAAACAGTGCCCATCTGATGTCAGTCGGTCTTATTTTTATTTCAGCTGCATCATACTGTATAGAAAGTGGTGAATAAATGATGTTTTATGGTCTTATTTTTGACAATTTTATTCCAGTTAAGCACTTTGTGACCTTATTCTGTGAAAGGTGCTATATAAAATAAACTTAATTACCTTATAAAATGTATGTGTAATGTACATAAAATTAATAACAATATACATTTTTTAAGTAAGTAAACTTATTATGCTACAGTTGCACTTGTTTGTGTTTAAAATATCAAGCTGTATATTGTGTATCTGATGTAGCCTAAAAATATAGCAGTATTTGTTAGGCCATATTGCCCAGCCCTGAGTGGAGCACAGAGAGGTTAGTAAAGTAAATCCTGCCTCACTTTTGAGCTTACTCGTGTTCTTGTAGCCTCCGCTCCGCGGTGTGTTACAGGGTACCTTTAGTCTTCCTGAAAAGCAGAGTGATTCACCAGTGGGATGAGAAACACTCCTGTTGCCTGGCTCACTTCAGCCTTTTGTTCAGGTATCGAAGGTCAAGAAGTCCCAGAGGATCTCATTTACTGTCAGGAAAGGAATTGTTTTAGAGCGCTGTCACTTTGAGAATAGGAAAAAATGTTGACAAATTTATAAGCTATGTAACCAAAGTACTCAACACACACTGTCTTTCTTCCTCCTCCCTCTGTCCCATGTGTTCTCTGTCTGTGTGTGTCCACCAGTGCCCCCCTGTCCCTTTGAAACCAGGAGTTTTATCACTCCAAACATGAGCCTGAAGCTTTATGTGAGGCTGGAATATGCACAAAAGCAGCCAGAAATACTCATGAACTCCTCTCGCCTCGCAGAGTCTGCCAGAAGCTCGGCCTTTGAATCAGATGGTCATCTTGCCTTCACTGCAACAGAAAAGGGCCCTTTGGACTCGGGTGAGTGTATGACACAGACCAGTATTTCAGTAACTGAAGAAGACAGCTTGAAAGCGCTGTGCTCTTTTGTTGGCCTTTGCAGATTTACAAAATTATCCATGTGTTTGTGCTCACAACGGAGCAGGGCAATATATTGTTGTTGTTTTTTTTTTATATCGTCATCGTGACTTCAACTTGCACAATAAACACATCGTGAAAGACTGCAATATTGCACTCAGGGATTTTATGAGTTAGTTGTAGGGAGTATCAGTGGAAAATGGTAACACCTTTTTTTTTATTTTTGCCTTTTGTGCTAAATTTAATGTTCAATTTGTTGGCATCAGTGTTTGAAATACATTCCTCTCATTCTTTTTTATTCAACAAGTAGTTTGTTGTATTTTAGTAATATCCTGAATGCAGCAAAAAAGCAAAACTGAGTACACTTAAATATGTTTATGGCAAGTAATTTGGTAATATGGCAAGCATTTTCCTTACATTGTGGAGCAGAATGCAGCTATTTGTGAGTGAGAATTTAAATAGCAGATATTTTCTTGTCCAAAAAACAGCAGCTGAACCTGTGAATTGTTCACAAAATTGTGACTCTGTTAAATTCTGCACCGTGAGTGAGAGCTCTAAAATGTTTACACTTTACTTGCTCAATCAGACTGACTTTAACCCTGCAGTCGGTTAACTGATTTCTTCTGCCTGTTGGTGCATGGTCCTTTGCCCTCCAAGTTGGAAACACATTCATGAAAGGTTTGATGGGAAAGATGGCATGGTGGGTCAGTGGATTAGTGCATCACCTGTGTTTCAGCCCCCTGGAGAATTCCTGTTCTGTTCTAGAGTTTTAAATTGTCTCACAGTGGTTGTGTGGATTTCGTCCTGCTCTTTTTCTTCCATAGTCTGAAGACATTCAGGACAAGTGGATTTGAGACTCTAAATGTTCTATAGCTGTGATGTGTTGTCTGCCTGGGCTTTTGCGTTCGCCCTGTGAACAGTTCAGGCTGTAGGCCTGTCATGATAGTTATATCATTGACTTATCGCATGATATATGGACATGACCTCAATCACTTTGCTCATGTGTATTTGTTTACATAAACATCATAAATCTGTCACAAACATTTAAACCGACATGAAGCCAGATTAAACAGCACGGTTTTGCTGACCATTACAAAACTCTGGCACAGCAGTTCATCATCACACTTACTTGTGTGATTCTGAAGAAAATAAAACACTTTTAAAGACGACACAGTGTAGCTTACCGGCAGCCTGCAGCTGCACTTCTGGAATGGAAGATGCTCAGTCCTGATAGTTCGGCTGTGTCTTGCACGCACACGCAGCCAGAGAGAGAGACGTACACCAGACTGGGTTACCAGGTAACAGTACAAATAATCAGTGACTGTAGCATGACATGGCTAGCGGTTTAAAAACAGAGTCGAGCCTTTTAAAAACTTGGTGTTGGATGTAAGCCGCTGCTGCTAATTAGCTCAGGCTAACGCTCTGGAGACGGTCGGGGGTTAGACGCTTGGCACAATCCTGTTGTCTTCTCAGGAACTGTGAAAGACGTCCACACCGCGACATGTTTTGCCCTCTAGACAGCGTGCCGCAGTTGTTGTTGTTCTTCTCTGTGTTTATTGGCGGCTCACAAACTAAGTGTAAAGGTACATGTTCCGACACCCATTGTGTTGGGTGTGTGGATGCTGCCCTTGTTAAGTCAATGAAAGCAGTCTGGCCTCATATTATTGGCGCTGTTTATCAACTATAATTTTGATGATTGGAATAAGGCATAATTATAAAAATGTCCCATTATCGATGATAATTTATCAGCTTAATATATATCGTGCATCTCTCGTATGTACTGTATTTACTATATTGTAGCATGTAGAGCCTCTAGAGTCAGCTTAGACCCTGGTTCTAACAAGCTTTGTTTTATAGTATAGGCACCAGTTTGAAATAGAGCACTGGTAGCAGTACTGGTAGCAGTGTTAATTCAAACTGATGGTTGGCATTCATTGTGACAACTCTTATTTGGGACTGCTTGTGATGAAAAGCTGAAAACTGCTTGAATAAACATGTAGTGGGAATGTATGTAATAGCATCTAATCTGAGTCAGTCTTGGAGAAAATAATGCAGCCATGAGTTTCTGGTAGTGCTGAGACCTCTGCTCTCTGTCTCCCACTCTGACAGCCTCTTAGATGAATGCTTTCTGCTTTCTGGAGCTGACTTTGTTGTTTTCCCAGGCAGCCATGTGCAACTAGGCTAATGAGTACATTTAGCTGGAAAATGCTGAGGTAACACTTTCATCACACTGTGTGTGTGTGAATGTGAATGTGCGCGCGCATGCAGCCATGGATCTGTGTATGTGTGTGTGTATATCATCTGTTTATTAAGGTCACAGTCAGAGATTGAAGTTTGAGCTGAAAAAACTAATTAGAGACTCATCCTGCTCCTTGCATCACACCTTTCTAGTCACAACCATCTTTTCCTCCACGCATTCCTCCGTCTTTACTCAATCTTTCTTTGTGTCTCTTTCTGGCTAACCTTCCCTATATCGCTTTTTGGCTGCCTCCCTCTTTCTTCCCCTTTCTTGTACTGTCCCTCCCTTCCATCTTTCTTTTCCTCTTTTGATGTCTCATTTCATTTTCCTTCTAAAGTTCTCTTTCTTTGCATTTTATCCACCTTTTAGCCAAGTAGTAACTTTCAGGGCTTAAAAATAAAGCCCACATGGAGCTGCCAAAAACTGCAGTTCCTTGAATGGCCACTTGAGGCTGAAAAAACACAGTAGAAATACACGTTTACAGCCTGGTACAAATAACCTGAATTAAACTTTGACTAAGCCCCGCCCCTTTGTGATGGTCCATCGGGCTGTCAAAGCTAGCATAAAGCCCACATGGTCATTAGCCCCACTCCCTGAGGAAATGTTATCAAAATTTTTGAAAAACAAAAACGCAATTTCAGAGAGAAGCAGACAGAAATATGCGTTTGAAGGATTATTTCAGGATGTCAAACTGACTCAGCAGCAGACACAGGTGAAAAGATAAAGATAGTTAGAAGCTACAAGCTAGCGTACAGATCAAAGTGTAAGTAAACCACAGCATCACCTGGTGATTGAAGGAAAACTATGCTGATTTTTAGCCAGCTCTGTGTCATTGCATGGTGTGCAGATGAACGGTGTTTAGCTTCCTCTTGTGCCATCAGTGCTTGAATCTCACTAGTGGATAGACTGGCAGCTCCAGGGAAGGCCAAGGATCGCTTATCTTCACACTAAAAGGAAACACTGCTGGTTGAATATCGGTAGAGTTTCCATGTTCCTCTTCACTGGTTCCTGTGAGGCAGGGTAAGTCTTCATGAACTGTTTTAGTCATTAAAAAGCAAAAGCAGCATGTGTATACATTCAGTAGGCTACATCTTCAGTAGCTAGCTAGCTAACCCTACACTTTTCAGGGTTTGATTTTGGTTGTGGAGCAGGGCAAAAATAATATCTCCTTCCAACCTTTGCCCCAGGCACAATTTTCCGCAAAACCAGCCTGAAAATGAAGAAAATCTGTAACAACTGCACGAGAGTCCATGGAGCACAGCTGTGTTGTTGTCGGACCCGTACTGGAGCTAGCCAGTGCTACGCTATGATTGGCAAGTCTGTGTTCAAGGGGCAGGACTTAGCAATAGATCATTTAAGGGTGTGGCCGCTTTGACTGACAGGTTGGTGTTATCCATTGAAAAGTTGCTACCGGGGCGACAGCATGGGTTGGATAATGTGACCATGGTGTAACCAAGATTCACAGAGTATACTGTATAGGCTGAGCCTAGCTGTTGCTATTTCATCGTGTTTTCAGTTAATGAAAGCTAATTGTGATGTTTGGGTTGCCTGAAATTTTTTTCCCTGTAAAAGGGTTTTTTTGTGGGGATTTTTTCTGTATCCGTATTCTGTATTCAATTGAATTGAACTGAATAACGAAAGTCTTGTTCAGCGTTTGGTTGTACTAAAAGATCCTCTAAGGAGTCAGACGTTCAGTTTTTCTGGTAAGTACATTTTGTTTTTAATGGTTATACGTCTGTTTCTCACTTGTTAAAATTAGCATTAGCATTACTACAGTTAACCATAGCGCTAAATGCACCATTCTAACCAAGCTGGCAGCTAGCTTCAGGGTTATCTCCACCCTCTTGTACAAAATAGCCACTTCTGGCTCCAAAATTATGGCAACAGCTGAACTCAAACCCTCAAAATTGGAGTCCATAAACCAGTGGGTGTCGTCACAGTGGCTACGTCCATTATTCTATACTTTATACTGTTACCTCTGTCTCACTGTGAAAAATCTAAACAGAGAAAGGTGGTGATGTGGACATCCTCCAGCTGTTCTGAGGGACTGATGTTGATCGTCATGCTGTCGACAATCTGTTCTCAGTGGTCTTTAAATTCACTGAAGTTTTGGGAAACAAAAGTTCTGTTGTTGCAGTAAAAAGTCAAAAGTAAGATTTTTTCTCGTTTTAGTTTACAGTGTTTGTTAACTAGACAGCAACTGGACCACAGACCCACACTATAAGTGACAGGAACACAGTTTAATGCCCTCCAACCCTGTTTTTAAAGCACTGGCTTCCTGTAGAAGTATCACACAAATTATATTTTTGGAGAGTGTATCTGCAGGAGCTTGAGTGACGCGAGCAGCAGTTTTTGCTCCTCAGCTTAAAGAAAAAAAGAAATGTGTACTTGAGGCAGTGACTTTGGCCTTCGTGAGCTTCCTCTGCCCCTCTGAGTGAGTCATCATAGCAAAAAAATGACAGGGATGAATTTGCAGATAGTCTGTGCAAAATATATCTGCAACTGTCCGACTCAAATCCAAATCTGAGTAACACATTCATGAGAGTATTGACAGGGAACTTGTTTCCTGAGAGTTGTTACAGTAGTGTGACTGAGCCTTTTAAAGGTCTGCCTGTAATCAGTGAGAGAAAACACTGGACTGAAACAGGACTGTTTACTCTCATTAAACTTAGAGGACAAAGGATGGAGTTTGTTTCAGTTCTTCAGTCAGTGCACTGCTGCAGTAAAACAGAGACAGAGAGTTGCTTGTTTGTGCACTTTGTGTTGTAAGTCTAATTATTTAGATTTCTAATCTAGCATTAGTCGGGCCAGTACTTCACTTTTTCTTGTCCTGGTGGGTCTGCTTCTCTGCTCTGCTGATGCCTGTCCTCCGAGCATCTGTTCAGTACAGCAGGAATAATGTTTCCCACATCACTCTGCACTTGTTTTCACAATTACGAGTTATAGAAATCCTAGCAGGGGGATATGAGCTTTTTAATTTCTCATTATTCATCATTATACCAGATTTTGTAACAAAGAAGAAATGAAATGAAACAGAGTTATTCAAATAAGGAATAAATAGGAAAACAAGTTGTGAACATGAAACAGTGAATGTGAATGACTTTCTTAACAGCCATGTTCACTCAGCTGCAAAGTTCAGAGTGATGATGAGGAATACATATATATATATATATATATGTTCCAGAATATAATGAAATAACTAGTATCTTGTTGTAGGGTTGGGCGATATTGAAATTCGCCCACTGATATTGCTTCAAGAAAATAATGATGGACCAAAATATCGTCCAGAAAAAACAGAGAGAGATCTTTGGACTGGAGACTGGAGATGTTCCAATACACCATAATGTGTAGGCAGCGCTACTTTACACAAGGGCATTATCAATACATTTAGATAAACTGGTGAGATTATTTTTATTCAATACCATGTTTATTTGCCCTCATACAGTCTCGCCAGTGTTGATTGTCAGGTTTATACTCTGTCACCTTTGCAAAACCCCAATGATTGAAGGTTGATTGCTCACTGAGGGAGGAGTTTTGATCCGGCAGCTCTTAATGGATAGAGTCGGTCGCACACTTGCGTATTCTGTTGGATTTGTGGTGCTTTCATGTTTAGTCTCGACTTGTTTGTTGTACTTTGTTCTTGGCAATGTCCCAGTCCGACCTCAAAGGTTTGTATCAGGGCCAATCGAAGCATTTTTAACTGAACGAGATCGGCTATATTAAACTACATAGTCTAATTGGATTCTTTGTTTTATGTTAGCTGTGACACCGGTGTTTTTACTCATGAAGCTTTAATGCTCAGCAGAGTTTGCATGTTCTTCCCGTGTCAGTGTGGGTCTTCTCCGAGTACTCCAGCTTCCTCCCAAAGTCCAAAAACATGCAGGTTAACTGGTGACTCTAAATTGCCTCTATGTGTGACTGTGAGTGTGAATGATTGTCTGTCTTTATTTGTTAGCCCTACAAACCTGCCCAGGGTGGCTCTCGCCAAATGTCAGCTGGGATAGGCTCCAGCCCCCCATGACCCCCAACAGGATAAGCGGTTACAGAAAATGAATGAATGAATAAATGAATGAATAAGAGCCGAATCCAATTCTTTGTTTTATGTTAGCTGTGACTGATTTTTTTTTTTTTTACTCACAAAACTTTCATGCTTAGCAACAGAGTGCAGCCATCATGAACTCCTCAGTTCTCCGCTGTCTGTCTCTCCTCCACTCTACTGAGCCTTTGTTTGTATGTAAGGGCACAAGGTGAAACACCAAATGCCATAAATAAAAGCAAAAAGTAGTACAGGACTTGTTTATTTATGTTATTTCCTAAAGATAAAAGCACTTGTTTAATCTCTTGCGTTTTGCTCTCTTCTATGGCACATGGTGTTTCACTGCCCTGCTTGTATGAGAGACGGACATCATTGCAGTGCATACGACCACCCCACTCACCACACCACTGTAACTGCGACTGCAACAAAAACCCAGCAAGAAAAAAGCCATTAAGTGTTAACTTATTAATGTAGCCTAATCCCAGCACGAGATGTGCAGATGATAAGACATAAACACTCAACACAAAAGGGTTTATTCAGGTAACTTTCAAGTCTTTTTTATTTTTTTATGAAAATGTACAAATTCAAGAGTTGATAAAAAGGTATGGAATACGATAGAATGTTTTTTTGTGCTTAAAACAGAAGGTTTCTTCTTTATATACTGTATATATAGTCATTGAACAAATTATTCTGTGGGTCTTGAAAGATTAGTGAACATGATCAAAAATGCTGACAGTGGCTGGGAACTTAGAAATTATACTCTGTGTTAATAAAAGTGTTAACCCTTTGATGCACCCATACACATTTATGAGTGTAGGTGCTTTAACGTAAGTTTTTTAAAGGGGCATCAAAGGGTTAATAAATATTTTACAAAGCATGCCACGTCAGGTACCTGGCAGGTCCTGTTTCTGTCATAGTAAAGTTCCAAGTGTATATTTCAAACTACTTGATGGCGAAAAACAGACAAAATTAGCCTGTCTCCCATGGCTGCAGGTAGTTTCTATCAGGTTTTTATCCATCAGTAAAGAAAAATATATTTACGCATCTATGGACACCAGTCACATATGTAAGTGCAAACGAGGTGTTACATGTTTTTCCTAGGCTACAGCAACGTAGTGAAGCATAAAGAAAGAAAGAAAGAAAAAGAGAGTCTGAATGTCGCACAAAATTCACAACAGGTGTTGCATATTTAAATATCACTTTGTTATCGTGGACACATGAGGACTATTATCAATGCCTATCAATATCATGTTGAACTGCAATCTTGTCATATCGCCCAAGCATACTTTGTAGCATGTTAAGACAAATAAGGGTGTCTATTTATTCCACAATTGGTTACTGTAGTATGGAATCTAATCCACTACAGCATCATTAACAGATTTCAGACAAATGTAGATCAAATGTTCTGCAAATATTAACGTCTCTCCCAACACTTAACCACCTCCTGCAGGGGTCAGTGCATCTGCTAAGAGCAAAGCAAACCAATTACAAGGAAGTTTTGTATTCAGCAAAGCATGAAAATGCCACATCACATCATGCAAACAGAAGGAACAGATGTTATTTTACCCCGAGTGAACCACTTCTTTTGGGAGCACGAATGAGAGAAGCTTTACCACAATGACCTCTGTGACACAAAACATGCTCCAACAGGTCTGTGGGGGTAACGTTCACATTATTCCAGTCAGGAATGCAGAGCGGAGGTTCTGTCTGCAAAACGGTACAGGTGTTTCAACAACATGTCAGGTTAGGATACAGACACTCTCTAACAGAACATGTCGTCTCGTGCACACCCACACAGACGCAGCAAACAAACACAAATAAAGGCACGTTTTTCTAATTGTACTTCAACAATGATTGCAGTTTCCAGATGAACGCTGTAGTATGTAGAGCATCCAAATGCCAGGCTCCGCTCGGAGTACACGTTTGTTGTTGTTGTTGTTTTTATTTATTTATTTTTGTCTTGTTGTCAGTTGTTGTACTGCTGAGCTATTTACCCCCAGCTGCCAAAACAGAGGAGCAGCAGCTAAACAGTGCATATGCAGTGGTTGCTATCAGTGATAATTTTATAGTAATTCTCATTATGTAGATCTGTCCTTTTTCCTCTCCTTTAATTTGTCTTTAAAAAAAAAAAACCCATGACACATAGTTTTTCATTCTCACTACAACAGTTCATTCTTCTTTTGTTTCATTATGAGGAGCATTTTGGGCGAAAAGCTTGCTTCTCATAAAGAGAGCTGCTGTAAGAGGTCCAGAGAAGACATTAATCAGTGCAACTATGCAAGGATTCCCACATCCACTGTAAGATCGCTTTTATGTTGTTAGTTTTGTCAGCCACTCCCCATCTCCTCTTTCTGCTTTTCCATCTTCTGTCTCCCTCTGTTTTCCGCACCGCTCCTCTCTCCTCTCATTTCCACCCCTCTAATCATATACTTGTATCTCTCTTGTGTGCGTTTGAGGAGGAGGGAGGAGCGACTATAGTAATAAGACCATTAATCATTGAGAATAATTCGCAGAAAAATCAGCCAACCTTGTTGAATTTGACAGCCACCATATTGGATCTATAAGCTGCAACATAATATATGGTCAGATAAGAAGCTTTGAGTGCGACCCGTGAGGTGTTTTTGCAGTATACTGCACATTTATGAGAGTCTTTGTCCAAATTTACTGGGATTTTCATCCAAATCTGTGCATTTGTGGGTGCTTTTTGGTTTCATTGTCTTCTTTTCAGGACAATTGACATCATACATCACATCATATTCTCAAAGTGTTCACATCTTACACATACTGTATATAGATATTCTTCTCTAAACCTAAACTCTTCCCAGACCATCATGGCTGCCAGTTCCACCCTTATAAAACAAACCATATGGCCACTATAGGGGCTGATGCAGCAATTTCAACAGCAGCTTATAAAATTAAAGTTGTTCTTCCATTAACATCAAGTCCAATCAATCCTGTAGTCTATGAGTATTGCCCTTCAAAGGGTCTTTGACCATATGGGAGCCTTTGGGTCCTATTTAAACAATCCATAGCACACGGTCTGAAGTGTATGGCGCAAGTCCACTTCTTAAATGGTGCATAATCTGGGTGCAATGTAAGGGTGCATTCACACCAGGATAGTCTGGGGGACTGGGTTCGATTGGGTGGGGAATGCTGATAAATTTCACACCTTCATTTGGTTCGGTTCACTTTCACACCGCACTTTTTAAAGCGGACCAAACCGCCTGGACAACGTCACGCAGTTACAACAGTTGCTTGTTTGGGGGCGGTATTGCCCGAAACGACCACTGACCAGGAAGAAAAAAAGCATGAGGATGAAGAAAACCCGGCTCATCGATTGGCCAGGACCGAAAACAGAAATCCATCCCCTTCAGCCGGCTTGGTTACCATGAAAACAATGGAGCAACACCAAATTTATGCAGTCTTGGGGTTTCTGTTTTTACTTTTTCTTTTTTTAACTCTGCTTCTCCCAGTTCGCACTGTTGGCTTTGTTTTTTTCTACCCAAAATGCAGTGCGCTCTACGTCACTTCCTCTTTTGGTTCGCTGGATAGTTTGTTTGCATTTCCCACTGTAAGCAAACCGCCCCAGGGTTCACTTGCAAGTGAACCAAGACCCTTCCAGTTTTCAGGCGGACCAGGGTTTGCTCGTTTGGTCTGCACCAGAGTTCGAATGAGCATTCACACCGCTCCAAATGAACTGAACTATCCATGGAGGAGGACCAGGGTTTGTTTAAAGCGGACCAAATACTGCCAGTGTGAATGCCTAAGGTGCAAAGGACCAAAAGGTTGTATTCAGTCCCTTAATAGGTGTATTTTGGGCTCAACAAGAATTCAACTAATCAGTCATCTCCCATTCCCTTTAAAAGCCAGGTGTGGGTGCACCTGGTGCCATTTATATGGTGGAGTTGGCAAATTTCAGAAGCGAGTGGTTTTCTGCTGAGAGTTATTCAGTAAGAGCAGTGATGTCACCACAACAACTATCATCAAGCATATAAGCAGCAAAACTAAAAACTGTACTTATAAACTTGACAGAGGAAACTGAAGTAAACTTTCAACTTCTGAAACAATCAATGACGTATGTTCCTCCTCATGCATACACACAGAGTGTATCTCTTAATGTGGAGTCAGACAGCAGCTCTGCGGCTCTGCTCTGCCTTCTGCTTTGCTCACATTGAAAAAAAATGTAATTTTCCTCATTAATGATGTATTATTTCACCCACCCACAGCCCATTCTTGCGTCCCTGTGTGTGTGTAACAAGCAGAGTGTGCGCATGTTGTGAACCCATGTGTAGGCGCATCTTACTATGTGAATAATTCGCCCTTTAAAGCTGTAGTTCGTGACTTTTACAGAATTTTTTTTTCATATTTGCTGAAACTAGATTCACACAGCACTGAATGAGACATATAATCTGTGAAAAAATCATTGCTCTGCCTACAGTAATGCCTTGCGGCACTTTTGACGGCCTTAACATACCTGAATGAAAACAACCAATCAGAGCCAAGGAATAAAGCAGCTGTCAATCATGTCAGTCACTAATCAAATTATCAAACTAGGCAGTGCTGATTCTGTTACTGCATTGCCTATTTGTCACCTCTGATATTTCAGAAACATATTTTAGTGCACTGTTTAGCTGTAATTCAAGATTGTTTATTACCAGCTGACCACCATATTGTCTCCTTTATTGTGTGGCTGTAAAATAAGAAAGTTGGGCCGGCTGGTGCGATCCTTGGCACTTTAGTTGACTCTTTCCAACATGGCGGCCACAAACTTTCTTATTTTACAGCTAAACAGTACAGTTAAATATGTTTCTGAAAACATTTGAGGCAAGCAACTGACTGCTGCGTCCAAGAATCCTTGGCTCTGATTGGCTGTTTCTGCCGTGCCATGGTCTGATGTTAGTGAATACCATTAGAGGCAGTAGGAAGAGGAAGAGGTACATGATACTTTTTCACAGACTATCTGTCTCATGTACTTCTTTTAGTATACAGTGACTCTTTCAGCAAATAAGACAAAAAGTAATTGTCATAAAAGTTACCAACTGTAGTTTTAAATAACAGGGTAATATTGCACCATTCTGACCAGGTGTTTGTCGGTCAATGGCACAATCATTTTCTGCTGCCTTAAAATACACCATAGATATGCCTGACCACACCTCATTTTAAGACCTACATACCCATGGTTACACATATTGACCTAAGTACATTTGCTTCTTACAGAACATGGGTGCTGGCCATGAAATTGACAACTGCATCAGTCTAAAACTAGCACCGACAGTTGTGTGTGATGTGCGCCGCTTGGTCTGTGATTTCAGCATCAGACACCGACACAAAAAGGCACCTTTCATGATACTCCGTCAGGCGTCGTTTCTTTGTAACACTGCCAGCCAGCGTCAGTTTGTAACGCTGCCAGCAACAACATAATACAAACAGCGGAAAGGTTCCTATAGAGCAGGTGGAAGGGTCCAACAAACCCTGAACTTTCACCCAGGGGCTTGCTCTTTGCTTCCCATATGAATATTCAGCCAAACCATGATGTTTTTTTCTAAACCTTACCCTGTGCTTTTGGTTTACCACAAAAACTAGGTGTTTTATTCATTGAAAGTGTATTTTGAAAAAAAGACTGTATGCATTTAACATGTAGAAACTGTACATTTCCCGTGAAAACGGAAGTGTTTTGAAAGTAAGAAGCGTAAAATGACATGCCATGTTGGAACGTCAACAGATGCAGGAAGGTACCTAGCACATCATACTCTGTCATGATCCACTGATAAAGCTGTGATATTTGACAAGTTGGGGTGAGAACATGTTGGTAAGATAGGGCCCTGAGTGTGTAATTAAGAACCTAAAGTCAGCCCAAGATGTAGAAAGACATATTCCTGGTACAATTCTTGCTTATCCAGTGTAATTAACACAATGGAAGGTGTTGTTAGACTTGTTGTACCAGGTGTCACTTAAATACGCACAGAACAGCATTGTTACATCATCATGAATCAAAGTTAATCATTAAGGTCATCATAAAGGCTATTTTTTTCCAGCCTTAATTTATGACTGATGAGGGTTTGTATTGGCAAATTTGCCATTGATTTACATAATCATAGCAGAGCCCGCCCACTGCTACCCTCAGAGGCAGTGGAGCAGATGCTCCTCATCTACATCAAATGTGTTTAACTACACAAAATGATATTAATCAAACATTTAAACCACGGTGGAGCTTTAAAACCTCGTGTGTGATATGAGACGAAAAATAAACGTTTCATATAAACTTTTTTTTTTTGCTGCCTTAAACTAAGCGTCAAGTCACATATTGTTTCAGGGAGCTTTTTTTCTGGTCGGTACCCACATGAGCTATTTTAATGAGCTTGGTTCCCAGACGGAAGTGTTTCAAAAACCCCTGTGTAGGGGATTAATAACTTTAGAGGAGGGAGCTGTAATAATAAGAATGGTATAATTTGGGAAAGTGTGTATGTGTATGTGTGTGCGTGTGTGTGTGTGTTGTACAGATTTTGTCATGTCAGTATGTGTTTTGTATCCCACTATGTCTGTGTCTGCCTGTGTGTTTGTGTGTGTGTGTCTGTCTGCCCCGCACCACCCATAATATTGTTGTTGCTATGGAAAGGGCAATGTCACGCGTGTTCACAGGCGTATACACACACACCCACACAGCGCAGTAATGTTACACATGAAGGGTGTCAGTAATGGGATTCTGGTCAGGCCAGTGTGACCATGCTGTACTGAGCTAAGGTCATTGATACCATATCAGCTGCTGAGAGAGAAACAGAGAGTGAGTTTGAGGCGGGAGAGGAAAACAAAGGAAGTGGCAGTGAAGGAGGGAGGGAAGGAGGGGGGAAATAAAAAAAAAAGAAAGAATGGGTTGGTTTGAACAAATCGTCATTTAAGCTGTTAGTTGGTGTTGGTTTTCTGTTGCGATCTAGTTTCCATACATGCAGCAAGCACTGCAGCCCTCGGGTGTCATCCATTACACGCACTTTCTTTTCTCTTTTGTCCTCTGTTTTATCCTCTCTACTAATCTTTTCAGCTCCTTTCCTTCTACTTCCTTTCCTCACACAGTTTCTCTCTTTCTCTCTGTCTCTCCTCTCCTCTCCTCTCCTCTCCTCTCCTCTCCTCTCCTCTCCTCTCCTCTCCTCTCCTCTCACACCTCCTTAGACAGGGCTATTTTCTGCCTGTCAGGCAGTTTGCAGACAAGCACTGTTTTTCCACCCTGGTGAGACTCTTTTCAGTGAATGTGTCTGTATGTGCACACACACTGTACAAGTGACCATGTGATTCATGTTTAGATTTGTGTCTATGACTGTGCGTGAGTGCGTGTGTGTGTGTGCGCGCGCGTGAGACAGAAATGCAGCATATTTTCTAAGTGGCCATTTGCTTCCTGTGCCTGTATACCTGCGTGCGTGTGTGCATGTATGTGTGTGTTCCCCTGTTGTGACAGTGTTGAAATCCAAGCTGACATCCCCTTCTCCCTGCAACAGCATATGCCCCTCAGCAAGACCACTGGGAGACTACAGAGAGAGAGAAAGAGGGAGGGAGATGGAGAGAGGGAGTGGGGAGGGCAAAAATAGAGGGGGTGAGGCAACGGGTAATGGGTGACAAGAGGGAGAAGAGGGATGGAAAGAGGGATGTGATAGAGGGAAAGAGAAGAGAGAAATAGCCAAAGAGGAAGAGAGAGGAACAGGAAGAGAGCCACAGACTGAGACCAAGACAGAGGGAGAGAAAGCACCCCCACTGCGTTCCTTTTCAGTCCTGCTAGCGTTGGCATGTGTTAAATGTAAAGCTGCTGGCTGACTCACCATGCTACCAGCTCATAGTCAGCACTCTCTACTGCTCTTGTCTGACAGAGACAGAGGGAGAGGGAAAGGCTACCAGCTTAGATTCAACAATGTCTACTTCAACGATGGAGGGAGAGAAAACACAGGGAGAGGCCACCGCTAAATTACCAAGACTGTCTTCCTCTTGATCCTGTTTCCCAAATACTTTTTAAAAGCATAATCAGTGTTAAAGCACACAGTTGTCTGAAACGGTTCTTTAGCAGAGCTATTTAGAACATAAATAGCAAATATTCAAAGTCAAATCCTCAAGCCCAGTGACACTGAATAAATTAGCTTAATGCCAACAGGTACTCCAAACTAAACGACAGAATAGTTAGTCTGTTATTGCCCTCCAGAATGACCCATATTAACCTTTTTCTGATGCATCTATCTGTGGTTCTCTTTTAAGTGCCCTGTATGTAACGTGTCAGCCTGTTGAGCGTCCAAATGCCCATGAATCTCTTTTCCCACTTGCCCACTCACTGTTATCTTAGGGTACTTGCTCACACTACCTGCTACAGTGTATGAGCCAAGGAAGACCGATTAAATTGGACTTGAGTCCACACCTCCGCCAGCCAAGGCTAATGGAATTCAGTGTATTCATGAGCTTCAGGTTGTAATGTGGAAAGAACATGGATGCTACAAAGAAGACGTGTTGCATTCAAACAACATGCTGATAATGAAGAGCGACGGAAACGAATCAGGGGAATCAGGCGAATCATTAGCTCTAAGTTAGTTGAAAATCTTTAGTGATGTATATTGTATAGTTTGTTGAGAACAAAATAACTTAACAATGGTCAGTGGAAACCAAAATCATCAACCCACTGAGGGCTGGATTCAAAATCACTCTGAAAATCAAAATAAAAAATTGAAATCACAGGCTGGGCATGCTCCTGATGAGTCAGCTGATAGTGTCCTGGGGGATCTCCTCCCAGATCTGGATTGCGTCATCACTGAGCAATCTGTGGTGGTACTTGGCGGCGTTGGATACACTGATACAAGTGTCCCGTAGGTGCTCAGTTAGATTTAGGTCAAAGGAACAAGAGGGCCAGTCAATGGCATCAGAGTCCTGTCATCCAGGAACTACTGTACCTACACACTCTGGCCACATGAGGCATTGTCCTGCACCAGGAGGAACCCAGGGCCCACTGCACCAGCGTAAGGTCTGACAGTCACTCTGAGGATTTTATCCTGGTACCCAACAGCAGTCAGGGATGTTGGCTATCACATGGAGGTCTGTGTGACCCTCTAAGGATATGCCTCCCCAGACCATCGCTGACCAACCACCAAATCGGTCATGCTGGATGATGTTACAGGCAGCATAACGTTCACCACAGCGTCTCCAGACTCGTTCACACCTGTCACATGTGCTCAGTGTGAACCTGCTCTCATCTGTGAAGAGAACAGGGTGCCAGTGGTGAACCTGCCAATTCGGGTGTTCTCTGGCGAATCCCAATCAAGCTGCTCGTTGCTGGGCTGTGAACACAGGTCCCACTAGAGGACGTCAGGCCCTCATGCCACCCTCATGGAGTCTGACAGTTTGGTCAGAAACATGCACACCAGTAGCCTGCTGGAGGTCATTGTGTAGGGCTCTGGTAGTGCTCTTTGTGTTCCTCCTCACACAGAGGAGCAGATACCGGTTCCTGCTGCTGGGTTCATGCTCTTCTACGGCCCTGTCCAGCTCTCCTTGTGTAACAGGTATCTCCTCCATGCTCTTGAGACTGTGCTGGGAGACACAACAAACCTTCTTGTGACTGTACATTTAGATGTGCCATCCTGGAGGAACTGGACTACCTGTGCAACCTGATGGGGCTGCAGGACCAATCAAGAGCAGCTTTCTCGCGCAAGGCATTTGATCTGGTTCGCTTGTAAATGCTGCCGTGAGAACACAAACCAACTCTAGGCAATTATACAACTTTGTAACAAAATTAGTCCCTGATTCGGACCAAAGCAAGACAACTCTAGGTCTGAAAGCACCCTGACATTGTTAGTGTTGTTATAATTGCTTACTGATGTTTTTGACAGGTGATGCTTTCATGGAACTGATAAAGAAACGTGAAGAAACTAGTGAGTGACTACATGCAAAGCATTCTTGAAGTGAACTGAACAACTCAAATCAGCAAAGTCTGTCCTTTACAGAACATAATCAAGAATACCTACAGGAAGTAACAGCTTTTTTGTTACCAGCGTTTAAACTTTTGACTTACAGAACATGGTGAGGTCTATCTATTGTCTGTACCAACAAATTCCTATTCAGAGTCTCAGGGATATGGTTCATAACAATGGAGATGATACAATGCAAAAATCAATTTTATCTTGATTGCCCCAAATTGGATGGATGACTATTTTTAAGATTGTGCCTCATCTTGCACTCAGATGAAATTAATAACTTGTAGAGTAACAAGTCTGTTTCTCCGAGTGACTCACATGTCTCTTGGGCCTGTTTGGAGGATCATAATAAAGTCTCTGTGAAAGGAAGAGAATAAAAAGGTATATGTGGGTGGGGATGTGGGGGTTGGGTTGATAGTCGCTCTGCGTTAAACTCGATTTTATAAAAACACGTTTTATATCTTTGGTTCAATTCCCACTGGACACGTGCACACGAAAGATGTACAGTATGCTTTCCTGGTATTTTTAGGCACTTTTGATGAAAGCCATTTTTAACATACAGTAGTATGTCAGGAGAAGTGAGGCATGAGGGGGAATGTGTTAGTGATCACTCATATGTAACGGCGCTTTTCAGGTTTGTAACAGATATTCATCCTCTTCTTGACTACGACTCTTCAGTATACAGGACCATAATTAGGAGCTTTATAAGTCAGTGGTCTATTCCAGCAGCAAAATGCATTGCTGAAAGGCACCTGAACACACCGAGAATTTCTTTGTTCATGTTGTGCTGAGGCATAATGTGAAATTTATTCCTTTACAAACACGGAATTAGTATAGAATAAAGCTTTAATGCAATGCAGCCACCAGCAGCAGTATTTCCATATCAGCACAGACAGGGATATATGAAGGGTTTTTATTCCAACACGCAAAACCATTTCAATAAACTGCAGTTTAACGGTGCAGTGAAATGTCTTTGGTGGAGGTGAAGAAACGGGGGGTTGAAGGAGAGAGACTCTGAGGGGGCTGGTTTACTGTGTACATAATAATATAGTGTGCATATGTGCATGAAGGTGATCCAGTCACATTATAATGTATGCAGTGGCCTTGGACAGGATACATATAGAATAAGAACAAGAACAGATTTGATTTTAATTGGATTAGAAACATCACACCATGCTTTTTTATTTATGTAGAGATGAAAGAATAAATAACAAAAACCATTTGAAACTGTACATATGTTAGCTGATACAAGCCAGGCAGCACCGAGAAAAATAATGTATCAAATAGTCCTGTGAAATGTTCACTGCTTTGACCTCTGTTTTCTACTCTTTCTTCTTCTCCCACCTCCTCCTCTCCACCTTCTGCCTCTTTTTAGTCGTTTCAGCACGTCGAAACACTTTTCACTACAGTACCTGCTGATCAGGAGCCTTGATGACCGTACTGGATGTAAAATGATTCCCCTTGCATTTTTTTTCTCCGACATCAGTAAAATGCCATGATGGTAGTGTAGGCTGTTTTCTGGAACCGATTGCATAGGCAAGGTGAAGGAATTTACCGCACTGTGCATACAGCATTACTGATGATGAAACTGTCCAGTGGCAGAAAACAATAGTAGTGTGATCTATAAATATAGATTTTGAAATGGTAATCTTGTTTGTAGAGAGCACTGTGGTAAAGGGTTGATTCACTCAAATTCCAAAAATCATTCTCCTGTTTATGACTGATGGTTTGTAACAATGCAGATTTATTGTCCCAGATTTTGAATATCTTCATCCAAGACTTCTGACCCCACATCAAATCAATAGAGCTGAATGGATTCAACCTCCTGAAAATTATGTTCATGACCTGTATGTTACTGATAGCCTTCTAGTTACTTTCTGGTCTGGTAATAATTGCAGTCTGGTCTGCGATAACACATCAGACCTGCCCTGTTTGGCCATGTATCATGATGTTGCTATCTTGGAGCAAACAGGGACTTGAGGTGACTTATGCAGCTGCAGGACGGAGCCATGATCTGTTTCGAGAGACTAGGAAAGCGAACGCCTACATTTAATGAAAAGCACCAGTCATCATTACGTGATGTGCTTTTTTATTTTTTATTTTGTGGATGGATTTTGACTGAAGTTCAGCACCAATGCAAAATTTTATTGATGTCACTGACTTCATGTCCTTTCCTTCTCTTATAGTTTCCTTGACAGGGACCAAAGCTGTTGCCCTAGCAACAGAATAGCAATGAAATGGTCTATATAGAGAGGTTGACTGTGACGTCAAACTAACAACACCATCACTTTTGGATAGACAAGAGGCCGTTGTTTCGAAATGCAGGGTGTGTCAAATCGACAAACGTGTTTATTTCTGTTGTCATTTTCAGCTTGTTTAAAGATACATAGTCGAACACCTTCAGTCCAGCCTCTCTGACGTTTTTGCTGTGCTTTGTATCGGTAAATCTGTGCGTTAACAGCAAAGGCTTTTCCAGCGGCCATAGTGTGACCACAATGGTTGTTTTTTAGCAACAGCAGTGATTGTGCAGATATTTTAGGCCAAAACATGATCTTCTCTTTATCCTAAGTTGTTTTTGTGCCAGCATTACTGAAACGTTAAGTTTTGACATACCTGCTGCATAATAACGTACAATGATATAAATCTGTGGTTTGCACAAACATGCAATGCCGACATTTATTCTGGTGATTAAGTTGCTCCTAGCAGCAACATCTAACTGCCAGTCACACAAACTGCTAGTTATCTGTCCAACTGCGAGCTGTAGCCCAACAGGTAAATTAGAAAGTCCTAAAAGCTTCTTCACTCTTTATTCTTACCTGGCACCCCCAAACACATCAAGACTTCACCATTTTCTCTCGTTATCTCAGCTGTTACCCCAGTTTGCTCAGCACTATTAAACTGTCTATACACAACTCAGGTGCTACCTGACAGTTACTGTAAAATATTGTGGATTCGGTCTATACTACTTTGTTTTTGCTGAGTAGTTTATATTCACTAGCACTGTTTTCTTCTAGTGAAACCCAATGGTCACAAACAGGGGGCTTTGATACCACAGATTCACATCTCAAGTGATCTATGTATGTTAAGGTTAAGGAAAGATTGTGGTTTTGGTGCGATATCAATAAATTAAACACATATCCTGTCTCCTGTTTCCATTCATAACCAAATGTTAATCATACTTTAGTTGCTAAAAGCTGATACTGTATTGCTAGAGTGGAAATGGGAAAACAAATCAAAATGCATTCTGAGTGAACAACTCGCACATATGTTAAGTCTTTCTTTGTTACATTGATTTAAAAAAGTAACTTTGGGTGGCATTTGGTTTCTCTCAAAATGTATTTGTTGTCGCAAATACATGCATGAACACAAATTCAACAGCAATCTTTGTGGAATCAGTGTCCCAGACACTCCGGACAATCCAGACGTTGATGTTGCTGTCAACAGTTTTCCATTTCTTGGGTAGAAAGTAGTTCCAGTCGAGACTATTCACAGTGAGGTCTGTGGATTATCCAGTGTATGGGGACATTATTTCTGAAAATAGATGTGGCTGTTTGTATTGTTGAATGCAGTTTATCATTATTGTCAGGAACCACCCACAAAATTCTGTGTCCCTCCGTTGTATTGGGGTCAAGAATTTTAAAAGATTTCTCAAAATCTTAGCAAATGTTATCAGCCTATTTAATGGCTGTTATCATTTATCACTGTCATTATAATGCCACAGATGGCACAAGCTGCACTGACCATTGGTCTAGAAGGTGGATATCCAAAGTTGTGAAGGGGTCGCAGTTTCATTCACTTTTTTTGGTTTCACATGAGAGACAGACAGCAGCCTCCTGGGCATAGACAGTAAAATAATGGACTGTGACATCATTGGTTTGGTCATTTGTTTGTGGACTTCCATTTTAAAGCCTCCAGTTTGACAATTTAACCATCGCCATCTTGGTTTCTTGGAGCCAGAAGTGATCATATTTGGACGAGAGGGTGGAGATAACTTTAATGGTACCTGCTAGCTTAGCTGCCACAGTGCATTTGCACTTATGGCTAACTGTGATAATGCTAATGCTAATTCTCACAAATGAAAACAGGCTTGAAACCATCAAAACAAAACGTGCTTACCGGGGAAGCTGAATATCCGACTCTATAGAGGGTCTTTTAGTACAATCAAACACTGAACAAGGCGACCAAAACATTTGAATTAACTCGAATGAACTGAAAACACACTGACATAGTGACAGCTATGCATCAGTCTTAGGTTATGCCACGGTTACATTATTTAACCAATGTTGTTGCCTTGGTGGTGACTTGTCAATGGACGGCAACCACCTGCCACTCAAAGCAGTGGCGCCTTTAATTATGTTATATATTATATCACGCTGGCATCGTCTTCCTCCATTGTCTAAAACAAGTCAACAGAATTTGCTATAGAGTGCTAGCTAATGTCTGTGAAGAATTGTTTTGCCTCCAGCTAAGCCCCGCCCACCAAAAAAACCCAAAAAAACATTACAGCGTTAAAAGGGTTTTCAACAGTAAAAAGCACAGCTAGCTGTTATAATTATTAGTGTGTGTGTGTGTGTGTGTGTGTGCACACTGAACAGTGTTTGGACACAACATTTCTCCTTCCCTTCTCACTCTGTTTGACAAAGCTGCTCGTGATCTTCAAACCCCCTTCAACAAAGCTCTGTTCTCGTGAGGCCTGATCCCTCCTAACCCCCTGTCTCACGCTCCCTCCCTCCTGTCTGTCTCTCTCTTCCACCCTTCAGCTATCTGTCTCTCTCACACGTCTCCCTCCCTCCCACTGTCTCCCTCCGCTGCTCTCTCCTTTGCCCTCCCCTCTCTCTTTGTTCCAGGGATCAAACGAGTATCTCTCTCGTCCATGCTCCGTCACCTGGGAGAACACACACACGCTCACACACATTCACACTCATCCTGGCC
The DNA here is from genome assembly GCA_019142605.1 of Cephalopholis sonnerati. NCBI lineage: Eukaryota > Metazoa > Chordata > Actinopteri > Perciformes > Serranidae > Cephalopholis > Cephalopholis sonnerati. The sequence goes on from JAGQAX010000008.1 coordinate 30,987,278, forward strand.
TTTCTCCTTTAGTTTGTAGCAGCGCTCATGTTCCTGTTCATGATTTTAGAGCAGTCATGGTCAAAGAATGAGCTCACCTTTCAACTCACCTATTGCTTTGGATCAAAGAAGAGAGAGAGGGGAAAAGAGCAGAAACACAAAGAGCAAAGCGGAACAATGTCAGACAGGACAGATTAAAACAGAAAAGAGTTTCACTGAATTGAACTGAAATGACCATGATAAAGATCAGAGCCAGCTCAGAGTGAAAAAGAAAATCAAGCGAATGTTAAAGCCCTTGTGGAATTGCCTTAAGATGCAATTCCTCCAAAAAACTTCTGAATGAATTTTGAAGATAAGAATACCTCAAGTCAAGGTTTTTAGGAGACTTTTTTCAGTAGTGTAAATGAGATGCTGAAGACATAAATAACATGGACGACAGTCGATTCACATGATTCGACTATAAAACAATAACACGAACTTGCTACATGTAAAGATCAACTTAACTCTTTCTAAGTTGCCAGCCATTGCAAGCATTTTTGATCATGTTCACTAACCTTTGAAGACCCACAGAATAATTTGTTCTATGAATATATTAGCAGTATATACATGAAACTAAAGAACAGATCTTCCTTTTCATTTGTTCTATTTCACAAGCTGTGCAAAATCGTTCCCCATCTTGAAAACACAGATTGCCAGGATATCTCATCAATTGCGGGGAAGCGTTGTGCCATAAATGACAAAAAATCTCGTCAATAGCAGGGATAGTGTTAATGGTTATGAAAAGTAAGGGGTTTGAAGGCATTAAAATGAGAGATATGCAGCCCAGTCGCCAGAGCAAAATGTTGATATTGTACATTTCTGTAGATCACAAATATGTTACATTTGACTGTTTAATACGTCTCATATCGATGGCTATAAAGTGAAGTAAAATATAAGCTGACTTTGTCATCTAGAGGTGGACGGGGTGGTGGATGGTGTGTGTAAGAGCCAATTACGGACATATTTTTAAATGGCCACTACAGCGTGACACCAAGGTAAGACTGAGCAGTACGGTACAGTTCAGTTCGTTAAGCTTTTTTGCTGTTTCCACTGTGAAAAGTTGTGGATGGTACCAATGGAACCGTCCCCATTTTTGGTCCCACACAGATCTGGAGCTAAAAGGTGGAGCTGTGAACACTGCAGTCTGTTGATTGGTCAATAGAGGACGGTCACTCTGCTCAGGGTTGAGTTGTGGCTGGTTTTGAGGCTCATGTAACCACTGTTCATACTGTGGAGAGTTTTATTAGTAAAATGTAACTATAAAATAAAGGATGTTTTGCTGCCTCTCACAGCAGCTGGAGTCTGAGAAAAAGTAACATAATTCACTGGGCCAACTGCCGGCGACTTTTAAGGTGGAACGTTAACTTGTAATGTTACTCAATACATGAGGTGAAGAGGTGAATCAGTCAGCACACCTTAAATTTCACTGTGACAACTTCCACCAGTTTTTATATGACATACTCTTTTAGTAATGAGTGGATCTTCAAGTGTTTGTATATATTAATTATGGCTGGGTTATGTGAACGACATATATTCCATTCCTCACTCTGACGAAAAAAAAGCACTGCTGAGCGCCGGGCTATGGCAACACAAAAGCTAAACAGAGCTTGCCTGAGAAGGACTAAATGCACAAACCAGCTAATTTTAGATATCTTTTCGAGAGAGACTCTCACTGCAGCCTGTTTTATTTTGTTCTCGTTCGGTGGACGATAAACGAGGTGCAGACTTCCCTCTGTGTCACCGGTGATGAGGAAATAAAGTGAGTGCTGGACGGAGCAGTGAGTGACAACAACCCCGCCCACATTTAAGAGTACTGTTTGCAGTGGAAACATTAGGGTCTAGGTACCATGTCTGAAGGGTTACTTTTGGCTCCAAAGGTACCATACTGAAAGTGTTTGGTGGAACAGCGGCTTTTTAGTAACCAAACATGAGAGTTTTTATAGTGTCCCACATAGTGTCCTTTAGCGGCCTTGCAGGCAAGAAAAGCAGTTGTTTTTCAATGAGATATTGCTGCTTTTTCTGCCAGGATAGTAGCCTGAGAAGTGGTGGTTTTTTTTCACAAGACATGCTGCTTTTCTTACCTGGATAGTAGTTGAGAAACTATGTTTTTTTACCAAGACATTGTTGCTCTCCCTGCCAGGATTGTGCCCTCAAATGGGATCTTTTAAGCCAAAACTTAACTATAACCAAGTGGTTTTTGTGTCTCAACATGACCACATTAAGCACAGTGTTGTTAAATAATAACGTTTCACTATATCCGCTACATAATCATGTGCAGGTTTACCCACACATTTATTTATTTGTGGCGTGTCATCACATTATAAACATCTGCCTTTTTGTTTTCACATTTTTTGGAGCTGTTTCTCTTTCTCTTTCCCATGATAGAGCATACTAAGGACACAGACAGAGCGCCAACTGCAGTAAAAGTGGAACTTAACCTTTTGACAATCTATATAGTTTTAGTAGTGTGCATCCGTAAAAGAAACGTGCATCCTGCTGGACTGTGCATCCCAAGGTCCAGCGCAGGGTCTCACCAGCAAAAAAAAGTATGCTGTCCTCTGCAGCAGCTGCTCCTCTAATCAGTCAATCTGAGTGTTCTGCCCGTGTTGTGTTCAAGGACCTGCAAAAACCTCTGAATTCAGAGAGGGGACACAGAATGATCACATCTCCACATATAGAATCATTTTATGAGGGAAACACAGAAGTGCAAATGTAATATCTGTGGTTTGCAGAAACATTTTTTTGTAGCGACTGGATCGGAGATATGACACTTTGGTTATGGTCGGTTAAGTTGTTCCTCAGGATCAAACAAATGAAACCTTCTTCCCCTCAGGGACTTACCCAGCTCTTCAAAGTTGAGAGAAACTGCATTAACCTGTGTTCACCCCAACCTCTCCCCTGTTACTTTCCAGCCGTCTTGATCTGTCCAGTCTGGTTCAGGGCTGGTCCAGCTCAGCCCAGTTCCCATCCACTGCGGCGTAGTTTAGTTTAATCTGGTCCTGTCCGGCTGGGAACTGAACAGGTGGCATGTGACAGCAGGTATGAGCTGACATCAAAGGATCCAGAGAGAGGAAGTGCAAGAGACGCAGGGAGAGAAAAGGAGGAAAGAAAGATCTGTGGACAAAAAAAAAAAGATTATTGGGGGGAAGAAAAGAAAAGAGTTGGGAACACGGGAGGACAGAGAGGCGAGGTTATTGTGTAAATGATAGCAGACAAAGAGAGAAAGAAGAGGAAATTGGGAGTCTGTGTGCGGTGGTCGGTGAGGTTGGGGGTGTTAGGCGGCTGGGTGTGACAGAGGGTTTGGTGCTTGTCTCTAGACCAACAGCTTGTGTGCTCAACTCCGGTGAATACCAATTGTTCTGCACTGATAAAAGTCTACTGCAAAACTCCCAAAATAAAATGCGTCTCTTTATCTCTCCCTCTTTCTCTGTCTTTGTCTCCCTCTCACTTTCACTACAGTTTCGCTTCAAATCATTATACTTTCTGTGTGTATGTGTGTGTGTGAAAGCAAACTTTCTCTGTACTTGTCTTGGACCTCTGCATATACCCACTGTTTTATAGGCTCTTATTAGTCGCTCTCCAAAGAAATGAATGCAAACTTGCAGTCTTTTAATTTAGACTATACGTACATACTTTCTCTTACACACACACACACACTGTCACCCCTATAGGCGGCTCTCTGCAGATGATGTCAGGTGAATGTGGACATTGTTTAACGAGCCCTGGGACCGGGAAAGAGAGGGGAGGTGGAGGGATGGGACAATAGGAGGGAGAGAAGGGGAGGAGGGGAGTCGAGGTAGAGGACAGCACAGAGAGAGAAGGATATGGGGGATGTGGGGAGAGGAGGAGGGGGAAGCTGGAGGAAGGATGAGGAGAAAGGGATGGAAATCCGTCAGAGGAAGGAGAATCAGGAGGAGGACGGCGACAAGACAAAAAGCGGCGAGCAGAGAGGAGGGAGGACAAGAGAGTGGAGGACATCCGGTCACAGGAGGGAGGTGGAAGAGGGGGAGAAAGTCATGAGGGAAGGAATGGAAAGAGTGCAGAGGGAGAGGGAGAAACATAGGGGAAATGTATGTGACATGTAGCCTGAGGACAGGAGAGAAAGGGATGAAATAAAAAGGGGAGGAGTGGAGACAAAAAGGAGAAAGAAATAGACAAACTAGAGAGAGTACAGGAAATGTCACTTATAGAAACCTTCAAACAAGGTGAGAACGAGATGGGAAAGAGGTGAAGGGTAGATGATGATCCCTCCTCCCTCTGACCTCTCTCCTCTCCTTCCTCCCTCCTCTCTTGCCGTGTAACGTTAGACTACTGGGAGGGAAAATCTCCAAAGTCAGCTCTTCTCAAGGCTTTTCTCTCTTTTCGCATTATGTCATGTTATTCCTGCTCACAAAATGGAAAACGCTTCAGACCTTACTCCTACCTAATTAAACACATTTCTGCCTCAGTAAGTTGCCGATTCTATTCAAACTATCTCCTTTTAAAACTCGAGCCATGATCAAAGTCGCTCTTTTTTTTGCTGCGCTGTTGATCCACGCTGAGTGGAAATTTGTAAAACGTTGGCTGTTTTTTTTTTTTTTTTTTTTTTCCTTTTCACATTTTGATCCAGGAAGGGCCTGACATCCAATTGTCTGACAGAAAGGAATTTTCTATAACAATAGATCCAATTATGTACTGTATTACAGTGTGGCTTTCAAGATGAATCCTCTGCAAAAAAGACTGTTGCACTTCTGCTGCTGGATTGAAGTCAAAGAGATGTGTGCTGTGACCACTATATCTAGGTATCTATATCCCCTCTTTGTTCTGCTGCTCTCTCTGCAACTCTATCAGTAATGGTCATTGAATCCAACATGGACAGACAGTTGCACGCCAGCGACAAAGGTCACTGCGTGTGTCGTCTAATGTGGAATCTATCCACCCTCAAGCTGTGAGTGCGGCTCATATTCTTCTGCTTACTCTGCTCTCCTTTGCCTCAGAGCATCAAGTCTTTCCCTCTGTTCATTTAAGTCCTGAAAATAAACTGTCACTCAGTCCGTCAGCCAATGTACGCCTGCCTCGTGTGTTTCTGTGTGTGTGTGTGTGTGTGCGTGTGTGGTTGTGGTTTGGGAGCTGTATCTGCACACTGGGGTGTTGTGGCAGCGTGCACACTCACACTTGTGTATATATATTTGTATATGTGTGTGTGTGTGTTTGTGTGAAGCTGTCAATTTGTCTTGCCCAGCTCCATCCAAAAAGACAGACAGCCCATTGAGGCGTATGCTGCAGAGAAAAATAACAACTCCAACTGACAAACATACTTTAGTCAGCGTGCAAACACACACACTGAGACAGAGGGACGAGGTTTTGCATTTAAATCGAAGATATAGTTTACTTTTTATACTTAATGTACTTTTTCTGTGTGAAATTGTCACTTGAGTTTGTTTTGTAGTTGTTAATTTAAAGTATCGATTAATGCCGCATTGAATGGGAGACAGACTCTCCCTTGGGGCGGGGGGGCGGACTGCAGCTGCACTACAGCGTAAATGAATCTGGACCAAGTTCAGCTGCACAAGGCAGCATTTAATACCCATAAATACTGTCCTGCTTATCATGTTGCTGCAAGGGGGTCAAGAAGGGCATTTAAGGTCATGTGAAGTCATGCAGTACGACTGTGTGTTGTCTTGCTCTGTGTGTGTGTGTGTGTGTGTGTGTGTGTGTGTGTGTGTTGCTTAGTAGTACAGTAAAATCTATATTTCAGGAAGGTCTTGCCTCAAAGCTGCTCATGTCTAACCATGATGAACCATTAGGGTCATTGTGCTTTTTCCATCCACATGCTACTGTCTGTATTCATGCAGTACTCGGTGCCTTAAGTTAAAAATGAGAGTTTAAACTAGTTAGTTAAATTCTTTTCTCCCCGTGAGGCTTGTTTAGCTGTGCGGTGATATCTCATATGAAAAAAATTTGCCAGTCCAGAGGAGCTTTTGTTTTTTTTCTTATTATTTTGTCATTTTGTCTCTAGTTTCAGCTGTTATTAGGTGACAACTTCTCCTTTTCTTTCTTTTATTAGGTGGAAATAATATTTTTTTTTTTTACCTTTCAATTCCTTGGCAGAAATTAAGAAACCTTGAAACAAATGTAGGAGCAGATCTGTGGGCAAATCAGTGGTCTGGTGTACTAAAAACACTAAAACAAATGTTGGAAAATGCCATCAGTACTCAGGTAACCAATGATGCTTTTTGCACCTAGGGTGTAAATGTCAATGTGGCTATTTACACAAGAGTGTATTTCCCTGGGCATCACAGCAATGGGTTTTTTTTTTCTTTATGGGGTACTTCAGTGTATCACGTGCAGTAGATGTTGGATGGCACACATCCCCATTTTGGGAAGCAGGCAGGAGTCTGACATGGAAGTTAAGCAATGTACTGCTGTGGATGGAGGCAGCAACAAAACGTATTTTAGCTACCTAAAAGAAATCACTTTAAGTGTACACTATATTGAGTGTTTTTACTGCTTTACCCTGTTTTTACAGGGAAGCCGTTAACCACTTCAGCTCCCCATCTATGCTCTCGTCAAAGCCACCAGACTCCATTGAGAAAAACTGTAATTTTAGCTCGCTGAACACAGGAGCAGCTGGTGTACGGCAGCTTCAGTCAGTTAGTCAATTTACGTTATTGAGTGACTTTGGTGAATCCGACCTAAAGTTTTTAAACACCAAAGTCAAACAGTAAGATGGAATTTTTACTTCTGCATTCAACTAACGCTGTAGCTACCGTGTAGGCTTTGCGTTGACGTAGATCCTATGCTGTACCCTACGCCGTAGCCTGACGTACACCTCCCCAGAAATGTAACTACACGTCGTGGCAACGCAGACCTCCTGTCTATTTTTATAAGCTGAAACCATTTCCCTCAGTAGACATGAAACTTTTATTTACTTTAATTTCACAGATAATAAACAATAAATTATCAAGACCATAAAGCTTCCACAAAAATAGCATTTTAAGTCTTGTGTGTGATTTATCCTGGCTTCATATGAGCAGAGGAAATCTCTGATCGTCACTAGGCTAATTTTTACAATGTAAAATGTCATACACTTGTGCTAATAGAATTAGCATGTTATATTTGTTTGGAAAACATGTTTGTGAACCTAGTGAGTTGTAATCGAACCGAATTTTGTAATGTTACCTTTGTTAAATGTCGCTGTTGTCCCTGGCTTCATATGAGAAGAGAATAAGTCCATTAGCTGCTAGGCTAATTTATACAATGTAAAATGCCATAGGCTTGTGCTAAAAACATTAGCATATTGTATTTGTGGGGAAAATGTGCCCAATAAGACAAGTGTTTGTCTGTGAATGCTGCGAGTTATAGTGAAGCTGATTTGTGTACTTGTGTTTGAAATTGTCTCTATGAGGCCATATTTAATGTGTGTTTTGAACCAACTAAACTTCACAGCACTTCACAGAAACCCTGCTGCCGACCAGTATTGTGACATAGACACACCACCGCACAACTAGAAATGCTCACAACGGCATAGGCAACGCACATAGGTGACATGCATAGGCTACGGCATAGGGTCTGCCATATATATATATATAAGTATATAAGTATAAATTCTACTTGACACAAACAAAAAAGGACTGATCCTGGCAGTGGTAGATCTGCTGCTCCTGGGATCAGAAATGTGCAGAAGTGCATTAAAGTACATTTGTAAAGTTTAAATTTATCTCTTTAATCTCAGAGAATATCCGAGATTGGCTGGCACTAGCCCTAACCGTGACCTCTTTGCCCTAATCCTAACCGTTTATGACACTGATGCATTGACAGGACGAGTACTAGCCCATCACATCATGCAGTAGGGTCCATAAAAATGCAGGGATGGGTGTAATTTATAATGTGGGCATTTTATTGCTATTTGACTTTTCTTCTGAATTGCTCGCGTCTTCTTTAGTTAAACTAGAAACATACAAAGGCAGCAGGTGGAGTGTGAAGACCAAGGTTCATTAAATTACGACGGATTTCCTTCTCAACATCAAAGAAAGCATAGCCTACAGTGGCGAGGTTGACTCTGCAGTAGCAGCGTGGGAAACTTTCGAGAGCAAGAAGATGGTGCATGAAGGCAATATCAAAGGCCTAATGCACAGGGTTTATTATGCATGTGAAGTTGCTCACTGCATGTGTTATTGTTCTCTGAGGAGGAAGAGCGAGAAACTTAACCTCAAGTTGTGGTCAATAATGATTGCTCTCCTATCACCTGAAAAATGAACGTAATAAATGACATTAAATTAAACAGTTTGGTGTAGTGCTGAAACATTTTCTACAAGTACTGCATTGATCTCTATTTGCTGCTTTGCTACTCTTTTCCTAGAGGGGTCTTTTTCATTGTATATGAACTAATGTAGCAACTCTGTTTATTTGACCTGCATCTTATGTAACACTTACTTCCTAAGGAGCAAATCCTGTAAGAACATGAAGAGAATATAAGTGGTAAAGGTATAAATCTCTCCACTATGGTCTCTTCCTCTTCTACTCTTTATCTCTTTACCTCTCTCTCGCCTCTCTAACCTTCTTAGCACACCTCTACTCCTCCATATTTTTTGTCGATTTAACACTCTGCCTCTATATGTTCAGCTAACCTCTCTGCAACTTCTTTGTTTCTCTTTCAATGTATCATCCACCTCTTTCTCTCCACTCCCTACTCCCCACCTGTCCACAGCAGCGCAGAAAAGCTGCGAACATGAAATAAATTATGAATCATTTCTATAGGCAGCTACACCTGTAGTGAACCACTCTGCAGAGAATGATGAAAACAAAAGCAATAAATCAAGGCAAATCCACAAGTCAGAGGCAATAGTCCTGTAGAAATATTCCACAGTCATCTCTCTAGAGAAGCTGTGTCACTGAAACAATCCCTCATGCTCTCTGATGGGTTCAGCAGTCTAATGTTACAGGCAGGATGGCTGGTTTTGCTAATATTGCTTGGCACCAAGAAAAAAAATAGAAACTACTTACAGAACTCCCAGTCTTCTCAGACTGTATTCAAGGCTTTGAAAAATGCTCCACCCACTTACAGAGTTTGGTTGGTACTGTAAGAAGTCAAATGACCACGTGTCTATTATGATTGTAGTATGGTTTTGAGACAGCTGTGGCTCAGGAGGTGGAGTGGGGCCTCTATTAATTGGAAGATGCTCCCAATGCCTTTGCCATTGGTGTTTTAATGTCTAGAGAAAAATGAGCAGCAGGTGGCACCATGTATGGCAGCCTCGGCCACCAGTGTGTGAATGTGTGTGTGAATGGTTCAATGTGACTCATAGTACTGAAAAGCGCTTTGAGTTTTTGGAAGACTAGATAGGTGCTATACATGTGCAGGCCCATATACTATTAATACATGCGTATACATTTTAGGGTCCTATCTGGACAGCACAGCACAGCTGTCATTGCTGGTTTCAGACCAATGCAGTTGCCCACATCATATCAGTAGTAAATGTACTTGGGCTTGTAGGTCTTACAACGAGATGTGATCGGAGCATTGGCAACATTTTGCTATTTTGAGGCAAAAGAAAGCGACTGCACCATTGACCAATAAAACCGATCTAAAGTCAAAGTCAAAATTATTTAAATAGGGCCCATGTATACTCACTGGCCACTTCATCAGGTACACCTTGCTAGTACCAGGTTGGACCCCTTTTACCATCAGAACTGCCTCAATACTTGATGTCATAGATTCAACAAGGTGCTGAAAACATTCCTCAGAGATTTTGGTCCATATTGACATGATAGCATCACACAGTTGCTGCAGAGTTGTCAGCTGCACATCTATGATGAGAATCCCCCATTCCACCACATCCCAAAGGTGCTCTATTGGACTGAGATCTGGATTTGGTGAGCCTGTGTGAATTGTAGCCTCAGTTTCCTGTTGTTAGCTGACAGGAGTGGCACCTGGTGTGGTCCTCTGCTGCTGCCCATCTGCTTCAAGGTTGGACGTGTTGTTGGTTCAGAGATGGTCTTCTGCAGACCTCGGTTGTAACCAGTGGTTATTTGAGTTACTGTTGCCTTTCTATCATCTTGAACCGGTCTGTCCATTCTCCTCTGACTTCTGACCTCAACAACTGACCATCAACAAGACATTTCAACCCATATTATTTTCTCTTGTCTGGCACCAACAACCATGCCACATTCAAAGTTACTTACATCACCTTTCTTTCTCATTATGATGCTCGGTTTGAACTTCAGCAGGTCGTCTTGACCATGTCTACATGCCTAGATGCACTGAGTTGCTGCCACGTGATTGTCAGATTAACTATTTACTATTTGCATTAATGAGCAGTTAAATAGGTGTACCTAATAAAGTGGCTGGTGAGTGAATAAATGCACTTTAAGTTTACTTATAATATTTTATCACATTTGATTTGATTTGATCTAGGACAGGACGAAATTGACCTTATCACATAAATTGCTCATCGTAGTTTCTCTGAGTACTGCAAATATTTTCATCTGTGCTTTAAAGTTTTAAAAATACGTTGAGTCTATTTTAAGTATTCTAAATGCATTCGGCTGCTGTATTACTGAGGTTTTCAGGAGAGGCCAGGTATGAATATTAAAATCATCAGAGGCTGGCAGTGTTTGTGGATTGTAAACACATCTGTCACTACTGTTTAATTGGTAAACAAGTCTGACCGCTTTCTGTTTGTTTGTAAACAACCATGTCCCTGCATGATATGAAAGGTCATTAAAATAACCTGTCTACTACTCTGTCTACTCTATCTGCACCTCTCTGTGGTGTTTCATTTACATTTAAATTATAGGTCCATAGATGATGCTTTTATCCACTGTGGTTTGCAGTGAAACAAACTTATCAAGTACAAAGCCCAGTCGTTTGACCTTAGAGACAAGTGCTCTGGGAAAAATGGAGAGAGGGAAGATTTTCAGAGGAGGATGATATAGGAGAGACTGATGTGATTGAGCAAAGAGATGGGTATGTGAGGAGCCCGGTTCTGAGCTCATAGGACACAAGCTACAAATTAATTCTGGTGTCTAGACCGGAAAGTCAAAAAGTTATTCCACTATTGTTTTGTCAAGAGGAAGAGTAGTGCAGGCAGGGTGGATGGACGACCATGCTGCAGCAGGGAAGGAGGAGCCCAGCAGCCAGTAGGAGCAGAGAACAGCAGGAGGTATGGGGGGTGGAGAGATCTGAAACATGATGCAGCAAGTTCCTTTCATATATGTTGGACAAGTTAATCCTTGGCTTCAAAAGGGAGTTCTTGTAATGATTTTCTGTGCTGTTATCTCTTAGTGTGCCGCTGCTTTAGTCACTTTTTCACTTCCAAGTCACTCAGTCATTTCTCAACAAACTCAGACAGAGGAAGTTAACATGTTGCTTTCAATCAAAGGTTGATAAGAAGGCTGTAAATATCCAGTAGCTACTGTGAGTAGCCAGTTTAAATTTAGAGCAAATATGTAACCATGGCAGATATTCGTTGCCTAAACAAAAACCTTTTCTTGTATGTTATACTCTGGTGCAAAATATTGAGGAAAAAAGGCCCTGTGAATGACATTAAAGGGTAACTTTGGTATTTTTCAACCTGGGCTCTATTTAGCCATGTTTTTGTGTCTAAGTGACTAATCAGATCAACAGTTTTTGAAATTCGACCAATACGTAGAGAGCCAAAACAGGCTGCAATGTAACCACTTGGGACATTTTAGCACTCTCAATTTACGTCCACTTAAAGTGTTTGTTTTTGCCACTGGCTCAGATTATTATTCTAACTGTCTGACAACATTATGGAAAGGATCTATATCAAGGTCAACCTCTTGTTAAAGATTAAGATCCTTTTTGTTTCACTAGAAACAGAACCAAAATCAGTAATATCAAATTCACCAACTGGTCCAGCCATGAGGTCCAGATTTCTTCTTCGTCATTAGTTCAAGGTCCACACAGTTCAATACACAGGGTCATACTTGTGTTTGGCCATGTCGCACAACTAGTTTGACTGGCACAACTACTTGACAGGGACAGCACTCACTTTACATTAGGAAACGGCACTTCAGAATAAAAGGTCTGTTCTGGAAATTCACTGTAAAAATACAGTATGTTTTTTACAAGCTTGACACATTTGCAAGTCATTTGCGGTCCATTCAAAATGGACCTGAGACTCTATTTTGGACTTCGACCCACCAGTTGGGAACCACTGATTTAAATAATCAGAAATATTATTGTTAGACACACATCATTCAGAGTCAACAGAAACAAAATAATACTCACACAAGCCGTCCTGGTTTGTCTTTCCACAATTTCAAAAATCGACAACTCTGGTTTAGTTAAACTAGACCATTTTAGGGCCGAGTCACAATGATGTCATTTTGTAAGCTGGAGGCAAAACACGACTCTCCGCCACAGCGCTGTAGGCTACATAGGAGTCTGAAAATGTCATCTTGTTGTGTTATTGGGAGCAAGAATAGAAGGAGTCATGACTCAGAACTTAAATTTTATTGCATACCAGCCGCCACTGCCTGTCAACAAAAACAAAGACAACTGTGGTTAAAAGGACTGGACGAAGGCGATCATCAAAAATGTTGACATGTGCAGCACAGTGTGGTCCCAGTGGTCAGTGTTTACTGATTCAAGCAACACTCACAGTCCTGGAGAGTGAGTGACCTGACATGGTGCCTTAGTAAGTTCAGTTTAATGTTCTAAGCTAAAATGAGAGCCCTGTTGATCGGAGAAATGGAGCATTACATTTCTAGATGAATTAACAAACGCTTACGTTAAATGCACATTCACTCCACTCGGGGCTCTGCTGCTCCGTCTCTCCAGACAAAGCGCCTAGAGTGTGCACTGCCACTTCGAGAGCGCGGTGCGCTTGATAACCAAACGGTACATTCCGACAGCGCTACAAATTTATGAACAGTCCAGTTTGTGCCAGAGGTCACTCTGCCACTCAGTGAGTATTTCTAAATGCACCACTGGCATCATCTCCATCCTTATCTAAAACAAGCTAACAGACCTTGCTAGCTAGCTCTAACTTATGTCTGTGGGGAATTGTTTGTCTCCAGCTAAGCCCCGCCCACCAAAAAACATCATACTGTTTACCAAGAGTAAAAGTGTCTATATACCCTTAATTTACACAGCTGGATGTGAAAATATGCTGACTCTTTACAAGCTTGAATTACATGTTATTTAAAAAGAGTCTTGTGTGTTTGGAGACGGCGGTTTCAGGTCTGTTGGTTATACAAAAAGGAACCCTACTCTTTAAGAAAGAGATCTATCTCTGTAGGGAACCTTTCCATAAGTTGTCAGACATTTATAATAACGTTCTGAGCCTTGCAGTAGCAAAAACAAGAACTGTTAGAGGACGGAAATTGACGGTGCTCAATTACCCAGAGGGCAAGCCAGTTTTGCCGCTGCTGTCTGTAGCCTTCTCGCTCAGTACTGAGCTAGTTTTAAAAAATGTTGTTCCCTTTAGTCACTTAGAGACAAAAACATGGATATTAAGGATCTAGGTTGGTAAATACCAAAGTTTTCCCTGGTGAATATGTAATAGCTGCACTGGAAATATTTTAAAACCATATCATACAAGTAATTGGATTAAGAGAAATACCAACCTGTTTTAATCTGTTGTTTAGGATAGATTCGATTTTTTTTTTTTTTTCTTCCATTTGTTCAAATTTGTCCAACAAATAAGAATTGCACCTAAAACCAACGTTGAAAGCTGTGCTCAGTCCTCACTTCTGATGAGAAGTTCTGTGGTCCAGGTCTGTTATAATATGATAGTTCTTCTGTCACACAGGAACCCAAACACAGAGCATGTAGTTTCTTACCCCAGGGCTCAGGCCAATTTGAACCATATTAGTGCCCTTGTCGTGTGGGGACCCAAACTGAGAAAATGTGGCCGCTCAGCCTGAGACACAGGCCAGATGAAATATCCTGGAACAAACAGGATTAGGAAGCATCCGTCAACCAGCAAAACTCAGTTCATTCTCTGCAGTTGTGGTACAGACAGTACTTTTTGTATCCTCAGATATTCTCAGCCTTGAACTACTGTTATTTAAATACAGTGTCAGTTATAATCCAGTTGGGTATATGCACAGAAAGTACTTTAAATTTGTATTTGTGCGTGCATGTCAGCCTCCTGGGAAGAATCCATTATGAATAACAGGACAGAAGCAGCACGAGAGTCTGTCAACACTGAACTGTTTGCATGTTTGAGAGTTTTACTGTGTGTGCACAGGCAAAATGGCAGCATATTTTATAAGCGGATGTATTGTTTCACTATGTGTGTGTATGTGTGTGTGTCAGAGTGGCAGTGATCCATTGACCTGACAGCTCTTCCTGAGGGAGTGCACACATCCCTGTCATTACTGCAGTACCCACTGCTGATTGACTGCTTTCAGCACCACTCAGGAGATGTCAGTCAGTCAGTCAGTCACACTGTTGATTTCAAGCCAAAGTCAACACACTTGAGTGGTGCTGACAGTGCCGACTGGCCATTGATGATTTATGAAGACCGTTTTATTACCACACTTTTACTCCACATCGTTATGGGCCTACCTGTAGAATCAGGATTTCCAACCATGGCATCATGGTGCAGTTGGGGCTACGCATCTGAAAAATAGTCAATATATCTTGTACTTTGGTTGAAGCCAAGAATTACTAGAGTTAATCAGGAATTCCACGCTCCATGAGTCATCAAAGAAATGCCAGACGGGACTATAAAGATGTCAGTTATTACAATCCACTCAATTTTTTTGTGGATCCAACACTTAAAGAATTATTTCAGTGCTCGAAATTTGGTCTTTTCATAGTACTGAGCTAACAGGTAACAGGGTCAACTATACAGCAGTAATATGTGTAACAAAGTCAAATGTACATTTGTAATATTAAATATTGTAATTACACAAAATTTGTTTCAGTTGTTATTACGTGACAGGCTTAGGCCTCCAGTCAATATGTGCAACGTTTGATACTCAGTTTCTGTACCCCTACATTCGCCTTTGAGGCTTCACCATCCATAAAGGGGTGTCTCCCACCTTACCTCACCCCTTTTGCTGCTGTGCTCCATGGGAGAGGTAAGTGACATCGCTCTCGTAGTAATTTCTGTGTTACTTATTGTATAATATGCTAACATATCTCTGTATCACTTGTGTAGAGGCTTGAGTTATATGGTTGTAATTGACGACGGATTTTGTTGTTATGTCTTTCTATCAGGTATGTTTTCTGTGTTTTATCATGCAAAATTGAATGTAACATGGCCACCTTTTTTGCTGTCGTGCTCCATGGGAGAGGGGCTCGAGTATATATGGTCGTAATTGACGGGGGATTTTGGTTTTTGCTGTCAGTTACCAGGAATAAACGGAGATCGCCTCCAAAGATATCCGCGGTCTGGGCCTCTTCATATGAACACACAGACATCACTAGAGTCCACTGGTTACGCATGCAGTAGAAAGTCGCAGATATTTTTCTATTGGTGCTACATGACCAAATCTACAGCTACCAGAATGCAGTGCACCACATCGGACCACTGACTGCTCCCACTGGTGGGTGACGTAATGTGAGTTTCCTGTTGGGGCTAGGGTTAGGTGTTAGGGTTAGGGTTGCCTATCTGGAGCCTGTCCCAGCTGATATTGGGCAAGAGGTGGGGTACACCCTGGACAGGCTGCCAAACTATCACAGGGCTGATGTATTCAATGCCACCATGCTTCACTCCTCTCTTATACACATTAGCAGGGATTATGTCTCCTGATGTGGAAACAGACATAAAGAGGAGAACGTCATACTGACTCATACGGACATCTACAGACTTTAATTTATCTATTTATTTGTTTCATTTTAACAAACATAGGCAGTCAGACTGGACTGACTGCAGGAAAATAACTCCCTTAAATCTTTACATCACAGGATTCATTTCTTAAATATTTTCCTCTTGATGAACAGAACTTAGAAACGTCATTTTGATGGTTCTTGCCTCTGCAGTTCAGGATTATACTGCTTAATTGGATCCTAGCTGTAAATATTCAAAAGACAGGCAGCTGGTTTTCACGTCTTATCTTATGAGTGTTTATCATTAAAGGCCCCACACACCCCTTTTATTGCACCCATATTCAATCCATAATTTTTAATTACTCAACCACTGTACTTAGTCGAAAAATATAGTGACATTTTCATGCCAGAACATAAACTGGGTCCAAAATAGAGAGAAACAGGGAGTCAAAAATAGTGCAGATCTCCTCCAACGAGAATGCAGCCGTTTAAACTTATTTCTTTACAATGTTCTGATCACACACACACACACACACACACACACACACACACACACACACACACACACACACACACACACACACACACACAGTTTTTGAACTGCAGCCTTGTAAAGGATTGTTCTGCTCGGCACCTTCACATCTGATTAATTGACTTGTCAGCACAGTATTTTTATCCTGCTCCCCTTTGTACGTGTGTGTGTGTGTGTGTGTGTGTGTGTGTGTGTGTGTGTGTGTGTGTTGTGTGCGTGCATGGGTGTGTGCGTGTGTGTGTGTGTGTGTGTGAGGGAGCCTGTATGCATGTGTGTGTGCATGTGGTTGTGGATCCATGTGTGCTTGCAGTCCTTCCCAGTGTCCTCTCTGTACTGGTGTTACTCCCTAGGCGCTGTGGCAACCCAACCTATAGGAGAGTGTGTGTGTGTGTGTGTGTGTGTGTGTGTGTGTGTGTGTGTGTGTGTGTGTGTGCGCGTGTGCGCGTGTGTGTGCGCATGTGTGTGTGTGTGTGTCTTCATACACACATGAGCTAGTGTGGTGGGCAGGCCTAGGGGGATTTTCCAACTGTGTGCTGGACTCTGATTGGCTGGCGCCTGTGGGCACTTCCTGGTCTCTTCCTGTCCTAAAGGTATGCATGACTGTGTGTGTGTGTGTGTGTGTGTGGGTGCGTGAGGGGGACATAGAAAGAGTTATTTGGCTGACAAAAAGAGGAAGAACATGATCAAGATGTGATTTGTGGAGCACTGTGATAAACTGGTGGATACAGTGAATCTTACTGAATGAGAGCTGAGAACTTCTTAACTGGAAAATTCTGGGGAAACAGATTGGGACAAAAATGAACAGAAAAACAGAAAACAGAGGGAAAGACTCTTAAACTGGACAGAGAGAGAGTGAGAGTGAAAACGAAGCCTATACTGTATTGTCTCTCCATCACCTTGACAAAATGCAGTTATCTTAATCCACCCTAAGCTATAAGTCACATTGCACCCTACTGCTAACGTGATTTTTTTGAAGAACCCAAATGTACAGGATAATTTGTTCTTGGGGAAGTAAAGGGCGTTCGATCAAGTTTACTTGTCAATTTCCTATCATGATGCGTTTCACGTAAAGGATATATTGAATAGAACATAAGTATGTTTTCTTTAGCGTATAATCACCTTAAAAGAATAGTTGTGTTTTCGTTACCTTAGAATTCATTCATTCATTTTCCGTGACTGCTTATCCTGTTGGGGGTCGAAGGGAGGTTGGAGCCTATCCTAGCTGACATTGGGCGAGAGGCAGGGTACACCCTGGACAGGTCGCCAGACTATCCAACACATTCTCACTCCGACCTCGTCACATATTGACCTTTGGTCATGGACTTTCCACATCCAGATACGACATGCAAGGTACCCTGGGTGCGTTGGTTGTTGACGTTCTGGGACACCATGTCAAGTTCTGCCTGTTACATGCATTGTCTTCTTTCAGAATACACAAATATAACATTTACATACAGTCTCTTTCAAAATAAAGGCACTACGTTGGTACAACACAGTGAATTGACGTTTTTTGTTCCTTCAACAACAATAATAAAGGAATATATATTAAAGTACATGGGATTTTAGGGGTAAGGAGCTCAGACATCCAGAGGGAGCTCGGAGTACAGCCTCTCCTCCTTTGCATCTAAAGGGGTCAGTTAAGGTGGTTCGGTCATCTGATCAGGATCCTCCTGGGCACCTCCTGTTAGAGGTGTTCCAGGCACGTCCGACTAATAGGAGGCCACAGGGCAGACCCAGAACATGATGGAGGGCTTACATGTCTCATCTGGCCTGGGAATGCCTTGGGGTCCTCCAGGAGGAGCTGCAGCGCTTTGCTTGGTCTGCTGCCCCGCGACCCGGCCCTGGATAAGCAGATAAAAATGGATGGATGGATTATCAATTGCTAAATTTCTGCTATTGTGACATGCGAAGTTGAAGTACAGTCTTGTCTTAGCAGTGTGCCCATGAAGCAACGACACCTGCAGACCTCCTTCTGTCTGCTCCTCTCTTTCTGTCAGCCATTACTGACTCTAGCAGTGAACATTCGCCCAGCTGAACACGACACTGAGTCTGCACCAGGCTTTTATACAACTGACCTGCACTGTGAAGTGCCTGCAGACAGTGACTAGAGAGGAGAGGTCCTCCCCACAGAGATCAATATGGTATCACATTGCGTCTTACTTACTGTTCTTATACTGCAACTTGTTTGACACATTTTGCTGCCTCAGATGTTTTATACCTATGTAGATGAAATGTGATATTAAGACATGACAGTCTCTGACCAGTGAGCATCTCTTGTACAGGGTTAGCACAGCTGGCTAAGGTTTGGTTCTTTCAGTGAGGCATTTATCTCCCTTACTTTTTTGTCAGCAAAAGTAATATACAAAACATGTCACAAGCTTCTCGATTTTAGCCGGTACTGACCGTTTAATTCCATGAGTAGATATGATCTCAGATTGATGCATTTCTACATGTGTGAGGTTGGTTGTGGTTTCACCCTTCTGTTGGACTGTAAGGAACAAAAAAGCAGAGAAACTAACATGATACATAATGATACAGAAGAATGCTGAGACGGTTAGTTTATTAATCAAATGAGGGAATTGGAGGACCCGGTGTTTTTAGCGCTTGACCCATATTAGAGATTCCCGTCAGGATATCTCAGCTGCATTGATTTTAAATATTGCTTTTTTACTCTCGACTTCATGGAAGTGAAAACTGAAATGTTGAAGCCTTGTCTCAGTAGTGTGGCCATGACTAAACTCCCTGCAGACCGACTTCTGTCTGTTCCTCACTCTTTGTCAGTCATTGCTGGATGCTGCTCAGCTGCAGTGACAGCCTTTAATGTTGCCATGGTGACTTTAGTAAACGAAATCACTGACACAATTAAAAGTAGAATTGTTTGTCGGCTTTAATATTTCATTTCATTTCCTTGTTCCTCATGGAAATGATTCTGCCTCACTTGCAGCTGCAGTTTGAATAATTTCCACCTCGAGGGAGGAACTGTATTGTCAGTCCTTCAAACCCGCTGCTTGTTTGCGTTGCTGGTCTTTTGTTTCTCGTCCCTGTCTGTGAATATTGTTGTTGTGATTTCCTGTGCTAGGGCTGCTATTCTCATCTCGACAGACACACCACTCACCTAAATGTTGATGTACACACCCAAAAGGCTCAATACATCATTGAAAACAAACAGGGTTTCAGACTCCAATAACCAGCTTACCTATTCCATTATTTTATAAGGTACGTATATCAGTATCGTCTAACTGGTTCTTTAAAACGACCATCGAAGAATTACTTCACTGCTGAAAAGATGGTATTTTCATGAAACTGGGATGTCTGTTAAGTCAGATGCAAATTGTTATGCTGCTATGCTAAACCTGACTGAAACCTCATCAGCTAAGGCTAGCATCTTAGTGCTAGCCCGTAACACTGCCTTTCCCTGTGTTGCATTAGACATGAGAGATGTACCCGGACTTCTTCTTCGCAGTTGTTCAGAGTGAATGTGTATTTAAATGGATATTTTGTGGTGGCATGTTTAAGGCTTTCTCAGTCTTTTCTGTCTTCAGAGTGTCTTGCCTCTGGTGTCTTACTCGTGGCATGCTCATACAACTCAAAGGTGTCTCCAGCTGTCCCTCTAGATGAGGCTAATAGCGACGAATTAGCCAATACCACCAACCCCCAAATGTGATGTCAGTGCTGACCCTGCCTCCTACCACCTACCTAAACCACACCCACATCTACAAAACATTCATTAAAGTACCAACAAAGCTATCATAACACAAATACTTTTGAAATTGGTGCTACATGACCAGAGAAAACAGAGGAAAAGGGCCATGGCATTCGCTTTTGCTCAAGATGTAGAAAACCTACAAGTACCAGAATGCACTGGGCCTCACCGGACCAATAAATGCTTCCGCTGGTGTGTGATGTAATGCGAGTTTCCTGTCTGGAAACAAAATGGTGGCCAGCTGTTAACAAATGACCTTGTATTGATCTGCTGTTTGGTCTGCGTTTGGGAGTGCTTCTGTACTCTTTGTGTCCAGGGTGGCGGCAGGTGTACAAAAATGAGGAAGTACAATCTGTAGTTTGAGTGGTAGAGCCAGCGATTTACATTACATCATTTAAGATGGGCGATGTGAGTGCTGGTAAGATGGAAGGAAGTTTGACACAGTTCTTTTACACATACTACCCACATTGCCTGATTCAAAGCTGGTTTGAATTTGGCGGAGAATCCCTTTAAATGTCAGTAAGGGCTTATAGTTGTTGCTGATCAATGTCAGCCATCATTGTGAGAGTTTGAACTCCATGTACTGCAAGATCCCCTTCATTGTGCTGCATGTTTGCCAGTTTATACAAGAATGAAATACATAGAGGAGGCTTTGCTTTTAATCCTATCTCAAGCTCTGTGGCTTCACCTCACCAGTGTCAGTATGTACTGGAGGGAACATGGACTGAATCATTTCATAATTCTGGGTAAATAACGTAAACAGTGCTACAATGTGCAGTAGATTATACAGTGGATTTTTCTTGAAAAGATCGTCTCGGGTTGAGGAGGAGAAAAGCGTGTGCTGGGCTTGTTGTCGTGTCCCACAGCGGAGAGTAAATGTTACTTAAAGAGGGGCTAGGGCCCTTTAAAAAAGTTTGTGTATTTCCCTATTTAATGTGATTCTTACTGAGATGGAAAAGAAGACATCAATCAGTGTGTCTTCATCTCCACAGTCGAGGGCAAAAGTTTGTACTAAATGCTTCTATTCTCTGGCTGTGACTGCAGACACAGTAGGCAACACTTTCCACCATGCAGCACTGGCAGAGATCACCGTCGTTAGACTATTAAAAACAATAAACATCTGCTTTTCTGTCTACCACATATTGCCACAATGTGTTGCAGCATTAGCTAATTAAAATCTTCTCTATGTACACACAAGCTTTCATACAAACACTCTTGATTACACAAACTTAGTCGACTTAGAGGAATTAGCACACACACACACACACACACACACACACACACACACACACACACACACACACTCACATTAAATATAGACGAACATTAAAGAGTTTTGAGGAAATTAAGAGAAACCCATAAAGAACTTCAAAACTTCAATTCCCAACCTCCCACTGGGGCAATCCTCGCTCTTTTCTTGCCTTCAGAACCAATCAGGAAAGAGCTAAATGAGCCTCAGTCTTCAGAGGACTGACTGATTGGTTTGTGGCTTTGAGGAGGAGAAGGGCACTCTGAGAGAAACACATTCATTTTAAAACCTCAAGCAACACTTTTCAGCTCGACACCACATGTTGAAAAAGTTTGTTTATGGAGGCTGATACTCAGCCGAGTCACATGAGTACATTTAACAGAGACAGCGAGACAGCTTTATAAACTCAAGCAGGCTCTGGCTGTAACTGCTAATTTGTCTGCATTCACAACACTGACATTAGCTCTGCAGTTTCTGCCCCTTAGGGATGCCGCATCTTCATCATAGGAAAGTGGGATGTTTTCACTGTGTCACATGCATCCACCAAAAACAAATGAAACTGAGAAAACTCTCCCAGCAGGGAGTTCTTTTTTGCAAATAAAGTAAAACAAAATTAATTGCCAATGAAATCCTACCTCTGAATCTACTGGTCCTGCTAATATCAATCTCATTCAGCAAGGCAGGGCTCATAATGTATGCAGTTTAAATTGCAGGCCAAAACATGTGCACTGAAAAATTAGCTGCGGTGATTTTGCAGCTGACAGGCCTGTGCTTTTTTACTATCAAAGTTGTTGATGTAAAATACAAAGTGTATTTCATAAGCATTTCTGGGGGATCGTTGCAGCCTGGTTTTTTGTGAAAACTTGCAATGCATGTTGAAATGTTTTCAGGCATTTTTTTTTCAATTAAAGTGCAGAAGCAAGTAAAGATTACAAAGGTATTGGCATTTTTTTAATATAATGTTACCACTAACCATCCATATTTAATCTAAGGCTGCTTTCACACCTAGAGTTGTCTTGTTTTGGTCTGAATCAGGGACTGATTTTGTTACAAAGCTTCATAATTGCTGAGAGTTGGTTCGTGTTCGCACGGCAGCATTTACAAGCAGACCAGATAAAATGCCTTGTGCCACAAAGCTGCTCTTGATTGGTCAGAATTTCCATGTGGGAAAAATCCAGGAAGTAAACAAAACGTTGAAGAAGAGTACACTTGCAAGATAAATGTGACACTTTATAATGTCACAATGGCGGGACAACTACGCAGGTTGATTTTAGCGCTGCTCATCGTGGACTATATTGCTGTCATTGTTCATTTGAGTCAAAGCATACAGTTTGAAAACGAGGCGCAGCTCCAACTAGAAAACAATGTTTTGATGCATTGGATGTGCTGAATGTGCATATTAAGGCAGTACAGGAGGAGGCGCACATTAATAATCCTCCAGGACTGTAACATGCTCATGTTTAACCCAAACAATGTGTCATGGATCGAGGTCGGAACATATTCTCACCACAAATGAACCGCACCAGACTTCATTGTAACCAGACCGAGACCCCCTCTTCAAGAGGTCTCGGTCTGGTTGTTTTGGTGCACATTCAAGTGTGATTGCTGTGTTCACACCTGCACTAAAGGGGCAAACAAACCTGAATTCATTTGAACTGAACCAAACAGGGCAGGTGTGAAAGCACCCTAACTCATCTTAATTCTTTCAGAATTTGCAGTAGATCTGGATAAAACTGCCTCAGTCATGTTGATTTGTGTTGTCTGTTGTCCACGCATTTCAGTGATTTTCTGGGTGTGTTTTGCAGTGGAAAAGGGTCTGTTAATCAATGTCTTTTGTGTTCCAACACAATGTTGCACACGGTGCGATAAGGGTTACCTCCATTTTCATGCAGAACAACAGGAAATTGCCTTACATGATTTGTAGCAATAATTTTTTGTTGCAAGGTTGCACAGAATTCACAGGGATTGGTTGAATTTAAGTTAATTGTTGTGATCGCGACATTGCGACATCCTGGAGGGGCTGATGTATTTTCTGTCTGCTGAACATAATAACCTAGACTTTAAAATCAATGAGTTCATACAGTAAAGAAGATTAAACATAACAAAACAACAGTAAATCAAGACTCAAGTCACACAAGCAGCAGATTGCTATAAAAATTTGCAGTATTTTATTTTATTATATTGAACGTATTTTCCCCATCTATGTCAGCATCTACCTGGGTTTCAATACACACAACTACACTACTATCTGCAAAACTTGCCTGTCTTGAGTTGATCCTATGTGAAACAAATGGTCTTCATCTAGTCGTGCATTTTAAGCTTCATATTCAGTGCTTGTATGTAAATGACCTTGTAGCTGATGGTAAAACCAGCAAGCTAGAGACTCCTTGACAGAGAAAAAGCCCAGTCTCCTGAAGAAAATGTTGGCATTGTATGTTTCTGCATACCATGAATATGTTACATTTGTATGTTTCATATGTATCCTAGCAACGTTTTTAAAGTGACATGGTATATGAGTTGGTTTTGTTGTCTGGAGGTGGAGAGGAGGATGGATGGTGTGACACCTGCCATGCTGTTGACCACTGCAGACCACCAGTTGTGTTTTAGTGATCCATCGCTGTGTTTACAGCGCGATAGTGCCTAAAAAAAAACCCTTTTTACTGAGACATTGCATTTCCCAGAAAACTGTCAGGAAAATTGGGTATTTTAAGCCAGAACGTGGTGTTTTACCACCATAACCAAGACGTTTTTGTGTAAACCTAGCCATTATCCACAGCGTTGTTGAAACTTGAAGTTTCAATGTATTCACCACATAAATTATGTATCTGTGGTTTGCACAAACAAACATCGCTTTTGGGTTGACTTTACAACACTTTTTACTGTAATATTGAAGACTAATGAAAACCTTTTTGCTGCCACTCTAATGATAGTTGACTATTTTTAACTTTCAGCATGTTCTAATTTCCCTGCTGGGGAACATGCAAAAATCTTTTACATCAACATAAAGAAAACAACAAGTCAACACTGTTGCAAGGTTTTCAGTGGATCTGTACAGAGGTGAAAGAGAGACATCTGTATAGACGCAGAGACACACAGGGCCAAAGTATGCTTTGAGTGAATTATAGATGACCTGTGTTGTCTGCCTGCTCTTGACAACTGTAGCTTTAGTTCTTCTCTTGTTTGTGTGTATGGCTCCAGATTCAAGCAGTAAACACTGCTGAGAAAGACACTGAATCACTAGCTTTTATACAACTGACCTGCACTGTGAAGTGCCAGCAGACAGTGACTAGAGAGGAGAGGTCCTCCCTACAGAGATCAATATAGTATCACATTGCATCTTATTTACTGTTCTTATGCTGCAGCATCTTTGACATATTATGCTGCCTTAAGCAGGATTTATACTTGTGCAACAGACCCTACTCTGTAGCCTACGCCGTTGTGAGAATTATACTTGTACGGCGGTGTGTCTGTGTCACTCTGCAGTTACACCACCAAAACACTAGTTGGTGGCAGGGTTCCTGTGAAGTGCTGTAAAGTTTAGTTTCAATACACACCCAAACACACATTAAACATGACTTAATAGAGACAATTTCAAACGCAAGTACACAAATCAGCTTCATTATAACTCACAGCATTCACAGACAAACACTTGTCTTTATTTGGACACGTTTTCCCCACAAATACAACATGCTAATGTTCTTAGCACAAGCCTATGGCATTTTACATTGTATAAATTAGCCTAGCAGCTAGTGGAGATTTCCTCTACTCATATGAAGCCAAGGACAACAGCAACATATAACAAAGGTAACGTTACAAAATTCGGCTCCATTACAACTCACACAGTTCACCGACAAAACAACTGTGTTATACTAAACATATTTTCCAAACAAATATAATATGCTAACATTATTAGCACATGCCTATGGCATTTTACATTGTGTAAATTAGCCTAGCGACAAGCGAAGATTTTCTCTGCTCATATGAAGCCAGGATAAATCACACACAAGACTTAAAATGCTATTTTGTGGAGGCTTTATTATCTGAACAGTTTATTTATTTTTTCTTATCTGTGAAATTAAAGTAAATAAAAGCTTCGTTTCCACTGAGGGAAATGGTTTCAACTTACAAAAGTAGACAAGAGGTCTGTGTCGCCATGACGTGTAGTTACATTTTTGGGGAGGTGCACGTCAGGCTGCAGCATAGGTTACGGTGAAGGCTCTATGTCGATGCAGAGCCCACGCCATAGCTATGGCGTTGATTCAATGGAGAAGTATAAATTCTGCCGTAGATGTTTTATACCAATGTAGATAAAATGTGATGGTAAGACTCGGGATGTCAGTTTGGGTTCATTTCTTTCAATAGCCCGACATCCATTGACTGGTAACTAAGTGGCTCATTTTTGAAAAGAAAATGCAAAATGACATGAAATACAAGAGGCCTGTCCTTTCAGTCCGGCGCTCCATTGACTCAGTGAGCTTTAGGGCTGCATTTCAAAATGCTATCCATATAGAGGTGATGGAAATTTGATGTTTTGTGATGTAAATGTCTTGACTTCTTATTTTGTATTGGCTTTGCTGACAATATAGGGTCCACTGCCTACCCTCTGGTCTCCACTGGTTAGCCAACATTAGCCTTGGCCACTCTGCATTGTGGACAACACAGGTCAGGAGGAAGTAGCTAGCAAAACCTGTCATCTGCAATTGCCACCAGTAATGCCGTCCTGACCCCACAGTGCTCCTGTGGAAACGCCCACCGTCCGGTCTTCCCCTCAGGTTTCCCAGTGATTAAGCGGCTCACTTTCAAGCCGCAAACCCCTCATCATTGGTAATTATGTTATCACTTTTAGCTCTATTAGCACTGTTAGCAGTGTCAGCACTGGGTAGTGGTGCTAACATAGTTAACAATGCTAAAGGGGTTTCGCAGCTCAAAGTAAAGAGCAAAGCTGCTGACTCACTGGGACGACCAGCGGGGAGACCAGAGGGTGGCCATTATGTCTCCACAGCAACATTGTCACCCAGAGCTGCCGAGGCTAACCAGTGGAGAGCAGAGGGTAGGCGGTGGGCTCTATGTTTCTCATGGTAACATGGCTTCCTGGCTTTCTGCCTCCCACTAAATATGGGTGGGTGCCAGTAGAGTAAACTGAAGAGTAGAAGAAAGGTCACACTCTGGAGTCTTGAAAAAGGAAAAATTAGATTAGATGAAACAAAATGGCGTGGGCCATGGCCATGACTAGTAACTAGTTTACCATTCTACATCTGTAACCTCTCAGTAGAATGAGGGTTAGACCCAAAAGCATGAGTCAGAGACCAGGTAGGTAAAGTTAAAGGCTCTGTTTCACTTGTGGTCTAAAACAGGCAGATAGAAAATGTTAAACTAGAATCAGGTTGACGTGTGACAACATCAGTGTTACTCCTGTGTTAATTCAATGGTTGTTGCAGTTTGATTAAACGTGTAACTTACTGAGTGGGTTCAGTACTTGGTATCCAGATGAATTAGCGTTGTGTTTGGTCTGCGTGTGTTGAGCAGAGGTTAGCGGGGCTGTTACTTTGAGGTGTTAGCGAGCAGAATCAGTATGTGGACTCCTGTCATATTAGCACGATTGGCGAAGTTAGAATGGATGTTTTCCCTCCCTGGGTGCTCCTGGGAGGATAAACAGGCCATCCATAATTAACAGCCGCTCCGCCTGCATTCTGATCCACTCTGCTTTAAAAAGAACAACTGTCACCATCGGTTAGAGAAGGGGAGAGAAGGGGGAGAAACAGAGGAGTGTGGGAGAGACAGAGACACGGAGATGGGGAGATCACGCTCAGGCAAAGATTCCTTTCACTGGATATGACAGACACCTACACACACTCGTACTGTACAGAGCACACACACACACATAGACACATGTACCGTTCAAAAGATGCACGCATCAGGTCACACATATAGAAGAAGACAAACGCCCTGCCATTGCCTGCATATACAACATACACAAACACACACACACACACACACACACACACACACAAAATAAATCTTCATGCATCCTCTTACTCACACCCAGAGCAGCGGACACATTTTGCTTCTGGCTCTGGAATAAACAGTGAATGGCTTTATAATGTATTTAGTGAGAATACTTTCAACGCTGGAAACAGGAAGCTTCCACTTTATGTTTCCTCTTATACAAGAACACATTTATCTGGAGGTTTTAAGACTTAACATCCATATATCCTCCTGCTGCTGTACATCCCACCCTGGGTGAACCAAATTTAAACAGTAGCCTGTTAGTTTTAGTGCAGTTTGTGTCACAACTCTATAAAAGCTTATTGAGGGATTGTAACCACTTTCACATAAAAACTGCTGATTTACTCTGAGGTCCACACAGAGTTGGAAACCCTGAAAAGAGTACAATGTCCAGGGTGGCTTATGAATGGCATGTTACTGAAATCACAAGTCATCCCTTTATTTCAGTATTAAAAAATATTTGCACTGTACGTTTCCACAAACCATGGATACGTTACATTTAAACATCATTATGTGACAAATATAAAAATGTATGTTTCAACAAAGCTGTGGTTAACGTGGTTTGGTTTAAGAGCTAAAACCACATTGTCTGCAAACTTGTGTGTTTTAAGGTCTTTGGCTCTATTCGTATTGTCTGAGGCTGTTAGCCAGTATCACTGTGACCTGACTTTTTCCTGTCTGTTTAGAGAAACCACAGCATTTTTGAGTGGACTTTACACAGACAGAGAAAAAATGCATTTCTTCCTTTTGGGTACAGATTCTGTCTTTAAAGAGAAAACACAGGCCGTCTAATTTACAGACCAGATTGCAGGGTTAAGGCCTTCGCACACAAAGTCAGTTTATTTCTCACGCGTTTTATTAATCCGTCCTCCGAAAAAACAGTGATACACAGAGACCTTGCGGGCTGAGTCTGACGCATTTTATTGTTCTTTTAGTTGCGAAAATTCACAATAAGAGATAGAATTTAATGACACATTTGCTCCCATGCCGCTCTCTTACCTATCTGGCTGTCTCAACTCTCTCTCTGTGTCTTGCATTTGGCACGGTGGCTACCTGAAGGGGCAGAGATGTCCTCCCTCTGTCTCCATACTTTCGCTCTCTCTTTCTGTCTAAGTGCAGTCCTCGTCCTCTATTCCATCCTCCTCTTCATCATCATTATCCACCTGAATGTTACTATCTGACTTGTTAAGTAGGCTGGGTATACTGTGCAACCTTTTCCTCTCTCTTGTCGTGACTGTGTGTGTCCCCCAGGTTACGCCATATTTTCTTCACTGTGTCTTGGTCAATCAGCTCTCTAAAAAACACAGAAAATAAAACCTGTTCCGAAAATTTCAATGATGGACAAAAGTTTCAGAGTGTGCAGACATGACGTACAACTTATGATGGAAAAAAACAGACTCAGTCTACAAAGACCTTTAGAATGTACAAACAAGTACAACTTTGACATACTTGTAATTTACCTGAGTTACTTGAATTTCCATTTCATGTCGGCTAATGTAGGCTACTTTTGACTTCACATCTATGTCACCTATGTGCGGTGCAAACAGCAACCTCCAGAGCTGAGAAATGAATCCAACAGGAAGGATTCGAGAGCCAGCCTCAAGTGGCCTCGTACAAAAATGTTGATCTCTATGGCTAATTTCCTTGTTCATGGCAACTTTAGAGCAGATGATTTTTTATGTAACTCACCCACTCACAATGTCATGAAGGCTTAATGTTATTTAGGTATGCATAATCAAGGGCACAGCTGCTTTGAGAGGCAGGTAGTAACAGGTGATTGATGTTCGTTACAATGGCAACACCATTGGTTAGGTAATGTAACCATGCCATAAACCCTCATGCACAGCGTGTAAGTGTAGCTGTAGCTGTGTGTAGCAGTGTGTTTTCAGTTCATGAAAGTTAACTGTAATATTTCTGTCACCTTTGGTTGTACTAAAAGATTCCAAGGTTTTTTTGTAAGCGCATTTTGTTTTAATGGTTTTAAGCGTGTTTTTCGCTAGCAGACATTAGCATTAGCAATAGCATTATCACAGATAACTATAGCTGTAAATGCACCGTGCTAACCAAGCTAGCAGATAAGATCTCTAAGATATCTAGTAGATCTCTAATCCAAATATGGTCACTTCTGGCTCCAACAGTCCAAGATGCTGACGGCCAAAATGCCAAACTTGAGGTTTCAAAACAGGAGTCCATGTTCCAGTGGTTGATGCTGCAGTAGCAGGGTCTGTTATTTTATACATTCTGTGGTGTAACTACATCTGTTACTTCAGTGTGTCACATACGTATTCAATCAACATTTGAGTCAATAGAAGTATCAGAGTGAACTCAGTATTAGAACTCAGATCAAGATCAGGTCCAAAAAACACTGTGATGATTGGGATATCTCTACAAAACACAAGGATCAGCTTATAAAATATGATGCATTGTCATAATTGATTATAATTTCCAACAGATTATAAAAGTGTTAAAATGATATCCTGTTAAATTAAAATCCAGCAGCCACTGTGATGTGATGTGATCGGATGTGAAGTTGCAGTACACTGTATGTAGCACTTCTGAGTACATTTGCATACTTTAACGCAGTTTCACATGCCATGTCTGATTTCCAGCCTATTTATAATGGATGTGTGTTGTTGTGTGAGATGCATGCATCAGAATCCAGGACAGTTGTCGTGGGGACCAGACTGATGGTGGAACAACAACAGTTGATTGTACTGAATGTTTCTGGCAAGGAAAAGTAGTACTCTTCCTTTGTGTCTTCTCTCTTCCCTCCTCTTTCCTTTCTGCCATCTCTCCTCCTATATCTCCCCCGCTCTCCTCTCCTCTTCTCTCTCCTCTGCCCCGCTGTGTTTCCTCTCCCCTCTCCTCGTTCTTTTCGCCACATTTCTTCCTTCTTTACTTCCCTCTTTTTCCCCCCTCCTCTGCAAATCTATATGCAATCATCCCACTGCAGCAGTCTAATTTAAATGTGGAACAAATGTTGTGACAGACTAAAGCTGGATAGAAGTCCTTATCCGCAGAGTGAGAACTGAATTATCCTGCTTGACTGAGCTGCTGACACACACACATTGAGAGGAAGAGAGAGAGAGAAAGAGAGACGGAGAGAGAGGGCACAAGTCTCATCTGAATTAAACCAACCTTTCTGTCTGTCTATTAGTCACCCTGGAAGCCAGTAATTCCTTAATTCCACTATGGAGAGACATTCACACATATTCTTTGACTTGAGTTTGTCTGTCGAGATTCTTCATTGCTCAGTGGTTCCCCTGAGCCTCCAGGACACCTGTGGAAGAAAAGTGAAAGGGATACTTCAGCAGTTTAGTGTTGCACTTTTATAAAGTTGGGAAACTTGTAAGAGACAGATTCAGGCCCTGATCACACAGAGAGCGTTTGGTAGGTTTGCAAAATATGGACGGGGTTGTTGTCACTCACAGCTCCGTCCAGCACTCACTGTATTTCCTCATTACCGGTGACACAGATGGAAGTCTGCACCTCGTTTATCGTCCACAGAACGAGGCTGCACGCCGACATCTTCAGAACAAAATAAAGCAGGCTGCAGTGAGAGTCTCTCTCCATGGGATATTTAAAAATAGCAGGTTTGTGCAGTTAGTCCTTCTCAGGCAAGCTCAGGGGTTAAATGTTGCCATAGCCCACAGGAACAACGCTCCACGATGCTTTTTTTTTTCCGAGTGAGGATTAGAATATATTCTGTCACATAACCCAGCCGAAATTAATAAATATAAATGCTTGAATATCCACTCATCACTAAAGGTGTATGTTATCCACAACTTTTTGCAGTGGAAATGGAAAAAAAACGTACCAAACTGAACTGTACCGTACCGTACTGCTCGGTGGACACTGGGCTTTATTTTGCTGATAGGCCGATGACAGTAAATGAGGCATGTATCGGCCAGTACCGATGTTCGGCCGAAAATTGATGCCTTCCTAGTTGCACATATTGGAAGAAGATGTGGTGAGTAAAAAAACAGCCATTAACTGATGCCTTGTTAAAAAAAACTTCACCTTTCTCCCACGTTCACCTGTGGTTTGCGGATCATAACCTGATGATCACCAGGGAGTGCCAGAATGCAGTCTGGGACATTGAAGAAGACAGGGGAGGGCTAGGAAAAATGTGATGTCATCATTAAACTAATCCTGTCATATGTGGAACATCACTGACTGAAGATCGAGCATTGACACAAGGTAGTTCGGCAATGTTTTTTTGATTTTCAGAGTGTCCTGTTGACCAGGATGAATCAAATACAGTAAAGGAGTGGCACTTTTTGTGAGCATTTCGGCGTGCTTACGATTGCTAATAGAATCCGGTTTCTAAAAGAGGTTCTAAAAAACAACAATAACTTCCCCCAAAAAGATTATCTTGCACCAAAATGGGTCCCAGCAAAGCTTGCTCTAATTGTTCACTGCAGACAAAACAGTTGTTTATCAGAGAATCCGTGTTGTCGCAAGCCAAAGTGTTTTTATTTTGGGTCATTCAGCCTGGATGATCCAGATTGCTGCTGTTACAATAACAACACATCAATGTTTAATAGTCTGCAATGCAGAGATAACGCTTCCGATAGTCACACTGAAATCTGTGTCTGTATGTGTGTCTGTGTGAGTGTGTGTGTGTGTTTGAATGTCAGTGTCAAACAGAGATTGAGAGAGAACGATGGGGAGTGAGAGGGAAACCATGGAGGTATTTGTCATAAATACGTTAAAATATATCCATATAACTCAGTTTCCATTAATAATTTTTTACTTCTACAAACACCCTCAGACTCAAACTGTTATTTCTGGTCATCCCTAAGCTGCGCGCCAATCCTGTTTCATAACAATTTGATTTATTCTTCCAACCGGGACAATGATAAGAAAGCTGATAGTGCTGCCAAATCCTCAAAGAGCAGACTACAGAAGACACAACATGAAACATTCAGCAGAAATTGGCAACTGCTTTTTTAGAGTAAATAAATCAATTAGATGTACAGTGCCTGGAATAAAACACATTTTCCAAGGCTATGGGCCCATTTTCTGGTTCAGAGCTGCTGGTGCTGTTACGAAATGGAGCTCATTTGGGTGTAAAAACCAAACAAGGACATTGTATTTCCATAAACTGAGACCGGGAGTAGTGATTATCACCATGTTTTCAGGAAGTACAGGTCAAATTGAATATTGTCACTGTGAATACTGCAGTGGATTCCAAGTTTAAATATCCCCTTTTTAACAAAAGATGCACCAACAGTGAATGCACAACAATGCATGATGCTTTGTCAAGCCAACAGAAAATGAGTCTGTCAACACGTCAGCATTTCCAAAATACTGTGTATATTGTTTAGTGCCCTGGGATCATAGACTGTACCCTGTTATCCAAGAGCTTATAAACATTGTTTATTGATCTTTTGGGCCACTTAAGGGAAGTGGAACAAGATGTAAAGACACCACTGTCATGTTATATCCTTATAAAGTTGATATGGTGAACATGTCAGCAAACAGTTTACTCATTTACACAACCAACGGACATTAGAAACATGAGCATTCATTTGTCCATTGTTTACTCTCCTTTTAGCTCTGTTTTGGTCTCCACCAACTTTATCTTTACCATGCACCTGAAGACTTTGAAAAAACTTCTGAAATACTAAAATCCAACACCCTCTCACATCTAAGGTTAATGTGAGTGTTTAGTCACACACTATAAGATTTTGCAAAGGCTTTGGATTTTGCAGGGTCACTATTTGCACGACTAAAAAAAATATTACCAGGTCTTTGTGTGTCCGTAAGAACACATAACTCTACAAACACAAGATAAAAAGTGTCATATTTTGACATTTTTTTGTGAATTCGACATCTGGTTAGTTGCACAATTTCAGTGGGAGGAGACTGTCGGAATGAGAGGTGAATGATTTCAAAAATTACGATTTTTTTTACTAAAATAAGTGCTGGTTGGTGGGTCAGATAAGTGCCAGATTAAACATCAACCTCTGCTTGTCCCACAATTGCACCAGTTCCTCCTCCTTTTTGTCAGTACAAGAGAACCGACGGAGACTTGCTCACGTTGTTGCGCCTCCTGGAGTCCCCTCTGTGTTTAAAGTCTACCCAGCTGGTTCTTGTTTGGTGCTGGTCAGAGCACACACAACTATTGCTTGTTGACAATGTACACTGAACTTTAGTATTTGCGTGAGCAAAGAAAAGAACGCCTGAAGGAAATTTCTTGAAATTTTACACAAATGTCCGCTTGGACTGAAGAATAAATGGATTGGAATTTTGTGGTCAGAGGTCATGGTCATTGTGACCTCACAAAACATGTTTTTGGCCATAACTCAAGAATTCTTACGCTAATTATGACAAAGCTTCACACAAATGTCTAAAAAGCTAAAATAATGAAGTGATGATATTTTATATCCAAAAGGCCAAAGGTCACCTTCACCTGTGACATCACAATGTTCTGCATAAAACACTTATTTGGTCATTGCTCATATCTCAGGAACAGAAGGGAAGACATTTGGTCAGATACTGAACTGGTGACACTAACCTTGGGTGTCCATCTTGAAACTGTGCTGATTGTATAGATCTCCTGAGCTACCGGGGTAAAATGTGTGTGAAGCATCTATGTTTTCACGAACATGGATGTAAATTGTAAGAGAAACTTGACTGGTGCACAGAGGCACAATTTGTTGTCACATGTTATGAGATGTAAAATTAAACCTAATCACAGTAAGTTACAGGTGACAGGAACAGCTGTTCCCTGTAGGTAGGGATACACCGATTCATCGGCCGAACATCCAAATCCACCGATATTCTTGTTGACTGCCATCAGCTGATTGGCAATAAGATGACATTTACCAATGGCTGAGGTCGATGTTTTCCTGTTGTGTCACATCAGTTTTGTGCAGGCTAAAATCCAGGGCTCGAGGACTAATGTCTTTCCATCATCCCAGGGACAACTGAAAATGTGTTTTGGGACGAATGACGCAGTAAACTATCTATTGACACGTCAGGCACCTTATTTCTTCCTATGATGATGCTACATTGTGAACAGCAAGTCCATATTGAAACTGACAGGAGAACTCTTTAACGTCAGCTGTTAACAATTAAAAGAGGTTGCACTGAGTTTCAAGATGCGTTCAAGCTCTGTTTAGTGAAAATGAGTATTGGGGAAGGTAAATTACTCATTATCATGATGTGTTCAAATGTAATCTTGTCAAATAAAGTTTTTGGCAAGAAATTTGAATAAACACAGTCGCTGGAAGAAGAAATTTGTTCATATGTGGCCAAAATTGTTATTTTAAAAATCAATATGGGCCCAGAATTTTACCATCGGTGCACCCCTACCTGTAGGAACACCGTTCATTTGCCATGTATGTTTGTATTAAAGGTCTACAACTGCTGAGGATGTGCGTGTGTGTGCATGTGTGTGAGTGTGTGTCAGATGCAGGCACGATACTTTGAGATCTGAGTTGTGTTTGAAAAATTATTTCAAACTCTGTGGCTGATTTTGTTTCCGTGCTGTTACCTTTGTATGCCCTAAGGCACACACACAAACACACAGGTGACTGTTGCTTTGTGCCGTGTTGTTCTCCCCAGGGCAATCACAGAGCAGTCACACACACACACACACACCCTCCACCTCTGCTTTTAACTCTTTCCAGACTGACAGACGATCATACTGACAGTCTATTATCTGCCTGTCCGTGTATCATCCATGTGTCCCAGTGGTGTTCAGTATTTTGGTGGCACATTTAAGAAAAACAACAAGAATCGCAGGCAAACTGAATTGACCCAAATTGGTTTAGCTTGGAGGGAGAAAAAAAGATAAGCTCATTAAATTTAATTTTAGTCATTTGCTGTTGATGTGGACTAGATTTCAAGGAAAACTACCTCTCACATTTACGTGGCATCTTTTACTGTTTCAGAAAATAGTTGGGGACAGTCAAAGAGGTTAGGACGCAAACCAGACTACATTTAAAATCTTCCACATTATTTCCCATTTGCTCCTCTTCCTTTCCATCTGGTCGGCCATTCTCTATATCTCTGTCATCTCTGTTTTGCCAGTAAATTCATTTTTATTTGATCTTCTCTTTCTTGTTTTTGTGTGTGACCATGACTAACAGGTCACTGCTGTTCAGCACTGCAGCCAATCCCTTTAGGTCCTCGTCTCTGCTGCTTGTTTAGCGACCTTGACAGCCTCTCTCTGTCCCTCTGAGTCGCACTATTCCCCCTCTCCGCTCCTCCCCTCCCCTCCATCTTTCTCACCCGCCTCTTTAATGCCTTTTTTTGTTCTTTTCCCTTTTTCTTCTCCTCTGATCTCCTCTGCTCTCTGTTCTCGCTCTTGTCCTGGTCTTTCCTCTTTGCTCCATGTTTAGCAACCTTGACAGCCTTTTTCCATCCCTCTAGGTCAAATCATCCCTCCTCGCCCTCTGTCGCCTCATCTCTCTCCTCTCGTTGCTCTCTTTCATGGCATCACTTCACGATTTTTCTTTTCTCTCCCCTCGACTGCCCTCCCTTGTTTCTCCCCATTCACAACCTGTGATCTATGTCAGTGTGTTATGTTGTTACAGAGTCAGATGCTCAATGCAGTGTCCACGGAAATGTGTCAGTCCTGAGCAAATGTTAGCTGTAGCCTTAAAGTTGATACTGCAGATTTATACATTAAAGAACGTCTCTTTCCAGTGTTAAGTTTGATTCCTGATACTGGTTTAGTTTTTTATTTGGACAAAAACATGCATTAGTTTTGTCACATTTTAGTCATTTTATTTAGGCTTTTTGTTTTTTAATGATATTTAATCGAGTTTAAGTTCAGGTGTAAAAAAATCATGTTAATTTTAGTCGTGCATTTTAATTATTTATTTATTCACTCTTTTTTTTTAGTAAGAGTATTTTGTTTAGATCTTTATGCTGACCTTTAATCAAATGCTCAGATCTTAAGTTTCCATCTGACAAAACTTTTAGTGATGCATTATTTGTAAAAATCTGGGCTGATACTGATTGTTTTTGATGATTGTTTGTTTATTTTTGTTTTTGTCATTCTTTATTCCCCTTTTCGAGCCTGGGAAACAAAGAAGGTCTTGTTTATGAAAATAACTGAACTATTTCAAAATCATTCAGCCCCTTATTACACTACCTTTGAATGAGCACAAATTTAATTATACAAAATGATGAAACAATCTTCAATTCAACCTCTCACATTAAAAATACATTTTTAAATAACTGCTTCAAAAGACATTATAAATGCCTCTCTATTTGATACTGCTGTGAAAACATCAACAAATTTCTCCTTGACAGAAATGAATTTATTCAAGTTTCTCATCAACAGGGATGCACGATAATATCGGCACATCATTGGTATCGGCCAATATCGTCTTTATATCCAAATATTAGAATCAGCCAACATGCTTTTTCTCATTTTGAACAATGAATGAATATCACATTTATTGAAAAGCATTTCATTTCATGTCTCCGTCTGCTGGTGTGCCATCACGATAAGAGTTTGCATGCATAATATGATGTTAATTTCCTTACAGAAGAGACTTGATGATCTTAAAATTAGATGGGGAAAAAGTGGATATATTGATAATGGTGTCATTTATCGGCTGAATGAGTTGTTATATATTAGCATTTTGGATATTGGCAAAAAATCCAATATCGTGCATCATATTGTAACTCACTGCAACCTCAGCCAGCTGTTAAACTTAACATTGTTCATATTTGGTACTTTTTAATGTTGAATATTTATTATCTCTTACAAAAGTTTTTTTTTTATTATAAAAATGTAAATATCTGTGAAATTTTGTTTGCTTTTTTTTGGTATATTTTATTTTAGCTTTTCAAATATACACACAGTCACAAACTGACAGTACACAAACATCAGCTTTACATTATGAACGCTTCAAAAATAAATTAACAGATAATAAAATAAGATACATTGACATATAACAATTCAAATAAAAATGTAATGAATAAAATTAAATACTACACTACAAATGCATGGTCTCTTGTAATACTAGTGTGGCAAAAACAGACAGAGCATGTAGACAGTCATTTAATCATATGGGATGGGAGATTTCCCATATAATTAATAAAAGGTTGCCATATTTTATAGAAAGAGTGAATCTTATTCTTTAGTGAGTAGGTTATTTTCTCTAGAGGTATGTAACTGCTCACTTCAGAGAGCCACAATCCAACAGGTAATGGGAGATCTGACTTCCACCTCATTGCAAAACATTTTTTGGCAATAGCCAATAGGATTTCTATACGCTTAATGGAATGGCTTTGTCACATATTAGACTTTAAGAGGCTGCCTAAAAAGGAATATTTCCAGATCCATTGGAAAAATGACTCCATGGGTTGTGGACAGGGCATCAAACCAAAAGTTTTGTTTTTAATAGTATACACCATTTGAGTAAGACACGTGCAATTTTGTTATGCTTCCATAATGACAATAGTTACAGCCGCCAGCTGCTAACTGCTAGCAGCTAACGTTAACTAGCTCTCCTCTTGCCAAAGTCCACACAGATTTGTTGTTTACAATGTAGCATAATCAGGGGAAAACAGGGTGTATCCTCTGTCGCGCAGATAGTGAGTTGACTGTGTCTTTTCCTCTTGAAGACATCCCGAAGGAAGATCTCTGTTCATCCCAAGCATGTTTTCGATTGTCCCTGGGATGACAGGATGCCGTTTGTCTGGAGTCCTGCTTTTTCTCCTGCGCAATTTAATGTGACACAAGAAAAAAAAAACACTGGTCACTGCCATTGGTAAATATAATCTAATTTGCTGATAGGCCGAGGACAGTCAATAAGGAGGATATCATCCAATACCAATTTTCAGCCGATACATCTGTGCATCTCTAAAGAATTTCAACAGTAGCATAAACTGAGGTCCACTGAGTAATACCAGTAATGTACAGGTTGAATCATTCCTGAGGGCATGAACAAAACCAACCAACTGAAACGCATCCTGAAGTAACTTTTATAGATTCTGACACTGTTTGTTTGTTGTATCACATTGCGACGAAACTTCTGACTTCTTTGGTTGTTTTGGCTACTGCAGTGTACGTCCCCTGTTTGTTCTGTCAAGGTTACATGAGCTGTTTTTGTACACGACATGAACACGGACCGTTTCATCCATTACACCTGCAGCCACACATTTCCTACAGTGTCACGCGTTTGATTTTGCGAGAAGAGTCGTTATGAGAAAAAGACTGTGTTAAGACTGCTGTGACTGAGTCTAACTCCTAGCGAGTGTTGTGACTCCTACTTGGAAATAAACTCTGAAATCACTTCCAACATCGTCTGGTGTAAGATCAGCATGAGCCAGCAAACTCTTTGACTCACCTCCTCCCATTTGTCTCTCTCCTCCCCCATGCCCTCTCCATCCCTCCCTGCCTCCCCTCTCCAACTTCCCCCACATCCCCTTTCTCACATCTTATCCTCTCTTTCTATTTGTACCTCTTTTCTTCTCCCACTTCCTCCCTCTCTCTATCTACCTCCTTTCTTCTCACTTACCCGCTCTTCCTCTGCCTCTCCCCTCCTCTTTCTCTCGCTCGTCTCCTAATCCCTCCTCTCCACCCTAATTTAAACTCTTTGAAGCCTTCAATAAGGCTCCATAATAAGCTTCTCCCTCTCCAGGCAAGGCAAGGGAGCAGCCTCCCAGTTGCATTTTGCCGCTGTGTGAGTGCTGGCGTGTTTGTGTGTGTGTTCTCTGTTTATTAGCGTCTCTGCTTGTGAGCTTTCATGCCTGTGTTTGTGCATGTAGCGTGAATGTGTGTGTGTGTGAGTAGTGTGAACCTAAACGCTGAGCAGAGAGCCGTGAGGGGAACAGAGGAGCATATTGTGGAACATATCAGGATACGACTTCACTGCAGATTAGACTGTATAAGTAGGTTATTGATGCAAACCGTTCCGCAACAGTTAGAATTCAGTTACATGTTATTGAATTGAATTCAATTTGAGTCACTCATTAGGGACAATGTCAAAGCCTAAATTAATGCTTTGACCAATTCTCCAACAGGAAATGAAGTTGTACAGAAGGTCCACTTTAAATGAACCCATCTCTTGTTGCTTACATTACGACAGGATAAACAGCAAACCTCTGAATCCTTTCCCTCGGTGCTGGAGCTCCACAGGTTTGTCCGCTCACTTCCACTGAACGCAGAAAAACACAGCTTTGGTCATTCAAACAATCTGTGTTTATGTTTCCCTGACATGTTACCAGCTTGATGCTGAGCGGCTTTATGAGCTGTTTACCTGGGGCTAAGTGCAATTTGAAAACAGCTTTGGTTGCTGATGTTGTTAATTTCTACCTGGTGTCGGATCACTGAAACATGTCGCCATAACATGTCTGATTGTGGAGTTTTTGGTTTAGAAGCTGTTATTGGTGATTTTCATTGTAAAAAAGTGCCGTTATTCTGCCATGATGATGCGGAGACGCCAAGATTCTCAAGACCCAGAATCTCTGATCAATCAGAGCAGACTGGGCTTTTTTCTGGAGTGGACTTAAAGAGAAAAATGCTTCTCAGACAGAGGGTGAATACAGGTGTTCAGCACAGACAGTACGAGGGGAATAGTGTTTTTTGAACATGAAAGCATGTAAATATGTTCTAGTAAAAACCCCAAATGCAAGTAAGAACCTGCAAAATGAGCATAATAGGTTCCCCTTAACTAAGTATCTTTAGTTACTTAAATGTAACCAAACCTCAACTATAGAGGTGCCAGATCAGGAACAAAGGCCTGCACGAATCATTTTTGTAATTATTATTATTTTTATTTATTTTTTTGTGGCACAGAAATAAAAAGCTGTGTCCGAAATCACTCACTACTCACTACATAGTCCACTATGTCGTGAGTTTGCCATTGGAAATTATTATTACCCTATATAATGAACTCAAAGTATCCCACAATGCACCATGTAGTGTACAATCAATGGTCACTCACCAAGCAATATATCCCATCAGGCATTGCGCCAAAGGAAGGGACGGACTATATGGGAGAGGCACCAGTTGGACGAGGGGAGAGAGAGCAACTTGATCACAACCTGCTGCTTATGTTCAGCTTATAGGGACATGTTGAAGTTTGTTTTTCTTTGCCATGTAATTAACTGTTTTTATTTAATGTGTAGTTGTCAGTCCCCAAAAAAAACAGCAGCTAATCTTTTTCAGTGCTTCACAGTTACTGCACAGAGTAGGGGCTAAAAACGTTAGCTAATGTTAGTGAGCTGGGTTGCTACGAGCTCTGGATTGTGCCGTGATGTCATAATTCACACTAGTAGTTATTACATGGCTGACTAGAAAAACAAACGTCAACACGACAAGGATTTAACAGAAAACTACTTACATTAGTGGACAGGTTGTCAATAGCACTGCTCTCTTTCCTCTTGTCTGTCTGCCAGTGTAACATTATTAATATGTTTAATGTGAGCAGAGCAGCGCATCTCAACACAACACAAACGGCCACAAAGTACTTTGTAAGATTATTTATTAATTTTGTAAATACGCTCAGTATAATGTCATGTTTTTATCACAGATATGCAGGTAAGTATTTGTTATGAATGGTTCACCAGCCGACGTTGATATGCGTTTTCATCGTGCAACAGCAATGATGTAATTAACGCTGCCGAAAAAATAACCTGAGTAGTGTCCGCAAGTGTTTTTTCATGTTGCAGATGAGCTCACTATATAGTGCTCTACATATAAGTCCCTATATAGTGAGGAGTGAATGAGTGAATGATTTCAGTCAAAGTGTCTTCTAGACAATGGGTGCCAGATTACAAATGCTTGTATTTTTGGAGGGTAATGACAAATAACCTTTGTTTTGTTTAGGTTGAAGGACTTGATGCTTCATAGAAATGACAATACCCCCAACAGAACAGACCTGTTGGTTAAACTAGAGATGAAAGATGACATCATCTCGTCAGGTCGGCAGTCTCTATCGTGTTTACTGTCACTGTTTGTTTCATTTTTGGTGTCAGTGGTGGGATTTTGGCAGGTTATCTTTTCCATACTGTAATTCTCTTTGAGCTATAATAGATTAGAAACTGGTTACAGCACACACACACACACACACACACACTGAAAATCAGGGAGTGGTACAACAGACATAAATAAGGAAACACACAGTATGTGCACACATTCACACACATACTCAGACACACCACAAATACACACTGCTTACTGACTTATTGCACACACACACACACACCCTGCTCCATGGGTTTATCTTCATGATGATAGTAATCAGTATGAAGCCCACTGGCTACAGCAGCAGACTGCTTGGTAGTCATTACCGTTAGCTTAACTGTTTACACCCGTTAATCAAATTAGCAAGTCACACGCACGCACTCACACACACTCACACAAATGTACACACACAAACATGCATACACACATACAGAGACACAGTCAGTTGAAACACACTCATATACACACACCTAGGAGGCGCACACAAACACACACAGGGGATGTAAACATGAAGAAGGGCTCAGAGTTCCATCTGAGATTAATTATCTGTCCTACAGCAGAGACACAGGCAGAGACAGAGAGGTGGAGGGAAAGAGGAAGAGAGATCTCCACACTTGTGTAGGCAGAGAGATATAAATGAGAGGAACAGAGAAAGGAGGTGAGGAAGAGAAAGAGACATGGGGAGCCGGTGGGTGGCAGACAGAGAGACAGACAGACAGAAACGAAGATAGATACAGGAGTTGAACTTCTATTTCTCATCTTAAAAGTGAAATCTCAGAGTACTCTAAGTATCCAAACACATAACAAACACACAGTGACAACCAGAACAGGGAGCCTGGAGGCTATAAGAGAGCTTTTAGTATCTAGTTGCGTCTGCTTGTGTTGTCTTGAGGCCAACGTTTTGAGGCAACGGTGATGGGAAGTTTTGTTTCCAGTAAGCATGGAGAGTGGCAACTAATCAATAGGCACGATACAGTGGGCTGCGAGTATCAATATATAATGAAAATAGGCCTAATAGTTGGTTGAATAGCCCGCATACGTTACCTTAAAAACTGACCATGTAACAGCAGCTA
Organism: Cephalopholis sonnerati; assembly: GCA_019142605.1. Lineage (NCBI taxonomy): Eukaryota > Metazoa > Chordata > Actinopteri > Perciformes > Serranidae > Cephalopholis > Cephalopholis sonnerati. The sequence goes on from JAGQAX010000008.1 coordinate 31,029,531, forward strand.
TCAGGCATCAGCCATTACAGTAAGTTAAAGCACCTCTTAGAGACTAAATAAACTGGCTGCATGGCATCTCTTCCAAAGGCAGCAACAACTGAACCAGAAGCTCGAGAACTTGAGTTTTTTATGGCTGACACAAGATTTCAGTCTTTTCACTGTGTTGGAGCCAAACACTCAAAATGAGTGACAGGTGCTGTGGCATGGACCTAACAGTATACCTCCTGCCTCAAGGCTAAAAGTTGGATATTTTAGCTTGTGTGGAGTCACAGACTGGCCAGGATTCAACTGTGTGGTGGTCTGGCTCCTCTGAAAGAATAGTTTAACCATAGACATAGAGTACCAGTAGAGCAGACATCAAACTGTTTGCTGTAGTCATGTCCAAAAGAAAATGGTGATTGTTGTTAATAGTTGTGGTGATAACACACGGCAGTGAGGTCATAACGTGTGTCACACTCACTAACTGTTTTGTCTTGATCACTGTTGGCAGTAACTCGTTACAGCAATATATAACTTTTTAGCAGTGACAAAGTAACAACAGGATTCTGGGTAATGTTATTACATTTACAGTGTCACGTAACGCGTTACCATCCGAAATAAACTATTAAGTGTTTCTATTTTTCATTTATCTACACTGATCCACATCACTCCTGAAAAAACATCCCCTGAAGCTTGCTTTGCGTCATCATGTTATAGGTGCCAGTAATCGTGTGTGTTATCAGGTCCAGTGTGTTTCCATTCATATATCTATGTTGCCTCCCGTTTTGCTTTTGCGTCCTTCGGTTGCTTGAAAGCAGCGGGGATAGGAAGGTTTGTTTTCCTTGTCCTGATCATATCACATCTGGGTGATGTTATTATGTTGGATGTATTTCTATTCACATCCTCTACAACCGCAGAGCAATGCCTGCACACTGTCCCGTTCTCATCCATAACTTATTGTGTTTCGTATCATAGTCCCACAGATTTACCTATGACTCATAATTATCAGACTTTGATCTTCTGCCTGACCCCCCCGTGTCCAAGGCTGCCTTTTTTATAGACAGATGTAAGAGTGACAGGAAACGGGGGAGATAGGGGAATGACACGCAGCAAAGAGTCACGGGTTGTTTTCAGATCTAGGGCTGCTTTGAAGGACTCAGCCTACATGGGGCACAAGTATTACCAGGTGAGCTACAGGTTGCCTCAGAAGTTATTTCTGTCAAGCGGCGCCTGACCATAAGTCAGGCTTTAGATTTGTCCGGGACAGTTAGCTTAACTTAGCTTAGCTTAGCATAAAGACTGACAGAACGACTTGTCTGGCTCTATCCAAAGGTATCACAATTTTAGAGATATCTTGTTTTTTAAATTCATACAAAATTCAAAGTGTAAATAAGACATTTTTTGGTCTTATTGATCTGGTCACTGGTCGCTGTGATGTCCTGTAGTCTTGTTGTGTCGTGTTTACGCTTCATTTTTCTTATTTTGTTATCATTTGTCTGTACCAGGCTAGCTGTTTCCCTCTGCTTCCAGTCTTTAAGCTAAGCTACGCTAATCTGCTGCTCGCTGTAGCTTCATATTTAATGTGGTACTGAACTTTTATCTAACTCAGCAAAACAGAGATAAGTGTAGGACTTTTGTATCAGCAGCTGACAAACAATCTCACTGCAAGGTCTGCTTAATAGCTGCTCTGGAGCTTTCAATCATATCACATGATCTTCCTCAGCAGATTTGTCGGCTGTTTCCAAAGAAAAATGGGGAACTTAACTTAACAGCCAATAACTGGACCAGAAGTCCACAAAGTGTGTAGAAAAAGTTAAAATTTGAACATCTACATTCCACAACAGCTCCACCTGCTGATGAAGATCATGTGATATTAACAAACGCACCAAAGTGGTTACTGAATCAACCTTAAAAATGAAATCGTTCTGTCAGCTGGCGAAGATCATCTCTAATAATCTAGACAGATTATTGTAAACAGAACAACTAAGGCTCAGAGAATAAAAATAACCTTGTCGTTTTTTCAACGGACACACTCATTTCTGGAGGAATCGTGGAGACAACAGCTACGCAGTGTCAGTCAAGGAGACAGGAGGTACAGCATGGTGAGAGAAATAGGCCTGGACTTAAAGTGTACAACTCTCATCATGGCTGTGAACCAAAGCAAGTTAATCGCTGGCAGAGCAGAGTGTTGTCCTGCAGTGAAAGATGCAAAGAAAGAAAAAGGGAGCTAGACACACTCACACTGACAGTTTGAATGCAATTGTATTTTTATTACTGTACACCTGTACATCACCATAGTCTGCGATAACCAATAGATGCATTATACATTACAAAAAATTCTGTGCGTCAGCATAACGTGAAGAAAAATGAGAACATTCGTCACAGCTCGTCAGCGTTTTATCAGGAGCTTTGTACGGCGCACACGCAGGGAAATAATCAGTTTGGCAAGTGACTCAATCCAATAACAAAAACAGAATTTACGCTTTCTATTTTTTCTTCGGCTTTCCATAAGCAAGGAAATGAGAAATGGATTTTAATTGTTTTACGATTAGCAAAAAAAGGACGAAAAAAAGAGGAAACAATTAGGCACGTCTCCAGTGATGTCACTGTCTCCGAGATGGTGATGCATCAGTTTGCAGAGCATCCTGAAAGTTATTCAAAAGAGGAACTCTGGCTGACTGTAACACTATTTCCCTCTGAAGTCTAAATGTTCCTTGTAAAGATTAATGGAGAATAGGAGGCACTCTGGTGTGTGAGTGTGTGTGTAGGCTGTGCATTCATGCTGTGCGATGCAAGTGCGTTTGCATCTTTGTGTCTATGAGTTACCCTGTATGTGGTTTCCTTATAACGAGACAGTGAGAGGATGAGACTAACTAAAGCAGCTAGATTAGCAGGCAGGCATCTACGCTGTGATCCCATTTTACAACAGCTATACACCGGCTTTATCACGGCTATACATTATGAATACACACTTGACTGTTTAGACATACACACTCAGAGACAGATTAGCAGGCAGCCATTCATTTCTGATCCAATCTTTCAATCCACGATTTCCTGCAGTGACTTTTAGTGACGCTACCATATGACTGCTAAATTGATTCCAGTAATCCATTATGTGCACGGATTATACTACAAGTGTTCATGAACAGGCAACGACTAACCCGTCTCCCGAAGTATAAGAGGAAAGATATGAATACTATGAACCTCGGTGCCTCTGCTGGAGCCTGCAGCTACAGTAAAGTCCTTGATTTGAGGTTTTTAGATACGTTTATCTTCACTCTTCATTTCTGTGTTCCATGTACAAAGTTACTGACACAGTTCGGTCGATCACCTCAAAGGTTTTAATGGCCATAAAGTGGGAACAATAACGTTACGTGTTAGTACTTGCTGTTAATTTATGGGCTCAAACTACAGTCAGTAGGCTGTTGAGCTTGTCAGCACTCTGTAGTTGTTTTAAAATGTGGCAATAAAAAGTATGCACATATTATGTCAGCTTATGCCAGCCTTAAGGTCCAGACACACCAAACCGACATCAAAGAACTAGTGGTGAAGATGGCGGACTGTTGCGTTGCCTCACATTGCCTGTGTCTCAGACAAAAAGCTGCACTTGAACACACGGCAAAGACTACAGCCAACGGCCAACTAGCACGTACGTCCTGTGCCTGTGTAAGAGGAAATAACTCCCCATACTGTCTGTATTTGTCATTCAAAAGCAAAACCTAAAGACAGACAGGATGGATTGATGATGCTAGTTAGCCAGTTAGCACATTAACAACACAACCCTATGTTGATGGAACAAATTATATTTACCATGCACTAGCACAGTGGTTGTCAAATGGTTTGCTGTGGCACACTGGTGTGCCATGATGCCAGTCCAGGTGTGCCGTGGAATATTGTGATAACCACACATTATTATTGCAATATTCAACTGGGCCTAGAAAGTTTTCAGGCATTCCTGTACTTGAGAATTTTAAGCAACACACATCCTCATAGAAGCTGTTTCTGCTTTTCAGGAATAACAAAAGGTGTTTATAGCTTTTTAACAGTTTTAGTCCACTGCTGGTTAGATGAGGACAGAAGTAGGGAGGCAGATCTGTCTCTGGGTTACTAGTGAGTTTGTAGACTTTTATTCTTGCTCTTGCTTTTTTAATTATCCACGAATGTGATCCCGACTGTATGTAAACCTCTGTGAAGCACAATGTTCCACACTCTATATTTCACTTGCTCGTGTATATATGTCTACTTTAATTTCCAACAGATCATGCACATTAAACATCCAAAGCACATGTTTTAATAAATGGTAATATCTTAAAAGAATAGATTCCCAGTGATCATCAAATTTGGGACACACTGCCCTTTCTAGGACTGTCTGCAAAATGCAGGAGGGAGGCAGGGGTGTTACTGCTTGTTTAACCACAGCTATCACACATTCATATATGCATGAATGCACACAAACATAAGCACACAGATGAGTGTATACACAGAAACTATAAACTCACACACACTCACAAACATAGACTGCAGAAGAGACAGAACCCCTGCCAAGCGCTGAGAAAACAGGCAGGGAGTGAAAGGTAAAGAATGGATGAGAAACAAGACAAAAATGCTGGATAAAACACAAGTAGAGGGAACCAGAGGCAGAAAACTGAGACAAAGACAGAGAGGTAAATCCAGGAAAACAGCATAAAGAGAAAGAGATGGTGTGAAGAATACAGAGATAGGAGGAGTTAGACAGGGACGACACAATGGAGAAGAATTAGAAACTAAAACCTAGAGCAAATGACAGACAGATAAAATAACAGAGTTTAGATTACAGAGTAATATCAGTGGCTGCATACAGTAGTATTGGGTTCTTGGAGCGATTTCTAATTTAGCAAATCCATGCTTTTCAGGAGCAATCAGGAGCTACCTTCCTTTTGATTGTCTGCTTATCTATGGCCCAGATAAACCAAACACTACTGGCAACGAAGTCCAACTGTTGTGTTGCCTCACATCACCTGTGTCTCGGCAAAAAAGTTTCACTTGAACACACAGCAAAGACTACAGCCGACTGCCAACTAGTTCTGGGCCTGCGTGACAGGAAATAACTCTCCACACCAGCAGGCGACAGTTGTCTCTTCTCACAATTCAAAAGGAAAGTCTGAAAACCAGCAGGACGGCTTCAAGATGCTAATTAGCCAGTTAGCACATCAACAACACAACCCGATGTTGACAGAAAAAAGCATATTTACTGTGCACTAGTGAACAATAACACAAAAAAAGTACTAATAGTTTCTGCAAAATAGCCCATGGCCAATAAAAAATCTTGCCTTAAATAACAATTAAAATTGTTTCAATCTCACACCCTCCTGACTTCAGTTATTTGTTTACTTTCCTCACTTCCACTTATCATCTAATGCACTGAGCTGTGCCGCCATCTCTTATGCTGATTTAATGTGATGAATCTGCCAAAAAACAGTAAAAAGGTGGGACACACCACAAAAACTAAAGCAGGATTTTTACTTCTGGGTTGAATCATCTGCATCGACGTAGAGCCTACACCATACCCTACGCCGTAGCCTGATGTGCGGCCACCCGGAAATGTAACTACACGTTGCGGAGATGCAGCCCTCCTGTCTGTTTTTGTAAGCTGAAGCCATTTCCCTCAGTGGAAACAAAGCTTTTATTTACTTTAATTTCACAGACAAGAAGCAATAAATTGTAAAGAAAATAAAGCCTCCACAAACATATCATTTTAAGTCTTGTGTGTGATTCATCCTGGCTTCATATGAGCAGAGGAAATCTCTGCTAGTTGCTAGGCTAATTTATACAATGTAAAATGCCATAGGCTTGTGCTAATAACGTTAGCATGTTACATTTGTTTAGGAAAACGTGTTTAGTATAAGACAGCTGAGAGGCAGAGTGACACAGACACACCACCGTACAAGTATAAATGCTAACAATGGCATAGGCCATGTGCCAGCAATATCTGCTCCTTGCACTCACATAATTATTAATCATTATGTTCACGGTGCTCAAAGCACTTGGTTAATTTTATGGAGACATTTGATTGGTTAAATATTGGAGAATGTCGATGCTGACTTGAAGCAGGAGTTGGGACATGTTGTCGGTATTTACCAAAATCACAATCCTTTGCTAACCACAACTTTAGAGTTCTTTAGTCACCTAAAGGTCGACAGTTTTCTTTCTTTCACGTATATAGAGACAAGTTTGTACGACATGTTGTCCGATCACATAAAGTAAAAGGTGAAAATGTTTCTAGCTGTTCCAAATGCTAAACTCAAAGAGGGAGTTTGAGGTAAAGAGTGACAGGCAACAAATCAAACAAATGGGAATAATGGTACACTCTGTGGGATGGTGTTTTGCCACAGCTTTTACTGGTGTTGTACGTTTTTGTACACATGAAAAGTAAAGAAGTTGCATGAAGAATGAAAGATGAGGGTTTGAGAGAGGAGTTGAAATCTTATTTTCTTAACTTTGCAAATCTGGCTGATTGCTTCATGAGGTCGGAAAGTTATACAGAAATTGTCGAACACAGCCCATCAGTTCCAACATGGAAAGGTGAGGGAAGAGGTTTCAGGTGCTACCAACTCCTTATACATAACAGAGGGTGGCGATGGCACAGGTTTTGTTTCAACATGGGTGGGGACACATGACATGGGGGTTTTGGGGGTCCTCCGCCAGAGAGTTTTGAGCATCAAACACCTAATTCTCTGTATTGTGATGAGTTTGTATGCACCAGCTCTGCATTTTCTGCTTCAGTTTAAGTTGTAAATGTCTTTTATTTTGTCAAAACAAAAGTCTTTTGCTGTTTTCATGTTTTTATTGGGGGCACAAATGCACATGTTCTGAATATTAAGGGGGATACATCTCTTGTGTTCCCCTTGAAATCTACACCTATGAAAGATGGGACACAGGACACGAACTCTGTCCTGTTAAAGGATTGTCTTTTTTTTGGACTGGAAAAACCCTTTGACAGTCAATGTAACCCCAAAAAGTATTTCACACAACAAAGTACGACTATATAAGTATATTTAGTGTGAGAAAGAGTTGGCGATGATAACATGTAATGCAGGTACATCATAATTCAGTTGGTATTTACCGCACAAAGACCCTCCTCAGTAGCCGTTTCTATGATCCCACATTAGTTTCAAAACGCAGCTTGTTTCACGGCATAAATACCACAGAGAGAAATCATTTCTGTTTTTCGCCCCTGTTCCACATGATTACAGTGAGGTAGGCAGCGGAGCGCCAGTAGGAGGCAGTCAGAGAGACAGAGATGTTGTGCTAATTGTGGTCTACCCCTGGTGCGGGTGGAAATGAGGTCCTGAAATAACTACTTCCTGGTTCTATTTTCAGCTGAGGTCAGCGGCGGAGGAGTACAACACGCTGAGAGGTGTGATGTGGCTCTGTTGGTTTGACCCACACCTGCTGCGTATCCTTCGCTCAAGCACTGGAGGGTGAGTGTGTCAGTGTGTGTGTGAGGCTGCATGCATTTATGCAACACATGTGTCCAAATACAAACAGGTAACTGTTAGAGTGTGTCCACCGAGTGTATGTGTGTGCGTATGTGTGTGTTTGTTTGTGTGGGTGACCTTGACTGGTCGTCCAAACACACACTGGAAACACACATCTGTCTGTGTTTTGTTTTCTCTTCCACACTCGCAAACACACAAATACTCTAGTTGCTCTCAAACTGTTTTGGACACGTAGCGTTTGGTAAACTGACCACACACACACACACACACGCACACACACACACCCACACACACTTCTCACCCATTAAACACGTGCAAATAACTGTACACATGCTTCCACACCTCACGTACACATATGTAAACAGAAATACAAAAATAGTTTAACCTTGTAAACCATCACACACTAACATATTCTGTTTCCCTCCCTTTCTCTCTGACACACACACACACACACACACACACACACACACACACACACACACACACACACAGCAGAGGCTTTAGTATAGCATTGAGTCATCACACTGCATGCACGTAACTCCGCTCTTCCCTTCCCTGCTGGGTCTATCACACTGTAAGTGAAGGTCACACTCATAGAGTGAACATGCAGTACATCAAACTGTGTACGTATGTGGAGTGTGTGAAGATATAACACACACATGAACATCAACAACAGTACATATGTGTTTCTGAAGTATTTTATATTTTGTATATATGGGCATGTCATTATGTGTGTATGAGTGAGTGTGCGTCTGACTTTTCAATTGTGTGCCTGTAGTATATAACTGTAGGAGTGTGTGTGTGTGTGTGTGTGTGTGTGTGTGTGTGTGTGTGTGTGTGTGTGTGTGTGTGTGTGTGTGTGTGTGGCTGTAAGGGGCCTGGTTTTTCCCCTGCAGGCTGGTTTGAATCGATAGCGCTGGAAAGTGCTGAAATAGCAGCCTGACACACACACACACACACACACACACACACACACACACACACACACACACGCACACACACAGGGTGACTCACTGGAGCTGAAAACATGAACAAGAATGCTGACTTCTGAAACAAGGAAAACAGAGAGGGAGAGAGGGGGAGCCAAAGAGAGAAAGAAACAGGGTGACAAGGAAAGAAAGAAAAAGGAGAGGAGCGACTACAGCTTCCGCAGCTTCCACTTCACTCTCATTTCTGCTTAGTTGTGCGTAGCGGTTAAATTCAGCATTGCTGCACCCAAAATTGCAGTGTACTGCACGCATATGTGTATGTGTGAGTGCATCTGTGTGTATATGAGACAGGGGAAGGAAGGCGATGTGTGTGTTGGGAAGTGGCCGCATATTATCCTACTAATCCTTTCGCCCTGTTTTCCATATTCTTCATGCTGCACTGTTGCTCTCACCTCCCTCTTTTGTTTGACCTTGCCTCGACCTTAAGGAACGTTTTTGTTACCTTGCAACCAAGGCTTTAAATTTCTTGTAAAACAATCACGGACAAATTTGACTTTTGATATAAAAGGTTTGTTTTAATTTGAAGCCCAATCTTTGCCATTTTAGTTTTAAAGAAAGTCCATAAGCTGTGACCTGTGATCTCTGTCTTTAGAGCAGTGGAGAGTTTAGACTGGGGGTTTGAGTGAGGCTCTGTAGAGGAATCAATCCTGACTCAACCCTGAACTATGACCGCTCTGGTGATGCTGATCAAATGAAGTTACATAATGTATACTGTAGTGCATAACTGGATAACATAACTGGATCATACAGGGAGGAGCAGTGTGGTAATATGTACGAACCTCAGGGTTGTATCGTGTGTTTTCAGGTTTGATACTGAGGCCTCCTTTTTGCATATGTATGGATTGTGCAGGCGTCCCATAGGCTGTGTAGAATAATATATGTAGCCACCGTGATGGCACCCATTGGTTGTGGTTTGTGTTTTGAAGCCTTGACATTTCGGTTGTCGCCATCTTGGCTTTTGGGAGCCAGAAGTGACCATATTTGGATAAGAATGTGAAGTTAATACCAACACTTTCCTTTTGGAAATTTTAATCATATCACCACATGTGAGCCAGCCCTTTGCTAGACATGTCTGATGAAGGGCTGATGCCTGAAACATCATATGATAAAAGGCTCTAAATCCAATACAGTGCCTGACAAAGCACTGTGAAACGGAAATACAGAAACATACTAGCTCCAAAATTTGAGATTTAAGATTTATATTTATACATAAGATTCAGTGTTTCTGTTACGCAGGTTTGACACAGCGCTGGAGAACCGTCTGCAAAGCCAGTCTCCTTCCAGCGCATGGTCAGCTCAACATCTGACAATGAGCCATTAAACAGTCCCAACAAACCAGTAACGAAAGGGCTGGACTCTGTCCTTAAACACAGTAATCACATTAGTAAACACTAGATAATGTTAGCTGTGTGATGCTAACAGTTAGCTCTGTACCTGTGTGTGTGCATGCAGGGCGGACTCTCACCAACTTTCCCTGGTACAGAACGGAGCTCTCATGATAAACAGAGAGAGCGGGGAGGGGCTGAGCGAATCAACACACTGCACACGTGATGAAATATGATGTTTTTGTTATTGCAAAATTAATTTCTGTATTATGAAATTTACAAATACTGTTAGAAATGTTGTATCCATATTGCCCACCAGTATGATCATTGCAGGGTGTCTGGGTGACCTTAAAATGTCTTAAAATGTCTTGAGTTCAGTTTCATAAATATTAAGCCACAAAGGTGAAAGAGTAGTCTTAAATTTTAATTTGTGAGGTTTTAATTGCCTCAAACATTTTATCTAATTTCATTTATCCATCTTTTAATTTGTTTTTATCAAAATGAGTCAAGCTCTTCTGAGTCAAAGTCTGCGTCTCAGCTGTCACTGTCTTTAAACCTAACTTTATACATAATGCTGTCATCTTTACTTAACATGTGCACTTACCTGTTGGCAAAATGTAGACTAACCTAACTCACTCTAACAACCATATTTCTGCATAAAACTTGCTTCTGTACAGAATCACATACTCCCCTTTATACGTAGCTGCAGCAACAAAAAGATGATTGGTCTAAAGATCTGTCTTAAATTTAATTAAAATGACCTTGACGAGATGTTAAAAAGCCTCCAATTTGAGTTTCTGATACCTGTAACAACCCAGTCTCACTCCAAAGTAGTGGAAATCTGGCCCTTTGGCAATGATTTGCAACGTCAGACATTGACAGAAAAGCCGTCCTGTAACGTTGACATGATACAGCTGGTGGCCGTTATAGTTTAATGGTGATCGGCAGCATCGGGGGGAATGTGGTGTGAGAAGAACGAAACTTAAGGTGCCAAAAGTCAGAGTGGGGCTGGTGGAAAGTGTGGTGGATGAGTCCAACAAACGCCAACTTTGACATGGGCGAGCAGTGTCCTTGTCCCATAAGATTCTGAAGCGAAACCCTGTTCTTTTTTCCTAAACCCAACCATGTGAGTTTGTTGTTGAAGGAAAACAAACATCAATTTGTGGCGCTATATCGGCATAGTGCATTTATTTTGAAAGAGACTGTATGTAAACTGTACATTTTTTGTGAAAACAGAAGCATATTTTGAAAGATGACAATGCATGTAACAGGCAGAACTTGACCCGGTGTCCCAGAACGTCAACAATGTCACTTTGCATCTGGATGTGTAATGTCCATGACCATACGTCAGTATGTGTTTTACCTGTAGACATGTTGATGCGTGAAGAGGTTTCCTCCAGCAGAGAATAATGTAAAAAGGTGACGCTGCATAAGAGCAGTAATGTCTGGCCTCATTGGACTCTTTGTTAAATTCAGTCTAATCACTGGTGTAGGAAACGCTGTAAACAAAAGCAACATTTCAAGTTTCAGGTTGCCCGTTGAATGGAGTCACTCACTCGAGACAGAACAGGTTGCAGAGGCTGCTGCAACACTAATGCAGTATTGATGGGAGATTAAACAGCATCCACTGAAGTGCTGCTGCAGGATGAATGCAAGGCAGAAGTGGAGTAGCCTCTTCATCGATTTCATCAAGTTCGTCAAGGCTTTTAAGACATTTTTAATGAATAGACAAACATTTAAGGACCAAACTTTTGCCAATAGACTAAAGCACTGTTTACAATTACATGTTTGCAAAAGCGAGTTTGTCTTATTGACTGAATTTGTGATGGCGGACAATGTAGTGCTGATGCACTGTAAATACATTCACACCGACATGCTGCAGATGCGGATGGTGGATTTCCACATTGACCATCACTGTAGTGCTGATGCAGACCAGAAAGTGGACTTCTCCGATGGCTGTGCTCGCTGTGCGTCACCAGTAAATCCAGTGCATGGTTGGACTGTGTTTTTATATTCCGCTTACATAGATAATCACATCGCCGCCACAGTAATTCAACAGGCCTGAGCTGAACTCCAGCAACAAGAGTCCCAGTCAACAGTGTCTGTGTGTTTCTCTGTGTGTGTGTGGGGGTGGATGGATGTGTGTGTGCATGTATGTGTGTGTCAGCGTGCAAGTGGTTGGCGCTATTAAACATTCACCGGCTCACTCAGCTGCTGCTGCTGTTAGGCTCCCAATCTGGGTCAAGTCTCCCTCCTCTCCTCCCTGAGCTACCTCTATCCCTCCATCCTCTCCTCCTCCTCCTCTCCTCTCTCTCTCTCTCTCTGTTGCCCACTCACTCCGTCTCTCTGTTTCTACTCAACTCCCTAAGTGCTCCCCCTCTCTCTCTCTTTGTCTGTCTCATTACCTCTTCTCCCTCTTTCTCCTCCCACCTTCTCTTTCTTTCTTTTCCCCCACCTCTGTTTCTCCCTCTCTTTTTTTTATTCCGTCCCTCTTTCTCTCTCTCTGAGTATTTGCTTAGCTACAGAGCTCAGAGGCAGGCCCGTGCTCTCATCCAGTGTCCAAGTCAAATAAAGATGCTTATAAATTTTTGAGAGACACGATGAATAATTTCTGTTATTTTCTGTGTGTGTGTGTGTGTCTGTGTGTGTGTAATGCAATGACCTTCATGACTCAGGCAAAACATACTAAGTGTTAACATTATGTTGTTGTCATTGGCACTTCTTTTCAAAAGGAGCGTTGGATTATGCTTACCACACACTGGAAGACTTTAGAAGGCTAAAGTCTGACACCCTTCCACTTCTGAAGACAATATGACTCACACAGCCTGAGATTTTCAAAGACAGGGGGTCTTGTAGGGTCACTGTTTACAAGATTACAACTAGATTCCTCTTGTGAGTATTCCCCATCTTGCTCCTGCTGGGAAATATTCCACCAAACTTCCTTCAAGAAATACGACATATTAACAACTGACCTTTTGCTAAGCCCCGCCCCTTTGCGATGGTATAACAAGCTGTCAGTAAGCATGGAGCCCACACTGTAACTAACTGCACTCCCTGAAGAAATATTATCATATTTTTGGAAAAATGAAGCAGTGATGTCAGAGAGAAGCAGACAGAGGGGTCTACAGTCTGTGTTTGAAGGATATATCCAGGATGTCAAACTGACTCAGCAGCAACAACAGGTTAAAAAGACAAAGATAGTTAGAAGCTAAAGCCCAACTATAGGCTACAGATCACAGTGTAAAAGTGAACCACCACATCACTGCTGATCGACACAGAAGACAATGAATATAAAGGGAAACTTTACTGATATTAAACCAGCTGTGTGGCATCACAGTGTGTGCAGATGAACGGTGTTTGGCTTCACCCCTGTGCTGCTGCCAGCATCTGGACCTCCACTGCCGAACGGGCAGGGATCTCTTCATCTGCACACACTGTAATGACACACAGCTGGTTGAATATCAGCAAAGGTTCCCTGCTTCCCTTCACTGGTTCCTGTACAGCAGGGTCGGTCTTTGTTTCAGTGTTAAAATCATTAAAAAGCAAAAGCAGCATGTGTATACATTCAGTAGGCTATATCTTCAGTAGCTAGCTAGCTAACCCTACACTTTTCAGGGTTTGATTTTGGTTTTGGAACAGGGAAGAAACGTATATCTTTTTCCAACGTCTCCAGGTAACGAGTATCATTAATACACGACGTGCCCCAGGCACAACAATTAAGGAGGTTTATGAAGGAAATCTGAAACAATCGCATTAGAGTCAATGGAGCACGGCTATGTACAATTTTATTGGAACATCAAGACGAGAAAATCACTGACAAAAGAAAGCTTGGAATGAGTTTAATGACTACGTCACACCAAAAGATCGAGATCACAAAAGCTTGCCCCTACAGAGGTACAACTCATGATTTCCTTCTGACATTGGAAATTTGTCTTTGATAGTAAAGTCAGTTCATCAGCTGCTTGGCTACCAGTGAACTACTAACATCCTATCATACTCACACAGGTGTACATTTCAGCCCTGCAGCCCTTGCTATCCCTCTGCTGCATGCCAACACAGTTCACTGCTACAGCTCCCTCGACCTCCTCCTCATGTGCTGAGCTTTTGGTATTGTTTCTCCACTAAGATTTGCTGCTCATGTATGTGTTTGTTAGGAGGGATTAGTTCTCTAAAGAGAATCCTCATTGCTGCCCAGATTCTTTAAGAGCTGAGCTGTTTGTTGTCGAAATGTCTCTGACTGAACTGGGCTACATTACTGGTCATTACCAAGTCTTAGTTGTATGTTGCTGTTGTGTTGCTTCAGACTTTGTAAACTGCTGATGTTAGGGGCTCTGATTTGTTGGTGGGAGTAGTACTGTTGATTATTATCATGAAGAGGAAGTAGAAGGTGTAATGGTAGTTTTTGCTACAGCATCATTTAAGAGGAGAAACAGGAAGCCATTAATGGTGGTGCTTGTACGTGATTATATTGATTTACCCATCAACAGAAATGTAACAGAAATTACTCACCAGTAGATCATTGCAAGTAACATATTAGCTTGCAAACATATTACCCGTTTGTCTTCATGGCTCAGCACATGTGTAGTAATCAACCTTTATTCATCTACTCTGAACAGACTGTAGTTTCAGTTTAGTCTCACTCTGAAGTCGTCGAAATCTAGCTCTTCGGCAGTGACTTGCAGCACCAGACACTGACTAAGAAAAGCTGTCTTTTAATGTCAGCATGAAACGCAGTGGGTCGCTGTTATAGACAAAGGCTCCGGAGAAGACGCCAAGTAAGTGACATGGTGTTAGACATTGATGTTTAGTTGAATTTAGGTCGTTTGCGTGACTACAATTCAATGTCACGACAACGTCTGATGCCAACGACAATTTGACTTACAATACTGACGACAAATGGTGTTGATAGCTTGTTGGTTGTAAGTTGTGTTAAGTAACCAAAATCCAGCGTCTCCCAAATGTCTCGCCAGTGTCATCTTGACGTAGATTAATGGCATTTAGTCATAAGGTATGAAGACCAAAACCCAGCATCATAACGTTAATGTCCACATAATGTGAAATTCTAACATTGTCGGACATCTAAAATATCGTCAACCTGATTTTAATTGAATCAAAATGTAACGTCTGTCCAGCAGAAGAGTCCAGCGTATTTCTGATGTCATATTAACGTCACGACATATTTTTCTGGAAATGTCCCATAGTGGATGCCTGAAGAGGACTTTGCCTCTCTATAGGTGTTTTTTGTTTGTTTATAGGTCTCTGCCGCTGAATGAAGGAAACCTCACAGCAGGCCACTAAATAAATAAAACGTCAACGTCTCTTGTCACTGTAAGCACAGGTAGCACTGCTGCTGACGCTTCAAGTCTGCTGCCTGCAGTGCACCACAGACGTTTCAAATTAGGAGCTACAAATAATACAAGTTACCATGTGTGTGTGTTTCTGTTTTATCTCAGTCTAATCTTTATGACTGTCACCAAAATAACACATTGTGGTGAATACATAACAAAATCATTTTTAGGACAAATGATGCAGGCTTGCTTTTTTTCCTGTTTCCTGGCCCTGCAGTCGGCCTCTGAGCGGTTATGTCCTCTTGCTGAAACAGTGACTCATTGGCTGTAGGTGAGCTATATCGCCTTCAGCCAAACACTGATGAACACGCATGGATGCATGCACGCAGCACACACACACACATGCAATTAAAGTATTCTTGCCCATGCTCCCACATACGTCTGTCTGACTTGTTGCAGCGCCTGTCATCTTGCCATCACTGGTAACAGATTGAGTGGAAACCAGTTTAACAGCTCACATATAGGAGGCCTGTTGCTATACAAGCTACATGTGGCTGCTATTTTTAAGGTGAGACATGGTGCTTACAGCTTTGACATCTTTTTAATGTGTCTTATCCAGAGGTAGGGATTCTTTGGCTGCTAGGTTTCTTTGCAGCAACTATTCTTTTGCTTCCTGCAAAAATATTCTCCTGTAAATGTGAATATTGTTGTTTTCTGACAGGAAGTATTACTTAAAAAAGTGTAAATGTACCAGCACAGTATGTTGGCTGTCTGGGAAAATGTAAAATGTTATCTGTTTGCCAGTGTGTGCATGAGAGAAGAAAGAACAAAGAAAGGAATTAATTGTTTTCCAATCGGCGTCTTGTTAGTGTTCCGATCAATATCATCTCTTGCAGTACATGCATATTTGCACATTGCATATTGAGTGAGTTGTACCAGACAAATGCATTTTGCAGCCGTGCATTTCATTAATTACACCATGATAAATAGTTAATTGAGAGGGAGAGCCACTTGCGATACGACTACTGAGAAATCTTAGTGTTAATCTCAACATCAAGCTCAACATCTCTCCCCTCCATTCCACACCTCCACCTACTGTACCAGAGTTGTGAACAGCATTTGTCTTCAGCCCGTTGATGTTTCTGATGACAGCTGCCATCTCTACAAATAGCCTGGGATGTGGTGAGAACATTCACAGCCCTGTCCTACACCGCTCCGCTCTCAACATCAAGCCCGTCTGGAGTGGGAGTTGAAGATGTGGCTTCACTGATACAGATATTTTACCATTCACTGTTAGATAAAGATAGAATACAAGTATAATATGTACAGTAGATGCACATACTGTTTATTTACCCGTGCTCACATGGGAACGTACCAAGCATGGCGCTTCCTTTCTTTAGCTCTGGGAGATGTTTTGACAGAATCTGTGCCGTCCGTATCTGCAAGTGTTGCTGCTGAAGATTCTGTAGAAACTTCCCTCCCCTCTTGTACAAGTGGGTATATCCTGGTTTTACAGACAGGATGAGTCGACTTAAAACTGCGCTAATTATTTATTTTAGCCACTTGTGAACAACTGAACACAACACACCATTTACATATCATCACCTTTTCAAACAATACGTAATTAAACGTAATTAATTACTAAATACATGTGACTTTATCTGTTACAGTTGCTGAGAAATGATATTTACAGTAATGAAATTACAGTTACTAATCAAAATGTTGGTGATTACAAAGGGTTTACATCTGAATATACTCTTTTCAGTAAAAAGCTTATGTGTAGAAAATACAATTAATTATTTTGCGTTGCATCTCTATTGGCATATTTCTAGACATCTTGAATCATCAAAGCCATTAGACAAATTTGATTGAAACCCCATCAAGTGTAGGACTGCCAGGCCACCCAGCATTTTCCCAGTAGACCACCTCTGTAAAAGAGAGGTCTGTAAAACTTTTGACAGGACACTTCAAACAACAAAGGTCAATTATGACTCTTTCTATTATGAGCATGTGACCCATGGAAGTTTTATATTTGTGAAACCTTCCTCCAGCCAAGGACAGCAATTTAAAAATCTGTGATGTCTTCACAGTGTAAAGAACTTAGCCTTAGGTAAAAATACTACTGCACATTATCATTAGGCCACATACCCTGAAGTAAATACAGAAGCTATAAACTTTTTTTGGCGTATGCACTCATCGAGCAGTTCCATTGGACTGAATAGGCGCCATCTTGGAGTCCAGTATCTTCTGTAGTTATTACAAACAACCATTCACACTCAGATTCACACCTACGGGCAATTTAGTCACCAGTTAACCTAAAGCCTTGTTCACATTACACGATTTTCACCCCGATTTTGAGGTCGTAGAGGATCTTGAGAGCCATTAAGAAATCCTTGGGTTGGAGGTGAGTCTACCAAGACGAGTCCTCATGTGTGAACAAGCCTACGAGCAAGTCGCGCTCTCATCTGCGACTGGGACTGGATATCTGGCGTGCTAGAGAACTGGAGAAGTCTGACAGGACTAACAAAGAACATTAGCCAATGAGAGGCGAGATGCGGCGATGCGATGTACGGGCTCTACCAGCCTCAGCAAGAAATCAAAGTCCTCCGCTGTCATCTGTAGCATTTCCCGAAAACCCATTCGATCATTCAGCTATGAAAGGTACAGTAATCTGGGTCAGAATACTTGCATAGACTATAGAGACAGTACAATGCAAGCTAATAGGCTAGCGGCACAGTGGCAACCGAGTTTCATTCATAGAACTCACCTCCAACTCTCTGCAGAATTGACAACCTGAGCAATACGCGTGCAGCGACCCATTCCTTCACCCAAATCCTTTTCTTCTTTTCCTGTTTCTTCTCAGCACAGAGCAGGGCCCAAACGACCTGCAGAGCTCCAAGCTGTCGGACATCCATGTTGACAGTTAGCACCGGGCAACTTCATAATATCCTGTTTTGTTCACGCGTCAAAAACGCGACAAAACGTAGTGTGATGACGTCACCGCGTTATCTGGGGCTCTGTCAGCGAGGACTCGCTGGAGAAATCTTGTGGTGTGCACACAGGTCGTAACGCAGTTGGCGAGACTCCCGATGACAGAAACACACGTCGCCAGGTATGAACACTCAAAAGATTGAGATAGTCTCCGCGACTCAAGACTGGTCGGCCAGTCATGTAATGTGAACTCGCCTTAACCCGAATGTCGTTGGATTGTGGGTACCCAAAGAAAAACCCACGCTGACACAGGGAGAACATGCAAACACTGCACCACCGTGTTGCCCAATATATATATTTACCACCAACTCCTGAGGAAAATATCTGTCACATTGTCACCTGTTTTTTTATGTCGTCACCTGATACATTATTTTGGATTAAAGCCACTTGAACTGCTTTAATTTTTTTTTTAAATCTTATATCCACCACCTAATTTGTTGCCAAAATCTGACCATGAAGTTTTATAGATTAGCTGTGTCTGTTTTAAACATAAAGGATGTATTTGAAACTGCATCGTTAGGACGGTCGTATATGTCACTGTGGAAATCAGTAGAAAAAGGACCTAATCTGAGTGTTGCGTGTTAGCAGTGCACTTCTCTCCAGTGACTGTTTGGTGGCGCATTCAACAAGCTAACGTTCAGGACAACACGTGTGTTCATGTTTCTAAATCAGATCAGGAGAAGGCTTTAGTGTGAAGGCTAATGTGGGCTGTCTGGAGTCTGTGGCTCTTGTGTCGTGTAACATGTCGCTCTCTGGCTCAGAGTGATCGTCTGCCTATGACTCAACGCTGACATCATGGCTTTGTTCAACAATTTAATTGGCTGCTCAAAATAAGACATCTGTCTCCATAGATGGATTCTTAATGGTGTCCTGTTGAAGGAATGCCAAACTAGGGGGCGCCATCGTGAAACCAAAAAATCTAAAATATAAATATCCCCCTTTTGGTTTCTCATTTCCTCCTTAAAGAAAAACACGAAATGAGCGGTTTACAGAGCACTTGTGTTTGCTGTAGCAGAGGAAAAAAAACACAAATTTCAGTTCGACTTGTCTAAATTGATAAGCGCTATCCCAGCACAGCATGGCACGACTTAGTTCATAAAGCACATAATGATGCCTGCTTTGACAGATGACATCATAGAACCCAGAGGAAGCCGGACTTATTACTGCTCTGCCTGATATTACAGAGGTTTGGGTGGAGGAGGAGTGACATGAATGAGAGGAGACACAATGAGAGGAGAGGGAACGGGAGGAGTGAGAGAGAGGATGAGTGATGTGCTCATTAAATTTTTTGCTTTCTCAACCTGCAGAACATCTCCCACAGCTGATCACACACAACTCTGAGGTCATCGTTATTAGCCATGACATCACATTGTTAAACATCTGCTCTCTGACACCTGAAAACTTGTCGTCCCCCGGGACAACCAGCTTAGCCTAAATGAGCTGGTTAAGTTGCAGAGTTTTGCTTTCTTCAGCTCAGGAGGATTTAGAAAATTGGGTCATTTTTGTCATGAAGACACTTCTACTGTAAGTGTTTATTTATGTCTCCATTACTACTCACGATAATTCTCTGTACACCTGCATCAGCAAAACCTCCAAAAACAAGCTTTTACTTACAGCAGCGTGCTTACAGTAGTTACATCACCGGTGTTTTAACTCCTTACGAGCTCTCCTGCAGTCTAGAGATCATCGTATGTGGGGAGGTTTTCTGGTTAATTTGCAGTCAAGTCTCAAAAACCAGGGCTGTCCAGGCTTTTCTCAGCCTCTGAAACAATCTCAGGGAATTAAAGCACATTGACAATCTGCCAAATGACCTCAGAGTCTCCACATCCTTTAAATTTAAACTGCTTTTACTGAGTATAAAGGCATTTTTCATTTTTCATTTGTCTTAAGTTTTTCCTTTTGAAGTTTTCTTTTTTAAATTCCTGTCAGTGTTAATTTTGGCAGCTATGTTAGAGTTGGTCAGAGTCATAGTCTTTAGACAAAATGTTTATTAGTTTTAGTCGCAGTTAGTCATTTTATTAGAGGAAGACTGATCGGCACCAGTGGGAGGTTTTACAACCTATACTTACTGGTGGAACTTGCCTCTGATAGTGGCAAATGGCTGCGCAGCGTCCACCTGTCACGCAGGGATGTATATTACCGAGTGGAGCTGAAGAGGTAGGGCGCTGTTAAATGATCAGTGAGTACAGCTCCAGGTAAAGCAGGTCCCTTCTGCTGTGTGACTGTGAGTCAGTGTATTGTTCTTCATTTTAAGGGACTGTACCCATGCCGTGTCTATAACCGCCTGGAAAATGCGAGGTCAGGCGCTGGGTGCTACTCTTGTGCCAACTTTAAACGGCACAAAGGCAGATTGCGTCTGAGGTAGCTAACTAGCATCGTATCATAGCTTACTTACCAGAAATCCTGAGTGCAGAGCTGATCTTCTTCCAGGCATTGTTTGTAAGTGTAGCCCTGCACTGCAATGATCAGCTATTGCTTCATATTTACCACAGACTGATATTTATGGAAGAAGGAAAAGGTATCTGCCAGCTGTGATTGGTTGTTCCTCGTCACATGACATGCGGTGCACGCTGCTGCCTTCCAAAAGTTTAACGCTGTTTATCTCAGGGGCACTTCCTCGGCAACGCCGCCGCAACACGATGCGACGGTGTTGCTCTGGCATTTGAGCACGCCTGCTGTGCATCTACGTTAAAAAAACTATGAATTTAAGGCAGCAAAAAACTGGAGCTGGACTACAGCGAAAGTCTGTGAGTCCGTGACGGAATGAATGCCCCCATTTCCTTTTCCAAATTAAAAGCCCTCATTTCAAATTTTAACTGTCCAGTAACCCACCACATATGCCTTGTTTCCACGTAGCTGTGTATACATATGTGAGTAAACTGGAGGCCGATTCATTCCTATTTTTTTTGGTCTGTAATTGGACCTTCTCTAAGCAACACTCCTTTGTGATGGTTATTTGTGGGAGCTGTCGGAGCTGGCATCAAGCCCACACTGTAACTAACTGAACTCCCTGGGGAAATTTTATGAAATTTTTGGAAACATGAAACAGTGATTCCAGAGAGAAGACAGACAGAGAGGCTCAGTAAAGGGTCAAATTGCCTCGAGTATATAGAAAAAATTGTTCCTTTGCAGCAGATTTCAAACAGACCAATTGCACTGTGCAACAGGAAGTTAGCATAAAAACCAATTAGCTAACAGAGGAAATAAATTGAGCTGTGTTACAATCATCAAAGTGAAAAGTTCGTTTGTGTTTAGCTAGCTAATGTTGGTAGCATGTTAGCTGTGTAACATATAGTGTGTATGCATAGTGGATCATATGTCTTTAACAAAATATTTCACAAAACTGGCCACACACTTGACTGTCGTTGTGAATTATTTCAGATTTGATTCTGTTTTTTTTCCTCCGACTGCACAGCAAAAAGCACTCAAAATTAGCTTTTCTTTCACCTCTGCTGTGGCATTTCTATCTGTCTTTAAAGAGATGCACTTCCTTGCTTTGAACACTAGGGGTGTACTCCATAAACTATATGGAAGTACGGACACAAAACAAAACAGTGTCGAAATGAGCAACATTTCAGTCCTGTCTCGTCAACAAAAACAAAACATACATTTCGTCAAAGTTTTTATGATCAAAGATCTAATTTTACCTCATCAGCGTCTCTTCTTTGTCATGGAAGAATGGTCGTAGATGATAATTTTTCGTCATAGTTTTCGTTTATGAAATTTACACTGGTTCCTGTCTACTTTCCCACCATGTCATTGTAGTAATTATCAACAGGTTCTAGCTAACGATTAAGTAAGATGCTCATCATGGAGTGGTTTCAGTGGTGAGGGAAGAACAGAGTACTTATGAGAGCAGGAGGAGGTCACAGTAGAAGTAATAGAGCACGAAAGGACAGAGGGCAGATGAAGACATGGACGTTTCTGCGGGACTATCAAAGCTGATCAAAATTAAAGTCAGCATGAGGTTAAATAAAGAGGTTTATGTCACAATTGTGGACCATTAAATCTAAAAGTGTTGAACTATTTCCATCAGACGCATTCACTATTGGAAGCTAACCTTTGGGCTGGTTTGATTTTATTTTGCACCCTCAGCGATCTCTCATTCCTTGTAATGAGTAGTCGTTGATACACACACACACACACACACACACACACACAGTCTTAATTTGACTTGCCAGGAAGGAAATAGTGTGATTCGCCTGAGTAGGTCCCTGGACATGAATCTAAAGACAGTAGGGAGCGTGCAGAGCAATCAAGTGATAAAGCTTATTATCTGAGAGGAGCTATATTCTAAGACTTATTATCTACCAGGAGTTAAATGACTTTCAGGTCCTCAAAGGCCTGATGGCCTGGTTTGACTTGGCAGGAGAGAGAGAAAGAAGAGGTGGTTGTGGGAAGAGGGATGGAGGAGAGCACGCAGGAGGAAGGAAGAGAGATGGGAGAAGGAAGCAGGCAGGTGATGGAGATGGAGGGAAGAGGAGAGGAGAGGAGACAGGAGGGGAGAGAAAACCAGATGTGAGGAGAAAGGGGGGAAGAGAGGCAAAAAGATGAGAGAGAAAACAGGAAGATGAGGAGAAGAGGAGAGGTTTGAAGACAGACGGGAGGAGAAGGTGATTCATAGACGTGGGCAGCCACATTTCTGTCTTTTTGCAACTGCTGTGAAACCAATTTTCTGGTTAGGGTTGGGAAATATACTGTACTTCATAAAGCTGCAGAGTGCTGCATTGTGTCTTTGTTGAGGCAGTTCAGATAGTTTACTACTATAGATGCTGTAGATAGTTTATTGCCTTGGAAACCACAAGTGTTGGCATAGCAACAATAGATTTTGACTGTCTGTGCACACGAGGAGCTAAAAGCACTGTGACTCCACTTGAGGATGGGCTACCCACCGCATGATATGATGTAACAGGTGATCAGACAAAGCCCTTTCAGATTAAGACAGTATACTTATGATGGATAACATCACTAAAAGTTTTCCTTATGATGACAAAAGAAGAAAAAGTAAAGAGACAACATTACAGATTGTGTACTTTAACAGAAAGTTGTCAAACTGAGCACGATAATTAGCAATTAGCTCTTCCAGTGAGGCGCTCTTAAATTGCCAGTTACACAAAAAGTTGTTTTGAGGTGACGTCCAGCTGAAACGATGCCCGTCCAGGTCACCTTTAATTCAAAGTCACTGTGAGAGAAAGGTTAGTTGGTCAGTTTCCCATGCTGCATGTCTGCAATGTCACCGCATACCCGCATGACCGCTGCGGCCCCACAGAGCACCTGTGGTATCTTTCTGTACGCTGGATCACAATGTGACCCTCTGCCACTACACAGAGACACCGTCAGGGCTAGGACTTCACAGTTTTTATTGTTGTCATTGAGGAAAAAAAATAAAGCCGTAGGTGGTAACTTTTATAAAAGATAAAATATATATATGTGTAGTTTTTTGCAGTTATTAATTTTGTGTCTTATTTATCCCTGCACGTATTCATTATTTTATTTCATTTTATTTTATTTTATTTATTTATTCTTATTTTTCCTTCTCTTTATTTTCTTTTATTTATTTATTTTTATTTTTCTTTCTCTTGTCACAATGGCATGGGATGGTGACAAGAGAAGGAAAAATATAAACAAATAAATTATCCGGGGTGGAGAGGGAAGGGTTAGACAATAGGTACATTTTTCTTTCTAGAGTTTCAACAACTGCAAAATTTATGAAACATATGGACACATAAGGATGAGATTCTGCTATGTATATATGATTTATTATTAATATTTTGCAAAGAAACTTAATAAAAATTGATCACAAAAAAAGAGTTGAAGAGTGTCCAACACAGCTGTCAGTCATGTCAGTCACTGCTCGAGAACTGCGGTCAAACTGTCAAAGTAGGCAGCGCTGATCAAATATGAATCAAGATTCTATTACTGCGTTGCCTATTTCTCACCTCAAATATTTTCAGGAACATATTTTAGTGTACTGTTTAGCTGTAAAATGAGAGAGTTTGCGACCATGTGACCGTCCTGCGTCACACAGTGTTGTGTGCCTGATAAGCGAGCAAAACTGTGACTTAAAAAGTTGTTTATTAACCTAATCTTTGCCTTAACCCCCAGATTAAACCTACAGGAGACCTCACACCTTACCTGCACCTTCATACAGAAAAGACTTTACTGTTTTTTGTCATCATCAATTTTGCTTAGATAGGCTTAGAGTTTTGCTCGTTGTACAGCTGACACAGCTGCAACATTAGACTTCTCTAGAGGTTTTCAAATGACTTCTACCTGCCTGCTGAGAAATCCTCTAAGTGGCCTTCATAATGTTAGACTGGAAAATGTGTATAACTAAACTGTACAGACATTTAGATGGACTGAATTATGACCAACAAAAATCTACTCAGATGGGGGAGGTCTATATTGTGATGTCAGTGTAGTATCTTGCATCAGTAACATGCAGACGTCCTGCCCAGATGGACTTACAAGGCAGCTATCAGTTTCCATAGCCTCTACAGGTGTGAGAACAAATACACTTTCATTTGATAACTTTTTGTTTTCAACAAACCAGAATAAGTGAGGATATCTGTTCTGCATTCTTACAAAGGTGCACCCAGGTCATCATATAAAGTATGAATGTGCACTCAGAGCTTGGGCTGGCGGCACGGTCACAGAGCTTGCTGAAACATGCTACATCCTGAAAAACAGCTCCCATCAGGGTGAAACCTTGTGTTTTAAGGGAATCCTGTTTATGAACTGGACACTACATTGAAAACAGCACACACACTGGCTGGAGAAAACTGCTAAACAGTACACTAAAATATGTGTCTGGAAACATCTGAGGTGAGAAATCTTGATTCATATTTGATCAGCGCTGCCTAGTTTGACAGTTTGACTACAGTTAACGAGCAGTTATTGACATGATTGACAGCTGCTTTAGAGACTCCTCGGCTCTGACTGGTCGTTTCTCCTCAGCTGCGGAGAGTCTTGCATATGCATATGAAGCACTACAAGGAAAAGGAGGAGCATGATTCTTTTTGCTTATATTGATATATCCACTGTGTCCCCACCTAATTTTAGTGATCATCATATTTCTTCTGTAGCGAAATTAACATCATATTATACATGCATACTCTTATCATGATGGCCCATCAGCAGGTAGAGACATGAAATACAATACTTTTCAATGTCTGTAATATTAATTCATGGAGCAAGATAAGAAAAAGCATGTTGGCTGATTAATTTTTAAAGGAATATTGGCAGATATCGATGGCATGCTGATATTATTGAGCATCCCTAATCATTGTCAGTGCAGTATTGTCACTGCATTTATTAACATTTGACCAATTTCACACAAAAAAAGCTCTTAAAAATGATATCAAGTGTAAAAGTTGGATTTGTGCCTACTCAAATCATAGTTATAAAGAAAAAAAAAAAACATTTCCAGTTGTGTCTGTGGTGTTATCATCTCCTTATTTGGCTCCGTCCTTTACTGTATGTGTAGTGTGTATGTAGTAAACTATGTTCTTAGTGTTTGTATTGAGCAGCAGTTGAACAGCAGCGATAGTTCAAGTATTGTAACAAATAGCCTAATAAATAAGTAGATTAAAAGTTAAGATTTTTTTCTAAACTTTAACTTTGATTGTCCCACAGTTAAGGCTATACAGAAAATACTTAAAGCCCCTGCAAACTTTGTTTCAAGTCTTAAGTGATACCCTACTTAACCACCGCTAAATGTCCAAATATGGACTGAACCAACTGCTGCTATGAAGCCATCGAGGCAGCCCATTACTGGAAGATAGCTCCCAGCCTAAAGAGTGTTAATGAGCACACTGTGCACCAGTGTTAGCCCAGTCCCTCTTTAAACATACAATATTGACAAAGCTGATACCAAGTGCGGGCTGTGGAGTGCAGAGTTGAGTGTTATTCTATGTAAATGAACACTCTTCTGACTTCAAGGTAAACTTACTTTATTGGCATGAATTGCTTTAAAAGCTACTTAAACAGAAGATACATTATAGGGGTTAAAAGAGTTTAAAATTAATGGGAGAAAAAAAAACTAATTACTCACCACTCAAACACAGCACAGCAGCTACAGTCCAGTACTGCTCCTATTGTCTGTGCTGTGTGTTCTGATTATGATGGACAAAAGATTTTAATATATTTTAATGTAAAATGAGACGAGACAAAAAACTATGACAAACTGCCCTGGTTGGTTAAGATTATTCTTTATTATGAAGTGCCACAAAATGCTTTGTGTTCATTGTGCTTACATTGTCTGAATTCTGGCTCAAAAAAAACCCAGGAGATCCTCTCTCTGCAACAGAGAGCCAAACCTCCTGAGATAAGGTGTGTTAGATATCGCTATACAGCAGTAAAAATGTCTCAATCCAAAGGATTCTTTACAAACCCTCTTGCAATAAATGATTATTTAGGTTATCATCATTCTTTAACTTGGAAATACAAAAAAAGAAGAGAGGTCAAGCTAGTACAAGGTTTTTAATTCTTCTCTACCTGAATTCTAGTTAGTTTCATTGTGCTACTTTCTTTAAGGTGGAGATGACTAGAATGGAAGTGCTTAGAGAGAACAGACCTGGAGCTCACCCAGAGACAGACACACAGTCAGACAGACGCACGGCACACACGCAGCTTTCCTGCCCTTCAAACCCCTGAACGCCCAGCCACCCAACGACTTTAGCCAAACACCCTCAAGACATTTAGACTGCAGTGCAAAGTTGTGAAGAGTTTTAACACTTAATGATACAATTGGTGATAAACAGCTGGAGACATCGCAGCCAGAGAGACTCTCAGTGGTTTGTGAGGCAACTTTGTACCGTCACACTGTAATTAGTTACCACAGTAGAAATTGTGTTCTTACTGTTTTTATTCTTGTTCAGATGGAAATGAGAAATAAGTCAGTGGTAAAATAAATGTATATTGTTACGCAAGGGGTCTATGTCTCTGAGATGCATTTAAGTGGAAATAGACAAGTTTTTATACTTAAACTTATCACTATAAAGTAAATGCTGATTGCACAGAGTAATAACTATAGAGCAATTACAGCGTCAGCCTTTAGGTTGGTTCCCTATAAGCCTCGCTTTCACTATGCAAATCTGCCACCGCGTACGATCTCCTGGGAAAATTTAAGCTTAGGACACAAAGGAAGTGCGTCAACCACTGCGCAACCAAAACAGGAAGAGGGAAGCGCTTTTGTTTTTCTTGGTAGCGATCTGCAGCTATCCCCAGTTACCAAAGAGTATCAATAAAAGTTTGTTGCAGTTAATGTCCCCAGTTGCGGAAATAGCGGGAGTAACTGCGGGGAAAATAAGCAGTGTGTTCTGTGTTGGTGGTTCTCTAGTTGCTAAGCTCTGAGGAAAACGGAAAGCGATCCAGTTGTCTTTGTGACAGCTGTCTGTTTCCACTTGAGGGTAATGCTTTTGTTTTCTTTACATATATGGTCTCTCTGCCATTATTGTGCTTTTAATTTAGCAATGTATTTGTGCGGTATTCTTGCTCCCAACTCGTCAAATATGGCAGCTTGGTCAGTGGCCCTACGCTTCAAACTATGACCCTCTACGTACCCCTCTAGAGTCCATTTTGAACATGTCGGTTTCTATGTCAATTAACACTGATTACAGTGTCTCTCAAAATAAACGTACGTCTTCACAGGAAACAGGTTTCACCAACAAAACTACTTTAGGTTTAGGCAACTTGGTTAGGTTAGGTAAAACAATTATGGTTTGACTAAAAATACCTGTAACTTCACAAGTATGTCATATGACCACTATGTCATCTGACATACGACAATAACTATGTTTTGTGGTTGAAAAAACACAACTTGACTTTTGGTTTTTACACAGGACACAAACACTGATCTCCAGGGTGAAAGTCCGGAGTGTGTTTGACCAATCTACCACGCCTCCCTCCTCGCCTAGGTGGACTTTCTTGCAGTTTCTACTACATTTATGCTGCACACAGGATTACATAGATGTTGGTTGTTAGTTGAGATGCTGTAAGGTGCCTTGTACGTCACTATCAGAAGCTGAGGGCCACTGACCAGGCTGCCATATCTGACGCCATGGAAATGAGAATGAGTTGTATATGTGTAGTTGTTGTGAGTATTTCGGCCGAGGCTTAAAACCCCTAATAAAAAGAAAAAAGACAAACATTTCAGCCCTAACAAGTTGAAGCTCTATGACTAATCGTCTGATACAATTCAAGTAATTGCAGCTCGAATCTAGTTCACACATCGGGGAGAGAGATAAGACCTGTAATTTGCTGACTCACATACTGATTGCTCCAGTCACAACAGAAACTGCCTCTTTCTTATTGACTTGTGAGCAACATTAAAAAACGCACAAAAAACGCTTCTTTGTGAAAGATTTAAAGATTGTATCTTTTCGCAGCAACACTTTCATCACCAAACATTGACTTTTTGACTTCAAAACAGATCAGACCACGTTTGATGTCACACAGGTCCCAAAGCTTTATCTCTGAGGTGTAAATGAAATTAGGTAATGGGTCCATGTATCATGGCAGACTCTTCTTTTGTCCCCAAACCCCTAAATTGTGTTGGATATCAGTCAACCCCATCTCTAATTGAGTAATCTCATGCCTGAGGAAGCGCTGCACTATCAAAACTTCCTTTGTCAGAGATTCACATCTGAATATTAAACCCATTTCTTTTCAATTGTTGGAAGCTTGATTGTAGACACATTTTCTCCCTGTGTCTCTCACAACAGTTTATCAGCAGGCACCGTGTGCTCGCGTGTGTGCCTAGGTTACAATGAATACATATGGCATTTAAACGAGCACTTCATGTTCTGTGCAGATCTGTGTGTCGTCTGTCTGTCTCTCAGGAAGCTCCATGAATCTGTAGAAAAGGTTTCTGAGCTGCAGAGAACTGGGTTCAGCAACACTGGTATTGGCCACCTAGATCAAAGGTTAAACCATCTATGGGTTGGGGTTGATTAGAGTTAGCCTGTCTATAGGTATATCTCTCATAGTGTTAGCCCATGGTCGGCTCAGTAGGGTTAAATGGGGCCTACTGCAGAATAATCAGGGCTGGGCGTAATGTACCTATTGGACTGTAACAGTTAAGCTTCAATCGGACCATCCAGCTAAAGTGCATGCTTTTCCTGTGGTTTAAGAATGCACGCTTTATGGTTTGGAAGTGCACTGGAAAGGTAGTTGAATAATGCATTGCATTTTAAGTTGACCTCGGTCCAACTTCAACAATGCACCAAACTTTGACTTGGTTTTCTATTGAAAGTATTCTGAGAGTTGCTGAGTACCATATGCTTACTTTCATTTTGGGTTGGTGCACATCTCACCGTTAAGTTCTCCAATCTGATTGCTGTATTGTATCAGGAAAAAGATATATTGGTTTGTTGAAGGCCTTCTGTTATTTGGCTGCATGACACAGAACATGTTTTCAACACATTTGAGGCCCTGTCTACACGTACACAGATATTTTTAAAACAGATATGTCCCCTCTCTCTTTTAAAAAAAAAATTGTCCTCAAGACATTTGTTTTATAAAATATCTCCGTCCACACTAGCACGCAAAAACAACTCCAAACTCTCTCCAGCGTTAGGTGTGTGTAGCAGTCTCCCCTCATCACACACAGGAAGTACTTAAAGATACATACGAAAGTTTTCCTTCCATTCCTCACCAACAACAATCCCACCCTGGAAAATGTCCCACCATCTGCTGGTTCAACCAAGCCTGATCCAAAACTGCTGTTTCTGGTGGACTTAAAACCACGGATTTTAAGGTGGACCAAATAACACCGGGTGCAGCAGACACCTCTGTTCGTCCACGAAGCGGTGCAACAACACTAAGTTTAAGTGTAAAGTAGTCATAAGATCGAGCAGGGCCAACAAAACATAAGTCCACCTTTGTTGTGACACATACTCATTACACAAAGAAACAACAGGCAAATGGAGAGAATGATGTCATCATTTCCCAAACGCTCCATTTTTTCACATCTACACAGATAAACAGTTGGCAGAGCTTTGAAAAATCGTCACCTCAAAAGTGACCTAAAACTGTTTGCTTGTGGACGAGAGGACAAAACGTGGAATAAATTTCTATGTACAAAAATATCTGTATACGTGTAGACAGGGCCTATGTGCCATTTTAACATCCCAGAACCTTTAATAAACCTTCAAACTCTCATGAATGATCCAATCTGAGTAAAATGTCGAGAGGCCTAATCCAAAAACAGGCCTCCCCTGGTTATCGTTAGCAGGCTTATTTCATGCTCGAGTTAGCCTAGCACAGGTCTGTCAGGGTTATAGTTATCCTACATTAGGCCTCACACCCAGCAGGCGGCTGATCCCAGCCTCTCTAGCCTACATCCTACATTAGTTCTACTCACTAAGAGGCAGGCAGTGCATAACAAGAGAGGAAAGACAGGACTTTTCTTTTTGTTACTCTAACACTACATTGGCATGTTCCCTGATGTCTGTAATATTAGTATTTTTCTGTTTATGACTATAGGTGAAGTAAAACATACCTGATTTTTAAACTGCTATACAGTAGTAAGTAATACTTCATAACTTCATCATAAAATACCATGCATTAGGTGATTATTGCTTTTAAAGAGTCCTACGGAGGCTCCAAGAGAAAAATATTGCCCTCAGGTTCTATCTATAGGAATTTGGCAAAAATCATAAGCTTTTTATGATGTTGGCATAGATTTCATTATTATTATTTTTTTTTGCATGCAATAACGTTAATAAGAAAAAAGGTAAACAACATAATAGGAAAAAATACTACTCAAAAAAGTGACATATGCTTTGGCCTGTAGTGATAGAAAGAGGTTGGCAAATATCCTACATACACGTACCGAAATTAAAGTGCAACAAATAAGTTAACGGTTTCACTTCGTTGTTATCAAATCAAGTATAAACAGACAAATAAAAAAGAAAAATGCTAAAATAAATAAATAAATAAATAGTATTTTACCTCAGTAGTGGAGAGAATATGGTCACTTGGTGCAGCAGAACATTATTATTATCATTATTATTACTATTATTATTACTATTATTCCCCCAAAAATCAACATCAGAAGGAAAAACTCTTTCACTGCGTTTCAGTGCAGGGAGGAACCCAGTAGCTAGAGGCTTGCTATTGTCTTTGTCGTCATCCTCATCATCGTCATCATCACTGTCCCAAAATATATGACGCCATACTGTATCTAGATGCCAGAAGGAAGCCGTGTTAGTATTATTGTCTCCATCCAGAACAGACGGAGGAAGAGGAGGTGAAGAGTTTTTGAGGAAGTGCATGCGTAGATCAGTTAAATCCTTAAGTGGGCAAATCTCAAGGAGAAAAATTGTGCTATCTTCATCATCATGAATAGGCTCCAAGGGAAAGCAAGGTGGGGGGAAGTGAGATAGGGGGAGGGGGGAAAGCAAGGTCATATTCTGACCAAAAATAGATTGTTTGTGTCTGCAGTTCAGTCTGTAAGGATAATGGTAATTTATGTCTGCAGTTTTGTCCGTTGTTTCATCTATGCAGGAGGGTCATGCATCTAGGGGGCCGAGGGGAGAGAAGGGGCCTTTGAAGCAGGCAGACTCGTAGTGCTTGTTCAGGTAACTCTTGAGCGCGAAGGTCTTGTTGCAGCGTTTACACTTGAAGTGCTTGAAGGCCGAGTGGGTCTGCATGTGAGCGCGCAGGTTCGAGCGATCGGCGAAGGCCTTCCCGCAGTGGGCGCATCCGAATGGCTTCTCGCCCGTGTGAGAGCGCATGTGGCCCTGTAAAAGCCAGGGTCGACTGAACGCCTTCCCGCACACATCACACTTGTGCTTGAGGTCGTGAGTGAGCAGGTGCATGGCCATGGCGGGCATGGACACATACACCTTACCGCAGGTCGGACATTTCTTTGCCAGCTTGCTGTCCAGCGAGCGGTGTGTCTGTTTGTGCCGGCTCAGGTTGGAAGACGTGGCGTAGGTTTTGCCGCACTCGTTGCAGGTGTGCCTCTGGATGGTTCTGGGACTGCTGATAGCTTTCCTCCTCGAGCGGCCGTCGGTGATGAAGAAGGCGTCGACTGTGTAACCCTCACTCACAGCAGCATCTCCGTTGATGTAACCATCGGTGATTTCTGAGCCAGGACTGTCAGGGGACTCAGAGTCGGGGGCCCCGTAGTCACTGTGGATACCATCGTAGAGGGGGTCAGGGGAGGGCATCTTGATCCCGCCATCGCTCTCACCATCGTACACAACAGGGCTGATGTAGTCACTGATGTAACCAGCTGACAAAAAAGAAAACAGTGTTAGGTGATAAAACACTGAGGTGAACACTGAAGCATGGCAGATGAAACAAACACATACAGAGTCAGACTCAAGTATTTCTTCCTGATGTAGTCTGAACATAACTTATAGGTAGTACATTTGCATATTAAAACTTTCTTAAAGGCACAGTTACCCCCAAATCAATATTTTCCTCTTACCTGTAGTGCTATTTATTAGTCTAGATTGTTTGGGTGTGAGTGGCCGAGTGTTGGAGATATTGACCTCCTACCGGTGGGACATGCCCGAAACACCTCTAACAGGAGGCGCCCAGGAGACATCCTGTTCAGATGCCTGAACCACCTCAACTGACCCCTTTCAACGTGAAGGAGCAGCAGTTCTACTCCAAGCTCCCTCTGGATGTCCGAGCTCCTTACTCTATCTCTAAGGCTGAGCCCAGCCACCCCACGGAGGAAACTCATTTCGGCTGCTTGTATCCGCGATCTCATTCTTTCGGTCACTACCCAGAGCTCATGACCATAGGTGAGGGTTGGGACGTAGATGGACCAGTAATTCGAAAGTCCAGCGCAGCGCCCGCATCACTGCAGAGGCTGCACCAAACCGCCTATCCATCTCACGCTCCATTCTATCCTCACTCGTAAACAAGACCCCGAGATACTTGAACTCCCTCGCTTGAGGCAGTAACTCTCACCCAACCCATAGGGGGCAAGCTACATTTTCCGGCAGAGAACTATGGCCTCAGATTTGGAGGTGTTGACTCTCATCCCGACTGCTTCACACTCTGCACTCTGCTGCAAACCGCCCCATTGCATGCTGGAGGTCACGTTGTGATGAAACCAAAAGAACCACGTCATCTGTGAAAAGCATAGATGCAATTCTGGGGACACAGCTCTCACTTTGGTCATGTGGTTAGCAGTTTCATGTAGGAATTATTTTCTTTCTACCAAATTACGCCCACCAACCGCATCACGGCGTCCTTCTCGGCTGAGCTGTAACGTTAGCTAGCTCAGTGATGCAAGGTGAGCTAGCAGTAGATGCAGGCTTCCTTCTGGGCAGTGATACGGCGGGTATAATATGATAGAGAGAAAATAGTTCTTAAATTAAACTGTGCAGAACAAGGTCTGTGGATTATCTTGAGTAACCAGGCCATGCTTTCTAGAACGTTCTTTTTTGGTACTTTAAGCACCACAGGCCGAGTGCCATCTAGTTCCATTATATTGGAGAGAAGGCAGACATCTCTATGGTCGATATCTCCAACACTCAGCAACTCACACCAAAACAATCTAGACTGATACAGTGGAAAAATATGTATATTTATTTTGCGGTGAACTGTCCCTTTAAGAGGCACGAAGGGGCACAGGTGCAAAAATTCTCCCCCACCACATCACAGTACCAAGGTTCATATATCAGTAGGAAACATGAAGATATTTCACCTGCATATGTCTATTTAACAGGGACACAACTGGGGAAAAAAGTTTGGATTAACGCCATTAAACTGCTGTAGCCAGCTGGGCAGGAAGAACAGAGTGAAACCAGATAGTCCTCTTTTCTCAAGCTTATCACTCTTCACAGAGACAGTAATGCAGAGATTCAGTACACTGACCAGCATTACACAGTCTGCATCGGTGGAACTGAAGAAGTGCTTACTCAGTGATGTAAACAACTACACCATTAGTGATGTGCAGCTCGCCTCATACAGCTGCATGCTGTTTTTTTTTCCTTCTGTTTCTGCACTTGAGTGCATTTATTATAAAACAAAACATAGAGACGATGGGTTAACATGAATATTCCAAACAGCCTGTTCATTCATCCAGTAACGTGTTTCTAACGTGTTTCTAAATGTTGTATGTAGAAATACCATTAAGATGTTCAGTAAGTGCTATGGGTGGACGCAAATGCTGACATGACTGGGTGGCTGCAGCTCTGCAAGTGTAAAGAAACCAGATGCATTTTTCCCTTTAAACCGAGAGAGCAGAGAACCAAAGATGGCAACATCAACAGAAAGAAAAGGTTCCAATAAGATCTGGTCCTAGATCAGCGATCTCGCACGTATTGCCAGGACATTTAATCACAAGGTCACGTCCGGTTATTTACAGTATTTTTGTATCATTTAAGTCCTAACTTTAATGGTATATGATGCAGGAATTGTCGGTTTCTGTTTGTAAACAGTGGGGGTGAAAGCCAACCTTAGATTCTCTCTTTTTGGAACGAGCCCTTTCCACCTTGGCGTTTCACCGCACTATATTTGCATTTTTTCTGCAGGTGTGTTTACGATTTTTGTAGCTTTCTTTTGGATGTGTGGTCTGGCACCTGATCACTACCTTTTCATTAAGTCCTGACCTTACCTGTGCTGTGCCCAGGAATGTCCTGAACACACCAAAATGAGAAGAAAATAAGAAACTACAGGCAGAGGTCAAGGTCTCTGCAGATAAATACACCACCACACACTTCTAGTGGGTCATAATTAATGATTGAGATAAATTTTATGAGTCTTTGGGCTGCGACTAATGGTAATTTTCATTATCAATTAATCTGCAGATTATTTTCTAGATCAACTGATTAATTGTTTGGTTTATAAAGTGTCAGAGAGTGGTAAAAACTGTCCATCCTGGTTTCTCAAAGTTAAAGGTGATGCCCTAAAATGTCTTGTTTTGTCAGTCCAAAATAAAACATGATGTAACCTCCATATTTGAGAAGCTGAAAACAAATTTTTATGCTATTTTTGCATAAAAAATAGCTTTTAATAATTACTTGAACGTCAGAACAGTTGGCGATTATTTTCCTGACGATCAACCAATCACTTAGTCGACTAATCATTTCAGCTGTAATGTGTCTATACATCCTATTTCTCATTTTAAAAAATCCAGCGTAGTATGATACCTTAAATAAGCTGCCACCTGCCAGGTGTAAAAGTGCACAGTATTCTGTGGTGGTCACAGTCCAGTGATTATGTTCCTGCCCTGTAGTAATGCTGCAGCAGCTGTAGCTAAGTGCCATTCCCTGCATTCATTCTGCACAAGTTGTAAGGCATGATTCCCAACTCACAATCAGTAAAGCAGCAGCAACTGTAACTACTTTTAACAACTTTTAACATATGTGACTGTCTTAATTGGCGTTCTGTAACACAGAACATCTGTCTCCCTCCTGCACACCTGTGGCAAGTAGCAGAGTGTGAAAAATACCTGCAGTATTAGTCCAGAGATAATTCAGCAATATACTTCCTCGCAGTTCTCAAAGGTTGCAGTTTAAACACTTCCTCTGAGAAAGATAAATGCGCGCAGGCTGACCCTGAACTTGAGAAAGCTGATTTAGGCTGTGAAAATGAGCATCAGCACCACGGACAGATCCAGCGCGCTGCAGGTCGATGGCACAGTGACAGCGAGGCTGCTGCACAGGCTCACTCAGTGGAGGCATCAGTGGGGTGGGTGTTTTTTTTACAGATCAGGGGGTTGGAGAGTTGCATGGCAAGCCTTTTGGGTAAAGTACAGTTACTGAAACAGTGTAGATACTGTATATATATATGAGCAGGGTGGATGATGATACTGCTCTGTCGTGGCATATCTGAAACAAATCCTAATTCTTTCACATCCAGTGTGTGTTTTACAGGGGATTTGTAAATATGTAGAAAATGTTTACATGTGTCTAAATATAGAAATACATAATCAGGTACAGCACTGTCGATATGTTACATAAATACATACTAACTAGCATATTTACACACATTATAATATACCTTTATATCTGGCTCCCTGGCAGTCGACTGTTTTTTGTGTGCGTGTGTGTGTCTACAAGTATGTCATTACACACGTGTTGTTTTCTGCTCATTTGCTGTTTTGTTTGATTATGCAACATATTTTGTTTAACACACACATGCATACACACACCAGACAGTTCTTTGTGGCTTTAATGCAGACTAAACTGTCCCTCAGTGCAAGCATCCGTAAACAAACTGACACTACGTAGATAGAGGTGGAAACATTAGGTAACTTTTCTCTTTTCTGAACAAATACTACCTCGCACATACCAATTATTAAACTTGTACATATCAAGATTGATATCATGTCTTTTTGAGGAAGATATTTTTAAGTATGTGTCAGGGAAACACGATCAACTGGACATGAGACAGACAGATGTGGCTCATCGTGTGCATCACCAACAGGAGGCATTTTCACTTTTTCTTCTTTAAGAAATTAATGTTTTTTTTTACTAATCCGGTCTCTCTGAGGATTTTTGAGTAAGATGCTGAAGCAACACGCTCTATGTGACACCACATATCTGTCTACATACGATAACAGCCTCTACATATCTGCCACAGCGTCCCATCTGAATACACAGTCCCAGCACACACAACGCACGCAACACGGGTGGGATATAAATTATTCCAAAAGCCGCTTCGTTTGAGCAGAGAGTTGTTCCTAACGTGTTGTCGTGGGCAGAGCCTGTGCTGTGCTGTACTGTATGTAGAAGCTGCATTAAGCTGTTACCATCAGATGTAAGGGATGGAGACAAAAGGTGGCCGGGACAGGCAGCGTTGCACGGCGCTGCTGAGGTGGCAGATCGCGTGTCAGCCGAGCAGGGCTTGTTAACCTCGACATTATAAATACACCGCTGACAGCTTTTTGCTTTACGAGCGGGCGGAGGTTGGGGGGGGGGGGGATGCAGGCAAGACTGCGCACGGAATACACACGTTGATGTGCAACAACGTGTCAGTGACACTGGGGTGGAAGCAATGCAGTGGCTTCATTTACATGGCAAAGGCATCTCTCTGGTTTTTCCGTGTAAAATGTGACGCACACAGTTACAGGGTGTGGGGAAGTTCACAGCTTCAGGAGCAAAGAGGCAGCACCAACAATGAATCACGCCGTCTCCAGGACAATTGCAACAGGGCCTAAAGAGTACATCTAAAATAGTATTATAAGATAAAATAGTGTTTATATTTAACAATTGTAGCTAGATGTTGCAAAACATATGAATCCACTTGGGAAGACACGTGACTCCCATTCAGAATCTGTCACCATGAACTTATATTCAACAGTTCATCAGTGACTTTGAAGCGAGATGGGACGAAGGACAATAAATGCATCAAACAAAGACAAACAAAACATAAACAAACTTCAGTCGAGAGAGAGATCACAAATCTGCCAATGCTGCAAAAGCAGGACAGGCATACCTGGACACAGACCCTAATGCAGACTGTGGCCTGTGGGCCTGTGATGAGATCATTATATACGCCATCAAGACAAGTTTCTGACCACAGCATTGTTACATACAGGATAACTGAACCTCTGCTCAGTTATGCTGCACCTGGAGGTGGTAAACAGACATGAAGTGTCACCATGTTTGGTCAGATAATTGTCTGTATAGAACATCTACACCCAGCGTACAGGATACAAGTAGCACACATCACACTGAGCGTCTCCATAAAAGACAAGGACATCACTTTGACTTTGTTAATTCCCCAAAACCGAGTGAAAGTGGACCAGATATTAATAACCACTGTCCCGTCTTTATCTCTTTTAACCTTACTTAGCCTGCTAAGGGGAGAGGGTGGGGGGTGGGGGTGGGTAAGTCCCCGCTGACTGTGAGCCAAAATCAATGAAACATGGGACACGCTGGATTTAGTTGATTTCTCAAGTGATCTTTGCGCTCCAGTGGCAGCTCGACTCCTGCAACCAACCAAAACGCTTTCGAATCAAGCCTGCTTTAGCTCACACACACTCCCAGTGACTACAGGTTTACATGATGTGGCGTGGTAACGCTCATTCAGCAGGGTGTAGTGGTTAGATGGGCAGGTCTTCAGTGTTTTACCATCTCATCTCATCATCCTTTGAAGTCATGTAGAAGTGCTTATTTTGCAGAGGACTGCTCGGTGCAGGGCTTTGAAGCTTTTATTACCCATCAGGAAGGTAATAACTATGTGATAACTGTGCTGTCTGCAGTCGTTCTGTAATCAATGATTATAGGCTACTTATCTGCCTGGTACACCCACATCAGCCTGTAGGGAGACAACAAGCCTGTAATGTGTTTCAAATACAAAGTATATGAGCATTATAAGAGCAGGTACACACACAGTGACAACTGTTGACAGACTATTTTGTTAAGAGTTGCATGTTTGCGCCCACTGAGTTTAATTTTAGAGGACAATCACAGGGAATCCCTCCAGGACACAACAGGTAAATCCACCTCATAGCTAAAGCCTTATTTTTGGAAACAGAATTGCTCGGCTCCCTGCCTGTCCTCCTCCTCCTCCTCTTCCTCTTCATCCTCCTCCTCTGTTAGACCGACTTGTTTTTGAGACACCTGTTAGTGCTCGCCGTGTAGGCAGCCTTGACCTACCTTTGTCGTGGAGCCGCAGGCTGAGGTCTGTCCTGTGCCGGTAGACGTTCTCCAAATCCGCTCCGGTGGAGAAATCATCCAGTTTCACCTTTTTCACCAGGAAAGACCTTGGCATGGTGGTGCGACACGGACACACACACACACACACACTCACACACACACACTCACAAACACAACGACACACACTCACAAACACAGCCGCTCGCCGACGGCCTGGCCAGCGTGCTGATTCGCCCGGTACACACCAACAAGACGGACCGGCGGAAGATTGTCTTCAGGTTTTGGAGGAAGCGCGAGGCTGTGAGTTGACCCGGTGAAACAGCTCACACACACACACACACACAAACACACACACACACACACACCGCTCACTTGTGGTTTCTTTTCTCTTCTTTCTGTCTCTCTGACTGTCTCCCTGCTCTTAGTCCTCGTGCACAGAGGGTGAGAAATGCAACTTCAGCACCGGACAGCTCCCTCCGGGGAGGTTGCCTCGCGCACTCTGTGCTCGCGGGCAGGAGGCGGACCAGAGGGCAGGGGCTCGTGAGCAGTCAAAAAATAAACAATAAACAAAAATAACAGGCGGTGGAAGGCACCCTGCTGCGCGCGAGGCGGCTCTCGGGCCCCTTTTAGAAGAGGAAGAAGAGATGGAGGAGGAAGAGGAGGAGGAGGAGGAGGAGGGAGGGATGCGAAGAAAATAAGAGGGGGTAAAGAAAGGACGATTTAGGAAGATGTTGAAAAAGACGTCGGAGGGCTTGTCCTTCCCTCTCTGCCGCAGAAATAGTCCTTAATTCCCGGTAACGACGACTACTCAGGTCGGTACAAAAACATAATAATAAGACTCCCTGTGGCCGAGTGGATCAACAGCGTCCCCTCTTTCTCTCTCTCTGTATCCCCCTCTCTTCTCTTCTCTTCTCTCTCTGCAGCGTCCGCGAGCTGTTCCCGTGAGTGTGGCGTCTCGCGATCAGCTGTTGGCATTTATACGGCGCATTGAGGGAGGGAGGGGTGGAGGGCTGGAGGGGTGGATAGACACACGGGTAGAGGGAGTGCTTAATTTAATCCATCCCACATCCCCGGGGAGCGGCGACTGGCCCGGATGATTTATTGAAGCTGTTATCACCCCCCTCTTTCTCTTTCTTTCTCTGTCTTTCATTCTCCTTCTCCCTCCTTCCTCTCTCCCTCTTCATTTTTTGAGCGTGTGTGTGTGTGTGTGTGTGTGTGTGTGTGTGTGTGTGTTAGTTTCTGTGTGTGTGTGAGGCGAGGCGCCATGTTTTGGGGAGATAAGAATGGAAATTGTTATGTTCTTTTTGTTTATTTTTTTTCTCAAGCACTCATCGATTTGATTCAGCTATCGCAGCATGTAACACGAATTTTAAATATTGTCCCATTGTGCATGATTATTTATTTATTTATGTATTTTTGGAAGTGCATATAGGGGAGACCGGGGTTGGTTGTCACACTTTTTACTCTTGAGTGAATTGCTCATCATCAAAACATCTTTCAGTAGTCATTTCTACACTGAATTAAAGCTTAAGGTTTTGGCTTGAAATGGGAATTCCTCTCATTTTTACAACTTAGGCAGAATTTATACTTCTGCATTGAATCGACACCATACCTACATACGCCATAACCTACGCTGTAGCCTGACCTGCACCTCCCCAGAAATGTAAATACATGTTGCGGTGACACAGACCTCCTGTCTATGTTTGCAAGCTGAAACCATTTCCCTCAGTGGAAACGAAGCTTGGATTTATTATGCTAGGCTAATTTATACAAATGTAAAATGTCATAGGCTTGTGCTAATAATGTTAGCTATAGTTACGTTAGTATACCTTTATATTTGTTTGGAAAACGTGTTTAGTATAAGACAGTTGTTTTGTCAGTGAACCTTGTGAGCTGTAATGGAGCCAAATTTTGTAACGTTACCTTTGTTAAATGTTGCTGTTGTCCCTGGCTTCATATGAGTAAAGGAAAAGTTTGCTAGCTGCTAGGTTAATTTATACAATGTAAAATGCCACAGGCTTGTGCTAAAAACATTAGCATGTTGTATTTGTGGGGAAAATGTGCTTTGTCTGTGAATGCTGCGAGTTATAGTGAAGCTGATTTGTGTACTTGTGTTTGAAATTGTCTCTATTAAGTCAAGTTTAATGTGTGTTTAATGTGTGTTTTGGGTGTGTTTTGAATCAAATAAATTTGACAGCACTTCACAGAAACCTCTGCCGCTGACAAGTGTTTTGGAGGTGTAACTGCAAAGTGACACAGACACACCACCACACCAGTATAAATGCTGACAACAGCGTAGGCTATGGTGTAGGCTCTGCCGCACAAGTATAAATCCGGCTTTATTGTAACAAGAGGTTATTAACCATCAAAGACACTCTGGCTGATTGTGACAACCAACCACATCACTTTGGTTGGGGCCTTGATTGAAGTATGTAACTGTTTAGATACGCTGTTTTCTAATGAGGGACTAAAGCAACACTGTGTGTGTGTGTGTGTGTGTGTGTGTGTGTGTGTGTGTGTGTGTGTGTGTAACAATTAACACCCGAGAACATATGAACTATAACATGCTTGCTATGCTGACTGTCTCTTTGAACTGTCACATGTGTGAAAGCCCACTCTAGAGCAGTGGGACAATGGTCCCCAACTTACCTATTGGCAAACATTTTAAGCTAGCTACCACATGGCTTTAGCATGCTAGCTAAAAGCTGACTCAAATCAAAGCTATTACCTTTGAATTTTCAATAAGTGTTTCTTTTAATGTTTGATTGATTGATGTTTTTGTGTGTGTTCCACAAAATGACCGGTGCAAAATTAGCAGGATGTCAGGCCAATTCTTTGTTATCAGCATAACGCCACAGTGCCCACTAGTGTAGCTATAATAAGCACTATGACAACTAACCCTGGTCTCCCCTACTTCATTTTGGTTTTCCTCTTCTTTTATCGCCTACTAAGCATATTCGGTCTTTGCTTTTTTTTCTCGCAGTGACACGGATTATATGGAGGGGTATTAACTAGCATGCTGAGAGCCTCGTAATTATCATTAATGTGGCCCCGAAGGCAAATGAGTGTAGACCAAATGGAGTGTTTTACAGTGACTGCCGGATTAATATGGGAGTAGAGCAATATCTGCTCCAGGGTCACACTGGGTTCACTGGCAAGTTTTACTGCAAGATCGAGGATTGTGTCTGTTCACTGTCGATATTATGTAACGACAACAAAGATAATTTGAGAGATGAATGAATCATCTGCGGTGTCTTTATTCAGCCTCACTCTCCTTTTGTTCTCCCAGTCTCCTAAGTATAGTTAATAATATCACTTTAATATCATGTTAAAAAACAAAGGAGAATATGCCTCTGATAGATTTCTACATGTCATAATTCAAGTTTGATTAAAGCATTTTGATGATTTAATTTTAAAAGTCACGGACCATCTGAAACCTTGTTGTCAAGCTTGATGTATACCGCAGCCTGGGACCTTAAAAATGAATACTGGCAGGTTTTAAGTGGTTCATAATATAACTTTATCAGTCTAAGACCCAGAATGACAGTATAAATATGTTTTAATTAGTCCCAGGGTGTCAGAGTACACATTACTGAGTTGTGATTAAAAGTATTGCTGTGTTTTAATGAGGCAGGTACACTGTATAACACACTGACTCAGGTTTGTGGGCTGTTAGAAAGTTGCTGAACATCTGTTAAAGGTTAGGGGACGCTCAGTGGATGAGTCAGATCTACAGAGATAAACCACTTAAAGATCAAGTATTCACAGTAAGGAGAGAGTTTGTCCCGTCAACTCTGGCCTCAGGGTTCATGGAGCTAATAAGGTCAGTTGTTGCAGACACTTCTCACAGAGTTGTTTAGTTCAGGCGACTCTCATGCACTGTTTGTATGTTTCCTATGAAAAGTAATGCACCACAATTTGTATACGACCCACATAATCATGAGACAGTGATTTGTGTGTAATCTGGAAGGGAGGGATCACATGAACAATGCAAATCTAACCTATATGACTTTTCTTGCCTAAATTGAACCTACATAACTTTTCCTCTAAATCTAACCTACCTAAATTTTCTTGCCTGAATCTAACCTACATAACTTTTCTTCTAAATCTAACCTACGTAACTTTACTTGCCTAAATCTTACCTACGTAACTTTACTTGCCTAAATCTAACCTACATAACTTTTCTTGCCTAAATCTAACCTACGTAACTTTACTTGCCAAAATCTAACCTACGTAACTTTACTTGCCAAAATCTAACCTACGTAACTTTACTTGCCTAAATCTAACCTACGTAAGTTTTCTTGCCTAAATCTTACCTACGTAACTTTACTTGCCTAAATCTAACCTACGTAAGTTTTCTTGCCTAAATCTAACCTACGTAACTTTACTTGCCTAAATCTAACCTACGTAACTTTTCTTGCCTAAATCTAACCTATGTAACTTTACTTGCCAAAATCTAACCTATGTAACTTTTCTTGCCTAAATCTTACCTACATAACTTTTCTTGCCTAAATCTAACCTACGTAACTTTACTTGCCTAAATCTTACCTACGTAACTTTACTTGCCTTAACCTAACCTACGTAACTTTACTTGCCTAAATCTAACTTACATAACTTTTCTTGCCTAAATCTAACCTATGTAACTTTTCTTGCCTAAATCTAACCTACGTAACTTTTCTTGCCTTAACCTAACCTACGTAACTTTACTTGCCTAAATCTAACCTATGTAACTTTTCTTGCCTAAATCTAACCTATGTAACTTTACTTGCCAAAACCTAACCTACGTAACTTTTCTTGCCTAAATCTTACCTACATAACTTATCTTGCCGTAACCTAACCTATGTAACTTTACTTGCCTAAATCTAACCTATATAACTTTTCTTGCCTAAACTTAGCCTGTGTAACTTTTCTTGCCTAAACCTAAAGATGCCCAACCATGTTTCTTTTCCTAAACTTTCCCTAAATTTCCCTAACTTTTAACTAAGTACAAAACTTTATGTAACTTTACTTGCATAAATCTTAAGACACCGTACCATGCTTCTTTTCATAAACCTAGCCTGTACCTAACTTTCCATTACGTATGTAACTTTACGTTACTGTATTTGTCTAAACCAAACATACGTAACTTTAATTAACTAAACCTAAAAAAGCCCTGCCATGTTTCTTTCCCTAAACCTAACCTACCTAACTTTTTATAAGGTGCCTAACATTCCGTTAAGTACATACATTTGCATTAAGTGACTTTATATGAAGTACCTAACATTATTCGTGGGGCACTAATTTGTTTGATATCATATGAACTGTTGTATTGGGATATGCTGTT
Organism: Cephalopholis sonnerati; assembly: GCA_019142605.1. Lineage (NCBI taxonomy): Eukaryota > Metazoa > Chordata > Actinopteri > Perciformes > Serranidae > Cephalopholis > Cephalopholis sonnerati. Next base: position 31,073,471 of record JAGQAX010000008.1, read on the forward strand.
GATACTCAAGACCTGAACTTGGATTATGACTCTGAATCTGTGGAAAAATAGACAATATGTGAAAATTATACTGGATAAAATAAAATACACAGATTATGAATGTAAACTGTAAACTGTATTGTAAATAACTTTAAAGTCTGAAATCTTAATGTGAAAAACAATACACTATTTTTAAAATAAATACTTCAATAATTAATGATATGTAAATTAGCTATATTTTTATATTTATTTATCTCTAAAGTTCTACAGTGTGGTATGTATTACTATGGCAGTACATACAAATACATGTCAGTGTTATCCATTAAGGACAGAAAAAGAGTGGTTTCAGTCAAGATAACTACATTTATTGACTTACTGAGGTCAGCAAAAATGATCACAGTCATCTTCAGATATTGTACGATATGGCGTCTTATTTTTGGATGCGTGTTTGTTTACATGGGAATGTCACCAACATTTTAGTCAGCATGATGCCGGAATAAACAACAGGGGGTTTATCTGCCATTATAAGACTTTCTTTCTTTCTTTCTTTCTTTCTTCCTTGGTCTATACACTGCGTGCTTCAGTAGCATAGCTCTAAAGGTTATGTGCTTCAGAGACATTTTATTCTAAGATTGTCAGAGCGTGTTTGAATCTGCTTGTGAGTCAACATTTGGGAGTAAAAATATTCATGAATTAAATATTTAGTATCTAGAATATTTAGAAAGTTCATTGTCAATTATGACTCATTTTACAATGGGAGCAGAGATGTCTATGCCTGTCATTGAGTTGGTTTTTGGTCACGTCTTCCTTGAACGACACTTTGAACAGGTTTAATAAATGAACTTGTAATCTCTGTCAGGAGGACGGTGGAAATGTTGTGTCAGAAATGTTGTGGAGGGATAAAGGGATGACGATGATGATGAGATTGATGGTGATGATGAAGACTGAACAGACTGAGGCATCTGGGTCACTGGAGCTTGATGCATTAATATCTAGGGGCCAGATATATTTCCACTCTGTGTGTATTTAGTATTGATTACAGCAGGCCACATGACTTGTACAGTATGTGTGTGTTCAATGTGTTTGATGATGACTCATGACTGTGAAACTATTGTGTGTGTATGTGTGTGTGTGTGTGTGTGTGTGTGTGTGTGTGTGCGTGTGATACCAGTCCATCTGTTGTCCTTAATCAGGGGAAGAGCAGATGAGTTCCATCACCTGGAGACTGGCTCAGGGAGGTCCAATTAAACACACACACACACACACACACACACACACACACACACACACACACACACACACACACACACACACACAGGCACAACTGGCTTAACACAAATGCACGATACACAACCACCTCTACAACAACTGTCAGTCGACTGAAATAACCTACAACATGAACAACATATTTCATCATCATTAGAGGTCATGCGGACACACACACACACACACACACACACACACACACACACACACACACACACAAACAACCTAACAGCTAGACACATATGGACAGAAACAAACATGCACACTTGTACACACTTGTTATGTGTTCTGATTTTGACTAAACAAGGACACAGAGTGTTTTCTTTTTCCATCATGCACATCTGGCTTAGACCAACTGTATGTTGTACCAGCAGAGACAGCGAGTCACTCGTTGTGTCTCTATCCGAGGATGTGAGAATGATTTCTAAAGATGGAAAGGACAATATTTCACTGCAGCTCACGTGAGTGTAAACTGCAGCCAAAAGTGAAAAACTCTGGGTGTTGGTTTGTTGGTGTCATCCTCACACTTCACTAACAGCACCTTACTTTATTTTTGGGACAAACGGGAGGTTTTTTTATTTAGTCAGCAGGTCTTGAGAACAAGTCTCAACCCAAAAATAATTGTAAAACAGAAAGAGATTTACCAATGGTACTATGTAATTTGGTCAGTCTATATTTTATATATATATATATTGACAAATGGATAGATAAACAGATAGATAGACAGATAGATAGATAGATAGATAGATAGATAGATAGATCAGAATGTTTCACAGTGCTTGAATTGCTTAATTTCTGTCATATATAGAATGTAGGGGTGTGCCTTATCATCTCGTTAACCATAATACCGGTATATTTTTTAATATCATATGAAAACTTCATATCGTGATACTCGCTTTATTTCGACTTGTTGACATTCACGTCATACCTCAGCAACAACAAGCATGGCTGAAAGCTAAATTATTACAGACTCAGCAGTGGTCTCAAAAAGAGGGGCAGCTTCAGTAGTGTGGAATAAACTGTGGCGTCCTGAATGTTTTATGAACAGCCCCGGACTTCTCAGACTCTTTTAGCGAATTGACACACAGAGGGAACTCATTCAGCGGCTCCTCTGGCAGCAGCACAGTGTCTCTCCCTCTCCTCTCTCGCCTTGTAAACACGGGAGTTGGTCTTTTCAAGTGATTTTGTCATAAACCTTTGGTAATGTAAACCTACATGATGCTCACAGCTCGACAAAACACTGCATATATGTGAATGTGTGATAGTTGTGGTATCATAACAGCCTGTCACAGGTTACAGCGTGATGATTAGAGGAGAAATGGCAGAGCATAAAGGTCCAGGTGGAAAAAAACTACTCAATCATTTAGGATTTTACTGAAAGAAGGAAATCACCTGATGATTTATATATTTAGATCCCAGGGGACATTTTTTGTATTTTAGAGCTGTTTAAATGTGTAATTTGTGGTAGATTTTATTTTGTTGAACTATTAATATTGTATACAGAATCTGAATCCGTTACCGTTGTTGTTCACAAGCTAAAGAAATGAGAGATCATTTTTGTTTATTTTTACTGAATATTTGAAGACAAACTGTAAAACTATATCACTTATTTTGTTGCAATTTTGTCTTCTTTAATCAATAATACATTTTTTTTACTAGTTTGTCATACCGTCAAGAATATGATTAATACAAAAAAATACCCTCAAATATGGTGATATTATTTCAGGGCCATATCGCCCAACCCTAATAGCATTTTTTAATGTCAGATGTTCAAAATGAACGGAGTCAAACTCTCACATTATTAGGTAAATTTACTGTAAGTAACTGTAAAACCTGTCAGCAAAAACCTCAGGTTTCAGACCGTTTCTGAATACTGTTTTTTTTTTAATTAAACTTTATCGCCAGTGTTGTTACTTTCTCAGAATTTGGCTTGAAAGCACTTCCTGGGGGCATGAGATGCAAAGGACCCGAAAACATTGACCAATCAGAGCAGACTGGGCCTTTTTCGGGAGGGGGGGTCTTAAAGAGACAGGCGCTAAATCAGAGTGTTTCAGAGAGAGGGTGAATACAGGTGATCCAGCACAGACAGAGTGAGGAGGATAAAGTGTCTTTTTTAACACTAAAGCATGTAAACATGTTCCAGTAAAAATCTTAAATATAAGTATGAACCTAAAAATGAGCATAATAGGTCCTCTTTAACCAGAATCAGTAAAAAAAAAAAAAAAACTAACTAACTAAGTACTAACTTTCAAAAGAATGTTTTTATTTAACTACAGATTAAATAAAGTGAGAGGAGATGGCTTAGTTATGAAAAGGGCTCCCTCCTTTGTGGCTCCTTATGAGCTAGCTTCCATATTTTTCGCTATTAAAGGGTTTCCTGAGTGAGCTCTTCCGTGTTAGACCCCCTCAAAAATGAGATGGTTCGTTTCAAGGGGCTATCCGCTAATAAACTTTCAGCCATATCCAAACCGAAGGTCTAATGGAAGAGGGTCTCAGTTTGGATTTGCCCTGTTCAAATTAGATTGAATTCACTTGGAATTTAATGAACGTCGTAGGAAACTAGTGCATTTTTGCATCTTGTGTGTGTGTGTGTGTGTGTGTGTGTGTGTTCGTGGGTGTGTGTTTGTGTGTGTGTGTCAGGCGCTGCTCTGAGGTTAGCTGTGATAGATGTCCTGTTTGGTTTAATTGATGCCGTGCCACGTCGAAGGCCGACACATGTGTTGTACACCGAACATGGAGCCGCTTCCCAGCTGGTCTGTGTACATGTGTGTGAGTGTGTAGGTGGATTCAAGTGTGTATCTGGTGCATGGTGCATGTGACAAGAAGGCAGCTGCTGCTTTACACCCCAGTATGAACACATGCATACACACTCATGAATGTCTGATGGTTCACTAGAATAACACACAGTGCTTTTAGAGTTATGAGTCATTATGGCACATCACCCCTGACCCTTAAAAACACACACACTGCCTGATAGAGTTTGACTTTAAGAACTTATTAATGCATCTCTGCAGTGTTTATTTAAGCGTTTTCAGCCCCACATAAAAAAAAAATCCATGATGCAGAAACTGAGGTCCCAGTTCAGATGTAACACAGATAAGTAACAATTACTGTGAGTGTTATAATTAGTGTTGTTTTTCCCATTATTGTTTCTTGATGATTCAAGGCCACATTAAATGTTTGTGTCTGGCCACAAAAGGTCACAACAGTTTCTTTCTCACCCTTCTTTCTCTCTCTCAGGGGTGAGTGCACATGTGAGGAAATGCAGGTGGTGTTACTGTTTGGCTTTGAGATTTTTCTACTTACTTAAAGCACAGTGTTTCATCAAGGAGCATCAAAAGTCAAAATATATTTCTGTCTCTTTCTCTCTGTGCGTGCGTGTGTGTGTGTGTGTGCGCGTGTGTGTGCGTGTCCCTTTGCCTCTCATTTCGTCTTTTCTGAAGGTGAGCCTTGTTCTGTTCTGTCCTAAAGCTGTTCTGTCGCAGTAACGCTAAATATTGCTGAGCAGCTCTTCTCATCAGGCACGCACACACACACACACACACACACACACACACACACACACACACACACACACACACACACACACACAAAGACACTTGCACGCACACACACACATACACTCACACATGCACACTTGCAGAGACACGCAGAAGTGCTGGGCTAGGGGAGAAATGTGGCCTGTTTCTTTGCAGTTTTTGATGACTCCCGCTGTACTGGTGAAACAGAATGCAGCGTACATTAGCACAGGATAGAGTGTCCCAAAACAGAGGAGAGGAGAGGAGATACAAAACTGCAGGTGCCTTTACATCAGGAAAATCCAGGTATAATATTGGATGTCAAAGACATTTTTAAAAAATCTTATTTACTTTTAAACATCAGGAACCTCTGTTGACAGAACAAAGGTCCACTTACTCGCTTCCTCTGGAGTTTTCGACAGTATCACATTGTCTTCATTAGCAGATGACGACTGTGCAGTTGTCATAGTGGTGTGAATGTGTAAACTTTCCATTATTCCGAGCCACAGACATAGAAACAGAATAGGACGGACATTTACATTCAATTCAACGCAGCAGGACGGTCAGAGCAGAGGCAATTTTTTTTGTACCGTCGCCATTACAGCCTATGTATTAACACCTCACTGAGGTGAAGGTTTGCAGTAATGACTTTTTAAATATATTCTGTAGCTGTTATTTCCCTGTTTCTTGTGTTGCTATTAATTGCATGTTTGTTGAAACATGATTTGCTGTAGCTGCCTTAAAAGAGTGAGTGAAAGCCGCAGTTTAGTGGACAGCTGAGAGGCAGAGACCACAGGGAGAAACAGCGTGCACATCAGCATGTTTTCACATCTAACTCAGTGAGTTAAGAGTTTATTTTGACCAAACCACAGCTGGAGTTTAAATGAGATTTATTTTGTTTCCAAGTTTGAATGAGGTGTGTTTTACGGTGAGTTACTAATGCAATTAAAGGGATACTTTCTTCATTTTCAACCAGGTCTTTGTCAGCGTGGTGTGGGGAGTGTGTGCAGATGAACAGTGACAGCATGGAGCTCCCAGCACCTTAAGAACCGTTCATCTGGACAAGTTCCCCACACTGTGATTACTCAGACCTGGTTGAAAATTGGCTAAGTATCCCTTTAAATGAGAGAGAAACTTGGACTGGTGTCCGTTTGTATTTTTCTCTGTAATAAGGAAAGTAGGTGTAAGAATAGGCCAAAACAGAGTTCTTAAACAAGTGAGTGTGACACACTTTACACCCCTGCTGACGTGTGTTGCCATAACATCTAACAACAATCGCCATTTTCTTTTGTGCTGGTCAAATGACCACGGTGAACAGTTCAGTGTCCTTTCTATTAATTCTATTTCTACGTTCTGAGCATTTAAAACCAGCTATGTGGTCCTCAAGTGAGGATTGTTTAGTTTAAAGGTGGAGAATGAACTGTTGCACTCAAGTTTCTATATCAAGTACAAATGAACGGATATATTAAGAGATTTTTTTAAATTGGTATTATGATAATCTTAGCCTTGGGTTTTCATTTAAAGCACCAAAAATAAAAATAAAAATTCTACAGTTCAAAGCCTGATCAGTGTTTGGTCTTTACAGCCTGATCTAAAAAAGCGACGTAATGCTTCATTAGTTAAATGAACCTGTAAGAAATAAAGGATTGATTTGCTCTTTAATAGGTGATGAGCTCCAGTTAAGAATGTATAGTGCAATAATATAATGTTCATAATGGATCCATAACAGAAGATTTCACAGTGTGCAAAGCAGGATGCAGATTAATGCCCCTGCTGCAGGAGTTGAACATCACACAAGCAAACAACCCTGCACGTACAAACTGCAGGTCTGGTTGGGAAAGCTCTGAAGTAGCCTTTCCCTCTTCGCCTGTGTATTTCCCTAAACTCTCTCTGACCCACAATGCCATTGCGAGAGATATTTCTCTTCCCCTCTCTATCTCGGGGTAATTGTGTGAATCAGGAGAGATTGCATTTACCCAGACAGCTGAGTGGCGAGCTGGCAGGGTAATAAATGGCCTGATAACCAGCACTACTCTGATCCCTCACAACGCAGAAATAAGAACAAAAAAATCATTACCTGCTTCAGACAGGCCTATCCTGCGATGTCGCATGTGATAAAGAGAGACATATTTCGGAAACACAGAGAGGTGAAGGGGTGGGATGGAAGGGAGGAAAGAAAAATGAAAGGAGGGATGAGAGACAGAGATAAAGTGAGTGAAAGGGTTATGGAAACGTTCCCGGTAAGATTTCTATTTATTCTACAGATTGGGCCATTTATTCAGTGATTTTGGAGCATAGAGCAGATAGACGCTAGATAAAACACTGCGGCCATGATTTAGGAGAGCAAATGGTAGAGAAGGGTCAGAAACAATCGATTCTGTCCGTGACTCTTAACAAGATGTTTAAGAACTTATAATTCAATTCATACTGTTTTTGTTTTCTGTCCATTCTGACTCTCTGTGTACCTTTTAAAAGCAAAGATCAACCATATCAAGCAAATAATCACATTTGAAAATCAAATTATACCAAAACACACACACACAAAGTCTGAGCAGTGTGTGCAAACACAAGCTTTGGCTTTGAAACTGACATTACTTATTTAGCTTGCATTCATGTACAGTACAAAGGCAGTCACTGCAGCAGCATCAGGTTGATGTTTTTAGGTTTTGTTTGTTCCAGGACTGGATCACATGACCACGAGTGTACTGCTTCCAACAATCCATGCAGGCTCAGGGCAGGTGTTTTATTATCTCAGGAATAAAAATAGCTTTTGAAAAATCAAACACATCCTGCTCTTAAAGCTGATGTAATCAATATTGTTTTAAATTAAAAATGGATGAAATGACTCGTCATGCATGTCAATGTGATGAACCCACAGAGAATTATCACCTGACTCTGCAGTTTGCCTTGGCTCTACTGAGCACGCTAGCATCTTTAGCTCAGGGTTTAGTTCTTTTGTTATGGCCCAAAAACTTAGCTTCTAAAAGTAAAATGTACACTGTTCATCTACACAGCACCAAACTGCAGACAGACACAGTTAGCAACTAGCTCAGTGGTTCCCAACTGGTGGGTCCCGGTCCAAATGTTGATCGTGGGTCCATTCTGAATTGACCGCAAGTGACTCAGCAAATGTCTCAAGTTTGAAAAAAAAAAAAAAAACACACTTTATTTTTAAGTACTCAGTATGAATCAAAATAATGATGATTAGCATTTTGGTTGTAATTGTGCAGCCCTGCAATACAAGCTTTAATAACATTTAAATAGGTTACTTATATAAAAATTCAACTTCTGTACAGTTATCATGAAGCAAGAAATCAGCTATAGAGGCCAAAACTGATTTTTTCACCAGGCTGTAAAGTTGTTTATTTCTGTTGTAAAGTTGGGCAATTTAACATGAGGGTCTGTAGGGGATTGACTCTCTTTTGGAGCCAGCCTCAAGTGGCCATTTAAGGTACTGCAGTTTTTGGCACTTTTTTGGCAGTTTTCCTGAACTTGTGCTTAGCTTCATTTGTTTTTTTTAGTGAGTCATTGCTGTGTTTTCTGCATCTTTTGAGCCACCAAGTGTGAGTGTTTGTTAGCGTTTTTTCCAACAGGGATAGGGCCACGAAGCGGTTGAGTTTTTTTTATTTATTCCAGAGCAGATTGTGCTCCTATTTAAAGCCAAAATTATCTTTTCCCAACCAACCAAGTGTTTTTGTACCTAAAACTAACCACTCATCAATCACAGCATTGTTGAAACATAAAGTTTCTGTGTATCTGCTAGAATATTGTGCAAATGTAACGAATCCGTGCTTCACAGAAACGCACAGTGCCAACATTTTATCTGGTGAATTTCAATCAGAAAGACAAGTGAAGTAAAGATAAATCCCCCCGTGGAGTCCACACACTGGGGGTGGAGGTGGCTGATGACTCTGAGGCTGCTGACTGCTGAGGCAGATGAGGCTGATGAATCTCATGGCAGCAGGAGAGAACTGCGACAGAGACAGAACCATATTCAAAATGAGGAGCAGTAAGATAATAGGCTGACAGAGAAGGTGTGTCACTGTGCTACTGTTTGCTTGTGAATCAGCTGATGACTCAGTTGACCTACACAGACAATGACACCTAGAGATAGTGAGTGAGCACACGTGTAAGGAGTGAATGGCAGGGTGAGAAAAACTTACAGCCTGAGCATGACAGTATCATCTTCCTGACTGAACTTTCACTAGAGCTTCATTAGATAAGAAAGACAAACATAAATCCTGTAATTTGTTAAAATATTGTTTAACTTCTTCGTCTCAACGCTCTAAACAATAAGCTATTCACAGGCCCTCAGTGCTGTTAGCAACATGGATGTATTTTTGATTGAAAACCAGTAAAAGAAGCCAGTATTGTGCAGAGACCTCCTCATGGATTCAGAGGCTCAGTGCCTTCCTCTCCCTCCTCCTCCTCCTTTCTGAGTGTTTCCAATAATATCAGACATTTCATTCTTTTATTCCATCCACACCACTATTGTGTCTAAGATTTTTTTTCATCTCACACACAAGCAATCTGCCTCTGAGACACACACATCCACTCACATGTTCACACACACACATGCTCACATGATTACAGATACACAGAGCGGCCCTGCAGGGCACGCGCGGGACACAAATTCATGCTCAGAGACACACACAGCCTGTATGTATGTATCCCTGAGGCGGTGCTGTAGCATCAGTAGCCGCCTGATGTTTCATCAGCGGGACACACACATTACTATTCTAACACTCTACTGTTCAAATGTTCTAATGTTTTGTCAATACTGCTAAATCAACTTTATATGCCCCCAGAGGGCAAACAGTTTACAAACACACTTCTGTTATGAAGAAATGAAATGAACTTTGAATGAACCCATTATATGATCATATTTTTTTATTCTCCTATAATGTGATGTTTTTTTTTTTTTAGAATAAGTGTTAGGCCTTTTCCCATTTTCTGAGATGATTTTTATGTTGTCTCTGTTTTATGAAACAGTACAAACAGAGGAGCTTGTGCATGAGGCACCACACAACGCTCTGTGCGGCCATATTTATTCTGACCACAGGATTCGAGTTTCACGACACAAGAACAAGACGTATAGTCGTATAGAGTATGTACAGCCTCGGGAACGCTGTGAGAATAAGTTTTGACAGGAATTTGTGAAGAAAAAACTAAATTTACATCAGTGAGGTGGGAATGCTTTGAGAAGGTGAACTGTAAAGGTGAGTGTTGAGTGAGGACCTGACTGTTTCTAATTCTGGTACACAGGCAGTGAGGTTTGTCTCCAGGGTTTCCCCCGCAGTGTTTGGAGAGTGTCGTGTGAAAATGTCGCCGCTGTTGTGCGCTTTGTGTGGCAGCGACCTTTTATGGATCACAAGGATGCGAGAGCTCCACTGCGCACAGGAAGAACACAGTTGAAAGTAAATTATGCTCAGGTTTATACAATGAAACACACATACTATCCTGTATAGGTCCTTTGACATTGTCTGCTCCGTGCTCTATTGTCTTTACCTCAGTCTGAACATTTCACCCTTAAAGCTGGAGTGAATTTCTGCCATAAGCTGTCTTGTTTGTCATTAAATGTTTTGTTAGATTAAAAGACAGAAGAATAAACTGTAATCCAAACGATGGGGATCATAGTTGGCATCATAAAAGTCCATTTTGACATCAGGTCTGGGTATTGGTACATGATACCTTTAAGATATTGACGGAAATAACCCATCACGTAGTACTGAAATGTCTCCAGTCAAATGATACATGCATTCCTTTTCATGCCAGGGGTCTGACCCACAATTGTTCCTGACTCACCACCAGATCAGCAAACTTTCTGTTGCTGCCATCTCCAGAGCCACTCTTCTGTTGGTGAGTTGTCATTTCAATGTCTGCCCATTTAGCACAAGCTAACACCGCAGCAACGGCTAACATCCTACACCAAGCCGTTAAATGGTCCCAACAAAGTCACAGCAACACCAAAATGACTCGACTCTGTCATAACTGTTAGATAACGTTAGCCGTGTAATGCTAACAATTAGCCCTGTCACTGAGTGTGGGTGTAGCCAGGCGGACTTTCACAGCTGTAACTGGCACGGAGCTCAAACTCCCACAGTAGCAGCTACAACCCATACAGTCTGTGGGTGATGAATTTGCCATCACAATGTTCGAAATTAAAGAAAGTCACATTAGTGGGAATTCTGTTGTACCTAATATCAATGGCTGAAATTTGTTATGATACTCAGTACAACAGCACTCACTCTTGTGTGATATTGCTTTTGTACAATAGTTCGACAGGCACCATTTATTAGTTAATATTAATAAATGACAACAGGTTATGTTTTTCTTTCCTTCGTCCTCTTCTTGTCCTTCTCTGTTCATAATTTAACTTAAATGTTATTTGTGAAAATATGTTCATCTTTGCATCACAAAGTTTGTTAAAATGACTGTTATTAGGCTATTTAACAGGTAATGTATTTAACAGGTCAGAGCACATTTAAAGTGGAGTGACATATGCATACCGGTGCTTCAAGTCCCAGTGCTGTTATTCTCTATGGGGCATACACGTGCTGCATTTTTTGTGCCCTTAAATTTATTGTTTTTCAATGTAGACACACAGCAGGCGCACTCAAGCACCAGAGCAGCACACACACGTTCCAGAGGGCCTTTTTTTCACGAGTTCAACTTTTGGAACGCAGCAGCATGCACTGCATGTCATGTGATGAGGACAGCAGACAGATATTTTTCCCTTCATCCGTAAATATCAGTCTGTGGTAATTATGTAGAAGAAGTTTATCATTGTGAGCTTTACATCTGACCCATGGATAACAGGCCTACACACAAACAGCGGCTGGAAGAAGATCAGCTCTGCACCCCAATCTGACGCAACCTGTGTCCACACTTTTGAAAGCTGGAACAGAGTCGGCACAAAAGTAGCGCCCAGTGCCTGACCTCGAATTTTCCAGACAGTATGGCCCCTTAATCAGCACTCATGTAATGCTTGTTGTCCAATCAAATTATTCAATTATAACTGACTGCTGTGTAATATGATTATACGTTCAGATTATTGTTATTAGATTGAGTACTATATTGGTATCTGTATCACTTCAAGGGTACTGTTATCAGAAGTTTTAAAAGATACCCAGCCGTACTTCATATTGATGATATTCATCACATTTTATTTTACAGAAACATAAAAACAGCTCTGTCTGAATGTTGCCACAGTTAGCATTTTTCTGTTTGTATAAGCATGAACTGAGTTGGTAATGGAACATGTACAATTCATTTGCAGCTCTGGTTTGTATACTAAAGAAGCTCAGATCAAATTCACATCAGTCAAAGTGATTTAGGAGATGCAGAGAGATGAAGCCGTGCCTGATCTATGAGGTCAGTCACACATTAATGCAAATGCAGGAGATAGCTGGGGGGTTGGACTACTCATAATATATGACAAATGAACCAATTTAACAAGATGTCTGAAAACTTTCTGAATGATAATGAGTGATTAGGACTGAATCCTGGAGAGGAAGAACATTTCTACTGAAATCCCTCTCCTGTGTTGTTTGTTAATTGAATCAAATCACTCTCTTTAAAAAGTTATTTGTGAATCAACCAGCACTTTCTCTTGTTTTATGCAAGTCTGTGTTCCATTTTAAGATAGTGCTAATTATAAAATGACCATATGATCATCCATATGGCTCATTCTAATTGCATCTCTTCTCATCTGCCATTACACACTGATAATAAGCCACAGCTTTCTCTGTGTTTATACCTGTTCTCTTTCGGTCCACTGTCTCTGCGCTCAAGCCTCTGAGTTAAAGGAAGAATCTGAGAACCAAATAAAAATATCACCTGGACTCGTTCCATCGTCCCCACTCTGTCTCACTCCTTATCATCTATTTGCCAGCTCTATTATTATCTTTCTGTTTATGCACGTTTGTTTGTTTACTTATTTCTTTCTTTCTGCTCCTTCTCTCTGAAGATGCAGGTTTCCTGCCAAGACATCCATGTCCTCCGTAACATCACCACGCACTGATGCCAGAAACCTGCAGAGATAAATTAGAAGTGTATTATTTACCTGTGGCCACTGGGTTCAGGGCTAACACTGCACTGAAAACTGCCTGATCCAAAATCTTTTAAGGCAGTAGTTCAACATTTTGGGAAACATGCTTATTTGCTTTTTTTTTCCAAGAACATTAGAGTTGGTGCCTTCATTAGCGTAGCTTAGCATAAAGTCAGGAAATAGAGGGAAACAGAGACTGTAGCCTAGTTATGTCCAAAGTTCAAAAATCCATCTATCAGCACATCTAAATCTCATTAATGAGCACCTTGTATCTACTTTGTTTCATCCACACACAAACAAAGGTGTAAAAACAACAGTTTTCAGAGGAGTTATGTGCTTTGTTTCTCGGCAAACAACAGTGACTTCCTGGACTCTGCACAGAAGTTCTGGGTGGTGGTAAACCTTTGCTCATCAGAGAATAATTATAGCACGTAACTCCTTGTAAAGTTGTTGTTTTAACACTTCTGTTTGATGATGATGATAACCAGTGAGCTTTAGGGTCCCTGGTCAGCTGATTTTGCCTATGCTCTTTAATTCTTTTTACTAACAGTCGTTCTAGCCGTTACAGTCATGAAAGGGAAACTTTGCCAATTATCAACCAGCTCTGTCATTGCATTGTAGGCAGTGTGTGTAGATAAATGGTGTTTGGCTTCCCCCCGCGCTGCAAGCATTGGGAGCTTCTCGCCAATCTGCCAGCAGAGGTCTGTCAGACCTTTGCAGGCAAGTGAGCAGACCCCCCACTTCATTACGTGCCATGAGCACTCATAGCTTATTTGCCAGCAGAAGTCCGACAGACTTCTGCCTGCACACACTACAGTGACACAGAGCTGTTTGAAAATCGGCAGTGTTTCCCTTTAACTACCCATGTTGCTATTTTCCAAGCTCCTGCAGCTGTCATATTTTGTGGTGACAGACCCTCAGTGGTTAGACTGCCCCCAAACTCCCTGCTCGATCAGCAAACCTTCGGGGGGGTCAGTGAAGAGGGACTGCGGGGTATATCTATGGGTAACCTAGCTAGCAGTAGTCTGTTTCATTGCTGCTGGCTAACAGTAGGCCAGGAGCCTTTAACGTCTGACAGCCTTCTTTCGTTATGTGGAGGTGGGCACCATTTCATTATCATATTTTTGGAAACATGAAACAGTGATTCCAGAGAGAAGCAGACAGAGGGGTCTACAGTCTGTGTTTGAAGGATATATCCAGGATGTCAAACTGACTCAGCAGCAACAACAGGTTAAAAAGACAAAGATAGTTAGAAGCTAAAGCCCAACTATAGGCTACAGACCACAGTGTAAAAGTGAACCACCACATCACTGCTGATCCACACAGAAGACAATGAATATAAAGGGAAACTTTGCTGATATTGAACCAGCTGTGTGGCATCACAGTGTGTGCAGATGAACAGTGTTTGGCTTTGCCCCTGTGCTGCTGCCAGCACCCAGACGGGAAGGATCTCTTCATCTGCACACACTGTGATGACACACAGCTGGTTGAATATCAGCAAAGTTTCCCTGCTTCCCTTCACTGGTTCCTGTACAGCAGGGTCGGTCTTTGTTTCACTGTTATAATCATTACAAAGCAAAAGCAGCATGTGTATACATTCAGTAGGCTATATCTTCAGTAGCTAGCTAGCTAACCCTACACTTTTCAGGGTTTGATTTTGGTTTTGGAACAGGGAAGAAACGTATATCTTTTTCCAACGTCTCCAAGTAACGAGTATCATTAATACACGACGTGCCCCAGGCACAACATTTAGCTCCAAATCCACAAAACCAGCCTGAAAATGAAGGAAATCTGAAACAATGGAGCACAGCTGTGTTGTTGTCGGACCCTGGTCTGAGCTGCCTGATGCTGCGTTATTATTGGCCAGTATTTCAAAACTTCAAATCAAAAGTCTGTTGTAACACACTCTGATTACACCATAATAATAACGACAGTGTCCTCACAAGGCTGATAATGTGCATATGATTCCTGTAATGCTTCATGAGCCCCACTCCAAAAGCAGCAGCTGCAGTCGAGGAAAACAGCCGGACTGAATGCCAGACAGAGGCTGAGTGGGCAGTTGGTTTATACTAAAATATTAGTATTAGCAGTAAAATAACAGCCTGGTGATAAAAACACTATATCTACCTATTTATTTATTTAACTGTAGCCTCAGGCAACAGCACACTGGTGCCCTGTCAGCTACATCAACCAGTGGAAAAGCCCCTCTGTGTGTGAGTGCCTGTGTGCGTGCATACAGTACGTCTGATTATTTATAACCACAACAGACAGAAGCAGAGCTAATGCAGAGCAGAGCAATAATAATTCTCCTCTATATACTCTCCCTCTCTTCACACCTCGCCCCACACTCACACACACACACTAACTTTGTCCATCTCTCTCTCTGTACCTCTCTCACTCCCCATCTGTCGCTCCCTCTCTCTTCCCTCCTCTCTCTGCGCTCGGTCGGTGAAGATGGATCACTATGTGTCTGTCAGCAGTAGTATCACAGAATGAGAATGTATTGTCTGCTGTCTCAGATAATAAATGCTGCTATCTACGCTACTGTTCCCGGTCATAATAGATGGCCCATATCTACACAGCTTCTGTTTATGAGATTATCACAGCCCTCTGCCGTCCCCGAAGCCCCCGACAGGAGAGATGGAGAAATTACTTTATCGCTAGGGGGCCCCGAAAGTTATCATTTGTGAGGAATTCGTCGAGTGGGAGCTTTGTGAATTGGCAGTTACTGCCACTTCTGCTGTGGCGACACACGCGCTAAGAGTGTGAGCACAGAAGCAGGAGAGGTTAAATTGTTCTGTGATTGCTCTTTTATGCTGCTTGAATCCGTGATGTGTTATTGAGAGAGGCCACCTGAAGGAGGGGAGAAAAAGATTAGCATCAAACCAAACTCTCTCCCCTCGTCTTCACGCTACATCACCATTTATCTTTTTTTTTATCTTGTTTTGATTTCTGTGAGCATGTACTTAGTTCATGCAAGTAATCACATATAGATGTGGCACTGTGGGGTTTATACACTCACACAGAGCTGCCTGGTGCTGAGAGCATTATTAAGACGTTTGGAGCTCTTCCCAACCAGCGTTTCTAGCTGCTCATTCAAATCAGTGCGGGTCATGTGATAGATGAAGGTCTGGGCAGCAGAGGGGATCGGTCACAGTCACTGGTCACTGTTGGACGGGGTTGCCAGTCATTAGAGAGTGTGTGTGTGCGTTCATGTGTGTGTGTGACATTTATCACTGCTGGTCACTGAGGGAGTCTGTTGACATTTGACCCCAGTCTTGACCACCCGACCTCGGCCTGACCTCTGTGTCTGGCTGCGACTGCAGAGCAGAGGGTCTTATTGGCTCGAGCTGCTGACTGATGGTTCTGCTCCCCTCTCTTGGCTAAAAGCCTCGACCTGCGCTTGACCACAGCAGGACAGAGCAGGATGAGCCAACGGGGGCAGCTCAACATGACCATCATGTACAGATACTGTGCACTTGGTGGGGGCCTGTGATATTCAGCTAATAAGCGAGTGATGTTTCTTTTTATGGCTGTTAGTGTACGAATTAGGTCTTAACATTCAGTTCAGCCTCAGAATATAAAAAAATGGTATGTTTTTAAAGCAGAAGGCAAAAAACATGCAGATACACTGATCACTGATGAATAATAAGCACTAAGCGAACCACATCCAGTCCTGTATTCGAGAGGGCTTTTGGCTAAAAGCACTGACCAATACTTCATACTTGCTGACCAGTGGCTCTAATTGGCCCAAGACCTGAACGAGGGCTTTAATTGGCTGTTGGCCCTGTCCGTATGAGCAGAAGGGACAGTTGGCTCTAAGCCGTGCCGCCTGCTCTGCTGCACATGGCTATTAATCTGAACTACTGTGCAGTTTTGCCTGAATTTCATCCTCACACAGAGCACAAATCCAATTTATAAAAAAAGAATTTGCTCATATTACTTCTACAGTCTTGGTACAATATGTATCTAGTGATAGCAATTACTAATTTCACTCCAAAGCTGGGAGACAGGGGAGCTGAGACCTTTACTAATTATGTCATGATCAGAATAGACTGACCTCTACATTTCTTTGAGATGTATCAGAAGTAGGGACATCGATGGTTGATAGTTAATTGGTGAATTCCAGAGATTATTTTTGATAAATTACACATGTCGGTCTACAGCTTCATTTTGCTACACTCTCAGTTTACTGCACTGTGCACCACCTGGGTCTGATGGGAGCTAGTTAGCAGCGCTGCTTATTCGGCGATTGCTGCTTGTAACACTGTCCTGACCCCAGATCGTTGATGTGGAATAATTGTGCCTACCCTCAAGTCTCCCCTCAGTTTGTCCTAGTAGGTAAGCGGCTCAATTTTGAGACACAAACCCCCATTAGCATTGTTAGATCTGTTAGCACCGTTTGCAGTGTCAGCATGGCTGGCAGGACCTCTAAATGAATATTGCTTTAAAATAGGGCACTAAAGCTCCCTCAGTCAGTGGAGAGCCAAACTAAAAGGAAAGGACTTGTGTATTTTACTTAATTTTGCGTTTATTTCCATAAAAATCAACTGGTTACTCTCCAGTTAATGGTTGTTGGGCTATCAAAACCAAAATGAACCAAATCTGACATCCCTAATCAGGAGCTAACAGTTTTTAAATAAGAGTGCTGTTTCTCTGTTCACCCATTTATACTATGATATTGTGGCCTTTCTATAAATACGAGCTGTGTCCATAGTGACCAAGTCTGACTCCAATTATTGCCAAAAGCTTAAAGTTACATTGAAGTTTAACTTATAAAGGTCATCTGTGCTGCATCTGGCTTCCTGCCATGAGACTCGAAGAAGAAAGGGTCCTTATCTACAGTGGATGGCACAGCCAGGGAGATGAAATTTAAAAAAATAAAATAAAACGTTTATGTGCTGTGTTTAATGTTTTAATACCCATAAAACATGATCTCATTATATTGAGATGATTAATAAAATATAAACAAACACGAGTATTATTGGATTGGATTGCTGTAAGGCACAAAACAAACGGAGTAATTTAAAAAAGAGAGGGCTGTTCCTCCAGTACAGGGATGTTTGACAGTAATGCTAGGTGATATATTGGTATTATATCAATGTCATGATATGAGAGTAGATACAGAAACAGATTTTGGGTATCGCAGTATCATAAGTGCTCTCTTTTCCTGGTATTAAAGGCTGCATTACAGTTAAGTGATGTACTGTTCTGAACTTACTAGACTGTTCTAGCTGTTCTGTCATTTTCCTTTACCCATGTAAAGATATTGTTATATTTTATTTTCTCCATATCGCTCAACTCTACTTTAAAGCTCTCAATATTTCGTGCAGTCACAGACTTTGAGTATTGTCAGCATAGCTATTAACATGAGATGAAGGCTGCCAATCATTTTGACAATGCTGGTGATTGTTTACAGGCATGCAGAGGTGTCATCTGACAATTATATTGTGATGTATAAAATTGCTGTGTTACCCTGTTTCAGTTATTCCTGTGAGGGTGTCAGTCTGCTGCAGCAGAGAAAAAGGAAATTGAAAGAATGAGCTACACACTCGATAAACATATAGAATGGACAGCATTTATAAAATATTGTATAATGCATGAGTGAAACTGTGAATGATATGTAATACATCATTGAGATGGTGTGAATAATACTGGCAGCAGTCGCCTGTTGAGGTAAAGAAAAACAAACGAAATGCAACTTTCCTTTAAAGTGGTTGCATATATGAGATGTAACGTATGTGTATTGTGAAATTATGTGATGATATTGACATTAACAGGTCTACAAAATGTTACACATGCACTTAAAATGTCAAAGTATACAGAAGGAAAACTGATGTAGGTTGTAGATGTAGAATTATTTAGATAGCTACATAACTAGCTGTCTCCCATATCACATTCTCCAGATGGAGACACCTTGCCTGGGAACCAGACAAAACTGCAAGCTCATGTTTTATTTGCTCTGGCAGATGCGTCTGGTCCTCCTGCACTTTGGATAGATTTTCAGCAGCCTGAGACGTGCCGAGCCAACCACAACCGTTTATCTAACATTGGCATGTCTGTACAGAGGAGCGCAGTTTAAGTGGAACTTTCTCTTGAGAGTTTGTCAGTATTAAACAACGCGGACTGTATATTTTTGCTATAAAAGAAGAACAATCAAATGCACATAAAGTTTTCTTGAGAATAAAGATGTTTTACCATAAATCTTTGACAAAAGTTTCATGTACAAACTCATGATATACCAGCTCATCTCTGTAGTTTCCATCACTTAGACGTTATTTTTCCCTCCTTAATTTGTTGTGATTGGCTGCTACTACTGTGCTGTGATTGGCCATCATCACTGGTGGTGCTGGTCACCGGTTACTCACCACTAAGTCACATGCAAACAGCAACTTCTGGGGCTGAAACAAAAGCCACGCTAAGACATGCTAAAACACTAAGATGCCAAAAAACTGCAGTTCCTGTAATGGCCACTTGAGGCTGACTCCAAAAGCGAGTGAATTTCCACAGACCACCATGTTAAAATACCCAACTTCACAGCAGCAGTAAACATGTTATGCATTATTAATGGCATGGCCTCTTTGAGTGACAGGTGGGTGCCATCCATTGACAAGTTGGAACCACAGTAACAACACTGTACATTCTATGTCAGTATGGACGTAGCTGTAGCGGTCACTATTTTTGAGTTTTCAGCTCATGAAAGTTCATCGTAACATTTGGTTGGCTATTGGTTTTATTTAAAAACAAAGGGGTCAGATATTACGTTTTTTCGTGTAAGTTTAAGGTTTTAATAGTTTTAAGCTTGTTTTTTTTACTAGGAAAAATTTGCATTTGCATTATCCCAGTGGTGGTGCAGGGGTTAGCATTGTCGCCTCATAGCAAGAGGGTTCCTAGTTCAGGGTGGGGAGCCCCTCTGTGAGGAGTGTGTATGTTCTCCCTGTGTCAGCGTGGGTTTTCTCTGGGTACTCCAGCTTCTTCCCACAGTCCAAAGACATGCAGGTTAATTGGTGACTCTAAATTGTCTGTAGGTGTAAATGTGAGTGTGAATGGTTGTCTGTCTCTATGTGTCAGCCCTGTGATAGTCTGGTGACCTGTCCAGGGTGTACCCTGCCTCTCACCCAATGTCAGCTGGGATAGGCTCCAGCATCCCTGCAACCCCTAACAGGATAAGCGGTTATGGAAAATGAATGAATTATCCTAGTTAATCACGGCTGTAGATGAATTGTGCTAACCAAGCTAGCAGTTAGCATTCAGATTAGCTTAACCCTTTCCTCCTGACATAGTCACTTTTGGCTCCCAAAATATATGATGGCGACGGCCAAAAGGCCAAAGTCAACGCTTCAAAACAGGAGTCCACAAACCAGTAGCTGGCTACGTCCATTACGTAACCATTTACATGCTCATAACCCGTTAAGAACGGCTTTTGGAAATCAAAATGAAGTGAGAGGTTCCAGACTAATGCACCTTTGTGAACTGGTCTGGTGATGTCAAGCTAGGACAGTGGTTTCAAACTGGTCCCACCACAGGGTCCAAATTTCTCCTTAGTCACAGCTGGCCATGCAGTCGAGCTAGTTTGATGTCTCTGTCAAGTAGCTGTTGTTAATCACTCACTCTACAGCAGGACACAGCACTTCAAAATAAAAGCTCTGCACCAGACACTCACTGTACTTCAAAATAAAGTGTGTTTTTTTACAAATTTAACACGTTTGCGTGTCACTAGCGGTCCATTCAGAATGGACCCTTGACACACTTTTGGACCCAACCCACTGAGCTTGGAGACACCATATGTCAAAGACGGACTTCTTGGTAATTATGATCTGTCGTCCAGTCAAAAGATTCGGTTAGTTTACTTACAAGGGGCAGTTCATCTTAAACTCACTTGGGTCTTTTTCATGAAACCAATTGTTTCCCTCATGAAAGGCCGTCAGCTTTAGATAAAGTGTTTGTTTTTATACCTTATGTTCAGTCATAGATTTTTAGAGCTAATTGGCCAACTGTTCACAACAATCAGAGGAAAAACTCCCGAACAACTTGAAAAAGTCCCAAACTCTCAATATTTACTTGGTGAAAACAAACTTTTGCAGGGCAGTTTGAAGTGAGGAGATATATGTGAGGTAATGTACTGACCGCAAAGCTCCTTGTTTAGTTTGTGTGTAACTTTTTTGTCGAGATATCAGACTTATATGTGAAGGTCTCTCCATTTCTGCAAGTTTCTCCTTTCTTCCTCTTCAAGTGGTCGTCATTTCTTCACTGCTTCAACAGTCCAGAAAGGTCAAAGTTTTCAGTTATGAGCCTGAGTCAGGATTTTGTGAAGCTTTAAAGCTCATCGTTTGAAGAGGGAACAGTGTGCTGATATTATTGTTCCCCAGTTGCCCATCTCCTGCTCTCTAGAATAAAACTGTCCCTCTTCTCTCGATCTTATTGATCTGTAAACCTTGACAAATGTCAGAGCGCGCCAGGTTCAAAGCAGACAGCTCTGCATTGTCATCCACTTCATATGCTGGTTTACATTTCAGAAAACATAATAATAGATGTGCACCACATGTCTTTGACACACGGTCATTGAGCTCTGTGTCGGCGTATGTTTTGACTGCACGGGTCATAATCAGCTGGCATGTGAGGGGAACATCCATCTCACTGTCACACTGTGGTCCATAGGGAGAGACATACAGGCTAACACTTGGACTGCACTGACACACACACACACACACACACACACACACACACACACACGCACGCACACATCTCATCCCTGTCTGGCAGACCATTGGTTACTCATTAGATAAAGGGGGTAAAGGGACAGACTGGAGACAAGAAGCAGCCATGTTATGCTCTTTGATTTCCTCCTCTACTTTCTTAGCAGTAGTAAAATCTCTTCATCACTTCCTTTATGTGTATCACTGACTCATTTTTACATCTAAATTTTATAGTATCACAAAATTAACAACGTCTTTGTTCTCACTAACAAAATTAAAAATCTGAATCTACTTTATGTTTCATTTGCATCACATTTATTTGCCCCTAATAAGAACTTTACAACAGCTATGGCCAGAGGCGTAGCACCAGATTCTTGGTCTCTGCAGACTCCTTTCTATCTTGATCCATGTCTCTCTCACACACCTTTCAAGATTGCTTCAAGTTTGCTTTTGTTCTCTTCCCTTTATTTCTTTTTTGAAACCCCAATTTCCCCTTTTTGGGGGGCAGATGTGACCACGTACGTTGGTACTCCAGCAGCATAAGCAGTTACTCACAGTGTTTTGAGACGAATCTAAATTCAGAGGCGAATTAAACCATTTATGCACCTTTAAGGGATGAGAGGGACGTCAGAGAGCTTCCACTACTTTTTTATAATACATCTTCAGTCTTTCAACCATTTTTTTTTGCCAATTTTTATTTAATTACATATAAAAAATTGCAGAAAACCACAAACTTAATTTAATTTAATTTAATTTAAGGTTATTTTATTTTATTTTATTCTATTTATTTGATAGGGACGATGCAATTTAACATAGTTCCAATACAGAGAATGGGACTGATGTGTTACACAGAGAGTTTACAGCTATTGCTGATTTTCAGCTCTTGTCCCTCATTGGGCTTTTACATGTAGACCTAAAATGTTATTAAAAATGTACAGTTTACAACATCAATCATACAACCACAATACACTACAAACATGGAAGGCACAATAAAATACATAAACCACAATCCGCATACTACAATACGCATACCACAGTACAGACATCACAACATATCCCACAATGCATCTACCACAATAGACATACCACTATATACACTAACACCTCTTAAAAGTTTGAGCACATTTAGCTAAGAGTGTGTACAGCTCTTAATTGCTTTAACCAGGACTTGAGCTTTGTTGTGAAGGATGTTAAATCTGTAATCATTTTGATTTCAGTTTGTATTGTGTCCCAGAGTTCACAGCCCTTCATGGAAAAAGTTAACTGTCCAAGTTTAGATTTATGATGTGATATTTTACAGTTCCCATTCACGCTGCTCCTCGTTACTCTACGACTGTCTTGTCTTTGAATAAATCTGGAAAGAGGCTGTGGAGCTAAACTGTTGATACAGGCTTTTCCTGGGCTCCCCTCTCATTGTGGCCCTGGATAATCAGTCCCACTTTCCCCTCACTAAATCGCCCTTGGTTATGCTTTTGCCACCAACTCATTCCACATGCCTTTGTCAAGTGCAAAGCAAACTATTGTGTGGATTAGTGCATTGGGGGAGTTATTACCTGTTATCAACAGTAAAACAAATAGTCAGTTGCAGCTGACATAGGTGAAAATATGTTTTCCAGCCACTTGAGCTGCTGACCCCTAAAATCTCATCTCATGTCCTACACAATGAACAACATGAACTGTTTGATGTTTGTTCAGAACGAATGTTTGTCTTAATTCTGTCACAGAGATTATTAGTAAGAGATTTTAAAGATTTTGTATGTCTTACACCCTAATCACTAACTGGGCACTTTAAGCAGGCAACAGTACGTCACATTCATCTTGATATTAACCCTGTCCAATTAAAAGTAATTGGTTGACCTTTTCAGTTCACCTGGCTTTATCAAAGGACTAATCAAGAGTCCCCTAAGGATCTGTGAGCCAGCCAATTTATACAGTAGGTCTCTGAAATACAAAGACTTAGATCTTGTATTTTTATTATGTAAAGCTGCTCAGTCTTAATGAGAGGCAAATGTCAGCTTATGACAAATAAACTGTTGACTAGTATGTCTTTGATAAAATTAAAGTTTGGTTTACGGTGACGTTACTGGTACTTAAAGGGAGCGAGTGCATTTAGGGCGTGTCCAAATCCACTTTGTTAGTTGAACGGTGCATAATCTGTGAGCAAAGTAAGGCAAAAGGACAGTCACTTTATTTATTATAGGTGTGTTTTGTGCCTAACATAGATTCACCCAGAGCCGATTTAACCTGTTGGAGAAGCCAGCAGTTTTCTGCTGCAGTAAGAGCAGTAATGTCACAGCAGCAAATATCGTTTGCTGACATTTGGTCAAGTTTAGGAAAACAAAACGTAGGCTTCACATGCTGTACGTGATGGGTCACAGGATCAGGTTTCGTAATGTGACAAAAAGGCTGCTTAAATATGAAATGAAGACGTCTCCAGTGAGAACAGAACCATCTACGCAATCATTCACAATGTGTCTCCACTTCTCACAAGTATGGCTTTGCTTTTATTTGGCCCTGATGTCTCCATCTTTTCACTCGCTGCAGTGCACCCGTCTG
The DNA here is from genome assembly GCA_019142605.1 of Cephalopholis sonnerati. Lineage (NCBI taxonomy): Eukaryota > Metazoa > Chordata > Actinopteri > Perciformes > Serranidae > Cephalopholis > Cephalopholis sonnerati. The sequence goes on from JAGQAX010000008.1 coordinate 31,097,536, forward strand.
CCTGCCTCATAAATCCTACAGCATGTCCCCACATTCTGTCTCCAGTTTACTGTTTCAGCTCGCCTCGGGGCAGATAGGCTAAACTGACATAGTGGGCGGTGAGGATGTCCTATTTAAAGTTTCCTTTAGTTACAAGATTTCTAATCAAAATTAAAAAAAAAAAAAACACCCAAGAAACTACACACACCTTGAGTTTACTGTAGCCAGTATACTTCCTGTTACAGCAGGTTGATTGGGGCCACACTTGTGTCCCCTCAACTCTGTATTCAGTCCTATAAGAACATCGCTGCTGAATACAGAAGGTTGGCTGAACTTCATTTGAACTTGATTTGCATGAAAAGGACGGGATTACACAAGATGCTGACATCAAACAAATCTGCATGCACCTACATCATGTATGTGTCTGGATAAGCGCTGTGTATGTTCTGAGTCTTTCAGGGCATGCTTTGCAACTGCTGATGCTTTTTTCTACACTTAGCAAGTAAACAAGAGAACTGTATGTTATTTGAGCTAAACTGTGTGTTGTTTTGTAATTTTGCTGCCGTCATTAGATATGTTTTGTTTGTCAGAAATGTCATACGTCATGTACGACTTCAGGATTTGAAGATTTTTGCAGCCACATTAATTTTACTGAAGCACAAACAGTGCTGTAACAAAGGAATTTGAAAACTCTTTTGGAAATGCCATATAATTAAAGTGAAAACTAAACCATTTTGGGTGAAATACTCAAAGAAGAAGTACAAAATGCTGTATGCAGGGTCAAGATTTACTGCAGGAGACACAGTGGACATGTCCTCTGCACAGTCTGAAGACAGTAAACAGAGTCACAATGTTTGTTTATGATCACCTTCAGGTAGAAAACTCCCACGTCACATACATAAAATTAAATAGCATAAATCAAACACTGCCTCAATTAGTTAGCTTTTAGCGACATAAAAAAGCCCCACCTAAAAAGTCAATATCAGTTTAACCATACGCTGTATTTAGTCCAGTTTATACATTGTCAGAGGAGACACATTTTGAAATCTTGAGCTCCATACGGTTTAATAGAAGTAGACTACATTTTTGTTTTATGATACATGTCCAAACATGTAAATGTCATTAAAAAACATTTTACAGCTGACTTTGTTACATATTTACATGAAAAAATAAATTTGACTCCTCACCTTACACATTTTGCTTTATTGCGAATTTTCTTAGGGTGCATTCATTCTTGGTTCGATTGGGCGGGGAATGCCGAAAAATGTCACACCTTCATTTGGTTCGGTTCATTTTCACACTGCACTTTTTAAAGCAGAGTAACCACCTAAACAACGTCACACAGTTACAACAGCTGCTCGTTTGGGGGTGGTATTGCCCGAAACGACCACTGACCAGGAAGAAAAAAAGCATGAGGAAGAAGAAAACCCGGCTCACTGATTGGCCTGGACTGAAAACAGAAATCCATCCCCTTCAGCTGGATTGGTCACCATGACAACGATGGAGCAACACCAAATTTATGCAGTCTTGGGGTTTCTGTTTTTACTTTTTCTTTTTTTTTACCTCTGCTTCTCCTGGTTTGCACAGTTGGCTTTGTTTCTTTTCTACCCAAAATGCACCGCACTCTACGTCCTTGGTTCACTGGATAGTCCGTTTGCATTTCCCACTGTGAGCGAACCGCACCAGGGTTCACTTGCAAATGAACCGAGACCCCCAGTTTTCAGGCAGACCAGGGTTTGTTCATTTGGTCCGCACCAGAGTTCCAATGAGCTTTCACACCACTCCAAATGAACCGAACTAGCCGTGGAAGAGGACCAGGGTTTGTTTAAAGCGGACCAAATAGTGCCAGTGTGAATGCGTCCTTAATGAATGTGATGACCTAAACTGTGCCAACATACCATCATACATTACCTTAAGTTAAAGTAACTTTCTTTAATAAAGGTGTCAGGGTAAAAAAAATAAAATAAAATCTGCCTTTCACAGCTTTGTATTTAAAAAAAAAAGTAGGCTGTAATTTTTTGATAAATACATATTTTAATATTCATATTGCTTTGGGGAGTGGCGCAGATGTCAGGCCGCTATTTGAGCTAAATCCTAGCCATTGTTGGGCAGTAACTTGTTACTTCTAATGTTATTATTTTTTACAGTTACAAGTGTACAAGTGTAACTAATTAATAGATTTACAGTAACCCCAAAACCAAACAACTTGTTACAACGTGTTACGCTTTTGTTAGCACATCACCACTGACTTTAAAATACTGTAAACATAATGGAACAGATCCAGACAAAGGCCAATACCATTGCAGCCGCAGCACTAATAATACACAAGCTGTTATGGATAGACTCCACTTTGTTTTAGAGAAGACATTTAAGATTTGTGGCTGTGTTGCCTCTTTTATCCGGCGCTTTAGGGAGAATGAAATGAACATCTGACTGGTTTATTATTTCTTTAATGTCAGTATCATTGTATGCTAATGAGCGGATCACCCCCAGAGGGGTCACTGATATAACTGACAGACTACAGGGGGTCAAACACAATGGCAAGAAGTACGTAGACCGTCTGCTCTGAGCCACACACACACACTTACCCCATGTGGAGCTGTGAGGAGGTTTGGGGAATGGCATTGTTGGGATTAACATGTAAACAATAGTGTGATAAAGGAAACACACATACAGACACATGAGCATATGTGCACACACACACAAACACACACACACACTGGCAGACGCAGTGAAACCGATTTGTGTGTGTGTGCATGTGTTTTTCAGGGGGAACAATGCAGCGGGCCTCTCATTTTCATGATCTAGGTGATGAAAGAACCTCCATCACACACACAGAGGCACATTTGCACCATTACTGCACAGCAAAGAGGTGAATACGATTCTCTGTGTTAATTAAGGTCAAGTTCAGCATGTTTAAGTGCCGATTACTTGCGTTTCTTATTCATCTCCACCTGGTGAAATGCGATCAAGACCCAATAAATGTGTAATTTAATAATCCCATCAGTGCCTCTGTGGCTGTATTCACATCCTGAACTTGGATGTCTACTTGACTGGCCTTCTGCATGCGTCAGGCTCTCATCACAGTCCTCGCACTAGTCATCATTTTGAAGCATCCTCACACTTCACAACATGTACAGTAGAGGCATCTGTTTCACTTCCCAGCATTACTCATCTCTGGGCTTGGGAGGTTATTTCCTGTATTGATTTTAAGAGGAACCATCCCAGCTGCAGCTCTTTCTTTTCAAACTGTCCCTGAACAAGTCTCTGGATTATAGTAATGACAGTGCAAGTGTACAAGGGAACCCCTGCCTTTATGCTGTGAGTGCTGCATCCTCCTGTGTTTCTATGTGTGTCCTGAAAGATGTTCTTTCAAACATAAATCACACTTCCAAGCGGCGATGAATTCTGAAGAGCTCCCATGATCAAGGTTATTGTCCTCAAGTGTGTGTGCTGCCTCAGACTGCATCGTTCTATAAGCTAAAGCCTCTCTTGCCTTGGGACTTCACTAAATTAAAGGCATGCTGGCATCTCTTTCAAGACCTCAGATCTCTGCGAGTACCGCTGAGCAAACTTTCAGTGTCTGTACAGCTCCTGTGAATGTTAATTTTTTTTTCGTGCTCCTGCACACACTGCCAGACAGCCCTTAACTTTTTGTTTGTCTTTGAAGATACTGTTGTCAGAGCTTCCAAATAGCAGAAAAGCGGAACAATAGAGTCTGTGATTTGATAGATTTGATTGAGAGTCTACTGATAAGACGGGTTTGCGTGATGTACAGATTATGAAGCCCTTTGAGGCAAATTTGTGGTTTGTGGTTTGGGTTTTAAAGATGAAACTGACTCAACTTGGCTTGAAGTTATTGATGCTGATTGATTTATGTTGGTGCTTTATATATAAGTAAATGGATAGTTGGGCATAACACATGTCTTATTTGACACTGCAGGTTGCTGTTCTGATCCCATCCTTTGCCAGCAGTAAACACTGGTTTCTTTTAAGTTCACGGGCCACATACAATCTGATTTGATCGCACGTGGGCCGGACCAGTATAACCACACCAAATTTTTCCCTTCTTTTGTTTAAAAAAGAACATTTTAAAAACGCTTTTCATTTACAAAACAGATGACAAACAGCCTGTGATGTCCTCAGAAGAATAAATGCAATTACAACAATATTTCTAAGTCTCTCCATGTTCAGTCAGTCTGCTACTCACTGTCATTACATGTGCATTTTTCTGTACGTTTCCACTCCTGTGTCTTAATCCTGACATCACCACACCAAACTAAAGTGAAAGAAAAAGAATTGTAAAAGCCTCTAAAGCTGCATTTTAAAAGAAGAAAGCCATTCATTGTTTAACCTGACACCTCTCAGCCTTCACAAGTGCATCACTATTAGGTGTGAGAGGTCATCCAGCAAGCCGCATTGGACCCTTTGGTGGGCCAGTTCTGTCCCCTGGACTGTAAGTTTGACACCCGTGATATACTTGGTCTTTCCTTAACCATGAAGTATTAGTTTTCTTTCTTGCCAGGGCTGCCCCCCTGAAAGGCAAAGATTCGAGTCATCAGTCCGAGGCCCTTCAGATTCTTCAAGTCGAGCAGTCATGTTCTTTATTTGTTTGTTTGTTTTGTCAGGCAGTGTGCAGTGTACTTCTGGTAACGTTTTTGTGCCCAGATTTAGCTGCAGAGTGAACGCTTTTTGCTTCCACACTGCTCTCTAGTAAATGGTAAATGGACTGCACTTATATAGAGCTTTTCTAGTCTTCCAACCACTCAAAGCGCTTTTACACTACATGTCACATTCACCCATTCACACACTGGTGGCCGAGGCTACCATACATGGTTCCACCTGCTACTCAGTAACAATACACACTCACACACTGATGGAACAACCATTGTGAGCAATTTGGGGTTTAGTATCTTGCCCAAGGATACTTCAACACTCATACTGGAGGAGCTGGAGATCAAATCACCCATCTTTCGATTAGCGGACGACCTGCTCTACCTCTGAGCCACAGCTGCCCAGTGCAGCTGCGGAGAGAAGGAGAGACTTTACTAAGACAATGCTATCTTCTGGCTTCTGCTTCACAGTAATAGGTTACGATACAGTCTCTGGCGTCTGTTTAATATTTTGTGTCGGAAAAAAAATGTTGCACATTTCTGATGAGTTAGCCTGCATTAGCTCAGAGGGCTAACTTGGCTTGTGTAGTATGTTACGTGAACATCACTGTCACATTGAACATTTCGCTGAACCTCGTTCAGACTCTTAAACTCTATTTGGAAAAAGAGGAACACATAGTTGAATATTCATATTGAACAGCCACATTAAATTGGACGGGTACAGCCGCATTTTTTACAATGATTTGAAACAGTTTTTGAAGTCACAGAGAAATGGCGTTAGATCAGAAGAGTCAAACATAAACAATATATTTTGTTATTTAATTTGGAGGACTTAGAAAACACTTTCACTGTGGTTCACAGTATTTGCAGGAAATCGGATCTGTTGCAGGACATGTAGCACATTACATACAAAGTGACAAATCTAGTCACAGCCATGGCACAAGCACAAGACATGCATCAGGTTAAATAAAAGTTAAACAGAAGAAGAGAGCAGGAGCTAACAAATGGGGTTGACAGCAAAGAACTGCTGCAACAGTATCATTGACATTTTATAGGAGTTTTAAAATAAGGTCGAAATTTCTGTAAGAGAAAAAATAAATAATAATTTAATTTTTTGAAGAGGTGAAAAACATTTCCCCAACTTGGGAAAACCAAAATCAAAGATTTATAATAATGCAGCTGTATAAAAATAGATTTTCCAGTTGTGTATATGTTGTCTAGTGGTCTAAAGTATACACTTTGTAATCACAGCATCTCTGTTTCGAGACCTTTGTTGCACCCTCCTCACACTCTCCCCTCAATTTCATGTCCAATAAAGGCCAAAGAAACAATGGAAGAAGATCATCTTTTAAAATCGACACTGATGAATCAGTTGTGTGTTAAAAAAAAGTACAAAGTGAAAGCAGTTCTTGCCATCCTGAAATGAATGACTCCTTCTGAGCAGCCCGCCTCCTGTACAAACACACACACACACCTCAAGCATGTAACAGAGCCGAGAACACAGGTGTGAGATGTAGGCTGTGATTACGGTTAGTAATGAACACATAAATCCGTGTGTGCGTCTGTGTTTGTGTGTGTGTGTGATACGCGTTGCAGCTTGAGGGGGGTGTTAGGATGTGTCTGTGTGTTTTTCAGAGGACCCCCTCTGTGTTGCAACATGCTCCTGCACACTCTCCTATACTCCAGATGGTGTAGGTGACTCACACACAGACACACACACTCACACACACACACACTCAAAGTGCCAGACAGACATATAGTAAGCAGCGGAGATGTCAATGATTACAGATTGGTGACAGGATTTGATTAATTACTCCTGATAGAGGCTGAGTGTGCCTCGATGTTCAGCAAAATGCATAATGATCCATGTTATAGGCCACGACACACGCACTTCTGCTCATATGCAAATATTAAACACACAAATCTTTTCTGAGAGCTGCACTGAGGATTTACTGACTGAACAAGTGCATGTGTATATGTGTATATGGGCTTTATGATACTGGTTCATTACATCTCCTGAGCAATGGTGGAAATAAAGAGAGATGGAGACAAGATGAAGTAAATGTAAAGACAAAGTTACTGGGGAGACTAACTAACCCGTATCTGTAGGTTAACTATGGAGCTGGAGGCAGTTAGCGTAGCTTAGCATAAAACCTTGAATTAGGGGGAAACAGCTGGCTTGACTATCCAGTGTTTAAAAAATCCTCCTAGCAGCACCCATTGACTGGACAAAAATAATGAATATAGCCCCCGTGACATCACCTATTGGTATGCAAACTCCCATTTTGAAGTCTCGAGTTGTGGCCGTTACCAGCTTTGATTTTTGGAGACAGAAGTGCCCAAATTAGGTGAGAAGGTAGAGCTGTGGATAAGCGAGGGGTGGATCTGACTCAGACTGTCGCAACGCCTCGCAGGTTGCCTGTTACTGTTAGGCAACCACGCCTTTAAATATGTGTAACTTTAAGCCTTGATAAAGTGTAAACGTGTTAGTTATATAAAGTTCACCCATTATCAGGGTTGGAAGTTAACTTTTTTGTCAACCTACCACTGTGGCTAGTGGATTCCACAGTCTACCAGCCACTCATTAGATTACCATTTGTTTTTTTTTGGCTGGTAAATGAAGCAAAGCTAGTAGCCACTTGCATATTTTACCAGCAGTTGGCTAGTAACTGGTCCTAATGTCCAGCCCTGCCCATTACAGTTGCCGTGTGTCACGCTGCTCTGCTGAACCTAGCTCATAAAACCTCATCAACAAAGGCTAGCAAGCCCGTAACTCACTGCCTCCCTCAATGTGTTGCATTAGACATGAGAAATATGTCTGGACTTTCCTGGGTGAGTGTGACCTTTCCTATCTGGGGGGTGTGTGTGGTTGACTCAACACCAGGCCACCGCAATATTTGTCTCTTTGTTTGGGTTTAGCGCCAGTGCACCATTTCATGCTGCATTTCTATTGGTTGGTTCGTAGACCTAGGTCATAACAGCAGTCACACTGTGAGATGGTCGTCCCATTTTTCTCAGAATTTTATCCCAGGCTGTCCTCGATCGCAAGACCGGGACAATAGCCATCCTTGGACCTCTGTCACTGTGCACCGTAGCACCACCATTTTAGAGCCACGACCAAAGATATTGCCGCATTTCTTTCACGATGGTCGTCTTTCATCTGGAGCAGCCAAAAAAATCGCAGTGTATAGTGGGTTTACAGCTCACTAATTGACACTTGGTATAGTGCTTGTTGGGGCAGCAGAAGCTCAGTTTATAGGGATTTGTGGTGGGGACGAGACAGTCACCCGTTCAAGTCCGGACTAAATATGGAGGTGCAGACTGGTAGCTGGAGAGGCACCAGTTCCCCTCCTGCCAAGGAGCCCCTGAGCAAGGCACCGAGCCTACAACTGCTTGGGCAGCCTGTCCATGGACAGCCTCTTCACTCTGACATTCATCCATTAATGTATGTAAAGGTCCTGTTTGTGCATGTGTGTTTGTTTCGAGTGAAAAAATTCCCACTGGTTGCCAGGCAACCTCAATTCAACAACAAGACTCAGTTAAGTAAATTTGGTTTGTCAAGAAATAGTTACATGTAACTACATTTATGTTCATGTAGTATGTGTTCATTAATGAGCTTCAGAAGTGTCAGTGGGCTTTTTTCAGTCTTTATGCTAAGCTAGGCTAATTGCCTCCATCTTTAAAACACAGACATGAGAGGTGTGGTGGAAAGAAGGCACATTTTCCAAAATAGGCATGTGTCCAGAGGACTGTGCCAATCAGAATGTGTTAAGCTCAGCAAAGATTTTTCTTAACTTAATCATCCACTTGACTGCCAGGATTCTTTCATGGCACATCCTAGTGTTGGAAGTGTAGGCATATTTTTCCCTTTATTGAGCATGGCGAACACTGGGGGATAAATGAGCATCAAATGTGGAAACTTTTCTCTCAGTGTGCCCCGTGAAAGCAACCAACTTAGATTGAAAATGTCAAGATATCCCTTTAACAAGGCAGATGCGATCAAATTGTACACTTCCTGTTCAGCAGACCAGGCATTTGGGATTTCTGGGGGATTACACGAAAGGTCTACTGTGAAAAGCACGAACTCTAATCACGTCGCTCCAAAAAACTTGAGCTACGACTCTCCACAATGCATTTCTCTGAGAATCCAACAACTGTGCACAAAGAAAAAAATGTCTGTGCCCTCTGTTTGTTGGACTGAGAGAGTAAATGGGCCCCTTAAGGCCGAGCTATGTGACCATCGAGACAATGGGGTATTTTACAACTCCCTCCAGCCATTTAGACGGCTATTTCTAAAGCAGTGGCAGCCACTTTAGCCGGGGTCCCACATGGTGCTGTGGGCGGATATGGATAGACAGGGCAATTACACTGGATTTTTCATACACACACACACACACACACATGCGCGCGCTAACACACATACTTACATGCACTTCTAATAGCACTGTGATTTTGAGCACCTTGGGAGGTGACCATGAGACATTCACACACACGCCTGTCCTTTGTCTCAGCTGTAAGCCTTCCTATGTCATCTAACGCAGTAATCTATGGCATCATTAACAGCAGTAATTAACATATGTTATCCATGAACATCTGATACCAAAACCAATCAGTCTGCCTCCCTCTCTTTGTCCCCCCCTCTGCCCATTTTTCCTTTAATCATGTAAGAAAATAAGACGGCAGCGTCAAACCCACCTCCTCAGCAGCTCAGCACCTCCTCAGGAATCTACAGTCTAATCTGCAAGTTCATAAATCCTCATTCTGCGTCTCTGGGTCACAGGAAGAAAATCTGAGATTGAGTGGTATGCCACTTAAAAAATTGTGGCTAAAGATAGTACTGTAGCTGGCAGGACCTTTCACGGTGTGTATCTGTGGGTGGTTTAGAAACTCCTCTGAACCCCTGCTGTTATTCTGTAAAGAACCGAGCAGCCTGCAGCCCGATAATGGCTCCACTGAATAGCTGCATGATTATACCTCTTTCTCTGAAATGTTTGTCTTTTCCCCCTTTTCTGCATTTTTGTCTGCATCTCTCCTCTTTGTCTGTGTTGTTCTTTCAGCTTTTATTGTTATTTTCTCCTCTTCTCCGTTGCTTCGTCCTCTTTTGTTATTGTCTGTACTTCAGCCTCTTTTCTTTGTTATTGACAGGTCTTGAGTTCATTACACACAGACTCATCCATCCATCCATCCATCCATCTCGCTGTGCTATCCCCATTTAAACAATTGTTTTTTCTCCCTCTTCCCTGTGACTCAGGGACTCAGGTGTGGCCATTTGAGCAATAACCAATTTAACCTTTGGACATCAAGTTGAATGAATTAGTTCATCTTGAGTATTCTCTCACCTTTAACCCAAACTGAAGCAGTCACGTAAATTATATTTGTAATCATCATATATAATGAATATTAACTATGCAGATTTTTTCTGAAAAAAGAACAGTGTATAGACTCATATAAAAGTAATTCCTCTCAATCACTCCGGCCTCATCACATATTGACGTTTGGTCATGGACTTTCCACGTCTACGTACGACGTGAAAGGTACCCTGGGTGTGTTGGTTGTTGACGTTCTGGGACACTGTGTCAAGTTCTGCCTGTTACATGCATTGTCTTCTTTCAAGGTACACTTCACAGGACGTTGACGTCTTTTTTTCCCTCAACAACAAACACACATGGTTGGGTTTAGGCAACAAAAGCACGTGGTTGGGTTTAGGAAAAAAGAACGGGGTTTGGCTTTAGAATCTTACGGGACACAAACACCACTCTCCGGGGTGGACGTCAGTGTTTGTTGAATCCATCCACCGACCCTCCTGCCCACCCCAGTCGCACTTTCGCCACCTTAACTCGCGTCTGTGTCACCCCCTGACGCCACCAGGTGTAGTTTAACTATAACAGCAATCGGCCGCGTATCATGCAGGCACCGTCTTTCGTTGGTTTCTGACACTGGCCAAGCACTGGATTTTGACGACTTCGGAGTGAGACCACTGTCAAAAATTATGTAATCACCACTTTCGTGTCGAGCACTAAGGCTCCAGAAAGTTGTCACGGCACTTGGTCGTGCAGCTTTGAATTTTTTTAATTAGGCACCCACTGTGAGTGCTGTACTTTCCTATTCAACCTGGAAAACTAGCCCAGAGGTTCATCTGTGCAGACATCTCTATGACTCCTTATTGACAGACCAAAGGGACGGTCAAATGGACTTAAATTATTGGACGGAAAAAGTCATCTCATGAGGCTTTTTCCCGCAAGAACCATAGACTGTAAAAATAATGCTGTAGCTTCCATGGCATCAACCACTGGTTTGTGGACTCTTGTTTTGAAGTCTTGAATAATAAGTGGATCTTCAACCATTTATAAATATATATTAATTTCAACCGGGCTATGTAAACTGCATTTATTCTAATCCTCACTTGGAGAAAAAAAAGCATGTGGAGTGTTGTTCCTGTGGGCTACGGCAACACTAAACCCCTGAGCTTGCCTGAGAAGGACTAAATTCACAAACCCGTTATTTTTAAATATCCCATAGAGAGAGACTCTCACTGCAGCCTGTTTTATTTTGTTCTGAAAATGTCGGCATGCAGCCTCATTCTGTAGACGATAAACGAGGTGCAGACTGATAAAGGAGGAAATACAGTGAGTGCTGGACGGAGCAGTGAGTGACAGCAACCCCATCCACATTAGAGAATTGTGTGCGGTGGAAACACTAGGGTCTAGGTACCATGTCTGAAAGGTTACTTTTGGTTCCAAAGGTGCCATACTGAAAGTGTTTGGTGGAAACGTGGCTTAAGTCTTTATCTGCAGAGACCCTACCCTCTGCCTGTCCGTGTTTTTATTATTGTCAGGACGTTTATGGACACAGCATGCAGGCGAAGTCAGGCCTTTAAATAAAGATAGCGTAAGCACCACACATCCAAGAGGAAGCTATGAAAACCACAGACACAGCACCGAAAAAACACAAATATAGTGAGATGAGACGCCAAGCGGTGAGAATTTGGGGTTGGCTTTCACTTTTTACTGGTGATACAGTTTACAAACAGTAACCACAATCCCTATACCACATAGTATACCTTTAAAGATATCACAGCTGTTCTGTCAAAAGTTTGTAGATTCAGTTCTTTTTTATTTGACCTTCCTGTGGCATTTAAGAAAATGACATCCTTTGTGAGATGACCTTGTGTTTGTGTGTGTATGACTGCTGCATCAGTGTCTGCTGTAACTAATGCATGCTGCTACACACTCTGTTAAACCCCTCACCTGGTTCGGCCTCCATCCTCCCTCCTTCAGTGTCTCCAGTAACCTTCTATTGTCTATATATTCTACATCTGCTAATGCATGCTCCTGTATCAACACACAGGTACCTACACACCACCTACACACACACAGAACACAGTCACAGGCCTTGTGCATGCTCTCCACACACATATACGCATCCTACCCTCCAACACACACACACACACATACACTCATAATGCATGCTATGGATTTATTATAACTTAATGCTAATCTTACAGCATCGCATTATTAGCTGTTAATGTATTCTGGGACACTATTAGCTGCTAACACTAATGCTAGGGCACTATTAATGCTTAATGCTAATGCAGTAACAGTGAGAGTCCTGAGCCAGCCCGCCCATCCAGGATTATACCAAGCTTTATAATCCCTTGTTAGCTAGCAGCGGAGGCATACATCACACCTCCAAGCTAATCTGAACGCTGTGTGACAGCTACACACCCCGCCTTGTCCTCATCTACTCCCATAATCTACTCCTTCTGTGATAGTCTCTCTATCAGCCACACTGGTGACGATATGTACACACCACAGTTGTTGTCAGGACAATCCTCCTTCAGTCTAAAGCAAATTACAGGATCACAGTACAATTTGTAAAGTATATATGTTGGCTTTAGCCATTTTCTGTTTGCCAGAGGGGGTCAAAAACCATTATAGACACAATATCCACTCTGTTATGTTGTACAGCACTCAGAGTTTTGTGTAGTATATGCCTCAGGATAATGTCAGTTCAGACAAACCAGTCTGACTCAGTGGATGGATTGCTATTGCTTCCTTTCACTCTGAAATTTGTTCTCCATTGCTGTTGTCTGAATCTCCCCCTCCATGAGAAATAAGTGATTGAGTTAAGCTACATGCTGAGCAGGACAGCAAAAACAGGGCCTTGAGTTTCATATTGCGTAGCACATGGCTGTTAAACCACTGCAACATGTTCTAGACTGATTTTCACCCAGGTTTTACACCAACGACTTTAGGAGAAAATATACATTAAATAGGATTCTGTCATTAACTGGAAGCTGAAGTTGTGATCATAATTTTACTGTAGAGAAGAATAACGGAAAGTTAATCAAGTGTATCTCTGAATTCCTTCAGTTAAATAACTCTAGGCCCCAAACGCATCAAGACACATCGCTAGAAATGCTCTCTTATGCTGTGCATCACGTTTTTCTAGCAGTTTACAGACTTAAAAGCCATAAAAGTTCAAACATTTTCAAGTTTTCTGCCGAAGCATGGGGTCATACCCCTTGTCAATGTCATACTTGGCACAGGCAGCCAATCAAATCAAGCAAGAGGTGGACGTCACTACTGTTTTGATGCTGGTAGATGTGAAAGGAACAGATATTAGCAGTATTTAATTACAGTGAAGGTCACTCCATTATTCAAACATCAATTGCTGGGCAGCCAGGTGAATCTCTCTCATGGCCATATGCAAACCTACGCCCTTGGCTTACTATGCCAAAATATACGCTAACTAGCTAGCTTGCTAGTTAGCTGTTGGACTGTGACAGGTTAGAAATATAACCTTGTGGTATCCTGATGTAGTTAGCTGGATCCTTTAGCAGCCTGTGGCCGTTTCAGAGTGGCCACTGTGTTGGCACAACTAAAGGCTCTGGCAAAGTACTGCAAGATTTTCCAGCACAAAAAGTTTAACCTGGCTCAGCTTTTGCAACATGGCGTCATCTGTCAATGCACTGAGATGGCCGATCAAATACATGTAAGCACATGTGCATGATCGATTACTTTGTAACACTGTGAAAATTCAACTGTACCTCACAATGATTGAGAAGGAGAATAAAATAATTGTTGATGTGATAAATTTCCAGAGTTGTAAAATCTTTTATCACAGTGTTATAAACTACTGTGCAGTGTTATAGTAGCCAGGCTTCAGACTCACTGATCTGATTTTTACCACACCCTGCCATCTTGGCCACTTGCATTTCTTAAACGCAACACTGTTTTCGCTCTGAACATCCATGCAGTAAAGTCGGGGTAAAGTAAAACCTGATGTTTCCATCTTAACACATTATACATGTTAGAAGACACTTGTTGAAAATCATGAAAAGCCTGGGAACTAAATACAGTAGTACTGAGTTTGATTGTTTAACTGTTTTTCATCATTTCTGTGCCCATGATTTTTTTGGGCGGGGCTAAAAGCCTGCTCAGTGATGCAATGGAGAAACCTTGGCATAAGCCCCACACTTACACTATATAAGAACTACAGCCTTTGAGTTTTGGTGTAGTTTGAAAAAATAAATAAAAATCAGCTTTCTTTTCCAGACTAAAAAGAATGAGGTTGATTTTCAGGCAGGTCAGTGGCGTCTGACTCCGAATTGGATTCTGGCTCTGGTGGCTCAAACATGTATGGCTGAACAAGTCCAATAAAGCTGCTAGATGGAGCAGCCACTGTAGTGCTGCAGTTAAAAGAGGCTGCAGCTTTCCCATCAGTGGGCGTGGCTTAAGCATGTTTAGCGGACACACCCCCAGCATCTCAAAGCAGAGAATACTGCCTATTTTTTCAGAATTTTGAACGTAATTTTATAAACTTGGCGATTTTTTTTAATCTTTCAAATTTGTCTGGATGCTTAATAACACATTTTTCTGTGATGTGACAAACTCATTACACATATTTATTTATGTTTTTCCCAGACTGTAAGGCCTGCGGGTTGGTTGTGTTTTCTGTGTGGAGAAAAAATGACTATCTAAGAACACAGTTTAACCATATAACATCAGCCATTTTACCTCTGGCAATATTTACTCAGAGAACCAGTGAGTTTAGCAATTTTAGTTTGACCAATTTGGGCAAATTCAACATCCCTTAAGGTTGGTGCAGCAAAGTAGAGCGCAGCTCGAGCCGCATTTTCCTGACCGAACCCAACCTGAGTCCGAGACAGTTATAACCGAACTCGATCCGACCCGACAGACTTTCTGATTATTAAGACTGAACCCGACCCGAGCCTGATGCAGTTTGTTACCTGTCATAGTTATTGTTACCATGGTTACAGCTTCTCTGTTTACCGTGATCACACATGGACAGTGTGTAAATGACCATTAAAAGGCTGCTGTTACACAGCACAGCACACTCTGGTACTTGGATAAGCCATAGCACAACACAGCAGCATGTCAAGTGGGCCGAACCCGAACTGAAGCTGAGCAAAATTATTGATTTGTTATCCGAACCCGGCCCAACCTGTCGGGCTTGGGTCGGGTATCCACACTGTACAGCAAAGTACCACCAAAATTAGCACTTGCATTTTTTTAAACGCAGGTAAACCCACTAAAAATAGGTTATAGACTTCTTTCCCAATGACAGTAAACCAGAGCACGTGTGCACAGGGCTGTATGTGTGGAGGATTTTGTTGATGTCGTCTTGTTTGTTTGTTCTTGGTGGGTCATGTTCAACGTCACGGACAGGCTGGAGAACAGGTAAACAGCAGAGAGGAGCATGGAGGCTTTATGGTGGTTACTTCTCTTTTTATATATCTTGTACTTACTTAGTGTCTCTTGAATGATGTTTGAACGCTGCTTGTGTGGAGACGGATGGTATTTGTGGTGGTGCGTTACTGCATCTCGCCGGTAAAGGAGCTAAAATTAGCACTTTCAACCAGGTGTCGTGTTTCCATCAATGCCGATCGAAGCTAGAGGCCGATAAATACCCATGACTGCTGCAGAATCATTTGACCCGGGTGGCGATTAAAACCTTGCCCATTACATGAAAATGCCAGATGTTAGCAGGTGTTAGGGTTTTTGTGCAGTGGGGGAGCTACAGAGATTCATCCATCCATCCATTTTCTTCCCTCACTCACTGTTCAGGGTCATGAGGAGGGGGCTAAATCCTATCCCAGAGTGCAGCAGCAAGAGGCAGTCACTCTGAACAGGTCACTGGTCTACCACAGTCTATCATGTGGATGTACATCTTGCAACTGGAGATTAAAACAAACCAGACATGTCTAAGTCCGCTCAAACCAAAGGAAAATTAAAATAAATATTTGCTCGTCTGGACTTCTTGCCCTGTGTTTGGTCAAACACTAATCTTACTGGCCGAGTTGACCTTGCTGTATTGTGACTGCTATATTAAAGTTGCTGTCTTACTCCTCAGACTGGCAGGCAAACAGATAGACAATGTATCTCTATGGCCAGAGGTTCAGGTAGGCAACATACATACTTAGTAATGCCCTTTTCTCTTCTGGTTATCACACCATGATAAGAAAACAGCGGATGGAAAGCTGAGAAGCATGATAGGAGGGGAGGAGGGGGGGCAAAGAGAGGCAGTGGTGGGGAGAGAAGAGAGGTGAAAGAGGGGCGATAGGGATGAGAGGAGGAGCAGGAGGCAAAAAGGGGGGAGGGGGGGAGACCGGAGAGGAGTGGGGAGATAATGTACTGTAGGCTGATTAATGTCAAAGGCGCTGAGTCCTGAATACTTATGAAGCAGATGTCAATGGAGCTTTACCCCGCAAGGTTACACAGAGGGAGGGGCGGGATGGGGAGGGAAAGGGGTGTGGGTGGGGGGTGTGGAGGGGGGGTCACGATCAGAGTCGGCAGAAGGGGATGAGGAAATGAAGGTGAGAATGAAACAGAGGGAAACAATGAATGAGAAAGAAAAGAGAAACAAACAAAGCAGGGATTGTGACAAGCAGGGAGGTGGTAGAGGCCATGTCCACAATTTGAAAACGCCAATCCAAAGTTTTTCCATCCGCACTAGCAGTTTTAGATTTTATTTTTCCTTTTAAAAGTTTGTTGTCTGCAATGAAATAGCAGGGAAAAAAACAACTCTTCTTTTGGGTTTGTACAGGCCACTTGAGCCGGCAGCCGTACGCCATTTGAATGCAAGCAGCTTTCTGCAGTTTTTGAAGCTTTGTTTGTTGTTTACAGAGCGAACGTGAGGGGCAGACTGTACTGGAGAGCCGTTTTGGATGTGTCATGGATCACATGACAATCAAACAACACTCATACATCAGCATTTTTGAAAAGCTCCCCGTCCACATCAAAAAGCATATCCAGAGTTCTCAGATGTATTCACTTTGAGCGTTTTTTTGAAGATCTGTGTTTGTTGGATGGGATGCCAAAAAAGGAAAAGAGGACAAAATTATTCATTGAGGACATGAGGCAGGGAGAGCAAGTGGTCCAGACAGTAAAGACGGTGTGCGTATCCAGATTTATGTGTATGCGTGTGTGTGTGTGTTCAAAAACAAGAAACCTGTGGACTGAATCAGCAAAGCCTGTATGCCTGAATAAGCCACCACATCTGACTGAACAGCACAAGGTGAACATTCATCTTAAGCGAGTGGATTCAACACCAAAAGGGCAACACATAGTGCAGCTGTAGTGCGTAATGTATTCTGTGTTAGAAAAACTGTCACATACAAACAAACAAAAGCCAAGCAACGCTCCTGATCCCACTGATGTGCCCCTGCAGGACCAGACCCCCCTCCGTCGCCATCGCTGCCTGTCACTACTTGTAGACAACAATAGACCTTACAGCCTGTTTGTTATTGATGACAGAGCAGAGCGACCTTTCACCTCTGACCTCTAGGAGCAGCCTTGACCTCAGGTTTGACCTCTTGGGACAGTTGTAATGATACTGGGATACATCTAATGACCTCTGGGCAGGAAAAAGGTCATTGATGAAAGGTCAAGAGCAGATGTCCCACCACCATGGTGACCTCAGTGAGGGACTGGATCTGCTGATTAACTGACCTGCACAGTCAATTAAGGAGAGAGAGAGATGGCGCAGGGAGGAAACGCTGGGCGTCTGTTATCAGAGATTACAGGTTAGTGCTGCTCACAGATCATTCAAAGGACGCCTTCTGTCTGAAACATGAGTCAGGAACTAGAGAAGAAAGGAGGAGAGGGTGAGGAGCAGCGGTGGCTGCATTGAGTATCGATACAAGCATCAATAAGACTGATACAAAACAAAAAATGGACCCGTCTCATGTTAGATCACCTTCTGGGCACATGAACATGCTTCATTCACTCATTTGTGCAGCAATCGTCTCATTAATTCAAAGAATTCACACAGTAAAGTGTCCTTTTGCGACTGAAACTATCCTGTGTTTTAACATCTAAGTGACAGAGTCATGTGAGAGTAGCAAAAACAAATGGCAAATCATGCCAGAGCATTGTATGTTTCAGCAAATAACAGATACGTTACATTTGTATGTTATTATGTAGCATATATGTAAAAGCTTAACATTTCAACAAAGCTGTGGTTAATGTGTGGTTGGGTTTAGGCGTCAAAAGTTCAGAAAAGATGATGTTTTGGCTTAAAATACCTGCCTTAGGCAGAATAATCCCAGCTAGAAAAGCAGCGATGTCTCGGTAAAAAACGATCACTTTTCATAGAGCTTTCCCTGCTGGATAAACAGATACAGGTCACTTAAAAACACTCATGTCTGGGGGCTTAAAAGCTGCAGGAAACACAGCAATGGGCTCTTAAAAAATATCCATGTGTGGGTGCTGAAAAGCCGTAGGAAACACAGTATTTTGGCGCCATAAAGCAGAAATGATTCGTAATTGTTTGTGTTATTGTTCACAAGCTCACAGTAAATATAATTTGTTCTTTGTACTTCTTCTTCTTCTTTGTACTGTTTTGTTTTTAATGTGCTAACTGGCTAACTAGCATCTTGAATCCGTTCTGTCAGTCTTCTGGTTTCCCTTTCTGAATGATGAATACAGAGCACCGCCACCTGCTGGTGTGGAGAGTTATTTCCTCTCACACAGACGTAGAATGTACGTGCTGATTTGCTGTTGGCTGTAGTCTTTGCCCCAGTCAACATTTGTATGTGGCCCCATGTGGTTAGTAAGTAAGCTGACAAATGGGCCTATATGGGATTGTGCATGAGTTCCATAACGGCCCCATGCCAGCTGCCCACATGTGTGGGTTTACCCAAGTGGGTGCTACGGTTACCTGCATACCAGGTGAGTATGGGCCCAAAATGGGCATCTTATTTGGGTAAAATCACCCATGTGGGCAATTGGTATGGGGCCATTATGGAGTCCTTGGACAGTCCCATATAGGGCCCATTTTCAGCTTATTTACTGTCCACATGGGCCCCACATACAAATGTTGGCTTGGTGCGATGTGTTCAGGTGAAACTTTCTGGCCAAGACACAGGCGACATGAGGCGACATAATAGTCGGCCTTCATCGCAACTAGTTCTTTGATGTCAATTTGGTGTGTCTGAGGCTTAAGACAGACACTGAAAAACTGTTGCTGCAGAACATGGAGAAGGTATGACAGCTGTATAAGATGTCTGTCACCTTCTTGCTGCAGGGACACATGTGTAGTGTAGCTAACAGGTGCAGTGACAGAAAGATGTACAGAGGGGTCTAACAGGAAGAACTCCAGTAGGTTTAACTTGCTGCTACAGGTGTGTCATAGTGGGGGTTCCTCCTGTGTCTGGAGAAATACGGAGTTAAACTGTGGCTCTGCTGACATTACTATTCCTCTCTCATCTCCTTCTTCCTCTTCTCTTTCATATCTCTCCTCTACTGTCCTCTCCTCCACTCCTTTAATCTCTCTCTCTATTAGTAGTCTATTTACAGCGTATTCAGTCTGGGGTCTGCCAACACTTACCGCTCTCCAGAGTTTTATCAAGCCGCTGATAAACTCTGTGCACACACACTGACATGCAGACACACATGCACGCACACGATTTCATGGAGAGATTTTATGCAGTATGTGTGTGCGTGCAGGCATGTGTTCACAGGACATTTGTGTTTGTGTCGATGTGTGTGCCTAAAAAAGTGGAGGTATATATAACACATACAGGCTGAGTTTCTACGTGCTGTGGGTGTGGATGTATGCAGACGTGTGTATACGTGTGTTTGTTTGCATCCATCCTGCGTGTGTCCGTGCACGTGTGTATACGTTATCAGCAGTGTCCCAGTGTGCTCGCCGAGGGCCAGTCTATTTAGTGTTCATAACAAAGCCTTTTACTGAGGCTCCAATCAGGATTAAACCCTTATCAGCACACACAGACCACAGGACACAGCCAGCCAGTGTGTGTGTGTGTGTGTGTGTGTGTGTGTGTGTGTGTGTGTGTGTGTGTGAGAGAGAGAGAGAGAGAGAGAGAGAGAGAGACAGAGACAGAGGGGTGGGGGGTAAAGGGGATTATTTGCTCGTGTCTGCATTGTATATTGTGTACGTGTTCATGTGTGTGTCTCTGTACATGCATCTGCATATATAATTTGACCATACAAGCTCATGAGTGAATGTGTTTATGTGCGCACATGTGTCTCACTGTGATTCTGTGTACATGTGCAATTGGTGTGTGTGTGTGTGTGTGTGTGTGTTGCATCTCTGGTATCTGTACTGTATGATGGGAGTCATTGGACTCAAGTGTTGCAGTAAATACGAAACTCTGGAATCACATTAAATCCAGATTCAAAGCTGGTAACCCCCCTGTGGGTTAGATAATTATCGTGTGTGTGTGTGTGTGCATGAGGGTGAGTGAGAGAGAGAGAGAGAATGAACCATATCTTCCTCTAATTTAACTCTTGACATCGTGATGTGGAAAGAGACAAAGAGAGGTGAAAGGACTACATGATAGGAAAGATGGAGAGACAGAGAGACAGAGAGAGGGGAACGGGGAGTAAGGGAGGAGAAGGAAGGTAGAAAGGAAAAAAGAAAAATAGAAAAAGAAAGAGAGAAGGAAGGAAAAGAGAGGGGGTAAGGAGGGATGGAAAGGGAAGGAGTAAGGGAGGGAGGAAGGAAGGTAGAACGGGAGAAAGAAATATAGAAAGAGAAAGAGAGGAAGAAAAGAAAGAAGGTAGGAGGGGGAGAGAGGGAAGAAGGATAAAGAAAAAGAGAAGGGGGTAAGGAACGGTTGAAAGTTGAGTGTTGGAGGGAGGGAGGGAGAAAGGAAGAGAGAGAGATAAAAAGAGAGATGGAAAGGAAAGAAGAAAGGGGGGAAGGGAAGGTTGAGGGGGTAAGAAGAAAGTAAGAAAGAAAGAAAAAGAAAGGAAGGAAGTGGTGGGGGGGAGAAGGAAGGAGGGAAGGAAGGGGGAAAGAGGAAAGAAGGAAGAAGGGAAAGAAGGAAGGGGAAGAGAGTGAAGAAGGAAGGAAGGAAGAAAGAAAGGGATGAGGAATGAAGGAAGAGAGAGGAAGGGAGGGAAGGAAGAAGTAGGGAGGAAGGGAGGGAGGAAAAAAGAGGGGGTAAGGAAGGATTGAAAGGGAGGGAGGGAGGAAGAAAGCAGAAGGGGTAAGAAGGAAGGTAGAAAGGAAGAAAGAAAGACAGAAAGAGAAAGTGGAAGGGAAGAAAAGAAGGGGGAGTGGGGAAGATGATGGTAGAGGAAGACAGAAAGAAAAAGAGAGGAAGGAAGGAGGGAAGGAAGGAGAGGCAAGGAGGAAGAAAGACGGGGGGGTGAAAAAGAGAGGGGGTAAAGAAGCATGGGAAGGGAAAGAGGATGGGAGGGAGGGAGGGAGGAAGGATGGTGGAGGGGGTAAGGAGGAAGGTAGAAAATAAGGAAGAAAGAAGGATATGGAGAGAGAGGGAGGAAAGAAGGAAGAAAGAAAGGGGGAGATTTGGAGGGAGGGGGAAAGGAAGAGAGATAAAAAGAGAAAGTGGGGAAGGGAGGGAAGGAAGATGGGAGGGAGGAAGGAAGAAAGGAAGGGCTGGGATAGATGAAGGAAGAAAGGAAGGAAGGAGGAGAGGGAGGAAAGATGGATGGAAGGGGGAGGGAAGAAGACAGAAAGAAAGAAAGAAAGAAGGGGAGAGGAAGTAAGGACAGAAGGAACAAAGATCCACAGCTCAGCTGTTGCGGGTCACCATAGAAACAAACATGTAACGTACAGGTTTAAGTGGAGCTCTGAACTCTGAGTGGTGTTCCAGTCTGCCCAGTAAACTGCTCTTCTTACCCAGTGATGCTCTACATACATGTACTCTCATGTTTACACGGAGCAGCTCAGCTCAAAGACGACTTGGAGAAAACAAAGTTTCCAGCACCGCTCTCGGCCCGTGGCTGCAGATCCTCAGAGCGATCCTGGCAGTACAGTCATCTTTGTTCTTTTCTAGGTCAGAGCTCAAAGATCTGATCTGAGGTCTGGGATCCTATAAGAGATGCTCTATACTGTAGGCCTTTATTATTATGATAACACTGCATCTCATTATGCAGATCGGGCTCATTAATATGCATGAGCCACGCCGCCGCCAGGGAGGAGCCTGCAACAGACACAACAATGAGCCGGCAAAATTAGAGTAAACTGAATCTATGAATAAAAATGGGGGGCCACAGAGGATTATTTACAGCCGTCTGTCTGTGCCTACTGTACAATAAAGGTACGCGACACACTGTGAGGACAGACAGGACAGAAAAGAGTTAAATCTCTTTCACTCTCTGCATGGTTTGTCTTTTAGTTTTCATTTAACAGATCATTCCAGATGGTTATCTGTCTGTTTTCTCCATGAAGTGAGTTTCATTGTAAACTAAACATATATTAATCTCATATCTTCTCACTCATTTAATGTGAGTATTTCACTCTGTCACCGGGGCACAACAGGAGTTATAGAAGAAGAATGGATCATCTAATACTGTCTGTCTGCTCAGAGTCTACCGTATACTAACAGTGCATTAACTTCTAATTAAAACAGAAAAAAACACAATTTTGAGAGAATCCCTGAAGAAGACAATCACTCAGTTTAAAAATCTCCCCGAGGCTTTCGCTGTAAATAAGAATATATTTTCAGTGAACTTGAGCTGATTAAATAAGCAGTGAAATTCAGAAACGTCTAAAAAGGAAAACACAACAAAGTGTCTGTGTCTCTTCGCTCTCAGCGTCCACTTTTTAAATATCTACAGACACAGGAGATTTGGTGAGCTGTGTGTAATTTTAAGTCTCAGTAATAATTATTCATACATCACAATCTGTTGCCTCTAAGCACAAGTGTGGACTCGAGTCACATGGCTTAGACTCGAGTCATACTCGTGCCATATATTTGATGACTTCAGACTCAACTGGCGGCACGGCGGTGCAGTGGTTAGCATTGTCGCCTCACAGCACTAATGAAGCGGGAATACAGCAGGAAGTAAAACTTGATAAAATCACAACCATTTGATTATAAAATAAAGGCATGCAAATAAATACAGAAAAATATAAAAATACACTAAAAAGATAAAACAATAAAACTATACCAAACTTCTGCCTCGTCACATGGCGTATGTCACTTGATGTAACATTATGTTAGAAACAACTGTCCTTATTTTAAGTCAAACCATGATGGGTTTTTTTAAACCTAACCAGGTGCTTTTGTTGCCTGAACTTATGGAAGTAAACTAAAAACAAAGTTGTAAGTTTATTTTGAAAGAGACTGTTTGCATGTAATGTCAGGTTCACACTACATGATATCAGCCCGATTATAGCACGACACGGCGTCGTACGGTGTGTGTACGCAGTAAGTGTGTGTACGCAATAATCCATCATTTCATCTGGTGTAGTGTGTCATTGTATAGACGACAACTTTATCCAGGACGTCTCAAGACATCTCGTAAAAAAAGTCTAGCATGTTTGTTTTTCTTTTTGTTTCTCTCATCACAGCCGTCACTTTGATCAATGGACACACAGAGCAATCTGCTGCTGTAGACAACTGTACGACAACAACACCCCAGACTTTTGATATTTCCTCTAGGGACGTTACTACAACAGAGTAAAGAAGGAAAATGATGGCGTGAAACAGCACAGGCACTTTAGCAACCCACTGAGTACTGCCATTAGCATTAGGCTAGCAAAGAATGTTATCTCTTCATAATGGAGGATATAAAGGAATAAATTCACAAACAGTGGCTTTTACTTACCACAACTGCAGAGGCTACCAGCTTCATGTGAAACAGACTACATTATAAATGAGCTGTTATTTTTTATTCCCTCTGTATTTTTATATTCTTAATTTTTAGCTACACTTCCTGTATTCGTATAAAATTAAAAGCCGAATATAACTTCGGTTGAGAGAATCCCTTCATTTTCTAAACAGGCTTTTATTGTGAAACATTTGCAGGAACCTTGTTGTGGAGGATTCAGTGACTTGCACAGTTTGTGGTACTTCAAATGTAGCTCCTGACATCTGGTGGCACATTTTACGTTACTACAATAACATTTCAGCGGGGACATGAACAGACACAGTGACTGAAATAATAGTAATAATAAGAATAGGACAGGAACAACCTGATGACATAAGACACGTCGTGAAAGACAACCGGGGATGATTGGTGTGGACCATCGTGTAGTCTGTCATCTCTGTTGGCCAAGTCACAGGCACGATTTTATGACTCCACAATCAGCTAATGTGACATAGTGACCATGGATTTTGAAAAGACACACTGCATGTAAGGAGCGTGAATTGACACGCTGTTGCTGAGCAACCTACTGTAAACTGACACAAGAGGGTAATTAGAGCGTCACATATTGACCTGTAGGGCCACTGGCCTGATGTCGGTATTGGAGTTGGAGTGAAAATGTGTCAAAGAAGCACATTGTGATTTGGTTTGGGACTCAGGACTTGACTGAAAAGACTTGAGACTTATTTGTGACTTGCAAAACAACGGCTTGAGCCACCTCTGCCTATAAGTCAAATAAACTAAATAGCTAAGTATGGTACATGAATGTACAGTGAAAGCAAGAAAAAAAACATTTAAATGTATAAAGAATACCTTCAATTCAAAGTTCTAATAAATCCCATTGAAAAGCATTATTATTCAATAGATCAATGATGAACTGAATCTATCAATATAAATCAGTCTCAACAAAAATCACCGTGTTTTTCTGCACATAAATACATGTGTAGAATAAAGGCAGAAGCCTCCATTGGACAACGATGATGAAGATTTAATATGACACTTTCTGTCAGCATGCTGTGCCTGATATACAGTAGAGGTACATCAAAACAGAGTGAAAATTGGATGGGCCATCAGAGTGCATTTGGATACAGGAGCAGAATTAGGCTGAAGTGAATCCATGAATAAATATCCGAGTCCTCAGAGGATCATTAACACCTGTCTGCCTGCTAATAACCACTACTGTATGCTAATGTGTTGTACATTTATGACCTGCTGCTAGCTTTTAAATGCAGAATAATGAAACTCAGGTGTATTGTGAAGATGCACAGACTGGATCAAAAGTCTGAGGAATATTTTTAGTCACATTCAGTCATAGCACGATGGCCGAAAATCACTATGACATTAAACATTGATGAAGTGAATCTATGAATAAATATATCAGTGAAGAATAAGGTTGGTTTCTTTCTCTTTGCTCACTGTTGCTGAAGGTCCTGTGTATGCACATGGTTTGTATTCTCGTTTTGCAACAAAAGAAACACTCACTACTTCTCTCAAACTGTGTTTGGGAACATTTCTGCAAACTCTGTCATGTGTGCTTGCAAAGACTCTGCTTGTAGTGTGCCTTAACCTAAAATACAGGGTCAGTAACAAAAGAGAATATTAAAGTTTTATAATCTTCATGGAGAAACTGGGACATTGCAGCACCAGTATTAACGAAACATATCACTTTTTTTTTAAAATAAAGAATATGAAAATAAACTCATGAAGATCTCAGGGGCGTATTTGAATTACAATTAATCACAGTCACCACTAACAGTTCAACAGGGGAAGTGTTGGTGAAATGTGTGAATCAAAAATATGAAAGACTGAATTAACGATGCAGCAAACGCACACCATGTGTCAGATTGTAATCATTCTTCTGGGAGTCATAGTTGTGAGGTGTGACTGTCAAAGAGGTGCTTTTTCCTAAACTGCCAGCCTCATTATTAGTTGTGCATTTATGGTAATAAGTTAAAGGAGCTCTGTTTGAAATTCAGAGTGTATGAGTTGTTTGGAAATGGTTTTCAACTCAGGGGTGTTGAGCCGGCAGCTAGCAGCTAACAGTGCAAACAGTGTTGACAAAGCTAACAGGGTTAACCGGGGGACCCAGAGGGTGGGTGTTACTCTTTAACGATGACGCTGTCCTGATATCAGCAGTAACAGCCCAGTCGCCATACAAAAGTGTGGTTGTACGTTTCTGCCAACTATGAATACATTACATTTGTACTTTTCATATATATCATATCAGCATTTCTAAAGTGATGTACAGCTGACTGCCAAGCTGCAGACCACTTTTCGAGACCAACAAACAACAAAATCGGCTCTTTTTTAGGGCTGTGTCGTATTTCCTGTGGCTTTTGAAGCACCAAACATGGGTGATTCTGTAGAGACCAGTGGTTCCCACAGCATTGGTATTGGTACAAGCATTGGTGTTACTTAGGGACCAGTGACTGTTTTTCCAGCAGCTTTTTAGACCCCAAAGGCGGCTGTTTTTTAAGGGACCCACCACCGTTTTTCAGCAGCTTTTTAGCCCTCAAGCATTGATGTTATTTAGAAGCTCATTGCTGTTTTTCCAGCAGCTTTTTAGCCCCCAAACGTTGGTGGTTTGTAGTGACCAGTGGCTGTGTTTCCAGCAGCAGTTTAGCTGCCAAACATGGGTGTGTTTTTAGGGACCTATCTGTTTTTCCAGTGTTTTTTTAGCCCCCAAATATAGGTGTTTTGTAGGGGCCAGTGGCTTTGTTTCCTATTGCTTTTTCGCCCCCAAACATTGGTGTATTTTAGGGACCCACCACTGTTATTCCAGTGGCTTTGTAGCCCTCAAATGTGGGTGTTGTTTACAGACATTGGGTGTGTTTCCTGCAGTTTTTTAGCCCTCATACAGCTCCCAAACATAGGTGCTTTTTTAGAGACATTGCTATTTTTCCAGTGTTTTTTTTTTAGCTCCCAAACATAGGTGCTTTTTAGAGACATTACTATTTTTCCAGTGTTTTTTTTTAGCCCCCAAATATAGGTGGTTTTTTTGGACCAGTGGCTGTGTTTTCTGTGGTATTTCAGCTCCCAAATGTGGCTGTGTTTTAGGGACCTGCCACTGGTTTTCCCACGGCTTATTAGCTCTCAAATGTCGGTGTCATTTAAAGACCAGTTGCTTTTATTCTAGCGGTTTTTTAGGCCCCAAATGTGGGGGTTTTTCGGGGACCAGTGGCTGTTTTTCTTGTGGCTTTTCAGCCCCTAAACATGGGTACATTTTAGGAGCCCAGCCACTGTTTTTCCAGTGGCTTTTTAGCCCTCCAGCATGGGTGTTATTTAGGGACCTATTGCTGTTTTACCAGCAGCTTTTTAGCCTCCAAATGTGGGTGTTTTGTAGGGACTGGTGGCTGTGTTTTCAGCAGCTTTTTAGCATGGGTGTTATTTAGGGACCTATTGCTGTCTTTCCAGTGGCTGTAAAATTATTATTTATTTTTTTTTTGGACCATTGGCTGTTTCCTGTGGCTTTACATGGGCGTGTTTCAGGGTACCACCACTGTTTTACCAGCAGATTTTTAGCCCCCAGATATGTTTTTTGGTAGGGACTAGTGGCTGTGTTCCCTGCATTTTTTTCAGCCCTCGAGCATGGGTGTTATTTAGGGACCTGTTGCTGTGTTTCCAGCAACTGTTAAGCTCCTAAACGTAGGTGTTTTTTAGGTACGTCTCTGTTTTTCTGGAGGTTTTGTAGCCCCTCAACATAGCTGTTATATAGGGACATGTCATTGTGTTCTCTGTGGTTTTTAAGCCCCTAAATGTAACCAAGTGGTTTTTGTGCCTAAACATTGTGCCCAAACACGTTCACCACAGTGTTTTAACATGTCTGCTACACAGTAAACAACAAATGTAATGTATCTATGGTTTGCATACATGCACACACAGCCGGACCAGCTTACCACAACAAACCACAGAGAAGCTCAGGTAACAACACAAAGAGGTGGCATGACCTCATTCTCTGCTCAGTATGCCATTACTCCACTATATCTTTACATAGCAAATAGTGGTTTGCTGCTGTTTAAATGCTGAATCTGAATGTCGATTCCACAACCCTAAACGTAAAACATTCTCAGATAAGCCAACTCAAACATCCATCACAACGAAACACAAAGCGGTTTAGGAGTATTCTCTTCAAACTCTTCAGATCACACATTGTTAAAAGATATCGTGGCGTTTTCATTTCGTTATCCTCCAGGTTTTGGAGGAAGTATAAATCCTTAATGAACCAGGGTCTCAATGTTTTAAAATCAGAATGTGTGCTCTAAGTGGCGTGAGTGATGTTCATTCTTCTAGAGATCTAACACTCAAAGACAGAAAGTGTTTGAAATATTCAAGTGAGGAGAAGCTATTAAGTTGTCTGTTTTGCGTGTGTGTGTACACACGTATCAGGGTTTGTGCGCGTGCATGTGTGCTTGTTTGTTCTAATGAGCATCTGTCAGTACAGACCTGATAACCACGGTAACACCCGGGGTGATTTTCTGCCCGTGTTCACAGGAGCTCTGAGGCTCTACAGCGAGGTCAACATCTGGGCTAACAGAACAACTGTCACACCCTGCAACACTTTTATCACTGCTGTCATTAAAATGCAGTAACAGAGGTACACTGGTGCTATCTGTGATGGTGCTGGTGTTCCTATATGTAGTTTAGATGACAAACACTTTGAATTTTATGGACTTAAGGGGAGTAACCATTGTTAGTTTTAAGGAACAAGTCTGTGTTGTGAGATTCTCTATGAAAATCCAAGTTGTATTATTGTCAGCGCTAGCTCCCCCTGTCCACGAAAAACTATGAGCTAGGTAGTTTTTTATGTCTTGGTCTCCTCAGGTTTGGTTGTCTCAGACTGTGTTGAGGGCTGAGATGTGTCAATGTTTCTTTGAGCTCTGTTTACAGTGACAAATAGGTTTGCTGGTTGTGACAGTGTCACCACGACAAGCAACAACCTTGAGCTGTTGTCACCAGCCGAACAGGATTTGTGGTGATTTTGATGTTTATTGCGTGTTTGTTCCATTTTGCTACGCTTAAAAACACAATATAGAAATGTAGTTAACGTCAATGTCACCTTGTGTTTTTTATGTGGTGAAACTCCTTTATATAACTGAGACAAACTCCTTTCACTGTAAGCCTATTAATTTAATATTCACAGTGTGTGCTCATGCAAAGCCTGTCTGCCACTGACTTGCTCACAGTATTTTTTTAAGCAGGTGAATACTTGAATTATATTATTGCTTTTACTGAACTTAACCTCAAGTCCAGGTTGGGAGTGAAGCCACACAGCAGTCGAATCCAAGTTAAGTCCAGTTGGCAAATAATTTAACATGATAATACTGTTCCTCCACTACAGAAAATAAACACCAACTTTTCCCAATGTTGTTTGAGAGTATAAGAGTATGTTTTAATGTGCTTAACATACTGTGCAGATGGTCACCTGATAGTATTGTCGACTTGTCACAACTTGTTTTTTGTGTCCACATTAAAGCAGGATTTATACTTGCTGCATCAGCTCTATGCAGACCCTACGCCGTAGCATACGCACATGGCCTACACCTTTGTGAGAATTTATACTTGTGCATCTGCGTCACTCTGCAGTTACATCTCCAAAACACTCGTTTTCTGTGAAGTGCGGGAAGGTTTAGTTGATTCAAAACACCTTCAAAACACACATTAAACACACATTAAACATGGCTTAATAGAGACAGTTTCAAACACAAGTACACAAATCAGCTTCACTATAACTCTCAGCATTCACAGACAAACACTTGTCTTTATCTGGACACATTTTCCCCACAAATACAACATGCTAATGTTATTAGCACAAGCCCGTGACATTTTACATTGTATAAATTAGCCTAGCAGCTAGCAGACTTTTCCTCTACTCATATGAAGCCAGGGACAACAGCAACATTTAACAAAGGTAACGTTACAAAATTCGGCTCCATTACAACTCACAAGGTTCACTGACAAAACAACTGTGTTATACTAAACACATTTTCTAAACATATATAACGTGCTAACATTATTAGCACAAGTCTATGGCATTTTACATTGTTTAAATTAGCCTAGCAATGAGTGGAGATTTCCTCTGCTCATATGAAGCCAGGATAAATCACACACAAGACTAAAATGTTATTTTTGTGGAGGCTTTATTGTCTTCACAATTTATTGTTTCTTATCTGTGAAATTAAAGAAAATAAAAGCTTTGTTTCCACCGAGGGAAATGGTTTCAGCTTATAAGAATAGACAGGAGGTCTGCGTCACAGCGGTGTGTTGTTACGTTTTTGGGAAGGTGCTCATCATGCTACAGCGAAGGGTACAGTGTTAGACTCTACGTTCACGCAGAGCCTACGCTGTAGGTACGGCACCGATTCGATGCAGAAGTGTAAATCCCACGTAAACACATGTCCATGGGGGAGGGGAATTCAATTTTCAACCGTTCACCAGAGACAAACGTATTTGCCTGAATGGGTCTGCACCATTAGCACACTAGCGTACCACTGTGGCGCACCAAATAGGCCAAGTCTGCACACAATTTTACAGTTGCTGTAGCTGGCAGATACACAGGATCTGCCACTAAATTTCAGCAGCAAGAGCAGCATATACAATCCAGTCTCACTTTGAAGTCAGCGAAAACTGGCACTTTGTCAGTAACTTCTGGCATCAGATACAAAAAAAGCCGTCCTTTCACGTCGGCATGATACGTGGCCTGTCGCCATTACTCTGTAACAGTACCTGGTTGCATAAGGGGGACCATGGCCCAGCAACAACGCAAGGTAAAGGGGAAAAAGTCCAAGTAGGGTGGGTAGGAAGAGTGGTGGATGGGTCCAGCGTCCCAGAATATCAGCGTCATAGATCTGTGTGCAAAGTCCATGACCAAACGGAGACATGTGACAAGGTTGGAATGAGAATGTTTTGGCGTATATATCAGCATGACCACATGGCCCATGCAAACAAATCAAAGGAGACTGATAAGACAAAGAACTGAAGAATGTCATTCAGGCTTGGATAAAATAACATTGTGAACATCACTGTCCATGCAGGCAATTAGTTGTCAACTAGGAACTCTACCACGGCTTTTAACCTGCGGGCTGACATTGATGTTTGTTTTGTCAGCTGACAATTCCGTGGTTGCTGCCGCTGGCTGACAGCTTATACTCCATTTGAAGAGTTCATCCAGCCCCGACCGGTACATGTTAAATGGAGCGCCAGCGCACTGAAATGAAACCAACCCAGTCTAACGTCATTTGAAGTCCACACTGATGTGTAGCGATGCCTGCATATCTAAGAGTGGACAGGAGAAGGGAAAAAACAAACTCCGATGTTGGGCGATATTGAGAAGACGTCGATAGCAGCGCTTGTCTTGTTATTATGACTCTTGATTGGCTCTGGCACGCCGCTTGACAACAGCGTTAGTCCCGCCCGTGGTGCTGATTGGCTAATTGAGTCTCAGCACAGAGCTCATTGGTTGTTTTTTATTTTGACCGAGAAAGCGCTGTTTCATGTCACGATCCAGACGAATCAGTCAACTCGAACTCAGTGGAGTGGGCGGATTCAGAGGTCTGGACCCAGACAACACAGACGGCAGGACACCGTGCAGATGCCTGATAAATGATTATGTTTTGTAGTGAGTCATTTGTTCACATCATCGTTCTACAGTAAATATTGTTGATCTGTATTCCCTGCGGATGCATGCATGTGTGTGTTTGTGTGGGTTAATGTAAAATCTGTGTGAGTGTGTTTATTTGCTGGTGGGAGGTGGTTGTCTTTATTTGGACACCTGTGTGACCAACACCAGTCACTGCCCCTGGAGATGGAAATGGATGGTGTGTGTGTGTTTAGGTGTGTGTGTTGGGGTCGGGTATGTGTGGTGGTTTTGTATGTTTTCATGTGTGTTAATGTGGCAGTTTGTGTTTCTATTGGTCCATTAAAGTGAACAACACAGGATGTCTGTCAGTTTGAAACATCGCAGGGGACAGAGTGTGTTATCCCGAGGCCCCAAAGGTATTTCGGTGTGTGTGTGTGCGCGTGTGTGTATGTGTGTGAGTGGTGCACAGAGGCGTGACTGAGCCAGAGGCAAAGGAAGGTCACCTCACGTGCACGGCTCAGTGGAACAGCGCCTGGTGACTGTGCACGAGGAGCCAAGCACCAGCAGTCTCCCAAGGACAACAAAGTGCTTATCCAGGAGAAAAAAAAAGAAGAAGGCTGTAGAGCTCTCTGATCACACACACACACACACACACACACACACACACACACACACACACACACACACACACACCTCAGTATTCAGTATATGCTCATATGCATTAATATAAACAGAGAGAAGCCTCTTTACTCTTTATGTCTCATAGTGTCTCTATCTCTGTGTCTCTGGCGCTCACACATCTACAGCCATGTGTCTGTCTTCATCCTCCTATTTAGACAAGTAATCTATGTGGGCTCTGTGTCCCTGCTGCAATGTCAACAACACGTTTACTTTGCACATTTAATACAGTGAAATGATTTTAATGGAGCTTCATTACAGACTGTTGGAGGAATCTGTTGCACAGGCCCTTTTTCACAGAGGACCTTTTGACACGTCGCAGTCGGAGAAGCACAGGTGTGAATAATAAAATTAATGACGGCTGAATTCCATTTAGCGGCTTCAGTTTGAGGGTCCTGGTATTGTGCATGCTGGCTCGCTGTCACTGTCATGGCTCACTGGGACTCTTGAATAGAACGGAGCCATCGTTAATGTTATTAGTAACACCTGTGCTTTTTCCTCCTATAGGTGTCGTGATCAAAGGTCTGTTGACTCGAGGCTGCCGTCTCTTTGCATGCACTGTTTGCCTTTGTCGGATTTTACCAACATATCTCTTATTTTAAAATCATATGAACGTTTTTAAAGTCATCGTGAGGTAAGGGGAATGGTGAGATGCCTGCCAAGCTGCAGACCAATGCAGACTACTGTTGGAGATCAACAAATAAATCAATTGTCATTTAGTGAGTTGTTGCTGTGTTTCCAGCTGCTTTTTCAGCATCATAGGAGAGCAACTCGTGGCTGTTTTTTTGGGGGGTCACTGTGTTTTCTGTGTCTTTTCAGCCCCTACATGTGTGTATTTTTTAGGGGTTCGTCACTGTGTTTCCTACGGTTTTTCAGCGCCCACACATGGGTATTTTTTTGGGGTCCCTCACTATGTTACCTACGTCCTTTCAGCCCCCTCGTGTGTATATTTTAGGGGTTCGTCACTGTGTTTCGTGCAGCTTTTCAGCCCCCACGTGTATATTTTTAGGGACCCATCACTGTGTTTCCTACGGCTTTTCAGAGTCCCACATGTGGGTATTTTTTAAGGACCCATCACTGTGTTTCCCACGGCTTGTCAGCAACCACACATAAATATATTTAGGGGCCCGTCACTGTGTTTCCTACATGTCGGTGAAGGTTCTCAGTGTGTTTCCTACGGCTTTTATAAGCCGGTATTTTATAAGGCTCAATCAGTGTTCCCTACAGCCTTTAAGCACCCACACATGGGTATTTTCAGAGGCCCCTCACAGTGTTTTCTATGGTGTTTTAGTGCCCACACATGGGTGTTTTGTAGGGGCCCGTCACTGTGTTTCCTACGTCCTTTCAGATTCCACATGTGTATTTTTTTAGGGGCAGGTCACTGTGTTCCCTACGGCTTTTCAGCCCCTACATGTGGGTGTTCTTTAAATGCTCATCACTTTGTTTCCTGTGACTTTTTAGTCCCCAGACATGGGTGTTTTGTCACTGTGTTTCCAGCAGGGATAATTCCATAAAAAGTGGTTGTTTTTTATCAAGACATCACTGCTTTTCCAGCTGATATTGTGCCCCCAAAACCAGGTAGTTTAAGCCAAAACATGACCTTTTCCTAACCAGAACCAAGTGGTTTTTGTGCTTAACCCAACCACACATTAACCACAGCGTTGATGAAATGTAAATTTTAATATATCGCTACATAATAAGGTGCAAATGTATACAGAATGCAGAAAAGTACAATGCCAACAATTTTTTCTGGTAATTGGGTTACCTGCCCACACACACGAAAAACAAAGTCACTGAAATGTTTAAACTATTACTTTTTATTTAAATGTAATAATTCAGTTTACTCTTTAATTATATTTTCATATTTTCGCCCATCGGATATTTGTAGCATCAGCTGTCTCTCAACTTTAAATCCCGCCTCAAAACTCACCTCTTTCAAATACCCTATTCAATTTGACCCATCCACTATTTACACAGAATTTTATTCACTGTAAACTTGTTTTGCTGAATATTTATTCCTTGTTATATTGTTACTATTTTATTATTTAATTATTTATTTTTTGTTACTTTTTTCCTTACCTGACTTTTTTAATCTGCCGACCCTTGGTGACCTTGAGTGTCGTGAAAGTCCTATAAATAAAATGTATTATTATTATCAGCCTGTAAAATATCCAGCATTTGTTAGATTTTCTCTTTTCTAAACTTTCTGCAGGTTCCTACACTGCGCCAATTTTTGTATAAAATGACCTCAGTGTTTTCAGTGACTCTAAATATATCTTGTTCATAATTGGACAGGAGGTCCAGCAAGTGCTCACAGTAAATGACGAAGATGTGACTGACTTCCGCTGTCTCACAGTAATTCTACATCTTGTTAGCGTTGCCACCAGGGGCACCATAGTTTGTTAAAAAAAGAAAACACTTATGCATTAGTACAAGTCTCAGTCATACTACCCATGAAACATAGACCAAGGCTTTTAGGGATGCATTAAACGTCTCCACCTCCATACTCTTTTTCAGTAAGTATAGGTGTCATATAACAACTTTCTATTTCCGTGCAGAACCTTGTTTTGTACAGTAAGTGGAGCTGTCCATTGCCTGCAACCCTCTTCACTCTGCTCTCTGCCATCGGTGGTTCAGCTGTTGTTTCTCATTATAAAAACCACCTTATTGTGTTTCTTATTATCCCAAGCTGCTCCAAGCAACCAGTATACTGTGCGCATCAGTGTGTGTGTGTGTGTGTGTGTGTGTGTGTGTGTGTGTGTGTGTGTGTGTGTGTGTGTGTACAGTAGCTGCCAAATGGAGTCTTTATTTGCCTCCAACCTTCTCCCTCTCTCTACTCAGGTGTTTGTCTCTTCTGTCCCCTCATTATAAAAACCACTTTACCCCCATCTCCCCTCTCTCTTCTTCCCATCACTCTCTTTCTTTCCCCCTTTACTCCCCTTCCCCTCTTCTCTCAACCTCCTCTTCCTCACTACCCTTTCCCCCTCCCCCTCTTTTTTCTCTTTACCTTTCTCTCACTCATTATCCAACAGCTTGAAGCAACCAGTCAGCCATATGTGAGTGAAAACTGCCACCTCACACTGTTAGCTTGTATTATATCGAGGCTGCTCTGTGCCTTAAACTTTGCCCTAAACCTTTGGCTATTTCTGTTCTTTTTAAACAGTAAAACTAATTAAGCGAGCAGCTCGCAGCCAGCGCTCAACCATATGTGAGTCTATCTCGTAACTCTAGCACTCTTGCTAAATTCCCGTTTGCCTTGATATCTTTTCTATTGTGTTTTTTTATCTCAATGTTACTAATTAGTGAAGGAGCTCACCATCAGCCATGTGTGAAGCTTGTTTGGTAGCCTTGTTTGTACTGAGACTGTGTTGGCCACAAGCTATCTCTGTCCTGTCCCTCATTAAGGGATACCACTCTAAGTTGGGCGTTTTTACATTTAATATTATTTTATTTTTACTTTTCATGAAGCTACACTCAATATTTATCGACAATAACATGGTTACATGTAATGTGACAGGGGTCACAAGGGAGTATTATCACGCAGTTGCCTTCAACTTTATGGAGCGTTTCAGTTTATTGTTTAGTTTATACAGCACAAAACTTGGTTCACACTCATGGGGTGCCATTTGTAAAGTGGCTCACACTGAAATTAACAGCAAAACCTAAATGTTAAATCTAAATCTAAATGTTAAATGTTAAATCTAAATCTGTATGTTAAATCTACATGTTAAATCTAAATGTTAAATCTAAATCTAAATGTTAAATGTTAGATCTAAATGTGCTTGGTGAAACTAAATATTTAGCTAGTACTGTATGCAAATGCACATTGCCGGTGACTGGAAATACCAAAATAAAAGCCCAGATGGTCAGACTATGTTTAACATTTAATTTAGGTTTAACATTTAATATATAGATTTAACTGTGACATTATATTTAACATATTTCAAATATTGCTGTACATGTGGTAAAAAGATACTTTCACACCACTTTTTTAAACGTTGTTTGAAGCTTAATGTGGCACAATGTTAAATCTAAATGTTAAATCTAAATCTAAATGTTAAATGTTAAATCTAAATCTACATGTTAAATCTAAATGTTAAATCTAAATCTATACGTTAAATCTAAATGTTAAATGTTAGATATAAATGTGCTTGGTAGAACTAAATATTTAGCTAATACTGTATGCAAATACACATTGCCGGTGACTGGAAGTACAAAAATAAAAGCCCAGGTGGTCAGACTGTATTTAACATTTAATATATAGATTTAACTGTGACATACAGCTTTAAGTAACAGCAAAAGTTACTTTCACACCACTTTTTTAAACGTTGTTTGAAGCTAAATGTGACAAAATGTTGCTGTTAATTTCAGTGTGAGCCACTTAACAAACGGCACCCCATACACACTGACCACTTTCATTTATTTATTTACTTACCTGTTTATTTGACAAGGACAAATGCATACGACATTGCTTCAAATGTAAAATACACAGTACATGCAATACATACAGGTTTTTAGCTATGGCTAATTTGCAACCTCTGTCCCTGGTTAGGCTTTTAGAGTTAAAACAGTAAGTGTAAGTAATTCTATACAAGAATACGACACAACATTTACAGTAAAATACGGACAAAGACTAAGTCATAGAGAGCTCTAATAGGCCCATTATATGCTCTGTACTTGTATAATGCTTATCTAGTCCTTCCAACCACTCAAAGCTCTTTTACACCACGACTCATCCATTCACAAACACATTCACACACTGGTGGCCGAGGCTACCATACATGATGCCACCTGCTACTCAGTCACCATTCACACACACACTCACACTCCAATGGAACAGCCATCAAGAGCAATTTGGGGTTCAGTATCTTGCCCAAGGATACTACAACATGCAGTGCTGACGAGCCGGGGATCAAATGACTCATTTTATGATTAGTGGACGACCCACTTTACCCCCTGAGCCACAGCCATAGACACATAAACACAGTTAGCAACTAGCTAGTGAACAAATACGATTAATGCGGTACATATTGTGTCAGGACTTGGCAGAGAGCAAAACATAAAGCTGAAAGGAGAGTGAATATTTAAACATACATTCACCATGTGGCCAGAAACACGTCCCAGATGATTGTAATGTTGCTTCATGTCTGCTGGACGTGTAAATAAGTGACTGTTGGTCAATGCAGTTGTTCCCAACTGGTGGATAGTGGCCCAAAAGTGGGTCGCAGGTTTATTCTGGATGGACAAGATGTTGTGGTACAGTGATTCTCCGGCAGAGAGCTTTTATTTTGAAGTGCTGTTTCCTGTTGTAGAGTGAGCTACTTGGCAGAGACAGCAAACTAGCCGGACGACATGGCCAAACGCATATGATGCTGATTGTATTAACCTGTGTGGACCTTGAACTAATGACTAAGGAGAAATCTGGACCCCATGGCTGGACCAGTTGGAACCAGTGGGCTAATGAGTTCCTTGTATCAATATAATAACATTTCCATGCTGTGTGGCCAATCAATCAAAACATCCATCCATTATGCTGATGATTATGCTTCTCTGTGTGGGATGCAATGGTAGTGTATTACACTGCAAGTTGACAAGGTTCTTTTTCACTTTTAGTTTAACCTTTTCCATATTTTCTATTGAAGCTAGAATTTGAAAAGTTTATGTGCCATGTACCCTAAATGTTTTCCCAGCTGACGTGGGCAGAACCAATCACCAGAATAAATGTTGGTATTGTCTGTTTCTGCAAACAATGATGTTACATTTGTGAGTTATTATGTAGCAGATTCATTGAAACTTGAAAAACAACGACTTTTCAAGGCAATACCCCCACTGGAAAAACAGAGCAGGGTCCCTTAAAAATGACCATGTTTGATGGGCTAAAAATTCCTGGAAGGCGCAGCAATAACTAACTAAAACAGAGCTCGTTTTGTTGTTTGTTGGTCTCAAACAGTGGTCTGCAGCTTGGCAGGTCTCTCTAGGTGCCATCCACCATCCCCTCAACCTCCTGATGACAAAATCAGCTTACATACTACGTCACTTTACAAACATATGAAATGTACAAATTTAATGTATCCATGGTTTGCCAAAACATACAAAGCCAATATTTTCTTCAGGTGATAGATAATGGTCTTTTAAATACCACAAAACACAACTGTGGCCGCTCTCAATCACTTACTGTAGAAGACAACAGGCGTCTATCATTGATTGATCTTTAATTCCGATTTGACAGTTCGTCCTCTGACAGAGTCGCTCAAGTGAAACTGTCATTCAGTTCACTTCTACGCAGGTTAACAAGATGATTCTATTTCTTAAACAAGCAAGTCAGCAGTCTTTGTAAAAGTCCTCTCCACTACGATGACAACGCTATAATTCACTTCCTGTGTCCCAGAGGGTCAAGCGTGACTCGATCCAATCAGAAACCATGCCAATTAGACGCCTCAACTGGCACTTAATTACCACTCTGAAGAGGCTGATGGGCCATTAATTAGCAGGACATTAACGGGACTGATTGTTCATTAACAGCAGAGCATATTAGAGGAGATAAGACCCGATTGTAATGGACTCTGGTGGAGGAGAGAAAGGCTGAAGCTGTCTCCAATAGAATTAGATGACCTGCTACAGCAGTCGAGTCTGGGATAATAATGTTAACAATGGCCATTAAAGGGGAATACCACTTACTTTTAATGTTGGAGTGTGTCACTCATATGGCTGAGGTCTGTATTAGTGCATGTTACCCCCTCATAGTTAGGAGAGACACATCACCTCAACAAGCAGTTGCAGGGTGTTGAAGGTAGCTAATTACCTCAGCAGAGCAGAGTGGTGTTGCAAACACAATAGATCCATTGTTACTATACTGGAGTTAGGAGAAGGTCATCTGGGCCATTTTGCTTATTGGAAAAAAAGAAAAATGGTTCAAGAACATTTCAACTTGCAAAAATACTTAAAAATTAGTGTCTTTATCTTAAAACAGGAAAGACTAAGGCACGTCACTGCACTAAAATAAAAGAAAAATAACCTTGACAGAGCTTCTTCACAGCAGACATTTTGACAGGTCACAGGTGAGAAAAACACAGCTGGATTTAATAACATTAAAGGAGGCTGCATTTTATTTAGGGACAGGCCATGACATTGTGTACGCTGGCTCACTGGACTAGCCAGTATCATCCTCCTGCAGAGCGAGAAAGCCACCGTTTTAGACGTGTGCATGTGCTGGCTCGAGACAGTGAGGTATCTGTCAGTCATTTTTTCAATGTGGCCAATCACACAATATCCCCTGACAGTCAAAACCTTAGCAGTTAATATATCAGCCAGTCACTTCACAGTAGTGGGAGTAGTAATTTCCACTAGCTAGCTATACTAACGCTGGCTAGCATCTGCGTTTCCACTCCTCAGTCACAACGCAATATAATAAGTTCAGCTACTGCTCCTTTAAAAGGAACCACCGCAAGAAAATGTGTTATTTGTTTAAATTATCGGACATTAAATGGACAATGAATCATAGTTGTTCTGGCTGCCAGCATTAGCTAGTGTAGCTAGCACACGAGCTAAGTTAGCTGACAAGTTGTCTATTTTCAATTCAAAATGTAGATTAAAGTGTTCCCGTCTGTTGATACTTCGTCAATGGTTAATGTTAGAATCGATGGTCCATTGGGAAGGGGCATAAAACCACTGCAAAAAAAAAAAGACAAGGTCAACAGCAATGACATGGGACGTCGGTGTTACAACCAAGGACGTCGGCGTTACAACCAAGGTCTGCAGAAGACCACTTCTGAACGAACAACACGTCGAACCTTGAAGCAGATGGGCTACAGCAGCAGAAGACCACACCAGGTGCCACTCCTGTCAGCTAACAACAGGAAACTGAGGCTACAATTCACACAGGCTCACCAAAACTGGACGATAGAAGATTGGAAAGTCTCAATTTCTGCTGCGACATTCAGGTGGTAGGGTCAGAATTTGGCGTCATGGATCCATCCTGCCTTGTATCAACGGTTCAGGCTGCTGATACTGGTGTAATGGTGTGAGGGAGATTTTCTTAGTACCAGCTGAGCATGGTTTAAACACCACAGCCTACCTGAGTATTGTTGCTGACCGTGTCCATCCCTTTATGACCACAGTGTACCCATCTTCTGATGGCTACTTCCAGCAGGATAACGCACCATGTCACAAAGCTCAAATCATCTCAAACTGGTTTCTTGAACATGACAATGAGTTCACTGTACTCCAATGGCCTCCACAGTCACCAGATCTCAATCCAATAGAGCACCTTTGGGATGTGGTGGAATGGGAGATTTTCATCATGGATGTGCAGCCGACAAATCTGCAGCAACTGTGTGATGCTATCATGTCAATATGGACCAAAATCTCTGAGGAATGTTTCCAGCACCTTGTTGAATCTATGACATCAAGTATTAAGGCAGTTCTGAAGGCAAAAGGGATCCAACGGTGAACTAGCAAGGTGTACCTAATAAAGTGGCCGGTGAATGTATATTATTATATATATATTATTTATATATAATATATATATTTCAAGTTGTGGTCATCCATGTAGTATACTGCGTACACATGTACAACCAAAAGGGCGACAGTTGGGAACATCACACTCACACCCACCAGGGGGCGGGTCGACACTGAGATTAAAGGTTTGGTTTTGGCCGTGCTGATCTATCTTGGCCCGGTCTGTGTCAGTCCGCTGTAGAGGTTCCCTGGGGAAGGAATGTTCTAACATCTCTGACTCTTCATTTCACGCTTCATTTACCATCACACTCTCCCAAAACACTAACTGTGCATCTGAGTGTGTATGTGTGTGTGTGTGTGTGTGTGTGTGTGTGTGTGTGTGTGTGTGTGTGTGCGCTTGAGGTCGTTTTTTCTCTCCATATATATGTATATGCTCTTTGTCTCACTCTCTCTCTTACACAAGCAAAAACACATATACATATGCAAACACAAAGTGTACACACAGACACACACGTGCTAAAAAGGTAAATGATAGTGAATGGGAGACCGGCTCATATCTGCTGGAGTCAATAGGTACTGTACTGTTCTCCAAGGGCAAGCAGAGCGTAAGGCAGAATGGACCAGAGCTCTTATGCGCAGTGATATGGATGGATGAAAGGCTTTAACACACACACACACACACACACACACACACACACACACACACACACACACACACACACACACACACAAAACACTAAGCCTGTAACTGTTGTTTTACTTCTAAAGTCAATGCAATTACCTCTTTCCCCTCTCTGCGGTGTATCCAATGTATGAATATAGCTAGGAGACATGCAGTAAATGTGTGTGTGTGTGCGTGTGTGTCTTTGTCTGTGTGTGAGAAAGGGGAGTAGTTATTGGACACACTGTAGCTCATAAAGCCTTTGCAGTATCAATATAAACTTTCTCTACAGCTACAGGGTAGATGATTTTACGGCAAGTCGCTGCTTTTTATTTTCATTTTGCAAAAAATAAAAAGCTTTTATTTTTGCAATATACAAAAAAGAAAAAATGCTGTGATACTCCCGTTTATGTACCAATGTATAGATTTATGTACAATACAATGGTCTAAAAATCTGTATTATACACTCCCAGGGGAAACAGAACATTTACAAGTTCATTCAAAGTCATATAAGATTATTTTTCCAGTTGGCGGTTGAAATTCACACAACAGCCATCAGACAGTTAATTGGATTTTGGAGCTGAGCTGGTGATAAAATATCAAGTCTGAGACACCGGTTCAAAGATACACACAAACACACATACACACACTCACACCCTTAAGCACAGTGAGGCATTGAGTTGCATCACCAGCAGCAGAGTGAATGGATGGGTGCAATCATTACACTCACACAAACACACCATGGGTAGGTAGGTATGAATAGATGGTCTGTCTCGTATTGGTGAGATTGGTTCCATCTGTCGTGGAGAGGGTTGCAGGGTCACATCCCTCCTATTACATCTCTCTCTGTCCAGTGACACTTCATTCACCTGAATGTAGCACTGCGATGGATGGAGCTAATCTGAGCAACAGGGAGAGAAAGGAAGGCAAGTAAAAGTAGATAGATAGATAGATAGATAGATAGATAGATAGATAGATAGATAGATAGATAGATGTTGGCTTAAAAACAAACTTGACTTAAAAACAAAACAGGTTTGCTTGGTAAAATCATGGCTGGAAATGTCCTAAACTCTCACCCAAAAAGCCCACTTTTGTTGCTACAAACACGGCTGGAAATGTCCCGACTTCTCCTAAATAATACAAATTTTTAGCGCAACAATCACAACAATTTGAATTTGGGTAAATACCCTGTCTGGTTGATACAAACGTGACTGGAAATGTCCCGACCTGTCATTAAAATTCAAATGCTTTTGTCGCAACGAACATGGCTGGAAATGTCCTGACCTTTCATCAAAACATAATTGCTTTTGTCACCATAAACAAGGCTGGAAATGTCCCAATCTCTTGTTAGAAAATAGCAGCTTTTGTCGCCACAAACACAGCTAGAAATGTCCTGACCTTTCATCAAAAAATACCCACTTTTGTCACTATAAACATGGCTGGAAATGTCCCAACTGCTTGTCAAAACAAAATCACTTTTGTTGCTGCATCATGGCTGGAAATGTCTCAAACTCTCATCAAAAAATACCTGCCTTTGTCGCTACAGAGACGGCTGGAAATGTCTCGACCTCTCGTTAAGTATACCCATTTTTGTTGCTACTTTTTTAGTTTTGGATAAATTCCCTTTCTGGTTGATACAGTTATGACTGAAAATGTCCTAATCGTCCATTAAGAAGTACCTGCTTTTGTTGCTACAAACAAGGCTGTAAATGTCCCAACCTCTTGTTAAAAATCTCTGCTTTTTTTACCTGGTTTGGTCAACACAACCATGGCTTGAAATGTCCCAACCTCTCATCAAAAAATACCTGCTTTTGTTGCTACAAACACAGCCAGAAATGTCCTTACCTCTTGTTAAAAAAAAACAAAAACAAAACACTCTTGTTGCTACAAATACAGATGTTTTTTCTCAAAACACCCGGCCTGGTCGATAGAAATGTGGTCGGAAATGTTCCAAACTCTCAGTGAAAAATGCCAGCTTTTGTTGTTTGTTGGTTTCGAACAGTGATCTGCAGCTGTCTGCTTCTTGGCAGCCCTCACATGTAGGTCTCACGGCATTCATCATCCCGTCCTCCTAAATGGAAAGTACTAAAAATACATGTAGTCTGAGTCATTTTAGAAATGTAATCTGATGCATATAAAATAAAGAAATGTAACGTCTTTGCAGAAACATACAATGCCAACATTGTACTCTGGCAGCTGAGCTGCAAATACTGTAGGTTTCAATCTGTTTTTATAGGGTGAGAATTTCAGGCCAGATCCCATTCGTAAACATGGCAGTTTAATGTTGCCTCACTACAGTAGGTGGCCAGATTACTTTTCTGAAAGATGTAGCTGATAAATTTGTAATCGTTTAATCTAATCAATAAAACTGCTTGTAAAAGCATTCAAACTGGCCATTTACTGTAGCTGCTGTACAAATCTAAAGTGAGTGTAATCTCCTGTTGCTAGACATGAGGGTATTAGCCCCAGGCTACATGTGGTTTCAGAATTACAACATGAACGTGTCAGAAAATCTACTTCCTGGACCTCAAACAGGCTTAGATAAAAGTCAACAGATAATGTAATAGCCACTGTGTTTTTTTCTACGGGCACAGCATGCAGCTTTTACACATACAAACAGGCCTGAACCAGTACCTCCATGTCTGCTCTCTAAAGAAACAGTGGGCTCAGCAAATGGATGAGGGCGGGGGATGACACAGACGTACAAGGAGAGAGACAGATAGACAGAGTAAGATGGACTGACAGAAGTGTTATCAATCAAAGACCAAAGCAGAGTGCTAATCCTACAGCCAACAGAGATAGAACAAGAGCCAGCTGAGGAGACAGAAGACAGGATAGGTGAGGACGGGAGATAGGAACAGGACAGGAAAACGGAGAGAGGGAGAAAGACGGAGAGGAGACGGTGAATGTGGCCCATTGAAGGACAATCATTGTCTATCAACATGAAGAATTACCTTTCTCGCTGTCCCTTATGCCCACACGTGAGTGCACATACACACACAGGGGAGCAGGCTGACCTGTGAGGGAACACTGATTGAATCTTCAGTGGGATTAACAGGGATTTAGCCCAGTGTAATGATATCTGAATGAGTTGATTAGCTATCTGATGACACTTTGCTGTTTGACCTCTACA
Organism: Cephalopholis sonnerati; assembly: GCA_019142605.1. NCBI lineage: Eukaryota > Metazoa > Chordata > Actinopteri > Perciformes > Serranidae > Cephalopholis > Cephalopholis sonnerati. The sequence goes on from JAGQAX010000008.1 coordinate 31,141,742, forward strand.
GCCCAATAACAACTGGTAACTCCTTCGCTTAGGCTGCATTCAAACGGGGAGAGACAGAAAACTCATATGGAACTCCTTGAGGCGGCTAAATGAACCGTGAAACTGTGTCAGTGTGTGTGCGGCTATGGCATGATCAGTTATGGTTACAGAACAGTTTTCATGTGGTTTGTCCCCGTTAAGACGGGGACGAATCACACAAGCAGTGACAAAGTGCGACCATGAAGGTGGCGAAGGGCAAAAGCTTCCCAAGAAGGCAAAAGCACAAAAACAAATATAGCTGCAAGCCGTGATTTAAGACGGCCGCACACGCAAGAGGAAATGTGATGATGTGAAAGGGGGAAAAAAAGTAGGAGAGGAGTTTCGGGGGGAAATAGCTGCTCCAGTATCACAGGTGCTCGGCCCCTTAATACAGTACAGTGAGGGGGAAACTTTTTTTAACTTTTTAGTTTGAAATTTGGGGAAATACGTTTATTTCCTTTCTTGCAGAGAGTTAGATCAGAAGATTGATCCCACTTTCTTATCTGTACAGTAAATAAAAAGCTAGCAGCTGTTTAGCTTAGCTTAGCTTAGCTTAGCTTAGCTTAGCTTAGCAAGACTGACACAGGAGGAAACACCCAGCCTGACTCCGTCCAACAGTAACAAAAAGCTCACCAATTAAAATGTTATATACTTGCTTGAGCGGTACAAACACCAAAGAATAAAAATTAAAAGTTGTGGGTTTTTTGGAAGCTTATCTATTGGACTGTTTCTTGACCAGGCACAGTAAATGCCTCTCCTGGTTGCCTGGCAGATTCTTGTTGACAACAAAAACAAGCGTATTTTTCAGAACAGTAAAAAATTCCTCTAATGGAAGAAGGAAACAATTTACTTATGCCAATTTAAAAAATGTTGTATTAATAATAAACCAACTGTAAGACCATAAAGATGGTGAAAATGGCAGTGTACTGCATGCAATACGTTTTAGAGATTGTTAGCTTCAAGTTTAAAGCTGGAGTAGGAGACTTTTACAGACGGCTGTTACATTCAAGCGCCGGGGAAAGCTGTCTTTATTTCGCAGTGTATTGGGGTTGTGGTGTCTGTGGCAACTTTCCCATGTTGGTATAACAGAAGGTGATTTATTTAGTTATTTATTTAACCCACATTTAACCAGGTAAGTCCCGATCTCTTTTACAAGGGAGGCCTGGCCAAGACAGCAGCACACAAAAAGTTACAGCCAAACAACCACACAATAAAAAACATAAGAGATACACAGTAACGTGGAAATATTAGAGCACCTACGCACAATGACAAGACCAAACCGACTCATTCATCCTTGTCTTATGAGAGCTTTAAAATCAGGTAGAGAGACCAGTTCATGTCCCTTCAAATCTTTTTGAAGGTTATTCCAGGTGAGAGGAGCAGAGCACATAAAGCTTTTTTTTTTCCCAGCTCAGTCCGCGCACTAGGAACAGACAACAAGACTAAATCTTGAGATCTCAGACTGTAGCTACAGTCAGATCTCTGTCCAATCACAGTACAAGTGTACGAAGGGAGTTACAAATACCAGCGACTGAGCCGATGAAAGGTCAAAGAAGGCCGCCCAGCCCTGGAATAAAGCGTATAGTGATGAGAGACGCTTTACAATTTTTAACAAATCTCAGTGCACTATGATATGCAGTATCTAAGATGTAGAAAACAATATAAAGTGATGAGTTTCATGTCAAGCAGCCAGAGCTTAAGAGGGCAGGAAGTGGGGAGAGACCATCGGAAAGGAGCAGCAGCGAGGAGTGTAACCACAGCTATGGTGGAAAATCTTAAGAAATGTCTAAGAAAAGTTTCTGGAGTGGAAAGAAAAGAAAGGATATAAGCTACAGTTGGTAACTTGTTGTCATATTTGCTGAAACTGTCGCCACACTCAGACAGAAGCACATGAGACAGATAGTCTGTGGGGGAAAAAAAGGTTCGTCCTCCCTCTCTCTAATGGCAGAAAGTTTGCTCAGTGGAGTTGCTGGAGCTTAGTTTACAGCTCAGCTGTTTCCAACATGGCGGCCCGGTCTCAAACTTTCTCGTTTTACAGCTAAACAGTGCACTAAAGTGCAGGAACAGAATCTTGATTCATAGTTTATCAATGCTGCCTAGTTTGACAGTTTGACCACAGTCCACAAACAGACATTGACATGATTGACAGCTGCTTTGGAGACTCCTCAGCACTGATTGGTTGATTTTGTTCAGGTGCAGTAATGCCATCAGAAGCACTGCGCGGAGGCAGAGGAAAATAGTTATTTTTAAAGTCAAAAACTGAAAGCAATTGACTTAAAGAGAAGGCTCGTAGGGGCGGGGAAGATGCAACAAGCTCACCTGTAAGCACACATTAACAGCAACACTTTGCAGCTCCTCCTTGAGGATCCTGAGGTGTTCCCAGGCCAGATGAGATATGTAATCCCTCCAACATGTTCTGGGTCTGCCCCGGGGCCTCCTACCAGTTGGACGTACCTGGCACACCTCTAACGGGTAGAGCCCAGTGGGCATCCTGATCAGATGCCTGCACCACCTTAACTGACCCCTTTAGACGTGAAGGAGCAGCGGCTCTACTCCGAGCTCCTTACCCTATCTCTAAGGCTGAGCCCAGCCCCTTGTATCCGCGACCTCACTGAGTCTTTACCCATGCTTTCAGTCATTCTTTCAGACTATATCGTCTGACAAGTTAAAACAAGTGTATTATAAAGTGTGAGCAGTCCTCGCCGTGAGACATCCATAAACAGAATCCAGAAATTAAAGGGATGTTCATTACCTGGTGTGTGTTTAATACCAGCTGTGATTTAAAGACATAGCGTGGCGGTGCGGGAAGAGTCCTTCTGTCGTCTCCAGGCAGAGCTGTTGTTCTGAACTTGATTTAGTTTTCAGCTGCACTCCTCCCATCTCTAACGCAGAGGTTATGTGAGGATGGTGGAGAGCAGACTTTGAGAGCACTTGGAGCTTTGCCCCTTTGTTCACATCTACCTGCACATCGCCATTTGCTGCAAAAAGTGGATGTGACTGCTGTGACAGTTGGTTTCAGGGAGGAAGTTACAAAGTAGATTTTTTTTTCTTTACTTTTAAACTGTCTGAAAAACATTTCAGTGGAGGCATTCTTTAATTCTCACAGATGTCTCTGTCTGGAGATCAACTTCTGGTGCTTGTTTGTGCACAGTCATGTTGGAAGATGATTGTTAAATAAATGTGCCTGAAGCTGATCACGGTCTTCAGCGAGGTGCTCAGTGTCCTGTTGAAGCTCCCGTCGATCTTCCACCATAAACACTGTAGCAAAATAGTTTAAATGGTAAAGCAGCATCCAACAATTTCAGTCTGTTGTGTCTTTGTTAACAGGGAGTAAAGTTCGCTGTGCTACTTCTGCTGTGCCAATAGGTCAAAAACATAAATATGAAAGTTCCCCTGCTGGCTCAGCAGGCACCAGAGTTGGTCTATCGATCAGCGTACCAGAGCTGGTGGTGCAGTCCATTTCTCTGACTTGACATTTGGGGGTAGTTCTCATGAATTTTTCTCATATATTTTAAGAGTTAAGACACGTCAGATGAGTAATGCGTCACGCCGTCTATCAACTTTTACCCAACTTGTTGTAAAAGGTGCGTCCCAATGTCCGTAGAGTCGTGATAGCCTCTCCCTGGATGTGACGGCGCGCTGAGTCATGTTGGACAATGACGTCATGGATCTGATCCAGGTCATTTATTTTAAGCTAAAACAAATACGGTTTCCTTGTCCACCAAATGCCAGACGTTAGTCATGTTAAATGATGATGCTGTTGTTGCAGTTTGTGTATAGTCAATAGGTTCAGTGTCACGGGGGAATATCAGTCCCTGTAAAACCTGCATGTACTGGGAAGTGAAATAAACGACATAATTAGTGTCTGTAGGCATTATACAGCACAGATGCCATCTCCATCATCACTAAAATGTGTCAGTGACAAAAACCCGAGGGCAGACAGGACCTAAATGAGCACCAAGATGACATTAGTTCACAGAGTGCATCTCCCCAGTGTCGGAGAAACTCGCCTGCAGAAGTTCAGCCAAGTATACATGGGAAAACAAAACGGAGAAGTAGCTCATTGCAAAGTGTGTGTGTGTGTGTTGTCTGAGAACACGCATCCTGTGTAATGCAGCAGGTGCCAAATCCTCCATCAAGGGAAGATGAGGCGTTTTATGCACACCACAATCAATTTGTTAATGATGGTTATTATAGGATTGAACTGTAGTCCTAAATTGCTTACAACCATTTCCGATTCCGTGCTAAAATTAGTAACGATTCATAATGATTCAGACATCAGCCTCTTTAAATCAGTGTGCTCATGTTTTTATTATGGTTTATTATATATACTATACATCACTTTTATGAAGGGGGGGTTTGTCAGCTAAACTACAACAGTATGTGTATTATGACATCATCACTTACTGACCCTGTTCACTTGATATATGTCAGTCTTTTAGTAGTTGTTAGTATTTATCAGGCGCCTGCTGATGTGTGGCAGGCGGTCTGAACCCTGACTGCATTCTTCTGCATCACTACAGGTGGATAAATCCCAGACTTTCCCCAGAAATTGGACACATCCATGTGACCTGGCTGACTCACTGTGGGACTGGGACCCCGAAGCCACTCAGCGAGGTTGGATGGAAGAACCAGCAGAGCTGTGGCGCACCCTGGTGGTGACAGAGTGCGACTGAAAAGACAGGTGCACCTGCAGGATTTATTGTCTGCCTGAGTGGAAATGGCTCATATACTGCATGTTACTCTGTGTTTATCATTTTGGAGATTGTTGCTCCATCCACACAGCAGTACATGAGACTGATAGTCTGTGAAAGAAGTCATGTTCTTCCCCTTCCTCTGAGTGCTTCTAATGGCATTTGGTTTTGCATTTGAATTCACTGCGGCTGTTGGAAAACAACCAATCAGAGCTGAGGCGTCTCTAACACCTCTATTTGTGAAATGCAGTCAAACTGTCAAACTAGGCAGCGCTGATCAAATATGAATCAATATTCTGTTACTGCATTGCCTTTCTCTCCCCTCAAATGTTACAGAAACATGTTTTAGTGTACTGTTTAGCTGTAAAATGAGTCACTTTGCTCCTGCCAGTGGATCATGCTCTGTTTCGGCTCGACTGTTTTCAACATGGCGGCATTTTACAGAGCAAACAACAAGTTTATTTACTTTACATGGTGATGAAATGAATACAGAATTATGTAAAATGTTTGCCGACTTTGTTAGCGCCTGTTTATGAGTCGTAAGAAATCATAAATCATCCTTTAAAGCCCGGACACACCAAGCCAGTGGTCGGCTGTCGGTCAAAGTTGGGTTGTGGTGAGTGTCTTCCGCTCTCATTGGTGCAGTGTGCCCACACTGTGTCTGTATTTTATCTGGCAATTCACCATGTTAAATCAATATGTGCCACTCCAAAGCCTGGTGGTGAATGAAATCACTCTGACTGGCAACTCAGCACATGAGAAGAGAAACAGAAGTGAGGGTTGTAAACAAAGAGCTAAAGTCAAGAGGCAGTGAGACCAAAACAAACTTGTTACATAAGATGAGATTGTTTTTCTTTAGCCATTAAGCTCTTTAGCAGAAACGTTACGTGATGGTTTGTGTTGTTGTTCACTCGTGTACAGGTAAATATGGATTGTGTTGCTAATGTGCTAAATGGCTAACTAGTGTCAAGACAGTCTTCCTGCGTCCCTTTTTGAATGACAAATACAGACTAATGCAGCCTGCTGTTGTGGAGAGATATTTCCTCCCACGCAGCTGCAGAACGTGCATGCTGATTGGCCATTGGCTGTCATCTTTGCGGTGTGTTCATGTGCAACTTTTTTGGCTGAGTCACGGCGACGTTAGGCGACACAGCAGGGGCCTTCGTCGCAGCTAGTTCTCTGAAATCAGTTTAGAGTAGATGTTTACCATTGTAAGCTAGCTCGGCCTTTGTAAATTTATATGGTAACGTAGCAAGGCAAGCCAATGGCTAGTTAACACTTGGTTGAAAAGGTAAACAAGCAACGCTCTGAGATATGATCACATCACTACAAAACACACTCACTTCACTACAAGACAGCCCCCTACACATCTTTTCCTAACCCTAACCACAGTGTCTGCAGCTGCTTGCATTATCCAGGTGTAACAGGTGGTGTTTTCCACATGTTTTATTTCTCACTTGCTCTAGTAATGAGGATTAGTATATCGTGACTGATAGAACATACCGGTTCAGGTTTTGCGTACGAAGTCACGCCCGTAATTTACCCAGGTTATCATGGGGTGAGGAATAAGGTGGATAGAAGTTAACAACTGCAGCTATATTGTGATAAATATTCTTATAGACACTCGTATGAGGCAAATATAGTTCAGGTTTATATCGCCACACTTTTGAGGACTTGTCATATTAACGTTCAAATCCTAACTCTCAGCCCTAAACACAAACAGACTTTGTTGGACACACAGTGAAGATGCCCCAAAACACACACACACACACACATGGTTGCAGACACACACAGACACACTCTAGCGGGTCGTGTGCTTAGGTAGCAGAAAGCCCTGGCACCGTTCATTAATCACTATGTTGAGGTTTTGATGCCACAGCAGGAATGGAAATGCTGGTCTGACTCTCATAGATATACTATACTGCCTTCATCAGCTTCAACAAAGTCCAGAGCTGGTAGAGGAAACACTCGGGCATGAGGCAAGACTGGTCATCTTCAGCATAACTAATATGTTTGTATTCCTGGAACATGTCACCCACTGAGACAGCGTCACTCATTTATGTGATTTTAATAGCTTTTGGGCAACAATGGGATCTTATGACACTTCTTTATTGGTAACTCATACATTTATCAGGCCAATATGTCCTGTTTACAGCTAGTTTAATATGCTGCTGCCTGGTTATTAACAAGGTCCAAGAAACTTTAAAATCCATCCAACTGTCTATGAATCTCTCCATGGTTGCCTTTTAACAACACAAACACACACGGTGAGGTTTAGGGGAAAAAAAAACAGGGTTTGGCTTTAGAATCTCACGGGACGTGAACACCACTCTCCTGGATGAAAGTTGGTGTTTGTTAGACCCTTCCACCCGCCCCATTCTGACTTTTGCCGCCTTAACTTTCGTCCTTGTCCTGCCATGTTTCCCCTGACAGCGCCAGGCGCCGTTAAACTATAACGGCAACCATTTGCATATCATGCTGACATTAAGGGATACCTTTTTCGTTCAGATTTGACAACTTCAGAATGAGACCGGGGTTGATTTGTCCATTCTGGGCTATTGTAGAAACATGGAAGTGCATGGCAACCTCCATGGATGAGGACCTGCTCCCTATGTAGATATAAACGGCTCATTCTAAGGCAGGGGTAGGCAGCCTGCGTGTGACTCTTCATCCCCTCTACCAAACCTGGGGTGACAGGGCCTTTTCCATAGCTGCCCCCTCCTTCTGGAACAATCTCCCAAAACACATTCGAGACTACACTGACCTGTCCCAGTTCAAATCATTACTCAAACACATCTTTTCAAAACGCCTTTCAATGTGTGAATGATGTTGTTTGTATGTTACTGTGGTCTATTTTGTGATTGTTTTTAACCAATGTAAAGCGTCTTTGAGTACCTTGAAAAGCGCTCTATGAATAAAATGTATTATTATTAGTATTATTATTAAAAAGAAAAATTGATAAGAAAAAAGAAAGAAAGAACTTATTTATTTTCATACATCATTGTTTTGGGCCTAAAGTGATTTTACATTCTCTGATTGTAAATATGTGTAGCCTATACACTGATAAAAAACATGTTCAAACATTTCTTCAACTAAAATGTGCGTGATACGTCTACGACCTGGCACCTTTTCCTCTGAATTTTGCCAACCCTAAATGGCGGTGGCTCGTCTTGAGTCTCCCTAGCTAGGCTAACTTTTGATTCCAAATTCAACAAAGGAAAACAGAGTATTTAACAGCATGTAGACAGATTTGTTTGCTCACAACGCCAACGCTGCAAAGTTAAAATAGCAAATAATCATGGATAGCTGCAGAGGAGCCACCTTGTGGCAAAAGATATTAATGGATGCTTGTTTGGAGTCATTAATAATGTTGATAGACTGATTTTTTTTATTAAAAGGCAAAATAAGCTTTGTGACTCCATATAGATTTTTTTTTTACTTTTTTTGGCCACAAATGGCTCTTATAATAGTTAAGGTTGTCGACCCAGGTTTCTAAGGTAACAAATTTTCAGTTGATTATAAACTCAAGAAAACATATAATGTTATATTCCATACCTGCCAATATATCCTCTAAACTCTAAACACTGGACCTTTAAAGTGCTGAATAAATTACACACACTGCTGACTTGTTTTGAACACTGACTTGTGGCGATGTGTGTTCACAGGGTTTGTGTAAACAAAGCATCAAGGAAGGATTGCAGAAACTGAGGAATTATCATTTCGATTGGCAAATGTGCCTCCCCATCTCCATCTCATCAGGTAAGGACTCGCAGCTCAGTGCGTACGGCGCAGGGCCTACAGAGGTCGCAGGTTTAATTTTGATTCAGGGTTTTTTTTTGTACTTTTCAAAAGACCGTGCCGCTGCCTTTATTCTTAGTTTCTGCATAATAGGGATCATTCACATGAGAAATACGCTGGTCCTTATTCATCGGGTTTGTGAAAAATAGCGTAAAATATACCATGGAAATGATCCAGGATGCCTGCCATGTGTGATTAATGAGACATCCTCTCTCTACCAGTCGAAGAGCAAATCATACATCAAATGCAGCTGTGGAATTAGAGCCATGTGGAACCAATCCTACATTTACATGTGGCGCATGTGAAATTAGGCCTGCTTGGTGGCTCTTGGCTTATTAAGAGGCAGACTTGGCCCAGCTATATTTGCATAGCTTACATACATGCAGACTGCTGCGTATAACAGAGGGTCCAAGAAACGGCTGCAGGAGAGTCAGATGTTTCAGTGAAGGCACAGGGAGAGTTTGATATCAGTGTCCAACAAGTGTGAATAAAGGTTTCATTAGGGTTGGACAGTATATTGATATAATACTGATATCATGATATGGGACGACATGTCTTAAGTGTTGTCCGAACCCGGTCTCACTCCGAAACCTTGCAGCTTCAGAAGCCAACAATAAAAGGTGTCCTCTAACGTCGGCATGATACGCCGCCAGTTACCATTATAGTTTAATGGGTGGGGCAGGCAGGAAGGGTGGTGGATGGGTCCAACAAACTTGACTTTCACTCGAGCGGTGTTCATGTCACGTCAGATTCCAAAGCCGAACCCTGTTCTTTTTTCCTAAACCTGACCACGTGCTTTTGTTGTTGAATGCAAAAAACATCAGTTCACAGTGTTGCACCAGCGTAGTGCTTTTATTTTGACAGAGACTGTATGTAAATGTTAAATTCCTGTGAAAACAGAGGTGTATCTTGAAAGAAGACAATGCATGTAACAGGCAGAACTTGACACAGTGTCCCAGAACGTCAACAACCAACGCACCCAGGGTACCTTGTCGTATGTGGTATCTGTACCCCTTTAATGGCACTAGTATTAGAACTAGAATTGTAATATTTTAAACAACACCCAGCCCTACACAGTTACAATTATTATGACTCAGGTTGCCGTCTTTGAGAACAGGTGTGCAGATGTTTAGCAGTGGCCAGTCTGTGAGTTCAGCGGTCTCCACTTTGCGTCCTCACTGAGCGAGCCTGTCCTCCCCAACAGTTTCCCACACTGACAGAATTTCAGCTCTAGTTTGAACCTGTTTCAGATTTCAAGCCTCACTCGGCTGTCAGGGTACAATGCAAGTTGCCTTTCGAAGCACCAGGTAGCCGATAACAACATCAGTGGGGAGGAGACGGATGTAGGAGAACTCCTCGTAGGACGTGAAGCGTAGCTTTGTCTGAGGGTCTGTGTAGTTTGCCTGAGGAAGGATGAGAGAGCATTCAGTGTGTCCTTTATTCTGTCCGAGAAAGTTTTTATGTTTATGTACAATGAAGATTTAGCAACTCAAAGGGAGTCAGGGATGTCAGAGTATTTCTTGGTTGGCTTTAAAGAGAAAGGGGCATCAATGTTGTAGTCTGTGAACGCAGAAAGGAAATTGAGCTGCTCGATTGAAGCTGTATTATAACGGCCAGTTCTTATCACTGCTGTCGCATGTTTAATGCAATGTTACACAGCTTTGACACTCAGTGTACTGTAAAGAACTTTCAAAGCCTCATTTTACCCAAAACATAAACAACATTAACAAAAGAATAATTTTAAATGCATTCCAATAAGATATTTTGGATGTAATAGTGTTTTAACACAACGTGATAATAGTGAGATACAGTTTCATATTAAACACTGGGAGAACAGGTCACTTTATGAAATAGTAATCTGTATTTTTGCTTCAGACTGTAAAAAATTTAAACCTAAGATTTGTTGCACACCATCAAAATTATTCATAAAACAAAATAATTTATGTCTTGGACACTGGAGTTAGACAGAGCCAACTTGTTTACATATAAAAAATGTATAACGTGCACCAGGTAAAAGTAAAACACAAAAACCCACAGTTGAGATCATTAAGCTTCTCGAGTAAAGTCCGCTCCAGAGCCAGAATCTGTTTGAGATTCTTCCAGGTCCTGTTCTTTTTACCTGCTGCTGCTCCACCGACCCCCGAGTGCTGCCCCGAGATTAAGAGGAGGAGAAGTAGGGGGAGAAGTTGAGTGAAAAACCACAGAGGCAGATAAACTTAAAACCTACGTGGGTGTTCACCATAAACGTGGCGTCTTTGAACGGTGGAGGCTGGACCGCAGTCAGCTGTTCCAGCTGGCTTCACCTCAGCCACTGAATCCACTGTTGTCCACTCATGTTTTTATCACCTCACCTTTGAGATCCTCGGGCAGAGGACTTCTGCTTGTCCCAGAGTCCAGACTGAAGACCAAATGGGACAGAGCTTTTGCTATCAGGGCCCCGAGGCTCTGGAACGACCTGCCCGAGGACACATGTCTGTCTGAATCTTGAAACTTGACAAAGTAAACACTGACCAGCTGGACCAGGCTGGCCGACCCGTGTGCTCTCTCTCAGTGATGGATGATGTCACAGGAAGCTTTGTGGTTGATTACTGTGCCAATCTTACAAAGGAGGAAGATGCCTTTAATGGTTTCCTCCATTTTGTTTTGCTATCAAAGCTAACGTTAGCTAATGCACTAAAAAGTTAGAGTTACGGAGAAATCTAACATTCCTCTGAATACCTCCCTAATTTCTGATTAGGTGGACATCAGCTCGTCTACATGTACATGAATAATCTGTTTATTAACGGGTTATTGGAACATCTAGTTTATGTGTACACCATTTCCTGTTCACAGAAACCTGGGATAAGACCTGTTAATGAGAAACCCAAATATGCGAGGTGGAGTACTTCAGTAGAAATCTGGATACTGTGGCATGTATCCTTATCCTGGTTATGGAAGGCTGGTGACTGTCTGTGAAAGCGCTGCTGTTACCTTGGTTACATGGTGACAGCAATGGCGGCAGTGACAGTGTGAATCTGTGGACAACACAGATTCAGTAAAAGCCCGATAAATGAAGCTCATCATGATTTTACCGATATAAAAACAAAACTGTTTTCTGAGACAAAACAAATGTCGATGTGCTTTTTCACTCACTGCCTCACAATTTTTTAAGATTTATTTCAGATATGAACTTCGCCGTGTTGTCAAATAGTACTCGATCTCTACCGTAGCTGCCATGTCCTCAGTTCCCACAATGCTTTGCGTTGCTCAGTACTGCTCATGTTATGATCCTATTCTCCTCGTCATACTTTGAGAGCATGGCTTTGCAAACTACCAGTTACTTCACAGTGGAAGAAGTTGAGCTACAGCAAAGCTGGTAACTTCTAAAATAGCATGCAACAACTCCTCTCAACATTTCAACAAATAGCAATAATCAATACTTGTATGTTGACGAATTAACACCAAATATATTCAAATGTATTTTTACAAATTCTGCCTGGTGGTCGTGCATTCAAAGTCAGGATGAAAGTAATAAATAAAAGTATGTGATAAAATATAAAATCATTCCTTCACTTCTCATGGAACAAATTTGTCGTAGTTTTTGTTAACGATGCAAAAAAAGTGGCAAAAAAGGCACAAAAAAGACAAGTAATTGGTAACCACTTGAATCACTGTGCAAATATGAATGTAGCTGATCTACCAGCAAGCTACTGCAAAATGTAGTTGTACTCCCCAGTGCTGCAGGTATGTGGTCCTGTTCTACGAATATATAGAGGAACCCTCAGCAAAAACAAGACATGAAATCATGTCAAATTAAAAAAAAAAAAAGAAACAATTGTAAACAAAAAAGATAAAGAAAATGATTTGTGTGCTTTTTTTGTTTCATCCACATATCAGAGGGAGATGAAGAGCACTTCAGTGTCATCCTCGTTAACACCAAACAGCCAAATGGATGCCTTCACTTTTGATATTTGTATTCAGCAGAGCAGTCTCTGCTTTTATTTGTGCTCGTGCAGAATTCATACGTGGCGTCCTTGAATGTTTCACTCAAACACATTTGCTGCATTTGTTTCAGGTTTTCACAGTTTGGTACTTCAAATACAAACAGCTCCATTCTTTAAAAAAAAAAGATGTTTCTAAAACCTTTTATTTCTTATGGGGGGTTTCTAATCTGCATGAACCACGTTGGAGCATGTGGACTCAGTGAGGCTGGTTTTCTTCATTAAAGTGAAAAAATATAACCAAAACCTTTAAGAAAATCTCAGCATGTTTTCTAACCAGGCATGTGACACACTCAGTTTGTCTTGTGACTTGATGTGTCGACCACTGGACCTTTCTATGAAAAGCACGAGCTATGAAATCAGAGCGCATCCATTATTTACAATGACAGACTTGACTTGTTCGTGAGTTGTTTATTGTTCAGCAGGTAGATGTTTTGTTGTTGTTTTGAGCAGAGGAGGCTCACCTGAGCGCAGACACAGAACACTGAGTGAGCTCAAAGAGAATGAGATTTGATGTGACAATCTGGAGGGTGAAGATGACACTAAGAGTTGTCACATGACCAACGATGTACGCTCGTATAATTGAACAATGATCTTTTATTATCATTTATATCAAGTAAAGTGCAGAAAGGATTCAAAAAAGATGACAAAACAAGCAGAAATAATTTTTACTGATCTTTATTTCTATTTATTATTTCAAAGTTTCTGCAGCCAATTAACCTAAAGTGTGCATATTTGTGTCTGGGAGGAAACCGGAGCACCCGGAGAAAACCCAGCCTGCACGGAGAGAATATGCAAACTCTACACAGAGACAGAGAGCTGATCACCAGTCCTTCCTCTGTGCTGCTTCAGTGCTAACCACTGCGCCACCGTGCAGCCCTCTGAAACCATCTGTGAATAAGTAGAGGACGTTGTGTTGTGGAATTTGGAGACACAGAAAATACCAGCAAACGGCCACTTCCTCCTCACACTGATGACAAGTAAGGAGGTTCTCTGGGAGGATGTACGGTGAACCATCACGGTACGCCATACATCCTCCCAGCACCCACCCACCCTCCCTGTCCCCTCCTGCACAGGTGGAGACATCATCATGAACAACAAATAAGCGCACATTTGCTGGTATTTTTACGACTGCAAACTCCACAACACAAGGTTAAATGAACCCTATTTATTCACAGATGGTTGCAGTCCGACCAACTAGATGGATAAATGGACAATACTCATCCGTCTGCTGTCCGCTCTGTGCGTCCTCCTTCAGTCTGCCAACTCGCCGTGGACCCTGAAGTTGTACAGACACGTGAAGTCCGGATGACCCCAGTTGTTCTCCACCTGCAGCTTCACGTGGGTGTAGACGTCTTTCTTATGATCCTGAGAGATGAGACGTGAACAGGAAGTTAGTTGGTGCGTCAAAAAAAAAGTGAGAGGGTGGAGAGTAAGGGAGTCCATGGTGTGATACTCACAGGCAGTTTGAAAGTCTGCACCGGGTCCCCGTCCTGATCATAAAGAAAGGTCCCTAGTCGGGTCCCTTCATTGTCTGGAGTCTTCATGCCCTGCGAGAGAGACAGACAAGAATCCAGTTAAACACCTTGTTGTTCTGTGTGTGTGTGTGACAGTGAAACACACGGGACAGCTGCAGTGTAGCAACCTTTGTTGTGTTACTTACAAAGACAGAAAACTCTTTAGGGGCGCTGGAAATCATGCCGGTCGGGGACAGGTTTCTGGGAATGTGACCCAGGGTCAAGTGGCTGATGGCGACGGGGTGGGACAGGCGAATGACTAAATGTCCACGCCCACTTGCAAAGGGCCAGCAGTGTCCTACAACCAGATGTGAGTGACCCTGAGGAAAGAAGGAGGGGAAAAACAGTTTAGATGTTGTGTGTATAAACAACCATGATATCATACAGCCAGTCCACACAGCCATGTGGTGTGTGTGTGTAGTTCCTACCTGAATAACAATCCCCGGGCTCATCGTTTTTCGACACGTAGGTATCCCAAAAAGAGTGTGCACCATGCCTGAATTGGGGTACGTCTCTGAGGAGAGGTGGGATAAAACACTGGCCCCTGCACACACAAACACACACACACACACACAGAGTGTGAAAACAATCTCAAAACTAAAAGCACATTGAAATGATCAGGGTGGTTCAGATGTCTGACCTTGTGACTCCAGAGCGAAGTTAGGCCATGTGTCCGCGTCTGGAAGCAGGTACTTTAACTTCTCCTTTAACCTGAGCAGTTTGTCCTGCAGCTCCCTCACGTACTTCACCATCTCGCTGTATCCTGTGTCCTGTAAGTCAGAGCAGATTGATTTAAGGGTGCATGTTGGCAAAGACGTGTGTCGACGAGAACGTCTCTGGAGTGTGACTGTGTTTATGGATGCAGGGAAAGAATAAAATACCGTATCTGTGCTGCTGGATGGGACAGGTGAGGGTGCTGAGCCCAGGAAGTGGCTGCTCAGAGGTGCAATAAGGTACGTGAGTCCTGATGGACGGAGAGAGACAGAGGACAAACAGGTCAGGGATGTTATATTTAAAGACAGACACTCTATAAAACACAAGCTGATGAACTAGATATGATTGTTTGTGGAAGAAGAGCTGGCTTACCAAAACACAGGGGGAGTATGAGGAGGACAGATGCCAAAATCCTAAATTTGGACATCCTTGGAGCCCTGCTGTTGTCGTCGTATCTGTAGCTGTCGGTGTCGCTGTCGTTGCTAAAGCTGACGGTCTCTCCTCTACGGGGCCGGTGCTTATATGTTCTAAAAATCCTGTTTGTAACCAGAAATGTGTGAGACAGGTGTTAGAGCTTGTTAAACACACACATACCATGTGTTCATATACAACATGAGTGCAACACACACACACAAACGCCAGCTTACCTGTACAGAGTCTCCCTGTAGGATATTATGGGGTTTCCCTCACTGTCATAATATCCAGTGGATTGTAATCGCTGGCTTCGTCGTGACATGTCTGTAAAGTAAAGGAGGAAGCAGAGCAGGGGTCAGTCACTCGCTGTCACAAGTCATTTCATACAGTTTGAAGTGTTTACTTTTCTAGCTGTAAGACTTCTACCATTAGAAACATCTGAGCACATGTCAATAGTTTGATGTTTTGGAGCTTCAGATGCACTATTTTAACATAGTCGTACAAATATTTTGCCCAGTCTCTCCCAGAACCTGATGACAACCTTTTTTTTTAACTGATTCAACATGATGGCATCAGATCAGAAAGTAATCTTCACTCTCTTTTATTATTGATCTCAGTATCAGCTTATGAATGTTTGACTGAGTATAAATTCAGTCAGTGACACTTTACTAAGTGCTGTACTGCAGATACATATTCAACTATTTAAATTAACAGCAAGTTAAAAATGTTGTCTTGAGACTGGAAGTTTATGTACAATTAGAAACTTTGCAGTTTCAGTAGGAAACATTGTTGACAATAATGTGACAGAAACAACAGTGTACCTTAAATGTGTGACAGTGTGTCGAGGATCAGTCGATCAGCAGGTGGCTGGTCTGTAAGGTGCTGAGCTCATTGAGAGATCAGCTGATGTGAGATGAAGTGAGATGTGCAGAGATATTTAAGGACTCAGGGAGTTCCATTCTAAACGCGTCGATCAAAGGCAGAGCGTAGAACGTTTCTGAATTAATTTTTTTTAAAATTCACTTAATTTGTTTATGCAAATTAAAAACGTTACGTAAAGTATAACAATACGTCAAAGCCGATTAAAACACAGTAATAAACACAATAACTTTAATAAAACAAAGTAGAGCAGATTTTAAATATGAACACATGAATAAATAATGAACAACAGTTAGTTTGACTACCAGCTCTGCTGATATCAGTGTCACAGTGAGGCTCAGCAGCTGACTGACTCCTGTCAGCAGGAGCGCTGCTGCCACCTTGTGTTTCACTGAAGGTCCTGCACGCAGAAAGCTGAGGGCCCATCTGCGCAAACACACTCTGACTGACAATGTTGGTGACGTTACTCTTTCAACCCTTTGAAACCCGAGCACATGTCTTTCAAAAATATTGGGAGAGACCAACGACCAGCACAACAAGAAATGACCCCAAAAATAGTAAAAAGAGAAACTTGTAAAAATTTGTAATAATAATAATAATATTAATTTAAAAAGAACATTTAAAAAGTTAATGACCAGGAGAGGTGTCAAAAAAAAATCCTCGAAATCTGTACCATAATTTTAAATCTGTTATCATTATTATTATTATTATTATTATTATTATTATTATTATTATTATTATTAATAAGTCTAAGTCTAAGCTAATAATTTTTTTTTACCATGTTTTTTAAGGAAATCGCACCAATTTGCTCAGGGTTCAAAGGTTTAAATACATGCCAAGGGTGATAATAAATAGATAATAATAATAACAATAATAATAGTAATAAACTTTATTTATATAGCACCTTTATAATCACAGTTACAAAGTGCTGTATAATGAAACTAAACACGTTTAAAACACAAGGAGAATAAAATAAATAACGTGTCATCTTTATTGTCATGTCCACATACAGAGTACATGGGAAGGAAATTGCGCTTTCTCCCAACCCCAAGGTGCCATCAAGCACTTACAAATATAAACAATATCAAGATAAAAGTGTATACATACCACACATACAATTATAAAAATACAAAGATAAAAAGTTTAAAAAAAAAAAAAAAAATATATATATATATATATATATATATATATATATATATATAATACACACATACATACATACATACATATGTATGTATGTATATATATATATATCACACATATATGCCCATATACACACATGTGCACATATGTACATATACAGATAAATAAAAGCGGGCATGTAGAGTGTAAAGATGTTACAGCAGAGCCCTGGACTGAGAGGCAGCTGATATTTAAAGTGCATAATGGACTGAATGAGCAGTTAAACAAATATGAATATAAATAGCAGTGTAATCTAATAATGCATGAGAGGGACGGAGGTGACAGTATCCAGTGTAAAGTGTAGTGGTGTAGGGGGGTTGAACCTGTATGATGTGTGGATGCAGGGTGTTCAGGAGTCGAACAGCAGGGGAAAGAAGCTGTTGCAGAACCTTGCAGACCTTTTCTTGATGATGGCAGGGGGCAAACACACCGTAGGAGGGCTGGGAGGAGTCCTTCACACAGGGGGAGGCTTTCTGATGCTTTCTGATAAAAGTATGTTTTTAGGAGAGACTTAAACGAAGCCAGTGACTCAGACAGGCTTGTATCCTCGGGGCCCTGATAGCAAAGCTCTGTCCCCTTTGGTCTTCAGTCTGGACTCTGGGACAAGCAGAAGACCTCTGCCTGAGGATCTCAAACTACGTAAAGATTCATGGGGGACTAACAGGTCTGAAATGTAATCTGGAGCCATGAAGAGCCTTTAAAGTATCAATAAGATTTAAAGTCAGTCCTAAAACAAACAAGGAGCCAATGTAAAGAGGCTGAAACAGTTCTGAACAGTCTGAAGGTTTTTTGATTCAGACAGGAATAAAGGCTGTTGCAGTAATCAAGACATGAAGAGATAAAAGCATGTACAACAGTATCTGTATCTCTGAAAGTTAAAATACATCTTATTTTATCAATGTGTTTGAGGTGATGAAAACACGATTGAACTTAAGCTTAGTGACGGGATGTTAAAAACATAAATTACTATCAAACATGACTCAAGATTTCTGCAACAGGCCTCGTGTGTTGAGACAGGTGACCAGTAGATGGCAGTATTTGTTTCCTGATATGCTGTGACCCAATTACAAGGGTTTCTTTTGCTATCATATAGACAGTCGTGTAGAGAACTCAGCAATAACACTTATTAATAATAACAATAGTTAGGATTACAGGATTACTTAGTTCGCCAGGTAACTTTTAAAGTAGCATAACGACAGCTTTTTTTGAACATTTGTCAATAAATAATTAGAATCAATATTTACAACGAATGAATGAAACAAAAATGTAAAAAATTTAAAAAATAACGCCTTTCCTTAATGAGCCAAAAGTTGTCTCTACGTTCAGTAGTTCACGACACTGACGTAAGGTAAACATTAATGTCACTGAGGGGGCAATTTGAGATACAGACAGTAGTCGTGACTCTTATTCTTAAAGTGAAACCAATAGAGTATCTTTTTTGAAATCCAGGCTTGTAGTATAGCCAGTCTTTCTAAAGTTTTGGTGGCATTTCAGCAAGCTAAACTGCCAACAAATACACCGTGCTCATCTTCACCACACCACAGTCTCAGTGGGTTGTACGTGCTGTAGTAGTGGGACAATCATTTGTTGCATTAAATCGAGGAATGCTCACAGTGATTGGCTGCAAGCAAAACCATACTAATAGTGTTTTTTTCTAGATCTGTGCACAAACAAATGTTCAGTGCAGGTTTCATTTGACCGGAGATGTTTTAATACCACTGGGTACTGGGTTATTCCAGTCAATGCCTTTAAGGTATTGAGTTCTGATACCCAGCCCTACTGGTGTGTCACGTCATGTTCGAACTCATTGATGGGCCAGAAAAATGGTTATCAAACAGCTGAAAGCAGTTTAGAGTCCAGTGGGAAGATTGCAGTGGCTACTTCAGCCCTGTTTCCACTGAGCAGTACAGTACAGTACAATTCAGTTCGGCTCCTCACATCCCTCCTGTAATACTTTGCAGGGTTGTAGTCTCTTGTGGTCTGCGTCGCCAATTTCACGTCTCCAAAATGTTTGTAAGCACAGGTCAAAGTTTCTCCCATCAAGTCTGCTGTCATAGATCACAACCTTTTTGTGGGAAGTGGCGTACGCCTCTTTTAGGCCTCGTTTTATGCGTACACAGTGTTTATAAATGAGACCCCTGCACTGCAGGTAAATTACTGCTTTGTGTGTGTATATATAAGAAGACCAAATAGTTCTGAAAGTCTTTTTTGAATATGGCTTTAAAAGCAACTAAAGACACTTCATTTGACCCGACCTCTTAAAGAGAGGAAGTGAGAAAACTTTTCTTCTCAGGGATCTATAAAGTACTGTAGTTGAGGTAAAATTAAACCAGCGTAGCTGTCAGCATTGCTCTGCAGGCTGAGGTGGCCTGCGGTAATCTGCTGGTTGATTAGAGCAGGATGCTACGCCTTGGGAGGTACATGGTTATTCTCTTGTCGTTCAGTCACAGTGTTTCGCACAAACACCTTTGAGGGGAAACCGCCTCCAGCATATCCATCAGTCTGCGCTGGCCCACCAGGGAAGGACCTGTCAGCATCCAGACATCTTCACACACACACACACACACACACACACACACACACACACACACACACACACACACACACACACACGCACACAAAAAAAAAGATCTACCACATCGAAATTCAACACAGTGCCCTGTGAGCTGCTGTGGAGACCTTGATGAACTGAGGGATGCTGGTGTAATGCTGTGTGTGTGGATGTGTATCTGACACACACACAGAAACCTTAACGGCTTCTTTTCCGTCCTTGTCCCATCTCACAGCGAACACAGGACCACACTCGCAGGGGAAATGCTGATTCAGAGGAAGGTCTCTCCAAATGTCTCATTCATTTTTCAGCGCTGGCACACTGCTGCTGCCAGCCACATGAATAAAGGATATCTAGAGACTCTGCTCGAGCTCAATTGCAAACAGATATGAATGTTTTATGGGTGAAGTTAAACTATGAGCTGTAACTGTGGGGCATTGGACCCACACACACACATACACACACACCCTTTCTTTATGAACACATCACTTACTGTATCAGGCAGACAGCAGGCTGGAACCAGCGACATCAAAGTCAAAGATTTTGCACCAGCTGTACTCTAGTTTAAAGTCTAAACACACCTGGGCGCCACGCAGAGCTCTTCTGTCAAACAAGGGAAACTGTTTAGTATTGCTCTCAGCTGTCTGCGATGCTCTCGATACTCCACATCGGCCTGTCGACACAAATAGCCAGAAAAAAAAGCATTTTCACGCTGAAGTTGATTTTTCAAGTTGACACGCGCACACACGTGCACAGCATGCTGCTGGGGATGTGATTTAAAATAAGATTATGTAAGCGGGTTGGTGGAGTTTTCTGCTCCAGTGACTCTGGGTGGTATGCAAGCCAAACATGTAAACCACAGCCTGAAGCACGTCTTATCGATCTGTGTCAGCAGGCCATTGACTGGTGCTGGATATGTGTCAGTGTTTGTAATGGGGAGGGATAGCTCTCACGTGCATGCACTCATGCGTGCGTGTGTGTGGGTAGATCCTGCATAGTTTGAGGACATCTGTATGCATGGATAGAGGAGCTGTCTGTATGGTGAATAAGAGCACGTTTAGATGAGGAAGAAGTGTGCTTTTAACTTCTCTTGTATTTTTCTGTTTGTCTTGTCTAGCATTGAATCGTCGGCTGAAAACTGTCTGCAAACTTCACAACAAGTACAGTTAGCATGTGTTTAGGGTTGCAACAGTATCAGATTTTTATGGTACAAGAAAATATTATATATACTTTCTATATTTTTATATAGAATTTATATTATTATCATTCAGAATGACCCTTAAAGGAATAAAAACAGATGGTTTTATTACCATAATTAAAACTTTACACCATTTTGTTAATAGAAGTTTGTGTAAAAAGGTCTCCTCTTTGAATTGAACTTAAATAAAGGGGAGATTTAAAGTCCAGTTGCATTTTTTTTCCAGTATCGTAGATAAGCAAATGTACATGGTATGATAAACGTCAACTTTTATATCACAGTATACCTTAAAACTAGTATATTGCTGCAACTCTACATGTGTTATATGTGTTGTTTGTTTTTTTACCATTGTTTTTGTAGTTTTTCTGTTTTCTCGTTGTATTTTGATCCTTTTTGCCTTGGATTTTTTATTATATATTTGTTGTTGCTTGTGTGGACCCCAGGAGTAGTAGTTACCTTGGTACTGGCTCATAGGGATCCAAATAAATAAATAAATCAGTGGAAAGATAGCTGGGCACGCTTTGTCTTTTTCAGTTTAGTCTGCTGTACAAAGGATGTGGACAATATTCTTAAGTGCTACACTGAAGCCAACTGGACTTGCTTGAGTTTCTTGAAGATGTTTCACCTCACTTCCAAGAAGCTTCTTCAGTTCTAAATGACGGGTGCAGGGTCGCAGGCTTTAAACTCAGTGTGGGGGTGAACCCTTCAAGTGTCTTTAAGGTCAGCTACCTGGCCATCATGTGTGTTGTTAGGGTTAGACGGGTCCAGGTGTGAATGGGTGTTAAGTCGTCTGGGGAGGGATCCCAATGCAGTCTTGGGATCCCTGAACTGAGGAAGCCTCTTGGATGAGAGGTGAAACATCTCCAGTTGCCTATGATGAGCACTTAAAGATGACCAGGATGACTGAGAATCTTCACTGAGATGTGGACAATCTGTATTTCCAAAGAACAGGGTCCCCACTGTCGTGAAATTCCTGGAAAAGTTAGGACATTAGAAAAACTGTTTCCAGGCCTTGAATGATTTTGGAATGGTTCATAAAAATCCCAAAACATGTCTAACTCGTAACTGTTGAAACATCACTAGTACCATGTGATACACACAGACCAGACTGGCACTGAGTCATTGCTAAGGCCATGCCCCCTTTTGGGTCACTGATTGACTTGGACGAGGGAAATCTGACGGGACATGATGGCTTTCAGGGGTGTGGCAGTGCGGTCTGGTCTATTGGCATGCAGCTAGTTGACAGCAAGAATGTCCAATGAGCAAATTAAGTTAGCAAACTAGCAATTGCTTAGCCTCAAATGCCTGGGAAGTGCATGCTTGATAATGTAAGGCTGTATCGCAATATAAGCCCGCCCATTTTAAACTGCTTAAATCAAGCACGCACAAAGTCCAGCCCAGGGGCCAACTGTGGTCCTTGGAATGATTTTAAAAGTCTTGCAGTATGTCTTTCAAATAATAAAACGCAAACGTTAAAAGTCAGTGTGTACAAATCAGGCATTAAAGGGGCATTAAGCTTTCTTATAAAAACATGTTGCAAGTAATGATTTAAAAACAGATAATGTACTAGCCAGCCTCGTCTCCTCAGGCAGAGATTTCCAGAGCCTTGATGGCGAAAAGCCTGGTCACCTTTAGTTACCAAGCTCAATCTAGGGGACGACCTGGTGAGGGCAGAGGAGGACTGAGGATCTTAGGTCAAGACTTGGAGCACAGACAGTCAGAAGCTCAGCTTTATAGTATATATACCTGTGTGTTGAAATATGTACACATAAACAACAAATCACTGCTGGGACTGGAGGGAAGTTCCAACAGGTCGATACGGCAGAGGGCTATAACTTTCAGCTGTTTTATTGGCCACTACTTGCAAACATACCATCAATCCAATAAGACCTCCAATGCAGCTAAGAGTCTGTCATATATTGTTACATGTTGAGGATAGAAATTGGACTGAAAACGGGAGAGAAAAAGAGAGTGCAAAAGAAAATTGGCTCCCATTTTCCACCTCGAGGAAGAGGAGAACTGTTTATGGCAAATGCTCTCAGTTACAAGGCACTATAAATAAGATGTCAACGGTATTGCTCACTATTACCTGTTCCATCAGGGGAGTGTTTAAATGTCTTGACTGCAGGCATAACCTTTTTTTCGTCACAATTTATTACCAGAATAAGAGAAGCACTTGGGAGTGCTCAGACCGTTGCTGGTGCCAGGCAGTGCTGTAGCTGCCTGACTCAGTGAGTTCATTTTCTTCACTTGATACCAGTTTATTGACCGTTCATTCACAGGGATTGTCAATTCTTTTCTCTCTGACTGGCAATACGTTCTCGGGTGTAATTCTGCAAAAGATTCAGGGTGGCCGCCATATGATGTGCGAGACACGGTGTCAGTCTGCTTTTTAAGAGTTACATATGCAAATTGGTTTGTGTCAGCATGGCTGCCAAACTCCTGTTGCACATAATGAAGTCAGAGAGGAGCCGTGTCTCATTTTTATGACTCAACGTTCAACCTGCACAGGCAGGAAACACTCTGCCTCAACTTGATGAGATGCGAATAGCAATACGGCTGCACTTCTGGGTCAGGTCATGCAGAATGTATTCGTGAAGCGAGACTCAGCGCAGCCAGTGATTAAATATGTGATACACACAGCCTATTTGCATTCTCTCCTGACAAGCTCGCCATCTTGTATTAGTCATTATACATCTGCAGAAGCCTCTCACAACCTTGGTTTTTTGTTTTTGTCTGTGGTTATATATTTCATTTGGATGAAAAAGCCTACTGTCAGCTACTTTTGGGATACAGCAAATCCACTTTAAAGGTGTGAAGGCTTTAATTTGATCACCTAGTTTGATTTCTGTTATTCTTTCAGAGTTCCCATGTATTTTTACCAATGAATCTTCAAACTTTTCTGTAATATTTCAATCCATTTACATGTCTTTATTTAAGTCAAGGGTGTCTGAACTTTTTTGAATAGGGGCCAGATAAGATAATGTGAAACTAACTGTGGGCCACCTGCTTCTTGCTTCATATAGATTGTTTAAAAAATCACATACAATTAAAGCGGCCCTCACACCTCTGCACAACTTGGGGGTGCTGGCAGGATGTCGACTGATGCGGCTGTCCTTTTCACATAACACACTTTAAGTTTGGGGCAGATTGGACCGTGTATTCTGGAGTTACAAACCACTTCCTGTTTGGTGGCGAAACATTGACATTTGACACCTCGCCATGGTCACACAGTTCAACAGAAACTTAAGCCTCGAACAACTTTTGACTTCTGATGTGTGTGCTTAGTTCCATGAGTTTTCAAGCATCTCCTGCCCCTTAAAAACAAATTCCTGCTAACATGAAACTCAAAAGCTTCATGGGGGCCAGATAAGGTCATGTGAGAATACCTGGGGGCCAGCTGCTTTTTGCTATATAGGTTATTTAAAAAATCACATACAAATAAAACTGTTCATCTTCAGTGAAAAGTATTCAATTTTCCACCTCTCCTGAAAGCAGCGGCTCTCGCTTTTGACTTTATGCTTCTTTGCTGTGCCCATGTCTGCCACCTAGCAGGAAATGTCTGAGGAGCTTTGAACCACATGTCAATAATCTCATTACATCCTGCTACTTCCACCTACGAGATGTTATCAAAATTAAATCAGCTGTGTCTCTTCCTGACTTAGAAAAGCTTATTCATGCTTTTGCATTGTCACACCTCGACTGCTGTAATGCACTCCACTGTTGCCTCACTAAATCTTCAGTAGCTCAGCTTCAACATTGTCAATGATAATCAAGTCTGAATGTCTTCAAACAAGTACTCTCTAATTAACAGCATCTTAGCTTGTAACTGTGGCTAAAATTGGTCAAATTTGTTGCCATATTGAAACACAAACATTAGTAATCATAAGTAAACAAGTTTCAACCATTAAATGTGATCAGGTTTTGGACATTGTCCACCTTTGTGTCAGGATCGGCTGCAGACTGACTTGGCAGAGATGGCTGCCATCTTGTTTTTACATGGATTTGTGTATTGTGCTACTACTACCAGTAGATGGGACAAAAAGTGTCTACAATCAAGGACAACAGGTCAAAGTTCAGTAGAATGAAGTATAAGGTCATGTAAACCCATAATGTGATGTCCTCATATGAGGACACAGGGTCTCAGGAGGATATCATCTTGTTTAAGGACATTGAGATTTTATTAGCGTCTCGTTTGAGGACATTGGGACTTAAGTGGAGGACACAGGGTCTCAGGAGGATAAACTGAAACAAAATGGCTTCCAGGAACATTTATGTGCCTTCCTGTTGGACAGATAATGTAACAGTGAAATTTATATATGTGTGTGTATATATATATATATATATAGATATATAGATATATACCCGGGCGGCATGGTGGTGTGGTGGTTAGCACTGGTTCTATCCCGGGTGCGGGAGCCCTTCTGTGCAGAGTTTGGATGTTCTCCCTGTGTCAGCGTGGGTTTTCTCCAGGTACTCCAGCTTCCTCCCACAGTCCAAAGACACGCAGGTTAATTGGTGACTCTAAATTGCCCGTAGGTGTGAATGTGAGTGTGAATGGTTGTCTGTCTCTATGTGTCAGCCCTGTGATAGACTGGTAACCTGTTCAGGGTGTACCCTGCCTCTCGCCCAGTGTCAGCTGGGATAGGCTCCAGCCCCCCCACGACCCATTATGACCACTGACAGTTGAAGTGAATAACACTGATAATTTCATTACAATGCAATGTTCTGCAGGGTCACCTTGGGTCCTGGCATTCATGTGGATGCCAGTTGACACGCACCACCCTCCCAAACACCATTACAGACCAATACCCCCCACATGGCAACGACACTCCCTGATGGAAGTGTGCCCCCAGGCAGGACAATGCACCATGCCACACCACAAAAGCTGCTCAGGAATGACCTGGGGTATGTGACTAAGAGCTCAAGGCATCAACCTGGCCTTCAGATTTCCTGGATCCCAATCCAATAGAACATCCATTGGGCATGCCGGTACCTTTCCTCACAACCCACTGGACTTGAAGGATTCGTCAACAACGCCTTGGTGCCAGACAACACGGGACACCCCCAGAGGTCTTCCGTCCATGCCTTGACAAATCAGAGGCTCCACCGTAGATCAGACTTGGCTTTGACCCGTTTGAGACATGGAGACAAAACCTCTGGGGTACCAGTTTGTCCCACAGATGCTTGATCAGATTGGGATCTGGGGGATTTGAAAGCTAGATCGATGCCTAAAGCTCTTTGTCACATTCTTTGGGCCATTCCTGAGCAGTGTGGCATGGTGCACTGCCTTGCTGGGGGGCTACTGCCATCAGGGGTACTGTTGCAACGAGTGGGGGTACTTGGACTATAACAACGTTTAGATGGGTGGAGTGCGTAAAGGGGCATCCACATGAAGGCCAGGACCAAAGGTGTCCCTGCAGAACACTGCATTGTAATGAAATGATCAGTGTCATTCACTTCAACTGTCAGTGGTCATAATGTTATGCCTGATCTGTGTATATCAGTATTACAATATAAAACAATAATAACAACAATAGAGGATAGGTGACATTACTGAATGTTAAAAAATATAGATACAATATGAATAGAAACCCTAATATGAAGCCTCAGCTCTTTAGAAGGCTGACAATAAGACTAAATATAGGAAAATACATAACATCCACCAGCTAGCACTCTGTGTACACAACCCATTGGATATATAGATATATATGTATGTATATACACATATATTCATCAGTGTTAAGGTTTCCCAGTTAATTTTAGATATGACACCTCCTGCACTATCTAGATTGTATCATCCAGTGACCTGATAAGAGTTTGGGAACATGAGCAGCTTTGACTGATACAGACTGATAAGTTCAGGAGATAAATAGATGCATCACTAAAAACAGAAAACATGGCAAAGATGGTAAATACAGGAGCCACTTTACATATCCTGGGTTTTAATAGACAGTGAAATATTTTAGGTTAAAAAAAGGGAGGGGTAGCAGCTTCAGCTGGGTGTCCTGTTTGTCTTACTCAAAGTGTTGCTTGTTTTGAATGTGGGGTTTTTTCAGTGAGGTGTTGCACCGCCCTAATTTGCATGGCCTGTTTAAAAGTAAATAATAAATTGAATGTGGAACACAGTACAGGAGAAGATTGAGGTGTTTGTATTTCACACAGTTTGGTGTGTCAGCACTTGATAAAGGCTACATCAAGATCAGAGGCCAGAGAGAGAGATGTTTTAATCATGTTTAGCATCAGTATTTGTCCTTTTTCACTTGTGAAAAAAACACACTTAGCATATTGTGTTGAAATTCCTGTTTTCTGCATGAAAAGCAGCAGCTTCCCTGAGGGTCAGTAAACTGCTGGTAAATATTTTCTACGATATAAACTAGGTCTTTTAGCCACCAGTGACGTAACCACACAGAGCTCTTTACAAATACTAACTCATGCAAAAAGGTAAATGACATGGACCTTTGATTTTATTTGATGATTTATTTAAGGATTTGTCTTATATTTTTAAATTGCTCTGTTACCTATGTGATTTGTTTTACTCTGTAACATAGACAGATGACATTGGGTCCCTGAGTACAGATATGCAAAAGGGCCCCATAACCTCTCCTACAGCAAGACACAGGTTTTAGGTGTGTTCTGAAGCACATACTTTTTCTTTTTAATTTTAGTAGGTACTGCAGATGCCCTTACAAAGTATGTACTGTTGCATGCAGTATGCACACATTTAAGGTAATTTGATGTCTTATTGAGGTAATATTGTCTCTTTTAGTTGTTTCATGTCTCTTTGTAGTCCTTTTGAGTCTCTTTGAGATAATTTTGTGTCTTTTTTTGGTTGTTTTGTGTCTTTTTGTTGTGTTTTGGGTATCTTAAAGAAAATGTTGTGTCTTGTTGAGGTAATTTTGTGTCTTTTTTTGGTTGTTTTGTGTCTCTTTGTAGTCATTTTGTATCTTTTTGTGGTTATTTTTTGTCTTTTGAGGTTGTTTGGGTCTCTTTTTGGTTGTTTTGCCCATGTTTGTAGTTATTTTGTGTCTCTATGTTTTTGTGTGTTCTTGTAGTTGTTTGGGTCTCTGAGGAGATGTTATGTCTTATTGAGGTAATATTGTCTCTTTTTGGTTGTTTCGTGTCACTTTGTAGTCATTTTGTGTCTCCTTGTGGTCATTTTGTGTGTTTTTTTAGTTGTTTGGGTCTCTTTAAAAACATTTTGTGTCGTATTGAGGTAATGTTGTCCCTTTTTTTCGTTGTTTTGTGTCTCTTTGTAGTCGTTAGAGTCTCTTTATGGTAATTCACAGCAGTGAAATGATAGTCTAGTCCCAGCACTACTACAGAGAGCATCCTGGAGTGAGAGAGATTTTGATTAAGTCTCTGACCAGACTAAAATGCAACATCTGCTTGGAGAAAATAGTGTCAGTGCCATAGAGCAGCAAGATATGCCAATGCACGTCACAGCATTAGAAACGACCGTCACAACAACATATAGTTCATCTCATCACAGATCGTGCTCTGCCTTTTTATTTACCACTTCACTTGATACATTTTTTTCTTGTTTAAAATGTATGTCCATGCATCTGTAATAGTACATTGTTGCTAATTGTTTTTGAATCTTCACTGTCTTAAACTATAATTGTGCTTTGGCAACACATAAGAAGTGTCATGCCAATAACGCTTATTAAATTGAACTGAATTGAGTTGAACTGAATTTAATTTAATTGAACTGAACTGAATTGAGTTGAACTGAGCACATTATTATGACCATACTAAGTCACACCTGTGTAGTAATGATGTTTTTTAATCAGCATCTTGATGTGCCACATCTGTCAGGTGGATGGATTATCTGGGAAAAGAGAACTTCTCACTAACATGGATTTTAAGAAATACGTGACCAAAATTGGACAGAAACATATGCATTGAGTGCAATAAAGTCCTATCTTTAATTTAAACTGTGAAAAATTGGATTGGAAACAACAGCGGTGTATTTAAATGTTTGCTCAGTGTACTATCTGTGAGTTGGCTGTTTGACTTTTAAAGTCTGACTTGGTCATTTATGATTAATTATTATATTTCACTCTGACAGGCTGCTAATGCAGGTCAGCTTCCTCTGAAACACAGCTCAGGCTACATCAGTCTTATTTTACTGTCAAATGTTCTGTCAGTTCTGTCAAATATTTTTTAAACAAGTGTATTTATTGGATTTTTAATAAACTACAATTTTTTAGAAAAAAGTAAGAAACAGAACATTAACAGTAAGGCATAGTCTTAATAACAACTGCTATGACTGTAGCAATACAGTGGGAACATTTTCAAGATTCAAAATAAATAATCAGAAATGCCACCTATACAAATATTGACAGACTCAGACTAGGGAAAACTGCATTTTCGTACTATGCACCTTGGACATGACACAAGACAGGAAACACTTATATCCATCGATGAATTTAAGAGCATCATAAAGAATATAGTGACAGAGACATGAGCTTGTTTTTCTTGAGAGGTCACTATGTTTGAATAGTTGTTGTTTTATTGTGGATTTTTATATTATATGTTGTATTTTCAATGTGTTCTGATTGGCTACTGCCTCGGCCAGGTCTCTCTTGTAAAAGATATTTTCAATCTCAGTGGGACTTCTTGGTTAAATAAAGGTTAGATAAATGTAAATACTACACTAATCCATGTCAAAACAAGATGGCAGCCATCTCTGCCAAGTCAGTCTGCAAACTGACACAAAATTGGACAAGGACCCTGATCACATTTTACGGTTGAAACTTGTTTATTTATGATTAATAATGTTTGTAGTTTGGTATAGCAAGAGATTTGGCTCTGTGACAATCACATTCTTTGATTTCTTCAGTGCATTCAACACCATCCAGCCACTGCTACTGAGGGAGAAACTGCAGGTGATGAGGGTCGACACATTCACAATTTCCTGGATTACTTGACTGACAGACTACAGTGTGAGTGGACAGTGTCCTCTCTGACATGGTGGTGAGTAGCACAGGAGCTCCACAGGGGACTGCTCTGTGTCCTTTCCTTTTCACCTTGGACACCACTGACTTTCAGTGTGACTCTGGGTCATGCCGCCTGCAGGAGGAGTACAGAGCACTGGTGGATGATTTTGTGGAGTTGGCTGGAAGAAATCACGTGTTGCTGAACGTAGCCAAGACCAGGGAGATGGTGATCGACTTCAGAAGGAAGAGGACAGCTTCTCAACCCCTGTGCACTCGGGGAGAGGACATCAACATGGTCGAGGACTAGAAGTACCTCGGCAGACAACAGACTGAACTGGAAGCATCGGAGCCGGTGAGACTAACAGATGGAATAAACTCATTAAGAAAGCTGGCTCTGTGATTGGCTGCAAACTGGACTCATTTGAAGCAGTGGTGGAAAGGAGGACATTGAGCAAACTGTATTCTCATATATTTTATTGTGATATGTTTTTGTCTCGTATTTACACGTATATTACTGTCCACATACTGTTTGATTACTTGCTGCTGTAACACAAGAATTTTCCAGTTTGGGATAAGTAAAGTACTATCTATCTATCTATCTATCTATCTATCTATCTATCTATCTATCTCAGAATTGAACTTCAGGTCATTTTTGATCAAAAGAGCAAAAGATTAAACACAGGTACCCAAATGAGGATTTCCTCACATCAGGAGTACAGACATTGGGTTAAAGGACTACAAAATCGCACAGAACAACCAAAAAAGTCACATAATTACCTGAAAGAGACCCAAAATTAGTGCAAAGAGACACAAAACAACAAGAAAGTGAAAGTGACAGAATTACCTTTACGAGACCGAGACAACTACAAAAACACAAAAAACAACCACAAAGAGACACAAAAGGACTACAAGTGACAAAGAGCAACCAAAACAGAGACAATATTACTTCAATAAGGAACGGCATTTTCTCGAAGAGACCTAAAGGACAACAAAAGCACACAAAACAACCAAGAAAGACACAAAATTACCTCAATAAGATACAACATTTTCTTAAAGAGACCCAAATGACTGCATAAACACACAAAAACACCAAAAAAGACACACAATGACCATCAAGAGACACAACAGGACAACAAAGAGACACAAACAACTGCAAAATGAGACAAAACAACCACAAGGAGACAGAAAATGACTACAAAGTGACACAACCAAAAAGACACAATATTAAACAACGAACAACTAAAAAAGACACAAGATTACCTTAAAGAGACCCAAAATGACTACAAAGTGACACAAGACAACTAAAGGAGACACAAAATTGCCATAAAGAGACAAAAAATGACTATAAAGTGACACAAACAACTAAAAGAGACACTAAATTACCATAAAGAGACACAAACAACTACAAAAAACATCCACAAGGAGACACAAAAGGACTACACGTGACACAGAGCAACAAAAACAGAGTCATTACTTCAATAAGAACTGACATTTTCTTGGAGACCCAAACGACTACAAAAACACACAAAACAACCACAAGGAGACATCAACAACTTAAATAGACACAAAATTACCATAAAGAGACCCAAAATGACTACAAAGTGACAAAACAACCAAAAAAGATACAAAATTACCTCAATAAGATACAACACTTTCTTGAAGAGATCCAAATGACTACAAAAACACACACAAAAACACCAAAAAAGACATACAGTTACCATTAAGAGACACAACCGGACTACAATGAGACACAAAACAACTACAAAATGACACAAAACAGCCACAAGGAGACAGAAAATAACTACAAAATGACACGGAGCAACCAAAAAAGACACAATATTAAGCAACAAACAACTAAAAAAGACACAAAAATTACTCTAAAGAGACACAACAGGACTATAAAATGACACAAATCATCTAAAAGAGACAAAAAATGGCTATAAAGAGACACAACAGGACTACAAAGAGACACAAAACAACTAAAAAAGACACAAAAGTACCTTAAAGAGAACCAAACGACTACAAAATGACACAAAACAACCACAAGGAGACAGAAAATGACTACAAAGTGACACAGAGCAACCAAAAAAGACACAATATTAAACAACAAACAACTAAAAAAGACACAAAATTACAATTAAGAGACCCAAAATGAATACAAAGTGACACAAAACAACTAAAAAATAACAAAATTACCTCAATAAGATACAACATTTTCTTTAAGAGACCCAAACGACTACAAAATGACACAAAACAACCACAAGGAGACAGAAAAGGACTACAAAGAGACACAAGTCTCCGATGGATAGGGATTAAATGTATTTAACATGGTTGGAGTTACATATATTCTGATTATTCATTAATTCTGTCAGTTTGAATGAACCAAACAATGCATAATAAATATTGTTGAGTAGCCACTTATGGCTGACACAGACTAACATCCACCTTGATGGTTCAGTATTTGGATGTTATATATATTTTTTATTTTTTTAATGTTAAAGAGGATGGGATCAGATGTAGTATTTCTTCCGGGTTGAGGTAGTGAAGGGAGGGATGAGCAGTGATGCTGCCTCTGTTTGCTCCGCACATCAGCAGCGGAGCTCTTCTCCCCCTCTCAGTCAGACGGACTCAGGCCAGGCAGCGGCAGCGCGTCCGCCCGGAGACACTCAGACCACACACCGCATAGCGTTACTCCCGGCTCAGCCCGAAACACAATCACGGTCCTCCCTAATGGATGTCTCCTCTTGTGCCGCCTTTTGACACTGGACGGTGCTCCCGTAGCCGCGTTCAACGTGATCAACAGCTCACCCCCGGCTTGGTTTTCTGAGGTTTGTCTCGACGACACACGGAGAGGACCACACTCCCCCCATCGTTAGCTCGCTAAGCTAGCTGCTAGCCCGCTAACTTAGCTGTGACACTTTGAACCGTATCGGCGTCAGTTTTCTTCCTCGTAGCTAGCCTGCGGTCTCTTGCGCCACAGCGGTGGATTGAGGTGCCCTGTCACTCAAGGTAAGCAAACAATACATGTTAAAAACACTGCGTTTTATTTGTTTTTTCAGTCATACAGTGAAACGCAGGCTTGTTTCTGGGCAGTGAACCTCTAACGTTATCTGGTAGCAGCAGCCTGGCGCTATGGCAGAGTGCTTCTTGTTGACAGAAGCAGCCAAGCAACGGGGATGTGATGCGACTCACCGTTAAACACACACATTTTCACTTTACTTCGCAGCTAAATTACCCGCTAATGACTCCTCCTCAACCAGCCTCAAGTGTGTTAAATTGACAAGTGTCTGGTTTGGTGATAATATAGACGCTCGTAAATACTTTGGCGTTTACTCTTGACTGTCGGTTTGTCGTGAATGGGCCACCGCCAGGTTAACATTATCTCACACTTGCCGCATTTGACTGCAGCGAGTTTTCCTAACGGTGTATCCAAATGACTGTTGACACAGTGTGTTGAGACAGTTATCAGACAGCCTGCTTTAAGGAGCAAAGCAAGACCCATAGAAAGCAGAAATAGAAAGCAGTCCACGTTTAAAGTTGAGGAAATGGTCTCTGTATGGACTAAATGTGTCCTCTTCCTGCTAGACGGCAGGGAAACTATAAAAGGTTTCCTTGGTGGACGTTTCCTCATTTCTCTCTCAACATTTCTTAGCCTTAGTGTTGCATCACAACCTGGAAAGATGAGCTGTGCACCCGGAATTTAACCCCTGCCTGGTGCTGGTGCTTGTTGTGTCTCCTGTGTCCTTATAGAGGTCAGATGATTTAGCTTAGCCGATGCATATATGAGGAAAATAACCAGTGGCCACATTGAACTGCTTTCCTTCCTCAATGGGCTGCAGATTTTTAGGGCCCTCCTCCTCTGTTGAACAGAGGTTAATCACATTTCTTGTAATTCAATCACTCAGAGACCTTTTATAGGGGTTTGGTTGAGGCATGTGTGAAAGAGAGACCCATTGAGTGAATGAAAGAGGACAGAGCGAGCGTGCGTTGATAGTGCTGTAATTATCTCATGAGATTTAAAAAAAAATGGATTGACTATCAATCCTGTAGGAGTCCGCAGTTGCGAAGCAGAGCAGATGAAGATGTAGAATTGACAGTGAACCAACTGAATCAATCTGTCATGTTCCTTAAAGCGAGGGAAATGAGGAACATGTATTATTTATACACCGTGTTTGTGTAGTGTTGCCTGTACCTGTGCAGTAGGACATTATGCTGTGTAGCTGGAGGGAAGCTGCTGTAGCTTTGTGCTACCTGTAGCAGTGCTCCCATGGTCCCTGAACATGAGGCGATTGCTTTGATCGCGAGTGAGGTGCAGTTAAAATTCATAAAAGAAGCACTGACTTGACCATGTAGGTCGACATCACAAAATAAAGCTGTTGTTGCAGTGAAATGAGCACACTACCTGTGACTTGCAAGTTCTCAGCTCAGGCATTTTTCCCTGATTTCAGTTGTTTTTATGTGTGTCATGTTTGGGGACCTTGCCTCGGAGCTGTATATCTGAACTGTGTGAAGGCATGACTGTCCAGCATTGAAAGGAAATGAATCATGTTCCTCATTTCAAGGCCGTGGAGTCGGCATGATGCGTTTCCTGCCCTGTGTGTCGACTTGTGTATTCAGGCCTCAGCAGATGTGCCTGCTTTTGTGTATGTGTCCCACTCTCCCATAGTGGCTAAGGCTGATTTAAGTGTTTTGCAAATTGGGAACATTTTGCCAATCATCAGGACCTAAATTCACCGGAGGCGTGTATTTCGATTACAATAAAATGAGTCGTCTAAGACGTTAATAACATCAATGAGGGCCCTCAACATGTTTAAGCACAAAAATGTGTGGGTACGTCATTGTGGTTTTAGCTCATATAGAGGGCATGTGTAAGTATAAGGCTGTGTGTGTTTCCATTGTGTAATGGTTATACAGGTGGTAATAATCATTATAATCGTATCCTTTGGAATGCAATTAGTTTAATCAGTACAAAACTAAATTATAAAACGTGCACAAATGCAACCAAGATGTTTTACCTTTTTCTGCTTTTAATGAGGCCACAATCAAACATTTCTTGTTTCCTTTTCCTTGGTTTTGCTGCTCAGTGTATTGAATTGAAAGTGAAAGATGTAAAGGTGAAAATCTCTGATGTCCACTCTGTTTGTGTGTTGGTATTTGTGAGTGTATGTGCATGTCATAGAGGGTGGCTGTGGTGCATTTATTGCTCCGAGCTGGTCTGGAACAATAGCTCTATTCTGGCCCATGTCTCCGGAGGGAGGCAGCAGCATTCGGCGTTCCCGGCACTCTGTGTGCCAGCAAGGCTTGGTTTGGGATTGGGTTTCCACAGCCACCTGGAGCTCAGAGCACAGGAATGCCATTGTTCCTCCTTCCAGACTATGGCCGGATCAGAC
The DNA here is from genome assembly GCA_019142605.1 of Cephalopholis sonnerati. Taxonomy (NCBI): domain Eukaryota; kingdom Metazoa; phylum Chordata; class Actinopteri; order Perciformes; family Serranidae; genus Cephalopholis; species Cephalopholis sonnerati. Next base: position 31,177,019 of record JAGQAX010000008.1, read on the forward strand.
ACACATGCAAACACACGCATACACATAAACAGACTCACGCATGTACACACACTCAGTACACAGTAAGCGAGAGGACCTCACACCGGCCTGCATGTCCCCCAAAACTTAGGTCATCCTGCTTTGTTACGTTGTCACTGCTTACATAAATAGACAGTGAAACATCAAGGCTCTGTCTGAACAGCCAGCGAGACCTGACATTAGCAGCAGAGCAGTATGCCTGTCTGGACGGTTAGTATTTTTAGCTGCAAAGAACAAAAAATATCACTGAGCTGGATTTATCGTAGTTCTGCTTTTTGTTCTGTCGATAATCTGCAACCTGCGTGAAGCTGTAGTTGGTGACTTTAACCTTTTTGTCATATTTGCTGAAGCTGTCACTATCCACGCAGCTGTACATGAGTCAGATCATCTGTGAAAAAAAAATCATGTTCCTCTTCCTCCTCGTAGGGCTTCTAATGGCATTACTGCACATGAATGAAAACATCCAACTAGAGCCGAAAAGTCTTTAACGCAGCTCTCGTGAACTGCTTTCAATCAGTCAAATTAGGCAGCGCTGATCAAATATGATTCAAGATTTTGTTACTGCATTACATATTAGGGTTGGGCCAGTGTGACAGTTTTCAAACCAGTTTGATATGAAGCCAAACACTGGACTGGACTGGTATGCCAAATTTTACACAGCATCGCTCCCGTATGGAACATAATGACCCCGTGTCCCAACAGCAAATGAGTGCCAAATTATCGCTTCACATCACATAACATCGGAGCTCTCCGTCCACACTGAATTGCTTTTATATGCACTTCAGTTTGTCACACTTCATGTTAACAAACAGCTGTTTGCTCGAGATCAGACTGGAGACATAACCACTGAAAAAATGAGTGAGTAGCCGACTTGCTATCTTCGTGCTTTGTAGTACTTTGTAAACAAAAACATGTTTTATATTGTGATTTTTATTGAAAATGACAATATAGCGATTAGCAAGTAGCCTAGCTTATATTTAGCAAGTCATGTAGCTTACCAGAAATTTTCAGCCCCCTGGCGATCTTTCTCCACCCAGCTGCCACCTTATTTAGGTTTTTGTTGTGAAATAAGAAGGACTCATGTAGATAATTCCCCGCCATTCCTCATCCGTTGTGGCGCTTTCAAAGCAAGCAACAGATATTTAGAAACGGGGGTCTGACAAAAGTTCAGCTCACAACAGCAGCACTGCGTCACTCAGTTATTTAAGACACCTCTTTCAGTGGCTTCAAATCCAAAATGATGCCATATTGGTGCAGTTTTACTTTTCTTGCCATGTCTCTTCTTGTCACCCAAAAACACATGAACTTTGTTGTAAACAAACATGATGTGCGCCACTCTGCCCCTCCCATTTCCTGAAATGTGATCACCATAGTGTTGCTGACACTGGCCTTGGCTCTCAGCCGGGCAGACACTAGTAGCTCCATTAGTCCGTTTATAAACATAATTTTATGTTGATCAAGTTGTTGCATTGCTTATTACTAATGCAATACGTATTGGATTTAGCCCCGTGAGGCTGTTGGCACGGCTGGTTTGCATTAAATCAAAGTGGTTTAAGCTGGTACACCTGACACGCAAAACTGGAAACAGATCCTACTCTATTGCTTATCTCTCATCTCTCATGTTAATTGAAACGTTTTAGTGTGCTGATTATAGGGCGGCCCCTGACTAAGAATTTTCCTAGTTGACCAAAAGTCATCATTTAGGACCATTAGTCAGCAAGTCACTCACATGTTTACGATATTAATTTAATTATTAAATGATATATTTTGGGCGGGGCAACACAATGGTTTGAGTTGAAGGTATGAGAAAGAATAGTATCAGTAACATAGTTAACACTGTGCTACATTACAGATAAATACAAAACCGTACTAATGAACCTTCATTAATATAGGCCTATATTTTATCTACAAGTGCACGTCACACACTGAGCGAGCCGCCTGTTAATGACGCTGTCGGCTAATGGGCATGTAGCTACTTCCATGTTTCAGATGATGCGTCATGTTTCTAGTCGATCAATGAAGATGAGTTTACATATCACCTTGGGTTGGTCCTTCACCTTCTCAAAATGATCCCACACTTTGGATTTTCTGCCCGACATGTTATTAACTAGCCTGTGTAATAACTACAGGTGCCAGCCCTGGAAATACGGAGCTGTACACATGCTGCGTCTGTAACCGCCTGGAAAATGCGACGTTGGACTCTGGACGCTACTCTTGTGACTTTTTTGTGCAGCAGCAGGTTGCATCTGAGGTTGCTAAGGAAGCATAACAAGCACTGTATCATAGCCTGTTTACCTTAAATTCTGAGTGCAGAGCTGAGCTTCCTGCAGACGCTGTTTATAAGTGTGTAGGCCTGCAACTAAGCGACTGACTAATGACTGATGACCTAATGACTGTTTGGTCGACGATTAGGGGGCAGCCCCAACGGTTTAGCTGTAAAAGGAGGATGTTTGTGATCCAGAAACAGTCGAGCTAAAACAAAGCAGTGTTTTGTTTTGTTGCGGTGTACCTTTGGGCATGTTTTGGTTGCCAGATTTAGCTGCAGATTGAGCGCTCACTTTCACGCTGCTCTCTGGTACAGGCAGCTGCAGACCCAGACAGAGTCTGAGTGAGACGGAGGCAGCTGCCTGGTAGAGCAGAGGCTTTGCCTGGTCAGGCTCTGAGATAACATTGTTTCCTCCTTCCTGCTTAGAAGTGGCGAATTTACAGCTCACAGGAACTTAGTATGATAGTCTTTGGCTTTTGTTTGATATCTAGCGTCGGCAAAAAATGTTGTTGCACATTTCTGATCCGTAGTTAGCGTTAGCCCTCATTACCTCGGAGAGTAACTTGTCTTGTTTACCATAATACGTGGATGTCAATGTCACCATGAACACCTTGCTGAACCTCGCTCAAACTCTTTAACTTTATATGAAAATAAAAGATACAAATAGTCAAATATTTGTATTGAACCGCCAAATCCAATTCAGCTGTCATAATTCTGGGTCAGGGGTAACGGCTGCGTTAGAGACTCCCCAGCTCTGATTGGTTGTTTTCCCTCAGCAGAAGTAGATTCTAGCAAAAGCCATCAGTCGCAGTATGAGGAGGCAGAGGAACACTAGACTGGCATGTGAAGCGAATGAGAAGTGGTTAGAAATGCAAGTAGTCCTAAAGCAATTGCTCAATTAATCAATTTGTTGACTGATAAAAGAGAAGCAGTTAATCGCCAAGTCATTAATCAAGCAAAAATGTTAAACTCTGGTTCCAGTCTCTCCAGTGCGAGAGCCAATTTTCAGCTGTTCTGTCTCTTTTGTTTATTATTTCAAATTAAATACTAATGACTTTTTGTGTTTTTAATTTTGAAGACATTACCTTGTGCTTGGGGGGAAAATTGAGCAATTTTCACTGTTGTCAGTCATTTTATAGACTAAACAATTAATCGATTTATCGAATGATTGACAGATTAATTTGCAGACCAAAATTCAACCCAACTTGAAAAGCCACGACCTTGAAATTATATTTATATTTGTCAATACAGATACACGGAGAGAGTCGAGCAAGCGACACCTCTTCTGGTATCTATTCCAGCTGGCGAAATGTCAGTTTACTTCAAAGCTGTCTTTTTAATCAAATCCTCCTCTCACAAGACGACGTTGCACAAACATCAGCTGTCAGGAAGACATTTGATTACTGAGTTTTGTTTACTGGGTTTTGTTTTTAATAATGTTGTCTGATCACAGCATGCATCAGACTTCAAACTTATCTCCGCACTCTGCCTCGGTTGGTTTTGTGTGGCAGTGCAGCAAATATCTGATTTGCTTCTTACATATATCACCTACTTTATGTGTACCTTGTCATAATTTAAAGTATTGGGGGCGTTTTTGAGCCTTTATTAGAGAGGAGAGAGTTGACCGGAACTGTGGGGACACAGAGAAAGGTGCTGCGATTTCCTGTATTTGGGCCACATTTATATTCTTTAAATTGAAAAAGTGAGCTTGAATGTGCTGTTTAATCTGCGTCTAGCATGATTAGATTGACTTCTCCACTTGAAACTGGCAGCCTAGATTAAGTGTGGACCTTCCAGAAACTCAGTCCGGATGTTGATAGCTAGTTTAGCTGGATCTGATAGCGGAGCCCTAAATGGTTGATCTTCAGACAAAGTGAGAGCAACAGAAAACGGAGAGGGATGAGAAGGAAACAGAGATAGCCATCAGCAGCATTTAGTAGTTCCGCCTCTCAGTCCTCTAGGGTTTGTAGGCAGGCAGTTTCAGTTGTGTGTGTGTGTGTGTGTGTGTGTGTGTGTGTGTGTGTGTGTGTGTGTGTGTGTGTGCGCGCGCGCACGCGCGCGCATGTGCATGTGTTTGCCGATGCATGTGTGTCCTCTGGCTTTCCAGCGGGTCACATTAGGGATAGAGTTGCACAGAAGTGGGTCAGCCAGTGCCACCAGGGAGTCTTGCCAGCTCCCTGCTCCCTCTCAGGCTAGAACCAACCAAGGGCCAACACAAACACATGAACCTTAGCTGTGTGTGTGTGTGTGTGTTCAGTGTAGGTGTATGCATTGTTTGTTGGTGTGTGTGTGTGTGATCTTTGCTGGTCTGTCGTTCATTGAGATGACAGGCCCCCACCTTGCTCACTGTACTTTGACTCCTTGTTAACTGCTTTGCCTGAAACTGAAATGCTGTATAGCCGCGAAGGTGAAAAGAGCAGCGAGCCTAAGCTATGGCGCAGTATGTTTAGACTGCATATAGGGTCTCTACAGATGATTCAGAGCCTGTCACACGCAGTGTGTCTCAGCTGGATGGACACAGTGTTTCTGCTGGCTTAATGATAAGGAAATAGGATTTGGCCCAGTATTCAGTCGAGGTTTATTTCATCTCCTAGCTGCAGTCTCTTGGTCTCGGCATCGGTTCTCCTCTGACAAGGAATTAATGATCTATTTCTGTTTTCAGTTTGCTTGCCTACGTCCCTGCATTGCTGAATTGAGATGACATCATGAGGTAGTAAGTAGACAGAAATATAGACACAACACAAGACTGAATTATTGCACTATATGGCAGAGACCAGACTTCACTTCCATCCAGTACAAATAAAAGCTGCTGCTCCAAACGAAGTCATTCATGGACGAGTGGATGTCAAAAAGCACTTTTCTTCTGGGCATAGCCTGTACCCACTTTCTGCTGCCTCTGGCCAGATGTGCTCAGGTGTGAAAATGGGCAGGGTTTCAAGTGGTCAGCAGCAAATACTGCTCTGTTTATTATTTACACGGCCTCTTCCTCCACTGTGTTGACTGCGCGGCCATTCACAAGAAATAGCTTTCTGGGAAGAAGTCAAATCTGTGAGACATGAGTGTGGATTGGAATACATAAATATTTTGAGGAAGCGAGTCTCAACTTGCAAGTGATCCACATTCCAGTTAATTAATAAGGAGTTTCTCAGAAGAAACATGTTTCTGGTTGTCATCGAGAACAGGGTAGAAACATCTTATGGAGGAGCTTTTTGCAGGGTTGGAAAATAACTTTGTTGTCCATTTTACAATGTGGCTGGTGTATTCCAAAATCTAACACCCACACAATACGTTACTATTGTTTTTTTTGGCTGGTGAGTGAATCAAATCTAGCAGCCATTTGCATATTTTGCCAGCATTTGGCTGGTGGCTGGTGCTAATTTCCAGCCTTGGCCTTTTGTATCAATGTTCAAAGGTGAGTGTAAGGTGAAATGGTTTGCTCTCAGCGGTGAACCCACAGAGGATTATCAGACAACTCTGCACTTCCCTTTTGCTGATTTGATCTTGTTTTAATTGAGTGTAAATGCTTTTAATCATACATCTACAACACAACAGGTTTATCATCCTGTATTTCTACCTTTAGCAATTATTTATTGCTGCTGTTGTTTGTTGTTTTGAATGATTTCATTTCTGTATTAATTGATATGCATGATGGTTGTTTGTTTGCTCATTGATTGTTCTTAATGTCTTTGTTAATGCTCGACATCACTGAAAATGAGGGTCTCCCTCAATTGATTTCCCCAGTCTTAAATACAGGTTTGAATGAATGAAAAGCTCTACGGAGCATTATCACTTCCCTTTTATGGGGTGTAACTGTTTATTTATGCCTCCACAGCTGCAACAGCTGTGACCAGAGGCATTATGTTTTTGAGTTGTCCGTCCACCTGTCTGTATGTGCCCACTCTCAAAAATACAATGTCCTAAAAATGCCTCATGGAAATTTCTTCAAATTTGGCACAAACATCCACTTGGAACTAGCAATGAACTGATTACATTTTGGTGGTCATAATTCAAAGGTCAAGGTCACTGTGACCTAATCTGTCTCATTCTTGTGAAGGTGACGTCTCAAAAACACCTTGAGGTTTTTTTTCCCTAGATTAAGCACTAATGTCCACTGGGACTCAAAGATGAATTGATCAGAATTTGGTGGTCAAAGGTCAAGGTCAGTGTGACCTTGCATCTGTGTCATTATTGTGAATCCGATATTTCGAGAAGGCCTTGAAGGAATTGTCCACTTGGACTCGAGAATAAACTGAATTTGGTGGTCAAAAGTCAAAGGTCAAGATCACTGTGACCTCGCAAAACACATTTTTTGGCCATAACTCAAGAATTCATATCCAAAATATGACAAAATTTCACACAAATGTCTAATTGGATGAAACGAAGACATTATATATCCAAAAGGTCAAAGGTCATCTTCACTGTGACATCACAGTGTTCTGAAAAAATGCTTTTCTGTCCATTATTCAACGTCATAACTCAGGAACAGGAGGAGAGACATTTGGTCAGATACTGAATTGGTGACACTAATCTTGAAACTGTGCCTCTTGTATAGATCTTCTGTGCTTCTGAGGGAAGATGTGTGTAACGCATCCATATTTTTACAGATGTATGTAAACTGTAACTACAATTTGACTAGTTTGCGTAGGCATGCAACAGCTAGGCAGTAATTCTAGTTTGGTTCATTCATCACTCTCCAAACAGGTCTAAAATTTGACTTTATGTGACCTTCTCAGCACCAAACAAAAGAAATATTAGTGACTAACTAAAAGGAATATGAATATTGGAATATTACCCTGCATTTATGTGGTGATAGAATAGTGGAAATTTTAGTTTATGACCCTTCAAGCTGTAACAACAGCTCAGCAAAAATCTGTAAAAATGTAGGTACACGACTTGCTGAGTTGATTTCATATTTCGCAGTAACATGGCAGATGAAAGTAAATTTTCGGTTTATGTTAAGAACTTTTTTAATATTGTATATTTTGCCCACATGTTATTTGTAACATGGTGTTAGGTTGTAACTGGTAGCTGCTGTCCATGTGGAATGACCTAGATTAGTTAGAAAAGTTATTTGTTACGCCTGCTAGCAAAGGTAAAGCAATGTTTTCGTGGTTTTAGGGAATGTACAGGTGCAGCAAACAAATCTGGGACAAAATCCCTTTGTGATATAAAGCTTCAGACTGTTTCACCATACTTGGATTGCGACATGAATCTTCACTGGGACATTAAATGCTCTTAGCAATAAAATACAACCAATCCATTACGACTTAAAAGCTCATGAACACATTGAAGTTGAAAAAAAGGACTTCCCAACCTGGTAAAGTGTACAATCCTAGAAACACGTGAATACAGCATTATGTTCCCCAAAACTCCAAATGAATGCCAATGTTTGCTCAATATCTGCTGGATGTGTAAATTGGAAACTGTTTGCTGACAAGGTTGCCATACAAATTTAAAAGTTAATATGTCAGTGTTGTGTTCACAGCTTTTCCCCCCCAAGTGACGAAAAAAATTAGTCACTGCAGGTTTATGAACAAAACCCAATCAGTGATCATCAAGGAATTGCTGAATCCAGTGGTGTAGATCAGTTATAAGTACACAAATCAAAAGGATGAGAGGCAGCTGGAATATTCTGGCTGGGAACCATGTTAGATGAGAGTCAGCTTTTGGCACATGAATATTATGAGAGAGTAAAATGTTTAGTTAGGAAAGGGAAAACAGATTTCAGTGTGTATACAGGACATGCATGTCACTGTTGAGCCACGTTCCTTTTCCACCTGGACATGTCAATACAAATGTCTTAGTTTGAACGAAATCCAATTAGATCTGCAATTGCAATTGACTTGTTGTTGCAAGTGCAGTTGGCTTTGACTTAATAAACAGATCCTGTGCCCGGACGGAGCGAGGCTTTAAGAGGCACCTTGCACGCCTGAACAGAGTGAAATAATAAGAACTGCAACAGCTCAGCCTTGTAGCATTGAGTAACCTTATACACTGCGCTCAGCTTAGCTCCAACAATTCCCTTCTTTGTAAGAGTGTGCTGTTCATGCGTCCGTATGTTGCTCACAGCATCTGTTTCACTCTGAGATATGACCCGACAGGAAAAGACATAGTTTCCATGGCGACAAGCCTGCTCCTTGCCCATCCCCCCCCCCCCCCAAGCCCGCCATAGGAGGAAGTGGAATATGTCCAATTTCTGCTGACTCATGGAGAAACAGTTGTGTGTCACACACTTAAGCACAAATGTCTCTCCTCACCCCGGCCTGGAATCATTGTTTATGTGCCTTTATAATGTGTTTGACACTGTTTGTTTCTGAGTGTGTGTTGGCTGCTGCATGCAGCACGTAGGCCTGTTTGTTTTGTAAGACTTGATTGTCGGGAGAATTTAAGGCCCTGTCCACAATATGCTGATATTTTTGAAAACTGATTCCCCCCCCCCCCTCTGTTTTGAAAAATAATTCTGTCCACACAACCTTTGTTTTATAAAATATCACCGTCCAAACTAGAACACAAAAATGACTCCACATGCTTGCATACGTGCGGTGTTCACACAGACAGTGTTGCCGCTCTGGTGCTGCTGCTATGAGTACTGTATTTCAACAATTAAAGCTGATACTGTGCAAGCCACTGCATTGTCAACAGCATGGCCCTGCAAAATATCACAGTAAAAACTTTTTTAATAACAAATGGAGGGATTTTGTCCACAGCAGTGTTGTCAGAGGGCTTTTATTTTAAAATAGAAACAGGAAGTGTTGGGTTAAAAGTTTATATTTATTCATGTCTGTAAGTGATATAAACTTTGAAACCTACCTTGTCGCAAAGGTCCTGAAGTGTACAGGCTGACACTATCTTTTTCAAAACACCAAAGAACTCATCGCCCCTGATTCCAGTTCAATTTTATGATGAAGCAGCTCACTTTAACACCAGAGTGATGCTCTGCACATGTGTTTTCCCTCCAGTCCTCATCGACAACAATCCTACTCTGGAAAGTGTCCCACCATCTGCTGGTTTGACCGGGCCTGACCCAAAACCATTGTTTCTGGCAGACTTAAAGGATGCTTTCAGACCCAGAGTTGTCTTGCTTTTGTCCGAATAAGGGACTTACTTTTGTCACAAAGTTGCATAATTGCCTAGAGTTGGTTCATGTTATGTGCGAGAAAGCTGCTCTTGATTGGCCAGAATTCCAGGAAGTGAATAAAACGTTGAAGAAGAGTACACTTGCAAGATAAATGGGACGCTCTCTAATGTCACAATGGAGGGACGACTATGCAGGTTGATTTTAGCGCTGCTCATCGTGGACTACATTGCTGTCCTTGTTCATTTGAGTCAAACCATACAGTCTGAAAACGAGGTGCGGCTCCAACTAGAAAACAATGTCTTGATGCATTGGATGTGCTGAATGTGCATATTAAGGCAGTACAGGAGGAGGCGCACATTAATAATCCTCCAGGACTGTAACATGCTCATGTTTAACCCAAACAATGTGTCATGTGACTGCAGTTGGTTCAGATCCAGGTCGGAACACGTCCTCACCACAAACAAACCGCATCAGAGTTCGTTTGTAACCGGACCGAGATCACCTCTTCAAGAAGGTCTCAGTCTGGTTGTTTTGGTGCGCACCCAAGTGCAATTGCTGTGTTCGCACCTGCCCTAAACGAGCCGCACTTAGGGGTAAAACGGACTTGAGTTTGATTGAAGTGAACGATACAGGTCAGGTGTGAAAGCTGAGGAGCGAAAACACTGGGTGCAGCAGACCTCCATTTATTTATGAAGTGGTGAAGCAAAACAAACTTAAACTGTAAAGTTGGCATAAGACCAAGCAGTGCTAACAGAACTTTAGAAAGTTTTAGTCTGCCTTTCTTTTGGTCTCTGGCATATGTTCAAGACACAAGGCAACAATGGGCATGTGTGATTTGAGAAGGTTAAGTCATTGTTTCCCAAACAATCCATCTTACACGACCACAAAGGTAAACAGTAACCAGTTTTAAATAATCTGCACCCCAGAAGGTGTTTCACAAGATCTCCATTTTAGTGACCTAAAATTCAGGAGAGGAAAATGTAGGGGAAAAAATTTGTTTACAAAAATATCTGTATATGTGTAGACAGATCTCAAAAAGAACAGTACTTTATGCTGGAAGGGTATTTTGTGTGTTTCTAATGGCCTGGCTAAGTTTCACTTTATTGATCTCGGTTGGGGATATTAGCATTTGAACCAGCCTTGCTGTTAAGAAGCAGCAGGCAGTGCACAGGGGATAAACTCCACCTCTGAAGCCAGCGCCTTGATCAAGGACAGTGGCAGGAGGACTACCTACTGCAGCATGCCTGTCACAACCAGTCAGCCCCAGTAGTGAAGTAGCAGTAGGGTTCAAACCCAGGACCTTATTGATGTTAGGCAACACTGCTAAACACTGAGTCACTGAGCTGCCGTATCCACAGAGCTGCTAAACCAAGAAAGCCCAGAAAGGATTTATAGAGATTTTCCACTTCTTTCTCGCTGCTTTCATCCTAAAGAAGAGAACCCTGTTTGTACCTGGATGACAGTCCCTAATTGGTCTTTGTTCCGAGTGCTTTCACATGGAAACCTTTACTTCTCAAAGTAATACACAGTTAAAAGAAGGACTTTTTATGTGGAAAAACTCAGTTGTTATATAGTCCCTGACTGACTGACTGATCCACTGATGGATAAAACAAATATTTTTTAAAGCATACTCGGTATGGGAAGAGGTGAAAGGACGTTTAGAGTTACACAACAAAACGCCTACGGATAACAGATGACAGGTGGATGACCATCAAGTGCACGCAGTATGTACCATGAGGTGATAAAAATGTGTCTGCCATCAGAGATGTTGCCATGCCGTTAATATTCTGGTATCCATCCCTTTTAATATAACTGGGTGTTTAAGGCCATTGTGGGCAGCGTTGCATATCACTGAGCACGACTGGTTTATGGCATAATTGGATTTTTTTTTTTTTTGATTTATGAGTCAGTGCGATGAAGTACTTTCATTTATCAGGTACTGTATTAGCTGGATTAGCCAAAAAGAGACTTAGAAATGTGGATATTTTACCCAAAAACAGTCTCTCAGCTGATTTTCCAACAAATTTACTGTCATGAACGTATATCGATATTACAGTATAAAGCTACATGAAGCATAAAAGAGGATAGGTGACATTATTGAATGGTAAAAATACATATCATATAAATAGAAACTCTAATATGAAGCATGTCATGTCCAGTGTTTTGTTGTAGCAATGCTACTTAAGCACAAAACTGCACTAAATTAATTATCTGTTTGATTTAGCTCATATTAAATCATTTCTGATGGCAAATATTAAGGAGTATATCCAACTGAAAGTGGAAGCTTTCAGCTGTGGCAGTAGCCTCTGACATGTATTATAAAAGAAGGGAGGTAGAAACACAAGCAAACAAACACACTTAAACGTGATATGTAGGGATGCAGGGATTTATCAGCTGAACATCTGTATTGGTCGATATTTGCCTCACTGACTGTCACTGGCTTGTCGATAAATAAAATGACATTCATTGATAGTAGTGGCCATTTTTTTCAGATGTGTCACATCAATTTTTCACAGCCTGAATAGCATGGCTCTAGACTAACTGTGTCCCATCGTCCTGGGGACAATAGAAACCATGTGTGGGACAAACAGTGATCTTCCCCTGGATGACTTTGGGATGACAGGATGCAGTAAACTATCCATGCATTAGGGGACGCATCCTTTTTTATCCCTGTTAATGCAGATTCAGAACAACATATCCATGCAGGAAGAGAGCGCAGCTGGGATTTGCATCGGGGTACATGATGCGTTCAAGCTCTAATCAGTAAAAATGAGGATGTGTTCAAATGTTATCTTGAAAAATTTAGTTTGTGGTGAGGAACGTCAATAAATACATTTGTTTGAAGGCAGAATGTTGTGATGTTTTCACAGCAGTAGATATTACAGAAGGAACAATGATATATATCTGTATATATGATATTTTTCACGTGAAAGAAGTTTATATTAAAGGTTGTGTCGCACATTTGTATGGTTGAATTTGTGCTCATTCAGAGCAAGTCTAATAAAGGACTGAATGGCTTCAAAATAGTTCAGTTATTTTTCATGATTAAATGTATTATAATAGTTTGTCTGGCACAAAAGAGGGAACAAATAAAAACAAAAACAAGATAAACAATAATTAAAAAAAAGAATGGCGTTCGGCCCAGAGTTTCACAATCAGTGCATCCATTTTTTTTTTTAATTTTTTGTTGTCACTTCACTCAAAAAACAGTCAAGAACTTTCTTGTGCTGCCAAAAATAAAGGTGTTCAGAAGTCCAATTGGCACTCTGATTATTCATTGTGTATTTTTTTAATAAAGACATTTAATGCAGCAAAGTAATGTATTTGAAATGATTGTGTTGATAAGTTAATTTTGCCTTTTTAACTTGGTAAACATGAGGGTGAGATGAAAACTATTAACACTTGAAGGTGTGTGATGTAACAGTGATGAAGGCCAAAACATAGTTGTATTTTAGCTCACGTTACTGGCTCACAAGTCAGCTCAGATTGGATCTCACCTTACTACAACTCCTGTTCAATAGACGAGCAGTGAGTGAGTTCATGTAGATTTTGTTTTATGTGGGGATGTTTCTAATGAGGCGCTGTGAACCCAAACAAATGCAGCAGTGTGAATTGTTAACACATAAAGAAGAAATCAGAAGTGTGGCTACACTGTCGAAGGTGTGACTGCGCTGTCGAGATTGTTCAGATCAGCCAGCGTTGCAGTGGTTTGTGTTTCCAAATAGAAAACAATCTGCAAGTTCTGGATGTAGAGGACAGAGGAGGACTAGGAGAGGGCAGAAAGGACAGAGCCCTGCTGTGGCAGCTCTGTGCTCTGTCTAAGTCGTGTGACAGAGTGAGCTATCTGCCCCGGGTTGACCCTGACCAAGGTGCATCACTCCCCTCTGGGCCTGCATACACACAACCATCCATCTCTAACTCTTATCTCCTACCAGGCTGCTACTCTTGAGTGTCTGCTTGCATGTGTGTGGGTGTGTGTGTTTGTGTGTCTGAGGGCTCTTTGACTGGAGTTGTTCTGGCCCGGTCACACTGATAGCCATATCAACAGTTACTCCTGATGGACTGCGGAACAACAGGCCCTTTGTTTTTTCTGAGTGTGTGCGCGTGGGCGTGTATGCTAAGCCATCAGAAATTGCATTTCTACGAGCCACAAATGTCAGAGGCACTGTGCTCATGTATCTTGGGAATGTGTGTGCGTGTGTGTTTGTGTGTGTCGTATGTGCTGCAGTGTAATCTGCCAGAGGCTGGGATGTGGGTCAGTGTGGCTGCAGCTCTGCAGGGGAGAGACAGCAGCAGGATACTGCCTCTGTACTTACTGTAGGGGACCAGCCTGGGCACAAACATTTATAAAAAAGCACAGTAAATCAGAGCACTTGAGATTTGACCGTCTTTAAATTTGTGCCTTTTCATATACCCTGAAACACAGCTTTTTTTCTAATTCTAGTCTTTTTTTCTGTGTGCTTAGATCGTTGGTTCTCAATCTTTTATTGTCGTTTTCCCCCTTCAGAAGCCAAAAATAATTAATGCTCCCTCAATACACAATATTTTTATCAATCATTAGCAATAATTGGAAAAGCAAATAATTAAAAAAACATCCATGTTGAGTATCAGTGAAGTAAAAGTCAGCGTGATAGCATCAGCAAACTCTTGTTTATTTGCCCTACATAATGCCTGGTTCACACTACACGATATCAGCCCGATTATAGCCCGACACAGTGTTGTACGGTGTCGGCTAGGACTGTGAACGAAAACGAGCGTTGTACACGATAATCCGTCGTTTCATCTTGTGTAGTGTGTCATAGTAGTCGACCACCAACGCCACGTTAAGGACGCTTCACGACATTCCGACAGAAAGTCTAGCATGTTTGATTTTCTTTTACCGTCACAGCCGTCACTTTGACCAATAACAACACAGAGTGATCTGCTGTCGTGGACAACTGTATGTCAACAACACCCCTGCCTTTATGATATTTCCTCTAGGGACGTTACCGCACAGAGCAAAAAGGGGAAAATGATGGTGTGAAATGATTGATCCTTAAATGTCTTCAAAAGCACTGAATTCATTGATCAAAAAAACCAAACAAAAAAAACCTCTAATTGGTATTAAAATGTCTTAAACCAAACTTTCAAGTCTTAAAAACGCTAAGACATAGGAAGTAGGATTTTATTTATCATTTCAGCCAGGAACACTTCAGTCAAAGTAAAACTTAATTTCCATTTGCAGTGTTATATTTGGTGGTGTGGCTCTGTTCTGGGGCCTCTCTGCCTTTCCTCAGGCCTACACAGAAAGCCTTTTTCACACGCCTACATGGAAAGCCTAAGGCGGAGAGAGCAAACCTCCCTGCCCTTCCATACGCCTACATGGAAAGCCTATGTTGGGAAAAGCAGCAGCAAAGACCCCCGAGAACAGAACAGAGCCAACGTCAATGACAAACAGAAATGACACTGATAAATCACACACAGCATAAAAAGGAGGAGCGGGGGTGGAGGCAGGTTGCAAAGCAGCTTGCAGAGGAAGCAGCAACAGTAGGCAGGCCAGAGCAGTTTAAATAGGGCGCCCTGAATGAGATTTGCCAATTGGTTGCATAGAAAGGAATCATGTTATCAATCAGCTGCTCCATCAGTTGATTGGGCTGTTTGAGATCAGCTGTTGTAGCTGGGATGTGAGCTGAGCATGATGTGTCCTGCCTGAACTAATGCTTTGCTAAATTTTTCTCTATGTGTAAAATGTCAAAATCATTGGTAACATCAATTTATTTAAAACAAATTTACCAACTACCTATGGCATTAATGTCGCGTCAGGATAGCAGAACCAGCAACACTCATATTGTTTAAAGCAGGCAGCTCAGAGCAGAGCATCTACTCTCAGCCAGCAAACGGTCACTGTAGTCTCAAAGATATGGGGAGGTGCTAATTCAGTGAAAGCTGGCTTTTTAACCAAGGTTGTTTGGCATGTCTGAAACCACTACAAAACAGTGCCTACGAGGCTCAATATATTTTATGCAAAAAGTTTTTCAAACTTAGGATGGGAATTAAGGTAGTGGAGTCCCGCATGCAGAGTTGGAAACAAAAAATCACAATATTACTCACCAACAATAGCCAGATATTTCCAAGTTCTGCTCTACACTCAACTCTGCCACATGACGAGTAAGTCATGTTTTATGTTACAGCCCTAACCCTGCATAATCAGTGTCAGTTCATGTGTTTTTCCCTCTCTGTTTTGGTCTTAAATTTGATTCCAAGTGGCATTAAAAGAGTCTTAAAAAGTCTTACTTGCCTTAAGCTGTAGGAACTTTATTCATTAAACTTGTTTCACTCCATACATTCCTTCCTGGTCGTCCACGCACCACTTGCTGTGCAACCCCAGGGGGCCCGCCCCACAGTTTGAGAACTACTGGCTTAGATAGATGTGTCCAAATATTCAAATATATAGAAGACAGTGTGTGTGTGGCTAGCCTTATTAAAATAGGGTCTACAGGGACAGAGTGATAGCAATAGAGATATAGATCTGTGTGACTTCTTAATAAAGCTAGATTGGAAAGAGGACGGCCAGATTAGTCATGCCTGGGGCTCATAGTGGATTTCACCTGCAGTCATTAAGCCAAAGTTATTGCTGAACATTTGGAACTCACAATGAAAGCTTATTGGAGGTTATGTAGTGTGACTGTGTGTGTGTGTGTGTGTGTGTGTGTGTGTGTGTGTGTGTGTGTGTGCGTGTGTGTGCGCGCGCGTGCGTGTGCGTGTGTGTGTGTGTGTGTGTGAGAAGGGGCTATTGACCTCATGACAGAGCTGCTTAAATGAAATATTGATAGCACTAGCTTGGTTAGATTTTGTGGCTGTGTGTGTGTGTGTGTGTGTGTGTGTGTGTGTGTGTGTGTGTGTGTGTTTGGAGTTGTATGTGTATATTTAGAACTTTGCCCAGTGATTGATTGTGCGTTTTGCTGCAGCCAATAGGCTATTAAGTGTCCATTTTTTTGACATACGGTCTCATAGATCAAACCACTCGGAGTGGCCCAGTAGTGTTAAATAGCAGGATTAATGAGGACGCAGCGTGCAAACAGACAGGTAGGTTACATGATGCTGCCGACTGCCGATGACGGACAGCTCTGTTTGAACAGTCAGATGAAAAATGTAATTCTGTCCTGTGGAAGAACAACCACTTTGCTTCTGCTGAAGGCTGATGCTGTAGATATTATATATACACTTGCAGTGACTCAGCACACTCAGCTCGCCAGTTTTATTTTATGGGGTCTGCCGCACATGTATCATGTCGTTCTATCTCTGGGCTCACTGGATTTGTGCGACATTGAAAGCGCTTACGCTGCTTTTTGTTAAGTGCTAATGCTATCGCAGTGTGTGCGGCTAAAAACCAGCCTCTGTTGTGCTGAGAGTGTGTTAATCCCACACTTTGCCACGACATAAGAAGAGGAGGAGATTGCATGCTGTGTAGAATCACAAGGAAGTCAGTCCTGGATTGGGAATGTTGCCGGGAGCGTTTGAGCACGCAGCTGGGGGCATGCACGCACTTAAGCCTGATCCTGTTAACACGGCTGCTGGCCAGAGCTGGGACTGCAGGGAGATATGGACCCAAGAACAAATCACAAGCCTCCAGATGTTACCAAGGCACAAAGTAGATAGATGGGAAAGTTTGGGGGCTAAATCTGTTCTGTGTAATCACTCAGGACACAGAGAAGGGAAGGTAGTGTGTGTGTGTGTGTGTGTGTGTGTGTGTGTCTCATCACTGTCATGCCTGTTAACAGTGGTCTCGCGGCCTGCTGTGCTCATTCTTGTGCTCTCTA
Organism: Cephalopholis sonnerati; assembly: GCA_019142605.1. NCBI lineage: Eukaryota > Metazoa > Chordata > Actinopteri > Perciformes > Serranidae > Cephalopholis > Cephalopholis sonnerati. The sequence continues at coordinate 31,194,180 of JAGQAX010000008.1, forward strand.
CTCTTCGTAAACAGGAAGCAGATCCCTCTCCTCGCTGTGACTCTCTCCTTTCATCTGTCCTTTACTGTCCCTCTTTCGTCCTCTTCCTTCACTGCGTTCCTCTGTGAGTACATACAGTATATCTAGAAAATGACAGGCCCCCAGCTCCCACAGCACGTCCTTATTATGGAAAGCAAAACAGGCTGTTGTGTGAGCTGTTTCTTCCAGGATAAGTGTGACATAGTGGTGTGTCCTGGGAGGTTGAACCAGCTGCTTCTTACCTATTTTCTCCTCGCTCTATTCCTGGCATTCCTGTTTTTCCTCCCTGGGCTTCCCCTGGAAAGCTGTCAGAAGTTGAGCTACGGCTACAGTTGCCGGCAAAACTGTTGTTGTCATCTTTTGTTGCCTTTCCTCTTGTCCCTATTTAGCATGGATTTGGTGTTTGTGCGTGCATGAGGTGCTGCAGGCCCCGCAGGGCCTTCCTTTCCCACACCACTGGAGACATGAGGTGTTTGACAGAGCAGGAGGTTGAGGGGAGGGCTGGAAGGAGGTGCAGTTGGCACAGGATTACCACAGCACTGTTTGTTGTTGCTAAGACCAAAGATGTCATCTTTGGACTCCCTCTGTTACAACATACGCTACAAACAGAGTCACATAACACATGTAGAAACACTGGCTGGGAACCAAACACACACACACACAATTTATGCTCATAGCAAAGCTATCACACAGCCTTAAGAAATCTTCCCTCCCGTCCTCCCCAGTTTCTCCTCTCTCCTCTGTGTCTTTCTTCGACAGTCTTTTAAAGAGACAGCGGAACAGTTAGGTTTAATGCTTCACCATGGCTGGTTGGTCACAGTGTGTTCACGCTGAGCTTGGGGAATTGTGAAGGACTGATTTGACTGCCTGTTAGTTTTAGCTCAGCCCACACTACCCTCTAAATTGTCCAGAACAAAGGTCGTTTGAGAGCTCCTCAACCTTGTTTGGCTCCAGTCCTACTTTGAAGCCTCAGAGGCCTCGAGCTTTAGCACGCCAACTTTAGCTCGCAGGGTGTTTATGTGGGTGCAGACGTGCACAAACCACATGATGTGTGTGTTGAGTAATTTTTTTTGCCCGCTGAATGAGAACTTGTGCTCGCTAGCAGCGATGTTATCATCAGTCTACCCATGAGCTCCTCCTCACCTCTGCTAAGTCTGCCTCAGTCACTGGTCTTTTGGATTTACGACAGGAATTACATGGACCCAGACTGAATGGAAAGAAGCCTGCGTGGGAGAAAAGGCAGACTTTGTGGATTAATAACAGGGAGTGTTCGGTAGGACAGAGATAGAGGCAAGAGGAGGGGTGGGATGATGAGGCTCCGGCTTTTTGGCTGCCATGCTGCATTCCCTGCATTGGTTCTCAGCTGGTCACAGCTGGAACAAAGAGAAGTTAGTCGGGGGAAATCAGAGGCAATTTTGGATGCACTGATCCAGCTTTATTTCCCAACACTGATTCTGAGATCTGCTAATACAGAATACAGTCAAGTTGTCTCTTTTCCCAAATGTAACATAAATTTAAAAAGTGCTGCCTCACTGTGTGATTATTCTTTTTTGTGCATATTTTAATTATATGCCGCCAGACAGTTTATGAGGTTTTGGGACCATAATGTATCAACATCAACATTTTACTGTATCCTGACTTCAGGGCTTAACACATAAAAATTAGCTCACTGCAGCAAATGAATGTGGATTGCTCACGTCTGGTCGATACTTGATCTCCTTAATAAGGTCAGCACTGGCACTGAGTCAGACAGATTGTCTCGTTGTATTCCTACAGAGGACGGGTGTTTTGGGACTAAAGAGACAACCGTGATAGTAACAATGATGATCATGGCTTAGGACAGATTCTGATGTTTTTATAATAGGAGCTGGAGAGAGACTCGGCCTCGCAACACCACCTGTCCTCTTTGTGGACAGACAGTGTATATTTCTGTGTCTGCTCTCTGGATGCTTGTGTCAGTGCAGTGTTGGCCTAAATAATGTCATGTTCCACTGGCACAGCTCGCTGTTTGGACAGGTCCATCTCTGCTCACTTGCTCTGCATTACACATCTGACTAAGTGTCCATCTGTTAGCCGAACCACTGAGGCGTGACATCTTGATGCAGTAGGTGTACTAGGTGTGTGCGACTTTGTGTTGGAAGCCAGCATATGTATGTGTGTGTCTTTGTTTGAAACATAGAAATAAAATAACAGTCCTTCTCTTTCGATGGTGTGAGATTTGGTTACAGCAGCAGTATCCATTACAATTGCTTATTGTGTTTTTGAATGAGTGATGCACTGATGGGGAAATTTTGGGTGGATACCAAGACTGACGTTTTTATGTTGTTGTGTATTTTGTTTTTGTCGTAATTAATTCCCCCTTTTGTGCCAGGGAAACAAAGAAATTGTCATAATAAAAATATAATAACTGAATTGTTTTTAAGTCACTCAGCCCTTCATCACACTGTCTTCAAATTCAATCACACAAATGTATGAAACAACCCTAAATATACAATTCTTTCATGTGAAACTATATATAATATTTCATAATCTCCTCTCTAATATCTTATTTATATGAATTTATGTGAGAACATCAGTAAGTTTCTCCTTCAAACAACTGTATTTATTCAAGTCTCTTGTCAAAAGCTAAATTTTACATGATTATGTTTGAACCAGGGCTGTCAAAATAACGCTTTCATTTGATTAATTAATCACAAAAAATGAACCCTGATTAATCGTGTTCCGTGGTGTCCTTTGGCCTGGTGTGTCATTGAAGGCCACAGTGGCTCTGTCACACGAAGGAGGCAGACAAGACGACGCTGCTTGGCCCCATAAATGGAAGGTTTACATTTAAAAAATGCCCAGATGGAGCTGTTGATAGGAGCAACGTCTCTGAAGTTTCTGCAGTAAGGCATTTTTGAGCAAGTCTGTCTGTGACAGTCTAACTAACTCCCTTGCAAAATGGATTACAATGGACTGCAGACCAGTTTCAGTGGTAGAGGACAGGGGGACAAAATCCTGCAGCTTTACTTCAACACATCTGCCAAAATTCATTCTTAAATTTTTGAAATACTTTCACAGCAAATGTAGATGTATGCGATTAATTTAGATTAATTAATCACAGAGCGTGTAATTAAATAGATTAATTTTTTTAATCGCTTCACAGCCCTAGTTTAAACACATCATGAGAATATTGTAATTTACCTTTGCCTACTACTCAGTTTTACCAAACAGAGTTTGAATGCATCATAATGTAGTTTTGGCGACCGGCTGCTAACAGCTAACATGAACTAGCTCTTTTCCTGCCGATATCAACATGGATTTGTTGCTCACACAATGTTGCATTATCAGGGGAAAGTTTGGGTCCGTCCCCTGATACATTAATAGTAAAGATTACTGAATCCTCGAAGGCGTTCTGGGTAAGATCTCTGTTTGTCCCAAACTGTGGGATGCCATCAGTCTCGAGCCCTGCTTTTCAGCCCACCCAAAATTGATGTAAGACGAGAATAACATCGGTTGCTTCTATCAGTGATTGTCACCTTAAGGCTCAGACACACCAAACTAACATTTAAGAACTATGATGAAGGCTGTTGCCTGCGTCGCATTTGTCTCAGCAAAAAGTTGCACCTGAACACACCGCAAAGACTACAGCCAATGTCCAACTAGCACGTACATTCTGCCCCTGTGTGAGAGAAAATACCTCTCAAACACCTCTCCATCTATTTGTTATTAAAAAAGGGAAACTGGAAGACCGACAGGACGGATTCAAGATGCTAGTTAGCCAGTTAGCACATTAACAACACTACCTGATATCTGAAACAACAAATGACATTTACTGTGCAAACAACAACACACACAGATACAAACTGTTTCTGGCTAAAAAGAATAATCTTATCAATTATAACATTTGTTTTAGATCTTACTCCCTCTTGACTTTAGCCGTTTGTTTACTTTCCTCACTATTATTGCTCTTCTCTTGCACTGAGTTGAACTGCCAATCAGAGTGGTTTCATTCACCAATGGGCTCTGCTGACTAAGGTCAGGCTTTACATTTAGTGAAGGAACAGTTAATACTCAGGTGAAAGAAAAGCTGAAGTAGCTGCATATGTTGAAAGACGTCCCAACCTTACTGCACTGCTGGAGATCAGCCTGATTAATCACACAGACGTCTCTCTCCTTGGGATTTTCTCTTCAAATTTGTTTAGTTCACATGACAGTAATTGAGTACAGTATTGCCAAACTATGTTGTGCAAGGTTTACTTCCTCATCCTCTGTATCAGTTTTTTTTATTGTCTGTCTCTCTTGCTCTTTGTGGTCGCTCTCTTGGTTGTTATCATCCTCAGCGTATGCTGTGACTATAGTACGAGACGGGCAGAGAGCGGCACGAGGAGAGAAAGAGGTTTGCTCTGCAGACGGGGACAGAGATGGGTTGCTATTTGCGCTGCAGTGTTGTGTGTGGTTCTGTAGGTTTATTTTGTGATTGTCAGGGGAATCTGACGAGTATTTATAGAAGCTCTTGCTTGTCCTGCTTCCAATTTGCAGATGGATTACATTCCACTCAAACTTTGTGGAGGTGTGTGTGAGATGAAAGCAGAGGAAAGAGGGATGGAAAGAGAAAGTTTGTGACTTGTGATGGAGGGACAGAAAAAAGGGGGAGAAAAGCAGGGAGGAGAGGAGGGATGATGACTCACCCAGGAGGAGACAGACAGACACCCTAGGTGGCCAGGACCCCTCACATACTGAAGCATACCTGCACTGCAGTGCAGCCTCCTCACACTCTCTAACGCAGGAGCGTGTGGGCTGGCAGGAAGAGATTTATGGTATGGCTCCTCTTGTAATACAAACTCTTAATACACACACACACACACACACACACACACACACACACACACACACACACATATACACAGGATGGCAATATGAAGTCCCAGTAGACCAGAATGATGACTTGGCTTTAAAGTAGGCCAAGGACCAGATTGAAGGACACACACACACACACACACACACACACACACACACACACACACACACACACACACACACACACACACGTACGCCCACACTGAGTCATATTCACTCTCATCTTCGTTCTCTGCGGATTTTTTAAAAATAGCAGATTAATCCAGTGAAATGAGCAGTTCTGAGAATCCGTCAGTTGTCCATCCTAATATCCCTCTACCCCCTCATCCCTCTGTCTTCTCCTTTCCTCTCATTTTTATCCTGCTCCATGGCCGCCAGAGAGTCTCTGGTTGTGTGTGTTTGACCTTTGGGCGGGTGTGGAAGGACTAAGAATGATGAATTTATAACACAGTACAAAGAAATACAGAGCCAGGCGGGCGATTTGTAAATGAGTGACAACTTTCCAGAGCCCGTTATTCAGATGGGTTTGACTGAGAGATGATGCATTTCCACTCGCAGCGGGAAGTGTTGGTGTAACTGGAAACATGCCTTGTGACACTGTGACTCTGACCGTGCGATTATATGAGAGAGATGAGTGTTATTATTGTGCGTGGACAGCCAGGAAGTATGTTTGAGGCCGCTGAGTGACAGCCTCTGTCGGGTCTTCCTGTGGTTGCTCTGCGGTTCTGGTGCAGTGGGAACACTCTCGCTCTGTTTTCCAAGCCGTTTGACCGCAGTCCCAGATCCACGTACTGTTACTGGAATGTTATGGAGATAAATGAAAAGGAAGACAAAGGTCTTTCAGATTATTTCCTGACTTAGACTCTCAGTTTCAAGATCACACAAGCCTCTAAAATTTTACTACATAGCATGCACTCTGCTCTGTGAATATGCTGCGAAACAATGTTCTTCATTCAGTGTCTGTTTCTCTCTTGTTCAAGGAGCATGTTTGAGTGACAAGTGAAGGAGGAAGTGGGATCTCTGACGCTCCGCCCCCTCTGCTGGTGGAGCACCCTGCACATCTGAGCAGAGACCCCTGTAGTCACTTGGACAGGTATGAGGATATGAACGATGGAGCTGTATTAAACGCAGCTTTAGATCAGTTCAGCCAAACTTCACAATGCATAAATACATAAATACATAAAGAGAAGACAATAAACTGAAAAGACAATAATTATAAAATAGCAGCTATGTCGGAGGTTTATTATTCAAGAGTGAAATATTCTGTCGATGTACTCCTGCCAGCAACACTTGCTGCGGCTCCCTGCACCACCTCAACCTTCTTATGTGTTGAAGCTTTTGGTATTGTTAATTTGGCTGATATCTTTAGTTTATGTGTGTTTCCCTGTCATTACCTCTGAGTTCTGTATCCTATGGTTTTATGCATTATTATACTGGGGATTACTCCTTTGATCAGAATCCTCACTGCTGTTACAGCAGCTCCCTGTAAGAGCAGAATTTTCTTTCAAATCTAAATGGTCAGTGGCGACACAAGAAGTGCTTCGTACCTTTTAAAAATGTATTAGGATGCAGATATTCTTTGGTTCCCAAAGGGTCATTGCATAGCAGGTAGGGGTGGGGGATATAGACAAAAATTCATATCCTGGTATTTACAAGCTGACTGGCAATACATTATACATATCTTGGTATTTTGTACGAAATGGGTTACATGTTTTCAGTTGCCAGTCAAAGCCACATTTGAGATGTCACAAGCAGTTAAATAAAATGCAAAGACATGGATCTTTTTCCCTGTTTAAAAACGTGCGGTTGCACAACAGTTACACCTCCAAAACAGGGGATGGCGGCGGGGTTTCTGTGAAGCGCTGTGAAGTTAATTCAAAACACACCTTAAACACACATAAAACATGACTTGATAGCAACAATTTCAAACACAAGTACACAAATTAGCTTCACTATAACTCGCAGCATTCACAGACAAAGCACTTGTCTTTATCTGGACATATTTTCCCCACAAATACAACATGCTAACGTTATTAGCACAAGGCTATGGCATTTTACATTGTATGAATTAGCCTAGCGGCTAGCGGACTTTTCCTCGAGTCATTGAAAACCAGGGACAACAGCAACATTTAACAAAGATTATGTTATAAAATTCAGCTCCATTACAGCTCACAAGGTTCACCGACGAAACAACTGCCTTTTACCATACTGAAGTCGTGTTACAATATTATTGCGATTTGAAATGTTTTGCAGTATACTGAGTATCGCAGTAATGTATTTGGATGTTTATAAACACAACAAATTAAATGAAAGTGATGTTATATTTAATAAAAGATCAGTTCCATTAAGAAGAGGCAGACCAAAAGTGATGTAAGACAGTGGTTCCCAACTGGTTCAGCCACAGAGTCCACATTTCTCCTTAGTCATTAGTTCAAGGTCCACATAGTTTAATATATTCAGTCTCATACTTGTGTTTGGCCATTTCATTGAGCTAGTTTGCTGTCTCTGTCAAGTGTATCTCCGTAAGTCACTTACACTGCAGCAGGAAATAGCACTTCAAAATGAAAGCTCTGTGCTGAATTTACTGTACTTCAAAATAAAGTGTGTTTTTTACAAACTTGACAAGTTTGCGAGTCACCTGGGGATCCGTTCAGAATGGACCTGTGACCCACCAGCTTGAAACCACTGATGTAAGAAGTGAATTTGTACACCAACAAGACAACTAAATTTACTATAAATTAACATTAACTATATTGCAATTTATTACCTTTTTTGAGCTACAAATTCTGTCCCCAGAGGAAAACTTTATCGACATCTGTTTTGATAGTTTTCAGTCTGTTTATCGCACTTTAGCCATTCTTATTACTGCAAAATGTATCTAATGGACTGAAAAAGTAATTGCTTTTATTATTCTAGAAGGCTACCGAAAGTTTTATTAATACTTTTCAGTATTAATGACTCATATAATAAAAAATCGATACTTGGCTTCTGTGTATCAATACGATATTGCCGTGCAAGATATTGCCCATCCTAGTTCCCTCAAAAATACGTGAAACTAGATAGTTTTAAAATGCTGTTTCATCCGGACTTTAACAATTCAGAAAGAGCATATATTTATGAAAATAACATTTTGTGATTTCCAGATTCTGGATTGAGATTCAGGACCATTCGACTTCCTCATGCTGCTGTAAAAAGATTAAAAAGAGCCACAAAACTCAATGGCTGCACTGACCAAATTCCTGAGTAGAGCAAACTGTAATGTCTTCCACATTTTTCACATTTTTATGTTCAGAAAATCCAGGTAGACTGTGGAAATGGTTCGTAGGTAGGGAAACCCTGCTGTGATGCCAGAGCCTTGTAAATCCTGTCTGCTTGGCATGAGTAACGGTACGAGTAGCGGCGCTGTGAGCAGCTGACACACAGCAGAGGCCAGACTCACAAACCTGCCAGGTCAGACAGCTCAGACTGTAAGCATTGGTGATTTGATCGGGGTGTGTGAGTGTGTTAACACCAATTAACAGCACAGCCTGTGATCGTGTGTTAATTGTTGAAGTTGTATTGTGCCTTTTTTTTTTTTCTTCCACTGTGTCACCAAAGTCCCACTCTGTATGATATGTGTCGTGAAAAGCCTAATTACAGCACACTGGCGTCACACAGACCAAGAGGCGTGATGCTGTGGTCTGTGAGTTCTTATGTTTGTTGTAATTTATTTATTTTTACACATGTGCTGTGTGCCTGCCTGTGTGTCTGTGGTCTGTTGGTACTGTATAGCCAGGCAGCTGCACTCTCTCCAACCGTCAAGGGAACACCCGCTGTGACAATAATGTATATTGATTTTGGCCGAAAATACCCGAGTGATTGGAGATTGAAGTGTTTAATTCCACTTTGCGCCTGTGCCAAGCTTTGCATCGGTAATCTATTTCAGCTGGGACTTTTACGCTGCCATGGGCACTTCTGTCTGCTTTACTCTTTGCCTTGTTTACACAGTTTTTAAACTTTGCTTTCTGACTCTCTTTCTCTCAGAGGCCAACCAGTACTTGTTTTTAAAGCCATAATACCTGTATCAGTCGTTCAGTGTTAAAAATATGGTATTTCAACTGGTGCTCAGCTTTTTCACATAAACACACATCACTTTTAATAAGAATCCCTTAAAGGAGCAGTGTGCAGTACAGGTGTGCCATGTCATCTTGTTCACGATAACAGCAGCATCATTTTTAATATACTCCTAGTATTTAATTATTATGAAATTAATATCCTGATACTCGCAGTATTTATACTCGTTGACATATTGATGTCATACTGTTACCCACGGCAACAACAAGCATGATTGAATTATTACAGACTCCGCGGTGGTTTCAGAAAGAGGAGCAGCTTCAGTAGTGTGGAATAAACTGAGGCGTCCTGAATGTTTTATGAACAGCCCCGGACTTCTCAGACTCTTTTAGCGAGTTACCGCTCAGAAAGAACTCATTCAGCGGCTCCTCTGGCAGCAGCACAGCGTCTCTCCCTCTTCTCTTTCGCCCGTACACACACAGGAGTCAGTGTCATCAAGTGATTTTGTCATAAACCTTTGGTAATGTAAACCTACATGATGCTCACAGCTCGACAAAACACTGCATATATGTGAATGTGTGATAGTTGTGGTATCATAACAGCCTGTCACAGGTTACAGCGTGATGATTAGAGGAGAAATGGCAGAGCATAAAGGTCCAGGTGGAAAAAAACTACTCAGTCATTTAGGATTTTACTAAAAGAAGGAAACCACCTGTTGATTTATATATTTAGATCTCAGGGGACATTTTTTGTGTTTGAGAGCTGTTTAAATGTGTAATTAGTCGTAGATTTTATTTTGTTGAACTATTAGTATTGTATACAGAATCTGAATCTCACTCTGAGTTACTGTTGTTGTTCACAAACTAAAGAAATGAGAGACCATTTTTGTTTAGTTTTTACTGAATATTTGAAGGTAAACTGTTAACATGTAAAACTATATCACTTATTTTGTTGCAACTGTTACTTTTTTTTTTTTTTTTTTTTTTACTGATTTGCCATATGGTTAAGAATATCGTTATCGTGTGGCATATAGCAGTGGGGATTGCAGTTTGCAACCAGCTGAAACTTTTCCCATGTGCCAGCAGTGAACTCCCACTTTGGATTCCTTCAGTGTTCATTGTTCAGGAGGTTTTTGCCAGGAGCCAAATTATCCACAGAGGTCTCTTCCTGTTTACAACAAACGGATCAGGCAGTTAAAACTAGTAAAAACACTGAATAAAGCAGTTTCATGTTCCAAATCAGGGTTTCTCTTCCGCTGTTTGGCTTGTCACTGCACATTATGGAGGGACTATGCAGACCCACTGTTTGGTTTGTCCGTTCTGGGCTACTGTAGAAACATGATGGTGCAAAAGGGTGGCCTTTGCGGATGAGGACCCGCTCCCTATGTAGATATAAATTGCTCATTCTCAGGTAACAAAAACATGACGATTCTTATTTTCAGAAGGTTAAACACCAAAGAAAACACACTTATATTCCATTTCTACCAGTATGTCCCCCTAAATTTTACACACTGGACCTTTAAATTTTAAAATATATATATATGACCTTGGAAATAGTGCTATGACAAAACAATCATCTCAAAATCCTTCTGCAAACCTCACTGACAATAAAGAGAAATATATTATTTAGGACCTCTGCTCAGTTACAGCACAGTTCAGTGCACCAGCACCGCGGTCACCCCACACTGAACGCCTATAACAGCCCACATGAGCCTTTGTTCATCGTCTGTGATGTGAAAACATCAGATTTTCCTCACAGTTAAAGAAATAAGAAGTGTGCCTCAGTTAAAAAGATCCCAGCGCACTGAGGAGCGTCTTGCTCGTACGGCTGCTGACAGGTTGACAGCCGCAGTGTCAATCATGCTGGACGGCAGTAGAGGAGGTTGTGCCAGCACTTGGTTCTAAAGCAGTGTAGCTGGTTTCGTTAACTTTCAGCTTCGGAGCAGAGCTGCGGAGAGAAAAACTGAATCGTTGCGTCACATGGCCTCTGTTTCTGTTTCCATTTCCTCTCTATTTTGTAGTTTAGTCATTCTGAGACAAAACTGGGTTTGTCTAAACTGATGATCTGAGTCATCAGGGTTTAGGGGGTAACCCAAATATTTAATGTCAGTGATAAGTCAAGTGAAAAATACACCATGTCAGGGTTTCCCCGACAAAGACGTTTAGTCCTGGTGATGACCCACGCACTTTCTGTTACCTATCACTTTAGATTACAACCAGAGCATTAGCCACATCCATGAATTGTGTTTTTATCACCTCAGAAACATTGATAAAATAGGATCTATTTTAACTTTAAGAGATACAGATACTGTTGTACATGCTTTTATCTCTTCATGTCTTGATTACTGCAACAGCCTTTATTCCTGTCTCAATTAAAAAACCTTCAGATTATTCAGAACTCAACCACAAGGCTTTTAACCAAAACCAGGGAGTACGACCACATCACATCAGTTTCAGCCTCTTTACATTGGCTCCTTGTTTGTTTTTAGGACTGACTTTAAATCTTATTGATACTTTAAAGGCTCTTCATGGCTCCAGATTACATTTCAGACCTGTTAGTCCCTCATGAACCTTTACGTAGTTTGAGATCCTCGGGCAGAGGACTTCTGCTTGTCCCAGAGTCCAGACTGAAGACCAAAGGGGACAGAGCCTTTTCTATCAGGGGCCCGAGGCTCTGGAACGATCTGCCCGAGGATACAAGGCTGTCTGAGTCACTGGCTTCGTTTAAGTCTCTCCAAAAAAACGTACTTTTATTGGAAAGCTTACGAGCTATCTATCTATTTTATTGCTTTTATTTCCCATTTATTATCTTGATTTTATTTTTGGCCATCCTTATTTTATCTTTTACTTCGGTGACTTTTGGTTCTCCTTGTGTTTTAAATGTGTTTAGTTTTATTGTACAGCACTTTGTAACTGGGTTTTGAAAGGCGCTACAATAAAAAAAGGTTTATTATTTTTATCATTATAACTGTTTATGGTGTTTGCAATGTGAAATAGCGCCTCTGCTCTTTTTCACTAAAGCTTAATGTTTTATTTCATAAAAGTGTATTAACTTTTATGATGTTAGTAGACGTGGCCTGAAGTCACCTACCTTCTCTGTAAAACACTGCAGCAAACTCTGTCATTGTAAATGGGAATATATTGATATATAGCTGATCAACAGTACACAATACATTCTATGAACATATTGGTAACACTCTCCATGAAGACCACATCTGTAATGTGTTATGAGGGAATTGTTAGGCATTTGTAACGGTTTATGGCTACACTCATAAACACTTCTGATGTGCTATATCATGGTCATAAATCATTTTAGATGTGACTTGCAGTGAGTAATGACTGTCAAGTGTCTTAAGCACAGTTCAGACCAGTGATCCGTGATGAGATTAAAATTCAGAACGTTGCAGAGAAAAGTTGCAGCAGTGTGAACTTGACTCAAGCCGGCTGATGATGTCACCTGCAACTCAGCTGGTTAAATTGCCGGTGTCTGGTTTTAGAACGTAAAGCATGCCAGCTGTTTCAACAGTCAATTGACTTGAAGTGAGGTCCACTGGTCAAGTCAAAATGACTGCAGACAGTATGTTTGCTTGCTGCAGCAGGTGCTCCGTGCCCACCGAGCCCTCTGTTAACGTCGTCACAGTGTGCTGATGTCAGACGGTGGGTTGCTGCTGCTGCTCACTGTATGTGCTTATGCTGCCCCCACACATATACACTCTCAATGACTGATTAATTTGCACTGGTTACTTATATTATTGTGGCGTATTTATTATGAATACAGTCCATCTGATGCTCGTTTTGTTTGTTTTTCGCCATTCCATCACTACTACAAGCAGCTGTAGCCAGTGTCTCACTATTTCTATCCTCATTCATATTTTAAGAAGCCACTAATTATATTCAGCCACAAAATAGGACTGAAAAGCTGGAAATCAGTGTACAGAGAGTTGTTGCATAGAGATGATACACCATCTCATTTAGTTGAATGGAGGTGGGGATGGGGATGGTGCTTAGCTAGCAAGCTAGCTAGCTTTACCATATAGCATACTCAGTGGGAATTGTAAGGGCTGCAACAACTGCTGTCCACTTACCGTAAAACTTCAATTAAAAGCCGGGGCTATTATTTGCTTAAATCACTGAAATCAACAGGCCTATGTTTGGGACAGGCCTTTAATTCCTTTCACACAAATCTGTTGCTCAGCAAATATCGGAAATACAGTCAAATTGTTTATTCAAACCAGTATGAATATTACTTGTATAAAAATTAAGCTTCAGATAATATTTCAATTATGAATCATTCATTTGATCTAGCTACGACACAACACCACTTTATCCTGTTAAAACTAGGGCTGGGCAATATGAAGATATTGTATCTTGATAGAGATATGAGACTATATATCTTCTTAGATTTTGGATATCGTTGTATCGTGACATGGTATAAATGGTGTTTTTCTTCCCTTCATTTTAAAGGCTGCATTACAGTAAAGTGATGTAAATGTATCAACTTAGTCGACTTTTTAAATTTGTTTTTACGCTTGCTATAACTCTCTTAGTACTTATATCCAAATTATTGATGATTATTGATCAAAAAACAGTTAAAACAATACTCAAAACATTTTTATGAAAAACCCTTTTGATTCTTTTGATCTGACGACCCCTGTGGATTGAAGAAATATGAATAACTCACAGGGTAATCAAGGAATGGACACATAATTTGAGGTAGCCAACAATCTGCTTTTATACATCCGAAGACGTTCTTTAAAATAGTTCTAACAGCAAAAGATCGTTGTGGCACATACGGAAGTAGTGACTAGAGCTAGGGATCCCTACTTCCAGTCATGGTCGCCATTTTGTCAAATAGGCCTGTTGAGACAGGTGTTTATTTGTTCAAATGAGTAGCCACACTGGGCAAGTAAGAGGGACTGGATGTTTAATTGGCACTAGGCTTTCAGATCGGAGTTTGTCCCTTTCTAAGCTAGCAATTATGCAGATAGTGACCTTGCAAGATTATTTGTGTCAATGAGTGTAGTCACAAAGCATTATGAATGCATTATAATTCACTAAGAGTGCCTCATAACACATTATAGATGTGGTCTTTTTGAAAGTGTTACCACTTTATCCACAGGCAAATGCACTGTGTATACTCTCTCTCTCTTTTCTGTCTCAGTCCTTGTCTCGCTGTCCTTCCTCTGTCGAACTGGTCTGTGTTCTGCAGTCAAGGTTATGACCTAGAAATGAAGTGACCCCAGCCTTTTTGCCAGGAGCGGCTGTATACCTCGGCTACTCCATAGAGAGCAGTGGAGACGGGGCTTCAGGCCGCCTTGTTCTGTCTCACTTCCCTAATATTAGCCTGTCCCTCGTTCTGCTCCAGTTGAGAGAGGCATTACGACTGTTCTGAGATCGCCGCTCCCATCAGCGTTGTCTTGGAAACTGTTGAGCTTATCAAGCCCATATGACCCAAGGACATCTCACACACTCAGATGGCAGCGTCTCTGTGTTTTTTTTTGTTTTGTCATTTAATATGCTCCAAACAGCAACATGCACTTTCACACACTTGTTTATGACGGAGAAAGTGGTGTGATTAAAAGGCATCTGGTTTCATAAAGTACAAAGTAGTCCGTACAGAGTGCAAGCAAATAAACTGTTTGCAGTTTATTATATGAATTAGCAGCACAAACTGTGTGTTGATTGGTATCACATAAATCCTCCCCTCTCATTGGCACTCCCTCATATAAATACTATCTAGCCTCCCTCTTAATTTTCTTTTACACTTATAAACATGAATCCCCAGAAGGGAGGCTCCCCGCTCCCAGTCATAAATTGTGAAGCGAGTCAAGTCCTGGATCCTCTCGCTCCAGAGTTTTTTTCCAAGTGGTTGTGAGAAACTCTGGTTGTGCAATCTCTAAAGAGGGATTAAGCCTGTGGAGAAGAGGAGAGGAGGGGATATGAAGAGAGACACAGAGAAGGATGTGAAGGGGGAAATTGTGTTCTTGTAGGGAAGTAGTGATGGCAACCGCTCTTGAAAGGCGACGACATCACTAAGAGACGAACAGGGGAGTGGGGGAGTGGGGGTGGCTGAGAGAGAAAGAGAGAAAGAGCGAGATGCCCAGGATGGAGATATAAAAGAAAGATGGAGGGAACGTGATATGTTAATGGATTAAGGAGAGAGCGCGGAGATGGAGGGATGGAGATTTGTGTGTCTGTTTAATGTCATAGGGAGCCAGGCTGTTTAAAAGAGACTTCAAAGAGACTAGCTCCCAACATAAACTAAACTGACACACACTCACACACATGCAACACACACAGAGAAGCAGTGCCCGGGGCTGCAGTGAGCACAGAGGAGACCTGAGGTGTCCTCTGCCATGCCTGATTAGAAATACAGTGAGTGGCTGAGAGACGGCGATGGGAGAGTGTGTCTGTGTTAACTCAACGTACATGCATATAAATCTCCCCTGCCGCTGCTCGGAGCGCTGCTGTCTACTTCTTTTACATCCGCTGTGATCAAATAGCATTCAGGGAAACCAGTTGACATCTCTGACAGCATTTTGACACGACTTTGTGAGCAAGAATATATGTGTGTATTTCTGTGGCAGAGTGCCTCCGTGTCGGCGTCTGTCTCTGCCAGAGCGCACTGTTATGTGTTTGGCATATGCGCCGAGCTCTGCCTGGGTGCCGGGAAAGGTGAAAAGGATCCAAGTTTCTGCTGTGATATCAGGTTGTGTCATGTTACTGCGTGGAGGTCAAGCGAGGCCGGTACAATCCAGCAGCGGTCAGAGAAGCACAGAGAGGCTGAAGAGCAGGGACTGATTTTCGGGCTTCCCACTGGTCTTGGAATTTCAGGAATTTTGAGAGGAGTGATCCAAACAGTGAGGCAAGCAATTTGAAGAATTCTTTGAGGATATCCGAGAGGATCTGAAATTTTTTCCAGACAGAAAGAAATATATCAGAATGGGTTTTATAACTTCTGCTAGGGCTGCGACAGTATGGATTTTTCTTGCTATATTGACAAGGCAACATATCCCCAAGATTTGGGAGTGAACTGCCAACATTTCCCATCCCCCACCCCCCACAAATATTATTAAAGACTTTACCGTGCCCGCTGGCAGTTGGTGTCCTACTCACAGAGTGTTAGGCACGTGTACATCTTGAATGTGACTGTACAGTATGTATATGAACCACTCTGCAGACTGGATTCTCTACTCACAGTGACAACAGAGTGACAGGACGGCTGACTCATGAACTGTCCAACGTGGGTTGAATGCACATTGGCAGGTCTGCGTTTCATACATCTGGTATATGAAATGTCTTTGTCGTCACTGTGCTGCATTTTTCTAAACTGTGTTAAACACCGAGGCGTTGTCTCACTCCCTCTTCCTCTCCTTGAAGGTCTTGTACTCACTTTCTAATGTCACAATGGAGGGACAACTACGCAGGTTGATTTTAGCGCTGCTCATCATAGACTATATTGCTGTCATTGTTCATTTGAGTCAAAGCATACAGTTTGAAAACGAGGCACGGCTCCAACTAGAAAACAATGTTTTGATGCATTGGATGTGCTGAATGTGCATATTAAGTTAAGTACAGAACACATTCTCAAATGAACCGCACCACAATTCGTTTGTAACCGGACCAAGACCACCTCTTCAGAAGGCTCTCAGTCCGGTTGTTGTGTGTGTCCGAGTGCGATTGCTGTGTTCACACCTGCCCAAATGAACCACACTTTGGGGGCACATAAACTTGAGTTCAATTGAACCGAACCAGACAGAGCAGGTGTGGAGGCAGCCTAGGAGATTGTGATGTCTACCTGCTGTCTTTCGCTCAACGCAGACTTGACCGGAGGAGCTCCAGTCTCCATCTTTGCTGTCTGTCAGGGCACAAATGTCCACTTGGACTCAACAATAAACTGATGAGATTATAGTGGTCAAAGGTCAAGGTCACTGTGACCTCACAAAACAAGTTTTTCAGCCATAACTGAAGAATTAATTTGCAAATTATGAAAAAAATTGACACAAATGTCTAATAGGATAAAATGATGAAGAAATGACTTTTTAGATCCAAAAGGTCAAAGGTCAACTTCGCTGTGACATCAAGTCCTGCAAAAACACTTCTTGTCAGTATTCAGCATCATAACTCAGGAACAAAAGAGCAGACATTTGATCAGATACTGAATTGGTGACACTAATCTTGAGTGTCATCTTGAAAACTGTGCTGATTGTACAGATCGTCTGTGTCACCAGGTTGAAGATGTGTGTGAAGCACACACACTGTAGCTTCTTTGCAGCAACATCCATATTTGAAGCAATGTAAAACCAAACTGTTTCAGAGTCTTAAGTGCATTGGGGGTGTGGTGGGAACCCTGCAGAAACTCTGGCTTGCAGAAAAACACACAGGTTATATATATAAAAGAGCGAAGATGTATTAAACAGCCAGGGTGAAAACTAAGCTAAGATACAGTAATAAACCACAGAGCATGGCAATATTTTATAGCACTCAGTGAGTCATCACACGTGCTTCCTCTACACCTATTGCACTAAGAGTAACACCTGTGTGTGTTAACCATAACTGCGGTCTGTAGTGTGAATATAGCGCACACACACACACACACACACACACACACAGACAGAATGTCACATGCAAAAATCAACTACTGTATATGACTTTCTTGTGAAACTAAGAAAAAATGACTGCAGCTAACCTTTAAAAAATCCCTTTTGAGGATTTCCTTTTTTATTATTTATAATAACTATTGAAATGCATTATAATTTCCCGAACTTAAAGAGCTTTGCAAATGTAATTTGAATACATTTATAATATAATTAGTATAATATAGTTAGTAGTAAGTAACATATTTTTGTTGTCGGTTATTCTGCTGCTTATTTTTCTCGATTTAATCCATTAATTGTTCGGTGATGGTTTATGAAATGTTAGAAAATTGTAAAAAAACCACAATTTCTTAAAGCCCAAGATGAGGTCCAGAAATTTCTTGTTTTGTCTGACTAACAGTCCAAAACCCCAAAATATTCAGTTTACGATCACGTGAGACAAAGACAAGCAGCAAGTCCTCACAGTTTAGAATCTGGAACCATTTTCTATCAATCAAACTGGTTAATCAGATGAATGTGTTGGCACCAATGACTGTATATAAAGATGGACAACACGTCTCTACTTCCTCTCACTGTTCAAAAATGAAGCCGGATACAGCCGCTGCCATCTTGCGCAAGCCAGAGTTTGTGCAGTTACAAAGTGAAGCCACGGTATCGAGTTCCTGCTCAGACACCATAGCTCAAAGCGCTTTTTACACTACGAGTCACGTTCACCCATTCACACACATATTTACACTCTGGTGGCCGAGGCTACCATACAAGGTGCCACCTGCTTCCCAGTTTTTAACACACTCACACACAGATGGAACAGCCATCGGGAGCAATTTGGGGTTCAGTACCTTGCTCAAGGATACTTCAACATGTGGACTGGATCGAACCGCTGATCTTCTGATTGGCGGACAACCCGCTCTACCTCTGAGCCACAGCCACCTCGTATTTTATAGTATCAGACTACTTGAACGCTTGAACATACATCAGCAATAAGAACTACCTAAACTAACAAAAAACATCTGTAGAAAAAAATTTGATTTTAGTTTGAAGTTTGGCCCATGTCCAACCACTAACATGGAGCAGGCGGGGTTTATGTCCTGTACTGCAGCCAGCCACCAGGGGGCGATTGAGATGTTTTGGCATCACTTTTGGGGAGCTGTCGAGCTGTCCATCCACTGTGCTCAATGCCATTAAACATAAAAAGTAAATTTGAAGAGCTTCATCTATCAAACGGTGTGTTACGAATCATAAAAACACCTAAATCCAATTAAAAATGTGTCATTTTTTTTATTAAAATCATCTCATATTTCAGTGTGTCTCTGACTGAGAGAAAGCTCCAGAGGTGAGGCGTCAGGAAAGCTGATATGCCGATAAAGTTAAAAAGGCCGCTGTCAAGCGATCTGACGTGAACAGTTCTTGGTGTAGACGCCAGGCCACTAAGAGACTTGGGTTAAATTTTAAATTTGATTCAATCTGCAGCTGACTGAGTGCCAGTTTGAGCAGATGCACTTTCATTAACCCTGTCAAAATCTCTTGTTGCTATAGTCACTTGATTTCATAATTGTCTCCTCTGCGGCCGAGCAATCAGAGTGTTGCATTTATCTGCTGGTGGTTTGTCTGCACTAATTTCTCTTTGTCAAGAAGAGAGATAAGATCTTGCAAGGTTACAAAACTCCTGTGAATCGCACGACAAGCTCGACAAGAGCTCTGAAATTTGAAGTCTCTGGGTCAGCTCTGCATCTGAGAGCAGTAATTTGGTTTTTATCAAACTGCAGCAGATGATATGAACTTGTCACATAGTAGCGCTCCTTGTTATGGACTATTTAACGCAGCCCTCACTTCTGACTGCAAGTAGTAATTACAGTTAGCATGATTAGTGGCTGTTTGTGGTACGGCTCCAACTCTCTTTTTCTAACTTGCCTTGTTAAATATACATAAATACATGTATAATATACATAGCTTCAACTTGCCAGAAGTGGTCGAAGCACTGCTTTAGTGGGACATTGAAAGTATTTGGCTCCATGGGCATAAAAAGTTTGAGAAAAGACACACTCACAGAGAAGGGACAAATCTTTACTCTTTTGTTTTCTGCTGTGGACGGCACTTTGTGCCACCAGAATCCTATCAGGTGGAATTTAGAAATGCTACTCTGCAGTTCTTCGTCCTCCGCGGCTGCTAAGCAAAGCTAAACTAAGCTAAGCTAAGCTAGCTATGCACAAACACTTTTTTTTCCCCCTTCCCTCCCAGGGGCACGAGAGAAATCACCGTGGCCAAATTAATTTTCTCCCTTGTGCTTGTGCTGCTGCAACCTGAGGGATCACTGAGGCAGAGAATCAGCCAAAGAGAGGAGAGATGGTGCTGGAGGAGGGAAGGAAAGGGGAGCAGAGGAATTTTAATGTGGCTGTGTCTGTCTCTCGCTGCCTGCCAAAGAAAAGCAATTACTATCACAGCTCCTCTCTTTTCTGCTGTGTGTGTGTGCGTGTGCGCTCACCTGCGAGTGTGTGTATGTGTCTGACTGCACTTTAGCGCTCAGGGATTTGGTATGTTACATGTATAAAGGGTAGATTGGCTTGTACACTGCAGGGTGTTTGTGAACTCTGACACAGAAGACGGCTGTTTCTGCTGTGTAACTTTGCTGGAAACTTGAAAGCAGCCAAAGCTTTGCTCAGATACCGTGAAACGTCGTCTCCAAAACACAGATGTCAATGTTTATTGTGCTTTTAATGATGCCTGAGACTAACCCAAGTGATGAACTTTTACATACTACCCACATAGATTGACTATTTTTCTCCTGGAGTGATGTAAGACAGAAATCCAGCAGTGCACAGTGGCTCTCTCTGAGTGTGAAGGTGACCATTTGGAGGAGCGCTGATAAACAGCCGACAGATAAGAGCCGAAAGTCATACAGACAGACGGACAGACAGGCAGGCGGAAGGACAAATGGAGGCACTGGGAAGATACTTAGGAGTAGAGCTGTGGGAGGGGGTGGAGGTTGAGGGGAGTGAGGAGAAATAAAGCGTCATCGCCTCTGCAGAGCTTTGGAGAGGCCTATGATTGTGTGTGTAGCTCAGGACTCACCATCACTCCTCGCCTCAGCCAGAGCTTTAACATTTCTTTTCTTCTGTCTTTCGTTACTTTATTAGGATGCGGAGGTTCGCCTACTGTAAGGTGGTTTTGGCCACCTCCCTGGTGTGGGTGATGCTGGACATGTTCATTCTGCTCTACTTCAGCGAGTGCAACAAGTGTGATGAGAAGAAGGAGAGAGGACTGCCCGGGAGAGAAGGTGAGTATATAGTGCCTCACATTAACATGTCAGCAGAGACACACTCTCACATCCTCCAGCATCTGTTCATGTGTGTGTGTTTCTGCCGCAGATTCCCTGACCAGGCCGCGGGACGGGCCCGGTGAGGGGGGGAAGCCTGTGGTTATCCCTAAGGAGAACCAGGAGAAGATGAAGGAGATGTTTAAGATCAACCAGTTCAACCTCATGGCCTCTGAGATGATTGCTCTCAATCGAACACTGCCCGACGTCCGCCTGGAAGGGTGAGCAGCCTCCCTGCAGCCAATCATTTGTACTGTCACTTACTCTCACTCTGCTCATTAAGTTCCCCTCCGAACGACTCTCACTGGCTCCCACTGTTGGGATGGTCCACACTGGTGATCAGTTATAAACCACAAGCCAGATGTCGGGCCTGAAACTTGAACAATCAGTCACACAGTGAGTCGGTGTTGTTCTGCAGAGGTTAGTTATGATTAATGACAGGGCGAGGCAGATGTATGGATGCATGAGTCAGAGCAGAGACGACAGCTTCAACAACAATTATGATTGCGCTGTAGATTTACATTAAAGCTGGGGTAGGCAGAAATCTGGCAAGCTCTTCCCTCTCTTTCCTAAGCTCCTCCCATCAGACGCACTTCATACAGTAACCCAGTGTTTCCCATACATTGATGTGTTTAATCCTATTTCATTTTACAGTTGGGCGCAGCTCATTAACTCAGCCCATCAGCCCCTCACCCCCCTTGCTGCTCACTCTCTCTGTTTGTGAGTTCACAAATGTGACAAGAATTAGCTAACCATCCCCGTCCCTCTGCCGCTCTCCCTGTTACTGTCGTCAAATCAGGTCAACTTTATTTATAAAGCACATTTCATACGGGAGGCGTAAACTGAATATGCTTACGACACATCAAATGATAAAGTATTTCATGTACAAAAACAAGCAGGACATGATAAAAACAAACAAAATAAGAGGTTACTATTGTTGTTATTATTCTTTAAAAAGTGGGAGATAATAACTAAAAATACTAACAAATAAAAATACAATTAAAAACTTAACTATAAGCTTGCAAAAAAGATACGTTTTTCAGTTTGCTTTTTTTTTATTATGTTTTTATTGAAGGATTATTGAAAACCAAAAATAAAATTACAAATAAAACAATATTTTTCCTTCCATTTTTTCTTCTCTGAACAAACACCTACCTTAAAAGTTCGCGGAGGTACAGGTTCAACACACGTAAATAAAATAAAGCACAGAAGAAATCAAAGTAAGCAAAGTAAATTAGTAAATTATAATAGTAAATTGAAATAAAAAGGAAATGAGAAAAGAGGAGAAGTTCTATTGAACAACAGTGTGTGAGAGTAACTAGCACTAATGTACAATTACATAATATTTCTCTCCTAATCAGGAGGGAGTGTTCTCAGGCTAATAAAATAAACTATCAGGCATTGGTCTCAAAGCCAGACAGAGCATGATGGGAGGTTAGGGGACTTCCATTCTGGCAAAATTCTGAGACGAGCGAATAGAGAAGCACACGCCACGATATAGTTTGCTTTTAAAAGAAAACACTGTTGCAGAAGGTCCTAGTTCATACTGTAGACTGCTTCACCAGCAGGAGAGCAGGCTGCAGCTCAGGAGACCTACCTTCAGTCAGTGGCTCAAAGTCAGCCAGCACAACCCCCCCCAGCGCCAGGTGTCACAGCAGGCTGGTGGCCAGTGGCAGCGCTGTGTTCTCTTGGGTATTGGCAGCAACAGAAAGTTTGCCGATTGGGGGTGTCCAGTCCCCTGGAGCTGGGGTTTACACTGGCTGAATTTGAGTCGTTGCAGCCGCTGATTGGGGGTTTGTCTCCAGAGCTGCTGCCTGTTCTTCCAGCAAGGTGGTTTGTAGGGGCGGGGAGTGAGATGGAGGACACACTGTCATTTACTGCTTTAACTTATTTTAGCTACATAAATGTGAACTCAAAGCCGCAGCTGTGAGCCTTTAGCACCAGTTAGCAGAAGGCTAAACTGTTAGCAACATTCCCTCTCTATTTTTGCAATGCTTCACCATCATTTTCATCACCATTTTCTGGGTCACTTTGCAGTGTAGGCAGTTGTTGCCAATGCTGGAACAGCAATTTTCTCTGTAGGATTCTCTGCTGTTGCACCAGGCTTTCACTGAAGGGACGTGCATGCACATCTGCATTTGTAGAACAGTCAATAGGAACGCCTTCTTTTTGAAATGACCTATATCATATGTTGGAGCGGTCTGACTTCTGCATAAGGAGAATAAGTTTCCTTGTCACAACTGTACCACATTAAACGGCCTGAGTTTCATACTTGTCTGCAAAAGGTAACACACTCGTAGCACCTAGAACAGCAACTAGTGGGTTAGATTACCAGTTCTTGTCAAAGGCATTAGAGGAACATTTAAACATATTTTTCCAGTAAATGAACAATTTCCAACATGTCCAAAGAGAAAGTTACTGTCCTGTCTGCCTCTTTACACCAAGGCTGAAGCCAAATGTCCAGCCATTATAGCTAGCTATTAAATAGGTCTGTTAAATAGGTCTATTAAATGCTACTTGAATTGTGTAGAACCAGAAAAATTATGATCTACAAATATGTGTAGGTATAGGCTATAGAGGAAATGAAAATGCATTTTATTATTGCAGCCTATCAGGCTGTGAAAAAGGCTAAAATAATTGACCGAAAAACACAAAAAGTCTTTTAATGTCAGTAATACTTATTTATTGAGTCATAGTCCTGTTCGTCTTTGCAAAAATTTCTGTTTTTGAATCCGTGTAGCCTGTTATTTAGAGATGTATGAACACATGTCTTTTCAGTCACAAAGAAAGGTTATGCATAGGATTGATATGTTGTTATCTGCAGCAACAGATGAGTCAGCACTATTTATGAACTTATACAATATGTATTATTATGACATCAGCGATAGTTGAATGTTTCCACGGCAACAAGTAAATCAGCCTCGAGGGCTGTCCATCAGCCGCTTGCAGTCTCTGCCCTCCCAGACTTCACGTGATGACAGTAAATGCGTCACACTACGTACAACTGACGTCTGCGAGGGCTCAGTGTGCAAGTCCATTTGGATTCAGCCCTACTATAGAGGAGTGAAACATCAGGGAAAATCTTACGCGATCTGTCTTTGGAGTTGTATACCTGATGCACTGTTTTAAATTGTATCAGATTGTGTCTAGAGTTAAGTGACAGTTTAGATTTTCGAAAGCCTGAAAACAGAGCCAAGAAGAGGTGCAAAAGTCCAGTTCTCTCTCACATTACTTGAATTACAGTACGCTCTAAGTTTATTATGGTGTTTTGGCCCATTGAAGCCAAAATTAAACTGCCTACCACAGCTGTAATCTGTATATGCTTTACCAAAGGACATAATGTGTATACAATATATAAAAATAGATTTGGGAAACATTGCAACAGAACAACAAATCAAATCACTGAAAATTATACGTAAGATACAGAAACATAAAGTTTACTTTAGGAAGTGATTAAAGCAGTAATACTATGAATTAGACAGGGTGTGGTGGCCATGGGCACTTGAAGCTCTTGGGAAACAGTCAGTGTGTCTCAATAGCACAACTGATTGTTCACAGTAAAGACAGTAAAAACAGTCTTTGTTTCCTGCCCTGCAGTTAGTTACGGAATCAACGAGTCTTAATGTTTTATTGGAATAGAAAATCATACCATACATGTATGAAATACCACCACTGATCACACCTGACACAGTGACAGCAAAATGGTTTGTTTGTGGTTTGAATGCAAACGGAGCAAAAGCTAATCTGCTGATTGTGAACTGTACAGGAAGCATCCTCATAAATAGCTATCAGTGTGTGAGTGTCGGGATTTTCCCTGATCAAGATAGTCTAAAGCAAACCGTGGTGTGTTGTGCATCTGCTCCTATGTGTGCTCCAGTACAGCTCATTACCTCCATTAAAAAGTGTGTGTCATTAGCAGTTCCACAGCGATCCCACCTTTCGTTAATATTCCCGTACAAGATGCCTCCTTTTGTGTCCCGTCTCTACCTGTTCGGTGAAAACATGCTGCAGACTTGCAGTCTATTGACACTGAGAAGGCTCATCATCAGTTGTCTCTTTGTCACACCAGAGGACATAAATGAAGACATAGGAAGCATTAAAGTTCAGCTGTCAATCACTGGGTTTTAATTTCCCAACGTGGCTTCATGTTACAGTGATGACACAGGATGACAGGGGCCAAACTGTCAAGTAAATGAGTTTCCTGTCAGTCTGTGTAACTTGCTTACGGCTCTTGGTTCTTTTTTAAAAAGCCAGTGTGAACACAAAGCAGACCAGAACTTAAATGCTACGATGTATAATGGCTTTCCCTTCGTCCAGACTAAATGGACCAAGGTGTGAGAGTACCCCACCACAGGAGGGTGGTCCTGTGTCACATATATCCAATATCATTTTATGTGCAATGTAACAGAGGACCACATCGTCACATCAAGATATTCCTCGTGGATTTTGGTGATTTATTTATGCATTAAAAGCAGGCCATATTTATATGCAGGACTCTTCCTCTGACAGACACACATAGGCACCCCAAACTGATCAACCACACCCACAAGATTAACAACATCTCTCGCCCCCTTTACACTTCCTTTTCAGGACAGAAATATTGCGCTGCTATGCTTCGTCGCAGTTCTGTATGTAAGGTATGATTGCAGAATGGGGGACAGAGTGATCTCGCCGTGAAGTCGCTACAGAAGGTGAAAACAGTGTCTGTGTAAACAGGACAGCCAGCAGGACTCGATCGTGGGCAGGACAGGTGTGACGTTTTGATGGTGTTATGTGTATGACCCACCACAGTCAATTTTAAAAAGCAGCTAGTAGCATTTAGCAGCTAACTCAAAGAATAAGAACAGCAGCTGAAAATGTCTGCAAATTGGGAAAACAATAAGATATGGGAGCTTCTTACCTTTAAGCACAGGACGAGATCAGCCACCATGTAACAGTGACGATAAATGATTGTTGTTGCCATGTTACACCCTTATTGTTTAGGAAGCTTCTGACGTATGTTTTGTGTCACACTAGAGGCCGATGCTGTCTATAATCACACACTGGAGCAGAATGATGCCGCTGTCTTTTGGGTCTGTGTAAAAAATGCAAAGGAGGCACAAAGAAAGGACTGCGTAGCGGCCCTATATCACAAGCTCTGTGTCAAAGGGGCTGTTGAGTTTAAGCCCTCAGGAACAGCCCCAGGCTTTAAAGCCATTTGACACAGTGGCCAAACTGTGGAATTACAGCTTCCTGGTTTGTCACATGATGTCATTGTGCCCCAAAAAGACTCATCCCTACAGACTTAAATTGTGAAGGAGATGCCTGTAAATCAGTGGATTATGTTTTTGAGCATTACAACAACTGCGAAATGACTGGTTCCACTACCAGAATATGATTCATTAATAACATTTTGAAACTCTAAAAGAGCAACACCATTAGATCATTTGATCCCCACTGAAGTTAGCAGAGGGCTGAACTGGAACTAGCCGCTCGGCCAGTGAAAGCCTTTATTGCACCTGATCTATGGGCACATCACTGCGGAAGATTCAGGTAATTTTACACCCAGGAAGCGGAACCTTTTTGGCTTCATGCACCACTTAACACCTTTCATAGGAATGAACAGGGCATTGTTCTTCATACATCCATGATTGAGTTTAGGTCAGTTCAAAATGGAGGAAGATCCCGGAGCAGGTCGGTTATCAGGAAGAGGTTTAGGCTGAATCCAAATGTCCACTCTGTGCATATGGATTCAGTCTTAGTTTCAGAGGGGCAGATGTGGAACAGACTACTACCCTCTGCAAAATATGCCACAAAATGATTGTTGTGTAAGGTGGCAGAACCCCGAATCTGTTCACTTACATGGCATTTGTGTTTTATCACAAATGCCATCCCCATTCTCTCCTGTGCCTTTCTTTTATCTCTCTCGTCAAGTAAAGTAGAAATGCCCAACCAGAAAAATCTTATAAATAAATAAATGAAAGCAACCTTACAGTACATGTGATAGGCATCTACACATTCATTCAATGAGTCAGTTTGTCAATAATGAATAAATAAATACATAAAAACAGTAAATAATAAATAAAATGAGGAATTTAAAAAATACACCGCAAAGAAATTTAATTTCAGTCATGTGAATAATTAGTCAGACTTAATAATAAAGAATACATTTATAAAGACCAGTCTGATTCCACAATGACAGTACACCACATCAGCGTTTCTTTGACAAGCTTCCTGTTTCCAGTATCAATTCAAAATGATAGCAGACCAACTCAAAGTGATACTCAGACAGTGTCAGGACAATCAGATGTGCGGGAAACCACTCTTAAATGTCATCTGAGCTGTTTCCTCCAAACTCAGATTAGTTTATTAGTTTATCACACTGATACGATCAAAGGGTTAAAACACACAAACAGGCTAATACAGAGAAAGTAAGCTATGTATCATGTATTGCGGCGTAGCTTGAAGGTCATATCTCCTGACCCTGCTTCACCCTGAAGGCTGATCCCTCGCCGTCATGTTTCAAAAGGAAATACATCACCTTAAGGAGGTAATGATAACGTGTCAGGCTGCCTCTTTTTTATTTTGCCTCAGTAATGCTACGTTATATGAGCAACTCACACGTCCCTCTCCTCTGTAATTAGGAGTTTAGTGTTACCTAAGTGTCTGTCAGTGCCAGTGGGTGAAGCAGGTTGTTCAGTCATCAGACAGGCAGAGGGAGGCAGTCAGGTGTGCATCCGAGCAGCAGCTTGGAAGATATGTCAAGGTTAGTTCAAGCAGGTGGAAACCAGCTCGGCCTCCCAACCCCCCCTCCTCCTCCCTGCCCCTTTATGCGCCTCAGTAGGGGAACATGCATGGATCGGTAATGAAGGTTTTCGGAGAGGTAGACAGAAAGACTGACTGACAGACACAAGACTGACAGGCAGGGGCACATGCACACTAGACAGGCGGGAAAGAAAGAGGACATTGATCCGTGAAATGGGTTTTAGTCTTTGAGCGAGAGTTGATTACTAGGTGTGTTTTCACTCAGCCTTCTCTCCGTCTATCTGCTTTTCCAATTAGGAGATAAGACCGAGTCAATATCGAGCAAGGCAATGTGTCCGCGTGTGTAGGCACCCGTACGTTTGTGTTTATTTCTGTGTGTGTGTGTGGATCGGCAGGTTAAGGGGAAACTGTGTGAATGAATTCATCATCGCCAACCAGGCTATTAGCTGAAACTTTGAAGTGGAAACTCAGTGATGGTTTATTTTCATTATTGTCAGCAGTGCAGTCGTTTAGTGAAAAAAAAAAAAAAAAAAAGTAAACAGGAGGGGACAGGACATTACAGTCGAGCCTGTGTGTGTGTGTGTGTTTGTGTGTGCATGTGGTTGGGTGGATCTACAGTATATGAAAACACTTTCCATGACCGCACCATTAGACATCTTGGCGTTTTCTCCTTTTTTAAATCCTGACTGCAACATTTTTACGAGTTCATATAGAGATATATGTTCATGTGTATGTTGTAAGAGTGATTTAATCAGAACCAGTCTGCCCGCCCATTCTGACTATCCCCACAGCCCACTGGCTGGAGGAACAGCCTGTAACTCATTACCCTGCTTTGCTGTTGCCAAATGTTGCTGTAGTAACTGCCTGGATACACAGGACTCAGCCAGGACTCAGCCACACCTCAGTTTTTAAAATCCACATCACGCGACACGATGCCATCATGTGTCAGCACATGTTTGGTTGACACACAGGGGTCTTTTTTTCCCCCATCAGCCGCACTGCGAGTATCGTGTCTGAAAAGTGGAAAGTCTCGGTTGTTCTGTTTGTGTTTGTGAGCGCAGAGAGGAGAAATAATGATCTGACGTGTATAAAAGTTGAAAGAAGGGTGTGTGTTTTTACAGTGAATCATCTCGTACGATCATCAACCTCCCTTCCTCGACGAGTACGAGCACGCGCACGCACCACACTGAGAATAACTGTGTTATTTAACGTGCTCCAGAGGCAGCTGCAGGATGGAGTATATTCTTGACCTCCTCTCCTCCGCCGCCGTTACATTCCTCCTGTCAGAATCAGCTGCGGCAGAGAGAGAGGGAGAGAGAGAAGGAGGAAGCATTCCAGCGCTCTGATGATCACAATGAGGGAGGGAGTTGTGATGAGGAATCATATTCCATTTAGCTATTGTGAGAGTTGAATCTGTCAGAGGAAGGAAATCACAAGCTGGTTTCAGTTTTGTAATGAATAGACGCCAGTTACTTTGAGCGTCTTCTGATGAAAGCACTTTGACTGTGAGACAGTTTCATGTCAGAGAGCTTGTATGCAGGTATCATGGCGAGCTGCGGGGGGTCTTGAACTACAGAGGTGTGCCTCTGTCTCCTGCGACTTTAAAGACCCAGTGACATTAAAAAAACAACCTGGTTTTAATCTTGTGTCCCGGTGTTATCTGATCCTTTACCTGGCGTTATGTGACAAATATAACAAAACATCTTTTCTCTTCCTGCAAAACCAAGTAACACGGTTTCTAAGGTCTGATGACTCATCCTGCACTCAGGGGTGTTTGGACAAGTTCCTCCAATCAAATGAGTGTTTGGGCGACTACCTAGCTCAGGGTTTGCCAACCTTTGCTATCAAAAGAGCCATTTTTGGCCAGAAATTTAAAAAAAATAAATATCTAGAGCTGTGATACATATTTGAGCCATATAGTGACGGCAACAGAGTCTGTTTAATGTAAATTAGCCTGTCAACATTCCTCCAAATGAGAATTCATTCTTATGTTTTACAACAATGTAGCTACTATGCAGTGGACTATTTATGGTTATTCATTCATTTTCCATAACCGCTTATCCTGTTGGGGGTCGTGAGGGGGCTGGAGCCTATCCCAGCTGACACTGGGTGAAATCAGGAGGCAGGGT
The DNA here is from genome assembly GCA_019142605.1 of Cephalopholis sonnerati. Classification (NCBI taxonomy): domain Eukaryota; kingdom Metazoa; phylum Chordata; class Actinopteri; order Perciformes; family Serranidae; genus Cephalopholis; species Cephalopholis sonnerati. The sequence continues at coordinate 31,223,872 of JAGQAX010000008.1, forward strand.
ACACCCTGGACAGGTCACCAGACTATCACAGAGCTGACACATAGAGACAGACAACCATTCACGCTCACACTCACACCTACGGGCAGTTTAGAGTCACCACTAGCCTCGCCAGCAACTGGTCATTACCTTTTTATAAAGCCCCAACCTCACCTGAGCGCTGTGAGGGTACACGCCCACAAATGTCCTAAACACAGGAAATAAGGAAATACATGCAGAGGGCAGAGTCTCTGTGGAAAGATCAGGCGATGACTGAGAGGGATTACTTCTGTGTGAGTCTATACATCGTTTTCCAGGAAAATCCTGCATAGCATATATTTAACTTGTTTTCCAGCAAACATTGTGCTCAATGTTTTTGTTTTTTTAGTTGGAGAGTAATATTTAACATTAATTTGGAATTGGATGAGCTCATATTTTCTGCCATCTGTTGTGTAAATCAATCCATCTGTAATAAGTGTATTAGTCTCAATAAATAGAGTGCGCTTTTGAAGCCCTTTCCCAGAAAATTCATTGTTAAATTGGGTCGTGAGATGATTATGAAAGACTTTTATGCTTAAAATGGGACTATGATGTGACAAACTTCTGTAAAGCTATGGCAAGACGGCTCTATGACAAGTTGTTATTCCTACAGAGACATTGCAGTGCAGTGTGTGTGAACGTGTGGTATTCTACGCAGCATCTACTGCAGTCTGCATAACACCGAAATAAAACTGCCTAAGATGTCATCAGTCACTCTCGTAGGAGCCTGCAAATTGAAAGATTGTCTTTCTTGCAATCCCCAAACTGATTTTGTTGGCCAAAGTAATAAAAGGGTTTATAAGCTGGAATATGGATACAATCTTTTGTTATTGTATACGATGTGTCATAAAAGTGATAAATATCATCAAATACAGCAGTAGATTTTCTGGAAATTCACTGGAGAATCCCTTTTATAGATAGATGGGAACGTGTGCTGCATTACCACAAAACAGTGATAGAATTTATTACAAAATAAAAGCAACTGCTGTAAAGTTTCACTACACTGGACTTACTGTGTCAAACAAGCATCAAATCTCTGCAAGCTGATTTTTATACTAAAAAATAAGATACATTTTAATCAGTGGCTGCCTGGGAGATCTCTTAGGTCCATAATTAACGCTTTGGAAAGTGATCAGGTGTAATTAACACGATGCAAACACATCAGTATGATCAGTTAAGTATTTCTTAGGGCAATTGTTCATATCATCAAGAATATCGTTATCACAAAAATACCCTGAAATATTGTGATATTATTTTAGGGCTATTTTGCCCACCCATACTTTTGAGTGATAAGTGAGCCAAATTTTGTAATTATACCTCTGTTAAATGTTGTTGTTGTTCCGAGCTTTATATCAGTAGAGGAAAACTCCTCTAGGCTAATTCATGCACCATAAAATGTTATAGACTTGTGCTAATAATGTTAGCATGCAGTATTTGTTGGGAAGGTGTGTCTGGCAAAAGTCTTTGAACCGTGTGAGTTACAGTGGAGCTGGATTTCTTGGTTCACCATTGCCATGTTTCGTGTGTGTTTTAAGGTGTGTTTTGAGTCAATCAAACTTTACAGTACCTCACAGAAACCCCACTGCCAACTAGTGTTTTGGAGATGTAATTGCAGAGCAACACAAACGTGTATAAATGCTCACAACAGTGTAGTCACCTGCATAGGCTACGTCGTGGATCTGACACACAGCTGTAAAACAGCCTTCTCTCACATCTGGCTCATGTCTGTAGTGAATAAATAGAGAAAGTACTTAATTCTCATTTTTTGTGGTGACCCTCTGGGACTCCCCCAAGGCCCCCTGTGGGTCCCTGGACCCCTGGTTTAGAACCACCGTCTCAGGGAGTACTGTGAAGAACTATTTAAATAAGTCTGTGACACTATCATCCATCTTGTCTTGTCGCCGCTCACGCCTGCTCTGCTCTGTTAGACATTTACATCCCTCTGTGTCTCTCAATAAGAGAGTTTGATGTGTGTGTGCTCCTCACTGCTATGATAATGACTCACACTCTAATTAGCATCACTAATCAACTGTCATCATGCTGACCCACTATTTCTGTGTGTCTGTCTTTCTCCATCTAAATTTGGGGATATACGCTCGGCTGCTCGCTCATTATTCACCCTCACTTTTCAGTGTTTGAAGTCGATTAGAAATATGATTTTTTTCACGAGGCCATAAACGATGATCTGATTAACGCAGTGATTCCATGACTGACTAATGCGGTTTAGCGGATGTTTAATAAGTCCCAGCTATTTCCCCCCTTGTTCAGCTCTCGCTCCTGCAGACTGCCTTCAGCTGCAGCTCTCTGTAGCAGTCTCTTACAATCAGACAGAAGCTGGATTGTGATGTCTCTACTAGAGTGTTTTTCTTTTCTCTCGCTCTGTCTCTGTCAGTTCAGTTTTGTCTGTGTTCAAAGCCTACATCTTCACTCATTTCACATGTGGGTTTCTTTGCGTCACCACGTCCGTGTTGGTTTTGTTTCAGTTCTCACACTTCCTCTTTTTGTACCGTGTGTGCTGTCTGTTCAGTGCTAGAGTGATTTGAAATTGTCTCCATATTTGTAGTGGCGTTTAAGCTGTAGGACGTGACTTCTAGAAAATATAACTTTTGTCGTATATGTGGAAACTGTCACTATACTCACTCAGCACTAAATAAGCACCTCAGTCACCTCATCGCACCTCGACTGGCTTCACAGCACGTGAACAAAACAACCAGTTAGAGCTGAAGAGTCTCTAACGCAGAGTCCTGCACGGGTTTTTGAAAACACACACCCACCCATACCCGTGAAGCTCAGTACCACAGCTGACCCGTTACCTGTCGTTATGTCTGAGTCAAAGCTGAGTCTTGCACCTGTGATTAAACACAGACAGGCTACAGTCAGTCAGTACGTTTACATGCACGCAGTAGTCGAGCTAAGCTCATAGCTCGGCTAATCAGTCAAGTTGGACTTCTCGTCTTGTCTGAGTTTACATGCAGAAGAGAAAATCGTATTTCTGATCAAGTATGTCTGACTCCACCTCGATAGGCGGCGCTATGTCCTTTTTAATATAGTGCGTATGGAACTAATTCCGGTTGACCCGAGGAGGAAGCTGACGACGAATGAAGCTCATTTAGCTGTCGGAGCATGAATGTAGTTTCTTTGTCCGTGCAGAAGTGCGTCTTCTGCTTCTCAGTCGCCATGGTGTTTGTTTGTTTGTTTATCCGGGAGTTACTGCACTGCTATGTACTGAACTGCTGCTACGTCATCTCCTTCTTCTTCCGGGTGAAAGCCCATGAAAGAAAAAGTGGTGCATGCGCAGAACGCCGAGTCCGACTCCAGTCAGACTAAGTGGATACAAGCAGCAATAGTTCAATTCTCAATCGAATTATCTAGGTGTGTTAGTCGAGTTACGGATAGTCCAATTTCATTCGGACTAAGCTGTTTACATGCATTTAAAAGTCCGGTTTCAGTCGGACTAAGCAAATTGATTTTCTCAAGCTGCATGTAAACGTACTGACTCATATTAAGCTGGGTTCTCCATTCTTGAATTACAAATCCAGTGGAGGGAAAGTCTCTTTCACTGTCTCTGCGCTCGATGCCGCAATGGCAAAAACACTCTTCACAATCACTGCCATGTTAGGAAACATTTTAGCATGCTCTTTCCACCACCATAAAACCTCAAATGTATCCTCCTTGGGTGTCTGTAACTCGATGTCGGCTGCCACCTCGTCTTTGAGCTGCAAAGTTTCGAATGTGGCGACAGGGTCAAAGGTTCAACTTGTGTCAGTGACTTTCAAAATAAAAGGAACTGCGGCTGATAGTAGTGATTTAGATGTCAAATATTACACATATACTGCACATATTTTGCACCAACTACATCTTTGAGTATCTTTATTATCCTCCATGAAAGCAGTTTTTTGCCGTTTAAAGATTTTACTCTGATTGTTTCATTTTCTCTTCGTAGGTGCAAGAACAAGTTGTACCCTGATAATCTCCCTCGTACCAGCGTGGTGATTGTATTTCACAATGAGGCGTGGAGCACACTGCTGCGAACCGTCCACTCCGTCATCGACCGCTCTCCGCACACACTGCTGGAGGAGATTGTCCTGGTGGACGATGCAAGCGAGAGAGGTATACACACACACACACACACCCTGCAGATAATTCCTTCAGTGCTTGTGCCTCTTGTTTGAGGCTTAGCCTATTTTTTTAGAGCTACTGTATGATTTTGCCGGGTTTATGTGTGTGTAGCTATGTTTGTGCGTGTGTGTGTGTGTGCATGTGTGTGTGTGTGAGTTAGTGCCCAACTTCCAGTCAGCATATATGGCCTGTGTGTGCCACTCCACCCTGTGCAATGCTGCTAATCCCTGTTTGGGGGAGATTAGGTCTTTAATTCGCCAGCCGCAGGGATTACACTCTGTTATTACCCTCAATCCCCCCCATCCGCCACCACACAGCACCATTTCACCCTATGGGACCTCAGGTTGGATGCTGCAAATCAGAGGGCGTGTGTGTGTGTGTGTTGGGTGAATGCAGGTATGGGAGCTCTCTGCAGGTGGGAGGGATGTCGGCAGGCATGCTAAGGCGCATTCACACAAGCAGAAACACACGCACACACCTACCTTTGATCTCTCCTGTTACAAAAGTCTGGAGGAGTGGCTCGTAATCTTGTGTTGCGTGTGTTTTTCTCTGTCTTGTGTGCTTCCGTTTGTTTATTGGATTCTTTTATTACATGTACGTGTTTATTTGTGTGTTAAAGATTTCCTAAAGCGGCCGCTGGAGCAGTACGTCAGAAGGCTGGAAGTCCCCGTCAGAGTGGTGAGGATGGAGCAGCGGTCTGGGCTTATTCGTGCTCGCCTCAAGGGAGCGTCCATCTCCACTGGCCAGGTGTGTGCGCGTACCTGTGTGCACACGCATGACACCCACGACCCGGTGACCTGTTCACCATATGCTGTGTGCACTGTGGGGTCTGTCTAATGTTTTCTCTCCATGTTTCTAGGTCATCACCTTTCTGGATGCTCATTGTGAATGCACAACAGGGTGGCTGGAGCCTCTGCTGGCCCGCATCAAGCAAGACAAGTAAGACACAGACACACACACACACACACACACACACACACACACACACACAAAAGACATACACACCTATAGCAACCATAAAAAAATCAATAAACTATTGTTGAGCCTGCAGGGGGCTTGCCCCTGTGTTTATTTGATGCTTAATTACTTATTCTTTGTTTACTGCTTCCCGCAAGCAGACACTCAAATGCACACACACACACACACAAACATAGGGGGTAGGAGGGTGTGATGAGTGATGGCTGATTGGAAGTCACAGCATGGTCCATTGTTTAAATGCATTTGGTGCTGGAGGTAATGCACCTTGTAGAGGAGCGCTTAAGGCTCATTTATACTGCATTTACATACAATAATAGGTGAGTGCTTTTCAGACAGGGCCGAGTTAAAATAATTGATTCATCCGATTCAAATTGATGTTCATTTGAACGACCTGATATAGATTCTTAAAATCTGAGATCGATCTTTTAATATACACTTTTTCCCACGGATATGTGAAGCTTTAATCCTGTTAGTCTTGCTGGTAGTAAAGTGGCCACAGTGCTAACTCGTTAACGACCTTAGTATTCAGAAGCTCCGACGTTACTGGTTCTTTTATCTGTAATTGTCAGCTTACTGTTTTAATGTTTTTATGTAATTTATTATCATACTGCAGCAGCCGCTCCTCCTGCTGACTGTGCGTCCTGGCTGCTGCGCCACTTACGCACACACACAGACACACAAACACGGAGTAGAGATGGCGCGGTGGACACAGAGAGGTGAAGATAGCTTGAGCTAATGACAACTACGCTTGTTACTATGAGTGCAATAAAACCTCCTCGAGGAAGAAGTCAGTACTTAATCAATACAGCTGATCAGCAATATGAAAACATGTAGAAAAGTAAAATTTCAGTCTTAGTTTTAAACAAGCACAGAGCGATTTCCAGCTGATAGCAGATTGTTACAACAACTATTTATGTCTAACAGCGTAGCTCAGTTCGCCACATATCTTAAGACTTACCGGTGGTGATGTGACCTGCAGGCAGTGAGTCTCCTCAGCTGCAGAGAGGACGGGAGGACCTACTCAGCACTTTGATCCACCTCGTCGTCCGTCCAGACAAATGTTCATGCAGTTGCCATTTTTTTTATTAATACGTCACTGCTCTGTAGAAGGAAGCACATGTGCACAGGCATGTGTTGTTGCATTACAAAGTCACACCACCAACTACTGGCCTGGCATGTGTACTACAGCGTTTTTGGTCATTTTTGCAGATCCGTGTACACGGCCATTGTTATCAAAAAGTTGTTGTCTGAATGTGGAACTTTTTTCTAAACAAAAATGAGAAACAACTCCATTTTCAGCAGATCATTTTTGTGTAAACATGCCCTAAAATAATTCCTTGTAAAATTTACAGTATTAGTTCTCTGAGAATCTCAAAAATTACTGTTACTGAAATGACCTGTGAACTGATATTGAATTGAATTGGAAATCGAATCAAATCGGGAAATCAGTGGCGATACCCAGCCCTAATTTCAAACATCATGACCGTCACTGCCCACATTCCTCCATGCGTCCGTTACGTTTACCTTTAGTTAGTTTAACAGAGGCAGCCTTGTAGACAGCAGTGGTCTGTGTGTTCATTAAATACATCACAACATGTGCACAGACATTTCTTCTTCGTCTGTTTCACCATTTTTAAAATCTTGCTTGAACTATGCTACACCGTCCCCATGATTTCCGGTGGTACTGCTCCATTTTGTTCGTATCTGTAAGCTTTCAGAAAACGTGCACAAATACAGACAAAATAAACACTCACCTGGATTCTTCGTCCTCGTTCCTCGTCTACATATCTAACAATGACTATAAATAAGCCACCCAGGGTTATGAACAGAAGGCTGATGAATGTGTGTGTCTGTTTCAGGAGAACAGTGGTGTGCCCCATCATTGACGTGATCAGCGATGATACGTTTGAGTACATGGCAGGATCCGACATGACGTACGGGGGCTTCAACTGGAAGCTCAACTTCCGCTGGTACCCTGTACCCCAGAGAGAGATGGACCGCCGCAAAGGGGACCGCACTCTGCCTGTCAGGTGGGTGATACAGCGGGACGATCTGAGGTTGACATTTCGAAGCTTCTTTCAGCCAGTTATCTAATCTCGACCGGCTCTGGGGCGGCTGCTGTGCGGCTGACCCTTACCCCTCTCTGTTGGGTCAAGTGAAAAAAAGAATTTGCCTGCAGGGACAAGATTGAATCATCAGTGAAATATCACATGATCATCCGCACTAACTCTGTCAGTCAGCTGTTTGAAACAACTTAGAGCCTGGGAGCGTTGCTAAGAGGCATTCACAATTGATATGTGCAGAGTAATCATTCGTCGCCATTTAATTTCACACAGTTAATAATCATAAAATGTTCTGAAGGCAGAAATACTGAAAGAATAGAGTGAACCTTCCTTAAGCCGAGGTGTTTATGTAAGATTCAGTGTAGTTTTACTGCATCAATTCTCATGGCTCAGGCCTTGGAGCTAAAATCGAGGGCTTATTTCTGCCTGTCTATCATCTCTTCTTCCTGCTCTTGTTTCCAAGCACGCTTGACGCCATTATTCAAGGTCACACACATAATATATCTTATGTAACGCTCCATGCCCCTGTTTTCGGTTGTTTTTCACAGTTGTGCCTGACAAATTTTTCCTGAGGGTGTCTTGTAACTGGCCTAAAAACAAAAATGGGTTGTAGGGTCAGCGTAGGAAATTAAGAAGTACTTTAGACTAATGACATGATTTACATAAACCCTGTTCTGTCATGAAGTAGCTCTGTATCACTCAGAAGATCTGAAAGCTATTGCACATAAACAAGTTCTCAGATTGGAGCTTGTGTATTCAGTTGAGCACCAGGATAGTTCACACAGTGTAGAATTTGCTAATGAGGAACCAGTAGATAGAGTCGAGTCAGCGAGTGAAGAGTAACACTGATGTGATTTCAATATCTCACATGTGCATTTGGTGTTAAGTTGCTGTTAATGTCACTACCTTGATGCTGTGTTCACACTGCAAGTGACAAAGCAACAGGCTACAAGTCTTTTTCAGAGGGAGCCGGTCACATAAGGATAAAAACTGACGCCCGACACATGTTGCTGCATGACAGGCGTGACGCCTTACCATGGCGTTTATAAAATAATGGATGTAGCTTGATGTTACCCGTTGGTTTGTAGACTCTTGCTGTTAAGCCTCAAGTTTGGCATTTTGGCCGTCGCTATCTTGGATGTTTGGAGCTAGAAGTGACAGTGTTTGGAATAAAGCCCCGTTTCCACTAAACATTTTTAGTATGGTGCCCGGGAAACCAAAAGTAACCCTTCAGACATGGTACCTAGACCCTAGAGTTTCCACTGCAAACAGTACTCTTAAATGTGGGCGGGGTTGTTGTCACTCACTGCTCCGTCCAGCACTCACTGTATTTCCTCATTATCGGTGACACAGAGTGAAGTCTGCACCTCATTTATTGTCCACAGAACGAGGCGGCACGCCGAAATTTTCAGAACAAAATAAAACAGGCTGCAGTGAGAGTCTCTCTCCATGGGATATTTAAAAATAGCGGGTTTGTGCATTTAGTCCTTCTCAGGCAAGCTCAGGGGTTTAGCGTTGCTGGAGCCCACAGGAACAACGCTCCATGACACTTTTTTTTTCTCAGAGTGAGGATTAGAATACATGCAGTTCACATAACATGGTTGAAATTAATATATATTATAAACACTTGAAGATCCACTCATTACTAAAAGTGTATGCCATATAAAAACTAAAGTGATGGTCAAAGTTGTTAAAGAGAAATTTAAGATGTGTCACCTCATGCATTTAGTAACATAGCCAGTTAACGTTCCACCTTAAAAGTTGCCGGCAGTTGGCCCAGTAAATAAAGTTATTTTTTCCTCAGACTCCGGCTGCTGCGAGAGGCAGCAAAGCATCCTTTCATTTTAGAGTTACAGGAATAAAACTCTCCAGGGTATGAAGAGTGGTTACATGAGCCTCTAAACCAGCTGCCTTTTTTGTACCAGGGTAAACACGTTTATTTCTGCTGCCAAATTGGGCATTTTAACATTGGTCTCTATGGGGATTGACTTGCTTCTGGAGCCAGCCTCTAGTGGCCATTAGAGGAACTGCAACTTTTGGCACTTCAACCAGATACTGATCAAAGCACAGGTATATTTTGACCAAATAGAAACACTAGATGACGTCAGCCAGACACACAAATGCCCATGACGACATAACTACGTCAGCGAGCGTTCATGCAACACCTCAACAATAGCAATAATGTTATTGGCCACGCTGTTGCTTCGTCACCAGCAGTGTGAACACAGCATGAGAGCTCTACACGCTACAGGCCGGCTGCTGTCACACTGAGGAGCCTCAGAGAGTGACGCTACAGGAGGAAACTCTAGCAGCTAAACTGGTTGTTAAGGGCTCATCTAACTTGTAATTTACAGAGCTGTGCAAAAGTCTGAGGTCACTTGGAAAGTTTCTTTTTACAGCTGCTGGACAGAGAAAAAAACACAAGTATGCAAGGTCAAAAAAAGACTGTCACTTAGATGTTGTAATCCCTTCAGACTGCAAGCTTAGAAAATTTACCACAGATTGACCTGGGAAAAAAACATTTTACATTTTATTACAAAATACTGACCAGTATTTGTTTTTATTGTAGTAATTTATTTTAATGTTACACTGTTGTTTAAGCAGAAAACGTGTTTTTAATGTTACCCTTTGTATGTGATAAACAGCGTGAACTCACAGCAGGTTTGTGCGGCTTTTGCGGCTGCTAAACCTGCACAAATAAGACAAAAAGAAACTGAGACCTTCTCCAAACACCTGCTAAAAGTAAAACACACCCCTGACTGCATCCATCCATTTTCAACTGCTTATCCAGGGCCGGGTCACAGGGGCAGCAGGCTGAGCAAAGTATTCCAGACATCCCTCTCCCCAGGAATGCTTTCCAGCACCTCCTGGGGGACCTTGAGACGTTCCCAAAAATCGCCACCTTAATGTGGTGATTTGTGTGTCCCCGTGATCCTGGTGGCTGTGTTGTTCAGGGCTGATAACCCGTGGTAGAGTCTCCCAAGGCAAAGTGGTCCCAGGGGAGAGGCCAGACTAAGGGCGGTTCAAGAAGACCACAATGACACAGCACATTCAGGCACCAAGTACCTTGCCCAGTATGGGGACACCGGGGTCCCTCGCTGGAGCGGACTTTGGGGGGGGAGAGCTTGCCAGCGAGCGTCTGGTGGGCTCAGCCTGAATGAATAACATGGAGCCACCACCCTGTGGGCCCACCACCTGCAGGGACTGGCATCGGGGCCAGGTGCATGGAGTGTCGAGCGGCAGGCCGGGGCTAGGACCCAGGCGTGCTGACCCCTGGTGCCGCAGACAGGCTCTGGGGACCCCTAACTGCTCTGCCAAGCAAATAGCATCTGTGCTCCTGTGCTGTTTGCACATATTTAAATTAGGCAAGCGCGCAATTACTTGTCTAAACGATGGAACGTCCGCCCCCCTGCTCGTCATTAATCCAGTGTCTTTGGGAGCATAGTCTCCGCCGTACTGTGTTCCAAGTGCAAATGCAGCACTGTAACTTTTCTAAATGGATAACTGCATTCAGATGCAAAACTTTATGGGTGTGTTTGCGCTGTAACATCATTAGTGCAATATCTGTGGTAATTTGGACCTTGAGACGGGGCAGATAGTCCCTGGAAGTGATGCAAGCCGCAGTCCATTCTTTGTGAATTCATCCATCATCGTTTAGATGAATGTCTTTAATTAGACATTGTTTTGTACATCTCGAGGATTCCCACAAATTAGCTCTGTTTGTTTTGCTGTGATGTGTTCAAGTCTTGTAAAATAGGGGTTTAATCGTTCACTGAAGAGTTTAAAAGGCTTTGATATGCTTACAATGAAAAGAAAAGCCCACATATTTATTATTAATGTTATTATTGCCGTGATTCACTGCTTTGTTTTACGGTTATTGTCTGTGATTGTCAAACAACATCTGTGCGTTGTTAAACGAGCTGGTGTTTGTGCTGCTTGTTATTTCCCACTCCCTGCTGAACACTTTGCCCCGTGTGCTCTCAGGATATGTTTCATCTGTGTTTGTCTGTTTATATGCAAGGTATCGTGTGTGTTGGTAAGTGAACTTGGATGTTGAATGAAAGCAAAAACAGGCAGTAAGGAAAATAAGCCTGATCTAGAGAGGAGGAAACCATTATGTGAGAGAAATAGGGGGAGATCCCTGAGCCCATTAAACGCTGACACACAACAGAGAAGTGAGCAGAAAAACAGGGGAATGACAAAACAGGAAAATAGCGAAGAGCAGGGGGTGAGAGCGGCGAAACTGAAACTCCGATGGGATCTGTAGATACCGTGTGACCTTTTAGAAAGCAGGCCTTCAGTGAATTAAGTGCCACTAACCCACATCGCTCTTAATTTGCCCTGTTGTCCCGTCCCTCTCCAGGACTCCCACCATGGCAGGCGGCTTGTTCTCCATAGACAGAGATTATTTCCAGGAGATCGGCACGTATGACGCAGGCATGGACATCTGGGGTGGAGAGAACCTGGAAATCTCTTTCAGAGTGAGTGAACACACCCGCAGCCAGTTGACATGACTGTATTCTTCCATGTGCTGGCAGCCGTTCAGGAGTGTCTGCTCGGGTTCAGAAATACACACAAGAACATTACACTTGTCAGTTTGACTTCTCTGACTAAACTGTCGACTTGACTAATATTTTGTCAGGCACTGGCGTTTAATCAAACTTATTGAGGCTGTCGCAAACAGACAGGACCAAACTGCGTCATCCATCTCCCAGCAGAGGCCCGACATTATGTCTGTTTTACACAGTGTACTGTATACGTGTGTCGATGCCAGATCTGTTGTGTTCCACAGATTTGGCAGTGCGGTGGGACTCTAGAGATCGTCACGTGCTCTCATGTTGGCCACGTGTTCAGAAAGGCAACACCCTACACATTTCCCGGAGGAACGGGACAGATCATCAACAAAAACAACCGACGCCTGGCAGAAGTCTGGATGGATGAATTTAAAAACTTCTTCTATATCATCTCTCCTGGTGAGTGTGTGTGTGTGTGTGTGTGTGTGTGTGTGTGTGTGTGTGTGTGTGTGTGTGTGTGTGTGTGTTTGTTTGTGCTCATGCAAGTATGCATGCATGTGCTCATGTGTGGAGTTTAATCTCTGTGGCAACCAGGTGTGATCTATCCATTAACCCGCTGACAGTGTGATATTGCCGTGGTGAGCCAACAGCGCGGGGTGGGGGGCGGCGAGTAATTTCACGCTATGAAGCATCTATTGACTCGCACATGCACACGCACTCACACAAGCTGGCAAAGGAGAGACAACCGAAAGTACAGCAAAAGTCCCTAAATAGTGAATATTTTTGGATGCAAAGCGCCTCTCAGAGCGGGCTTGGCGCTTGCTCAAACACTCAATTACCCACTTTTGTTTTGCGGGCTGCAGATTCTCAACCAGGGGGAGCTGTTCTGTTGTCGTCGAGCCAAATCTGCTCACAGCATGTAGTAGATAGCTAGAATGGTCCACCATTTTGTTTTCACGTCATTATTCAGTGTGACATTGTGTTCTTGTTAACTGTGTTTAGTTTTGGAGGGGCATTATATTGCCATGAGAGGTCAGCAGTGTCTGTAAGGTCAAAGTCAGAAGAGGCGTTAATGGTAGCGGTCGCTGGAGGCAGCTAACGTGGCATTACTGATCAAGGAAATTGGTTTATTTGCGTCATGTTAGTCGACTCACAACAACCTGCAGCCTATAGACACTTTGTAAACAGTGATGACATGTTTTTTGGGCGGGGCTGAACTGGTGGCCGAAAGGGACAGTAGCGGTGTCTCTGTGAGCACCAAATAAAACGTGAAAACCACTATAATGTTTATATTTGTCAACCGATTGCAGTGAGTCGTTTTTATATCCATCCAAAAAAGTTTTGTCTCCAGCTGATTATAATTTTGCGACTTCCCCATATAATATAATTTAATGTGGAAGTACAACTGATCACCTTGACATTTTTATTCCAGGTATTTCAACTGTTTCTCTCTGGTGTCCACTGTTTTTATGCCACCACGATTTGCGTTTTTCGGGCAAGGACACAGGAAGATGACTTCTCCTTTCTTAAAGGAGTACTCCACCCTCCAAATGGCCGTTTGTATATCAGTTACTCACCCTGTGTTGCGTTTAAGTCATGAAGAAAACTTTGTTTTGCTTCCATGACGAACAAAGAATCCAGAAATGGAGAAAATTGTTGATAATTTGAGGTCACAGGGGACCACATTAAACAACAGCAATCAAACAAAATCTCACACAACTCATGCAGTGTAATCCAAGTCTCATTTATCCAGTCATATGCTCAACACGTCCCAAACAGATGGCCTTTTCAGACAGGGGACTGAACTGAAAGGGAAACTCTGCTCTTTTCAAAGCCAGACTCCTTTGACAAAAACAATAATTTTACCTAGCTGAACATGAGAGCTGCTGGTCTACTGCTGCCTCAATCAGTACGTTTGTTTTTGTTATAATGTGACTTTGATGTTTGAAATGGTTAGTTCAGATTCACTGAAGTAACACGATAACAAAAATAAACTAACTGATCAAAGCAGCAGTAGACCAACAGCTCCATGTTCAGAGAAGTAAAATGACTGTTTTTGTCAATGGAGTCTGGCTTTGAAGAGAGCATAGATAAGTTTTACTTTCAGTTGAGTTTCCTGTCGGAAAGGGCCATCTATTTGGGAGCTTCGCAACTGTTTGAGGAGTACTGGGATAAATGACACTTGAATTATACTGCACAAGTTGTGTGAGAGTTTGTAAACAGATGTTTTGATATAGTTTTGCTCTCCGTTTTTGGATTCTTCGTTCAGTGGAGGCATGAAAGAAGCAAAGTTTATCATGAATTCAACATAACACAGGGTGAGTACTTCATATACAAATGATCACTTAGGGATTGGAGTTTTATTTCAATGCTGCCCACAAAGCTCTTATTGGTTCTGCTGGTTTTCAACTGTGGGGAAAAACAATATTAGATAGCTTTGAATCATTAAAGAAATCCGAAACGCAGACTGCATTTCAGAAGTCTGGATCAGGTTATACAACACATTAGAGCGTCCGCTTCCTGCTCTTTCATTAGTCAGGAGAACTGCTCTGTTATAGCTCACTCAATGGCTAATCTGACCCCGCACGTCCTATAACAACGTGGAGCATGGGATTCCTCAGTGGTTCTGACCAGTGAAGGAGTAAGAGGTGGGTACGTCAACTTGGGCAAACCAAGACAAACTTTGTGCTGAGTGTTTAGAACATATTTAGCAAACGCATACATAATTACTGACGAAGAAGTGGATTATCCCGCAAGACTGGTTTGAAATGTTTGTATGGACTTTTTTTTTCCTCCTGAAACTCGGCCTTTTTTTGGAATCTTTTGTAATAGTCATGAATCTGAGCCGACTACAGCTGCTGCCCTCTGCGAAAGAGCAAACTCCACCCAGTCCATGGAGGCTTGATATTCATGTGTCACTTCAACATTGGGCGTTTTTAGGTTCTTGACCATCAGAGCTCTGCGTTTCAGTGATATTAAGTCTGGGTGCTGCAAATCAATGTGTGGCCTCATTCCAGTGACACACTTTAAATAATGCATACATGGAAAAATGGATTTAACAGCCACTCAGCAAACAGTGGTCTGTATTAATGTAGTTTGGTGACATAGTCAGTGACCTTCATGTTAATGTGTGTGTGTGTGTGTGTGTGTGTGTGTGTGTGTGTGTGTGTCTGTGTGTATGTGTGTGTGTCTGTGTGTCTGTCTGTGTCCAGGTGTGACCAAAGTGGACTACGGTGACATCACGTCTCGCACGGCCCTGAGACAAAAGCTTCAATGTAAACCCTTCAGCTGGTACTTGGAGAACGTCTACCCTGATTCTCAGATCCCCAGACACTATTACTCCCTGGGAGAGGTATGTTTATTCACACACACACCCTCACACACACACACACAGAGAGTCTCTGACTCACAAAACTTAAGATACTGTCATTTGCTGACAGACAGACAGATACAGATGCATCTATGATTCACTGCCTTTGGGCTGAAGTTCAAGCAGACATAATGAATCTGAGTCTGTTTGAGTTAAAGGGTGTGGTTTTCTGTTGAAGTAACAATGTCGCTTTCTGTGTGTTTTCTGCCCAGATCCGTAACGTGGAGACCAACCAGTGCCTGGACAACATGGCCCGCAAGGAGAATGAGAAAGTCGGCATTTTCAACTGCCACGGCATGGGAGGCAACCAGGTATGTGAGGAAGAGAAAAAACAACATAAAGACACACATATTTACACTGTAAACACTTTCTAAAATGATTTTGTGTTGGTATTTGTTGTTAAAAAGCGCCTTTTAGGCACACCACCAGCAGGGATAGGCATTGTGCTCAGGTGCATTACCAGCTGGGCAACAGGCCAAGGTAAGGACCTCGATGTGTTTACCCCAGGCTGGTTCTAGGTTGGTGGAGTGCCACGGCTATAGCTGGGAGGGAACCAGAGCTAGTGTGGAAGGTGAAGCTGTACCAACTGGATATAGCTGGGCTCACCCTTTTGCATAGTACTTGGTCTGGAACTCTCCTAGTGGGAGGTGTCAGGCACGTATTAGGATACTTGAGCTGACCACCACTGTGTTGCAGTTCTCCCTGGAGAACGAGGGAGTTGCCTCTAAGTGACAATGAGTTCCTGAGAGAAAGGCTTTGACCATTGTTTGGGCCTAGATACTGGCTGGTAGTTAAGAGTATCTGTCTCTGGGTGGTGTCCTGGAAAGGATACCGTCAAGGGACTGATAGTTCCGCTGGGGGATTTCAATGCTCATATGGGCAACGATGAAGAAATCTGGAGGGGGATGCCTGGGAGGAAAGACCTCCCTGATCAAAACATGTCGCCTCATAGCAAGAGGGTTCCTGGTTCAATCTGTGCGGAGTTTGCATGTTCTTCTCGTGTCAGCGTGGGTCTTCTTCCCACAGTCCAAAGACATGCAGGTTGGGGATAGGTTAATTAGTGACTCTAAATTGGCCGTAGGTTTGGATGTGAGTGTGAATGGCTGTCTGCGATAGTCTGACGACCTGTCCAGGATAGGCTCCAGCCCCCCCGTGACCCTCAAGAGGATAAGCGATTATGGAAATGGATGGATGGATGGCTGAGGGCCCTGTCTTTGAGGTCTTTAACTCCTACCTCCGGAAGAATTTTTTACGCATTCTGGGACAGGTTGGAGACGAGGAATCCAAGTGGACCGTTTTCAAAGCTGCTAGGAGTTGTGGTCAGACATTCGTCAGTTCCTGTCATTGCATTGCTGGTGGACATTGGACAGTTAAAGAGGACACCAGGTGAAAGAAAGAAAACCTTTTGGCTCAGTTGGCTCAATGGTCTCCTGAAGCAGAAAACAGGTACTGGAAGGCCAGAGGGGCTGCGGCTTCGGTGGTCTCTAAAGCAAAAACCCAGGTGTGGGAGGAGTTTGGGAAAGCTATAGAGAGAGACTTTCCGTGGGCCTCAAGAAAGTTCTGGCAATGTATTAGACGCCTCAGGAAGGGAAAGTAGGACTTGGCTCAGGCTGAGTGTAGCAGGGGAGGAGAACTGCTGACCTGGACCCGGGATAGTGTTGAGCAGTGGAAAGACCACTTTGAACCCAACAATTGAATCCTCTGTTGAGTAGTCAGAGTTTGAAGACTTGGGGAAAAGCCTTGCTCATGGTCCTGGCAGAGGTCTCCGAGGTAGTTGAAAAACTCCTCAGCAGCAAGGCGCCAAGTGTTGATGAGATACACCCTTAAATGCTGAGCTGTCTTGGCTAACATGTGTCTTTAATGTTGTGTGGAGGTTGTGGAAAGTGTCTGATGAACAACAAACTGATGTGGTGGAGGGGGTGCTCCAATTATCAGGGTATCACAGTGCTCAGCCTCCCTGGGAAAACCTTATTCCGTGGTGCTGGAAAGGAGGCTGTGACCGATTGTTGAACCTCGGATTCAGGATGAGCATTGTAGATTACATCCTGGTCATTGTACAGCGGACCAGCCATTTACCCTCTTAGTGTTTTGAACCAGGGTCGTTGCTATGAGTCTTCCAGTCCGTATATAACTGGAGTGAGAGCTGTGTTCGAATCCTTGGCAGAAGCTCAAACATGTTTTCAGTGGGTGTTGGACTCCATCAGGGTTATCCCTTGTCTCTGATTCTGTTTGTAATATTCAGAGACAGGACTTCAAGGCACAGCCGAGGGGAGGAGGGAGTGTTCGGTTTGAAGACCTCAGAATTGCTTTGCTGCTCTTTGCAGATGATGTGATTCTGATGGCTTCATTAGACCGTGACCTCCAGCACATTCTGGGGCAGCTTGCAGTCGAGTATGAAGCAGTGAGGATGAAAGTCAGCATGGTTCTCTGTTGGAAAACAGTGGATTCCCCTCTGGGTCTGGAGTGAGTTGCTGCCTCAAGAGGAGGAGTTCAAGCATCTCGGGGTCTTGTTCGCAAATGAGGGTAAAATAGAGACTTAGATTGTCATGGTGAGGAGTGAGCTGAGCCCATCTACGTTCCAACCCTCTCCTATGATCATGAGTTTTGGGTAGTGACGTAAAGAATGGGATTGTGGATAACAGATAATGAGTTTCCTCCGCAGGGTGTTCGGGCTCAACCTTTAGAGACCGGGTAAGAAGCTCAGACATCCAGAGGGAGCTCAGAGTAGAGCTGCTGGCAGTAAACGCCTTGATATTACTGACAGTAACCACAGAAGGGAGAAGAAAGATGGAAAGTGTTTTAAATCTGGAATCTGTTTGTGTGACGTGCAGGTTTTTTCGTACACGGCCAATAAGGAGATCAGGACAGACGACTTGTGTCTAGACGTGTCCAAGCTGAACGGACCCGTCATGATGCTCAAGTGCCATCACCTTAAAGGCAACCAGCTCTGGGAGTACGACCCTGTGGTGAGTTGAAGACATGATGAAAATGTACATGTGAGGGTGTATGTGAGGACGTAATGAATGCAGATTTGAGAGTACAGTCAACAACACAGAGGGCTGTCACGCAGGACTTGAAAAGTACAGAAAATTAAGTTAGCCCGAAAAGCCTAGAAGGATATGTATTCCAGATGCTCCTTATTTATTTTCTTCCATTTGAAATCAGTATAAATAAACCTCAATAACACCAGTGAATGAAAACAACAAAACAGACGAAATGCAAACTGATTTTTACCTCAATTTTACGTCCCCATACATCCCAAACTTTGAATGTCTCCTGTTGCTAAAAGACACTGATTGCTGCAGTTTCCAGTAAACAGCTTCAATATAAAGTGAAGAGAACAATTGGGAAAAACACAAATGAGGTGCTGATTATGCTCCAAACTTTCTTTAAGTATGTACAGAAACTACATTAAGATGTGTAGACTGCTGTGTTTGCATTGCAAATCGGATTTTTTAAAACTTAAAGAGACTTTTTATGCTCATTTTCAGGTTCATGCTTGAATTTAAGGTTTCTGCTAGAATGTGTGCATGCTTTAATGGTTAAAAAATATATATATTTCCCAATTACTGTCTCTGCTGGAACACCTGTATTCACCCTCTGTCTGAAATGCCTGTTTCTTGAAGCCCCCGTTCTGAAAAAGCCCAGTCTGCTCTGATTGGTCAGAGTTCCTTAGTCTTTAAAATCTCTGAGTTTCCACACCGGCATTGGAGCCAGTGTTGGGTTCATTACTCTAATAATGTAATACATTACTCATTAATCATCACTCTTTTCAAAAGTAATATTGTTTCAATCAGGAGAGACTGATTTTTTATAGTAAAATAATATTTATTAACATGTGTACATAAGAATGAAAAAATGTGGAACGTCTTTGGCGATTAGACGGTACATTGTGTTTAAGAATATTTGTCCACTCCCACGTTGATTAGAGTGTTAAAAACTTGAAAAATATCCCTTTAAGGTTCATTTAGAATGGATTTAAAAAATATGTGTGATTAATTTGCGATCAATCACGAGTTAACTTCAGACAATCTTGCGATTGTCAGCCCTGATTTTTACATATGTTTACCCCATTATTTGAAACTCTGGCCAAGTTTAATATGAACATTTTTTATTGTAGCACCATATTTCAGACACAAATATGGGAAAGCATAATAGGCCACCTTTAAGTTTTGTTTCCACCTTATTCCTGAGGGCTGTACTGTAGAAATGATTACGGGCACAACTTCCTGTGAGATAGCAGAAGTAGCAGTAAGCTAGTTAGTCCCATAGACTGTCTGTGGTTAGTCCCGGTGGCTTAACAAATATTTAACTAAAGATAACTTAGCATTTTCTGAAATGTCTTTGCAGAGCTCTGGTACGTGTTGCACTGTCCGTGTCTGTGACGACTAACAACCAGTCTAAGCTACATTTTGTCTTCAGCAACTGTGTGTTGAACATGTCACCAGAACAAAAAGGGATTGTTCCTGTTCCCATGGTTACCATTTATGAGAAATAAAACCACAAGAGTTTCACCAGACATGGTGAAAATGTATTAAATTTTGAATTTGCAGAAGAGAATGACACGTAGACTGACAGGTCCGTCACTCAACGTCAGTACATGATACCCCTGTCTTTCCTCGTCTGACTTCATTCTCAACCTACATTAGAAAATAAACTCAGCAACACACTGTGAAATATGTATTTAGTCATTAGGCTTCTTTTCCTCCCACTTTATATTACTATTACTGAAGTCTGCTGCTAAATTCAGCTTCATGTTTCCCTCAGAACAGTTTAAATAAATCAGAAGTTAAAAAACGTGTAAACTGTGTGGTTAATGCAGACGAGCGGAGGATTAGCTGGGAAACATCACATTTATTCACTTTACATGGAGCTACAGTTAATACTGAATTATGTGTTAGTATCTCTTAATAAGTCGTCAGAGATCATCTTTAGAAGGAGCAGATGTTTACCTTAAGCTAGCTCGGGACATGTTAAAGTTAACAATATTTTAATGAAGCGAGGCGAGCTAATTGCTAGCGTGCTCGGTTGAAAAGGAGAAAAAACAATGCTTTGAGATGGCTGTCAGAGATGGCAGAGGTATGATCACATAATCCTGTTTGAGCTATAACAGGTGGTGTGTTCCACGTTTTATTTCCCAGTTGCTCTTGGAAAGAAGAATAGAGTACTGTAAACAAACTGTTACCATTGGAAATCGCAGGTTGCTGTTCAACACCGGAAGTTGCACCCATAATTCACACAAGGTATCATGGAGGCTAGGAATAAGGTGTAATAAGGTGCAAAAGAACATTATTCCCTAGATCTTTTTTAAAACCTTAAATGTGTATTTCCAGTATACATACAGTATGACAACACATATTTTAGAGCAGCTGTCATTTCAGTCAGTGGGATATTTACTGTCAGCTGGAGTGTGATATATTTCCTAGTTGACACGTTACCCAACTCAACCACAGCGTGCCTAACACTGAAAGCAAAGCCAAAACTAAATTCAACCTCAAAATTAAAGTCTGAGAAATGTTGAAACTGAACAAACGAGGAACGCTGTCTACACATACACATGAATATGTATGTATTCACACACACTCTCTCTCTGTGTGTTTCCCTCCCGTGCAGAAGTTGACCCTGATCCACGTCAACAGTAACCAGTGTCTGGACAAGGCCAGCGAGGAGGACAGCCAGGTGCCCAGCGTCAAAGACTGCACACACACACGCTCCCAACAGTGGCTACTCCGCAACGTCACACTACCAGAAGCCTTCTGACCACACTCTGCACACTCACAAACGCACACACTCACACACACCGCGGCCCAGAGCAAGCAATCAGGGGAACAGACGTGTTTATTAAAATTGGGCACAAGGAGAGGAAAGACTTCCCACGAGGGGATTCGGGAAGAGAGGAGGACGGACTGGACGGTACTACCTCTGCCAGAGATCAGAGGGAGGAGTGTGTTTGACCCTCCTCGGAGCGAGAGAAGAGGAAAGAGTCCCTCTAGGAGACGACGGCTGTTGTTTTACGTTTGTTTTTTGTTTTTTTTATAAGAGATTTTAACCGCAGTGAGGGACTCGCTCGCTGGGCGCGACTTTAAGACTGACCAGTGGAGCAGAGGTTTGCACTCACAGCTTCCCTGGACAAAGCAGTCCACCCCTCAACTCATCACTTAACGTTTACTGACTGCCTCTTACGAGAGTGTGTGCACTTACATGTTTGTGTGTGTGTGTGTGTGAATGAGTGTGTGTGTGTACTCCGAGATGAATGTATGCTTTGAGAAGGGGGCTGAATTCCTCGTTGATTTCTTTTTTTTTTATTTAATTTTGTTATGGATTTTGAAAATGAACTCTTATGAAGAAGGGTGCGTGTGTGTGGGATTGTCACATATGTGTGTGTGTGTGTGTGTGTGTGTGTGTGTGTGTGTGTGTGTGTGTGTGTGTGTGTGTGTGTGTGTGTCAGAGCCCCTCCTACAGCCTTGCGGCAGTGTATGTCTCCCTCTGGTGTTTCTCCTCGGCATCTCATCCTACAGACTGAAGCCTCCTCGCTGAGGAATTTCCAAGGGACCGCACATTGAAACAAAAAAACAACATAAAAAATACAAAAAAAAACAAGATGACCGAACACGAGGACCTGACGTCTGCCATCCGCAGAGATCTAGAGATAGAGAAATATGATGTTTGTGATATCTTGAGATTTCTATGTCAAGTTTTTACATGGCTTTGTCTGTTTCTACAGTCCTGTGAGAGTGCCACAGAGCAGTAATCCTAGTCTGTCTGTCCGTCTCTGTTGTCTTTAAAGATGTTTAACATAGAGCTTACACACACATGCACACACACAGGACTCTACATATGTAACTGATGTTCACTGCCTCATGTAGTGTTAAACTATAGGGAACTCTCCCATAAGGCACTACATCATCACACACACACACACACACACATCCTGTATACATATAGGAAAATGGCCGCACTAGCCTGATACTTTAATCCATTCTGTCATATCTTCTTCTCAATGACCTCTTAAAAAATACACTCCAAGGGCTTCTTTCCTCCGGTGGAGTGTGTGGATGGATGGTATGTGTGTGTGTGTGTGTGTGTGTGTGTGTGTGTGAGCGTGTGTCTCCAGTACTAATCCCCAGTCCGTCAGCTCCCTGTTTACTAGAACAAAACGGCTCTCTGATTCCTGGCTGTTGGACAAACAGAGCCCGTAGCGTAGACTGACGTCAGATCAGCGCACCCCCTGCGTTTGTTGTACAAAAGAGCAAAAAGCTGCTTTTATTTTCTAAACAGAGCCGAGTCTCCGCACTCTCCCGAGGACATATCTACAGGAGGAAAAGGAAGCCTGGAAAGCGGTTGTTAAAATATCAAAGAGACGTCGCCGAGGTGTGTTAGGAGACTTAATCAGGGACAGAATAATAATTGTAGAGAGCCGAGGGGAGTGAAGAGTTGAACTGTGGATCACAAAGAGAGCAGCAGCAGCAGCAGACATATCTTAATCCATAACTACATATCTCACTGTGCAAGCTCACCTGCAGTATTTCACTACTCATATCTCAGTGAGCCAGACAGCTTAACGGTTACAGTAGTGTTTTCATTTCCATTTCAACCGTCATGCTTTTCTTTATTCTTTGGTTTTTGTATCACTCCTGTGGGTCAGAGCAGGAGAGGTGATCTCATAAAGGTTTTAACCATTTGGGCTTCCTCCAGTGGAGGAGGGGTTTACACATAGGACACTGGTTCATCTTTGTTGTGGACACGATAGTGAGAGGAGGCCGTCGACTGATTACATGTCTGAGCGAGTGACTGAGTCAAGAATATGTGAACGTTTTTTTGTTTTGTTTTGATTGTGAGACAGAGGGAGATTGTTCAGATTTTTGGGGGGAGGGTTTGAGGTTAACTGACATGTCCAGACTTCCACACTGAGCTGATCCAAATGTAGAAAATAAAGGTGAAAAAGTTTACAGAACAACACGAGGACATTGTTGATTTCTGCCTCTTTTTGTCTGCACACACACGCATGAACACACACACTTGAAACAGTTGATAAAATGTGAGTTAAAGGGACAGTTCACCCCAAAGTACATATTTGTGTGCCTCCCTGAAGACATTGTGTTTTCTGTTGTCTGTATGTATGAACATTCTTACATCTGTCCCATTCTTGGAAACACATTATCCTAGGATGCTTTCACACCTGCCCTGTTTGGTTCTGTTCAATCAAACTCAAGTTCATTTGCCCCATAAGTGCAGTTCGTTTGGGCAGGTGTGAACACAGCAATCACACTCAGGTGCGCACCAAAACAACCGGACCAAGACCTTCTTGAAGAGGTGGTCTTGGTTTAGCACTAAACTCTGGTGCGATTCATTTGTGGTGAGAACGTGTTCCGACCTGGATCTGAACCAACTGCAGTCACATGACACACTGTTGGGTTAAACATGAGCATGTTACAGTCCTGGAGGATTATTAATGTGCGCCTCCTCCTGTACTGCCTTAATATGCACATTCAGCACATCCAATGCATCAAAACATTGTTTTCTAGTTGGAGCCGCGCCTCGTTTTCAAACTGTACGAACAATGACAGCAATATAGTCCACGATGAGCAGCGCTAAAATCAACCTGCGTAGTTGTCCCTCCATTGTGACATTAGAAAGTGTCACATTTATCTTGCAAGCGTACTCTTCTTCAACATTTTATTTACTTTCTGGATTTTTCCCGCATGGAAATTCTGACCAATCAAGAGCAGCTTTCTCACACAAGGCATTTTATCTGAGCAAGACAACTCTAGGTCTGAAAGCAACCTTTAAGAACATGTTGAGGGAATACCTTTAAATCTGGGACAAATGTCCACTTGGACTCAAGAATGATCTGATCAAAATTTGATGGTCAAGGTCACTGTGACCTCACAAAGCATGTTTAAGTAAAATCTAGAAATATATTTTCTCTAAAAGTCATGTGACTGCTCACATTTGATCAAATTGTACAACATTAGAGAGTGCCAAAATTCCCACAGTACCCTGAACCCCTCTCAGTCTGCTGAGGGTTAATGACGCACACCTGGGGACAGTTGTTAGCCTGCTCCAACGTGTGTTCACTGGCTGCTAGGAAGGACTCTTGTTTTGCCTCTGTAGGATCCTTCTTTAGAGGAAGTGTGGATTTTATTTCGATATCGGAGAAAATCCGGGTTAACCAACAGAGCGCGCGCCGTACGAGGTAAAGCATGACGTAACGTGAACGTGACCTGCCTGGACGGTTGACTCACTGATAGTTTCTCACTACAGCAACATTAGCTGCTCTGTATTAAAAATGTTCGGCTGAAAAGACCTGCATTCAGGCTGAAATTCAACTCTGCTGCTCTGTCAGGAGACACAGTGACTTAAACTAACGGTGAGTAACAAAAAGTATAAATAATATATGTAATTTATTAAGTTATAAGTAGAGGAAAGTTGCTAGCCGCTAGGCTAATTTCTGCTATGTAACGGTGCTAAAGCTAATAACGGGTGACTAGCAAAAAAACAACTGACATGTCTGAACCTTGACAGTTATAATTGAGATATTATCAGAGGTTCTCTGTGGTAAACTGGTCCAGCATCATGTGCTTGTGTGTATGCCATTATGTAGCTCATCACAGCTGCTTAGCACTGCGCTCATATGGCATGTAACCCTGATTATTATTATTCTTAAATCAAGTTTAACTGTTGCTTTTTCTTTGACTTAACACACATTCAACAAGGGTAAGTCAGATAAAAAAAAAGACACAGCATGAAAAAAAGAAAAGAACAACAAAGCAAACAGTAACCAAAAAATACAGGATGCAAGGGTGACATGTTATGTTATGTAACATGCATTGGATGTCATACATCTATTGTGTACAAGCCTTTTATACTTGAGGCTACTGTTTTAAAAGTGCACAGACAGTGTCCCTGTGGTCCTCCAGGCCCTTATCAAAGTCTCTTAACAGGCAAGCTGCCCGCTCCATGTTTAGCAAGTCCAGGTATTTCTTCAGCCAAGAGTCCCCTGTGAGGCAGGACTGTTTAATGCCCCATCCAGTTTAGAAGAATAAACAACCCGACGTCCACAGGCAGTCGACAGTGACTCCAACATTATTGTCCAATTTCAGGCCCAGCAAGCATGCTTTAGGGCACACCAGGAGATTAACATTGACAACTCTGGTGTAAGAGTTATTGCCCCTAACCAGAGTGTTTTAACAGCTGGACAGTCCCAGAGCGAGAGACATAAAGATCCTCGGGTGCCACAGTTGTGCCAGCATAAATCTTGATGTTTGTCATCTATCTTGGATCATCTAACAGGAGTATTATATGTTCTGCACTAGGGCGGCCCCTGACTAAGAATTGTCCTTGTCAACCAATAGTCATCATTTAGGGCCATTAGTCGACTAGTCGCTTGCATGTTTACGATGCTAATTTAATCATTAAATTATATATTTTTGGGCGGGGCACAAAGTGTGAGAAAGAATAGTATCAGTAACTAAAGTAATTAAAGTGCACATCACACACTGCGCGAGCCGCCTGTTAATGACGCTGTCGGCAAAGCAGTAATGACTATGCTAAGTGGCTAATGGGCATGTAGCTACTTCCAATTTGTTATTTACGTGATAACGCCTGAACGCAACACAGGCTCCGCTCCAACTAAGTGTGTGTAGTGCCGTGCTGCTGTGTGAGCGGCATGTTTGACTGTGAGTAACAGCAGCATTTTGATGACAATAACTATGTCAGGTAACAAACTGCGTTGAGTTTGGGTCGGGCTCGCTTAGAATTGTCTCGGGTCGGGAAAATGCGGCCCGAGCTGCGCTCTACTGCATACCTGTCAAGTTGTGGATTTGAAAATAAGGGAAACTTGCGGGTGCTCGCTGCGAGCCGTCCCATCACCCCAACCAAGCTCCAGTATCCCTGACATTTTGAGACAGGTGTACAAGATATCTAAAAACTTGTCAACCGCTTACTAACTACAATTAGGTGATCAGAATCTGATAGACCTACCTTTGTTGACACTGAAATGCTGTGAACATTCCTACGTTATAATACAGCCTAAATGAAAACACAAAGGGTATATGAAGCACATTTATTTATGGTTTATAAAACGGGTGCTTCCCATCCTTAAATGTGATTGGCTGAGCCGCGTTCCATGCCGTTGTAAAATCAGTGTAACCCACTGGTAGACCGCAGCGTCTGTGTTGCTTGGCAACCATTCTGTCCACTCGATCTTGCTTGGTGGAAGAATGAATAGTTCTCAGTTTTATTGTTGCATTATTACCAATAAATTGTTGATTCTTTTTCGTGTGTGTTTATTTTATGGGCTATATGTAGGGTAACCGTTTTATAAAGCAATAAGCCCTGAGAAGCCGTGAGTTACAGTGATTTTACAACGGCGGAGGGGCCCTGAACGCCCCTCAGCCGTTGTAAAATCACTGTAACTCACGGCTTCTCGGGGCTTATTGCTTAAACATATTTTCAGTTCATAATGTGCCCCATCCTGCTCCTCTGTAGGAAAGTAGATTCGCTGTCCCATTTTTCGAGATATTTACAGGACTTCTTTGTTTTTTTTGGCAGGAATGCCTTCTCCTTCGTCACATCCATCCATCTCTCTCTTTTGTTGTTCCGGGTTTTTTTCCGCTGTCGGCACTAACCTCGCGATAACTGCCACCCAAGCTACTGCAGGTGGCAGCTCTCGCGAGGCTAGTGACAGTTCAGTTTGGAGAGGCAGAGGAATGTTGTTGTTTTTTATTATAATACGGGAGATTTACGGGAGAATACTAATACGGGAGGACGGCGGGAAAGAGGGGTAAAATACGGTAGTTTCCCGGCCAAAACGGGAGACTTGACAGCTATGTTCTAGTGTGCTCACTTGTGTGTGCGCACGTGTCTGTTTGTGTGTGTGTTTGGGGCGGAGCTCCGCCGTGCACGATACAGAGAGCAGAAGGGAATTGAAAATGCGCGACCATGTAGAAACAGAAGTGACATGCTGTGGTGTGAATAAGATAAATAACACAGGTTATTTAGTTTAATAAAAGGACAAGGTATAGACCTGTTCTATAGGAAAGGTAACCTTAAATGACTTCTGTTGTGATCTGGCGCTATATAGAAAATAAAATAAAATTAACTTGACCTTCCAGGGGGGGGCGGGGGGTGCTGTTGGGGGGGGCGGGGCGTCTCCCTAATATAATGGTAGGGGAAACACTGGACTTGGTTGTTTGGAGTCACCGACTTGAAGTCCCGCTAAATTTGTTCTTAGGCAAATACACTCAAAAGAGCCTGGACCTTGTTGTCCATCCACTTCTTCACTTCACTTTTTTCAGGGAAAGTTTGGGGTTGAGGGAAAGTTTTTCCAGGAGTTATTTCAATGGAAACGTGCCAAGGTTTTTCAAAATCCCAGGTAAATTGCAAAAGTTCCTGCGGTGGAAAAGGGGCTTATTAGGGGGCACCCCTACTCTGCACAGAATCTTAGCATGTGTTAAGAAGTGAGAGGCCGGTAACACTGATATTGGGACGGCGCCATGGCGGAAGCATAGCGCCAACCCTCTGGTTCCCCCCTTGTTAACACCATTAGCTCTGTCAGCACCGTTGCTGCTGTTTAATGCTTTTCATGGCCTCAGCTGCTTCCATGTTGTCTCATACGCTCTGAATTTCACATACAGTCCCTTTATCAGAAAGCGGAAGAGCTGGCCTCAGCAGCAGCCACATAGTCATGGGGTGTGACCGCTAATGCACGAGGCACCCATGGGAATGAAAAGATCATAATCTCAAGTCTTGTGGGGAAATGAGACTCCTCTGTCTTTTTTAATAAACATGACGCTGCAGTGAGGGTAATAGAGTCTGGCAGAAGACTCCCTGCATGTTTTGTGGAGAGTGGATTATTCAGACTGCTTCGACTTGATCTGCTGAATTATTCATGTGTCAGGATTAGACCCACCGAGAGCCATCAGGAAGACATATTAGACAACAGTGTTTTGCATACACATGTTTACGAGAAGATGCTGATTCCCTGCTTTTGTTTTGTGAAAGCATCTCCTGTGTGGTAAATTAGATGTTGGGGTGTTTCTCATTACAGAGTGCCAGTCAGGCTAGTTTAAATTTTGTCCCCAGGAAGGCCGAAAAAAGACATGTTAGGCTCTAAATTGAGCACTTCGATGTCAAAAAGTCAATCCACAGAGTTCCTCTGCTTCCCTCTGGTTCTCTGTGAAGATTAATCTGCTCTGTAGACCCAGAGAAGAGTCTTCATCAAGAAGACACCTCACTCTGTTCACTCTGTGCGAGTGAAATGAGTGATTCTGCCGTTAAGGAGATTCAGAGCTGTGTGAGCTCAGGAAGACTCCGCTCTGGCCTGTGTGCTGCAGACTTCACAAGAACTATGTGGAAGCTTTGATCTGGAGAAATGGATCAAAGCCGAATCAGACTGTGGCCCGGAGGGGAAACTGCTGAGAAAAGACGGAATATTGAAGCGTGTTCAAAGGAACTGAGTGAATTTATGAATGTAGACGTGTGTCCATCTTATTTAGTCATTTTATTGTTTTATTGATTCTTGTTTGTGAAATCAGCTTTATATTTTATTATTGAGATGCTGTGCTAACTCATTAATTTAGACTCATGTTTGTTGAGTGGAACTGGGTCATGTGTTGTATTTTTGGACCAATTTATTGAATGCTTTCTCTCAAGTAAATAAAATTGCAGATAATTTAATAAAAAAAATACCACAGTGATCATTTTAGCTCATCATGTGTCGTAATATTGACAATATTGAGTATTAATGCTTCTGTAAGAAGAAAAACACGAGTTAAAAACCAGCCAATAATTAGCAACATAATGTGATTGTTTGTGACTGTTGTTAATTTATTGCTTTGACAGAACAAATTCAGTTGTTACCTGTTTGACAAGCTGTTAATTAACTTCCAGATTTCACATTACCTGCTCTATTGATCATTTTAAACTGCTGAAGCTGAGAGACAGTGACCGGCTGTATCATTCATGTGGAGCTTCAGCTGACGAGAATAAGATGTATTATTTTACGGCCCATTTATTCTTGGAAAAAGGTCATTTTAACCACATAATCTTTGCCTTTTTTACATATTGTCAGTGTGTGTATTCACTTGGAGGGTCGAGCTTTGACTCAGTATCAGCTCTCAGGTAGGATGATATTAAATGTATTCTGTTTTTTAGTATATAAAATACTACTATACTATAGTCTAAATGTGGCCATCATTAAACAAACTCCAAGTAATAAGCTCCACTAAGCATCCCCTCAGGATATTTAACATACTGCGTATCTTTCATACACCCTCCCGTTCCCAAAACAATTAAAGCTGCACTCATCCAGCCCACATTGTTTGTCTCTCTGTAGTGTGGTTTCTACAGCACATTAAATGTCCTACATTTTTCTGGTGTCCCACATTCAGCACAGACACTGTATAAAGATCAAAACGATCGAAAGTTTTAGTTTACTCGTTCTATTTTCTGGGGAAAACTTTTTGAAACATGAGTAATATGCATCGCAATGTGTATGATGTGTTTGTTGATTAGTTTACTGTAGACATGAGTTGAGAGATGCCTTGCTTTACCAGCAGCCACACTGTGGCTTTCCAAGGATTTGATATTTATTCTGTCCATCTGTCCAGAGCGTCACTGACACAGTGACAATCTGTAAAGACTTCACAGAACAGATGACACCATCTGACTCAACTCATACAAACACAGAGGGAAGTTTTAACTTTTATTTATCCAGGGAAAGTTAGAGTTATCTTAACATTAACATAGTGAAACATAATCCACATGGGAAGTATAGCTTTTGGACACTTTTGTGGGACACCATACTATGACTTTTATTTATTTTGACATTCTACATGACTATGTTATGTTAAGACATGTTATTACGTGTTTTGATGACATACTACAATATGACATTTTTATGGAATACTAGATTATGACTTTTTATGACGTACATGTTTTGTGGCTTTTCTTATGGCATACTAATCAATAATATTTTTTTTGTTGACATTTTTGTGACTTAGTATTCTATAAGATTCTTCTCGATGACATTGTAATGACATTCTATACTTTAATATTTTTGTTAACGATTTGATGCCATACTATACGATGATGGTTTTATGAAGTTTGGATGCCATACTATACTATTTAGATTTTTAAACCGTTTTGGAAGCCATACCATACTATGCCTTTTTTTTATGCTGTTTTGGACGCCATACTATACTATGATGGTTTCATGCCATTTTGGACGCCATACTATACTATGACATTTTTACGCAGTTTTGAACACCATACTATACTATTTAGATTTTAAACCGTTTTGGAAGCCATACTATGCCTTTTTTTTATGCTGTTTTGGACGCCATACTATACTATGATGATTTTACGCAGTTTTGGACGCCATACTATACTATGATGATTTTGCACCATTTTGAACGCTATACTATACTATGACATTTTTACGCATTTTTGGACGCCATAATATGCTATGATGATTTTATGCTGTTTTGGACGCCATACTATACTATGACATTTTTATGCAGTTTTGGATGTCATACTATACTATGACATTTTTACGCAGTTTTGGACGCCATACTATACTATGACATTTTTATGCAGTTTTGGATGTCATACTATACTATGACATTTTTATGCAGTTTTGGATGTCATACTATACTATGACATTTTTACGCAGTTTTGGACGCCATACTATACTATGACATTTTTACGCAGTTTTGGACGTCATACTATACTATGACATTTTTACGCAGTTTTGGACATCATACTATACTATGATGATTTTGCACCATTTTGGACGCTATACTATACTATGACATTTTTACGCCATTTTGGACGCCATACTATACTATGACATTTTTATGCAGTTTTGGACGTCATACTATACTATGATATTTTTACGCAGTTTTGGACATCATACTATACTATGACATTTTTATGCAGTTTTGGACGCCATACTATACTATGATATTTTTACGCCATTTTGGACGCCATACTATACTATGACATTTTTATGCAGTTTTGGACGTCATACTATACTATGACATTTTTATGCAGTTTTGGACATCATACTATACTATGACATTTTTATGCAGTTTTGGACGCCATACTATACTATGATGATTTTGCACCATTTTGGACGCCATACTATACTATGACATTTTTATGCAGTTTTGGACGTCATACTATACTATGACATTTTTATGCAGTTTTGGACGCCATACTATACTATGACATTTTTATGCAGTTTTGGACGCCATACTATACTATGACATTTTAATACAGTTTTGGACGTCATACTATACTATGACATTTTTATGCTGTTTTGGACGCAATACTATACTATGACATTTTTACGCCATTTTGGATGCCATACTATACTATGATGATTTTGCACCATTTTGGACGCTATACTATACTATGACATTTTTACGCAGTTTTGGACGCCATACTATACTATGATGATTTTATGCTGTTTTGGACGCCATACTATACTATGACATGTTTATGCTATTTTGGAGGCCATACTATACTATGATGATTTTGCACCATTTTGGATGCTATACTATACTATGACATTTTTATGCAGTTTTGGACGTCGTACTATACTATGACATTTTTACGCAGTTTTGGACGCCATACTATACTATGATGATTTTATGCAGTTTTGGACGCCATACTATACTATGACATTTTTACGCAGTTTTGGACGCCATACTATACTATGATGATTTTATGCTGTTTGGGACGCCATACTATACTATGACATTTTTATGCAGTTTTGGACGTCATACTATACTATGATGATTTTATGCTGTTTGGGACGCCATTCTATACTACGACATTTTTACGCAGTTTTGGAGGCCTTACTATACTATGATGATTTTATGCTGTTTGGGACGCCATACTATACTATGATGATTTTGCACCATTTTGGACGCCATACTATACTATGACATTTTTATGCAGTTTTGGACGCCATACTATACTATGACATTTTTATGCAGTTTTGGACGCCATACTATACTATGACATTTTAATACAGTTTTGGACGTCATACTATACTATGACATTTTTATGCTGTTTTGGACGCAATACTATACTATGACATTTTTACGCCATTTAAGACGCCATACTATACTATGATGATTTTGCACCATTTTGGACGCTATACTATACTATGACATCTTTACGCAGTTTTGGACGCCATACTATACTATGATGATTTTATGCTGTTTTGGACGCCATACTATACTATGACATGTTTATGCTATTTTGGACGCCATACTATACTATGATGATTTTGCACCATTTTGGATGCTATACTATACTATGACATTTTTACGCAGTTTTGGACGCCATACTATACTATGATGATTTTATGCTGTTTTGGACGTCATACTATACTATGACATTTTTACGCAGTTTTGGACGCCATACTATACTATGATGATTTTATGCTGTTTGGGACGCCATACTATACTATGACATTTTTATGCAGTTTTGGACGTCATACTATACTATGATGATTTTATGCTGTTTGGGACGCCATTCTATACTACGACATTTTTACGCAGTTTTGGACGCCATACTATACTATGATGATTTTATGCTGTTTGGGACGCCATACTATACTATGATGATTTTGCACCATTTTGGACGCCATACTATACTATGACATTTTTACGCAGTTTTGGACGCCATACTATACTATGACATTTTTATGCTATTTTGGACACCATACTATACTATGATGATTTTGCACCATTTTGGACGCCATACTATACTATGACATTTTTACGCAGTTTTGGACGCCATACTATACTATGATGATTTTATGCTGTTTTGGACGTCATACTATACTATGACATTTTTATGCAGTTTTGGACGCCATACTATACTATGACATTTTTATGCAGTTTTGGACGCCATACTATACTATGACATTTTAATACAGTTTTGGACGTCATACTATACTATGACATTTTTATGCTGTTTTGGACGCAATACTATACTATGACATTTTTACGCCATTTAAGACGCCATACTATACTATGATGATTTTGCACCATTTTGGACGCTATACTATACTATGACATCTTTACGCAGTTTTGGACGCCATACTATACTATGATGATTTTATGCTGTTTTGGACGCCATACTATACTATGACATGTTTATGCTATTTTGGACGCCATACTATACTATGATGATTTTGCACCATTTTGGATGCTATACTATACTATGACATTTTTACGCAGTTTTGGACGCCATACTATACTATGATGATTTTATGCTGTTTTGGACGTCATACTATACTATGACATTTTTACGCAGTTTTGGACGCCATACTATACTATGATGATTTTATGCTGTTTGGGACGCCATACTATACTATGACATTTTTATGCAGTTTTGGACGTCATACTATACTATGATGATTTTATGCTGTTTGGGACGCCATACTATACTACGACATTTTTACGCAGTTTTGGACGCCATACTATACTATGATGATTTTATGCTGTTTGGGACGCCATACTATACTATGATGATTTTGCACCATTTTGGACGCCATACTATACTATGACATTTTTACGCAGTTTTGGACGCCATACTATACTATGACATTTTTATGCTATTTTGGACGCCATACTATACTATGATGATTTTGCACCATTTTGGACGCCATACTATACTATGACATTTTTACGCAGTTTTGGACGCCATACTATACTATGATGATTTTATGCTGTTTTGGACGTCATACTATACTATGACATTTTTACGCAGTTTTGGACGCCATACTATACTATG
Source organism: Cephalopholis sonnerati (assembly GCA_019142605.1). Taxonomy (NCBI): domain Eukaryota; kingdom Metazoa; phylum Chordata; class Actinopteri; order Perciformes; family Serranidae; genus Cephalopholis; species Cephalopholis sonnerati. The sequence goes on from JAGQAX010000008.1 coordinate 31,257,747, forward strand.
ATGATTTTATGCTGTTTTGGACGTCATACTATACTATGACATTTTTACGCCATTTTGGACGCCATACTATACTATGATGATTTTGCACCATTTTGGACGCTATACAATACTATGATGATTTTATGCTGTTTTGGACGCCATACTATACTATGACATTTTTACGCAGTTTTGGACGCCATACTATACTATGACATTTTTACGCAGTTTTGGACGCCATACTATACTATGACATTTTTACGCAGTTTTGGACGCCATACTATACTATGATGATTTTATGCTGTTTTGGACGTCATACTATACTATGACATTTTTACGCAGTTTTGGACGCCATACTATACTATGATGATTTTATGCTGTTTGGGACGCCATACTATACTATGACATTTTTACGCCATTTTGGACGCCATACTATACTATGACATTTTTATGCAGTTTTGGACGTCATACCATACTATGACATTTTTACGCAGTTTTGGATGCCATACTATACTATGATGATTTTATGCTGTTTGGGACGCCATACTATACTATGACATTTTTACGCAATTTTGGACGCCATACTATACTATGACATTTTTACACCATTTTGGACGCCATACTATACTATGACATTTTTACGCAGTTTTGGACGTCATACCATACTGTGACATTTTTACGCAGTTTTGGACGCCATACTATACTATGATGATTTTATGCTGTTTGGGACGCCATACTATACTATGACATTTTTACGCAATTTTGGACGCCATACTATACTATGACATTTTTACACCATTTTGGACGCCATACTATACTATGACATTTTTACGCAGTTTTGGACGCCATACTATACTATGATGATTTTATGCTGTTTTGGACGTCATACTATACTATGATGATTTTATGCTGTTTGGGACGCCATACTATACTATGACATTTTTACGCCATTTTGGACGCCATACTATACTATGATGATTTTGCACCATTTTGGACGCCATACTATACTATGATGATTTTGCACCATTTTGGACGCCATACTATACTATGACATTTTTACGCAGTTTTGGACGCCATACTATACTATGATGATTTTATGCTGTTTTGGACGCCATACTATACTATGATGATTTTATGCTGTTTGGGACGCCATACTATACTATGACATTTTTACGCAGTTTTGGACGCCATACTATACTATGATGATTTTATGCTGTTTGGGATGCCATACTATACTATGATATTTTTACGCAGTTTTGGATGTCGTACTAAACTATGATGATTTTATGCTGTTTGGGACGCCATACTATACTATGATGATTTTGCACCATTTTGGACGCTATACTATACTATGACATTTTTATGCAGTGTTGGACGCAATACTATACTATGACATTTTTACGCAGTTTTGGATGCCATACTAGACTATGATGATTTAATGCTGTTTTGGACGCCATACTATACTATGACATTTTTACGCCATTTTGGATGCCATACTATACTATGATGATTTTGCACCATTTTGGACGCTATACTATACTATGAAATTTTTACGCAGTTTTGGACGTCATACTATACTATGACATTTTTACGCAGTTTTGGACGCCATACTATACTATGATGATTTTATGCTGTTTTGGACGCCATACTATACTATGACATTTTTACGCCATGTAAGAGGCAATACTATACTATGATGATTTTGCAACATTTTGGACGCCATACTATACTATGAAATTTTTACGCAGTTTTGGACGTCATACTATACTATGACATTTTTACGCAGTTTTGGACGCCATACTATACTATGACATTTTTACGCAGTTTTGGACGCCATACTATACTATGATGATTTTATGCTGTTTGGGACGCCATACTATACTATTTACGCCATTTAAGACGCCATACTATACTATGATGATTTTGCACCATTTTGGACGCCATACTATACTATGACATTTTTATGCAGTTTTGGACGCAATACTATACTATGACATTTTTACGCAGTTTTGGACGCCATACTAGACTATGATGATTCAATGCTGTTTTGGACATCATACTATACTATGACATTTTTACGCCATTTTGGACGCCATACTATACTATGACATTTTTACGCCATTTAAGACGCCACACTATACTATGATGATTTTGCACCATTTTGGACGCTATACTATACTATGAAATTTTTACGCAGTTTTGGACGTCATACTATACTATGACATTTTTACGCAGTTTTGGATGCCATACTATACTATGATGATTTTATGCTGTTTGGGATGCCATACTATACTATGACATTTTTACGCAGTTTTGGACGCCATACTATACTATGATGATTTTATGCTGTTTTGGACGCCATACTATACTATGACATTTTTAAGCAGTTTTGGAGGCCTTACTATACTATGACATTTTTACGCAGTTTTGGACGCCATACTATACTATGATGATTTAATGCTGTTTTGGACGCCATACTATACTATGACATGTTTATGCTATTTTGGACGCCATACTATACTATGACATTTTTACGCCATTTTGGACGCCATACTATGATGATTTTATGCTGTTTGGGACGCCATTCTATACTACGACATTTTTATGCAGTTTTGGACGCCATACTATACTATGATGATTTTATGCTGTTTGGGACGCCATACTATACTATGACATGTTTATGCTATTTTGGACGCCATACTATACTATGAAATTTTTACGCAGTTTTGGACGTCATACTATACTATGACATTTTTACGCAGTTTTGGACGCCATACTATACTATGATGATTTTATGCTGTTTTGGACGCCATACTATACTATGACAGTTTTAAGCAGTTTTGGACGCCATACTATACTATGACATTTTTACGCAGTTTTGGACGCCATACTAGACTATTTACGCCATTTAAGACGCCATACTATACTATGATGATTTTGCACCATTTTGGACGCCATACTATACTATGACATTTTTATGCAGTTTTGGACGCAATACTATACTATGACATTTTTACGCAGTTTTGGACGCCATACTAGACTATGATGATTCAATGCTGTTTTGGACATCATACTATACTATGACATTTTTACGCCATTTTGGACGCCATACTATACTATGACATTTTTACGCCATTTAAGACGCCACACTATACTATGATGATTTTGCACCATTTTGGACGCTATACTATACTATGAAATTTTTACGCAGTTTTGGACGTCATACTATACTATGACATTTTTACGCAGTTTTGGATGCCATACTATACTATGATGATTTTATGCTGTTTGGGATGCCATACTATACTATGACATTTTTACGCAGTTTTGGACGCCATACTATACTATGATGATTTTATGCTGTTTTGGACGCCATACTATACTATGACATTTTTAAGCAGTTTTGGACGCCATACTATACTATGACATTTTTACGCAGTTTTGGACGCCATACTATACTATGATGATTTTATGCTGTTTTGGACGCCATACTATACTATGACATGTTTATGCTATTTTGGACGCCATACTATACTATGACATTTTTACGCCATTTTGGACGCCATACTATGATGATTTTATGCTGTTTGGGACGCCATTCTATACTACGACATTTTTATGCAGTTTTGGACGCCATACTATACTATGATGATTTTATGCTGTTTGGGACGCCATACTATACTATGACATGTTTATGCTATTTTGGACGCCATACTATACTATGAAATTTTTACGCAGTTTTGGACGTCATACTATACTATGACATTTTTACGCAGTTTTGGACGCCATACTATACTATGATGATTTTATGCTGTTTTGGACGCCATACTATACTATGACAGTTTTAAGCAGTTTTGGACGCCATACTATACTATGACATTTTTACGCAGTTTTGGACGCCATACTAGACTATGATGATTTAATGCTGTTTTGGACGTCATACTATACTATGATGATTTTATGCTGTTTTGGACGCCATACTATACTATGATGATTTAATGCTGTTTTGGACGCCATACTATACTATGACATTTTTACGCCATTTTGGACGCCATACTATACTATGATGATTTTGCACCATTTTGGACGCCATACTATACTATGAAATTTTTACGCAGTTTTGGACGTCATACTATACTATGACATTTTTACGCAGTTTTGGACGCCATACTATACTATGACATTTTTAAGCAGTTTTGGACGCCATACTATACTATGATGATTTTATGCTGTTTTGGACGTCATACTATACTATTGACATTTTTACGCAGTTTTGGACGCCATACTATACTATGATGATTTTATGCTGTTTGGGACGCCATACTAAACTATGACATTTTTACACCATTTTGGACGCCATACTATACTATGATGATTTTGCACCATTTTGGACGCTATACTATACTATGATGATTTTATGCTGTTTTGGACGCCATACTATACTATGACATTTTTATGCTGTTTTAGACGCCATACTATACTATGACATTTTTATGCAGTTTTGGACGTCATACTATACTATGACATTTTTACGCAGTTTTGGACGCCATACTAGACTATGATGATTTAATGCTGTTTTGGACGTCATACTATACTATGATGATTTTATGCTGTTTTGGACGCCATACTATACTATGATGATTTAATGCTGTTTTGGACGCCATACTATACTATGACATTTTTACGCCATTTTGGACGCCATACTATACTATGATGATTTTGCACCATTTTGGACGCCATACTATACTATGAAATTTTTACGCAGTTTTGGACGCCATACTATATTATGATGATTTTATGCTGTTTGGGACGCCATACTATACTATGACATTTTTACGCAGTTTTGGACGCCATACTATACTATGACATTTTTAAGCAGTTTTGGACGCCATACTATATTATGATGATTTTATGCTGTTTGGGACGCCATACTATACTATGACATTTTTACGCAGTTTTGGACGCCATACTATACTATGACATTTTTAAGCAGTTTTGGACGCCATACTATACTATGATGATTTTATGCTGTTTTGGACGTCATACTATACTATGACATTTTTACGCAGTTTTGGACGCCATACTATACTATGATGATTTTATGCTGTTTGGGACGCCATACTATACTATGACATTTTTACGCCATTTTGGACGCCATACTATACTATGATGATTTTGCATCATTTTGGACGCTATACTATACTATGATGATTTTATGCTGTTTTGGACGCCATACTATACTATGACATTTTTATGCTGTTTTGGACGCCATACTATACTATGACATTTTTATGCAGTTTTGGACGTCATACTATACTATGACATTTTTACGCAGTTTTGGACGCCATACTATACTATGACATTTTTACGCAGTTTTGGACGTCATACTATACTATGACATTTTTACGCAGTTTTGGACGCCATACTATACTATGATGATTTTATGCTGTTTGGGATGCCATACTATACTATGACATTTTTACGCAGTTTTGGACGCCATACTATACTATGATGATTTTGCACCATTTTGGACGCCATACTATACTATGAAATTTTTACGCAGTTTTGGACGTCATACTATACTATGACATTTTTACGCAGTTTTGGATGCCATACTATATTATGATGATTTTATGCTGTTTGGGACGCCATACTATACTATGACATTTTTACGCAGTTTTGGACGCCATACTATACTATGACATTTTTAAGCAGTTTTGGACGCCATACTATACTATGATGATTTTATGCTGTTTGGGACGCCATACTATACTATGACATTTTTACACCATTTTGGACGCCATACTATACTATGATGATTTTGCACCATTTTGGACGCTATACTATACTATGATGATTTTATGCTGTTTTGGACGTCATACTATACTATGATGATTTTATGCTGTCTTGGACGTCATACTATACTATGATGATTTTATGCTGTTTGGGACGCCATACTATACTATGACATTTTTATGCAGTTTTGGACGCCATACTATACTATGACATTTTTATGCAGTTTTGGACGTCATACTATACTATGACATTTTTATGCAGTTTTGGACGCCATACTATACTATGACATTTTTACGCAGTTTTGGACGTCATACCATACTATGACATTTTTACGCAGTTTTGGACGCCATACTATACTATGACATTTTTACGCAGTTTTGGACGCCATACTATACTATGACATTTTTACGCAGTTTTGGACGCCATACTATACTATGACATTTTTACGCAGTTTTGGACGCCATACTATACTATGATGATTTTATGCTGTCTTGGACGTCATACTATACTATGATGATTTTATGCTGTTTGGGACGCCATACTATACTATGACATTTTTACGCCATTTTGGACGCCATACTATACTATGATTATTTTATGCAGTTTTGGACGTCATACTATACTATGACATTTTTATGCAGTTTTGGACGTCATACTATACTATGATGATTTTATGCTGTTTTGGACGCCATACTATACTATGACATTTTTACGCCATTTTGGACGCCATACTATACTATGACATTTTTACGCAGTTTTGGACGTCATACCATACTATGACATTTTTACGCAGTTTTGGACGCCATAATATACTATGATGATTTTATGCTGTTTGGGACGCCATACTATACTATGACATTTTTACGCAATTTTGGACGCCATACTATACTATGACATTTTTACACCATTTTGGACGCCATACTATACTATGACATTTTTACGCAGTTTTGGACGTCATACCATACTATGACATTTTTACGCAGTTTTGGACGCCATACTATACTATGATGATTTTATGCTGTTTGGGACGCCATACTATACTATGACATTTTTACGCCATTTTAGACGCCATACTATACTATGACATTTTTACGCAGTTTTGGACGTCATACCATACTATGACATTTTTACGCAGTTTTGGACGCCATACTATACTATGATGATTTTATGCTGTTTGGGATGCCATACTATACTATGACATTTTTACGCAGTTTTGGACGCCATACTATACTATGATGATTTTATGCTGTTTTGGACGCCATACTATACTATGACATTTTTAAGCAGTTTTGGACGCCATACTATACTATGACATTTTTACGCAGTTTTGGACGCCATACTATACTATGATGATTTTATGCTGTTTTGGACGCCATACTATACTATGACATGTTTATGCTATTTTGGACGCCATACTATACTATGACATTTTTACGCCATTTTGGACGCCATACTATACTATGATGATTTTATGCTGTTTGGGACGCCATTCTATACTACGACATTTTTACGCAGTTTTGGACGCCATACTATACTATGATGATTTTATGCTGTTTGGGACGCCATACTATACTATGACATGTTTATGCTATTTTGGACGCCATACTATACTATGAAATTTTTACGCAGTTTTGGACGTCATACTATACTATGACATTTTTACGCAGTTTTGGACGCCATACTATACTATGATGATTTTATGCTGTTTTGGACGCCATACTATACTATGACATTTTTAAGCAGTTTTGGACGCCATACTATACTATGACATTTTTACGCAGTTTTGGACGCCATACTAGACTATGATGATTTAATGCTGTTTTGGACGTCATACTATACTATGATGATTTTATGCTGTTTTGGACGCCATACTATACTATGATGATTTAATGCTGTTTTGGACGCCATACTATACTATGACATTTTTACGCCATTTTGGACGCCATACTATACTATGATGATTTTGCACCATTTTGGACGCCATACTATACTATGAAATTTTTACGCGGTTTTGGACGTCATACTATACTATGACATTTTTACGCAGTTTTGGATGCCATACTATATTATGATGATTTTATGCTGTTTGGGACGCCATACTATACTATGACATTTTTACGCAGTTTTGGACGCCATACTATACTATGACATTTTTAAGCAGTTTTGGACGCCATACTATACTATGATGATTTTATGCTGTTTTGGACGTCATACTATACTATGACATTTTTACGCAGTTTTGGACGCCATACTATACTATGACATTTTTATGCAGTTTTGGACGTCATACTATACTATGACATTTTTACGCAGTTTTGGACGCCATACTATACTATGACATTTTTACGCAGTTTTGGACGTCATACTATACTATGACATTTTTACGCAGTTTTGGACGCCATACTATACTATGACATTTTTACGCAGTTTTGGACGCCATACTATACTATGACATTTTTACGCAGTTTTGGACGCCATACTATACTATGATGATTTTATGCTGTTTTGGACGTCATACTATACTATGACATTTTTACGCAGTTTTGGACGCCATACTATACTATGATGATTTTATGCTGTCTTGGACGTCATACTATACTATGATGATTTTATGCTGTTTGGGACGCCATACTATACTATGACATTTTTACGCCATTTTGGACGCCATACTATACTATGATTATTTTATGCAGTTTTGGACGTCATACTATACTATGACATTTTTACGCAGTTTTGGACGCCATACTGTACTATGACATTTTTATGCAGTTTTGGACGTCATACTATACTATGATGATTTTATGCTGTCTTGGACGTCATACTATACTATGATGATTTTATGCTGTTTGGGACGCCATACTATACTATGACATTTTTACGCCATTTTGGACGCCATACTATACTATGATTATTTTATGCAGTTTTGGACGTCATACTATACTATGACATTTTTACGCAGTTTTGGACGCCATACTGTACTATGACATTTTTATGCAGTTTTGGACGTCATACTATACTATGATGATTTTATGCTGTTTTGGACGCCATACTATACTATGACATTTTTACGCCATTTTGGACGCCATACTATACTATGACATTTTTATGCAGTTTTGGACGTCATACCATACTATGACATTTTTACGCAGTTTTGGACGCCATAATATACTATGATGATTTTATGCTGTTTGGGACGCCATACTATACTATGACATTTTTACGCAATTTTGGACGCCATACTATACTATGACATTTTTACACCATTTTGGACGCCATACTATACTATGACATTTTTACGCAGTTTTGGACGTCATACCATACTATGACATTTTTACGCAGTTTTGGACGCCATACTATACTATGACATTTTTACGCCATTTTGGACGCCATACTATACTATGACATTTTTATGCAGTTTTGGACGTCATAATATACTATGATGATTTTATGCTGTTTGGGACGCCATACTATACTATGACATTTTTACGCAATTTTGGACGCCATACTATACTATGACATTTTTACACCATTTTGGACGCCATACTATACTATGACATTTTTACGCAGTTTTGGACGTCATACCATACTATGACATTTTTACGCAGTTTTGGACGCCATACTATACTATGATGATTTTATGCTGTTTGGGACGCCATACTATACTATGACATTTTTACGCAATTTTGGACGCCATACTATACTATGACATTTTTACACCATTTTGGACGCCATACTATACTATGACATTTTTACGCAGTTTTGGACGCCATACTATACTATGACATTTTTACGCCATTTTGGACGCCATACTATACTATGAGTTTTTCAAAATTTATTTTAGACGCCATACTATACTATAAAGATTTTAGGCCGTTTTGGACACCATTCTGTACTATGACATTTTTTTGCAGTCTTGACATTTTTACGCCATTTACATGACATGCTGTTATATGTACAGGGTTTTTTAAACTTTGTTTTCTGGACATTATACTTTAAGTTTTAATTACATTTTTACAAATGTTAAAATGTAATATGACAGCTGTTCATTGACTAAGATTTCAAATGCACAACATTAATAAAATTTCTGTATCGGTAGTTTTGAGTAAAACAGCTAAATGCTACTTCCAACACTGAATCACTGCAAATTCAAAATATAAAGTTTTTGATGGTTGACATCGACATTAGTTGCAGTCCTAATTGAATCAAAAAGCAATCTAGCAAACAGACACTCAACAAAACTACTGAAGATGAAATGATCGTGTTTATTGTGTCAGTGCATATCTGGAAATAAAAAAAAACAGTCAAAGAAACAGTACCAAATAAAAACTACAGTAATTTAGTTGAACCTTGAAACTGTTGCCAAACTAAATGTTGTTCCAACCAGAACACATCACAGCCCTCAGACAGCTAACACAGTAGCCATATATGATCAATGTGTCACATTACTCACGCAGTTCATCTGTACAGCTCATTTATTAAAGTGGTGTTAACTACTTGACACTCTGTTCAGAAGAGCTCAGACTGTAAAAGTATGCCACAACTGTTTAAGTATGGAGCGGACAAGTGCAGGACTGGATGAGGTGAGCAGAAAATATACAGACATTTAACAAAACGGAGTAGAGGTGTGTGAGGTCAAAACTATGATGAAACCATGTGATGGGTAAACAGTCACCAAACTCGAAAGTGCTTGCAGAAATACTCAAGTCACACTTGTCAGTGTGTTAAAAATTAAAAGCTTTGTTGCACGCATGTGTGTATGTGCACTCACAGTGTGTAATAAAACAAAAAGTTTGAGGGTAGCTCTGGCATTTCCCAACCTGGACCACTAAGTGACCAATGGTCACAACATTTTTTGAAATTCATCCAGTATTGAGCGAGACCGCAGCAGTCAGCGGTGGTGAAACAGGCTGCAGTGTAATCCCCAAGGGCAACCACACACTGTCAGTTTACAGGCTCAGATTGTTAAGTGTCTGACAACATTTTTGAAAGGGATCCTTAGATACTGACCTTTGTGTTAGAGTGAGATCCTTTTTGTTTAACGAGCAACAGCCTCTAAATTGCCTTCACCAAACACACCAGACTCTGTTAAATCTTACAGTAATTTAAACATGTATAGAGCCAGACAATACAAGACAAGTTTCAAAAACTGTTTTTCTGACAAGTCAGTTTGACAAAAAAAAAAAAAAGGAAAATAGGGTCCAGGTTGAAAAACACCAAATTTGCCCTTGAGGTGTAAAATAAAAATGTAGAAACTCCCTCAGTGACCAGAGTTAGTCCTCAGGTCACAAAATCAGACCATGGCCCCTGGAAGCAGGACACCTTGTCTGACCCACTGAAATAGTTACCTTAAAAAAATTAGCAGACGTGTAGCTGTTATTCAACTGTACATACTTAAAACTGTGAAACAGTGGTAACAAAGCCTGGTCCAGGAGTGTGAATCTTTGTCAAAACTGAGATCTAGTGTTGCAAACTCACAGCTACTATCACTGAAACCTGAATGACACATCAAGTTAAACTAAAAAACAGTCAACAACTCCTACTCTTGAGCCAGGCGTGAGGACTTACAAGGCAAGCCTTCACTACAAAGTGAGCCTCCATGAGGAGAGAGGTAGGGAGTACAAATACTGCACGACCACATACTGTAGCTTAACACACAGCCAGGGTGTGCAGGGCGGAAATCAGGGGCTTTGTAGATCAAACGTCATCTTACGGGTCACCACAAACCGCATGACAATTTTAGGCATTTCTAAACATGACAAAATCAATTTAGGCACTAGAGTTTTGAGAAATAATCTGATTAGCATCAACGTCGCCGTCATTGGTCCATGTTAGAGATCGGGATGAAAGCTCACTTCTGTAATTTTAGGGTCTTGAATGAGAGTGGCTGGTGCCATATAGCTCACAGAACCAGCTCTGGTAAGCAGACGGCATCATGGGTGACCAGCCGTTACGCTGCCATCTCTTCTTGGTCCGAGCCGACTCCTGCAGAGCCAGGCGGCATTGGGAAGAGCTTTAGTGAGGGGAGCGCTTCCCCCTAATGAATCAGCCAATAGGAAGCCAAGTGACATTCCAAAGGGACACAGCCTCTCGCTCTCACTCACTGCTCTTCTTCAGGACAGAGGGGGTGGAGTCTGCAAATGGCCTGAGATTGACAAGCAATATTAGCATGATTGCATTTTTGTGAGGCTCAGTCAGCTCTGAATGCGTTTCAGATTTTGTCTTTACCTGAGAGGGTGGAGCGGCCAGCTGGACTGCACTGGTGTCGGCGCTGCAGAGCTGGGGCTCATCAGCATAGCACTGTAGATGTTGGCTGCAACTACCAGGATGCATAGGAGGATGGGCCCAATGATGGCGCCCTCCAGACCCAGATAATATGCTCCACCTGCCACCGCCAAACCTGTCAGGTACGGGTGTCCACCCCTGAGACACGTACACAAGAAAACCAGTCAACAAAAATAATTGCATAGTATGTCATAAAAGTCATTAAAAATGTCACAGTACAGTATGTTATGAAAAATATAAAAAACAGACATGAAACATGTCAAATATGTAACAAAAAGCCATAGAACAGTTTGTCATAAAAATTCCATAGTTTAGTATGTCAGTAAAATGTCACCAAAAATTGTCATAGTATAGAATGTCATGAAAATGTCACAAAAATGTCATAGCATGTCATGAAAATGTGATAGAAATGTCATAGTATAGTATGTCATAAAAATGTTATGACAAAATGCCAAAGCATCGTATGTCATCAAACAAAGCCATAGAACAATTTGTCATAAAAATGCTATAGTATAGTATGTCACGAAAATGTCATAGTATGTGATGAAAATGTCACAAAAAATGTCATAAAATAGGATGTCAGCAAAATGTCACCAAAAATTGCCATAGTACAGTATGTCATGAAAATGTCACAAAAAATGTCATAGTTTAGTATGTCAGCAAAATGTCATAGTATCGAATGTCATGAAAATGTCACAAAAAATGTCATAGTATAGTATGTCAGCAAAATGTCACCAAAAATTGTCATAGTTTAGTATGTCAGCAAAATGTCACCAAAAATGTCCTAGTAAAGTATGTCAGCAAAATGTCACCAAAAATTGTCATAGTATAGTATGTCATGAAAATGTCACAAAAAATGTCCAAGTATAGTGTGTCAGCAAAATGTCACCAAAAATTGTCATAGTATAGTATGTCATGAAAATGTCACAAAAATGTCATGGTTTAGTATGTCAGCAAAAGGTCACCAAAAATTGTCATAGTATAGTATGTCAGCAAAATGTCACCAAAAATGTCATAGTATAGTATGTCATGAAAATGTCACAAAAATGTCATAGCATGGTATGTCATGAAAATGTGATAAAAAATGTCAAAGTATAGTATGTCATGAAAATGTTATGACAAAATGCCAAAGCATCGTATGTCATGAAAATGTCACAAAAATGTCATAGCATGTCATGAAAATGTGATAGAAATGTCATAGTATAGTATGTCATAAAAATGTTATGACAAGTGCCAAAGCATCGTATGTCATCAAACAAAGCCATAGAACAATTTGTCATAAAAATGCTATAGTATAGTATGTCACGAAAATGTCATAGTATGTCATGAAAATGTCACAAAAAATGTCATAAAATAGTATGTCAGCAAAATGTCACCAAAAATTGCCATAGTACAGTATGTCATGAAAATGTCGCAAAATGTCATAAAAATGTCATAAAATAGTATGTCATGAAAATGTCACAAAAAATGTCATAGTATAGTATGTCAGCAAAATGTCACCAAAAATTGTCATAGTATAGAATGTCAGCAAAATGTCACAAAAAATGTCATAGTATAGAATGTCAGCAAAATGTCACAAAAAATGTCATAGTATAGTATGTCATAAAAATGTTATGACAAAATGCCAAAGCATCGTATGTCATCAAACAAAGCCATAGAACAGTTTGTCATAAAAATGCTATAGTATAGTATGTCACGAAAATGTCACCAAAAAATGTCATAGTATAGTATGTCAGCAAAATGTCACCAAAAAATGTCATAGTATAGTATGTCAGCAAAATGTCACCAAAAATTGTCATAGTATAGAATGTCAGCAAAATGTCACAAAAAATGTCATAGTATAGAATGTCAGCAAAATGTCACAAAAAATGTCATAGTATAGTATGTCATAAAAATGTTATGACAAAATGCCAAAGCATCGTCTGTCATCAAACAAAGCCATAGAACAGTTTGTCATAAAAATGCTATAGTACAGTATGTCACGAAAATGTCACCAAAAAATGTCATAGTATAGTATGTCAGCAGCAAAATGTCACAAAAAATGTCAGTATAGTATGTCAGCAAAATGTCACAAAAAATGTCATAGTATAGTATGTCATGAAAATGTCACAAAAATTGTCATAGTATAGTATGTCATCAAAATGTCACCAAAAATTGTCATAGTATAGTATGTCATGAAAATGTCACAAAAATTGTCATAGTATAGTATGTCGTGAAAATGTCACCAAAAAATGTCATAGTGTAGTATGTCAGCAAAATGTCACAAAAAATGTCATAGTATAGTATGTCGTGAAAATGTCACCAAAAAATGTCATAGTACAGTATGTCATAAAAATGTTATGACAAAATGCCAAAGCATCGTATGTCATCAAACAAAGCCATAGAACAGTTTGTCATAAAAATGCTATAGTATAGTATGTCACGAAAATGTCACCAAAAAATGTCATAGTATAGTATGTCAGCAAAATGTCACCAAAAAATGTCATAGTATAGTATGTCAGCAAAATGTCACCAAAAATTGTCATAGTATAGAATGTCAGCAAAATGTCACAAAAAATGTCATAGTATAGAATGTCAGCAAAATGTCACAAAAAATGTCATAGTATAGTATGTCATAAAAATGTTATGACAAAATGCCAAAGCATCGTATGTCATCAAACAAAGCCATAGAACAGTTTGTCATAAAAATGCTATAGTATAGTATGTCACGAAAATGTCACCAAAAAATGTCATAGTATAGTATGTCAGCAGCAAAATGTCACAAAAAATGTCAGTATAGTATGTCAGCAAAATGTCACAAAAAATGTCATAGTATAGTATGTCATGAAAATGTCACAAAAATTGTCATAGTATAGTATGTCATCAAAATGTCACCAAAAATTGTCATAGTATAGTATGTCATGAAAATGTCACAAAAATTGTCATAGTATAGTATGTCGTGAAAATGTCACCAAAAAATGTCATAGTGTAGTATGTCAGCAAAATGTCACAAAAAATGTCATAGTATAGTATGTCGTGAAAATGTCACCAAAAAATGTCATAGTACAGTATGTCAGCAAAATGTCACAAAAAATGTCATAGTACAGTATGTCAGCAAAATGTCATAGTATAGTATGTCGTGAAAATGTCACAAAAATGTCATAGCATGGTATGTCATGAAAATGTGATAAAAAATGTCAAAGTATAGTATGTCAGCAAAATGTCACCAAAAATTGTCATAGTATAGTATGTCATGAAAATGTCACAAAAAATGTCCAAGTATAGTATGTCAGCAAAATGTCACCAAAAATTGTCATAGTATAGTATGTCATGAAAATGTCACAAAAATGTCATAGTATAGTATGTCATGAAAATGTCACAAAAAAATGCCAAAGTATATTATCTAACAGAATTGTCATAAATAGTGTCATACAAAATGTTCAAAAAGAACTTATGTCATTAATAATCATAAAAACTCAAAACATCACAGTATTATACGGCATTAAAATGTCATAATAGGATGTTTGAACAGTCTACCTAACTGCAGCTGCATTACTTAACAAGAAACATGACCTTAGTTTAAAAAATATAAATGCACCTGAGCAATGCTCAAAGTGACCGTAGCCATAAATGCAAAGTTTGCCTTTGAAAATACTTCATAATGTAAATTATATGTGACTGGAAGTTACTGATCTGTAACAAGAATAAAAAAAAACCAAAATGGTCCTCACAACAAAAAAAGCTGTTTTCAGTCAATGTTTGCAGTGTGTTTCCTTTTACCTTAGGCCTCATCTCAACTTGATATTTTTGTGACACCTAATTATAACCTAACGGGAAGAACTAGCAAAAACAGATGGGGACACACGGCCAGGCTGCCAATAGCAGCTGAGATGGAGCTGTATCTGGTCCACTGTTTGTTGTTGTTTTCATTTGGTCTCTCTCAAACAGCTGAAGCAAATGTACACACTGCTTATAGCTCAAAAAATAGTTTCCCTTACAGCCTTGTTTGGATACATTTTGGGTTTGTAGAAATGTGATGGTCAAATGTTGCTAAGAGGGGAAGCTGAAACAACACAAACACCAGCTGGTGTCACACATACATACCCTGATATGTCAGAGTAGATAGCTGTATCTACAAAGTACGTCGGGAGCAGATGGAAGATCAGCAGCAGCACGGCCTTGACGCCTTCGCCCTGCACCAACCACAAGTCGCACACTGCTGGAACCGCTGCCCAGTAGGTCCCCAGGAAGGGCACGGCACCCAGGATGGCAGCCAGAGCTTCAGGCCAAGAGAGAGGGATTTGGAGAGTGAGAAAACAGACAGTGGCTTTGCAGGTACCGCTTAAGTGACGGCACGGTCTGCTGCGAACACGCTGACTCACCAGAAGGAATGAAGACTATGTTGATGCCAAAGATGGTGTGAGTGAGCCAAGTGTAGAGGCCGTAGAAGCCGGCCATTTTCAGAGAGGCGTCAAACACGCCTCTGCAAAGCAAACACATACACGGTCAAAATAATCTCCTTCAGATACTTATTTTGATTGTTTAAATCATTCCTGTGTGTGTGTGTGTGTGTGTGTGTGTGTGTGTGTGTGTGTGTGTGTGCGTGGCTACCTGATGGCTTCCTCTACAGACTGGCCGATGATATTTGAGGAGGGTCCAGGCTGGGAGAGGGGGGTCAGGCTGATCACCCATTTGACAGGTTTGTAGTATTCACCACTGGAGCTCAGCAGGTAGAAGAGAGTAGTCAGGAAAATCACCTGTGTATGAATAACAAAAGAACAAATATAAGCAAGTAAATAAATTCTGGTGATTCATCCTGAACTGGTGCTCGGAAAAACACATTAAGAGACAGAGTCCTGTTGCACATTTGGCCCGTTCACTTTACCACTAAGAATAATCATGCCCTTTACAGACGGATCAAGATACAAGGTCTGTTACAAATGCTTCCATGAAGACCCTGTCCGCAGGGGTTTGTATTAACTTCTACTTCAATTACAGGATAAATAAAATCATTATCTGCATGTCCAGTCCGAGAACACGATTGTTAAAAATGTATGTAATGGCTGCCAAACACCAGAGATTATTAATCCACGTTGTGAGCATTGTTTTAACAGGATTAAGTGGTGTTGTGTCAGTACCCCTAGATCAAATGAATGACTCATGATTAATATATTATTTGAAGCCTAATTTTTAAACAAGTAATATTCATGCTGGTTTTAACAAACAATTTGACTGTTTTTCCTGATCTTTGCTGAGCAACAGATTTGGGTGAAATGAATTAAAGGCCTGTCCCAGATACAGGCCTGTTGATTTCAGTGATTTAAGCAAATTACGGTATTCATATAAAACCTGCTCAGACTACAGAAACTTTAACTCGCAGCTCTTCTCACTGGTGTTCATTTAAGTTGAGCTTGACAACTTGACTTCATCCTCTGTTGTTGCTGCGATTGTTTCTCTATTGTTGTTTTTTTTCCTGTTCTTATTGCTGTTGGCTTCGGTGTTCATCCGTCCTGGTATTTTGAGCCTGTTCAGCCCTGCAGTTGTTTTTAAAAGTGCTCTACAAATAAAGTTTGACTAGACTTTGCTGGACTGGTTCATTACCAAACAATAAAGATGCATCAAATGCAGCAAACTATTTTTGTCTGAGTGCAAAATGGTTTAACTCTTGGTATAAATTCTTGCTGGTTTTGACACAAAATGAATAACCTTATAAATAACTGTCAATAAATTTAGAGCCACTGCGGACCATTCTGTGTTAGACCTCATGATTTGGTGCAGATAAATGGCATTTTGGAAAACCATAAAGATGCAGGAACAAAATGTTTCTTTAAATTTCTGTATGGATAAATGTGATCTTGACAGTGATACTGCACATTCATACTTCTACATATATTTTTAACTTTTTCCTGTAATTGGTGTGTGTTCAAGTGTATAAATGCCATGACTGTCTGTGAGCATCCAGTCCAAATTTGATGAAACTCTGCACATTATTTCCTGAGATTTATGTAATAACGCAGACGCTGTCCCTGAGAAGTCTACGGCCCTGATCACACAGAAGCATTTTAGCAGCTGGAGGCAGCTTTTTGTAATTGTTTTTAATGAGAATGAAGCTTTTTGCTCGTGTTTTTTGCGTTGTGACATGCCTCGTGATTCTGCACTCAAGGCGCTTGGCGTTTTTGCTGGAGCACTCTGAACTCCTAAAGTTTTTTTCCCACTCTCCAATCGGATGATTTGTAAGGCGGGCCTTCTGTGGTGACCACGACAACAAGTTTATAGTTGGTAAACAACACAGGAGAGACTGATGGTAGCAGTTGCTCGATGACCAAAACTATAAGGCCTGACGATAGACATCAGGTTGTCAAACTGCCCTGAGTCATCCTAAAATATATCTGAAAACAGCAATCATGGAGGCAAAGCCCCTGAACCAACTGGTGGTACTCCCCGTGATCCACCCTCTTTATTAGGGTCTCATGTACCCACACAGATCTCTGTTTCCCTATGACCAACAAACTATTGACTGACAGCCTCTCACCCTCAGTCAGAGCTACAGCAAGTACCCTCTGCCTCAACATTTTAGGGACTAGATACTAATTACTGCCGAATAAATAAATAAATTAATAAACGGTAGATTGATCACATTGAAAGGTTAGAGTAAGGAGGCGAGTTGCCATGGTTGCCTGGCAACAATAAAAAGGCGGCACTTGTGGCATTCAATTACAAAAAAAACAAGCTGTGTGATCAGGGACTAGATTTTCACTATTTGGTGGAGGATTCAAATCATCAATCAAATTAACTCATTTCGCAGTAAAATATTTTTATGCAATCATCCATTTTAAAAATTACACATTAAACTAAGGAAAAAACATGGTTGTGCTTTGTTCTACCTCAGATAGGGGTATCTCAAAAACTAAAGTCTCAGCTAATGCTTTAGTGTTTCATACCAGACTCAGGGCGAAGTTGAGCAGAGCCGTGCCGCTGTGGAACAAGACGGTGAGGAGAGTGGTCGTGGTGGAGAAGAGGAGGCCAACATTTCTGCTCATCACCACCCACAGAGACTCCAGGATCTACGAAAGAGTGAGAAATATGTCAACGATAAATGACCTGCAGTTGTCATGACACCCAGTGTACACCAATGGGACACACTAAAAACCGGCCAATCTGGTATTTCACCCACACAGGTGCAGTGTGGCAGGACGCAGTATTGCACACTTTTGAGAATGACTGAGGCGCAGACTTCATCTGTGTCACCGGTAACGAGGAAATACAGCGAGTGCTGGACGGAGCAGTGAGTGACAACAACCCCGCCCACATGTAAGAGTACTGTTTGCGATGGAAACACTAGGGTCTAGGTACCATGTCTGAAGGGTTACTGTTGGCTCCAAAGGTACCATACTGAAAGTGTTTGGTGGAAACTGGGCGTTAGCTAACAAGTGACAAGACGACCCAGTATGAGCCCAAGAGAGTGTTTATCAGGTATACAACACTGTGTGTGATGCCCCTGGGTGAAATACAAAGTTTATGGAGTCCCGTAGGTCAATCAGGGTGTAACACAAAGCACAAACAAATTATATAGCACCCCCGAGCCTTTAGGCAAACTGTATTAAACTGAAGTGTGTCCCAACATGACGATGAGCCAACACATCTATAAAAGCAAAATATATGCAAACTCAGCACCTGCCTCGTACAGAAGCTGCTGTTAAACACGGTCGTACTCACAGACAGCAGAGTCTCAATGTTTTCCTGCACAAAGGAGGCGATGTCCTTCCAGTCCAGGATGTCCACCAGCCAGCTGTTCCCTCTCTGAGCCATCATCTTCTGACCGCGGTGGCGTCCAGTGTGGGTCATGTTCTGGAAAATACATGGGACATTAGGTGCAGGATATTTTTAGAGGGCAGGTCTGTCCCCAGCATCAAGAGGTTAAATAGATACACAAGGCAAATACAAACCATTGCCAGTAGATTTTAGAGCCTCGTATTTAGGTTTAAATCCAACCGTAAGAAAAGGTACTGACAAATATTTAATCAGTGTATCTCTGGAGGATTAGAGGACTGAGGAAGAATGTTGGTCCTACTTTAAATAACTGGGCTGATGTGACAATAGAGTTTCACATGATTCTCTTTAAACCTGAAGATCTTCACACAGTATACATTATATAAACACATATACATTTCTATTGTGAAGCAGTAAAATAAGGAAATGTTGAGTTTTCGAGTAGTAACTTCACACAACTTCTAACATGAACATGACACAGTAAAATAAAGCAGATATCAAAAGTAAAAACAGGACGCAGGAGAGAAACTAAACTCCAACCCACAGAGATTCAGTTGGAAGCTATAAAAGCACTGAGAGCTGAACACACAGGAGACTTTAAAAATGCCTCTCTCTCTCTCTCTAGTCTCCTGCAGACAGAGGTGAGGAGAGTCTCACAACACACACAGCTTGTTTGATAGAGAGAAGCAGGGTCATCGGGGGGTTGGCTGAAAACGCATCGCCACAGCCACAAGTTACAGAGGAAAAGGCCCACAGTATTGTACGTGTGCTACTGCGCTAACTAACACAGACTGACTTAGTGTAGCAAGGGCAGCGTACACAGCGATGTCTCACAGTAGACTAATTAACAGACAGATTAAACAGAGGAGCAGCTCTGTGTGTCTCTGAGTGTTGATGTAGAACTTGTGAGTGAGTGGGCAGAGCTGTGTGGAGAGTGTGAGAGAGGAGAGATGCACAGTGGTATGCGTTATGTAACTTGCAACTTGACTCTATGTCAATATAAATGGTATCGTCTAAATAAATAAATTGCTTGAAAATATATCGATACATCATACATAGTCGTTGTATCGCCCAGCCCTATCATACACATTTGCAGTACAAGATTTTTTCTTACTTTTTTTCTTTACTGCTTGTGTGACCATTTGAATTGACTCTGGATGTGATAATGTAAAATATGTTAAAAAAAAAAAAAAAAAACTGTCCTGACCTTCACGAACCACGAGTGGTACAGTCTGTCCCAGAGCTCCAAAACCTGTTTCTCGATCACAGCTGTGTTGTTCACCTTGTCTCCTAACATCTTATGGAGCTGCACAAAAAGAGGACGATTTAATGCATATCAGGCGACTCATGTATTCAGTTTTTGCTTCCATATTTTGAGTCAGTGAAATCGACTACAAACATGTAGGCAATTATTATTCTTACCTTGTGCGTTATCCATTCTCGACCATGTTGATAGACATTAGTAGCAGCTGAATTTAGGGCCCTCTGCACCACACGAGCCTCTGGGAGCCAACTAGAGGAGGACGATGTCAGAAAAACATCATGAGAAATTATAAACTCCAAACTAAGGCTGGGGGATATGGCTTATAAATCATATATTTTTAGGCTATATAACGATACACAATATATGTCTCCATATTTTTACCTCTCCTCTGAACTACTGTAGATGACCTAAAATACTATAAACAACTAATAAACCACAATTACAAAAAAGTTATGTACAGTACTGTCATAAAATGTCTCATGCTGGTAGTTTACAAAAAAAATTAAAAATCACAATGTATACACAGTGTTCATGATTTAGTCAGTTTACACATCCCACAAAACAACATACGCAATACACTGAGAATAATCCATATATTCCCACCTCTACTCCAAATAGAAAGGAGAAAGGTACAAATAAAAAGAAGGTAAACTGTCATACTTGGCCCATTCTGGATGGTTGGACACAGGTCTCGTTGATGAGGTTACTGGTTACGTCGATGATGTGAACACTTTCATGATGAACCTAGAGGACATAAAAGTTACCTTGTTATCCAAGACGATGTCAGTACCTCTGAAATACAGCGATGTAATTCACAAGAACAACAACAGTACCATAGCAGTGAGCAGCAGAGCCATGAGCAGGGTCCCTGTGACCAGGAGGAAGATGATGAAGATGCTGATGATTTTATCCAGAGACCGCTCCAACCACACGACCATCTGTGTACGTAAAGAGGAAGAGGAAACAGTAGAAAGGGGGGAAACACAGAGCAGATACAAAGTCAGTGCAGCTCTGAAGAGGCTGGGAACATACAGTGATCAGACACATGGAGAAACCTGTGTCCTTCCCACGTCAAGAGGCCATGTTGGATCTAAAAGCTGTCGAGAACAGTAAGGCTGAGTGAGCCCGGATATCTGTACATATGCATGCACACGTTCTTGCACGTCAACTGGGAGACATGCACGTTCAGAACTCAGGCCATGTGTTCTGTTACTGTCTTTGATTTTAAAACTGTTGCAAACACGTTCGTCAGTCTTTTAAAGTTAATTCTGTCAGGAGGGGGTGAAATTCTCAACTCAGGTTTCTCAATGCTCCAAAACTGCATCAACAGCCAGTTTATGACAGCTTTAGTCTCCGTGTGTGTGTGTTAATGTCACACAAACCATGTGTTAACATCAAGGAGTCAATGGGAAGTTACTGTTAGTGACACCTCTCTCCAATAAGGCCACGATGGTTTGTCATTGTATTAATGGTGAGATGATATGGCAGTAAAGGTCCCACTGCAGCTCAGATACAGAATCTGATTCAGTCCTGAAGTCCAGAATAAATTTAAAGGAACACTTCATCCACACAATGATCATTTGTATATCACTGACTCACGTTACTTAGAATTCATGAAGAAAACTTTTCACATGCCTTTACAGTGAACATAACATCTTCATAAACTGGAGTAAATGGGGGCCACATTTAACAACAACACCAAAACATCTGTTTACAAACTCTCACGCGACTTGTGCGGTGTAATCCAAGTCTCATTAATCCAGTCGTATGATCAGTACTCCCCAAACACATGCATTTTCACTAAAACATTACAGTTTAATACGAGTAGTGCGCCTGGGCGAGCGCATGTGTTTGAGCTCTGCTCGTGCATTTCAAGGAGCACAGTTTAAACGTACATGGTTGACCAGACGCACTACTGGTCCGTGCATGAGACTGTATATGTGAAAGTATTTTAAATAGTAAGGTGTTGGCGAAAATGGCTGTGTCTGGGAGGTACCGAGCAAAAGACTAGATAAATGAGACTTGGATTATACTGCATGAGTTATGTGAGAGTTATCTTTTCTAAACTTTGTATTTATTAATTATTAGTATTAATTATATTCTTTATTAATATATATATATATTACTAGCCTCTTAATCAACACTGTTAAACACCTACATCTTCTGAAACAGATGACATACTGCCCATACTACTTCTGAAAGAACTGGGAGAAAAATGTTGGAGAGAATGGTGTGTTTATTTATGAGACAGATTCCACATGATTATTATATGTATTATATATACTAAAGCACGGCTTGGGCCACATTTTCCTGAGCGAACCCGACCCGAGTCCGAGACAATTATAAGCGGCCTGAACCTGACGCAGTTTGTTACCTCACATAATTATTTTTATGGAGTGTGGGCTGAACCCGAGCAAAATTTCTGATTTGTTATCCGAACCCGGCCCGACCCCACACTCTATACTTTGAATTAGGAAAATTTATCATGTCTTTGAAAACATCCCATGACCTCATACTTGTCTTTATTTGCCTGTGTACTGCTTTCCTTTTTTCTTTTTCTTACTTTTGTTCCTGTTCTTATTGAACCTGAAAAACGTTCATAAATAATAAGTATTTAAAAATGAATTCACCGTGGAGACATGAGAGCTAAACAAAGACCTGGAGAACAAGGTAGTAGTGTGCTCGAGGACTGTCTTTATCATGTGACACAATGCAGGTGCTCTTGAAGAAAAGGGTCAGCACATGGGAAGAAAAAATGAACCTCAGGCACTCATGCGTGAAACAGGAACAAATGCATTTGAATTAAATTAAAAAGTCTTTACTCCAAAACATGGCTGCTTACATTAAAACACAGACCGGTTTGGGCCTCAGGTCCTACAGCGCCTGGAGTTAAGTTTTTCTTCCCATGTGCTTAAGAAAGATTTCTTCACAAATTCATCGTAACAAGGTGTGAGTAGTTGAAATACAAATGATCACTTTGTGGGTGCAGTGTTCCTTTAGTAAACTTTTTTCTTACCGTCTGTAAGAACGCAGCCACTTTACAGAAGATATTTGACAGGCTGACTGATGTGGATTGAATCCGATACAGCAAAAAATTAGTTCACAAAAAAATGGAAACACCACATCAGCAAGGACTTATTCTTAAAGTTTAAATCCCTAAATCAGGCAACTAAACAGGCAGGTTAGTGCAGTGTGTTGAGCACCAAGTAACAACACATCACCAGCTCTTAATGAAACACTAATGACATTTCTGTTTAGTTGTAAAATGAGCGAGATCACTCCGGCCGGTGGGCGGTGCTTTGTTTTTGCTCGACTGTTTCCAGCATGGCAGCCGGGTCACAAACCTTCTCTAAACAGTGCACTAAATTATGTTTCTGTTTCATATTTGATCAGCGCTGCCTAGTTTGACAGTTTAACCGCAATTCACGAGCAGTGACATTAGGGCTGGGCGATATGGACAGATATTCATATCTTGGTGTTTTCAGGCTGACCAGCGATACATGATATATATCTCGGCTACATGTTCAGTTACAAGTCAAAGCCACATCTGAGGTGTCACTTTTATAAAAACAGACTGAGATCAAAATAAAATGCCAAGACAGGGATTTCTTAAAAACTGGAGCGCCTAATATTCTACTACATACAGGCCTCGTGTATTAGCACCACAGAGAGAAGTAAAGCTTATCTAAAAAGGTAAACGTTGGCCCAAGTTGGTTCTTATTTAGTGCTTCATATTCTCAAACTGTCAGGTGTTTCCATTGTTTTGTCCAGCCCTGTTCCCACCCATAAAGCTCCTGAAGCGTAACCACTTCTCTCCAAGGGGTCCGTGGGCAGTGTTTCTCCTACACCTCTATAAAAAGTTACCATCGGATTTAGAAACACTGCCCTCTCCTCCCACTCAGCTCCGCTCTGTCTACATCAGCCATCTCTCCATGCAGCTCAAACACTCTCAAGCCAAACCTGCCGGTTAGCTCACAGCGGGGAAGGTACGGACGAGGCCGAGGGTGCGAGACAGTCCCACCTCCCCGACCGTAGCTTCCAGTAAAAATAAAAGCAGGGAGCGGGAAAGCAGCGAGAGGACAGACATGTAGACAGGATGAGAGGGTGATGACAGTGGATGGGTGAAGCGCCAGTCCAAGCTACTACAAGGTGTTGCTCACGCCTTCACACACACACCCACCCACACATATATATACAGGTTATTTTACGCTCTCCTCCAGTTTTCTCACATGCACACACACTTCTCTCAGTCTCTCTTTCTCTCAGCACTCTGCTCCTCCAAATCATTACCTGCTTGTTAAGCCAATGCCAGAGCTTGGGGAGGAGACAAAGAGACATTGGGAAGATTATTATTGGAAAGACCTGTGCAGCAGTCATCACATGTACCCGTGCGACAAGAACACCCCCTCTGTGGGTACAGGCAGTGAGGGATCAGGAAGTGGAGCGTGGCAGGCAGGATTTAACTACACAGTGAGGAGTGGCGTTACAGTGGGATGCAAATCACTGTGATTATAAACACACGACATAAGTGCATCCCACAGACACCAGGAGACATCTTTTACTGTAAAAGGTGTCAGCTGTGGCTCATAGACTGTTTCAAACTTGACAACAACATCATCCTGCGGGGGTCCTTTTGTATTTCCTGTTTGAATGTTCTGCAGGGTATGTAAACAACATCAGCTGACAGGAAGTAAACACGGACCCAAGCTGTTGTCTAGAGATGCGCTTTCAGTGAAACAGTCTATAAGGTTGTCATGACGGACATGTTAGCACACAATCTTCTTCTACATCCAGCAGACACAGAGCAACATGAACATTTATTCGGGGCTGTGTCCAGTTTTCACTCTGTTTTAGGAAGTATATGACATCATAACACTCTGAGAACACTTTCTGACGTAGTCTTCAAATTTCTAGAAGGATTCCTTGAGCAAAAACATTGAGGAGGTGTAGTTGTGACGCATTGTTTTATAAGATGTGACTAGATGTTATATTAATGTTTGTTTACCATGCTGTTAATTTTAGTGCTTAATCTAGTTATTATTAACGGGGGAGACTTGAGTGCATCTCTGATGAGACTGACCACAACCACACAAACATTATCCCTGCACTATCTAATCTGAAGCGTCCTATTAAAGGAGCAGTGTGTAGGATTTAGTGGCATCTAGCTGTAAGGACTGTAGACTGCAACCAGCTGAAACTTCTCACGTGCCAAGCGTGAACTCCCGGTTAGGATTTTTTTTGTCAATGTTAAACTTTCAGGAGGTTTTGGTATTATCCGCAGAGGTCTCTTCCTCTCTGAAACAAACAGACCAAGTGATTTATTTTCTATTTTTTGTATTGCTTTCTTTTTTTTAAAGATTTATTTTTTGCATTTTTCCTTTATTAGACAGGAAAGCTGTGGCCTGAAAGCGGAAGAGAGCGAAGGGATGACATGCAGCAAAGTGCCAGAGTTGGAATTCAATAGCTGCTACTGTGTGTTCACCTTTTTTCTTGGATAACTTAAAATCCAGATGTTCAGGAGGTTTTTAGCAGAAGCCAAAGTATAAGCAGAGGTCTCCTCCTCTCCAAAACAAACACGCCAGGTGATTAAACCTGGTGAAAACAGGTAAATTTAAAAAAATCAGTTTTTCCGACACAGCTTGTCGCAGAGGGGCTGACTATGGAGGCCGACATGAAAACACAAAATCGCAAAGGGCCTTATCTAAAGCTAGTGTTTGGTTTGTCTGCTCCGGGCTACTGTAGAAACACGGCAGACTCCGTGGGCGAGGACCTGCTCCCTGTGTAGACATAAACAGCTCATTGTAAGCTAACGAAAAACAAAGTAATTCTCATATTTAGGTGATTATACACCAAAGAAAACATGTCATATTTCATATCTGCCAAAATACGCCTCTAAATTCTACACACGTCCTTTAACACACTGTCATTCAGCATTATTTCTCCCACCTCTTTGTTTTTCCACCATTTTCTCCTCTGCTCAACAACCTCTTAAACTCTTAAAAGTCATCCTCCCTACTCCTAACAGTTTTTCACCTTAGGGAGCTCTCTTAAGGGATAAGATTCTTTGTAAATAACTTTCATCTCTACCAGGATCAAGTCTGATCTGTGAGTCGAAACTTCACTTCCAAGAAATGTCTTCACTGGAAGCAACTGCTTGCACTGAGAAGCTTTATGAATACAGCCTCTGTTTCTTTGGCTGCTCAATGCTTGATAGTGTTCACTAGCTCGTTGCTAACTGTGTGGGGCTGATGTTTGGTGCTGAGTGGGCAGTGTACAGGCCTTCTTTGCTGTAAACATCTGCCTGCTGCATCTGGAAACAGCTCTGTGTGAGCGCTGAGAGTGAATCAAAACAGTAAAGTTAAGCTGAAAGACGTCTTAAAGCTCCACAGAACTGACAGGAACTGCAGAGTCGGGTGAAAATGCTTTGTGGCACCTTTCACATCATACTTAAATATACTTCTATATAAGAATACTGATTAGTTCAGCATCACTGTTTGCTTTGTTTAAATTATAAGAATAAATTGGTGTCTGAAAATTAGGCATAAGAGCAAATAAATGATCAAAACTAAGTTGGTTTTGATCCTGAAATGCATTTAAACTTTTATTTTGTGCCTGTTTTTCCCTGTGGATTAGCTGTGTCCAAATCTGAATTAATGCATGATTAGAAATGTTTTTGAGGTTGATTATATAAACAAGATATCCCTCTGCATTTATGCACTGAAGTCCTGTGGGACAGGAGCTTCAGAAAAGGCACCATGAGGAGAAATAATGAGGATCCCACACAATGACCAAAACTGATCTGAAACTTAGTCTCAGTTGCAAACTTCAGACATTATAAAGGGCTTCAATACCCCTGCACTCAGAATGATCATTTGCGCCAAACTATTTGAAGCTTACAGAATACACTCACCAGTCACTTTATTAGGTACACCTTGCTAGTGCCAGGTTGGACCCTTTTGCCTTCAGAACTGCCTTCTTGGTGTCACAGATTCAACAAGGTGCTGGAAACATTCCTCAGAGATTTTGGTCCATATTGACATGATAGCACCAGACAGTTGCTGCAGATGGAGGCCATTGGAGTACAGTGAACTCATTGTCATGTTCAAGAAACCAGTTTGAGATGATTTGAGCTTTGTGACATGGTGCGTTATCCTGCTGGAAGTAGCCATCAGAAGATGGGTACACTGTGGTCATAAAGGGATGGACACAGTCTGCAACAATACTCAGGTAGACTGTGGTGTTTAAACCATGCTCAGTTGGTACTAAGAAAATCTCCCCCACACCATTACACCAACAGCAGCAGCAGCCTGAACCGTTGATACAAGGCAGGATGGATCCATGACGCCAAATTCTGACCCTACCATCTGAATGTTGCAGCAGAAATCCAGACTCGTAGCCTCAGTTTCCTGTTGTTAGCTGACAGGAGTGGCACCTGGTGTGGTCTTCTGCTGCTGTAGCCCATCTGCTTCAAGGTTGGACGTGTTGTTGGTTCAGAGATGGTCTTCTGCAGACCTTGGTTGTAACCAGTGGTTGCCTTTCTATCATCTTGAACCAGTCTGGCCATTCTCCTCTGACCTCTGGCATCAACAAGGTCACTGGATATTTTCTCTTCATCAGACAATCCTCTGTAAACCCTAGAGATGGTTGTGTGTGAAAATCCCAGTAGATCACCAGTTCCTGAAATACTCAGACCAGCCTGTCTGGCACCAACAACCACGACACGTTCAAAGTCACTTAAATCACCTTTATCCCCCATTATGATGCTCATTTTGAACTTCAGCAGGTCGTCTTGACCATGTCTACATGCCTAAATGCATTGAGTTGCTGCCATGTGATGGGGGGATGGCTGATTAGCTATTTGCTTCAATGAGTAGTTGAACAGGTGTACCTAATAAAGTGGCAGGTGAGGGTATATTCTCTAATATTTAAACTGCAGATACCCAGAATGAGTGACCTTCAACGTTAATTGTCCAAACAGTCCTCAGGAGCCACTGCAGGCCTTTAATGTGGACGGTGAGGAGGATAGTGTAACAGAAAATGTGTGTGTGCCTGACGGTGTCTGAAATCAAAGAAAGAGCAAAGAAGGACAGTGCCTGCACCAGCAGCACCTGGAAATCAGTCAGAGACGTTACCTTGGTGTCGATGCGCAGCAGGAACTGAGCCAAGCCTTTGATTGGTCCGGGCAGCAGGGCCTCCTCTCGCTCACGTCCAAGCTTCTCCAGCACCGTCCACCACGACATGAGAGTCCGCTCTGCAAAGCCCTTCAGGCCGAAGTGGACCACCAGCCTCTTCAGCACCCACACTAAAGCATCAATGCAACATTAGTCTGAGGACAGTGGATCTGAGAGGACGTATGTGACGGGGAGCGTGCGTGCGTGTGTGTGTGTTACCAGCCACTGGGATAGGCAGCAGCTGCAGGATCCAGAGGTTGAGCCACACCTGAACCAGCACAATGGCCCACACCAGGAGAATAAAGTAGATATCACTGGCTCTGCTGGAGCTTTTCTCTTTCTGGAAGAGGCCTGCGGGTAACGACTGCACACCATCTTCAGAGAGAGGAAACAGGAAGCACATAGGAGGAAGTGAAAGAAAGAACAAAGTGGTGCAGACAGACAAGTGCAAACCACCGTGGCTACGGAGTGAAGCCAAAAGCAGAAGTGTCTTGAGCTGCAGTTCCTCTAATGGCTGCTTTATCTTCAGGAAGTTAGGGGCTTCAAATGTAATAGTTAGCTGACTTCTTCTGATGTGTATCACAGGATGTTTTAACATCTGTTTGCTTGATTAACCATGGTGACTGTTGACTGCTCATCCCAAATCTCCACCACACCTCCTACAGCAGCATAGCACCGCGATATTTGTGTGGCAATATCATATCATTACACGGTGCCAAGTATTTTTTTATTATATAAACTATCCATCCATTTTCTAACCGCTCATCCTCTCGAGGGTCGCGGGGGGGCTGGAGCCTATCCCAGCTGACCTTAGGTGAGAGGCAGGGTACACCCTGGACAGGTCACCAGACTATCACAGGCCTGACACATAGAGACAGACAACCATTCACACTCACATTCACAACTACGGACAATTTAGAGTCACCAGTTAACCTGCATGTCTTTGGACTGTGGGAGGAAGCCGGAGTACTCGGGTTCGAACCAGGAATCCTCTTTCTGTGTGGCAATGCTAACCACTGCACCACCATGCCACCCTAACTTCCTCCTCTTTGACTCAGTCTGCATTTTCTCACTCTACTGAGCAGTGTTTTACTGTAGTTCCACTAATTTTGGTGGTAACTACAAATGTAACTAATTACTTTTTCAAACTGAATACTGCTATTACAGTGACTGCAGCTCAAGTGAGCAGCAGTCCAGTCCATCTTGAATGCGTGTATGTGTATGTGACTATTGCAAACAATATTTCCGTAACTTATCACTCAGAATGTTGCAAGACCTGCTGGTCCACCTGCTCACATATACTGTACAAAGGTGACTGATCCAAGCTTAAGGTGGCACAATGGATTAGCACTGTTGCATTACAGCAGCTCTCTGGTTCGAACTAGAGTGGGGGAGCCCCTCCATGTAGAGTTTGCATGTTCTCCCCGTGTCAGCGTGGGTTTTCTCTGGGTACTCCAGCTTCCTCCCACAGTCCAAAGACATGCAGGTTAATTGGTGACTCTAAACTGTCTGTAGGTGTGAATGTGAGTGTGAATGGTTGTCTGTCTCTATGTGTCAGCCCTGTGATAGTATGGTGACCTGTGAACTTGCACAACACTGCTTGTAAACAACAAAATACACTATATACTTCAGCATTCACACTGTAACTATAACAGACTGCCTCTCTAACACAGAGTTTAAAGTGAGCTGTCTTACCTCTAGCAGATTCTTCATTTGGCTCAGTTTTCATCTGAAGGTTGCTACACGAGATTGCCATGTAAATAGTGTTAGCAGCGAATGACAGCACCTGACCCGACAGCTCTCCTGAAGACACCAAGACAAACAGACAGTAGCAGTTACACATAACAACAAAAAAGACAAAGAGCGGCATGTTCATTTGATTGTATGTTCCTCACATGGTCTAATGGTCCAAACTGTTCACCTTACATTACTTATGATTGAGGGAAAGCTATAGTAAGATACTGTATCACTTAATCTAAGTACTGGTGGAGCTCAGGGATCAGGAAAGACAAATGATAATAAATCACTTGTACTTTTCAGCTGTTAAAAGCATGAGAGCTGAGGCCCATACTACGAAGCAGGATTTGGAGTTAGCGAGGTAACTTCAGGGTTAACTCTGGGTTTTCAATACTATGAAGCTGGTTCTCTTTTTACCGGGATAAATTACCGTGCTCTGTCAACACCCCGACCTCTGACCAATCAGATCACTGAAGAAAAAAGTATCCATGAACAAAAGTAGAATCATTTCATTGTTTCAAGGCTCTATTTCCACTGGTTTTAAAACAGAGCTCTTAACAAGCGCAGATTGTTTACAACACTAAACATGACTGTAGCAGGATTTTAATTTATGAAATTTTTATTTTAGTCTGCAGTGATCAGACACACTACTTTTACACCCTGATTCATCACTGCAGCTCAGAATAACGAGACACCTGTGTGATGACAACTAGGATGAAACAGATAATATTTTATTAGTGAAATAATCCACACACATTTGAGTCAGACAGACTTCATCAGTCATTAACTACTTTCCCAGCCTTTACTTCAGCAGCTGAAACAGTCTGACGTTACTTAAAAGTGTTTTATGTGACATATTCAGAGTAGTTTCATCATCATCCAACTAAACAGCAAAAAATACTCTATAATAATATCAAATAAAGTCTAGAGATACCTACACGTAATTTAAGTCTCAGTCGACGGTGACTTTTTGGATAGTATTTCCAATATTTCTACATTTCCGTTATAAGATTACAGAGTATCGTTTACATTCCACACCACTGACATTGTACTGTCTTGTAGTCACAGACACCTTCAGTACTGTTTCATCTCATATGATATGAAGCAGCCTACTTCATTCATGGCTCTGATGATGTCACTTGTAATTAACACCCTCACCTCTTTCACATGAACGTGCTCGTGGCTGGAGGAAAACCCAGAGTTGACTGAACTAGTTGATAACCAGCTTTGTAGTACCAGTTATCCAGACGACCAATGTTAGGGCTAGTCAAACCAGATAACGAAAAGATATCCTGGGTAAGTTGAACTGGCTTCATAGTACAGGCCTCAGGTCGAAATTCCTTCCTGTGGCGCTTCATCAAAGCTGATTTGACCCCCTTGACTTTTAAAGCAACAGTTTGACAGTTTGGGATCTTGTTTGCTTTGCTGCTGAGACCTTAATGAGACCATTGATACCACGCTCATGTCTGTACAGCAAATATGAAGCTACAACCAGCAGCCAGTTAGCTTAGCTTAGCATAAAGACTGTAAACAGGAGGAACAGCTAGCCTTGCTCTGTTGTTCAAACTCCACCTTCTGTACCAGCACCTCTAAAGATTGTAAAATAAACCTGTTTAATCTCTATGTTTAACTCGTATATAAACATTTACCCACGCTCTCTTATACCATTATATTTATGAATGCCCAGCTGATGGGAAGCAGAGGCTTCTCAGTGTGCTGAACAGGAATGTGTGTGTGACCATAAATCTTCACCTCGGCCAGGGACAGGTGGTTTCTCCTGGGAGCCCACGATGATGAGTATAACCACAACCACAAACATGGGTACTCTCCACGAGCCGGTCAGAGACACTGAAACAGATCAGAAAGCAGCGTGAACATTTATGTATTTTCTCACTACTGTGGAGAAACATATTGCTCTTATACTGCGTCATATTTTTGCTGACATCACGAGTTATGTCTCGTCAAAAACGCTGAACTCCGTCGGTGTCGTCTGAAACATACATGTGTGTGTTCTGAAACTGTCCACACAGAGAACATTTCCTCAGGCCTGCTAACAGTCATGTGAAAACCCTCCTCGCTCTCGTCTGGAGCCAAATTTCTTCTGAACAGCTCTCAGACACGCTTAACATTTTACGCCCTGAAGGTCAACACCTCTTTTCAGCACGCATTAAGCGTGCTATAAATACTGGAGACTTCATCATCTTACAATGTGGCTCTGCATGTGCTCAGCCTAACGGGCTGTAGACCTCTAGAGACTGTATTTTATCTTGACTACAAAAACACAGAGTTTGGCTTCATTCACTGAAACCTGCTTCTACATACCTGCCAAGTACGGCTGGGAAGGCACCTCGTGATTTTATCCCAATGCAGAGGGCTACAATGTAATTATACATGATTTAGTTTTCCTCAGTGTGACTACTCGCTACTTCTAAAACATAACGTATTCGTAATGATCAAAATCCTTTTATTAATTACTTAATGTATTGAATACCTGAGTATCAACTCCTCCCAGAGGCAAAGGTGGATTTGATTTAAAGTATGAAACAATAACATGTCTGAGCAGATACTGGAGGCTTCCCCTCCTCCCCACGCTCACCCATATAGAAGAGCAGGACGGCCCAGACAGGAAGAGCCAGAGCCCTCAGATAGTGCTCAGTGTGAGGACTCCACTTAAAGCAAACCGCCAACAGGTAGCCGAACACCACAGTGCACACCTGAGAGGACACAAGAGAGACGGAAAATAATAAAAATAGAGGAGATGTTATGAGGTACAGTCAGATAAAGGTGAATATAGTAACTTCTGCTCGGCTGATGCTCCGTCCACAGAAGAAGAGCCCGGCAATAATTCAATATTACTGCTCTTTAATCACAAGTGGTGATTTATTGTAAAAAAAAAAAAAAAAAAAGTTTTGTCCGAGGCTCTGGGAGACTGTGATGGCAGTACGGCAGTATGGTGGTCGCCTCGCTCCCCACTGTGAGGCAACAATGCTAACCCCTGCACCACTGTGCATACATGATGACCCTTTATAGTCAGATATTATTGAGAGTTTGGCTTTTGAATCCCTTTATGAAACACTTGTGACGTATAAAAACAACAGTGTGTATTTCTTAATCTTTTTAAGTAAAGAAAAGGAAACCTACAGAGTAATTCACCACATACAAATATTTGAAAACAGTCTAAGAATACAAAATGCTGCCAGTGCAAGAATCAGAGAGCAGGATGGTGTGTTTGTGTGTGTTCCTGCAGTGTCTCCACATGCAGAGGTATTAAGAGTAGATGATGAGGAGGGCGTTGCTGCAGTGATTTAGGGGCCCCGCTAGGCAAGATGATAAAAAGGCCCCGTGGAGCCTGTGAGGGAGGGAAAGACCCACAAACAGGCTCCATTCAGTGTGAACGTGTCCCCCTTTACTGCCTGCACACTGGTTTGATTGACTGATTGAGTTGAGTAATATTTTCTATTAATAAAGCACAGCATTCCCTGTTCCAGCTTCTCAAATGTGAGAACGTGTTTCTTTGTTTATCGTAAATTGTTTTTATTGTTTTGTCCGAGGCTCTGGGGGGCTGTGATGGCGGCACAGTGGTGTAGCAAGAGGGTTCCTGGTTTGAACCCAGGATGGGGGAGCCCTTCTGTGCAGAGTTTGCATGCTCTGTTCGTGTCAGCGTGGGTTTTCTCTGGGTACTCCAGCTTCCTCCCACAGTCCAAAGACATGCAGATTAACTGGTGACTCTAAATTGTCCGTAGGTGTGAATGTGAGTGTGAATGGTTGTCTGTCTCTATGTGTCAGCCCTGTGATAGTCTAGTGACCTGTCCAGGGTGTACCCTGCCTCTCACCCAGTGTCAGCTGGGATAGGCTCCAGCATTTAAAAAACATGTGTTCGATAAGAGAAGCATGAAATATGATGCACCAGTCTGTGATCAGCTGGTCCTGCTCCACACAAAGAAATCTTTCAATGTAATTTAATATCGTGTGTGCGCTCCATCCTATTTATGGACAACAGCCCTGTGTCAGTGCACCTCTGCATTTAGAGAGAGGACGGGCTGTCTGAGGAGGAACGTTTAATGCAATTTGTATCCAGTCAGAGCGAAGCTGGGCTCGGGGCCTGCAGCTGTTTGGAATAATGAGGTATTGATCCATCACTGAAACTGCAGGAAATACGATTAGCTAAAATACAAGTTTGGGTATATATTCCAGGAAAATAGGTTAAAGGAATAAACCATGTTGAGACACATTCAGGGAAATGTAATCAGCAGCATTTGTCAACCTGTTGATTTCAGTATTGTTGTTTATCGACTATTGATTATGGCGTTATTTGTTTACGCAGGGCAGCAGCTAAGTCATTTTTATTATCATTTACTTGACAGATTATTTTCTTAATTTACAGTTAATCATTTGGTCAGTAAAATGTCAGACAGTGAAACATGCCTGTCACAATTTCCAAAATTATTTATTTACTTTTTTTAAGATTTTTTTTTTTGATTTGGGGGATTTTTTAAATTAATTTTAAACATAGGGAAAAAGAAAACAACTATAATATAATAATACTTATTATTATTATTACATTTTAAAATTATGT